>OY770130.1:1257500-2507500 GCA_963669345.1 Gortyna flavago
ATCAATGTCAAAAACTTGTCAAAAATTTAAGTAAATTAAAGGCATTTTAACAGATTGTGACAGATGCGAACATTCATAAAAAAAACAGGAATTGTACTTCTGAACATTAGGAGGGTCGTGGACTAACCCTTGTTTTTAAAACTTAAACTAGACTAATAAAACTACATAGACTCAACACATAGAATTTCAACAAACAACCGTAAAAACAAAACCAAAACTAATTCCCGGAATAGCCACAGTCTAAACAATAAGCAGTACATCGAAACAAAACTCCGAACTAAAAGCATTACGTACAAATCACCTGTTTATTGGTTCGAAAAGATTCGATGCAAATGTACACACGGCAAAGTTTCCGAATAAAGTAGGGTCTCTAAGTCCCCCATAAGTCCCCGACGATAGATACGTAAATATTGTAATCGGATTGTGCATGTCATCTGAATATGTTGGGGGCTTGGGGGAGTCACTTGAGATTGATGCTCGTAAACGATGGGAAACTCTTAAGGAAGTTTTAATTTATAACTTTTTGGTTGAAGGTCGATTCGATATCGATGATGTCTTTGTAATGGGTATACTTTGGGCATAAAGGGTGCTGTTTTTATCAGTCATATTTGTTTCTACTAGTTTTAATTAACAATAACAACTGACAGTCATCATTGTAACGGTTGTTAAATAAATTAACAACCTAACACAGCTTGAAAGTCATTTTACCCTCTAATTTTAAATCCATGTAACTTGTCACTCAGCACCGCCCCTCACGTACAAATTAAATGTTAAGCAATTCGTAAATTATTTAACGGGAGCAGTCGTTCAGAATAACGTCCGGTTGTTATTATTTGACGGCCACTTTCGTTGTTCACTAGGCCGCTTCGAGTGTGCCTTTGAGATTATACGAAATTGTATAGGCCTTGTATTCTTGAGAGAAATAATTCAAAGAGCCAAGAAGGGGGAGGGGGAGGAACGTAATTCACGACCATTTCGTAAATGAATCTTCACAAACTTGGGACGAGTTTATAAAGGGATACGGAATATGATTGTTTTTTTTCACTCGTGATCCTATTTCCTTTTCGACGATCTGTTGGGCTTGCAAATTGTAAATTTCGTTTAATGCTTGTTGGGGTAGTAAGTTTAGGACGCGGTATTTCTGCCTGTAATGGGGAGAATATCTCGTAAAGCGGACGCTTTAAATAATGATCGCGCGCGAGCATAACATAATGAATGAGCATAACATAACATAATGAACATAATGTAAAGAGTTTTTGGATGAAATTCTAACAGCAATATGAATATTGTGTGTTCATATTCATGCCAATTTAGCCCTATTCATTTACGTAAAATATTGAGATAAGAATAAGAAGTCATTTATCTCCAATTATTTTTGGGTCTGATATCATAAAAAGAATTAACCCATGGACTGTAGTGTTACTAGCCTATTATTAATAGTTTTTTTTTTATTATTTAGCCTACACTGTCCCACTGCTGAGCAAAGTGCTCCCCCAAATCCTTGCAGGCAACCTTTTCTTGAGCCACCTCGATCCAACCCTGGCGGTATCACCTAATAGTTATTTTTTCTTAATTATTTATTTATTAAAACTTGCACAAGTAAAACAATACTGTACAAAGGCGGACTTCATGTTCGAGGCATTTTCTACCAGTCAACTATTAATGACTATAATGATAATAGTAAGTACTTCGGCACTTTCCCTGAACACCAAAATAACCTAAAATAAAACCGCAGGGAGGACCTACTGCACTAAGACCCTCGTCTCACTTGTCATAGATCCCTTAGTTAAACAGGCTGAAACTCCCAGTTGGGTCTAGACTCTGAATAGGGCACCATTGTTGGATGAAATTATTTAGGTCTGAAATAAAGTAGCCTATGTAAGTCCAAGTCTTGGTATTATGGTCTTTGCAGTAATTACGTTTACTGGTGGTAGCCCCGGCGCGGCGTAGCCTCGGTCACCGGTCCACTTGAGAAGTCAGGATTATTCGTACTTAGATATGAGTTTACAACAAAACTCAATTTATTATTATTTTCTTTATAAAAATAGTCTCAAGGTCAAATTAAGTTAGTGGAAAAGAAAAGATGACTTGACAACTTGATGAATGCCAGAACGGCTTTCAAAAAAAACCGTTCCGTTCGTTAATGTAAAACTACCGTTTGTAATAATATTCACGTATAATCTTGTGGATATTTTCTGTATTTTCTTTCTAAAATAAAAGAAATAACTAAACAAACGATGAGGGCGCCACTGCGCGGTCGGCGACTGCGCGGTCGGCGTTTGGTCGACGCAGTCTTAAGAAATGTCCATTAAATTATATAATAAACTACCCGCACCAATAAAAAAAGAAGAGAAAATTTACATATTTTTTTAGAAACATCAACAATATTTGCTAAGTAAAAGTTACTACTAAACGAATATCTATGTATAAAATAGACTTGTAAAGTCTCGAGACTTTAAATTATATTTTATTTATTAATTATTATTACATCCCTCAACCTCTCTGTTCTCACCTGTTTATATTTTATATTGAAGCTATTAGTTTATCTCAGAAAATACCTACATCATTATTATAATATAGTAGTTTGCTAAGTAATGTTATATACTCGTAATTAACAAATGCTTCCTCTCTTCTAACTCAATTATTTGCTGTACCCGACAGGGTATCCATATACCACCTAAGAATACCTATTGGAATGCAATAAAAGTATTGAGTATCTATTGAGTACTTATTTGATATGAAAGTTATGCAATATTTTTTTTATTTACCGAAAGGGTAACCACAGATACGGGTGGTAGGTATTCATAACATGACTACATAGTACAATTTAACACATAAATTATTTAGACAGTTTATTTTTCAATGGCACAGCAGACCTCATAAGTTTTGCCCATGAAAAAGCTACAATTTTGATTATGTACTTTTTAAGAGTCTATAAAATCGAAATTCAGATGTTGCGGCTTGAAACAGAAGCCATACGCAGTAACGTATAAGCTTTAACAAACAACAGTGCTAGTCTGGTGACAGATGGTGAGCCTATCGCAAACCACAATTCTCCCAACCTCGACTTGTGAAATTCACACACATTTTGCTCATTTATTTTATTCATAAAATAGGTAAAATGGTCCTTTGTCTAAGTGGACAAGAGATATTAGCAAGAAAAATAAATTAATATCATTATCACCAAAATTGACAATGCAAGCAGTAGGTACAACAAGAATTATTTCTACAGATACATATAATAGTTTGAGAGATAAATAGATTGTTAACTGTCGCTAGAAAGGCTGATTTAGTATTTGGTGGGTGTAGGGCCAAATGACAATGTCTCGCCGCTCAAAAACGAATTACGGTTGCAAAAAAAATACAATAACTATGAAGGCTGATAGTAGTACGGCATTTAGATATGAGCAGTGCCCTGTGTTTACAGTATAAAAACGGCCGATGAATGTCATTAGTTAAAAAAAAAAGACTTTCTTAATATTTTGGCTGCTAAGACCAAAACTACAAACGTAGTATACAGGAAAGTTTTATTAACATGTGCCTATTATTTTAGTATATTATGTCTTTCGATTTCCAAGCAAACGAAGTCGCGGGCAGAAGCTAGTTGGAAATAAATTTAAAAATCGAAAAAGTCATGTATCATTAAGATAATAGCTATGATCATTAGAATTGACAAGCAGAAAAGCATACTTCCAATCATAACAGCATTGATTATATTGATGTAGCTATCAGTTCCCATGATAAATATCTATAAGAAACTACTCAATACTGTGAAGGACCACATAACCTACATTTTGTAAAAGCTCTAACATCGAGATAAATATCGCCTATCAAATAAAACTGAAGCTAGTCATGCGAGCAAACAATGTGACGATAAAGTAGAATATAAACAGTATAGCAGTCATATTGTTTACCTTTATACTTCTGGAGTTGCCAAGTTATTTGCTCTAGCTACGAGAAACATTCGTGTTATGAAAGTAGTGCTTGTATGTGCCACGTTATTGTCATGCTGGATATGTTTTGTATGTATTCAAAAGAGTTTCAACAAGGAAAATAGTAACTCTTCAAAGTCAAACTAATTTATTTACTAGTAACACGCCCCCCACATAAGATCAGAGCCTCCATGAGCGACGATAATGAATGACCATCCAGGTTACCCTGGGCAGTCAGCACCGCTATATGATTACGTTTTTAACACGGCTTAAATTATTTTTGTGTATCTCATGCTAACATGAAATAATCCGTTCAATAGACTTTAATTAATTAAAACTAGAAACTATAAGTATCTAGATATAAAGCCTGATCAAATATTTGGCTAAAGACCACAAACTAGTCCCACTGAAAGAAGAAAAGCCTGAAACTAACCAAAAAAAAGTTGAAGACGACACAGAAAGACACATCTCAAAACTATGAAAGCAAAAACTACAAGTACTAACCACTCAGAAGTCTGACTCCGTATTAATGAATAGAATCACCATACATAATAAGCAATAGGAACAAGAAACGGACATGCTTATAATAATTTTAAGGTAACTTTTATTTAGTTGAGAACGGAAAAGGAATGTTAATTTTCTTCCGGTGGACTGTATTATCGCAATATGGCGAGTAAGATGTTGGAGATTTTAATTTAATGGGCTTTTATGGTTATTATTTGGAGCAAAAAGAAAAGCTTGTGGTGTAACAATTTTTTTTTAAAGAATATTCTGATTTTGAACTGGTTTCTTCTCTTCTTCTTTTGTTGATTCTAAAGCTTAGTATAAAACATTATTTTTAGTATATGCGAAACCCGAAACACGTGTCTAGTATTTTTATGTAAAGAATCTATGTATAAAATTTCAAAACTGTATGTCATGTCATGAGAAATCACAAAGTTATAAGCTTGTTATGTTACCTGGTTGACCGTTCAAAAACATGCTCACCACATGATTAAATATTTTTAGGACAAAATATAACGTGGTGTAAAAATTATTGAAATCGATTCAGTTACTTATTCTGAAAAAACTATATTCAGGTTTCGCATATACTAAAAATAATGTTGTATATTCTACTCTTACGATTTCTAACGAACGAACGTCGGAACTTTGAGAATCAATGTTACAATATTTAAATCCTACCTTTATCTATTTTTTTGAATCGATATTTAAAGAAAACTGTCAAATTTTCTCAATCAACTTTGAACCTTATACTTAAGTGATGAAGTTGAAAATCTATTAAATAAATTTGACAGATTGTAGTAGCTTGATGTGCTGGTGTCTGTACTAACATAATGAATTTACGGAAATCGGCTTAAAGGAAAAATCCTCCTTCACAGACTTCCACGATAAAGATCCAATACTTACGACATATCTACATGACACACATAACTATCCTGTCATGTCCCCTATCATTACCTTTCCTGCCATTTGCCTCTCCTGTCATTTATCTCCCCTGTCATTTGCCAAGCCGTTATCAGCGAACCACAACTGTATCTCGGCGTCACCAACCCGTGAAGGAGGCGGTCGGCAAAAATTGAGTAATTCACAAGGTCCTGCCGTGTCTCGGAAGACCCCAAATAGGCTTTTAGGAAAAAGGGTGAGCGTTTAATGGCGTGTTAATTTAGGAACCCGAGTGAGTTTTGCCCTGATAAGTGTGTGACAGTGAGTTCATTAGGATGTGCTATAGCTGTACCTAAATATGTAAGTATAGGTCTATCATGAATCTCGAAGTCTGTAACGGAGTTTTCTAAGAAATGATTCTCGCCTCGTCCGCATTGAGAATAGTCTGAGTTACATAATGAATTCGTTTTAGAGTAGTGCACAGTTACTTGACAATTCCACGGAAAGTTTGATTTAATCGATTTTTTTAGGTGATTTTCACGTTTCTTAGAAACTGTAGATGTTTGAGATAAGATGACAGGATGACAATAATCAAAGTGTTTCTTAACGCAACGCCAAAAATTGCTGGAAAAATTGTTCAAATCCATTATTGAATTTGAAGAGGTCAATAAACAAAACAAACAGCAGGTTTACAGCGGACTGAAAATGAAGAACATTGACAAAGAGACTATAGCTTCATAATATCACAACCCAGCAGCGACCTACAGTCCTTCGGCCGACTATGCAATTGCAGCAATAATGCTTAATAGCTTGTATGCCTTGATTATGATCTTGAAATTCTTACTCAAACTCAAAGCATTTATTTCAAATAAACCAATTACATTCACTTCTGAATTGTCAAGGCAATCAATATATCATGAATCGTTATTCAGCCCTAGCAAGCCTTTCTATGAGACTTATAATTAAATAAGTACATACTGCAACGTATGTATTGTGATAAAACTTTACTTTTGATACTGGTAACATAATTAAGTAGTTGATGTTATTACAAGACCTTCAACCTTTCAAGTAATATAAAAGTTTCGCTGTACATAGCCACAACTGTTCAACTTTCAAGGTTGTATCGTTATGTTACCAGCCGATTTTGTACTAAACTCAGATATGGTTGAGAATATTATTGTTTATTTTATTTGAGTGCATTCAATTGGTGACCCATTGGTAACGGCTGCGACTAATGAGTTGTAAGTTTGGACCCTGACAGGCGCTTTACTTTGTGTAAACTATTTCATCACCACTGCTCTCAAAACGGTGAAGGAAAACATCGTGAGGAAACCAGCATGTCCTAGAATCAAAAATTCGAAGACATGTAATAAAAAATAAAAATAAATTATTTAGACACATTTTGACGACATGCTAAGCACAACAAACAAAAGATAGTAATATAAAAATAATTCAAAATATAGTGCAAAAAAGTAGCACTAGAGTAGACTAGAAAATCCTGTGTCGTGGGATTATTCTTCGTTATTATGTTAATGACACATTTTAAGTGCAGTAGTGGGTAGTTCGGTGATCATTTGGTTACTGAGTCTAAAAACAATAATTAAACTTACATAACTAAAGGACACATGCAAAATTAAAATTTTAAGGTTTACATGTTCAGTTTAGTTTGTAGGCTTCATGATAGCTGCAATAGTGACCGCCGAAGGGGACAGACGTGTCTTGTCCCGCCTTTGTTTATACTTGATGCAATGTGCCCAACACATGTGGCTGAGCAAGCTCAAGCTCTCTGAGCTTGAAAGTCGAATTTGAAATTCCAACGTTGTTTCGCTTGTTGTTTTGTGAGTGCAAATTAAAACACCTTAGAACGGTGGTAAAGTGGCATACGTGTGTTCCTGATATACAAGCCCGAGGTCTAGGCCTTCCGGCCGAGGATCTTGTGACGTCGATTTGGTGAGATCTTTCCATATATTTTAGGGATCTCCATTGGAAGCTGTATTCGGCTGCGTTTTGCTTTGTTAATTTGGACTTTCGAAGCCACGCGTGTATTTATAATTAGGCTTTATAATTAGGCATCACTGTAAGCTATAATTAGGCTTTAGGGAAATGTTTTCAAATTATATATATGAGCGAGGGATAAAATAAACTAATACATTCTATTATTCTAGCCTAAAATACGGTATCGCTCTAGAATTTGTACTTCACACTATTCTTAATTTAACATTGTACTAAATTACGATAACTGCCTTGAACATGCTACCTATTTCCTAGCTTGTAAGGCAAGTTTGTATGCCCACGCGCACAAAATTAGACTTGAAGTGCAAAACAAAAAAAAAAAAAAAAGGTTAAGTAACAAAAAATAGCGAAGCTCATAAATTACAGGCAGTAAGCTTCCCTGTCAACTATATTGGTCCTCAAACCCAAAGCTTCACAACACATGTGTGCAGAGGTCTTGTAATACCATAAAAAACTGTGTTCTTTTTATCTTTAAAAATGGGCATAATTGTGCGTATGACAAAAGACGGGAACCGCTTGTTTAGGGCCATAGCCCATCAAATAAATAATATAATAGGTTTAACTTTCGATTACGTGTCTGTCCGTCAGGACCTCGCTTCATATGTTTTGCAGCATCGAGAGGACGACAGAATTCGTCTAGCACTTCTAAATAATATACAAGAATTTCCCCCTAACAGCAATGTCTCCCAGGAACAAAGGATAACAGAATACATAACCACGCAGTTTAACAAGACGTTCTGGGGAGGAGAGGATATCTTAATCGCCGCGTCCGAGTTCTATCTTGTAAATTTGCACGTGCACACGGATACAAGACACACGCTAGTGTATTCACCATCCGGCGAACCAGTACCCGGCAACATACACATCCTCTATAAGGACCAGCACTATGATAGCTGGGTCATGACCGACGACGAACAGTATAACAGAAACCCGACAGATATAAGGCAAAAATCAAACAACGTCAAAACAACACAACATAATAAGCCTTTAATTAACCAGTACAACACACGTGAAGAGCAAGGTCAACCCACTAGACCCCAGTCTCAAACGAACAGCCCCAAATTACTTAGCTCATTAACACAGTATGAACAACAAGCATCAACGTATACACCGTTATCAGAGGTAGTCGCACATGTCACTGGGTTCACAACACTTAGAAACCAGCCGTGTACCGCAATAAAATATTCTTGCCCAGAATTGCGTATTGCAGCTTCGAACGTCCGTGGGGCCTCAAATCAAACAAAAAAGAAAACACCAAACACAATAAATAATACACAAAGACAACAGCAAGACACAAAGGAAACAACAATTACGTCCAAGGATTTCAACTATAAACAGTGCTATTATGCCGCCCTCAATAGTAAATTCACGAAAACAAAATACCAAGACTGCTTAACAAAAAAAAAAAGATATAGGAATCAAATCAACGGACGAAAACATCGAAATACCCTGGAATACCATAACGATACTTTCGTTATCGTTATTAAAAGCGGCTGCCCAGGAAACTCTGATTCTTCAGCCAGTTCTTTCCAGAGGTCATCGATTAGCTCTTGCTAACCTACAAAAGGCAAAATTCCTACGAAGTAGGCAACCACATAACCCAAATAGGCAAAACCTAGTAAAAGAATGTCAGGCAACACTTCAAAAGGTTAAATATCAGCAAGAGTGAAAAGCATGCAGGGCTTGCCTCAATGGACTGGGGAAAAACCACCCAGCAAAACGCATGCAGATGTTATACTTTTTTTACAGTAGAAACAAACTTTAAACAAAACGTTAAATACCGATGACCAAATAGTAGCAAATATAAAAAAAAAATCCGAGGGTCATCTTATACCAACAGTTTATATAAAAAGCCGATAACCGAAGTACAGTGTGATGGGCCCAGTGTAAAAAACGTTGCGAACAGGCCATGAAAAACGCCAAATCATTACTATCCATTCATAAATAATTCAAATATGGAATGGAAATTAGCCAGACTAATGTATCGAATGGTGATCGTACTGTGCATGATACATGGTTTGAAAGTATCGGCACTTACTACAGCTAACAGGTCAAGACTCAGAAGATACGAGCGAGTTATCATGAGAGACTTGATTACCCACTCTAGGAATAAACCAAGACAAAAGAAAATGCATGAAATCTTAGACGGAAAAACGCATCAAGAACCCCAGTCTACAGGCGCCGCGAACTACACCTGCTGCATTCAGCAATGCAGTACAAGGCCAAATGTAAGAAGGTCGCAGACCTATTTACACATGGAACGACAATTTAAAACAGGGCATGAAGTACTTCGACAAGGGAATCAATTTTTGGATGGATACAGCGGAAGACAGAAGTAAGATCAAGATAGCAGCTAGTGAAATTTACAAAAAACCGGAAACGGATAGTAGCGAAACTTCCGAGGCCGACATTGAAAACAGCAACATCCGAAGACGACATTGAAAACAGCAACATCTAACACAACACAGCAGAGCAAGGGCATACAAAGGAAGAGAGAAAGCAGTAGAGCCCTGCCAAAAGACTCACTGATGAAGCTCGACCTGAACCAAGATGGCGGCAAGGTCGTTAAAAGATGCCCATCCATAGATAATAATTACCCATCTCTCCACTAGTCCAAGGCTTGCTCTAGGATGCATATCCGGGAGGCTCTTAAATCCTTACCTATCCTACGGGCACGTCTTCCCTACCATTACCGCGCCCCCCGGTCTATTCCTTGATATGCAATGGTCGCTGTAGCACCATGAACATGAGGCTACAGGAGCTAGTGCGAATCTTGGGGTTCATTCGATTAATCGAGTCTGGTTTAACCACGCTGGGATCGGTGCATTTCATTCATTCATTCATTCATTACATGTTCAGTTTAGTTTGTATGTACGTATGTTTGTGGTATGTGTTACACCTGAGTGAGTATTTCCAAGGGACTTAAAGTATGGGAGTCAGTTAAGTAGAGCTTCAGCCACTTAATAACTTTTATTTTACAAGTCCGCTTTGAGCAACCCACTATGTTCAAGGTTTTGTTGATGTGTTTATAAATGAATGGACCCGTGTAACTTGGAACTAATTGGGCGAATTTAGTGCGAGTAGTGGGTGTATTCCATTTTTTCTGTCTGCATGACCTAGTACATTTGGATTGGGTTTGGGGTGCTTGTCGATGGTATCGTGATAAGACAAACAAAATGAAAAGCTGTGTTATACTTAGCCCATCACATTCTTGGTACAGAAAATATTCATAGTTCGTATATTTCATGGCCCTTTTATAATAATGGAATAATAAAAATTGTACGTAATGATTGTACATACTTTTTAGGTGTAGGTACGTAGATGTGCTCTTGTGAGACATGATAGCAATATAAATATTTGATTAAAGACTCTGAGAACATATCGGTCCACATTAAATATTATTACAAAGGCAACAACTTCTTTTGGAAAAAAATTGTGTGTAGGAAAAAGCGTATTCTGTAAGACGTATGTCAGAATATTATATTTCTCTTATTTTCTCTATCATAGCTGGGTTCTGCAATATAACATGGTACTTCTATATTGTTATGTATTTGAATGTCATAGCTACCTACCATATATAAATCATTATGTCAATATGACATGACTATCGGGAATACACAAATAATGTGATTAATTAAACGTATGTAACATAGGACCTAATTATGAACCTTGGGGAACACCATGCAAATTAGCGATACAATAGCGAAGTACAAACCAATCTAAAATTAAAATATTTAAAGTCACTTTATTATAACGCGATAGAGTAGTTCACAATAGAAAATAGCAAATCCAGCGAAAAATATTTAGTTTTATGCAATAAATATAACTAATAACTTTATTGAAAGCTTTTGAAAAATCGCTGAATAAACAAACACTCTTTTTGGTTGAATTTATTGATTAATATTTCTATGTGTATTAACTAATACACATAGAAATATTATGCAGGCTCACATTTCATGGATACGATTTAGTTGGATGAAAGCAAACATAAAACAGAATATTTATTCAGTAGCTATATCTATGCACGGACGGTGAAAGCATATTAATTTAGATCATCACTATTGATAAAATATTGAAATGAAATTTGTTTATTTGCCAGAATATAGGTACTTACATAATAACATGGTAAAATAATTTAGTCTGACTATAATCGACTTATCAGTCGTGCAAATATTTCTAGTACATGAAATAAAATATCATGAAATTACATCAACGTTATTAGTCACACACATCATAATCATAATAAAATGTGCAGTCTTGCTTCGTTAGTATTAATTAGGCACATTACACAATAAAATATATTAAATTAGTTTATTAGGTTATATCTCACAGTCAAGACAGTTCAACAATTTATTGATTAGATAAAAAAATTGTGTATTAATTGACAGTTTATTAATACCTAACCATTGGTATTGACTAAAAGCTAACGAGCATTCATAGATGGCTATTTTACAATATTTCTCGCCATTCTCGCCTTTGTAAGAGGAAAACTAATGCCTATTTTATTATGACGATAAGAAATGTTTATTAAATGTTCATCCCCTTTCATGATTAGGTGGTTTTGTACTTTGTTCCTTGTATTTTCTCTGTTATCCTAAAAATAATTCTCACGTGGAGACCGCTATCTATTCACTATATACCCTTAGTTGCCTTTAACGATACCTATGGGAACGAAAGGGTTTGCCTATTTTAGCTGAGGGCCTAACCGACACATAAATTCGAAACCAAAGTCATGACGAGAACAAATTAGAATTAGAAAAGTTATGTTATCTGCATAATGTCCTCCTTCTTAAAGATTAAATTTATTATTAAATTAATAATAATTTTCATCGATGAAGGCGATAATAACAAAATAGCTCCTGTCATTCCTAAAAGAAAATTAGGTCGTAGCGAGAAGATTTGACCACAAATCAATTGATACTAAAGTAAGTCACAAACCAAGTGCGTAAAAATAACCACACTAAAATTCACATACCTACATTTTAGAAGATAGTGTGGTTATCGAATAAAGTTACCAACAAGACCTAAAATAACAGAAAAAAGTATCATCAATGCAATCAATATAATTAGATGAATTCTAAGCAACGGTTTTCTCTTCACCTTTTACGATTACGAAAACAGTCATTCAAAGAAATGTAACATTACTAATTAAAAGTGAATCCTCAAGAATGACAAACAGACTTACATACGTGATTTTACATATAAAGCTATAGAGCGTTTCCCTGTCATGGATGTTTACGTATAACACGTCGACGTTGGAAAAGGCAAAGGGTTTGAGATCGTATCAGTTAACACGCGTTTCACTGTCAAGCTTATACGTGACAGGCCTGATATGTACGTACGTGTTTATTCAGATACATTTAACGCGTTAGCTAAAATGTAAGAAGAAAATAGTTAAAGAAATATTTGATGTAATTCTCCTCTTAGTCCTATAATTATTAATTGAGGATAAAAGCTAAAAACTTCATGAAACTTTCGTAACGGTTACTTAAGAATTTACTAGTGTAATAAAATATTATAAATAGGAGAATAAAATGAAGATCATGAATATATAAATTTAGAAATCATTACATTTATTTAAGTACCAATAAAAGCCGTAGTAACCGTAGAGCGCTATAAAAATAATAATTTAAAACGTATTAACAACTCACCTTTTAATAAAATATTCTGAAAACGACTAAATAAACAAGTCCACTTTTTGTTCTAGAGTGACATTACCATACACAACACATGGGATCAAGTCAGAGAGTACTCCCACAACCGCATTCAAAATACGTAAACCGGCGCGACGAAGGGACGCAAAACGCCCACCCCTGGTGACATCCAGCGGCGTACTGCAGAATAAATAGGGTTGGGAACGTATGTAACCTCCCGCATCAGAGATACCGCGCAAGCGCGGGACGGACTCCAAAACGGGATGTCAGCTGACGGGCGGTAACTAAGGTCACTGTGTCACTGTGGGACGGATTCTTTTTTGAATTAGCACTTATGGATATAAAGGACCCTAGCCGTGGAGGTGAGCGGAAATATACCGACCGTGAAGATAAAATAGACCTATGGCCAGATAAAGTGACAGGTATGATGGGTTTGTATTGAGTCCTTGTTGATAGGGACGTAGTGACGTACAGGAAGTTTGATACATTTTTTTGATGGTTAATATTTCTATACCTACGTTAGGAAATAGTCCACATAATGGTAATGTAAAATGATGACAGCCAGCTTCATCTTTCTGACTGATCGACTCCTTAACAATTTAAAAGTGCCTGTAAATGGTTTAATTGAAATAAATGCTTCGTTTGAAATATGACCGTTATACCGAATGATTTTTTTTACCGTCTCGGATTTTTTACAGGTTGTTCTACCCATGAATATGAACAACTTTCGCTATGGTCTATTTATATTCTTTTGCTATGTTCTGTCTATATTTTTACATCGTCCTCACATATTTTAATTATAAATTCAACATTAATGATGTAACTAATATTTTTGTAAAAATATAATTTAAAAGAGGTCCATGGAGTTTCTTGCCCGTTCTTCTCCATAGGTACCTACGCTTTGGAATGGGCAACTAGCTTCATATTTACTGACTGACCGACTTCTTGACAATTCAAAAATGCCTGTAAATGGTTTAATTGAAATAAATGCTTTGAGTTTGAGTTTATGCGACCAACAGTGAAATCACAAAAAAAATAAACACCTGATTTTTTTTCGTGATTTTAGTGTTGGTCCCATAGTGAAAGTTGTTCACATTCATGGGTAGAACGTCCTGTAAAAATTTCGAGACGGTAAAAAATAACATCCGGTATAACGGTAAGTCGGTAATGGTCTTCATATGAAGAGACCTCGAACGAGACTATATATACAATACTATATAGACTATATGGACAATTTAAAAGTATTCTCAAGTACTATAGTCCAGCCCACGTAACTATGCTTAATTCGACGATTGTATTAGTTCCTGAAAGAAAGAGCTGTACTTCTAATAACGGTTGTCTACAATGTAATAGATACTTCAATCCATTCCAAATATCAGTTAACCAACGTCAGAGCTACCTGATATTCGATCTTCGGAGATGGAGTGGATGTGTCTATACTATCAGTTGGTGTCATGGACGATAGAAGCGTTATCAAATTACTGACAGCCCTGAGGCAATGGTTTAGGATTGAGAGAGTAGGTTTAGATCTCATTAGTACGCTAAATAACTATGTTAGTAGGAACAGTGTGGGTGCGCGTATCCTTTCTTGTTCCAACGTATATTCTAAGAGAACAAAATGTTGGAGAGATAAATACCTAATATACTAAAAGCTTCGGTTCAAACTGCAGTATACAAAACTTTGAAGCCACACTACTAAGTACAAAAGTAATGAAAGTATGTCGGACCTAAATTGGTACGCAAATAACATAGTTTCTAATTATCTTAAACAAGAGGTCCACATTGTAACAGTGCGAATGTGCAAACATTCGGGGTAAGAAGTCCCGATGGTACTATAAACTCAGCCTGGTTTACGATCGTCTCGCCGTGCTTAGCTATAATTAGAGTTAGGCCGCTGTCCCACTATATATTCAATCACGGGATTTAGTGCCGTGACCTGAGTCCGGGATACCAATGTGGGACTTCTGGCTTAGTCTTTAAGGGGTTTGGGACGTGCTTTGAGAGAGGAAGAAGTAATTTGGTTTTCGAAAAATGTGCAACCATTATAATTAAATATCATGTTTTTTTTTAAACATCATACAATCAATTTTTATTCAATAAGCAAATAATAATTAATACCTAACTAATTAATAAAAATAACAAAATTAAATCCTAACTTAACTAAAAGTATACAGAAACTAAAATATTGTGTCGAAAAATTCATACGCATCGCTGTCGACTGGTAATGTACCCAAGAGACTGGCGGCATTACCACGTTGTATGGCAATGCTAAGCCTTTGGCCTAGGTAAAAGCCAGCCCTTGGGTGACAGAAAGTGCCAACCAGCCGTTTCGAAATTTCCTTAAAAAGACCATGAGCACTCGGGCCACAAGGCCCGAGGGTTTCAACCCCAAACGGCTTAAAATATAATTTCCGATAAGGTTATTATATTTTCGCCGCTTGAGGTTTTCCGCAGCCGCAGCAGCAGCGCCAGGACAGCACGCAGAGCCAGGAAGATGAGATGGCGTAAGAGTATCGACACACGTTGCGTCCCACATTAAGCCTACTTGCGATTAGAAGCATGTTTAACTGTGTTATGTTGGTTTTTGAAAACTACTATATTATACCGAAAGTTGGATGACACCAGAAGGCCAAGTAATTAAAAACGTTCAAAATCTAGTCGCAAACTCATCTCAGCAATAATCAATGTCAAAAATTTTGGGAAATTAAAAGGGGTTTTTAACAGATTGAGATGTAAGACTGATGGTTCTTAAAATTACGAGAATTGCCGCTCTGCTTTCGTATCTTCCATCAGTTCTAACCAGGACTAGCTTTACGTCACTAAGCTGCTTGTGCAGTTCGTTAGCCGTCACGATACTGAGACGTCTTCTATAACTAGCTTATGATATTCTGTCCTAGTCTTATTAATGTAGCTTAGCTAGTATAACATAACGTGATAAAGAAATTGGATTACTTTTGAATTTTCATCAGTTTTATCATACCAGTGCGGCGTTCCAACAAAACCTAATATCATCTCCTGAAATTACCTGTGCTAACACGAAAGTCACGTGTGCAGAGTAAAGAATTTTATATACCGAGCAATATGAGCAAAAATAATCTAAAACACTACGGAAGGAACTAAATTGGATGCTCCCGGACGAAAGGACCAAAATATTCAGATATTTTTTTCCAAGTCGCATGGCGATAACTACTCACCTTTGTTTTCTCCGAAAGATTAGGCTATTGAACAACCTAGGAGGAAAAAATTACAAGAATTGTGTTAATTCTATATTTTGCGGTCTCCAATCGTATCATACCTTGTTATGTACAGAGGCCAGCACATCAACCTACCCCAATCTGTCAAATTTTCCCAATTGAATATGAACCTTATACCTTTATGGTAAAGTTGAAAATCTATCAAAGAAATTTTACAGATTGGGGTATCTTGATGTGCTGGCCTCTGTACCTACCTGGTACTTATTGACGGGCCTACACCGTTCTCCCATACATATTAACACTGTTATTTGAATACATGACTAACCGGATGCAGCTGAATATCAGTATTTTACATGGAGCGACTGCCTATCTGACCTCCACAATCCAGTAACTGCGTAGCACGATACCCCTTGGTAAGAGTGGTTGTCAGACTTTAGGGCTTATAACCCGTTACAACTGTCAAAGATTTACGAATGACAGCCGGGACCGACGGCTTAAGAGCG
This sequence comes from Gortyna flavago, assembly GCA_963669345.1. Lineage (NCBI taxonomy): Eukaryota > Metazoa > Arthropoda > Insecta > Lepidoptera > Noctuidae > Gortyna > Gortyna flavago. The sequence goes on from OY770130.1 coordinate 1,274,180, forward strand.
TTTACGCCGTACGGCATTTCATACAAACTTTCAATAGGTTTTTTTTTTTCGAAATGAATTAACCGATTTTAATGAAACTTCATACGCATAAGCAGGATACAAAGGTCTAAAAAGTTAGCAGAGATCATTTTCGAAAAATTGTGTTACAGCCAAATTAGACCGATTTTAAAGTAGTTTCCGAGACACGACAGGGTCTCGATATGTATTGGATGTCACCTATCCACAAGCCGACCGCGGCAAGAGTAACATAACCTTTGATCAACCTTGTCGGCTGTTATCATTTAAACCCCTATTACACTACTCGATATTTAGGGCCCGATATTTAGGTGAAGTGTTTTTTTTTATATGGGCTCTTCCACCATCTCTCTTATTTCACCACCCTGATTTAGGGAAATGGTCCCTGAATATCGTGTAGTATAATAAGCCACGAGATCCTCCGCGCTAAATAAGCGAACAAAAAAAAGGTACGGAGCCGAAACACAAGCGGCGCGAATTGTATTTCGAATATTCGGCAGCCATCTTTGTTTTGTTTGTGCACAATCTCTGTCCAGCGGTAGCCGTTATGAAATTTTTCATTAAGCCCAGTGTCAACTAGTGCCGCCTTCACTGTTCCTCCTGCCGTCGGGTGGGGCACCATTGATCGAGGGGAGGATTCCTCCATCCCTCATATTATTGTAAAAGAATTCTCTGAACTCGGTGTAGAAATAAGCTTAACAGAAAATATTGTAAATTCTGACACCGGAAGGTTTCTAGGAAATGTTCATTGGATTTAAGTCTTGTTGTTGTTGTTACAATGAATATTTTGAAAGCTCAGGGATAATGTTTTAAATTGAGGAAATTGAACTTAATTGTACGAAAGTTTTCGGAGAAACAGGGGCAGAAAACGAGAGATCACGATGTAATAACATCAGACATGAGAAACAATGAGAAATTAAATACTTTTTTCCATTTTTTTGACTCAAATCATGGACCAACAGACAACCCATTTTGATTGATATACAAGTTATAGACCTCAAGTTAACAACCGTGTTTGATGACTATCAACAACACTCGTATAAGGGGTGTTTCTTTTGATCTTGTTTCCCTGGCCTCCCCCTCCTTGGGCCCTTCGCGTGCAGTGGGGTGCGACCTCTAATATCGTTAGCGCGAGTTTTCATTAGCACGCCGTTGGCGCAGCGTTTAGTGCTCGTTACGCGTCATAGTGGACAACACGCTTTATTGTTATGATTTTTACCGTCAAACGAGATTGGATGGTATCTGTGATATTTGGGCTTACATTGTTTGGCTTCGTAATTTTCATTGCTATGAATTTTTTGGTAACATTTTTTATATTAAGTAGATTTTTTTTGTGAATTAGGTATGTTTAACCTGAAACCACAATTGCTTTATTAAAAATCTTTTAAACACAATAATACCATGAACAATAACTAATTTATCTAATGGTACAAAAATATTGATGATATTGATGACAATGACGACTATTGATGAATTGATTGTGACTAGATCGCTAGACATAGGTCGTGACCTATGTCTAGGCAATTTATTGTATTTATTTACACAATAGATTGCCTTTGCAACATTAAACTACTAAATGGTTTTTTTTTACAGACTTATGCAAGTTGTCCTGTGAATTTAAAAGATTTACTCTGCATTTCCTTACTTTAACCAAACAAAATATTATCGCTGCCGACAATATGAGTGTATATTAATTGTAAGTGCAATTACCAAAAACTTAGACCCACCGACGCCAACACCTTTCTCGTGACAAATTCGGGCCCGCACCAACTCGACCGAGGTGCGTCAGCTAAAGGCAGGCAATCACTTAGCAGCTCATAAAACTTGCTTCATTTCGACCGGCTGAGTGACAAGTTGCTACTTCACTTACAATTACATAAGTTGAGCCGCTAGCCTTAGTTGTCGCTTACACACTTTCAGCTAACTTTGTTCGAAATGGTTTCTAAAGGTTGAACAAACAAAGCTTTTATTGATTTTGTATTATTATTGGAACTTACATCGAAGAAAAAGTACCTACAGAACCTGATTTCGTCATATTTTTATTCAGATTTTTAATTATTAAGAAGAGTGGAGAACAAAGGAGCCTTCAATATGTTATTCTATTTAATAATTTTAATTTAATTTTAGAAAATGGCGGGATGAGCTTTTCGCTTACAGACAGGATTGGTCCACACTAGCTCAAGATAGAGAGGCGTGGAAAGGAGAAACGGGGAGGCCTTTGCCCTGCAGTGGGACAATATAGGCTAAAAATAAATAATAAATATTGTTATACAAATTTTTCACTTTGCGAATGAAAACAAATGATTTCAGGGAATACAAAAATCTTTTAAATCCAGTGGCACTCTCAAAATCACAAAACCAGACAATCCTAATTACTTATTCCAAACACTACTCCAGCTAGTCTACACAGAACACAAAAAACATTCGCCAAAAAAAATAAAAGGGTGCATCCCCACTGCACCACTAAAGCAGCATCACAGTCGAGCACAAATTATACGAATTGGAAAAAGAACCGGTCGGAACTGGTTGATACCGGACAAAGGCGCCAGGCGAGGCTAATCGAACACGAATGGAATGGAAAATTTCTGCATGCCTTTGTTGTTCTTCCCTTGCTCGGTGGAACTCGTTTTCTTTCAGCGCATCCGACGCTGTTAGTGTATTTGGGCGATCTATTGGGAAAAACGTAAAAAAACTGCTGAATTTATTAACGATAGTCTTTTGCAGAGTTCTCTCTTTTATATATTTTTTGTGTTTCTGCTCTCGTGTTGCAGTGTCGGTTTTTAAAATCTATTATGTTACTCGCGATTTGTTTTAGAGCAATTTTGTTTTAAATTGATTTGGAAACAAAAGTAAAAAGTGTAACTATGTATGCCAAGATTAAATTCCAGCTGGCTGTAAAAGTGAACAGAATTGTACTTGGAGACACGTAATGGGCCATTACAATTAACGTTAAAGGTTAGTGTCATAGTATTACTTTAACTTTTTCTAGTAGTTCGGCTGAAATTGCAATTTTATTTAATCCTTAAGAGATCATGAGCGTAATTTCATGTATTTATGTTTATTTTATTGTCCATTTCATGAAATGGGCTACAAGATCGTCCTAGACAATTTTATTGTCTACGAACAAGAATACGTTTTGTAATAGGCATGCAGCCATCTTAGTTGGCAATACGGTAAATTGTTTAAAAACAATACTGTAAAATGTATTAAGTCTGTAACAGTTTATAGTCCAGTTGTTTACTATTTTATTGGAAAGATTATCTTTGTTAATATTCGGTGAAAGTCTGTACTTATTACAATGTTAAGAAACGTATCAACCTCTAGTAAGTAAACAACATGAAGTAACAATTGCCTGTACAGAAACTGGCTTAGCTTTTCAACGCCTGAAAGTAATTGAAAGGAAAAAAATGGCATTAAATTAGCATGTTTAGACTTATACTAGTAATAAAAGTTTGGTCGAATTCAATCTCGGTGTAATCTTCCAAAGTTAAATAAAGTCTTTCCATCACAAAATATTAACTAAATACTTAAACAAAAAAATAAAGATCTTAAGAAAAATACACGTTCACACTATAGAAGTCAAAGCGTTCCACTCGCCGCATACAAATCACACGTGCAGGCTGCAACTCTAACAAGCCGCCCTTACGTTACAGCGCAGTGAGAAGAGGCCCTTATGTGGCAAATCGTCGCCATACTCTTAAGATCACAAAAGAGATATGTACAGAAGATCTACATTACAGTCATCAAGTTTACTTACCCCAAGATACCGCAGAAACACAAATATCGCCTTCGTATTTTCAGTACTCATAATGCAAGATGAAGAACGACGCGCGGGTTCGTGAAAGATTGAAGAAGTGGAGAGAGGCCTTAGCCCAAGAGTAGAAAGAAAAACAAAAAAGGTGAAAGAAATCGGCCACAACATCAGTTACAGAAGAAACTGCAGACATGATGGGTATAAATAAACACGATAAAATTAAACAGGTATTTTGATGTTTTTTTTTTTTTGGGGTCAACGACCGCTGCTAGTTTTGTTACTTAGAGTTTGATTTGAGATAATCGGTTTTCTTTTGTTTTTATCGTGTTTAGAACCTAAACTTCATAGACGTGATGGTTTTCGATATCTAAACACGATAAAAACAAAAGAAAACCAAATTTTTTTTTTAAACAACTGATATTTTAAGAGCATTTCGACGTACGGCATTTCATACGAACTTTCAAGCCGTTGTTTTTCGAAATGAATAAACCGATTTTAATAAAACTTCATACACATAAGCAGGATACAAAGGTCTAAAAAGTTAGTAAAGAACATTTTCGAAATGTCGTATTTAATAATAGATAACTGAAAATCTCTGTTTGTATGGAAAATTAAAAATTGGTCTAATAAGTTTCATTAAAATCGGATCATTCATTTCGAAAAACAAGGGCTTGAAAGTTTGTATTAAATGCTGTACGTCGTAAACGCTCCTGAGACTACACTAACTGCGGTCGAATCAAAAGCCTTCAAAATTTATGTTTTGTTTTATCAAGTTTTCATATCGATATTCATCACGTCTGCAGAGTTTCGCTAGCTAATTTAATTTGACCCTGTATAGCTACAGCTCTTTGGCACACAGCGATTTCCCCACATCCTTACGAACTTCGGTGAACAAGATTCTGAAAAATTCCGGAGAAGTCTAATCAAATGATGAGGATAATAAATATACTGTGTTTTGTCGGAACATAAGGAAGATGAAGAATGCGAAAAACATTTGTAAGGACTGAACCTTTTCTAGAGCTTTTATGTAATGTTTGCGGTTGGAAATAATGAGCCGTGCTCCCAACAGTTAATGGTTTAAGTGATAGCGTGAAGGGCGCACAAACATGTATAGTTTTACAGTCACCTGCAATTCTCACGCTCTTTTCCACCGTCTTGAGCTCCCACACACATGCTCAAATGCATTATTTTTAATTTGGGGCTATTTTCTTCTCCGACATAATGGTCCTGATGCTGATGTAGATGTTTTAATACACACTATACAAAGTGTCATTAATGACATTTTTTTATGACATTAATTTAACACACGGGTACGGCTAGTAGCCAGTAATCATAAAAATTATAAGAAGATAAAATAATTCGTAATTTAAATACTACCGCCTGCGAGCTGCGCCGCCCACCGAGAGAGCGCTCTGTCTCTTTCCTGCAATTCACCTATCTACTCTTTGCACGTTATTCGTTTAAGGGCTGATTTTTCCAACGCCAGATATTTTTATCGGAGGAATAATTTCAAATTTTGACAGTTCTGCTATTAAAAAAAACTGTCAGACGTCAATTATATTCCACGAATAAAAATTATCTGTCGACTAAAAAATCTGCCCTTAATTTCATTGATGCGATGTTATGCTCCGCGACCCCGGCAAATAACTCCAGCGCTACAGTTCTTTATTTACAGGTTGCTCTTAGATGCTATTTTACAAAATTGATTAAATAATAACGTTTCATTAAATTTAAATATTATGTTCCATTACATAATATATAAAATTAATGTCGCCATCAATGGCGAAATATTACCATAGTTAGCGAAAAATCTAGAGCGAGCGGCACGCTGTAGATTTTTCGGTAACTCAACAAATTAATTTTGTGCATTTTTGGATGGATTTATTAAATTAGAAGACCAGTAATCAAAAGTTCTCCTTTGACTCCACAACTATCTAAAAAGTACCGTGCCTATAGTTATAACACTTATTAATTATAGACGAAACTATAACACATAGTGTGGTTCATCGAACAGCATTGTTACTACTCTAACAATATTGATGAAATCCTTGTCAAGAATGTTCTTCAAGGTTTCAAATATGTCTAATTATGAAATCTGAGCTTCGATATTCATTATATAGAGCTTCACCCGTAGCATATAACCTTTCCTACTTAGCGAGGGAGGCTCCCTTTCCCATCCCCATTTTTCCGTATAAATCAACAATAGTAATTCATTAAACTGGCAGAGGGGGCAACTAGGCGCCATTCACGGCCAGGATGGTCTATCGATGGCACTCGTGGCCCAACCTGTGCGGAACAAAACGCCTTTGTCACTGACACGACGTCCACTATATGTGGAAGCGTGATCGTGTCTTTGGGTAATTAAGGTCAATATGCCATGGCATTCTTTGCTTGTGTAAGCTTAGGTAAAATAGAACAAAAAAATGACAAAAAAATTGCATAAGGCACCCAACATTGTTATGATTGGTGCCCTATTATGCAACTTCTTTGCAAAGAACCCATATTGTTCCCACTGCTGGGAGTTGGGCGTCTTCTCTGGGAAAAGAAGTTTATCAAAATCCACCACACGGAGCCAATATGGGTTTATAGATAAGAAGGGTAATGGAGATAAGGTACTAGCGGGGTAAAAGAAACTAACAGTAGGAATGGCTTTCATGTTGACAGTTTAACAACATTCATTGCGTAATTTTCGTTGATAAGCAGACAAATTTTTTGAACATATGAAGCAATGAAAAATCCTTTAAAATTATTCATAGTGTGTTACGCAACTAGCTTCTAACTAATAATTTAAATTGGTGTTACCACACCATATATTATATTTTGCCTTTGATAGGCTCGATGGATGGCACTAGTTTCAGCGCACCTTTGTGGAACAAAACGCCTTTGTCAGTGGCCACGAACGTCGTCCATTGTAAATGGTGCATGGGGTCTGAAAGTGAGTGGCTCCTATGGCCGACATCTTTGTTTATTGATTCTGTTTGTTTTTTTTTACGGGTTTTTGAACTGAGTATATTAAGACAGTTCTTTTGTGATTTCTTTATTACTTCTACCTAGTAATTTTAAAACGTCAGTTACTTTTAGGGTTTCGTACATCAAAATGAAAAACGACGTACGTCTGCCTGTCAGCCTGTCAAGACCGTTACTAGGAACGCGCGGAGGTATCAAGTTGAAATTAAAGACGTAGACCTACGGTCGCTTGGAACTCTAATAAAATCAAGCTTCTAAGTCAGCGCAATAAAAACGCCCATTTATGTGACATATTTTGATACACGCATATAAATATTATAGATAAAAACCTATAGGGTACTTCCTGTTGACCTAGAATGATAAAATTTTGGCAAGGAGCAAGGGTCTCACAGCATAAAAGGAAAAAAATTGATAATATTTTTTTTTCCTTTTTTTTATTGATTTTTTTCAGGCGACGCGACGCAGACCCGTAAATAAATACCTTAACCTAAACATACATATTTTTACTATAACATTGTACTTCACTAGCTTTTTCTTGTTCTGTTCTGTGGTACTTGTCCGCGGAAGCGACGGAACACCAAGTCCTGCGGCCAGAAGTCTTCTTCCATGATGACGGGCAGATAGTAATTCGGTACGCGCACCATCGAACGCCTTGAAGTTGACATTGCGGTGCGACTGCAGTAACTGCACCCTCGGCGTGTTCCTCGTCTTCTGACACGTACTCCACGATGTCCTCCGCCTTAGTGGTGTAATGTAGGCGGGAGATGCACCCGATGTGTTCGGCTTTGCGGCACGCAAGCTAACTTCGGGCTCCTGTTCGTTCGCGATTGGCGCTTCCTCCTTTGCACTCTTACCTTCATCATCAGCCCTATTCGGTGCCTTTTCTAGCATAGGCTTCATGCTGGGAGCACCTGGGACACTCGCGTAATTTGTAGTTTTATCACATAATAATTTATTTTTTTGCGATTACATACTTACATTTACAGTTGGAGAATTGGCCGTGACGTACTCGTAAGTATATCGATTTTTTCAGCTACAATTTTAAGTTTGTTTTTGGGATAAATTCATCCCAACTGCGTAGTCAACTTCTTTTAAATAGTAGTAGTATAACGGATAATAGTACAGACGCGTATTTTGAGTACGGAGAAGTTTAGCTACCTAAAAAAACTACCTTAAAACCGTTTTTAGTTTATTTTACTTTTTTGTTGTTACCATATTCTTTTTATTTTTTATTTTTGTTAATATTTTTGCATAAGTTTCTGTAATATCTCCGACTGGGAGAGGGCACTGGCTCTTGTAACACAGGTCTGACACCTAGCACAGGAGTCAGGGACTTCACACTTTTTGTAACCACTTTCTTGTGTAATAAAGATTATTATTATTACTTAACATAGTTATATTAGCAAGGAAGCTTTCGAAGTACCAGGTTATTATAACTCGGTAGGAGCTTACTATTCTGTAATAATGAAACGCTTGCTTGCAGGCCGAATACACTTTTAGGCTTTATATCTTCCTTGTAAAGATGTATTTCTTGCACATAAATTATTATTATTATTACAACATAGGTGTGTTTGTTAGAAAACACTTTATTCCTTCAAAGTAGGTACTAGGTTGTTAATATTCTTGACCTGAATAATAGCACCATCGAAGTATACCCCGAAAATGTAGGTATTATACAAACCAAACATACATCGTGATCATTCTGGTGTGGAGTGACACAATTTGCATAGAAATATGCGAGTCCAATGGAGTTAGTGAAGTGCTCTCCAACGCCATGCCGGGGATGCAGCTAGAGGCAGCTAACGTCTTCGCAAACCGGTGAAACGTATTCGACAGATCAACTAGGTCATAGATGAAGTACCTATGAATATTATTATAACTTCATAAGATCAATCTATATCAGTAATATGTAAGTATGTAGTTAGATTATCATTATTTTAGGGCTTGCCAATGGAGCGGTGGTCAGTTTTCTTCATTGCTTTTCCTCCAGCCACAACAGGTGATGGCAGCTAAATACGTCCCTGAATATAAATACTCATACACAACAAGTCCTGGAATTAACGCACTCCACTAAACACCCCAGTTATACTTAATCATAAAAAAACACAGAATTTTTATTGTTAAGTATGTATTTTTTTTTATTAATTAAACTGATTATGGAAGAAAACTGTGGGCACATTACAAATCTACGCATGCACGCAGTCGCACTCGTATAAGGGTCTAGCGTAGTAGGTACTTCATCCATTTCGGTTTGTTTTGACTGTACAGGGGAAGTGTTACAATAATGTACGTAGTTTTAATATGTTTTGGGATAAAATAATTGACCTATACTAAAAATTACATAACTCGATTTAGTAAACGATTCTGCGCTAACTACTTTCATAATGTGCATCAATTCAGTTCATTGTACAGGATTTATCATTAATTTTTATTATGACACTCAAAAATATCTAAACCTGAATACAGCCGGTCACCAAAGTGAATTCTTGAAGAAACCGTCCTAAGTACAGCTCCACTGATGTATACCTCTATTACAATGTACATACAAAATGTAGCTATTGACCCAGTTAGCGGCAGGGCTGCCATGCACTGCATTACATGTAACTCGGGTTAAGCGCACTTTAATTAGCCACCAACGTTTTGGCGAAAATATTTTTTAAGTGTTGTTGTATGCACCATTCGCGTAAACGACAGAAATTGCACATTAATTGTGGCCTTCATCACTGTGTTTGGTTACAATGCTGGTAAGAACTGTGGCTATGGTTTTTTGGAAAGAAACTTTTGTATGATTTTGTATGGCCCACGTTTCGGCCTACAAGATATGTTAAAAGTACTCACCGCGATCTTCCTAGCTTGGGGTCAGATATGCAGTCGCTCCGTTTAAAATACTGGTAGTCAGCTACTGGGCCAAGGCTAGGCAGATGGTGACAAAGACGATTTCCGTACCTTCGAACACTATTGGAAGATTTTGCCTTTTGCAAACTCCTTACCCTTAACGTCAGTTCAAAGTTCATTGTTTTTGCCACTACTAAAGCATTGTCATAATCAAGAAATATTCCAGACCATGGTAGCCCTGCGCGCATCACAATTCCGCAGCACTCGTGGCGAGATATCGAGAGGTTCGGCATCGAGTGATCGCCGACCGCTCGAGTTTGTTCGATACTCCAGCTGCTGCAAATTGTTACCAACTACTCGATACCTAAGTTTTTCTCGAGAACACACGAGTGGCCGAGACTATTGGTATTTGAGAATGTGAATAGTCAAATAAGAATGTGAATTAAAAATGTGTATTTGTGTTGAACCATGTTTGATGTTTGTTCAAGAAACTGATGATTGTACAAAATATTTCTGCGGTTTTACGAAGCCAAATTATGACTATTGTCATGAGTAATTATTGAAGCAATTTTTTTAATTAATTACATATCTTGAGGCATGAGAGATCGATCCGCACTTCGAAAGTTTTACCCCAACGCAAGAATTATAATCATTAAGATTACAAAATTATTGAAAAACCCGATGACAGTTTTATCCCTGAGCCCTTTGCAATGTAAGCAGAAACACAAAACCCGAAAAGGCTACGTCTAAGGCCTGAGTTCACCAACATTCTAACCATCGGTTAGGTATTTAAACAGTTGATTTATGTCAAATTTCCTAAGGAAATCAACTGTTTAAATACCTAACCGATGGTTAGAATGTTGGTGAACTCAGGCCTAAGGCCCTTAACGACATCGCCTGATGAAACTCACACCGCCCGCCGCTCCGCCGCTCGCCTTATACTCGTTAATTATCAGCTTTTGTTCCAATTGTTAGGCGCCGTTTTATTTTTATCATTTCTTCGTACTCAGCTGTAACGGCGAGTTCCGATCCATAAAACAACGCAGTGATTCTATTACACTACTTGTAATTTCATTAATTTCAGTTCTACGAATGGAAGACAAATGGACCGAGTTCAATAATTAAAACTAATTCTAGAATCTAAAACAATAATTATAATAACCGATAAGTACGATTCTTTGCTACGAATTTTGGGTCCAATTCTGTTTGCGAGTGAATTCACCAAAGCCAACTGTATTGAATTAACAATTCAATACATTACAATCAAAGTGGAATTAAGGCTAAAAATACGAAACGAAATTTTATTAATGTTTAACGCACGCCCGACTTTTTAGTTTGCAAACTGTTGCGTTCCGTTCGCTGCACCAACATGGCGGAATTTTGTTGGGAATAACTGAACGAGTAAATAATGAAAAGAGTAATTCCATACTCTTTTATACAGTATAGAAACCACATATATGCAATAAATTATACCACATTCTTGTTATCGCCTTTTCTGACGATATGCAAAAAAATTACCGAAATCGGTCGCGAAAAAAATCTGCTGATCCCTATATTTATGTTCGCTTAACCGGTCAAACCCCGCGCGTACCCTATGTAGTACGATACAATAGAAAATCAATTGTGTCTCATTAGCGGGGGGATCAATGTAGGGAACAGCTTATTTTTTTTCGCGACCGGTTTCGCAAAAAATTTTTATATCGTCAGTATATGCGATAACAAGTATGTGGTATAATTTATTGCATATATTATGTGGTTTCCATACTGTATAATATGCGATAGAATAGTTTTTAATAACTTTGGCAGGGCCAATCAGAGGTAAGAGAGTATGTAGATAGCGACTATGTGCTGTTACTATTGGACAAGCCTGTAATTATTTCCCAATGGTTCATACCATTGTTTTTTTTTTTTTATTAGTCTATACTTTCCTAACGCTGCTGTGAAAAGGCTTCCCCCAAATCCTTCTAGGAACTCTTTCCCCGCGCCACATCGAACCAGCCCTCGCTGTACGCATCCAGGTCATCATCAGTGGCTTATAAAACCGATTTTTTTTTTATCGATAGGGTTTGATGATCAGTTTTGATTATTGTCATTACTACGGTAATAATTATATTGTTTGTATTTACTTAGTTCCTTTAGTGTCAATTAAGCATCAAGTTTTCTACAAAAAACAGCGGCACTTTGCTTTTAAAACAACATAAATTTTGATGGGCCCTTAACAACTCAAACACCCCATTTCACAAAATATCTCGCGAAAAATTCGCCGTATACACAACGAGTGAATTAAAAATGAATTCAAAATAGTCCGCGTTGTCACATTTAGCGGGAAATTAAATACTTTGGGCCGACCGACTCAACTTTAGATAGAAAAAGTTGTCCGGGGGTGAGAGGGGGTGAGAGTGATAAACACAATGAAGGCGCCTTCTCACTCGATCGGCGCTGAAACTTTTGAAATTCCCTACATCTAACCTTCAGGACCCCACCTTTATTAATCAGGAACTCAATTAAATATCTTTTTCACGCCAGTCTGAGTACATTTTTGTTTACTTAAAGGGGATGTCCGGTATGGAGCGAGATTTGCATATTTTGATGAGGGGCTGAGCAAATACAGGCCGAATGAGTTGCTACGCTCGGAGAGAAGTGAAAAACGAATTACGAATGTTTAACAAAATATTCCGCGATCTTCAAAACTTTCCCTTTTTCAAGTTTTGAAGATCGCGGAATATTTTGTAACTAAATGTCTATATCTACATTTCAGCTTTCGATTCGTGAATGAAAATATCTAATAAAGTTATGGTTAAACAAAATTCTTATGTTTAAATTGTTATTTTTAGAAATACCAATAATATTCTCAACATATTTGCTTGCCCTACATATATTATAAACTCTATAATGAATGTAGGTGTATAAGTCCTATTACCCAAAAAAATAAGGGAGAAATATGAAGGTCTTATCCAACTTATCTCCATATAACATGAGGAAAAGTATGCGAGGTTTTCCCAACATTAGGATTATAAACCTTTTCCTGGTAGCACCTGTTAAAAACAAGGGAACGCATGTGGGGTATAAAAACTGTTACACGGATCCAAGGACCGTTGAAATTAATCACTGTTTTTAACACACTATAAAATGGTTACCACGAAGACGGCGAATTTTAACTAAATATTTTTTGACAATGTCTCAATCGGTTGAGAAATGTGAGTTTTGGGACCTAAAAATAATTATGTAGGTATGTCTTTAGTTGAAAGCATGTTATGAAGTAAGAGATATCTGTTATAACATGTTACCATTGTCATTATAAAGTCAGGAATAGTTACACATATCAATTTGCACGAAAGTGTGAAATGTCATGCAATATTTTCATTTAACCACTTCTGATTGGTGAAAACATAACGTGACATTTTTTTCACAGTGGCATGGAAACTAATTACTTGCACATTACTAGCGTGTGTAGTGAATTCCAGGCTTAATAGATTTTGCCAGAAATCTCATGTTAGTCGTATTTAATTCACTCACTCCAAAATTCTATCAGAAGGATCAGTTTGCAGTCTGCATGTCTGACACATTTGCCTCGAGGCACTCCAATTGATTCGATTTTCCATTCCATGGAGCCTGTTAATGCACGCCGGACACACTTAGATCAATGTACTTACAAGACCGGGCTGGGTGAAATTGGATTGGCTGGCTAATTTAATGACAGATAATCTTTAGAGCGCCTTCACACTAGCGTTTGTCCAGCATAGGCGTTCGATAAACGTATGCGCAGCTCAGACGCCGCGACTACGCTACGCAGGCGTCGGTTTTTGCGCCCGAGTCAAAGGACTCAAAATGTCCCGTAGTTCTTAGTACTTCTTAGCATGATTGTATAGCCGCGTACTTCGGACTTCGGTCAATTTCGACCAGTACTTCGTCGAAGCAACTTCACGATTAGTGTAGTGCTGGTATTAGGTAAAGTCAGAGGAATAAATTGCTAAACAAATTGTCTACCAAATTAAATTGTCCGTTTAATCAAATTACAACTGTCATTCCTTGACTTACGAAATGGCAAATTAACGTAAGGTTTAAATTTGCTTTATAATTAATTTATCTGACTACATTAATGGCTGATGCGATGAAATTATCTAATTAGATCTTTTGTGTCGCTGATTTGAAGATATAATCAGGAGAATTATTTTTATTCATTTAACCATTTATGTACACATATTATAATTATGTATAAACAGACTAGAAAGAAAGTACAGAAAAATTGGTGAAAAAGTGATGCTTATTATGTTATTTAAAAAATATTTTATTTTACTAATCGCTCGTGTAATTAGAACAGCCTGACAGAGACGTGCAGCATGGACCTGTGGGAGTGAAGAGAAGTGGGCGTCTTTTGTAACCATGACGCACTAAAATTCATGTTGTAATCGAATTTCCACCTACTTGATGTTTACTAAATGAGTGGAAATTTCGCGCTTTCATAATATTATAACGGTTGTAAGAAGACCCCTTACACCCACATACCGTTATCTGCGCGTTCTCTACAAGCTTATATCAAACTAAGTAACATAATTGAGCAAAAATTATTCCTGAGAAACGGCTTTTATTTCTGGTGTGTGTGACGGGGAGAAAACGTAATCATAAGAAAGAAAAAAATATATCATCATTATTACGGAGACCTATAACTAGTCATACGAACTTCTAAACCGCTCACAGCTACTCCATTATGTTTGAAAAACTTACTCAGACGACGCACAGAGGCATGTGCAGGGTAAGTTGTGCGGCGGCGACCTCTCGCGTCCGGCCCTGGTCCAAGCCATGGTCCAGGGCGAGAGGAGTGGGAGGCAGTCAGCTCCTTCTGCGAAGCAGTCATGCTAGCGAAGGAGGTGGCGGGATGGGCGAGGGAGAGAGCCGAGAGAGCCGCCCGTCCCAGCCGCCGCAGGAGACGCCCCGGGCGTCGGCAGCCGCGTGACGACTCCCGGCCACCGTAGGCGCGGGCCTGCGGACGGCGAGTAATGGGTAGCTCGCCGTCCGATCAGGACCAGGCCCGTGCTGGACGGCGCGTATGTGTTCCACGCACGCCTCAAAGAGATGTCAGCATTGAAGAAGGGGCCCGTGAGGGCCCAAGCCTGCCGGGGCAACGGGATTGTCCGAAAGGGTTACCGCTACCCCGGAACATAATGGGCTAAGGAAGGAACACGGATGGGTTTTAGTCAGTAAGAGTCTGACACGGGAGTATCAGGAGCAGCGGGTGTGGAGGAGGTGTGTGTCGGGAACGGAAGGGATTCCGCTCCACCCAGAGCGGGAGGGGTCATTTGATGATTTCCCATGCTTAAAAAAAAAAGGGTAAGTTTTAGAAATATTGGTAGGTTGGTTACTCCAAAAATTTCAAATACCTACAAATTAACGGTTTTAGGGCCCAAGTCAGTGAGATGAAATATCATTTGCTAAGGAAAGGCATGTGCCTTTCCTTAGCCTTTGCTTGTATTTCATCTACAAGGTAATAAGGTAATAGGCAAGGACAAGGTATAAAATTTACATTTATGTACTTCAGAGGCTATCTATGTAGCCTTGTCTTTAATAACACAGGCTGGTCATAATTGACGGCATATTCCTATCGAACATTCAAGCAGACGTCAAATATTTTATTTGAATATTTTTGGATTGAGTAGAAGCAGTGCTAGAAATAACGTGATGTTGTAAACTCCCTTCTATAAAATATATATAGTAAAGCTTATCGCTGTTTGATTAGGTACATAGTGTGATCCCTCTGAGCCTCACCCTCTTATAGTACCTACCTACGCAAGTACGCACTATGCTTAGAAAACCCGTT
This sequence comes from Gortyna flavago, assembly GCA_963669345.1. Lineage (NCBI taxonomy): Eukaryota > Metazoa > Arthropoda > Insecta > Lepidoptera > Noctuidae > Gortyna > Gortyna flavago. The sequence continues at coordinate 1,289,566 of OY770130.1, forward strand.
GCTTATCGAAATAATCGTGGTTCACACTATCTAGATCCCGTACTCCTAGCAGACTTGCTCCAGCTATAACGTACTCCAGGGAAGCCAAACACTGCCCTTTGCCGGGCTTTAATGAAAGAATCCATTTTGTAGTGAGCCCGCGTCATAAATGCGTGCTATTTAGGCTACGCAGCCACACAGGCCGGTCCTCGCAAACGTCGGTTACACAAGTTTTTATAAACGAATTTTTTGCTGGCTTTGGTTGGGCTAATGTAGGTAATGTTTTTGTAACCACGACGTTTTTTGTTTTTAAAGGTAGCTTAAATGGCAGTTCTTTTGATTGCTGAAAATATATGGATCTTAAAAAATGGTACCTACAGTGTTGTCATGGACTGTTTTGTTTAAGGCAAGACCTTTATTTTTTATTATCCAACTAGCTGCCCGCGATTTCGTTCGCGTTAATGACGGAAAACAAATTGGATTTCTTGGTTTAATTTATTTGCGCGGAATCCTAATTCTTTTTCTAAAATAGTCCTCAGTTATTCCTTAAGATATCTGCGAGTGAAAGTCCCGTCAAAATCAGTCCAGCCGATTCGGAGATAGGCCGGAACAAACAGACAGACAAAAAACTTTAAAATGTTTTAATGCATTTAGTAAAAGGCTGTTATACTGACATTATAAACAGACACTTCAATTTTATTTATTTGTATTCAAACTCAAAGCATTTATTTCAAATAAACCAATTACAGGCACTTTTGAATTTTCAAGGGGTCAGTCAGTCAGAAAGATGAAGCTAGTTGATGTCGATAGATGTGATCCCACTGAGCAAAGGAAGACCTTTGCTAAGACAAACCTCCTTTTGCTTTTGGCTTTATTTTGAGAAGGACAACTCTCAAATCGTGTGTTCCTCGTCTTAAAGAAGATGACAGTCATAGAAGTAGGGGCATTTCAGTTTTATGAACCGATATAAAAACCTATAGGTACCTATTGTAAATTAGGAACATTTCTTACGAGTCTTAATTTTTTAGCATCCTAATTTAATAGTGCAAATTATTGTTTCAAGACTGTATATTGTTGTATTAAACTTAATTACTTACCTTACTTTACTACCGCTTACCGCACCTTCATTTATTACTTCAAGTCCTCTTTAATTACACCTAATTATTAAAATAAAAATGAAACCTATGTATATAAGGATTTTATAAAACTAGGCCTTCTAATTGAATTTTGGTGAAGGCTCGAACAGATTAGTCTTCTTGGAAAACCTAAATGCCTACACTTCTCAGACATACCTAATTTTGTAAAGTTTTTAATATTAGACACTTGGTAACAACGATCAGCATAACGTGTCTGCCAACTGAGACAATGGATGTCGGCGCTTTGGATTTCAAGTTTGATTCTTACAGTAATAATATAAAAACGTGTGCGGTCGGGGACTTCCGTCAAGAACGAAGTTCCTTACGCAATACTCGCACCCACACGCACTCGTATATAATAAAGATACAGAGAGAGTGTGAATTATATAGGTGTTTTAAAAAAAAAAAAAAGAAAGAAAAGTATTTATTGAAAGAAAGAGAAAAAAAGGATTTCTATAACAAAGCCATCTAGTATAAGTTTTCAGAAGCTCTGATCAAGTTGTCGCTATCTTGGATTTTCATTTTGCCCGGATTTGAACCCACAACCTCATGCATGAGAGGCGAGGTCTCAACCACAGGGCCACCACGACAGTCTTACAAATACAATAAGATTTGATGAGTAAAGTATAAGCCTTTAAACAATGCAAAGTCCGTCCTTGTCATTTACAAAAAGTAAGTCTTTGGTTTTTGGTTACTCTATAATATTACGTTGATATACTCACGGTCACTGATACCTATGCTTACGGTAGGTATCACAATGTACTGACATAAAACGTAACTACCTTATAAGAAAAAAAAAAAAAAATAACGACAGAGCGCTGAGAACGATACAGTGAAGTATGCCAAAACTACACCTCCCACAGAGCGGAACGCGCTCACATTTACAATCAAACTAGACCTCACTAAGTACACACGTGTTTACGAAACCGACTTCACTTTACTGTTGACAGCCCTCTGTCGTGGTTTTTTATTTGGTCTTGGCAAAGACCGAAGGGAATCTTATCCGAACAAGTGTTAGTCCTAGTTTATTTTCGTCAACTCATCAAAATGAAATAGAGAGCAGATTTACTGCCCAGAGACTCAATTGTGCTTTCAGAGATCATGGGAAATTCCTTTCAATGTTTCTAATCCGTGGGTATTGCCACAGACATCGATCCAGTATGACGACATCTTATAAGTACCCGATATGTTTTTTTTTTCTCCTCGTGAGGAACAGAACAAAATCAGCATAAAAAACATCCAATACATGACGCCCAGTTGTTTTCAAACCCGGGATTAAAATGTATGGGTCCGAGGAATTTTTAATTTCACCCTCTAGCTGTAGCCCCGGACACGGCCGGACATGTCCGGACACACCGCCTGTCCGACGTTTGCGTTGTCTTCTTATATTAGAAACACTTGAATTGTGCCTGATTTGTTTGTATTGAATTTACGTAAAACAGCGTGAAATGGAAAGGTCAATGACTGATATAGGTAATTATCTAGTATAACAGGTTTGAAGCATACTAGCATTAGTTACATAGCATTTAATTTCTCATGGATAAGATTTTTTCATTCACTCGTACTCCAAGGAAGCTAGGTAGGACAGGTTGGGCTTCTGACTATTATAGATTATAACGAAAAACCTACCGTGTCCTTTTTAAAAAAAGGCTTTTTATTTTTCTTTTACAGAAGAATGTCATAAAGGTGTGCAATTGTTTCACTACTAAAATAAATAAAGCTCTACTCTCAAACAAGCCTGGTGATCAATGCTCGTGCCTTCTCTGTATGAGAAGAGGCCTTTGCCCAACAGTGGGACAATTGCAGGCTAGTATTATTACTCTTAAAATTGTATGTCTAAACGAAAGATGGCATCTCATAACTGTAGGTACAGACGCCAGCACATCAACCTACTACAATCTGTCAAATTTATTTAATAGATTAGCAACTTTAACGCTATACCATAAGGTTCAAGGTTGATTGGGAAACTTTGACAGTTTCGGGTAGCTTGCCGTGCTGGCGCCTGTACAAAGAAGTGACCTACATGAATTTTTCCTTTTTTACTTAGCCTACACTGTCCCACTGCTGAGCAAAGGCTTCCCCCAAACCCTTCCACGCAAAATTAATTGCATTCAAATAACAGATTCCATTCTAAATAATGTTTAGTATTTTCTTTTAAAAACTAGGTAGGACGATTAGATACTACCTAAAACCACTTTGTTGACACCAAAAATAAAACACTCTCGCGCAATTTACCCGTGGCGCGAGGATGTCAAGGGGTGACAGACGTCATGCCCCTAATCCCCTGTCCGTCACGCGGGTTAAAGCGCTATCACTGGGTAAAAGCTATGGCCGTATGGTACCTTTGGACACATTCAGTATTCATGATGGACGAGAATAAAAGGAAGGTAGACGGAAATTTGACGAGTGAAAATGTCAAATGTGTGTAAGAATAGGTAATTTAAATAATAGGTTTTTTTTCCGACGAAACTGTACAACAGGCTTCGTTCTTCCTCCAAGTTTCCAAATTGAGTCTTGTGCTTATATCATCATCATCTGCCTTTTTTAAATATGTTGGGGTCGGCTTCGAATATAACCTGATGCAGTTGAATACCAGTATTTTAAATCAAAAATGTTTATTTGTTAGAATATGGTACAATAGATGTTACAATATTGGTTCCAGCATATCCTACCATAATATGGGGTAAAAAAATGTAAATGAAAAATAAAGAAAGCATATATATATTACTAGCCTTTTAATAATTATGAAAAACCAAAATGAATCTACATATAATAGTTATTTAGACCATGGAGCAACTGCGTATCGGACCTCCACAACCCACGTTACTGATTGCTGGTTGGTGGTTACTGGGTAACATGATACAGGGTATCTTAAGAAAGATACTTTACCTTGTAAACTGAAGGCTTCTAAAGACCTTTAAAAATTGAATTAATTATTATAATAACCTGAATACAAAACTGCTTGCGAAGCCCAAAAGAATCGAGTTTCAAGATATCTTTGTTATTATAAAAGCTTATGTACGCACAAATGTAATTGTATTTCCCCCGAACAAAAGAAACCACTCGGAGTTTATAACAATGAGAATATTTAAAATCCTTACCTACGGGAAAGTTCAAGGTTCACACTGTATTGTTAAAGGGAAGAATTATCTAAATTGAGTACAATGAGCTGGAAAAGTGTCAAGATGTACCTACTTCTTGAATTATGCAATAGAATGGCAGGGTGCCGTTGTGAAAAGATTTCCTAGACACCACTGCTTCGACAGTCCTAACTAGGAAGTCTAAAGTGTAGTGTAGTAGTTCGAACTCGAACAGACGCTTTACTTTGCGTAAATTATTTCATCACCACTGCTCTCAAAATCGGTGAAGGAAAACATTGTGAGAAAACCGGCATATCCTAAAACCAAAAATTCTAAGACATGTGTCATCTACCAACCCGTACTGGGCCCGCCAGGTGGATTACGGCCCACTCCTTCTCACCGAGAGGAGGCCAGAGCATTATACGCTGATTATACTACTGTCGAAGAGGGTGTATTTTTTCATAAGTGAACATGTTCATTAATGATTCACTAGACATGACCTAGGAAGATATTAGGCTCGTCTGGTCCACAATCCACACCCTAATTACAAAAATATTCAAACAATTTAAATCATTAAAAACAATAGAGCAATGCGCAGCCGAAAATGGATTACCAAGAAATACAAAAATAATAAAATCCGGTTGCATTTATATGAAGTGTTTCGACACCTCATAAAATTAAACCGGATTTTATTGAAAACCTTGATTTATTATGACAATTAATCATGGTTTTTTGAATCAATTGATAAGCTTCAGTGACGGATATCAGCACAAATACAGGTAAAGCCTTCCTATTGGTCGGATAATGTTTTAAACGCTGTCCATAGAATGGAGGATTACCTTGTGACACGTGACACAGTGCCCCTGGCGGACGCCGTCTGAAAGGGATTACACTCTTCATTTATCTTTTTTTTATGAACTACACTTTATATTTGGTTCCGCTTGCGTAAGTAAACTAATGTCTTATAAAAATAAAAACATAGTAAATTTTATAAACTTACAAAACGTTATACGAGTATATAAAGAGAAGACGTACGAATAAAACATTTTTACAAAAAAAACAACCGACTTTAAAAAAAACTAAAAGTGATAAATAACTTTAATTTCGGAAGCCGGTGTCGTTGGTTCCGAATTTTCGTCTTTTGACGCCGACTTCCGAAATTAAAGTTATTTATCACTTAGTAGTGTTTTTTTTAAATCGGTTGTATTTTTGTAAAAAAGTTTTTATTTGTCAGTTTTTTGTTGTAGTATATATACCTACCCCACACAAATTCAAATAAGTAACACTAGTGCATTGAAGAATTAAAGACACCGACGGCGACTAGAAGAATCATCAAAATTCGCATAGGAATGCCGGGGATGCAGTACAGATTTATGCATATAACTTCATACATAAGAATAATTACCTAATGTATTATACATATACTAAAACCTTCTTGAAAGTATGTAGATCACATTAATGAAAGAATTATCAAAATTGCTTCATTCGTTTTTGAGAAAATCGCGGACATACAAACATACCTAAATACCAAACAATTGTCAAATAAACGTATCCAGAGGCAACTGAAAATAAGGTGCACTAGCGTTAATATCGCATACCATAATAATATAAAAATAAATCAGATTGAGTTTTTCTACTCCAACTTCGTACCTAAGGTTGACTGGTAGAAAATGCCTCAGGCATTAAGTCCACCTTTGTATAAATAAATTAATATAATATTTTGAAATAAAAACTGACAAGATCAGAGAGGTTCTCGAGTTATAAACACAGTATAAACAAATAGACGTTTGCTTTGAATTTTGGAACGCGTGTAGTAGTAGCCTAAAATTTTCCTATTCCCAATTGTGGAAATCTCCTGTAGGTATGAGAAGAGGCCTTACACTGACAACAAAGAAGAAATGAGCAGTGACACTTGCTCACTGCGTGTTGGAGGGGAACTCAAGGCAAACAAACAAAATCTTGAAAACTCCCCTTAAACCAATAAATCTTCATCAGATTACGTAAACACGACACCCCAATACAGTATTTTGATTGTACAGTCAGCCTCAAAAACATGTAGGTATTATAGAGGCATGTTTTTTGTGTTCAATTACTGTATTTTAATAAAAGAAAGAAAATAAAAATAGGTTTATTTGTTACAGAAACACGCGCATACAAAAAGGTAAGTTAGCTCGGATAAAGGACATAAAACAAAATAGATACGAGTATATAAGGTGTTTCAAAATTAACCAACAAAACTTTAACAGGTGCTTTAGACCATCGAACTGAACAACTTTCACTACGGGACCAACTCTAAAACACAAAAAACCGCTGTTTAATACAAAAGTTCAATACCTACTTGACCAAAATGTATGAAACAGCTGTTTTTTTTTTCGTGATTTTAGAACTGGTCCCATAGTGAAAGTTGTTCAGTTCGATGGCCTAAAGCACCTCTTAAAGTTTGTTGGGTTAATTTTGAAACACCTTATATAGGGTGACTGGTAATTAGTGACTGATACTTAAACACATGATTGTACTCATCATAACAAACAACTTTCCCAAAGAAAGATTTTTTTTTACCAACTAGCAATTAAGAACCCAATGTGTAAAAGAAACACATTGATACAATATTATGGAACAAAGGTTGTAGATTATTAAATGTTTTTTTCGTCGATGTACGTTTCGTCGATACATGTCCTTGAAGCTGACTGTACAGACCAACAAATAAAACCTTTAAAATTGCTGTGTCAATGTAAACAGTACCTAAATATTAGGAGAAAATAGCTTTTTTCAAAATACGTTGAATGTTCAAACAAGCTTTGTAATTATTCAAACAATGTTATTATATAGACAGATTGTATGCTTACGTGAACCGGATTATATAACCTATCCCGTTCAATTAAATGTACAATTCGAAATTTCGAGCGGTATCGAAATGTAACTGATATTCAATACTGAGGTTACACTATGCCAATATGGTTGAAAAAATGTTTTACCGAAGTTGTTAACTGAGAGCACTATCAAAGAATTGGTACATTATTATTATTATTTATTGCCACAAACTCGATAGCTTGCTAGTTTTGTGTCAACTTCGTACTGTGCTTATTTTTTTTTTTTGCAGTAACAACAACATATACCTACATCCGGGTACACGAAGCGTTTTATTTGTCTGTAAATACAGAGAGGCGATTACGTTATCACATTAAACAGTACCTATAGCGTCTATAGCCTTTTATTTAAATATGATAGAAAGATTGTTTCTCCTTCCCGGGACACAACCTAAATAGATTAAGGTATTTCCTTTAACTACGTCGACCTAGAACCGACCCAACTAATATTAAACTTAAGAAAATAATTTCCAACATCTCAAAAGAAGCCGACATTCACTTAAGTACTCTATCAAAAACTCCAGACTAGCAACTTGTGTCCTTGCTGGCAACACTAATAATATCCTCGTTACTGACGCAAATCGAATCGCTGCAAACGAAACTTTTCGCTTAAACTCCTTGTACGATGTACACTAGGTCCAATCTTATTTACATGCATTACACATGCAGATTACTTGCCAACTTGCACACGACTCAAAGAAAAACTTGCTGGCTCCCTAAAGTAATTTTAAAGTTGACTTCGGACAAATTTCTAATGAAGTACTGCGGAGTTTTGTTCCGATGTGTATGTGAAAGTGCATTTTATATTAGGTGTGCAACAGCAATAAGGAGTTGTTGGTTAACTTTTAAGGAATTGATTGCATTTCCTGGAATATAAAGGTGAAGTTGAAAATATTACGTAAATTATTGTTGGTAAAGGAAATTACTTTAAACGTCTACAAACCCAAAACACGAAATACTAGATTTTCTTTGGCTCAAATTGGTTATTTTAAAATTTGCGGAGTGTTTGAAAAAACTGAAAACCTATCAGAAACTTTCCAAAAGGATGAAAACAGGGGGCCTAAAAATGCCACTTTGGCAGAATCATAAAACAATTCAGATCACACAATTTCATCTGTATGACAGTTTTGTATGGAGATTCGTAAACTGCTATAAGTACACCTCTGCCGAAACCTTCAGGGATATGTAGTTGTGAAACTGTCAAACAGATGAATTGCGTGATATGAATTGTTTTATGATTCCGCCAAAGTGGCCTTTTTAGGCCCCCTGAAAGGGTTTACGACTTCAGAATATTAGTTGGCATAAATACTGAACATTTTCTTTAGCCTGCTAACTTTTAAATACGACTTTCTTAAGCACGATTAGTCATAGCGATCTTGAATACTACTTTTTATTCACTGCCCCGATTAAGGATCTTATTCTTATTTCTCAGGCAAAATCCCAGAGTAACTTATCCATATTCCTAACACAACACTTCAACAAACTTTATGAATTATATTGTTAGAATGCTGCCCACCCTCGCAGTGAAAGCGACAGTGTGAGGTGAAGGCCGTCACGGCGGCGCGGTGACGGACGTTTCCATTAGACCCTTTGTTCGGCCGACGTTTATTGTCCGAATCTATCGCATTTTATTGCCATACATTGGGATTTTTTCTGCCACCGTGTTCTGTGGGTATAAGCATGAATATAGCTGTTACAGCCGTGTCAAACTCGATTTGTATGGACTATGTTTTTGTTAGTTTATTTTTATAGATTTTTTCACAAGAACGAAGTTGGTTGAAATTCGAAGGAAATACAAAGTTTGATGTTGAAATTCGAAGATAATACAAAGTTTGATATTTGAAAAACGATTTTTAAATTAACATATTATACATTAATAAAAATTACTTCATGAAATAGTTAAAACAATGATGGCTACTCTCGACAAAAATAAAGCTCATTAATCGATTCGTAGCGGATTATGCTACGACAGCGTAGCTGATTGCATGTCGTAGCGTCCTGTCGTAGCCAGCTACGTCGTAGCAAGCACATGCTCTACTTTACTTCACTAATAAACTCTTTCTATTAAGGATTCCAAGAAAAGTTAAAGCTACTTGAAAAATGCAGAATGTTCCAGTGTGGGGTACCCGTACCTGCAACAAACATTACCAGTTGCAGCACGCATGTGCGGTGACACTTACTTCAGGTAAGTACCTATTCTGTGTCCGATAAACAGTGATACCAGAGAGATTTCTGAAAAATATACTATGATAACTACTATACTTAAATATGTTTTAAGTCTATTGAAACCCGTGACACTTGTGGCTGTAATGATGTAGACCTCGCCTTCTATTACGTGGGACTTGGCAAAAGGAGAGCGCTCCATAAGTATTTAAACATACACAATTAAAATAATTAATAACAATTAACATTCGTTCGTAACAACGTTTGAGATGTAACAACATTTAATTCATGATAATTTGGTAACAATACCACAAAGTGTGTGTTGAATTGTTAATCCCATCGCCCGCGCGTGTCTCATGCGATCAAGGATGGTTTATGTCGTGCCAATTTTTAAGCTGTTTATTTATTTTGTTTGAAAGATTCAGTTTTCTATTTTTAGTAAAATTTATTATTTTAACAGACTGATAACAACTTTTAATAACAGCTGTGCTGTTTAATATGATAACCTAATCGCCACACTGTCTACCACTGCCTACCCCTTCTGATAATAGAAGCGTGAAGCTATGTAGCGTATAAGATCGTCGATGCTTCAGTATGAGATATTCCAATAATTGAATAGTGCATGCAGATTGGTAAACGGCTTGTCTCGAACCAGTTAAGAGTTTAAGTTGGTGACGCGTCGTGTATCATACATGCAATAGGTATTCATGTCCTGCAACTATTAATGCAATAAAGCCGTATTGGCGCAGGCGGCCGCCGCCGCTCCGGGCGCCGCGCGCCGGGCGGCTAAACTGTTTTGAAGCTTACGTGGGTCGGTCTTATGAACTTAAAGTGTGTCTAAAGTTAGAACGAAAATTATAGAAATATTGTTCTAAAGCAAGTAAATAGATTTGTGATTAGGTAATAGCTGGTAATATCTAGAATTTTTCGTCACATGCGTAAAAAAGAAAAAAAAATCTTATTCTTCAGCCAGTCGCAAGTTGGGAACATCACGCTAGGCCACTTAGGAGCCAACCAAAAAAAAATCAAAAAGAACCCTAAGCGAAAACGAAGTGTTAGCGCGGGCAGACGATGCGATGCGACGTGGTTGGTCGGTGGAACTAGAAATATTTCATGCGGACAAAGTCGCAGGCAGAAGCTAGTATTTTTATACATCTGTCTAGTTGATTTAGCGATTCCGATACTTTAATTTTACAGGAAACGTACTTTATTACTTTTAAAAGGTTCATTTGAAAGTCGATATAAGACATTATTTTATCATTTTTCCTCATCACGAATTCTAACCACCTAGGTACAAAACCTGGAATAACAATCAATATTACTTAAAGTAAAAATGACAATATTATTTTAGGAGCCATCCGGTTGCCGTCCGTTCGCCGTCCGGCGTCCGGTCGAGGCGCGGTTAATCTCATGAATATTCACCTCACCGCTGATCCCGGTAAACCGGACCGCGCGCCCGGATCATGTATAATAGACCTTAAATGATGGGACCGAGGGATCTTGATACTTGATTTAAAGGAGAATTTATTTGGTGTGTGGTTTGTGCTAAGGAACAAAGACAGGTATGTAAGGTTTTAAAAGGCAATTAAGGGCTGCTAATGATATGGAGACACAAAAGCTGAGTTAAGGAATTTTAATTGAGCTAAATAAATACGAATTTAATGTTTTGTGAGATAAGTTTTAAGTTAGTAATATGAGTCTACGTTACATAAAAATATTGAAAAAGTTCACAATAGACTGTAGATGAAAAGTCTTCTATACACAAGGGTGTTTTGTGTTCTTCCCATATTTACAGTAAGAGTCAACAAAGGTCTACTCGTATATAAAATATTCTCATAATAGGTACGTCTGGAATTAATTGATACCTCAGAAACAGAGGAAAACCTAAAGCAAGTAAATAACCCACACTAACCCACATTTCGCCAGTTATTTTTACGTACCACATACCTAATGGGAGCGCGCCTATTGCCAAAAGCCGGGTACATAAAAATAAAATAAAAGTGTTTAATAACTGTAATGCAAAAATACTGGAAAATACTGGTATTCAGCTGCATCCGGTTAGACTGGAAGCCGACCCCAACATAGTTGGGAAAAGGCTAGGCAGAAAGGCTAGGCAGATGGACTGTAATGCAAGGACATTCATAAATCATAATATCAAGTATCAAGAGCTCTCAATCACACTATATTTAAATGTAACCGCGCCGCTAATGTATATACGTGCTATGATGATAATTGATACGCAGCAAATTTTCAGCCGCCGCCGAATATAAGCACCGCCTAATGTAAAGCTGAAATATTTGATGACATTGTTTCATTAGCTGCTGCGGTGTACCGAGGTCGGTTTATAAATCAGTTATACGCAAACTAGCTGGTTTAGGGATCATGGTAGTAGGTAGATAATTATTTTGTGTAGCTGGAAATTGTTAGAGATGGTCCAATAAATCAGGAGTTGTTGATAAAACGTGCATTATGGTTTAATTTCCCAAAGGAGTTGGTAGGTGGTTCACTATTATAGATATTATCACAGATTTCACTCCCTATTATTACTATTAAACCGTCTGTTTCTTAGTTAGTATCTTCGGATCATATCGTATCGCAAAATACTGACTGGAGTTGCTTTTTGGAACGAAGTTCTTCAACGCGGCTTGTGGTAGGAGTAAACTGGTAGAAACGAAACCAAAACGCGTTATGCTCCCTCCATGCAACCTCCAACTTTCTTTCTTTCTGTCTAGAGTAGTAAATAGTTTTCATGGCTTTCGAGGGTGCTGATGGGAACTGAGATTACAAAATGGAAATCCAAGATGGCGGCTGCGAAAAATTTCTGATTTTTCGTCATGGGTGTCGTTTTCATCGTTTTTGAGTGTGCTAAAGCCAATAGCAAGGTCAAAATGAAATTCCAAGATAGCGACAATTTTATTAGAGCATCTAAAAACTTATACAAGATGGCATTGAATTAAGAACGCGTATTAAATTCACACTAATTTCTCTCTCTCCCTCTCTTTATATTAACATACAAGTGTATGTTCGTGTGAGTATCGCGTGCGCATGAGTGGGGTCCTCCGACCGCACAGTTTTTTACCACGTCATGAGCTGCTAGTTCGTACCGATACGAGAGAAGTAGAGGAAAGATTAGAAATCCAATTATTATATATATATTTAATCAACTCTTCAGCATAACTCAGTTTCACATTTGAAATTCCCAGTCCACCGTGAAAATTAAACTGATCTTTAACTTTATCGCTTGGTCCTTAACTCCGGCCGTTACAAAAGGCATTCTCTAATTCGGCATCAACACCGTCTTTACGACTATAGCGCCAATTCCACAATGTTTACTACAGCCGTTGACATCACTCTCCTAATTCCATTAACTATTGCAAGACCTCTTTTTATTGCTATTGCTATGATAAACAATTGAGGAGTGAATTTCTTTGATTGTGTTTTTGGGACCTTAGGTACCTACCACGTAGACATGATTTTTTATTAAGAGCGTTTACGACGTACAGCATTTCATACAAACTTTAAAGACCTTGTTTTTCGAAATGAATGAACCGATTTTAATGAAACTTACACATAAGCACACATAAGCAGGATACAAAGGTCTAAAAAGTTAGTTAAGAACATTTTCGAAAAATACTGTTACAGCCAAATTAGACCGATTTAAAATTTTCCATAGAAACAGAGATTTCCAGTTATCTTTTTTTAAATAAGACATTTCGAAAATGTTCTTTTACTAACTTTTTAGAACTTTGTATCCTGCTTATGCGTATGAAATTTCATTAAAATCGGTTCATTCATTTCGAAAAACAAGAGCTTGTAAGTTTGTATGAAATTACGTACGTCGTAAACGCTCTTAATAAGCTGTAGGTCCATTTCCTTTCCTCCATTTTCATTATTTCTTCAAAATGATATGCTATGAGATAAGTCAAAGTAATGACGTAATACTTTTTAAATAAGGCCAGGCGGTTGCATTTTGGAAAATTCTATAACGCATGTTATAGGAGGTACTCTGCACACTTGGCAAGCTAGAGATCGAGAAAAGTGTAACATTATGCCCGGCTCTTTTTTTAGGTAACAAAAGTGTGCCAATGCAAAAGGAACTTTGTTCCAACCGATTGGTGACGTGGATCACGTCATCATTCTTTTTTTATAATTTTTACGTAAGCTTTAAATAAGTATCATCTGATTCGGATAGTGACCGCCGAAGGGGACAGACGTGTCTTGTCCCGCCTTTGTTTGCCCAACGCATATGGCTGTCGCTGAGCTTGAAACTCGAATTTGAAATTCGAACGGTGTTTCGCTTGTTGTTTTGTGAGTGCAAATTAAAACACCTTAGAACGGTGGTAAAGTGGCATACGTGTGTTCCTGATAAACAAGCCCGAGGCCCAGGCTTTCCGACCGAGGATCTTCGTGACGTCGATTTGGTGAGATCTTTCCATATATTTCAGGAATCTCCATTGGAAGCTGTATCCGACTGCGTTTTGTTTTGTTAATTTGGACTCTTGACGCCACGCGTGTATTTAACATCAGTGTAAGCTATACCTAGGCTTTAGGGAAATGTTTTCAAATTCAAAAGCGAGGGATAAAATAAACTACCTAATACATTCCATTATTCTAGCCTAAAGTACGGTATCGCTCTAGAATTCGTACTTCACACTATTCTTGATGTAACATTGCACTAAATTACCAAAACTGACTTGAACAAGCTACCTATTTTCTAGCTTGTAAGGCAAGTTTGTATACCCACGCGCACAAAATTAGACTCAAATTACAAAACAAAAAAAAAAAAGGGTTAAGTAACAAAAAATAGCGACGCTCATAAATTTCAGACAGTAAGCTCCCCTGTCAACTATATTGGTCCTCAAACCCAAAGCTTCACAACACATGTGTGCAGAGAAGGCCTTGCAATACCATAAAAACAAAAGTTTTTGTCTTTAAAAATGACCATAATTGTGCGTATGACAAAAGACGGGAACTGCTTATTTAGGGCCATAGCCCATCAAATAAATAATATAATGGGTTTAACTTTCGATCACGTGTCTGTCCGTCAGGATCTCGCTTCATATGTTTTGCAGCATCGAGAGGACGACAGAATTCGTCTAGCACTTCTAAATAATATACAAGAATTTCCCTCTAACAGCAATCTCTCCCAGGAACAAAGGATAACAGAATACATAACTACGCAGTTTAACAAGACGTTCTGGGGAGGAGAGGATATCTTAATCGCCGCGTCCGAGTTCTATCTTGTAAATTTGCACGTGCACACGGATACAAGACACACGCTAGTGTATTCACCTACCGGCGAACCAGTACCCGGCAACATACATATCCTCTATAAGGACCAGCACTATGATAGCTGGGTCATGACCGACGAAGAACAGCACAACAGAAACCCGATAGATATAAGGCAAAAATCAAACAACGTCAAAACAACACAACATAATAAGCCTTTAATTAACCAGTACAACACACGCGAAGAGCAAGATAAACTCACGAGACCCCAGTCTCAAACGAACAGCCCCCAATTAGCTAGCTCATTAACACAGTATGAACAACAAGCATCAACGTATACACCGTTATCAGACGTAGTCGCAGATGTCACTGGGTTTACAATACTTAGAAACCAGCCGTGTACCGCAATAAAATATTCTTGCCCAGAATTGCGTATTGCAACTTGGAACGTCCGTGGGGCCTCAAAACCAGCCAAAAAAGATAAAATTGACGCTGATCTTTCAATTAGGGGCATTCATGCAGCCTGCATACAAGAAACAGGTATGAACTCAGGAACATACAACTCTACACACTACGAATGGCACCTCTATGGAACCTCAGGTAAAACGCACCGGGGACTTGCAATTCTAATCCGAAGAGATGTCCAAATTGAATTAGTTAATGGAAAAAAGGATACAGACGCGATGTCAGCTACTATCAAAGTTAACAGGGAAAATGACAAGCCTGCTCATTTGTATATAATCAATTCTCACATCAATAGTTGTACACATATAGCAAACAGATCCTTCACAGGCTTACTAAACTTGATCAGACAAAAACCAAGGAAATGTACTTTAATAATTCTTGGCGACTTTAACGCTCATATTGGTCGACATGATACACAAAGTTTCCAACGCAAAGGGCTGATCCAACAGAACCTACATCATGTCTTTTCTAACTACAACGGGGAAATGTTAATAGATATAGCCAACAGGGAAAAACTGCAAATAGAAACGACAAAAGCGAGATCATCATGCAGGATAACATGGTCAAAGGGTAATCAGAAATCCCAATTGGATCACATTATAACGCCACATGCAACAGAAAAACTCTTTGAACTCATTAAAGGCGAATGGGCCACTAGGGGCACATCCGACCATAAAATAGTCTGGGGTCTGTTAAGAACAAACCGAATTTCAAACAAAAAAGAAAACACCAACCACAATAATACACAAAGACAACAGCAAGACACACAGGAGACAACAATTGCGTCCAAAGATTTCGACTATAAACAGTGCTATTATGCCGCCCTCAATAGTAAATTCACGAAAACAAAATACCAAGACTGCATAACAAAAAAACTAAAAGACATAGGAATCAAATTAACGGACGAAAACATCGAAATACCCTGGAATACCATAACGACAGTATTAAAAGCAGCTGCCCAGGAAACTCTGATTTTTGAGCCAATTCTTTCCAGAGAGCATCGACTAGCTCTTGCTAACCTACAAAAGGCAAAATTCCTACGAAGTACGCAACCAGATAACCCAAATAGGCACAACCTAGTAAAAGAATGTCAGGCAACACTTCAAAAGGTTAAATACCAGGAAGAGCAAAAAGCATGCAGGGCCTGCCACAATGGACTGGGGAAAAACCACCCTGCAAAACGCATGCAGATGTTATACCTTTTTTACAGTAAAAACAAACTTCAAACAAAACGTCGAAAAAGATCTACTTATATACCGATGACCACATGGGAGCAAATATTAAGAAAATCCGAGGGCCATCTTATGCCAACAGTTAATATAAAAAAGCTGATAACCGAAGTACAGTGTGATGGGCCCAGTGTGGATGACGTAATGGGAATCATTAATAAAATGCGGAACGAGACAGCTCCCGGAACTGACCAAGTGGTAATCGAACTCTACAAAGCAATGCCCCAAATATTACAAGAAGCCATCACCAAACACATGAACAGAGCCTGGACACAGAACGAAGCACCAGACACATGGCTCGAGACCGTACCTACAGGTACCAATTCCAAAAAACAATAACCCAAAAAATGCGAATGAATATCGCCGCATATCGGTTTGCAATACGGGTTACAGAATCTACGCCTCCTACTTACTAAAAAAACTAGATGAGATAATAACGGAATTGGGCAACTATCAAGCGGCCTTTTTAAACAATAGATCAACAGATGACCATATCTTCACGCTTAAAAGGGTCTTAGACGAAGAATGGCGTGCAGGTAAAAGAATTTATGTACTCGCCCTCGACATTGAAAAGGCCTTTGACAACGTTGACCTCAATGCACTAAGAGATATATTATTACAACGAACCAACAAATCGCTAACCAACAGGATAATCAAGGTTTGTATGAATGAACGAACATGCATCAAATGGTGTGGCCAGCAAAGCAGTTGGATTATTAAAGGAAAGGGAGTCAAACAAGGTTGCCCGCTGTCCCCTCGCCTGTTTACACTGGTAATCGACGAAGTCCTTAGAACCCTCGACGAGGAAACCCAATTAATAAAACTTGATCAGGATCGCGAAATCTCACTCCCCCTGGTACTATCATTTGCGGATGACCTTATCTTCGTTACAGATGACCTAGAAGGGTTAGAAGGTATCCTATACCATATTAAACCCCTACTAGATAGTGTAGGTCTCCAAATAAACGAAACAAAAACAAAAATACTAATTAGAGACCCCATAGCTACACAGATAACGACCCACGTGACTTTTTAATGGAATAAGTATACCGACATGTAACGAAATCAAATACCTAGGTACATACATAACATCTACATTAAGCAGAAAAAGCACGATAAAAAAACGCTGCGAACAGGCCATGAAAAACGCCAAATCGTTACTACCATTCATTAATAATTCAAATATGGACTGGAAATTAGCCAGACTAATGTATCGAATGGTGATCGTACCGTGCATGATACATGGTTTGAAAGTATCGGCACTTACTAAAGCTAACAGGTCAAGACTCAGACGATACGAGCGAGTTATCATGAGAGACTTGATTACCCACTCTAGGAATAAACCAAGACAAAAGAAAATGCATGAAATCTTAGACGGAAAAACAATAACCAAACGCATCAAAAACCACAGGATGTGCTACCTCGCACATGTCTACAGGCGCCGCGAACCACACCTACTGCATGCAGCAATGCAATACAAGGCCAAATGCAAGAAGGTCGGCAGACCTATATACACATGGAACGACAATTTAAAACAGGACATGAAGTACTTCGACAAGGGAATACATTTTTGGATGGATACAGCGGAAGACAGAAGTAAGATTAAGATCGCTGCTAGTGAAATTTACAAAAAACCGGAAACGGATAGTAGCGAAACGTCTGAAGAAGACAATGAAAACAGCAACATCTAGCACAACACAGCATAGCAAGGATGTACAAAGGAAAAGAGAAAGCAGTAGAGCCCCGCCAAAAGATTCACCGATGAAGCTCGACCTGAACCAACTTGGCGGCAAGGTCGTTAAAAGATGCCCATCCATAGATAATAATTACCCATCTCTCCACTAGTCCAAGGCTTGCTCTAGGATGCATATCCGGTAGGCTCTTAAATCCTTACCTATCCTACGGGCACGTCTTCCCTACCATTACCGCGCCCCCCGGTCTATTCCTTGATATGCAATGGTCGCTGTAGCACCATGAACATGAGGCTACAGGAGCTAGTGCGAATCTTGGGGTTCATTCGATTAATCGAGTCTGGTTTAACCACGCTGGGATCGGTGCAATTCATTCATTCATCAAGCTTTAAATAAGTATCATCTATCCAGGGTTTAGATTATTTATAAGGTAACGTTCATGCAAACGAACTATCAACAGCAAAGTCTTTACTAAAATAACTCGGTGACGATAACGAATAACTAGAGCGGGAACATGACACCACAAAAAAACCTATTTTGATCCTTCCTTTCACTACAAGCAACACAAAACCAGAACCTCCGTTTCAGCACTTAGTAAACAAACCCGTTTTCTTCACAAATCCTATATTTCCATAATAAGTTTAATGCCCTATTCACGTAATATTCCCGTCCATTGATTTAGCAATTAACGCGTCCATTTGGTATTCATAAAGGATTGCTTTTAAAAAAATATAAAGCTTTGAAAGCGCTTAATGAATCATCGCTCGATACTAATTGGTAGGTATTGGGCGGAAAATGTTATGATAAGATTGTAGGTTTGTTGTTTCATGTTTTAAAGGAAAAGTTTATTTTGCTCAAACAAACCAATTCTTTATTTTTGTGATATTGATCTCAGTAATTATTAATAAATGCTATAATAATTTGTATGGGGCTAAGTAATAATAGCCGCACGGGTTGATCGATCAGATTAAGTTACTTATTAAGTTGCGGTTGGTACGTGGATGGGTGACCATCTTTACATATCAAGACCCCTCCGTACCTAGGAAAGCAAGTTAAGCCGTTGGTCCCGGTTGCCATTCTGTCAGGCTGGATCTTTGACAGTCATTATGGGTCGTCAGAAGCCCGAAAGTCTGACAACCGGTTTCTGTACATTATGGATGCAATAAAGATTGAATTGAATTGAACCAGTCTTACCATGGGGTATGGTATTACCCAGTAACTGGGTTGTGGAGGTCAGATAGGCAGTCGCTCCATGTAAAATACTGGTATTTAGCTGCATCCGGTTAGACTGGATCTTTTTCTATTGGGCCCCCGGTAAGACTTCATCGTTGCAGTTATGTATGAATTGTTCAAATTACATTAAGACGATTACGTTTCGAAAATGGTTATCTCTAGGAACCCTCAATCTTATCAAAAACAATAATCTGTATCTTAAACGCCAATCCTCCCATCGCAAAAACAGGTGTCCAACAAAACGAAAGAAAAATATTTCAAGGAAAACTTTCCGCGTTATCTCGTACATCCTGATCCACCGTTTACCAGATAAACCCTAAGTATTGCCTGAATAAAGAGCCTCTCCCATTAATCTCTTTATCAGAAGGGGGAAGCGAGGCGAGTCTTTAGCTGAGCCGTTTAGAGTTTTTTTTTTTGGAATACGATATCGAATTGACGGGGTTAAATAAATGAGGGATAGTGTTGTAGTAATTTTTATGAGAAAATTGTAGTAGAAATTAGTTTAAAAAATAACTTCGTTTTTAAATAGTTTCCATTTTTTTTTGCATTACCTTTCAGCAACTGATATTACACAACGCGTAAAAGGTGCGTTTCGTCTATTAGGCCTAGCACGAACGCGCGGAGTAGGTAAACAGCACCGTAAATGCGATCGATTTTAAAATTGATAATACTAGTTTCGCTCATAATTCATTCATTTACTAATATCAATGTTGCTGGTCGCAAACGCAACACCGTGAATTGCTCGCCGTGATGCAATGGTTATGACCTCGGCTCGGATGCACGAGGTTATGGGTTCAAATAAGGGCAAGTACCAATGTCACTTTTTCAACTCATATTATTTTACTTTCTTAGTTTATCTTGGACATCACTGACATCAGTGAAAGAAAACATCGAGAGGAAACTTGGACTTGTAGATCATAGATTTATAAAAAAAAATGTACTGCGCGCCACGCATATCGAAACTGAAGCACAGTAAGTAAGGACCGCTTGTACAAACACGCCTCACGCTCACATTTACATCATAGTATGCCGACCGGCCGCCATTCCACGACAGCGTCAATCGTCACTATTTCGCTTTTAAAACATTTCGAAAATACCTTCACAGTTTTACACTTCCAAAACACGAATGAAACACGTAACTTCTAAAATACTGAGTAATGATTAACTCAAAAGTAATAAAAGTGCCGCCATTTTAAAGCATTCTTTTACGATTCTACCCTCATCTCCTGCGTAAAGTCAGTGCGCTTATAAAAATAAATCGACAGGTCTTTGAGGCTCGCGAAGTGTATCGGTGTAACGGCGTACGTGGCAAGAATGTTGAGCGAATGTTCGCTTGTAAATTAGCTTCCAAATGGAGTATAGGTAGGACCCGTGGGAGGGTTTGTAAAATTATATGAAAATATTTTTTGTCCTTTGATAAAAACTTTTTTACAAAAAAAACAACCGACTTCCAAAAAAAAAACACTACAAAGTGCTAAATAACTTTAATTTCGGAAGTCGGTGTCGTTGGTTCTGCATTTTCGTTTATTGACACCGACTTCCGAAATTAAAGTTATTTAGCACTTTGTAGTGTTTTTTTTTGGAAGTCGTTTGTTTTTTTTGTAAAAAAGTTTTTATTTTGTACTTTTTAGTGGGAGAGTTTGTAATTTATCTAAGTTACAATAGCCTAATGTCAACTGCTGATCACCTTTTACAAAATATTGCTTTTGAATTTTTAGATTTTTGTTGATTTGTCAAAAACCGCTTGTCAGATTTTGAAAAAAACTTGACATGCGACGGAGTTATGCGCAAACAAACATAAAAAAAAAAAATACAAACATCCGAATTGAGAACCTCCTCCTTTTTTAGAAGTCGGTTAAAAACACCGCAAATTGTGCGTATATCCAAAGCTAGACTCTAAAAAGGCTATAGAATACTCTAATAATCTTTATATATTACTTGCAGCGCCCCGCGGTTTCACCCGCGTTAGTTTCGATCCCGTGGAAATATCGCGATAAAAAGTCCTATGTGTTAATTCTGGTTACAAACTATCTGTGTACCAAATTTCAACCAAATCCGTTCAGTAGTTTTTGCGTGATTGAGTAACAAACATCCAAACATCTTCACAAATAATTGTCTTCACAAGCTTTCACATTTATAATATTAGTAGGAAGTAAGATGTACACCATACCGCAGAACACATAATAGTACAAAAAGCTATCTGGGTTATATACTTCAAGCACAAAAATGTACAGAAGCGGACTTAATGCCTCTGGACAAACAGTGACAAAACATCAGTTCATAAAGGATAATTAGTAGATCAGTTAATCGAAATGTTACAGATAACATCCCGATTCTGTAAACCAGTTTGATAATCATTACGTTACCCCCTAATTAATGTACCAGTAAACATTAACCGTACAGGACTGCCCCGTGTGTACGCCTCCGAAAAACATTTTAATAATTTAAAAAATCTTCCTAAAATAATACACCCATGTCTAACATCCAATAGTCTCGGAGACACGCGACATCTAAGCTCTCTAACCTAATTTTTAAAGCAAACAGAGACACACACCCGTCATAACATACAGACACACACACACACACAAACACACCCACGTATAAATTATGCACGTATACTAGAGGCACCGCAACATCAGTCACACGTCGACCCGACTCAGCCCTTAGATATCCGCACGCACGCTCATATCCGCAAATATTCGGACATATCCACGACACACGGACTTTGGAATTAGGTTGCGGTTACGGCTCCGCTCCATGATTCGTCCTTCCTTTTAGAATTACGCTAGATATTTGGAGTATTTTGGAAAGGTATTCGTATGTGTAGTGGTTTAGTCAGTTTATTTTGTGGGATGATTTGGTAATTTTGACTACCGACTTGCCATGTTCGGCTGAACGTCGGAAAGTCAGTCAGAAGGAAGTCTGATTACGATTTAAATCACTAAAACGACTACGAGTTGGCCATATTGATAATGCTCAATCTCCTAAGAACATAGAACTTTACCCACATTTACCTACCTGGGATAGCAACGGTGAGGATTTTTTTAAAATAATAAATTAAACATACGAGTATTGATAAAGCTACTGCAATATAGTTAAAGTTAGGTTAAGAGTTTTTTTTTTATGACTTTAGTTTCGAATGCATGCCACACCATGTCACAAGAAATTAATTTAACATGTTTAGAAGAACATGGATGATCATAAAATCCTACATTTCATGTACTGCTTCACCTAAGTTCTCACGGTGAGATTTTTATAGAATAGACACTCGATCTCAATCTGAATCATCTTGAAGGTATTGCTAATTCATTGCTTCATTTGTTCGAAAAATTTGTCTGCTCAACAACGTAAAATAACGCAATGAATGTTGTTGAACTGTCAAAATGAAAGCCATTGGATAGTATGTTAGTCAACTACCCCGCGGCTGATACTAAAGATTGACAGCCCACTTGAAACTCGCTTCACCTAAGTTTTCACGGTGAGATTTTTACAGAACAATTAGATCAGATCGACTGAAGTCACAGACAGCTGAAGTCTACCACTTTTCAACAATATGCCTAACTGAACCCGGCGAAGTCATTAATCTAGTGGAATTGGACTGTCTCAAACACAATTGTCTTTTAAAGCCAAAGAATTGAATTTCCAAATAAAAAATCCTTTGTTTGTGTAGGACAGCAATTTGCAGTGATCCAATGCATGTGTTTACATAAATGATGGAATAGTAGTTTATGAAAGGTTATATAGCAGGGGTTATTGTGGATCGGTTTTTTAATAGTATCACACTTACACGAGTATTTTAATACCTAGTTATGTACAGTTTCTTGTGTATTTATTAAGTGTTCTTATTACTATCGGGTTCGACTGGATTCACTACACATTTTTCAGAAACTGCTTATCTTATAATATTTTTTTTCTTTAATTAAAACGGTTTAAAAACCAATCACAGAAATTAAAGACACAGTTTGTTTTACACCTAAAAGATAAAATATAAAATCATCAAGTAAAACGTTAACAACACTTTCATACATCCCTCTCACAGTACTTCTGACATGCCGACAAAATCTTCGTCCATTCGTCCGCAAACAGATCGTTTGTTGGATTAGAGTCCAAGAGATCATTAAGTGCGGCCAGAGTACGTGATACTGGGGACTTAGTATGTGCAACTGTTCTGTTGATAAACAATTACACGAATTCGAAAAGAGTAGGTAGTAACCGCAGAGGTCACGCTACACTACCTATGTGTTACTCACCAACAGGTACCTTCACGAAGACTTAAATATTAGTTACGTTACTTGTGAATTGACGGAAAACCAGTTCTTTTCTATTGCCCAGAGCTATCGTTAACTATTTAGGTGGTTTCGTGTTGGCACGAGCTCAAACCGTGGTGAAGAGATGAGCCAGTCAGTAATTAAATTGCGGGGCTGACTACTCAGGTTGTTCGAGACATACTTTAGTGTCGTGACTCAAGGAGACTCTTTAAAGATCCTATTTATAGCTAATACGCGTGTGATGTGTGATGACCAGAGGGCTTAGGCTAGTGGACATCGCTTTCAAAAAAATTCGTATTTCTTGGTCAGTGTTAGGTACTGGGTTTTCCATCTGGAATTTCTCAGTAACAGCCTGGAGTCTAGCTTTTTTTTTATAACTGGCGTGATTTTATGTTTTGTGACATAATCTTTTCGGTGGCTTGTGTCAATCCAATACGTTTTTGACTTTTCCATCATCGTTATCGCTAATAGCCACTTTGTCTTTGCCCTCAGATGTATGAATGTGAACAGAAAACAGCAAGAATATGTAAGAATCGTATGCACGGGGCATTCTGCAGTTTCTATCCAACTCCTATAGGAAAAAGGAGTGAGGTTAAATAGTAACTTCACACTCCACTCTCATAAATGAATGACCCCTACATGACAATCTACTCGTACCAAATCAATGAAGGGCTACCTCCACTCGTCGTCGTGGTATCATCCCGCGTCTACTGCTGGAGGCCTACCATGATCTATTTAAAAACGATTCAAAAGCAAATTTGAGTTTAGGTTCTTAAACTGCATCGTTCACAGTCGTACCATGACGTCCAATACGCACAGAGGCATTTGAATCGTTGAAAGTGAATGAGCGTTAAGAGCTCGTGGTAGGTATCCAGATGGCACGGCCTAAATTGAATCGTTAAACTGACGTCATAGTACGAATTAGAAGAACAGTTCAGTTTAGGTCCTAAAGTGGATCGCGTTAAGACCTCGTGGTAGGTATCTGTTCGACAAAGTTATTACGCGCGTAATTCGCCCAAACAACCACTAACGGCAGTAATAACTGCGCGTATCCAATAAGTGCCGGCCGAATGTCGGGTCCAATAGTGTGCGGTGCTAATTATAAGCGGCAACGATTGGACAGGGAAGCATGGCCTTTATAATTTGTTATTGGTAGTCAATTATGTACATATCGGGTACATTAGAAATCTCGACTAAAAGCCAATGCTTATAGTTTCATCGTTCCTTTTTACGGTTTAAGACATTTATTACTCAAAAATAATACAATTCACTTATCATGAGAAATACAAGACAAGAACTACATACACGAACTTATGAAGAACGGTAGGTACTCACAAATAAACTAGTTTGTAGTAGATGTGCAAATATTTCTCTTACAATGCTGTGGATAACAAGAAAAAATTTGTGTACGAGTACCATTATACATCGTTTCTTGATAGCAGGTCAATAGCAATTACACATGGCTATTTACTTTTAGCGCTCTGCTACGCCAAGAAGGCATTTGAACAGATACTAGCTGAAATCGTTATTTAAAACTCTACTACTTGATCCCCAGTTTTATTACAACTGGGGTTTAATAATACTGGGGAGTATTGATTAGGCCGCTTTTCGAAAGTACTCATGTTTCATCACAAGGATAAAATCCCTGTATCTAATCCTATCTTATAAATATAAGTTAAAATGAATATCATGACAGTTTTAACTTTGAACCGTACGCGTAACCGATTGGTACAGTATTAACCGTAACAGATTTCATGTCTGGAACAATTGCCGCCCAAATCTTAGACCGTTTCATCATTTTAATTTTAGTGTTTATCAGTGGAAATTGCTAAATGGCTTTCAATTGAATTATAAGAACACTGTATCAGTTAATTGTAACTTTCCTGAATTATCTTCTTCGTCTTTGACGTCGCCTTTTCCTGTTACGCGGGGTCGGCTTTCCCAATCATGCGACGCCATTGATTTCGGTCTTGTGCGTCATCTTCCGTAAGTCTTATCTCCCTCAAGGAAACTACTACGAAGGTCCACAAGGACATTGTGAGCCTGCGTAGTGGTTTTCTGAATAAAATAATTAATTAAATAAATATAATAGTCGCAACATCTCATGACTTGTCCCACACATACAAGCAACACTAAATCATCGAAGACTTAGTGGATCTCCCACTAATTGTTAGGAGCGACGCGGACATATTGAGTGCGCCATAATAACTACTGTTTATTGGATTACTGCCCAATATTGTTGCCATGTTCCTACTCTGTGGTCATCGAACATAAATGATAACTACAGGATGTTGAATGAAACATAATAACTTTATTCGATTACTGTCCAATATTTTTACTATGTTGTTCTACTGTGATGTGTGATGATGTTAATATGGGATGACGGGACCGGCTTCAAAGTGAATGTTTGTCATGTGCTCAATGAAGCGAAACGCCACAGTGATCATAACTGGATGGAATGACAATAAAATTATAATTGGACTGAAATGTGTCTACTATTATTATGCATAACCACAAAAAATATTTCATAGACAATATAATATATATATTTTTTTTTTATATAAAGACAATATTTTTTGTGCACTAATTCAGCATTACTTTTTTTTTGATAGAATAGAATACACTTTATTCAAAAAAAAAAGTATTGTATTGTGTTTTTTCAAGTTTCGTAATGTATATATGAAACATCACCGGTAGCAAAAAACAACTGACGCTAAAACAGCGTCAGGGCATGGGCTATAGGGCACGCCGCGATAGCGGCGGTAAGGCCCCTCTTTGAGGAGTGGCTAGAGAGGCGTCACGGCGTCCTCACCTACCGCCTGACGCAGGTCCTCACCGGACACGGATGTTTCGGGAGGTTCCTGCACATTATCAGGCGGGAGGAAACGCCCGGGTGTCACCACTGCGAGGATCGCCCAGAGGACACGGTGGAGCACACGGTGGAGGTCTGTCCCGCTTGGGCAGAGCACCGCCGTGTCCTCGTAGAGGCGATCGGCAGCGGCGGCGACCTCTCGCGCCCGGCCCTGGTCCAAGCCATGGTCCGGGGCGAGAGGGAGTGGGAGGCAGTCACCTCCTTCTGCGAAGCAGTCATGCTAGCGAAGGAGATGGCGGGATGGGCGAGGGAGAGAGCGGAGAGAGCCGCCCGTCCCAGCCGCCGCGGTAGACGCCCCGGGCGTCGGGAGCCGCGTGACGACTCCCGGCCACCGTAGGCGCGGGCCTGCGGACGGCGAGTAATGGGTAGCTCGCCGTCCGATCAGGACCAGGCCCGTGCCGGACGGCGCGTATGTGTTCCACGCGCGCCTCAAAGAGATGTCAGCAGACAAGGAGGGGCCCGTCAGGGCCGAAGCCTGCCGGGGCAGCGGGATTGTCCGAAAGGGTTACCGCTGCCCCGGAACATAAAGGGCTAAGGAAGGAACACGGATGGGTTTTAGTCAGTAAGAGTCTGACACTCCCTTCCGCTCCACCCAGAGCGGGAGGGGTCATTTGATGATTTCCCATCCTCAAAAAAAAAAAAAAAAAGGGCATGGGCTATGCTGCTGCACTTCAGAACATTAACAATAATTTGCATGATCGTCTTGTTAATGTTTGCCCCCAGGTTTCACTCCAGTCTGCTCCAGGATGTACCTACACTAATTGCTACTAGGTCACGTGTCTCCACCGCATTTACATATAGTCATAACAATATTATTGATTCGATTACAACCTGATATTGTTCCTGCATCGGCCTTAGTGCCTATAGTGGCGTAACAACGAAGGATGGCTTCTATTCCATCGAAGTAAATCTTATTTTCCTTGAGTAGGACTCTCTAGTGTAATGTTATATATATATTATTTATTTTGACTTATTTCTATTTACTCAGAAGCCATCGTATCTATAGGTCTGCTGAACGCGTAAATTGCAACTATTTTTCTTTTCGTAAAAGTATTCACTTTAGTTATGTTTCATGTTTAAGGAACAACTGTTCCTGTTCATTATGATGATTTTAATGTGCTGCTGGGGAGTTTGTTGCGCCACTTGTTCTTCGTGAAAGCACTAGGAAGTGGTGAAGGGCGGGCGTTTTGGGGGACTATCTGAAAGTGCTGATTCTCAGCCAAATTTAACTAAATATTTTTTATTTTGATTTAAAAAAAAAAAGAGCTGTTTACTAAGTACACGCCATGACACAGGTCTTTTTCAACACAATATCGAAATAGAGAACTTTAATAAAAACAAGTGAGTAAGACAAACTGCAATATTAACCCTTCGTATGCCGGGAACGTAGATCTACGCGAGACACAATAGCTTTTTAATTGTGTCTGTAATTACGGCATTCAACCAGTTAAACACCCTTATCACAATGACACAGTGATTCATTTGCATTGCTCTCCTAAATTAAAGTTGTCTGTACCAGAATTTCAAATAGGCCAATATCATTCAAGTAACGAGCTAATGCTATTGGACTATGGTCGTAAAGTACACAAATACTGTTAAAATCATCCCAGCTGTACTAGAAGTCAATAGTCGCTTTCACCCCCACTTGACTTCTACTCGCTCAAGATTACGACCAGTTTAGGCTGTTTCTCCATTGGAGCGGAGAGCGATCCCACAACATTCAAATATTCACTTCGTTTTAGTAGATAACGAGCGGATATAACTCTAGCGGGAATTGTTTCATTAGTCTTCGAACGCAGTAAATTTGATACCTGTTGACCTGTCGACCTATCCTGGAAAAATCTCACTATGTAAATTTAGGTGATGTGAGCTGTATTACTTCAAGCACACTATCTCACTATGTAAATTTAGGTGATGTGAGCTGTATTACTTCAAGCACACTTCACCTAAGTTTTCACTTTGAGATTTTCACAGAAAGAATCGGCTGTACTTTCAATTGCCGTAAGGGACAATTTCGCGATTTTATAATTTTAAGTTCGATATGCTGGGGTGTCCACTCACTTCAATTTGAACGAGAAGAGCGAGGAAGAAATATAGCAGAGTGTCCCCACTCTGCTATATTTCTTCCTCGCTCTTCTCTGCTCTCTCGCCCCGCTTCAATGAACAGGCAACCTTAATACAATTCCCAAAGGCGATGTTTTTATTGGATTAATACGAGATTGTAACTATATTGTGTGCTGCCCGAGATTTGTATTGACACTCACTAATATTGACAAGTTACGGTCTCAAGAGCTTAGCGAGTTTCAGAAATTGTTACAAGGACTCAAAGATTTAAGTATTAAATGCATTAGTTTAGTAATTTCTTGACATACTTTGTTATTAATTTTTTAACATATAATGAGTCTAGCACTGGATGGATGAAATGGCGGCAGGTCATGGGGACAATCTGCGACTCCCGCATTCTCCTAAACTTAAGGGGAAGATATATAAAACCATGATTAGACCTGCTGTTTTGTATGGATCAGAATGTTGGGCCACAAAAGGGATGAATGAAAGGCAATTGCATGCAGCAGAGATGAGAATGCTAAGAGGGATGTGTGGTGTTACACGCATGGATAGAATAAGAAATGAGTACATAAGAGGACGTTTGAAAGTGGCACCGGTAACTGAAAAGTTGTGTGGAAATCGGTTGTCATGGTTTGGGCATGTGTTACGGAGAAATGAAGAAAATGTCGTGAGGAGAGTTTTTAATATGAATGTCGATGGCTATTAGAGTAGGGGAAGACCAAAGGACCGATGGATGGACTGTGTAAATGATGATATGGCTAGGAAAGGGGTGACTGCCGAGATGACGACTAATAGAGAAGTATGGAAGAAAAAGACATGTTGCGCCGACCTCAAATAAATTGGGATAAGGGCAGGAGAATACTGAATGAGTATAATACTGAACCAAATAATGTGAATATTCAATGGAATACCACAAAAACAATCTCACACAATACCCCATGCACCTGATTATGGTTAGAAAGCCGATCACAGATAAAAGGAGATCACAAAAAACTTTAAAAGCGAACGAATGTCATGAACAAATTGTAGGTTTTTCATACGTAAAACCTGAGCGTGTATCTGAAGATGAATCATTCCTAAAACTTTGCTCTCAATAAGTTTATATTTTTCTCAAAAATATCAAATCGGCTATAAGTATTGCTTCATCGTACAAAATCTTCGGATTTCTCGGTAATATTCAATATGTTTGTTAGATTATATGAATGATAAAATAGAAATAGTTGGAATTGTTTGCTTACGTATTTTTCTATGCGTTTGCCAACCCTAGGAGAGGTGCAGAGAGCATTAGGCGTGACAAATGTATGAATCGCGTGGCCGCAGCGTGACGCAGTCAGCCCAGGCTCAAAGTTTCCATAAAATTTGTGTTGTCACTGACCTTGATAACACGGGGACCGAATCTTAGAGTAAATCTTTGATTTGAACGTGATTACACACATATCTACACAGTATTAACAGAAAAAAAGGCATAAACTTAACAACATAACTTTAGGATTCTGATGAAACTGCAATGAGTATAAAATGATTAGTTAAAGTATAAAAACATCCTATAAAGAGACATCTGAATCACTCATAGACGAAGTCTGGATCTTAATTATTTTCATGTACTTTGAAAGTATTATAAGTTACTTGATCAAACATATTTTTTTTAGGTATTTTTTATACTCAGACCAATGAATAACAAAGTATGTCAAGAAATTACTAAACTAATGCATTTAATACTTAAATCTTTGAGTCCTTGTAACAATTTCTGAAACTCGCTAAGCTCTTGAGACCGTAACTTGTCAATATTAGTGAGTGTCAATACAAATCTCGGGCAGCACACAATATAGTTACAATCTCGTATTAATCCAATAAAAACATCGCCTTTGGGAATTGTATTAAGGTTGCCTGTTCATTGAAGCGGGGCGAGAGAGCAGAGAAGAGCGAGGAAGAAATATAGCAGAGTGTCCCCACTCTCACTCAAAAAATATGTTTGATCAAGTAACTTATAATACTTTCAAAGTACATGAAAATAATTAAGATCCAGACTTCGTCTATGAGTGATTCAGATGTCTCTTTATAGGATGTTTTTATACTTTAACTAATCATTTTATACTCATTGCAGTTTCATCAGAATCCTAAAGTTATGTTGTTAAGTTTATGCCTTTTTTTCTGTTAATACTGTGTAGATATGTGTGTAATCACGTTCAAATCAAAGATTTACTCTAAGATTCGGTCCCCGTGTTATCAAGGTCAGTGACAACACAAATTTTATGGAAACTTTGAGCCTGGGCTGACTGCGTCACGCTGCGGCCACGCGATTCATACATTTGTCACGCCTAATGCTCTCTGCACCTCTCCTAGGGTTGGCAAACGCATAGAAAAATACGTAAGCAAACAATTCCAACTATTTCTATTTTATCATTCATATAATCTAACAAACATATTGAATATTACCGAGAAATCCGAAGATTTTGTACGATGAAGCAATACTTATAGCCGATTTGATATTTTTGAGAAAAATATAAACTTATTGAGAGCAAAGTTTTAGGAATGATTCATCTTCAGATACACGCTCAGGTTTTACGTATGAAAAACCTACAATTTGTTCATGACATTCGTTCGCTTTTAAAGTTTTTTGTGATCTCCTTTTATCTGTGATCGGCTTTCTAACCATAATCAGGTGCATGGGGTATTGTGTGAGATTGTTTTTGTGGTATTCCATTGAATATTCACATTATTTGGTTCAGTATTATACTCATTCAGTATTCTCCTGCCCTTATCCCAATTTATTTGAGGTCGGCGCAACATGTCTTTTTCTTCCATACTTCTCTATTAGTCGTCATCTCGGCAGTCACCCCTTTCCTAGCCATATCATCATTTACACAGTCCATCCATCGGTCCTTTGGTCTTCCCCTACTCTAATAGCCATCGACATTCATATTAAAAACTCTCCTCACGACATTTTCTTCATTTCTCCGTAACACATGCCCAAACCATGACAACCGATTTCCACACAACTTTTCAGTTACCGGTGCCACTTTCAAACGTCCTCTTATGTACTCATTTCTTATTCTATCCATGCGTGTAACACCACACATCCCTCTTAGCATTCTCATCACTGCTGCATGCAATTGCCTTTCATTCATCCCTTTTGTGGCCCAACATTCTGATCCATACAAAACAGCAGGTCTAATCATGGTTTTATATATCTTCCCCTTAAGTTTAGGAGAATGCGGGAGTCGCAGATTGTCCCCATGACCTGCCGCCATTTCATCCATCCAGTGCTAGACTCATTATATGTTAAAAAATTAATTGGTGTGCCCTAAACATCTGACACCATTATTAACATCCTTCGAAACCGGCATTATTCAAGAACTCATTAGTGGTATTCCAACTTCTTTAACAAAACCTTACAAACAGTTTTCTTCAAAAGAAACCAATTCTTATAACTCCCAGGTAAAGAATCTACAAATAGGTACAAGTAGTGGCACCCCTAACTACGTACAAATCGTCGGTCCGATACGATCGGAGCGGATACAATTAATTACGCGAACAATAGACGCCGTCGTGAAAACTATTGATGACGATCGCGTGAACAATCCCTTGTACGCGGGTGTCGAATAACTTGCTATTTCACGCTTTGAAATAATTTGGGGGTGGGCGTTGACGTACGGATTTTTTGTTGGTAATATTGAAGGTTCAATCTAAGGATTAATATATTTTAAGTTTTACTTAAGCAATATATTATAGACCTATGGTTGATTTTTCAATAGTCAAGGGTACGGGCTTCTCCTTACACAACAGGCGCAATTCATAACACACACAACTTAACACACATACACATAACTTCTTACATAACAGATGGAATTAGCATTGACAACCACGCCTGCTTGAATGACTGGTCTATTTTTCCGATCACGACAGAGTAGTTACATGAAATGAATGTAACAAATACAACAATCTGCTTACAAGCCCCCTGCGACCCTGTCTGACAGGCTGACTTCTTTCATCACTGTTATGATAAGACCGACACAACCTATCACTCATTCAAGCGTCTCTCACAACACACCTACATCCCAGTTACATTCCTCCAACTCGAAGAATGAGAATACCATCGGCGTTTACGAAGTGCTTCAATAAACAGACCATTCCAGAGTATTCCCAGTTATTGTGCTGCCTTTTATCAAGAGATACGGCCGTGTACGAAGCTCGCTTGGGAAATAAAATAAAGAAATACGCGTGCACGCGACAGTGCGGGCCCCGACATAAATATTAGAGTCGATACGGACTTTTATGAGACTTAAGCTTATGAAAATATATGTCCTGAGATGTATTGTGATTCTGTTTTTGAGTTCTTCGTATTCATTTGCAGGTTTTTGTTGGGTTTTTCTCGGTATTGGCGGCGAGGCTGTTGGAGTTATTTACTTGTTACATGGGATCTCTGATCTTTTGCATTGCGTGCCTCATTGAGAGAAAAATCTGATTTTTAAATAATTAAATTAGTTGTTTGTATTCATAACTGTATTTGCTTTTCATAATTTTCAACATATTTCAAAGTATCGTAAAAAGCTTCCTCATCATCATTTCAGCCGAAAGACGTCCATTGCTGGACATAGGCGGAGGCCTTGGGGGAGCCCAAGGCCCTGCAGTTCAGCCGGTTCAGTTCCGGAATCAACGGGTTCCTGCGGCCTTCACAACAAGGTCGTCGGTCCACCTTGTGCCCCCACAAGGTGGACATCCAACGCTATGTCTTCCGGTACGCGATCGCCACTCCAGAACCTTTCGGCCCCATCGGCCATCTGTTCTGCGAGCAATGTGCCCTGCCCACTGCCACTTAAGTTTGGCAATTCTTCGGGCTATATCGGTTACCTTGGTTCTCCTGCGGATCTCTTCATTTCTGATTCGATCACGCAGGGAAATTCCAAGGATAGCCCTCTACATTGCCCTTTGAGGGACTTTCAGAATTCTAATAAGGCCCATTGTGAGCGACCACGTTTCAGTGCCATAGGTCATCACTGGCAACACGCACTGGTCAAAGACTTCGTTTTGAGACACTGCGGTACGTGGAACGAAAACATATTGCGTAGCTTCCCGAGTGCTGCCCAACCTAGTCGGATTCGACGACCGACCTCTTTCTCGAAGCTAAGCAAAGCTAAGTAAAGCTTCATAAAATACATAGTTCTATACTGCTAAAGAAAACAACTTTGCATATTTTATCACCCCATAAATAATAAATATTTTACCATCAAAAAGGACCCAAATCCATAAAGCTATGAAATCAGCGTTATAAAAGTGAAACAATCAATAAAAGTAAAAATTGAATTTAGTGCCGACGACCGTCGCGTTTGAGCGCCATTATCCAAATGACCGAAAACAATGAAACATGAGCTTAAGTGTGCGTGATAGAGACGGAATGTTTCCCCCTCCCTTTTTCGCCAGTTTATCGTTTAATCAGGATTCTGTTTGAGTGCACACATAAATGTTTAGTGCCTGTATGTGTGTCTATTTACGTTGACAATAGTCGTACCATGTCCGATCATTGGCAATGCTCATAAAAGGTAATTGGTATTTTTGCTTCCTGATTTCAGCTTCGTCGTGACATAAAAAAAATGTGTAAACTACAGTTGCATTTATTTTTTCGTGGATATTAGATACTATTATTTCAATTTCCAAGATAACAATAAAGGTTTATTGTTTATATACTTGTGCAGCTTGTGCTTGTGCAGCTTGTAATATGTACGTATTATAATTACTATTTTAGGACTGTTAGCTCAAATTATGTAAATATGTAGTTACATTATTCTCTCAACTGCCCCGAGTAACTGAATATCCAAATACCAGCAATAAATAACAAACGAGTAAATATTGGCATAAGTGTCGAATATTCCGCTCGAATTAATATCCTGTTACCTGCTGCATAAAATATTACATTCATGATACTGCAATGAGTTTCATTTCCTGTTATCTAGTATGTAAAAAAAAAAATAACACATTCATGATTTGAGGTACAATTCTGATTTTTATCGGTTTTACCAGTGAATTTCTCAGTATATGCCCGGAGCCTGGATTTGCCCGGTTGATGGCAATAGGCTCGCCTCGATTACATGGAATTTAAGCATAACTGGCGGAAAGTGGGTGTGCCTAACCCTTCGGGCATTACTGGGGTGATGTTATGTTTTGAGAGGGGCTTGTGGCTAAGTAATAACAGCCGCACCGTTCGATCGAACACGTTAAGCTACGCTTGCCGTGGTTGGTCCGTTGGTCCCGGCTGTCATTCGTGGACCTTTAACTTCTTCGGTTCTTGCCGGGGGTCCCCCGACAACGTTTTTGTTTTTTTTTATTCAGATCGGCATGAAAATCTACCATGGTACAATACAATGTCAGATTTCAAGCAGAAGCAAGTTAGCAGAGCATTTACCTACCAGTCAGGTTAAAAACCATTTTGTTTTTTCATATTCCCGCAGCAATGGATCATTGAAGGTGACTGAAGATGTACGAATAACTCGGAGGCACGCGATTACTGACTAATGATAGCAATGGTAAAAACAATAAAGCCTGACAACACGCTGCGACTTAAGTTAAAGCAACAGTAAAAGTTGCACCCATTAAAGAGTGTTTAGACGATGCAAGTTATTTGTTACTTCAATTTCATTGTATGCCACAGACAAGAAATTTGCTTCTTGAAAATGGAGCTTAAAACTACAAAAACACACTAAAAGCAAATAATAAACCAGAGGAGCTTTCCAAGAATCTCCGTGTTATAAGTCTTTGTTACGGCATCTATTGAATATTTCACCGCGGGGCGCGGAGCTATCACAATAAAAAAACATGACAGAGAAGGGTTCCGTATTTAGGATAAATATTTAGGTACACATGCACAGTATCGATTTTACTGATAAAGATATTACTGATAAGATATTCACATCCGGTTAGACTGGATGCCGACCACAACATATGTAGTTGGGAAATGGTTAACCAGATTGATTGCACCGTACTAATTTATCGAGCGCAAACCAAAGTTTGTGAAAAAAAACTATAAAAAACAAAGTTCTTAAAGTCTTTGCGCTATAACATGGTGCGGGTGACAGTTGTTTTATTTGTAGACTAGAACATTCTGGTTGGGTTTAATTTAATTTACTACAGTTACTGTAGTAACTGTACTGTGTGTGTAACTGTAGTAAATTAAATTAAACCCAACCAGAATGTTCTAAAATAAAATAACTGTCACTCGCACCACGCTGCAGCGCAAAGACTATACTGCAGTTGTAACCGAAAACATCCCCTATCTCACAAACTATTGATTAAAATAAAAAGTCACTTATAAACATCTTCATCTTTTTAATTACCTATACGATCCAAAGATAGCAGACACTCTTAGGTGCATTATTTTATTTTTGGTGCGTTTACATGTATCATGTATGTAATGTAGAATGTCACCCATTGACATAATAAATTGTTTTTTGTAAGTTTACTACACACTATTGTATAGCGATGCACCTTATTCTAATTTTCATCGTTAAAGTGCTATTTGCACTTTAACGTCTCCGAATAAAATGGTTGTGTATATGTCGCAGCCAACTGGTTAAATTAGCCGTTCAGTTAACTGCCTGGCCTTTAGAAGTAGTGCTCGCCTCGCTTCCTCCCTCGGCTCGAATGCGGTTGATCACAGTTCTAACCTAACCCACTTGGTCGGGGTGCAATGCTGCAACTACTGCAATGCAATTACTGCAACCAATTTGCGCGAGCCGAATTGGTTGCAGTAATTAAGTGTTGCGTGATTGGTTACAGACTTCCAACCTAAACTGTAATTGAATATCATTCAGGCCGTTAGTTGAACGGCCGCCGTTTAGTTGAAAGGCTAGGCAGTTAACTGAACGGCTAATTTAACCAGTTGGCTGCGACATATATCCGGACAGACAGAAGAACATAACGAAATTACGAAGATTTCACTTTTGCTATTTGGCTACCGAACCCTAAAAAGTGAAGAGTGTCCCGAGGGCGAGCAATTTGCTTACTTAGTTCACACATAAGGAAAGAAAACGTAACACTGTGTTAAATAATGTATGGAGCGATTCTTTTGGAACGAACAGACGCTTCGAAATTACTTTGTAATCTTTTATTCTTGTTCTTACGTTTATTAGATTGTGCTGGGTTTATAATCGTCTGAAAGCTGTATTTGCAATATACCAACAATGTATAATTTTTTTACAACTGTTTAGGTAAAACATTCTGCCTTTAACAAGATTTTCTAAAATCGCAATGGGTAGATACCTATGCGTCTATGCTCATTGGTCGACTTAAAGGGCCGATCACACGTACCACATCCACGCCACATCGCAGCGACGCGACGGCAGTGTTTGGGTGCGAATAGCGTCGCTGCAACTTCTTGTAGTTGCGTTGTGGTTGCATTCTCGCTAGTAGTTGCGATATGGTTACGTTGTGGCTAGTGTTTGCAGACATCGTTGTGTTTGCGATGTGGCTGTATCGCTGGTGGTTGCGATTTGGCCTTGATGTGGTCGGTATCGCCCACCACATGTAGTCCGTGTAATAAACTATTAATTTTAATACAAATTAGCGCCCGTCCACGTGTGCGTCGTTGTGGTGTGGTTGTAATACCTACCTACGTGTGATCGTTCCCTAAGACTAAAAATTACTGACCAAAGAATTGACCAGGCAAGTACTGAACATGGATTCCAATAATATATTTCCTCAATGCACACTTGCAACTGTACCGTATGAGTAGGTACGTTAAGTACATAAAGTATTCATGTTTTACCGATCAGTACTATTGTTGATCGAAGTGTTTACTGAATCCATATTCCATTTGATATTTCCGGCCGTTAAAATAGTGAAACTATTGAGTCCACTGAAAGCGCTGGAACTGAACAGTAATAGAATATTCTATTTAACTTGCTCGGATGCAAACTACTGTATCCTGCAGACATGGATGTGCGCCATTTTTTGACATACATAATAGTAAAATAAAAGAAAAGATCAGTTGTCTGTAAAAAAGACAGTCATAAGAGCTTCGTTAATGTAGGTAGGTACTTACCGTGGTACTTACATTATTTACGAGACAGTTCACATGATCACCTTCGCATTCTGCCTATATTCAATCTTCGAGATTTCAGTCTTAGCCTTCGGGGAGACGAAAAGATCAAGAAAAAAGATTAAAGGTAGGTATTCCATCTTTCACGAAAGCTAAAACAAGAACTTCAAAAAAAATGCCATACTGTTAGTACATCACATGCTATGTAGAACTATTGCGTAGGAAATATAATAGGGCATAATGTACCATTAGAATTGCTCTTTGAGCACGCTCTAGAAGGAGTAAAATAGTTTTTGAAGCACCATCCTCAAGAAGTTGAAAAGTATAAGTTTACCTACTAGGTAAATTTTCAATAATGTAATGATTGTCGTATATATTTGAAAAGGTGAATTTTAGATTATATAAATATTTGAAAAGGTCAACATTAATGCCGCAATAACAAATAAATACAAAAAATGTCCCTTTTCTCCTTAAAAAGTACTGAATTAAAATGTTTACAACGCCTGTCCCGGCGGGGTCCAGAGTTTGACAGTTTAAACGTAAGGCTCTGAAATCGAGACGGTATTTATACACTCGATACCCATCGATGGCTGAATGCATTAATTTTTCGATTCACTCCATTATCGCTTGTTACAGTCCCGTTAAATTAGGGCTGTCAAACGATAGTTATAAATATTTAAATTAAGTGTAAAAATTCTGTCATTGATGTTTTAGTAATGCCGGAGCAAATAACGTAGGCATGAAAATAGTAGAGGGGGGGAGCTCAGGGAATCAGACCGGAATAAATCGTAAAGTTAAAACTGTCTGATTATTAATTCAGGGCGAATGTAGGGATGAAGAGTTTCTATTGAAGGTTAACGTTACAATACTAAATATGTGTGTAGGAAAAAAATATCGCATGACTGTACGAGCAACCTTATTTTTTATTCGTCATGTAAACCCCTATAGCAAGCAAATTAGAACCCACTATGCTTGCACTACTTATGTGTTGGCGATAAAAGTTTTTATAACTTACGACTAATTGAGAGGTATGGAAGAAAAAGACATGTTGCGCTGACCCCAATTAAATTGAGATAAGGGCATGAGAATATTGATGATGATTCCATTTCGCCGCCCGGCTGGGCCGAATCATGCCGAGCTGAACATGTCTGTAGCACCCCTAACTACTAGAGTAATGACATTGTGATATGACGTACACTCGCCAGATTTTAAACCCGCACACCGGAAGGCACAATGACACTATGTAATTTACTTTTACATTTGTATGCAAATAAAGGGGAACCGTTAACGGCCGCATAACATAAAACAAAATAGGCTATTAACAACCCGTATGGGGTAGAACTGGGTGAAACCATAAAACATTACAACGGGTAGTTTTTCAGGAACCACTCGTAAATATCAACGAAGCGCTAAAACCATTGTTAATTATGGACCGGAGCTAGGAAAAAGTAGTCTCAAACTCAAAGCATTTATTTCAATCAAACCATTTACAGGCACTTTTGAATTGTCAAGAAGTCAGTCAGTCAGAAAATATGAAGCTAGTTGCGTAGGTACCTATGGAGAAGAACGGGCAAGAAACTTCATGGGCACTCTTTTAAATTATATTTTTACAAAAATTACATCATTAATGTTGAATTTATAATTATACAACACAAAGGAAATTGAGTTTATACAATTCAAAAATATTCTTACAATCTTCAGCAGCTCCAACAATATTTTCAAGTGTTAATCAATTAGTTGTGGTTGTAGAGCAGGACCAGCATTGAGCCAGGCATTTTTATCAGCAATGAAATCCCCTAACTTATATAGTCACGGTTACTGTTCCTATACCATGTATTTAGGTACTTATGAAGCCATAATCTTACATAAACATTTAACAAGACTCACAACTAAAACGCCACATGCAAAAAGTAAAATATTTACTTCGGGTTTTCAGTTTTTTCTTCAGCACGGGCAATAGGAGAACCACTCCCTTCTGGTTAAAATATTTACGATCTAAAACTCCGAATCTAGAATTATTTATTATATCTATAATACTCGATTATACTTGTTTATACATATTATATCTAGCAGTAGACTGGGTGACTGACTGATGGGTGACCATCTTTACATATCGAGACCCCTCCGTGCCTCGGAAAGCACGTTAAGCCGTTGGTCCCAGCTGTCATTTGTGGATCTTTGACAGTCGTTACGGGTAGTCAGAAGCCCGAAAGCCTGACAACCAGTCTTACCAAGGGGAATCGTATTACCCAGTAACTGGGTTGTGGAAGTCAGATAGGCAGTCGCTCCATGTAAAATACTGGTATTCAGCTGCATCCGGTTAGACTGGAAGCCGACCCCAACATAGTTGGGAAAAGGCTAGGCAGATGATGATATCTAGCAGTAGACTAGGTTCAAAATATATAAATATATTAATTTCAGGTAGGTACGTGTTTTACAAGATTATTTCATTCCATGATAAGCATTTCCAACACCTGACTACGTAGAGACGTAACTTTTAGAAGGCTCTTTGAAAGCCACGTAGTGCTAAAAAGAAAAAAATACCAGTGTCATCATTGTTAGGAAAATATTTAAAAAAAAACTGTAATTTTAAATAAAGCGTCCATGTTTTATTCCATCACCAACCTCATACACTATCCATAAATCACACAAAGTAATAAAAAACTGATTAACAATAAAATGGAGCAGGCGGCCGATAGAATCGCAGTTTATTGTCAAAATGATTGATTCGCTGGGGGAGTAATAAAATTAATTTAACCCTTTTTGATTCGACACGCAGTTGTCGAGTGGGCTCCGGATTAACGCAATACCGTGGACGCTCTGCGTTAATCATTATTACTACTGACATACGTACTTATGTATGTACTGCCTTATGTAGCGCAAAAATAAAGTTTCGGTTAAAATTCTACAGGCACTGTTTTACAGTATATCTTTTTTGAGAGAAATACAATTTTATGGTTTCTGGACTTGCTTCAAAATTTCTTTGAACAAAAATGAGGACATTTTTACGAAAATAGACCTTTTCAAGCAAGAAAAATGACTCCAATTAAACTCCTGGGACACGCGCAATTCCATGGAGCGAACAGGCTCGCTGATAAAACATCCAGGTACCTATATCTTACTACTAAGTTAAAATCAGCTATTTGATAAAGCTTTGACGACATTTGGAGAGGAAGATGTTCATTTCTGTCATGCCCACTTAAATGTCTCACTGATGGGGGTGCGTGCGTTCAATCATTCGGTTCACTACAAAATGGTTGAGTGGATGGTGCTGATCCACGCGTCGCGCATCGTGTTCGTGAACGGGCCCCGTTGATTGAGACTGCTCACCTCATTTTGAATTGTTATTTTTTTTTATGTTGTTCTCACATGTTGAAGCACCAAGAATAATGTAATGTATCCAGGATTTTGAAAGAGCGTGATTTAAGAGTGTTCTTGGAGTTTCTTTTCCGTTCTTTTCCATAGAGATCTACGTTTACGTTACGTTTTCAAATAAAATCAATTATGTCCAGATAGTTAGGCTCCACAGATGTTTTCAAAAGCTCCGAGATTTATTCTATCTAGATTTTAATGGGTCTAGTCTATTATAGATTATGATTGCCTTTTTCTTGAATTCTTTTGTAACAAAATTGAAAGTAAAATTCTCTGTTATTTTATCGCTCTCGTTTTTTTTTTTTTAAATAGAGTGTTTTAAAGAAGCATATCGAATTAGGTATGGTACATAAATTACATTTTCTTGGAGCTACATAGAAATGACTAAATCAATTACAACCAGAACGCTTTAAACCGAGCTGGAAAAGATATAACTTGACAATGGAAGTTTCGTAACTAGGCTCCAGACAAACTAGTAGGTACATAAAACATCGAAATACTTAGAAAATACTAGGCTTAAGGACCACCACGACGTGGCAGATTATTGTATTTGGTAAAATTATGCCGAAATC
This sequence comes from Gortyna flavago, assembly GCA_963669345.1. Taxonomy (NCBI): domain Eukaryota; kingdom Metazoa; phylum Arthropoda; class Insecta; order Lepidoptera; family Noctuidae; genus Gortyna; species Gortyna flavago. The sequence goes on from OY770130.1 coordinate 1,330,820, forward strand.
AGACGCTTAATTTTTTTAATGTTTGTCTTTCATTTGGCATCTTTCACACGAAGTAAGGCTAAGTTAACGCGCGTCAACGCACGATCAAATTTAAAGAGAGTTCAGATGACGAGCGCTTACGCGCGTTGCGAGAGCAAATTGCTGGCCTTTTTTCAACTAAATCAATTAGAAGTCGATGTCAATATCTTCAAATTCACTCATTTTAAATGCGAAAACAATATAATTACGAACATTAACAAAATTGCAAAAGAAGTACGTGCGATCGCGATGAACGTGCGCGCTCAACTGAACAGCAAACGGACGTTACATTAATATCAAAGGGCGCGTCAACGCGCGTTGGCACGCAGCATTTTTTTTTTAGTAACTAACAGAATCTTTCAACGGTTCAGATTCAAAATTAACCGTCTGACGTCGTCTTTAGTTCACTTATTGACGATCCATTTGAAAACAAGTTTAGAAGTAACTGACAAAGTTATGAACAATCACGTCAAAAATGTTCTGCCAATGCACAATTTTTGACCTGCCTTCATTATCCCAGATCGTTCTGGGCCCCATCCCTGCTAATCCTCTTGGGCCTGGCCATTGCACTGGTGCTGATGACCGTGAAGCGTTACCAGGAGAACCCTACGTATATGGTGAAGATCGACAGGGCCATCGGAGCCAGGAAGTTCCCTGCTGTGGTGCTGTGTCCTGAGATCAACTTCGTCGAGGATAAAATGGATGAGTTTTTGGCTAAAGTGTATGAGTATAATTTCTTCTTGCTACTTTTTTTTTGCTGGTGAAGTGAAGTGAAGTTTCTACAGCCGTAGCTTACTACATAAAAGATAGAGATACAATAAAAAAGATTATTTATAAAAACACTAGCTTCTGCACACGGCTTCGCCTTCGTGGATGTCGGAAATTATCCCATGGGAACTTGATACCGGGACAAAAAGTAGCCTATATCCTTCCCCAGAATGCCATCTATCTCCTCGCCAAATTATATCTAAATCCGTTTGGTGGCTTAGGCTTGAAAAGGACGGGCGTATTATACAGACAGAGTTACTTTCGAATTTTAATATCTCTTCAGTCTCATAAAAGCACCCAATTTAAGCTTATACATATTATGAAGCATCTGTACTACAGGCGTTGCTTGCAATGCCCATTTCAAGCACCAGTTTCTTTCAAATGTAAACTTATCCTTAAGCTAGGTTTAAGCACTACTACTGCACATTTGTGAAGAGAAAATAAATTAAATAAACTTAACTTCAACTTAATTTTAAATATTATAATATAGTAGGAGTACAATGCGTATATAACCACATAGGTAGGTAAATACACGAATAGGCAACTGAAAGAAATAAATATTTTTCAATTAGGAGCAGTGGTTGCCCAGTGGTCACGGCACCGACTTACCGGCTTTACTTTGTGTAAATTATTTCATCACCAATGCTCTTAAAAAACGGCGAAGGAAAACATAGTGAGGAAACCGGCATATCCATTATATATATATATAATTTATTTTTAGCCAATACCCTGCGGGCATGAACTTGACCAGTATGCGAGAAATCCTGCCACAGCTAGCCGCGTTCTATTCCCTCGACGTGTTGTACAATCTGCAGGACCTGCTGCGCATCGAACAGCTCCTGGACTATAATGGTATAGACGTGGAGACCGCTGGTCAGCTCCTCACAGCTACGTGTGAAGAAACTGCAATCAGGTAAGAATTCATTTCTGTTTGCTCTGCTTGTGTTTACTTCAGTATGAAACACTCTTCTGTCAATTCAGACAATTTCCTGGTTACTATCAACTTGGATCATCCCACTGCTGAGCGGAGTCACCCGGGGTCTCTTGACTCCTTTTATTCAACATAACAAGCATGCTATGAACAATTTCATCACCCAAAATCTATTGGCCCACAATCGCAGTAGACCGGGGACCGGACAAGTAGGAAGAGGGAAGGAAGGCCTTTGCCCTGCAATGGGACAACACAGGCTTATAATAATAATATGAACTATTTCTCTGCAACTTCCAACACAGGACCCTGTTGTTTTGGCGAACTAGCGATGTTTCGGCAAGGTCTATGTCTACCAGTGACGTTTTTCAGCTCACGATAATAATATGACAATAATTTATAGATATTAAACCACAGGTGCCGTTGGAGCGGCGTTATTGTAAACTGTTCAGATTTATTCCGAATGGAATTTACTGGGGACGGGTTCTGCTGCGTTTTCAACGGAAGATCCTTGAAACGGTAAAGTGGTCACAGGTTTTCCCAAAAAACCCTTTTCAACTATTATCGGGAACATTAGATTACATTTCATTTGCATAAGGCATTAGTAATTTTTGAAATTGCATGTATTTATTTTACTGAGCAATTGCTATTGCAACATTTATTACATAATCAGCCTATGACGTTCCCACTGCTGGGACTCAGGCCTCCTCTCTTCGAGGGGAGTGGGCTGTAGTCCCCCACGCGGACCCAGTGCCGGTTGGTAGGCCTCACATGTCTTCGAATTTTTTGTCCTAGGACATGCCAGTTCCTCACGATGTTTTCCTTCACCGTTGTGCGAGTAGTGGTGATGTAATTATTTACACAAAGTAAAGCGTCTCACAACCTACGTCTCGTAAGTCGGCGCTGTTAGCACTGAGCCACCACTACTCAAAAACATTTATTGCGCAGCCGTAACTAATAAAAAGCAAATACGAAAGATGATAATATGCCTTTAAAACAAGTATTTACATACAAGATAATCTTCAAAGTTCCCGTTCCCTACAGATCTTCACGATTTAAACTTACGAATATTACATTAATATCTTCAATTTAGTTTCCTCTTGCTTAAATATTAATTTCCCAGAAGTTACGTGTAACAACTCGGTAACTTCGCAAAGTAAGTTACTGGAACGCACATGTACAGAAAGTTCAACATTCCTACTAATTGTGCAGATACGGGGTTCAAGAAAATAGTACTTACTGAGACGAGGTTTCAAACACTGTATCATTTTAAACGCAGATAAATGTAAATGTTTAAGTTACATTCGTGCATTTTTTTTTTTTTACATATTTTTGTTCGTAGAATGTCTAATACTTACGTACTCGTAATTTAGTAACTCCACTATTATAATAACTTTAGTTTTTTTTTGTCGGTTTTTACAAATGACCATCAAATCTTCTTGCCTGATTGAATGCTGCCCAGAGAAATGGAAAAACATGGAACAGACATAAAGGCAACCCAACCGAACCAACACAAGTACACGAGCTGGTTCGGCTACAGCAGTGGTCTGATGATAGCTGTCAATCAGAGCCAGACACCCACCATCGTTGACCTTTCCTATAAGTGGGTAAGTATGATAGACATACATTTACCTAAACGTCACGTATTTGACGAAGATTCATCTTACTTTGAAGTTCCCTGCGGTAGGTTCGATTCACAGACAAGTAAAAAAATCCTAAAAGTACTTCACGAAAAGTGGCTGAATAATCCGAGCTAAATGAAGGACTTACTCTTATTATAAAGTGAATTAGTAGCTGAATTGGAGCTGAGGATCGAGTTAAATTGCGTACAATAGGAGGGGCCTATGTCCAGCAGTGGAGTTTTAAAGGTTGATGATACTATCAGTAAATATGACTAAAAACAGCAAGGACCTCCTCAATGCTCATCAAACAGTAACAGTAAACGGGGACCACAATAGAAGGAATATTTTCATGACCCTCACAGGTAGCGACACTGACCAGCCAGCACTTTGTAGACGTGTCAATGAATGGTACAGCCCTCAACCCTGGTTCCGAGCAGTGGCTTGCTTTCCACAGCATTGGCTACCAAATAGCGTTAGGAGCGAGGTCACTCAGACCAGCACTGAGGAAGTGTAACATGTCCACCTACAAGCTACGGTACATCCCGATTTATAGCAGGTAAGTAAATACTTGAAAAGTTAGTAACTAAATGCCTAAATGCACATGTTAAACAATGCATTACTAGCCACCAACATGGTTTTATCAATTCAAGGTCAACCTCTACAAACCTTATGAGTTATGTCACAGCCATATCAGAGTCTCTTGATAAAAGGATCCCGGTAGACACTATATACACAGACTTCAGTAAGGCATTTGATAAGGTTGACCATAATATACTTCTGAAAAAAACTAAACCAATTGGGAATAGGAGGCTCATTATTTAAGTGGTTCCATTCTTACCTTGTTGGCAGGAATTCAAAAGTGGTCATTAATGGTCACCATTCTGATGCCTTTCCGGCAACATCGGGAGTCCCTCAGGGCTCGCACTTAGGCCCTATCCTCTTTAACATCTTCATTAACGACATTACGTCATGTTTCAAGTCCTCAAGTTTCTACATGTTTGCAGATGACATTAAAGTTATGAAACCAATAGTGACCAACTTAGATTCTGCACTTTTACAGGCTGATCTCGATAGTATGGCTGATTGGTGTAGAGTGAACAAAATGTCGCTCAATGTCACTAAATGTCATTGTATGCAATTCTCCCGTAACAAAACAGTGCAAACCAACAGATACACATTGTATCAGCAAACACTCCAAGAAGTAAAAGAAGTTCGAGACCTGGGAATTGTATTTGACAAGAAACTGAAATTTGATAGGCATATACTAAATATTACCTCAAAAGGGTTCAAGATCCTCGGATTTGTTTTGCGCAATAGCAAAGAGTTTTCTAAAGCCTCGACTAGAATTAAATTATATAACACATTGGTTCGCCCACTGCTTGAATACAATAGCACCGTATGGAATCCTCACTATGATATTTACAAAAAACGCTTGGAAAGTGTACAGAAACGTTTTGTACACCATCTTTGCTACAAAGACCGTCTGGCAAAGAAAATTAAAAACTACGACCTAAGACTGCAACATTATAAAATGTCCACGTTGATAGATAGACGAAAACTTCTAGATCTCACATTTCTTCACAAGTTGTTCGGTGGGGTTGTTGACTGTAGCGAGCTCCTTGAAAAACTCCAGATCAGTGCACCCTCTCGCTTGCCGCGGAAATGTAATTATAACCTTTTCTATGTACCGGGATCCAAAACAAACCTCGGACACTTCGCCGTTTTGCCAAGGCTCTGTAGGCAGTATAACGAAGTATCTAAGCATAACGAATTGGATATTACATGCAAACTATCAAAGTTTAAAAAAGACCTAAAAGTCCTAGTATCCAAGAAATAAAGTATTTTTTTTTTTCTTTCTTTCTGTTTATCTGTTGTTTTAGTTTATTTTAGTTTAGATTTGTCCGAAATTACCTTTATCTTTTTATTTTGTACCGTATTGTTTTGCTTCAGCTTTTGATTTTGTTTTCCTATATAATTTTCGTGTATTGTGGGTATTGTGATTTATTTTAATGTGAGCGTCCTTGTCAAACTTACTGTATCTACCTAGATGTTATGTGAATGATGTGGTCGCCTATAACTGGAAGCGCACACTTGTATTTGTCCCTGTTTATGTTAACATGCATGTAACTGTGTAGCCTCTGTTGGCGATCCAATAAATAAATAAATAAATAAATAAATAAATAAATAAGTGTTGGTTCTTACCAGTTTTTTTTTTTTATTTGGTGTTTTGTTTCACGAACAGGCAGATGATGAATGACACTGTAGATAAAATTTTATAGTGTTAAGTAGATTCTAAAAATATTTTATGCTTTCAGAAAATACTGTACATTAGAACAAGAGATGGCACAAACTTTGAACAAATGTGGGTGTGTCCGAGCGAATCATCCGAAACCACCTGGTGCCTATCGATGTCGAGCGGCCATGCTGCAGTGTTCCGCCCAATCCTTGAGTAACTACTTACTCAAATCTATTAGTACTCGTACAGGCTTGAAGCTCGGGACAAAATGAGGCGAATCCCGCGTTGGCTGAGACGCGACTGCCTGCGTCGATGTTTTTATTAGTGATTTAGGGCCCGATCACACGTACCACAACCACACCACATCGCAGCGACAAAATGTGGGGAACTAGTGATTATGTTACGTATGAATAGTGTCGCTGCAGGTTCATACAGTTGTGTTGTGGTCACTATAGCACGGTGCATGCATGTAGTTGCGTTCTTGCTATTAGTTGCGATGTGGTGACATTGTGGCTAGTACACACATCAAAAGTGTCTAGGGATCAACATATATTTTTGCAATAACTTTTCTCCTGATTGATATTAATTAAAATTTTCTTTAAGGATTCATCAAATAAAGTGTTTTCGTTTGTCACAGTAACGATAAACCAAGTCACCTTTGCATTAATAAAGAAATTTGCCATTTTCCTAATAAAGGGATTTTTGACATTTGAACCAGTAACACAAAAGTTCGAAAAAAAGACTGAAATAACAGTTTTCTTTAAAATTTTATTGGGTAACTTAAACAATTAATAATCCGTGTTTCTACCGCGAACACTAACAACACAAGAACATCGGTTTGGCATACTCAAAATGAGTTCATCCAAATCACGCTGTGGAATGGCCGCCCATGTTCGTTGCAACAACAAAAAAAGGTCTTCTTGCGACTGGATACCCTCCATATTCGGCAGAGCTCTTCTCTGTAGCATATCCCATGCATGCTCAATCGGGTTCAAGTCTGGCGACTGAGCAGGCCAGGGCAGGACATTGATGTTAGCTGCGGCGAGAGTCTGTCCTACAACTCTTGCGGTGTGCGGTCGTGCATTATCATGCATTAACTGAAATAAGGGACCGATTTGCACTTGTAGAGGAACGATGACGTCTGATACAATCGTCTCAGCATAAATTTGAGCGTTGAGGTTGCCTCTGATCCAAATCAACTCAGTTCTTCCGCCGATCCAAATACCCGCCCATACCATGATGGTTCCACCACTATAAGGATGGACTTCCTGGCAGGATTTTAATCGCTGTTGGCGTCCAGGGGTTCTCCAGTGTCGTATACGTCTTGTATCCGGTCTCATACCAAAACGAGACTCATCAGAAAAGCACACGAAACGCCATTGTTCTTCTGCCCAATTTCTGTGTTCAAGAGCCCATTGATATCGAATCCTACGATTGTGCATTGCTATAGGTGGTACCCGTAGCGGTCTTCGGGAATGAAGGTTCACTTCATGCAAGCGGTTTCTGACTGTTTGGTCGCTAATTAAGTTCCCTGAAGAGTGATGAAGCCTCACGGCTAACATCATGGCGGTTATTGTTGGAGCTCTTCGAGTTAAGATTTGAATGTATCGGTCTTGTCTCCGTGTGGTGCAGCGATACCGTCCTCCATGGCGCTCAGCCACGGTACCAGTGCTTCGGTAACGTGTCCAAAGTCGACTGATAACACTCTGACTTGTATTCAGAGCTAAAGCCACAGTACGTTGCCGGGAACGAGCTTCTATCATTCCCACGGCTCTGAGCATTTCTTCCCTGCTTAAATGACGTCGCCGCTCCATAATAACGTTGGTTTTAATCAGTAGTAGGGAAACAGTAGCACTAATAATGTCTTCAATGCGTTGTATGTTTTTATAGGGAAAATATTGACAGCTGATTTTCATCTTTTACTCGAATTTGATTCACAGTTCCTGATTCAAATTATGAAATGCACCAAAAAGGATCCATATAAATTTATAAAATCATAAATTTATTACAAAGCCACATCTCAATCTCAAGAAATCCGCATAAAAATGCTTGATCCCTAGACACTTTTGATGTGTGTATTTGCTTACACAGAAAGCCAGATTTCTGTGTTTGCGTTGTGGCCGGCCACTAGGGCGCGCTCGTGCTGGTGGTCGCGCTGTGGCTGCAACGTGGCCTTGATGTAGTCGGTATCGACCACACGGTTGATTTGACGGCCAAATATGGTGTGTGTGAATAAACTATTCATTTTCATACAAATTAGCGCCCGTCCACATTTTGTCGTGGTGTTGGTTGTGGTGTGGTTGTATTACGTGTGAACACGCCATAGGCAATGACGCGACTATTCGTGCATTTCTTCCCGGATTTTATCGTATGTATTTTAGTATATTCCTAATAAGTACCTAGGTATCAGTTATATTTCTATGTATTTCCAGTCGGGTATGACAGCTCGGGTCCCTCCTGTCCTATGACGTGCGACGTGGAGAAGACCTCGGTTGTAGCATCCAGTTTTCAGCTCGATGACTCCGTGAAGACTGTGGAACCGTTTTAGTAAGTATTTTAAAACGTTCCAATCGATCTGATTCTCTGACTATGGCTGTTGATTCGGCATCCTGTACAGATCTAAAGGTAGGTAAGCTGGTTTGGACGCTTTTAATTTGCTTGAAACCTGAGACATTTGTATTTATTTGAGGTATAAAAACACTCTTTTTTCCTTATTGTTTTTTTTTTATACCTAACTTTGTTGTAATAAAATGTTGTTTATTACGACAGCAGGGATTTGGATTTCAAGAAAGTGAGCGTGGTAAGAATCTTTATCCAGAGTCGCAAGCGACCGACCTTCGAGCGCTGGTCTTACTTCTCCTATTTAGATTTGTTCTGTAAGTTTAAATGTATATATCCATAATATTTTGTTAATAGCAGACATTACTGCTGCCTTTCCTCTTGCATAAAAACTTTTAGTACCTAGATCAACGGCCCAATGCACATTGCTATAAAAATACCACAGTGGCAACCGGTCTGACAACCAGTCTTACCAAGGGGTATCGTATTCCCGAGTAACTGGGTTTTAAGGTCAGGTAGTCGCTCCATGTAAAAAGTCATCTGTATCCCGATAGACTTGGAGCCGACCCCGACATAGTTAGGAAAAGGCTAACAAATGATGATAATGGATATAGTATTGTTTTTTGTTGCAGCTCAAATAGGTGGAATGTTCGGCGTGTTCTTCGGTTGCAGTGTTCTCACGTTGTTGGGGTTGCTGCAACTCGCCTGGCACGTTATAGTGAAGCAGTGGCAGAAACGAAAATAAACAATCTTTCGCGTATTTAGTAAAACCACGCAAAATTTTTTACTGATAGCAGCACAGATTATTGAATAAGCCTAACTGTAATGTTAAAATATGGGACATAATACCTACTACATCTATTGACCACGTGACGTCATTGAACTAATTTTTAACACGTTTTACTGAGCACCATTTTGAAAACAGTAGCGCACCTCATCTTGAAACGTGCGATCGTTTACTATATAAATAAAAAGAACCGACATCCAAAAAAAAACACTGCAAAGTGAAAATAACTTTAATTTCGAAAGTCGGTGTCAAAAAACGAAAATGCAGAACCAACGACACCGACTTCCGCAATTAATGTTATTTTTTACTTTGTAGTGTTTTTTTTTTTGGAAGTCGGTAGTTTTTTTTTGTAAAAAAAAAAAAATATTTTTCACTGTTTAGTTGTACATACCTACCCCACACAAATTCATTTAACACTACTTGCTATATGAATATCAGTGACAGGAAGCTATTGAACACATCTGCTTACCCCTTTAAGGGTACAGGCGTGATTTTGTGTTGTGTGATTGCGTAAACAATGCATACATATGCGACAGCAGCAATCGCGGTTGATTTGCTGGCATATATTGAAGTTTTCCGTTGTCTGTCTTCGAAACTCATCATCAGATCTTTACGAAATTTTAATGTGACCATTTCGCAATAAACCTCTTTCGAACAAAAAAACATTTGCAAATCCGTCTGTATATGACGGAGTTACGCCCGAACATACCTACATAAAAAGTAGGTTAAAAACACAAAAAAATCAAGAAAATGCGTTTACTTGCATTAAAACAAAAACACCTTAAAACTATGAAAAGAGAAAGAAAACCATGCATAAAATTCCAAAAGAATAAAACAAAATAATTCTGAGCTTGGGTTCGAAATTATTTTATTTTTCATTGAAAAGAACAGCAAGCACTTGTATTATAAGAACTTACAACAAATTTACCAAAAACAATTTTAGTAATAATAACTATAACTAACAACGCTGTCCACAGGTAGACAGATAGATAGATAGATAGAATACTCTTTATTATGCACACCATATAAATTTACAGACCTAAATATAGAAACTGTAGACATGATAGTTTACATGACAACACTAGGTATACGACGAGGAGGGGCCCGTGGCTAAATAACAACAGCCGCACAGGTCGATCGCTTGCCGCGGTTGGTCTGTAGTGTCACCATCTTTACATACCAAGACCCCTACGTATCTTGGAAGCGATTGGTTCCGGCTGTAATTCGTGGATCTTTGACAGTCGTTAGGTAGTCAGAAGCTCGAAAGTCTGAGAACAATGCTTACCGAGGGGTATCGTATTACCCAGTACCTGGCTTGTGGAGGTCAGATAGGCAGTCGCTCCATGTAAAATACTGGTATTCAGCTGCATCCGGCTAGACTGGAAGCTGACCTCAACATAGTTGGGAAAAGGCTAGGCAGATGATGACTAGGAATACCACCTGCCGTTGATTTTCAGCTGCAGCCCACGAGTGCCATACGCACAAAAAAGCGAAACGTTAAAAGCGCAAAACAAGCAAGCTTAATATTAGCTCTCTATAATTTAAATATTTAGCTAATCTTCTTTTGAAAATAAAGCTAGCATTAATAATGCCCCTCGTGGTCGTGTCAGACACGAAATAAATTTGTTTCAGAAATAAACGGCCTGTAGTTCACAGTGTTCACAGAACTTCATGTGTGGTCACCACAACATTAATCTTCCGTTATTATGAATTTATATTATTCGCTGTTTCGTATCGTTGTCTCATATATTATGCTGTATTACATACATTTTGAGGGGCATTTAAATAAATGGTTTCATAATTGAAGTTCAAAATTTTTTTCATATGCTATTTTACTACAACTCTAATTAGTAGGCTTTTTCCTGATAATCAAACAGGACATAGTCGGTCAGGTTTCTTATCTTCGGTAGATATTAATAAACCTTAATATTACCTTAATATATAGATATTACTAACTGTTTCACAAACTGCTGCTGCGTTATAAAATTATGCTCTTGCTTTATTTTATGTTTGGAGTAATTTCAATAACAAGTTGTTTTATTGCAGTTGCAATAATTTTACTATGATGAATAATATTTGAACCTATACGATTAGCATTTGAACCTAAGCCTGCGAAAAATATTTAGAAAATATCACCTGCCATAAAGGTAAAACTCATTAAACATTAAACGGAAAACCTTTAATAAAAGGTACGAAAACTGATCGAAAGTATGTGTGACGCGGAAAGTTTCGCGCAGCTCCAAATTGTCAGCGACAACCCTAATGAATAAAGTTAACCATCAGATTGGGAACTCGTCGTTTAATTAAAATACTCCAGATTATACTCAAACTTAACTATTCCAATGGATGCTGGGTACGTGGAGTTTTTGGGAAAGGTAGGTGTCTGTCTACCTAAGTGCTATTTTGGTTTTTAATGACCAATTAATACACGCAGATGTTTTTGACATAGAACAGACCTGCTGTGGTTGTCAAGATTCCTAATTCCACCTTTCATCTATTGTGACAGAACATCTACCTAGCACGAACTCGGGAGATAAGCGTAACGTAAATTCAAACGATTTAAAACTATCCTACAGCATTTTGCGACAAGCACGATTAATATCACCCATAGATATGAATAAAGTCTTAATACTGAGTAAATATGATGTGTAAAACTAGTATTGTCAATTTAAAAATCTTTAGAATTTACATTATCAGCCCAGGGGGTTTTTGAACAGGACGAAAAGTTGATAGCTGAGTTTCTCCAAATCTGAGTTTTCAAAGTCAGTCAGATTTAGGGAAGCCACAATTGTATTTAAGTCGTTATTGGTTAGGCCGCATACGATCATACCAAAACCAACGGTTCTGCAGATAACTTCATTTTTGGTCCATTTTCCAAATCTGAAAGTGAACTCCTGACCCCTGGCTCCTTTTCAAATATATTTTCGGTGTTCTCTCATCATGCCGCACCTACTCAGCTATCAACTGTTTGCCCTGCATATATGCTTACTCAAACCCCTTACTCCGCTCGTCCGTGCTAAGTCTACCGATAAATGCATTCCTGAAAAAAGTGGAGATATAGAAGCAAGTAAATAAACAAAAGTGTAGAGTAACATCCAATGAAGATATCTATAGGTATTCTCGTCGTATACCTACATAAAAATTATAAAAGCAAACGTAGCAACAAAAACATGCCAGTTCATCCACGATTCCCAATCCATTCAACATTTTGAAAAGTCACTCCGTATCAGGAACCTATTGCTCGCACAAATCGAATTATATTTTAGCTAAATCACGCCGGAGCAATATATTGCGTTCTCCTCGCCTTGCATCTTGTATCGCATCGCCGATTGAAACCGATTGTAGCTCGTATCGATTCGAGGCAATGTAAGACATGTGAATTACGGTATGAGATTGGCGAATAAAGACTTTAATATTGTGAAGGGTTTGATTTCGATTGCTACTCGCTCACGGACGACGACTTTTGAAAAGGCAGCAACGAGTCTTTATTTTGTCTTCATTCCGAATTATTATAAATAAAGAAAAAGAAAGAAACTACATTTAACTGCCGTAGGTACCTAAACATGACTCAGATAAAGAACACAAACATAAATAAAAACTGTTTAACAAAAACAAAAACGACCAAAATGCGAACCCAACGACACCGACTTCCGAAATTAACGTTATTTTTCACTTTGTAGTGTCTTTTTGGAAGTCGGTTTTTTTTTCACATTTAAGTTGTAATTACCCCACACAAATTCGTATAACACTACTTGCTATGTAAATATCAGCGACTGGAAGTCATTACAACATCATCAATATAAACTAAGTGGCAAAAATAGTGAAGCTAAATCTAAAACTAGACAAGCAAAGTTAATAAAATTTATATAGGACTACCCCTGAGGCTAGGGTTGCCAACCATACTTATTACGTACCCTACTTTATTTTCGATAAATATACGCTATACTTTTGCATAAAAATAAAGTATGCGAAAATACTTTATTTCTAACCTTTTTTGATGCGTAAAACGAAAGACTCATATGGGTAATTACTGAAATTTTTATCGATAGGTACGACTATGTACTTAGCTTGTAAAAAAAAAGAAAATGTATTTTTAAAGATAAAGAATTATCAGAGAAAAATATAGTTATGCTTACGACAAACCAGTTGTGAAGACAAATGGCAATATATTATAAAAAATGTTAGCGCTTGCTAAAAGATAATAAGTTGTTTTAATGTTATGTTACTAACACACTATGGATTCCTTGGTCCGAAATAAAAATCATTATTATTATTATTATTAAAAGCACCCAAAATATGTGTTTTATGGGATAGTAACATACTTTGAAAAATACTTTTTTTTTCTTCAAAATACTTGTTTTTTCCTATTCAAAGAATTTGATACCATTAAAGAAATCGATTTCAAAAATGAATCTTTGAAATTGATTTACAATTACCGGAGATATCGCATAACAAAAAAAAACTACTTATTATAGTCGAATTCAGACCCTCCTCCTTTTTGAAGTCGGTAAAAAAGTAACAAGGTGGGGGAAAATATGCGAAAAAATAAAAAGATGTGAAATAAGAGATTATTGAACTGATTTATTATTGTAATAGGTACAATAATAATTAATATCGCCAGACTATGGATCGATCAGACTTTTTTTATCTTTTTAATATAACGTTTCTCTTGTTGGCCTTTGGATTATAATCTCAGTGTAGGCGTTTAAAACAAAATACCTACCTAAATTGAAAAACCTTGTCATAATTTAGTTACAACCAAACATAAACGCATCCTACTCAAGGTTAGGTACCCAAAAACATTAGACGCTCAGCGAAACCAGCGCAAAAAAATAGCAGAACAAACAAGACAGACTCAAAGGGCTCGTATTTAATGCCACGCATATTACCCTAAAAAAATAACCGCTGCTTCCGTTTATAAAGATTGCAGGAACGCGCACGGAAGTGCGGGGCCAAGTTCATGCAAAAATTATACAGTGGCCCCCGTAGCTGGGGCCCGGGCATAAATTGTTCGTAAGCGAGCCTGCTCCTTTTAAAGCTTATTGTTTTTACCTTGCCAGGAATGTTTCCCTTATTGATGTAAAATATTTGCATGCTTCACATTGTGGATACCCCGGCCTACCTTTTTGTGTGGTATTTTGTCGTGTGTGCAAAAATCTGGGTCTTGCGTAACGTTGTTTACTTTATAAATATGATAGGATATAAAAAGATGGCGGCATGCACGTATAATTTTTGTGGGTTAGCTAAGGTGGAAGAGGCTTTTGTTAAAATAAATGGCGAGGTTTTAGATGGTTGGACTCTTTTTATTTTTTAGCGTAGATAAAGGTGTAGGTTTGTGAGAAAATGAAACCCATAATACTTGTCTAACATAGGTATTATGGGTTTAATTTTAATTGTAAATATACTCTTCATTTAACAAAGTTACTTTTTGTAGACTAGATCCTAAACTAAATGACTATAAACTAACTTATATTATATAAATAAATACAAAAACAAAGGACACTTAGGCGTCGAAGTACTCGTCCGCATCGCTGTCATCCGGAAACGTGCCCAGATGGCTAGCAGCATTGCCACGTTGAATGGCAATGCTGATTGATTCTTTGGCCAAAGAATTTTGTCGTTTTGTAGAAATTTGTCGCCGGCTGGTCGACACTTCATGTGACCAGAGGGTCACATGAAGTGTCGACCAGCCGGCGACAAATTTCCTTAAAAAGGATACGCGCACTCGGGCCCTATGACCCGAGCGTTTCGACTCCAAACGGCTCAAAGCTGTAAATTGTAATAAGCGACAATAGACTGTAGGTATGGTGTTTTGTTTAAAACAGAAAAAGTGTATTTCATGTCGTAGGTACAGCTGATATTATCCTTAATAACAAAGGCATAAGAGCTAATGCCCGTCGGGAATCGTGAAAAGTTGATAGTGATGGGCAAGATACAGGCCGGTTACCTAACAGGTCAGACCAAGTGACCTCCCTGAGAGATGCTGAGAACCAAACGAAGTGAAAGAATATCGAACATTAAGCCACGAAGGTCTTTTAGGGACACGAGCTTCAGTACCTAATGACGTACGCGACCAAGAAGACAGACGAGCTAAAGACCGTTATTAATCAACTTGAATGATTGTGGGTACGGTAACAGAGTCAACTCCGAGATCATGAACGATCAAATCCATTAATAATTTCCAGTAAGTAAGCATATACTTACCCAATTTAATAACAAAAACCAGCAAACCATATAAAATCTAAGCTCGGAACTTCGTCATCCTGACTTGTCCCATAGTTTCGCAAGACTTAACTTGAAGAATAATTTGTTTCACAAACTCGCCGACTCAAGAATGTACGGCCATGAATTCCGCGGAATATATCGCTGAAGTTATAATATCAACCCAGTTGGACCCGACGCGAATAATAATATTATAGGGATGGGACGAGCTGGTTGCGGATTCGTATTTAATAAAGTGATCATTTGAAATAGGGGTTCATTCATCAAACACCATTACTGTCCATCAATACCAAAATTACCAAAATTTTGGTATTGATAGACAGTAATGGTGTTTTAGGTAGTTGGACCAAAAATCTAACGTTAAGATTGTAGGCATATCTCGCCACGCATCTTTTATTCCTAAAACTGCATTTGTGTAATGACTGTTATTCTTTCATTTGTACACAATTTTGAGTTTGTCATTTTTTTTTTTATTTAGCTGATCCTACTAATATTGTAAATGTGAAAGTTTGTAGGTAGGTATGTTTGGATGTAATGTTTGTTACTTAATCATGCAAATACGGCTGAACGGATTCGGAAGTTTGGTACACAAACAGTTTATGACCTAGATTATCACATAGGATACTCTTATCGCGATAGTACGTTTCCGTGTAATTTCCGGACTACACGCGGGCGAAGCCACGGGCAAAAGCTAGTCTATTAAATTTCTACGGCTACTGTTACTTATAGTTAGTCAAGTCTACTCTCAAACGCCTGACTGTCAGACAAGATTCTTTACATAGGAAGGCAGCAGCAACATCTCAGAATGTTACATCCCATCACTAAAGCTATAGGGAGTCCGGAATAGACTACACTACAAATCCTGACCTGCCTCACTACCCGGAGTTCAGAACTCTCCGTACAAAAATGCGCGCATCGTATTCCAACCATAAATAAATGGATCCCACAGTATATCCACCAACTAAATTTATACAAAACGACTTTGGGAAATCGTTTTCCGTCGTGTTACCGAAAGTGGGGAAGTTTTTTAGACTGTGGCTTCATTAAGGTGTAAATCGACTTTCAAAGAATTGTTTTTTCGCCTCGATATGTTTGAACATAGATCGATGAAAGTGGAAACGGGTTTTTCGTTCTTTGATGTTGATTGACTTTGGAACTCGTATGTTAAATTCAATTTGCATAAGGCGATTGAAAATATTTGAATATGCTTAATTAGTAACTTTTATGTAAAACATTATGTTTTATTTTACTTATTTAAGAATTTTTATAGAATAAGAAAGAAAGAAAATACATTTATTTAGCACAGACTAGAAGGCACACAATACAAACAATACATACATCAGTTAAATACAAAGAATAAACATCAAAATAACAAAGGTGTAAAGTCCGATGTAAGAAATTAGCAGGAAAGTGTGCCTCACGGCTGCGCCAAATAGGCCCAGTTCAGCAAAAATGCCACACAACTAGTGCCTGACACTGGTTTTCAACTGGACCTGGTGTGTGAGGTGACGGATGTAAATCAGTTTTATACTGCAACGGTACATACTTAAATATATATAAATAAAATAAACTAGTGTCAGATAAAACAATAACGAATATGTATAAATAAGTATGATTATTGAGTAAACATTGCAAAAAGTAAACAAAAAATACTAAAGCCTTCGCAAATAAAGAAATTCTTCGAAACGAGTCAAAACAAAAATCTGTTTCATACGATGCCTGACTTCCATGCTTCAACACATTGTCATAATAACAAATTATTAATCCGTGCAGTGTGATGTCATCGCACAACACGCTGCAAGCAGCCGAGCGCGGTGGACTATTTTCGGTCACTTTGCAACTTGTGATAAATGATAAATGATTTATTTTCTGTAAGTAGGTTTGTACAAACACTTTTACACGTCAATCATATTTTTGTGTGTGTTTTGATTTAAACTTGCCTTAGCTCTTATTTGCATTGGGTTTATTAAAACCAAATAAAGCCCTTAAATAAGTCAGCCAAAACGTTTTTGGCGAAAGTGTACATGAACGAAAAAAAAAAACGAAAAATATAATGATGAAAGGTAACAACTCAGTGTAAAATGTTTGTAAAGTATAATTAGCCTAAGAACTTGTTATGTAAATGGTTGTACACAATATGGACAATATAAATATGGATATGAAGATTAAAGCTGCTGCAAAATGAAAATAAATTCATGAGTAGATAATTCCATAACAAGAGTATCTCAAAATACCCTATCAAATTAAAACCTTGCGGGGACCCCGTCACTCTACGTGGGATAATAGTTATCCATTTGTATACCTGAAAAGTGTAATACGTACATTTAAATATTGACAGACAAATAGGCATTACATGAACGCTGAAATTCAGCAAAAGATATTTCCGGAGCGTTATGACTAAAACATTTATTTTCAATCGTAAAACATCTATTTTTCACAAACATTCGCTGTCAGTGAAAATTAACTTAGTTCGGAGCATTTGCATACGCGTCGAGTTCTCTTATATAAATAATGTTAAAACACTTACAACTACATCAGACGAGCTCTCTCGGTCGACTAGTTGAACCGTGTTGCTATTTCTGGAGCAGTCTATTTTTTACTTGCTTTTAGTTGAACACAGCCGTGTGAAATATTTTAAAATAATTTCGAATGTATTTTTTTAGATAAATCCGTCCTTCCAGCAACTAACTGCCTCGCTCGGGTGCCAATTAATATTAATCAACCGTTAACTTTAATAGAACAGCATCACACAGCATTATATTGGAACGCTGTACTCTATGACGCTGTCAGCCAAAAATATGACAGCTCAAGTACAATTTTATTGACATCAACATTGCTGACGTAAGTATTGTGGTGGGGTCAATAAAAAGCTTATTTAGTATTCAACGCGTAATTATGTATTTAGATGAAATCAAGTTAATCCAATAGTTATTCTATATCATTTAACATGATGACGCGCACTGTCAGCTCTTCAGGCTCAATCTCTATTATTTTTTAATCTTCTATATACGAAATAGTGTTTGTCTCATAATATTATGCCATCAACTTTTAAATTAATCGCGAAGGTTGCAGTCTCGGTCATTGAAAGTTAATTGATTAATTATTATTAAGTTTGTTGGCGCATTACTTTGTGTAAATTATTTCATCACCACTCTCAAAACGGTGAAGAAAAACATCCTGAGGAAACCGACATATCCTAGAACCAAAAATTCGAAGACGTGTGACATCTTCCAACCCAGACTGGGCTCGCGTGGTTGATTACAGCCCACTCCCTGTCAAAGAGAAGAGGCCTGTGTCCCAGCAGCATATTACCTATAGGCTGATTGTGTAAGTTTGTACTCTAAGTGCTTCTGTAAGTAGAAACAGCATCCGTCCATGGAGAGACAGAAAACAAACAGCGATCGGAAATAAATCTGCAACGCACGCTACTTATCACAATTTCCTCTTTGACCGTACCATTCAATGTAGCAGTCAGTTGGAGACCTACGTTCTACAATGCCATGGAGTATACATAAAGCTATTAGTGTTTTTTGTACTAACACAAACAAACATAATGTTATTATGTTGTAAGTAGCATTCCGTGTTGGTGGCAAGGCGGTGACATCTACTAGAATATTCTATAATACAAGGAGGCGTATTCAGTGCTACTGTAGTGTAGATACCTACTACTAACTGTAATGTAGGAAAAATTTTCTTTGAAAATGATAGTATTTTTTTTTGCAAAATTCACAGATAATGAATGTTCACCACGGCGGTTTTAGAGCAAAAGCTACTTTATTTTCACGTGGAAGTGACGACGTCATGTAACCATCAACGTGTTCCTCTAGGGATCCCAGAGCCGCAGTCTTTCTCGACTTTTCCTAGGCGATGAGTTTTCGTGATAATTTCTACTTGAACTTAATAAAGTAGGAACTATTATTATTATCCAGTTTCCACATTAATATCGAAGAGTAACCTTAAAAAAAGATTGAAAAATTATGGTTTTTATTTTGAAATACACAATATTTTGTTATTAAGAGATTTTTTTCTAGAATCTACATAGATCCCCACCTAGCTTCCAACGTCTCCTCCTATAAGCATTTACATTAATTCCATTAACCAACCTGAAATGCAATCACAAGGAATCCGGCCGAAATCAGGTAGTTCCCTAATCCGGCCTAGGCAATCATCATACAGCCACTGAATATGTTATCAGCAAATATTTATGAGTTCCCTTTGTAGGCTGTGGTTAATTATGAACGAGAGTAATTGACGCAACCGTGTGCTTCTGCATTAGTGAGAACTGGGTTGGTTGTAGGTGCCTATAGGAGTGAAGGTATTTTTTTGGAGAGGACAGGAGGTATTGTAATCTGAAAGTTCCAACCATGATCCTCTGTCGCTTGAATAACCGTGACAGTAAAAATTTGTGAAACGGTTTGCGAAATTGTGTTGAAAAAACAAGATGGAGATGTCAGTTTCGATTTTGGACACGCGCCAAAATTATCCTTGTACAACTACAGTCCTTTCTCAGTTATTACACTACTACTATTAAACTACAATTTGACATAAGCACGACAACACTCAGTCTAAACATTATTTTGTGTTTCTTATATTTTTTATATAGGCTGTTTAGCGGTTTTGCCAGTGGCTATAATTACACCTGCGCGCGCATCACTAGCGCGGCGCGCGGAAAAACAAAACCAGCGCGCCATTTTCATAAATATTTGTTAAATAATTAATGCAAGTCTATTAAGTACTGTGTTGAAAAACATCGTATGAAACGCGTGTGCGCGTGTATCATTACACACTCGGCGCCTAAGGCTCGCGCGATTAATACCACCACGGGTGCAATGATCAACATAGCACACATGTATCATAATGTACTATTCTCTATCTCAAAAAATTGGTCCATCTTAACAGATCACCGAGTACATTTATTATTTTTTATACCATTATTTTATTATTCTGTGTCGTCCCACTGCAGGGCAAAGGCCTCCCTTCCCTCTTTCCACTTCTCCCGGTCTACTGCGATTGTGGGCCAATCCTTTAAGAAGGAGTCCAGCTCATCCCGCCATCTCGCCGCCGCTCGTCCGCTATATCTGTTTTGGAATGAAGTATAGAGTTCTTAATGCGGTTTGTGAGTTTGACACCTAGTAGATTAGTAGTACAGAGGCCAGCACACCAAGCTACTGCAATTTGTCAAATTTCTGTAATAGATTTTCAACTTTATCGCTAAAACATAAGGTTCAAAGCTGTTCGGGAAAATTTGACAGTTTCGGGTAGGTTGATGTGCTGGCGTCTGTACATTTTCATACACTGTTTATTTCCCCGGCTGCCGGGAGGTTGCCGTGCCCGGGCCGGAACCGAAAAATAGAAAAACGCCAATATTTTAACTGTCCTGTTATTCTGCTCACCTCAAAACACCCTTTAAGTTCAAACTGCTAACTAGTCAAGCGAACTAAGTTATGCAGCTTTGGGCCGGCAGTGTTTTGACTTAATTTGACTACACATACCGTGCTGTTTGCTTAACACAAGTGTTCTGGGTTTCATCCAGCCTGAAACGTACCCAGCTAAATAGATATAGGTAGTAGGTAGTACCCGGATAATACACATTATTATGGCTCATCGAGTTTAAGAACACGTACAGCTATGAGTGACAGTCTTTTTGCTCTACAGTGTCGAACTTTTCCTCGATTTTCTTGATTTGCCATATTATCGCATAATCAGCCTATACTGTCCCCACTGCTGCGACTCATGCCTCCTCTCTTCGAGAGGGAGTGGGCTGTAAATCTACCACGCGACAGAACGATTTGGTAGATGTCACATGTCTTCGAATGCTCACGATGTTTTCCTTCACCATCTTGAGAGCAGTGGTTATGAAATTATTTACGCAAAGTAAAGCGCCTGTCTGGGTTCGAATCCAAGACATACAACATGTAAGTTGGAGTCGTCACAGCCGGTAGAGCAGCTATTATCTGAAAAGCATATATTGTCAGAAAAGTTTGGGGGAATTAATTATTTACCTAATTACCAACCAAAATTGCCAATTTGATAAACAATTAATTTCCCTGACTCTACTATAGTAGTTAGAAACAGGTATTTTTATTTTATGGCTACCCTACCACTACACATGGACAAACAGTTCCTGTTCATCCGTACCGTGTGTGACCTTATACGGCCCCAAGATGATTGAGCCTTCAATAAGCCCCATGGTCACATGTACCACAACGCAACCACTAGCGAGACCGCGCATTAGCGGCCGGCCACATCGCAAACACAACGATCTGTATGGCTGCAAACACTACCTACAACGTAACCACATCGCAACTACTAACGACAACGCAAGAAGTTACTGCGCAGCGACACTATTCAGACGTTACCACTGCTTGCCCGCATTTTGCCGCTGCGATGTGGTGTAGTTGTACATGTGAAGGACCCTAAGGTATACTCATACTGTAGTACAATATGTCTAAGTACGAACTAACCATTCCAATTAATAATAATAAGACAGAAACCTCATTCAGAATATATTCAAAAGGAATTTAACGACCCTTTTATTCACAATTTTTTTTAAACTCAATTTTATAAAGCCCCAATTAGCAAAGACAATAAAGGCTGATGAAAATTCTAGTACTTATGAAAGAAAAAGTTGACCTATTTTTTTGTTCTACGAAGAACTTAGAGGTTGCGTATAAAGGCTTCCGAGTAAATTAATTAGAGGGTAGGGCGGAGGGGGAGGGGTTATCAACCCTTAAAAACCCGACAGCACCGCTTATGGGTGAAGATAACATGTGGAAGGAGATATTGTGGGTGAATTAGGTGGGTAAGGCAATTAGTGTAATGTTTCAATCTGATTGGGGGTTTAAGAATTTAAAATTTACTGTTTAAAGGTGTATGGCGTTTTATTTATCAATAATGAGAATATACAAAAAAATGGCGGCGCTTCCCCCTCCACCGCGCGCGATGCGTCACAGTCCTTACTTGGCGTAATGAATTCGTTGATACTTTAGCTATCCAATGGTGTAATTGAATTTAGGATGGAGATGATAGATATGAAGCTGTAACACCAAACTGTATCCCCCGATTTTGTTATCATTGATTTTTTTTTTACTTGCCTCCTACTTTGGAAGCAATTTTAAAGACGTATTCACGTCAAAAAATTCTGTTGAGTAACAGTCACGAGCAAAAATATACCTTACACTGACGCAAGATCCAAAAGCGATTTTTTCCTTAAGTTTTATAGTTAGATATTTTATGGTATTACGAACATAGAATTACCAAAACCATACTTTTATAAAATTCCATTTCTCAAAGTTGCAATTGTTATTTCACGAAAAAAACGCTTTAGAAGCTGTATTTTCTTGGTGATTTTACAAGAATGGTAGATAGTACCAAAAACATGGTTTTATAGAAAATACGGTAAAGTATTGGGCACGTAGCCTGGATCTAGTGGTCCATCTGTACCACACGCTGACTTCCTAATACTTCGCTGGCCGCCTAAAGTTTGAACGAGCCCGTCCGAACGGCTGTGACCATAAATTTCATGTTTACAATAAAAAGCCATATTTTTCCACTAGGTATCCAAAAATATACAAAGAAAAGAACTCTATTAAAAATAAAGTAAAAATGGGAAAAATAAAACAATGGGGAACATCACGCTTTGTGTTAGGATTGAAAACAACAGTTTGGTAAATGCGACGTGGAATTACACTACCTAGTAATATCAAAGTGTCTTCTTTTCACCTTGAAAAATATGAGACCTTGATCACGCCGTGTAAGTGAGAATTAAACAGGCACTTGCATTAAAGATTTTAACGATAATTTCTAATAAAAAAACTGCAGTGTGTAGTTCTTATTATCGACAGTCAGTAAAAATCAGCAGACTGTCCAAAGTGTCCTTTGCAAAAATCAATGCAGTACCTACCTGCTTAACCGCACTACAGTCCAGCCTTCGAGATAATGCATTCTTGGCACTCGTCAATTTCATAGAAACGAATACGTGTTTTGTGAATGTGATCTTTATTAGTTATGAGAATTGTCGCACTGACAGGTGTCAGGAACGCATTCTCTCGACGGCCGGACTCCAAATCATTTATTTCAAAATATTTTTAGACTTTAAAGGTCAACCCAAGACTTTTACAAACAAGTTAGGCACACATTAAACACTCTACTATAGTTACAAACCCGCACTGGACTCGCGTGGTGGATTACGGCCCACTCCCTATCACAGAGAGGAGGCCTGTGTCCCAACAGTGAGAACATTGTAGGCTGTTTATGCTTCTTATTATACTACAATTACAACATAAATTACAGCTTAACGTATTGTGGGTCACGATACCCAGCGCACACATTACAGAGTGCTACAAGGAACCTACGGGGCCTAATTGACATTGAAAGGGGGGCGTTGTTGGTAAACATAATATGTGAAATTGTCACAGAAAAGTATTGACAAAACAAGATAGTTCCAATCTTGACCACGCGCCACAACCTATGAACAGCTAGTTTGACAAAATGTGTGGTGAGCACGTGCAACAATGTGCAGTAGTATGCAGCAGGTTGTTTGGTTGGTTTGAGGCTATCAGTAAAAAGATTCACTGTTGCGTATATATGAGCAACTTAAACGGCGTGAGAGTTCGTCGCGTAGCTCCATTTCTTCACTCAGAACATCCCGCGACCCACACATTTTATGGTGACCTCCCAGCAGTCCAACATTCTAGTCACGCGCCGCCCCGAATTGAAAGGTGGCGAAGATTGAATAAAGATGGCGTCCGCGCCCTCATCAAATCATCCAGCCGGAGTTTGAAACGAATAAAAACTGATTTCGCTATCACCCTTAATTTTGGGCGTATAGTATCACGTTGTCCCAGCAGAATGCTGAGATTGTGAAAGATTTTTGTGAGGTTTTTGTCAACGTTACGACTTCAGTGTTCAGTTATGTAACTCTCGAAAAATGTGTACAAGTAGAAAACACTCACAACTTTCTGAAACCGCTCAAATAAATAGAGAGAGAGTGTTGGCTTAAAAATAAAAACAAGTAAGTACCTACTGCAAAAATCCATGTGCCCGCTTAACATCGACCGACTCTGCGCCATCAGTGCCATCTCCAGTGCGAGAACACAAAACGCAATCAGCTCAAAAAGCACGCGCTCATTGTTCAATATAAGGGAAAATGTGTGGACTGCCGCTGTCCAAAAATATACGCTCCAGTGTGCGCTAGCAACGGGGAGACTTTCGCTAACACCTGTGGGGCAATTCTCGTAATTTTAAGAACATTCACAGTCTGATCTCAGTCTCAATCTGTCAAAAATACCTCTAATTTCCCTACATTTTGACAAGTTTTTGACATTTGTTTGTCGCTGAGATGAGACTGCGACTAGATTTTGAACGTTTTAAATTACGAGAATTGGCCTTCTGCACTCTGGGCTGCGAGAACAAAAGGCGTGAGCAGAAGAAGCTGCCACCTTTGACCTACTGCCACGGTGTCTGTTCATGCGAGAATAATCCTGTTTGCGGTACAGATGACAGAACTTATACGAATGGGTGTCAACTGGGGTGTGAAAATAAGAGACGGTCTGACTTGGGCTTACCGCTGATAGCTGCTGCGTCCCGCGAGCGGTGTGGATGTTACTGCTGGTGCTGCTCGCGGAAGTACGAGCCCTTTCGCGGCAGTTACAGCCGCACCTACTGGAACAGGTGCTGGCTCAAATGCAAGAGGCTGTAGAAGCGACATCAGTCGTCGTCTCTTCGTGCTGTAAGTATGCATTAAGCAATGCAAATGCTTTTTTTGAAACAATTTTGTGTTCGTTTCTTACCCCAGAGCCCAGAGTAATCAATATATGAATGTATGTATATCTAATACTAAAATGTGACTGAAATTCAACTTGCTATTTCATTCAGAGTCAATGTTCTCCACCTCCGGCTTCCTGTCTAAATTAGGATTATTTCTAAAGTAAATTTTGATTTTTGAAGTGAAAACTTCTTTAGGGGCGTTGGGCATTTTTTGAGATGGCAAAAAACCATTGAACTAGCGACACTGTCACCAACACCGCGCTACATTCGAATGTGTTCGGATGTGTTCGGCTGTCCTCGGGATGTACTCGGTTTTAATGTATATCCGATATGTCAGTGAGTGATGGCAAAGTATTCTGTAGTGCTATTCTGTAAAAATCTCACCGTGATAACTTAGGTGAAGTGAGCTGTCATCAGTATCAATCCCTATAGCATCAGATGGAATGACAGCTCACTTCACCGAACTTCTCACGGTGAGATTCTAACAGAATCGACCGGCTGTTTGTGTTTTGTTTTCACTTCTGTCGGCACTCCCGGAGTGCCATTTTTTTTTTGTGTCGGGACAAGACAACTCCGTTCTACCTTTACCCTCTGGCCACGAGCGACACGCTCAAGTGATGCGCGTCTTACGACAGCGACTGGGGAGAAAACAAGATTAAAGAAGTTCTTTAGATGCCATGGCACGTCTTGCGGAGCGACAGACAAAAAGTCGCGTCGCTGGAGGCCATGAACGGAGCCTTAAGTTTTATCGTTGGAATGCTTCGTTCCTGGCCATCCCCGAACGCCTCCGATATCACCGGAACGCGTAATGAACATGAACGTCTATATTCTGTTATTTAGAACCGCAAAAGTATAAATGTAAATTGATGTTATTAGAATAATAATAGTAAAATTGAATGGACAGCATAATGCTTGAGGCGCACGATTTAAAATCTGCTTCACTGACAAAGATTTTACTGATAAAATTAATAGAATTTTGTGCGTTTTATAAAAAAATCTTGTCTCTGACTATTAATGGGACTGGAAACGAAATAGGAGTCTCATAATGTTTTGTAATCCAGTATTATTCTGTTCCTTTTACCTACATGTTACTGCTACCGGTATTAACTGTACTTCAGGAGGAACTCCCCAGCGAGGCTAATTTGAAGCCATGAAAGCAATGTTTTATAATGCTGGCTCGTAAACGATGCGTGTTATACGAACACTGCGCTCACCCACTTTCCTTTGAGCTTGGTTTACGATCACATACACTATTTAATATTTCTCTACTCTAATCTTTAGTTAGGAGCCTCCGCTGAAACAAACTCCATTTGGTACCGATACAATTTTAACAGAATTTAGGAGAGGCGCAGTCCAGCATGCCATCTCCCACCCGCCCCGGGCCCGCTTGGTGGATTACGGCCCACTACCTCTCACCGAAAGGAGGCCGGTGTGCGGTGGGAACATTATAGGCTGATTGTGTAGTCTAGCAAGGTTGAACCGATATAAGTTATCGAAACCCACGAGTATAAAAATACTCTGAGTAGCATTTCATTGTTTTTCTTATCGGATTAACACTATGAGACGACTTATATTAAAACGTTCTCGTAATAGTTTGTTTGGTTTAAATTCGAGGTGCAACAATTTTTTTCTTGCACCTCTTTTAATTCATACAGCAAAACAGCTGCGAAATATAAATTAGAAAATAAATAGTCCTCCAGACCGTATCTCGGCCACGGCGGCCAATACCAACGGAGACTAGCCTTCGGCGCGGGAGATATTGTAGTGCACAAGTGTGTGTGCAGACACAGGTGCACTCTCTCTTCCCTCACTCTCATAGTCCGGTGTGACGGCACGTAATCCGACACGGCCGGAGATCATTCTGGCGCAGGACCAACGGTTTAAGGTGCTTTCCGAGGTACGGGTACCGGGTACGGGTATTGCTCCGCCACCCAACTTCAGGCTGCTACTAAGAAATTCCTAATGGAAAAACCCAAAAACACTTTTCCCGACCCGGGAACCGAACCCAGGACACCACGCCATAAAAACCATAAAACTAGATAATAAACTAAAATTTTCTTATATGAGTATGATATCTTATTTTGGTTATGATTCCTCTATCAACCAATTCGTTGAACTTTATTTCATCTTTATTTCTAGAAAGGAACACGTGAGCTGCGGTGCACAGCAATTTCTCAACACAATACGTAGATACATTCACACAAATACATAAACTCACGCCTTTTTCCCATGGGGGGTAAGCAGAAACTACAGAATGTATTATATTTTACTAAATAGCCGATTGCGAGGAGTACCTATGCACCTGACCTTTCTTAGGAACATCACCAATAAGGTCAGTGTATGCCCTCAGGGCATCTCCTCCCGGCATTTCCACTCACATCTGCCTTGTAAATAGCTTTTGTTAGTCGCCTTTCATTCATCCTCGTGACCCTCGTGGAAGTCGTTAAACCGACTCCATACCCAAGTGGAAAGACGTAACTGCAACCTGATAAAGCGGGGCTACCGCGATGGAACGGCAGCAGGGTGTGGATGTGGAGATATGTCGAAAACTATACTTATCCTGCCCTCCGTGTGCCTAAACATGCAGTCAAAGTGACCTCTTCGCTGCCACCGACGACGCCGAGGAAGTGCCGAAGTTTTGGGCTAACAAGATCTAAAATACAGTCGTCCCCGCGACACAAAGAAGGAGATTCATCCTCTCAACATGACCAAAACATGCTCTAAATATACTCTAAAACGTAGATATAGCCACACTACTCGTTCACCATAGTACAGCCTTGTCTAGGTAGTACTTCAGCTTCGTAGAAACACTCGGGCTGCCGAGGTCACGCAGATAGGTCAAGATAGCCACTGAGATATTGTACGGGAATCTTTTTATGTAAGTAAACGCTGTGCCTTTAGCTTCAAGAGTTTTTTAAGTTATTATGTTACCTACGGACTATCAAAGTTATTAGCTTTTGTCAATTATTTCAAATATATATATATATGTCAATGGCTTTTGTAAAAAATATAAAGACTTTTAGGAACAAAAACTGGTTGGTGACAATCTACCAGATAGTTTCCAGAATGAACAGAATCTTATGTCTGCAAAAGAGTTCTTTAAAAATGTTTAAAATCTTTGCAAAATAATATTTATACATACATTCATTATTAAAACCTAGGCTGCGACGTAGATCCCTTATTTTCATTACATTACTTGCCTATTTATCGATCTTGTTCGTTCTTTACACGTGAAAGTTCTAAAATAGATGAGGAAAATTGGATTTTCCCGGTCTTTCTTAATCATTTAGATCCATAGAGACGAAACGACATTTAGCTAATTATTTTTGCAACAAGAGAATTTGATTTATGTTGAGGAAATAAAAACCCAGCTATTTTACACGATTGGTTTTTTAAAGTTTCACTTGATGTTCATAAAAACCACATAATTATATAAGAAACTTACGAGTACCTACATACCAAAATGGGTCAGGTCACCTAGTGTAAAATTAAAAAGTTCCACTATGCATCATTTATAATATAAAACTTTTTTAGCAAAATAAAACAATAGCCACAACGGCGACTCAGTGAAAGCCATGGAAAAAACTCCACGGAAAAGCTCAATTCTAGCGCCACAGCACAGCATTTACAGTAGCACAATAATTTAAAACAGGTCTTATGGTAAATATAAATCTTATTATTTTAGACAAATTTTGCACATAATATTGTTAGTACCTAGTACGACTTTAAAAACTAAGTATTTGCAACCCCTCCCCCCCCCCCCCCCACACACCCCGGCACCCGTACTTGTACTTGAACCCAGTGCCCCAGACCAGATGGGGGCTGTCCAGCTTGTGGCTGAGCACGTTCAGGATGGCGTTGGCGCTCTCACGCGTGCTTTATATATAGGTATATGTTTGACATAATTATGATTTTTATTAAGTAGATAACTATTTACACTAGGTACTAAATTAAAAGACTAACTAACTAACTTTAAAAATAAATAAAAACACAAAAGGATAAATTTTAAGCGTAAGTAGGTTTGTAAAAACACTTTTACATGTCATTCATACTACTCTGAGCAAATAGGCCGAAACCAAACTGAAGAGGTCACAATGCACGGTAAATATAGAGCACACACGCGCACTAATTTTGAATGTACTTCAAGTTGCATTCACGCTACCCAATCTGATAATACACTAAGCAAATGATTACAAGCTAGTTCTTTTTATTATAAATTTCATTCATTATTTATGTTGACTATCCTCTTCGACGTTACTTAGTAAAAGTAGTTTAAAAAAAAAACATAATCTGGTTATCTATTAACACATCGCGTCACATCAAGTCTTTTCTTCTTTGGTCTTGCCCTTTCTTACGGAGATACCACGTGCAGTTGTCACACTATTCAGAGATGCCACACTATTCCATCTGTAGTTTACCTGTGTAGACCTACTGTAAATGTCCAACTACGCCGCTGCACTGTACACGGCGGGTCGCACGAGATTTGTCCCGGAGGCGAGCCGGACGCGAGCTCATCTGGCGCCGCGCGCCGGCTCCGGCTACTAAATATTACGTACAATAATAATAAGCATATAAAATATTACACGATCGCCTCATTGGCTGCCTCGCTTTTTAGTTGGAGTATTTTTATTATATTTTGTAGTAAACACTACCTTCACTTGTGTAGGCATGAATTTCTGAAAAGGGAATTGTTTGGTCACATTTCGGATATTTATGGTCACATATTTGTCTTTGACAAGCCAGAAATAGTAAATTTAAAAAAATAATTGTATTGATTTTCTTGAATATAATGTACACGTACAGATAACGTAACAAGATGAATTTACATTTAATAAGAACAACGTAACACAACGGAGAAAGAAAGTTCATAAAACGCTGGAAACAGTAAAACCAAAAGCATACAACTTCTGCTTATCCCCTTCTGTAAGATGCAGGATGCACCGGATAGCCGGATAGCTCCGTGTGCGGCCCGGAAGCAAGGCTCATCTGCCGCAGAGAACTAAATTGTTAACTCACAGCCTTTTAAAACATCCCAACTTTTGCCCGGCGAGATAACTACTTGCCGCTATCTGGAAAGGGTGACAGTGGTGTCGTGGACAAAGACGGGATACAAGATATACCTTAAAGGATTCTGGGAAATTATTTCCAACAGCTCCCACCACAATCCACGCTCTTCTGGTGGAAACGCCTCTCGTTTCCGCTCGGCCCAATGAGGTCCAGTCGAAGCTTCTAGGACATTCAAGGAGCTTCCTTTACAAATGTACGACGCGATGCTCCTTCTTTTTGACATTAGCCGTCTGACGTCCGTCAACTGGGCTGCGCAAAAAAGTTATTCTCTGT
Organism: Gortyna flavago; assembly: GCA_963669345.1. Taxonomy (NCBI): domain Eukaryota; kingdom Metazoa; phylum Arthropoda; class Insecta; order Lepidoptera; family Noctuidae; genus Gortyna; species Gortyna flavago. Next base: position 1,361,068 of record OY770130.1, read on the forward strand.
TATACAATTTACGAAACTTTATCTTCACCCCGAACCCTATTGTTATGATATATAATATTTATGCTACTGGAAATAAAGCACTACCTAAAGCATGAGGGTATGTTAAAAATGTTGGAAAATCCATAAGTGCACGACTCATAAGTGCACGACTCATAATGCTCATTTGACCATACTTAGACATTATATTATTAGTTAGTTATTTATTAATTCTACCGTAATTAAAATAAAGTATTTTGCTTTTATAGTAAAACTGCGCATTTTGTTTGAGTCCTTTTTTTTGAGTAGTTTTTTCCAGTAGGAGTCTGGATTTGACCCCGGTAAATAAAAACAAAAAAAAAATGTCTTCCTTAGTAGCTAAGCATAGTCACTGTAGCTTGAAACTTGTAACAAAGTTACAGTAACCGAAGTATGAACTATGTAATTAATAGAAGGTGCACTCTAAGTGAATTGTTGATTCATTTGTTTGAACTCGGTGTTCAAACCCCGAATGTAAATAACTTGGAAAGGCGGTTTCGATTGTGCGGAGAAAAAGGCCTAACACGAACGCGTGGAGTACACACGGCGACATATCAAGCTATACATTTTCAGTATAAGCTGACTTCTCATTGTACGAAAAGCTTGTACAATGTGAGGTCAGCTAAAACTGGTTATAGCTTGCTTAAATTCGAACGATTTTAAAATTGAAAATACTCATTTCGCATATAATATTTAGGTGCGTCCAGACATTACGAGGCGTGTGCCCCGAATGGTAAGCCACGTATATAACATAACGGCTGCCTTAGGCTGAAGTATCTAACTAAACATGTAATAATGAAAATATTTGCGGCGCATGGCTCAGTCTGTCTAGACGCACCTTTTCATTAATGTCTATGGATGATACTAATGTGCTTGATTTAATTTTAGGCTAATTGTATTTTCGATTTTAAAATCATTCGATATTACGTGTCGCACGTTTGTGCTAGGGCGTCTGATCCATGAAGAATGTATGCGATGGTTTTGTTGTTACGAGTTTATTCAACTATCTTTTAGTCATTCTCTAGTTAGTCACTGTTAAGCGGGCTCTGGACCTACAATAACATTGTGCAATAATATTTAATCACCCATTGCACTCAAAAAATCAATTGTATTTTCGAGTGAGCAAGACTTGCCTAGTGTTCTATGAACATGTCAGGCTTCCAGCCAGGCTTTTGCGCAATACTGATCCTAAAAGGTGTAATGAAAAATTTTGGTGCAATAAAATTAATGTCGCTGAAACTTTTGTGCAATCATTGCGCAATCTTCAATACGATTCCTAGACGGTCAAACACATTGCGCAATTCGTGATATTGTGCAATATAATTGATCGTCTATTACTCATCTTAGCACTGAACTAACTCTTTCCCTCTTTCTTTATCTTGCTAATTTGCAGAGTTCATAAGATAGCATCCTGCATGTAAAATAAGTATCTCACCTTACTAACCATCATCATCCTCTTGTACTTATCCCAATTTATTTGGGATTGGCGTAACATGTCTTTTTCTTCCATACTTCTGTATTATTCGTAATCTCGGTAGCCACCCTCTTTTTTGTCAAAAAACTCCCCACCCTTTTGTGGCCATTTTTCGCTTCCCTAACCAAAAAACTTCTCGCTATCGCAAATCCATTCTAGCAAACTAACTTTATAAACTCAAAGATAAATCAACATTAAAATTACGAACACAAAAGTCCTATTATAAGTAATTCTAAAGCTATTTATTTCTCAGATTACATATAATTGAAGTGCATTGTCTGCTTCACAAAGGCCTACTTTCAAACTTGTACAGTAATCGTTTTATTCGTGAACACTTGGTGAAGTGCGCACAATGAACGTGCCCTTTTCAGCCTGTAAAAGAATCCGCGCCACGGTTATTATCTGTGAACGAAGTTTAGAAAGTCTGCGAGATGTTCCGGTTGAATAGGTGTAGCTGTATTATTATTCCGTACTCATTATATCAGACTTTGGAACGGACTTGTGTAAAGTACAATCAACACTATTCTAAGTTTTAAAATAATTACCACGTAAAAAAATAATTAGATTAAAATTGCTTATACCTGCCTTATGCTGCCTTGCTTATAACCTGGTTCTTTTTTTAATAGGATTGTAACAAAGTATCCGTACCTAACTATTTATCTACTTAAGTATTCTTAAATTAAATAACACATTTATGTACTTATGCATGTAAATATTTGTAGGTAAACGTTCCTCATCAGTTTAAATTGTAAAAGATAATATCAATCAATTGGTCGATATAAGACTCTGTTTTTACAGACATGGAGTACATTTGGTATCGGTAGGGAGGTGAGATGTTATTTATAAATCGTTGAAGATAATAAGCTATCTTATAATCTTGTTTGTTGTGTTGAACCATAGCGAAGTATGTTGATTTTTTTAGGATCTAAAAGACTGATTCGCATTTTTCGTTACGGCGAACAAAAAAAATTCACAATTTTACTTGTCCCTGCCAGTCAAACGAAAAGATTAAGGAAAAGAGTTTTTTCTTTAAAAATGAGCAATTCTTTTAATCAGCGCCCGTCCGCGATAAACCTCCGTACGTACTGTGAAATTTTTCCGGAACTTATCCGGGACAGTCGACCCCGGGACCCGGTCCCCCTTAAAATGTTTCACAGGATGGGAACACCGCCCCGAGACGTGTTTAGAGCGCTTTTAAACTTAGAAATTCCCCCTTTTTGAAGTTGTGCTGACGTCTTGCTTCTAGCAATAATACCTAAACCAAGCGATCCTGTTATTGATTTTCACGACTAAAGGATTATTCAAACTTGATATATGTCTTTAATAATGCCGTCACTAATTGTCAACCTAGGACTATTTCCATCCAACTAGCTATTCGCCTACCTATACGCTGAAGATACATAATTAGGAAGACAATTAAGAGACAAACGTTTTGCCAGTAACTGGATGTTAGAACCACTTTTTACCCCTGACTAAGGAAAATGGTAACGTTTCTAACAAACGAAGTGGCGGGGAACAGCTAGTGTTAATAAAATAAAATAAATAAACAGATACATCTCAAGAGACTCTCATTGGGTGGCCGGATCAAGGACTTGTTAAAGAAAGCGGTAGTCCTTGATATGGCACGCCTTGGAAGGTGAAACATTAAGAAATTTAACTTCGTGTTTTTTAAGAAAAAATTGTTAAGTTAATATTAATTAATAATATAGTCTCAAACTTTAACATTGTATAAGCATTGTCAAAAACTACCACAAAAGTAAGAATAACTTGTGATCGTCTACTAGTAAGGACGAGAAATAACTGCACATAGCACTGTCAATGTCTGAAAAAAACACCTTATCTTCCGTAATTTTCTTTAAAAATTGCCCTGTCTCTCTACAGCAAGAGGACGCAATCATTAACTCCGAATAATGTTAAGCAGAGAGGAAAAGTTGTTAAACGCCTGCACAAACACAATAGCAACAAGTTTCACCCCGGGCGGCGCTCTGTCAGCCATTGTCAGCAGGCGTCCGTCTCGTGCCATTGCTTATCATAATGCACTCCATAAAGTTCTTTGATTTCACGGCCATTTATTTTTTATAACTTTTACAATAATTATGTTGACTTCTTTAAACCTGAATAGAATATAATAAGCCTAGTCGCCGCCAATAAACATTGTAACCAAGATGTCGAAAAAATTAACACAGAAAGGAAAATGAAATTAATTTTACAAACAGTTTATCATTTAATCAAACTTTTTTTCTAACAAAAGTACAATGTTTTTTAAAGTTTTTTTGGTGGTTATTGTGAATATTTGCGACATCATTGGCGAGGAGGATACGAAGCCTATTGGCGCCACGAAGGAGATGGACTACACTGTGTTAGCGGGTGAAGCAGAGATGCATAAAAGTGACATCTTGGAGTTTTTGAATCAGTCTCATGTGAGGGAACAATATAAAACATTATATAACTGCCTGTTGTCGAAGTTAATCGAAGGTAAGCAAGCATAGATATTATTGATTGTGCCTACAATACGCGACACGGTTAGATAAATATTCGAAGAAACAAATTAAAAGTTACGAACATTCGTTTGAGAGAATCGATCACGATGGCAGTAATGTTTAATTTAACTTTTGGTATTTGTTAAAGTTCCTTTCTTGCTTTTGAGACTGTCTTATCTTTTTGCTAACGATAACAACCGGGATATAGGATTTCAAAATAACTTGGTTTTAGAAATGTCTTTTGTTTTATTTGTTTGAAGTTAATGTAGGCGACATACGAATTAAATACGAGGTCGATAACCTTTTATTATGTAGGAATGTAGTATGAAAAATAATATAAGGACTGTGTTTTTTATTGACATAATTTCATACAGACCTGCTACATCTAAATACACGTACAAAATCTCTATCACACGTTATTGAAAACAGAATGTTTATAGTGAGGCATATTTATAAACTTAGGGTCAACCTGCGGACGGGGGGCCCGTCAGGTCCGAAGCCTGCCGGGGCAGCGGGATTGTCCGAAAGGGTTACCGCTACCCCGGAATATAAAGGGCTAAGGAAGGAACACGGATGGGTTTTAGTCAGTAAGAGTCTGACACTCCCTTCCGCTCCACCCAGAGCGGGAGGGGTCATTTGATGATTTCCCATCCTTATAAAAAAGGGTCCATAGCTGTAATGGCCCATGGTAGCCACACTTCGTTTACTACGAGACACACGGGACCCCAGTGGGCCATTCTCGCTAAGCACTTTTGAATTACCTACTCTAATTAGTTCATCCTATCAATCATCAAAATCTGCATCTGTACCTACTTAACTCAAGGTACAGAAGGAAATTTATTTTTGTAAAGAATGCCACCTATCACACGTACATAGTAACAATCATTGCTTTGTTTCAGATGACAGTCACTCAAAACCAGAAAGACGAGGTAATATGTTTGACTACTACCTCACATGATCATGATGATCATAGGGTTTCATGATGTTCAAAATGTTTGGACTTTAGAAGAGACCATAACCTCTGAGTTTGTTTCGGCATTTCTTCTAAGGTACCAGTCAGCATTGAAAAGGCGGCGCCTTCATCTGGTTTTTAAAATATTGACGTGTAAAAATGCCTTAAAAGAACCACCTACATTATAAAAAAAACTGCACCTTATGTGTGACCTTGCTCTAACGAAAGATAGGCTACTACATCAATCTTTCATGACGAACCTTCGCCAAATCGGTTTGTCCGGATGCGTTCACGTATACATTTGATTTGTGAAGATTTCTAATTGAAATATCTATTCTATATTCTTGGTTATTGATTTTATTACTTAGTCGCTTCAAGACTTAGGTAATTGCTCCTCTTGAGGCAGTAACAAGTACACACGGTACGGAATACGGTCAGATGGATCTGAAGACAGTAATGACGAATTGAGGAGCCTCCAGCAAAAAGTTCCACTTCTTGGCTATGCGAACACTGTCTATGTATGTTTGCCTTTACAGAAACTAAAGATTAACTCTATTCTAGCTGCAACGCCAGAACTGATTCTGCCCAGCTCAACGCGCCGCATCGTGTCTGGACGCAACACTTCCATCGCGGCGGTGCCCTGGCAAGTCTCTCTGAGAGAGAAGACGTACCCCATCTGTGGTGGTTCAGTAGTCACCGATGTATGGCTGCTGACAGCTGCTCACTGCCTGTTGAGGTATTTTTAACACGTTGACTGCCAACGCGGTCACCGGTGACCGCGAACAATAGATTTTCTATTGTGTCTGTTGCTTGGCGTTCAACGTGTTAAACCCGGTAAACTTGTCCGGTACTTTTATGATTGAATGCAAAAGTTAGGAACCCCTAGTTTGTAGAAGCTTGGTTCAGTCTGTGATCCGTAAATCTGCTAACAAATATGGCTGTTGTTATTAATGAACCGAAATTAAAACACCAACTGGCAATTTTAACAATACTAAGCACTACTTCAGCTTTGTTTACACTCAAGGTACATTTAACATTATACGATACGACAGGATAAATGACAATTACCTAAAACCACACGGTGTCCTGTTGCTACCTTTAGCCAAGGTGCTGGAGTGCTTGCGCATTTCGATTACCTACTATGAAATAGTTACTAAGTAGGGTCGAGTAAACTATGCTATACAAGCTGCGCCCCGCGGTTTCATAAGTATCGATCCCGTGGGAATATCGAGATAAACAGTATTCTATGTGTTATTCTGACGTATAAGCTATATTACTGTAAAGTTTCATCAAAATCCGTTCAGAAGTTTTTGCGTGAAAGAGTAAAAAACATCCATCCATCCTCACAAACTTTCGCATTTATAATATTAGTAGGATAGGATACTACTGGATTAAACGGTGAACCTAGATTTTAATGTTCTTTATGCTTTCCGAAACCTTTACGAAAAGCTGCTTTAAATATTGATTTGCCATTGTATTGAAGAGTGATAACGCCTACTTTATTTTTCAACCATTGCAAACGAAGAATGAAAACACCGCAATTCCGTTACGCACATTTTCAAAGTAAAATTGCAAAACTAAACAGAATTAATCTACCATCAAGCATACACCTCGAACCCGAAACTAAACACACAAGAGGGAATAAAAGCAAAAACAATAAACAGTCAACAAAAACCAGCCAACTAGAGACCCGCGAACTACTCGAAATAAATTCAGGCAGTACCGCGCAGTTTTTATGGCCCGCCCCTAGCGAATTGCGTTCCTTTCGCCAATTTCAATTTATACCCTAGCGGGGCTGCGGGACTGAGTTTTTTCCGATGCAAAATAGCAATCGCCAGAGGCCATGGAACAAAGCAGCCACAGTTTGTTACTGAGGTAGTAGGTCTCCGGAGACTTTACGATTGCTCCGGAGAAATTTATTGTCACCCACTTGGAAAGCGATACGTTGCCGGCAAAATGTTGGGACATGTGCCAGTTCAATATCCTTCGCATTAGGATTGAGATGGTTGTTTCTTGTTATGTCTTTTGCGTAATGGGTATATTGGTGACGCTATTATTTACATGGAGGAACATGTTTTGTTGGTAAAATGTCAGGATTATCGCAATAATTCGTTATAATTTTGCCTTTGACTGATTTAATCTTTTCTTTTAAACCCAAACAGAATATTTAGGTCTGTTCTTCATAATCTTAACTTTTGTCTACAATTATTTTCGTCAATTCTTATTTTTGCCTACACAGGCCAAAACGCGACGCCATTCGCCCTTTTTTATGTCTCAATGATCTACTCGGTGCTAATCGAATAAAAGCGCCTTTCAATTCAATATCATCATCGAATTTAATCATTCTAATATTCCCAATTATCTAAATTCACGTTCATTGATAACAAAAAAAAACAAAACGGTTCCAAATCCTATTTAGTTCAATATTTCTGTGTTTTCACAATAACTCGTGCCTAATTACAAATTAAACGGGCACGTGAACGGTTTCAATTACATTTTTATCGAAGGTCGCCTTTTTTTACGACAACAGATGTTTTCGCAACACTTTGTTCTCGATCGGTGTCGATTATTGCGACAAATATTATAATATTTGCATTGTTATGGGGGTGACGTCATAGCTAGATCACGCTTTGTTCAAGACCTGTACCGTTCTGAATGGAGCCTTTGTCTGATTTAATGTTCGGTTGTGAAATGGAGTCGTAATCGTTTTTCCCAATATTGAGTAAGGCAGCTTGCTTGTGTTTTTATTCCCCTTTTGATCTGTCTACTCCGAAAGGAAAGCATTTTTTGTATGCAGTCAAATTGCTTGTGAAATGCCTCTTCTCATATTAGGTACTCCAAAGCCAAACCAAACCAAAACCCAAACCAAACCCAAAACCAAACCAAACCTTAACTATATCCCGGGTGTGGATCATTGTCGGTGTACACACCTCTGCTTAACCCTTTGGGGAAAATAGGCATGATGTTTATGTTATTATGTCCTTGTTGTTAGTGGCTGGGTTTGGCGAAAAAACGTAGGCTCATGAAACTATTCACATTTTTACTAAGGTATATATACAACATATCAAGAACCTTTCAATGTCACAGGTAAGCATTTTCATCAAAGGATCCATTTCCGAATCGGTAACAAATAAAGTCAAATCTAGCATTACGAAAAAACCACCTATTTCATTCTACAACCCATAGGTTATCATAATAACTTTCTACATCATCAGAGCTCGAGCGAGTGAGCTGAGCGTCCGTCTTGGCTCATCATGGAAGACTCACGGAGGAGAGATGTACGACGTCAAGGAGTGCTACGTCCACCCACGTTACGTCAGCAAGACGAAGACCAATGACGTGGGGCTGGTGCGACTGTACTCGCCTCTGCGGTTCTCTGCCAGGGTGCTACCCATCAGACTCGTAGCGAGAGAGGCAAGGCTGCCTGCGAATGAGCCCGCTATTGTCAGCGGGTGGGGCAAGCTTAAGGTACGGATTTTTAGATACAACCACATTTTTTCCAGCAATACGCAAGATGGAGGTAGAAGGTATCGGTAATCCACTGGATGTGAGACGAACAGGACCGGTCGAGTTAGCGACGCTTGGGGAAAGCACAATTATGTCCAGCAGTGGACGTCTTTCGGCTAAAATGATAATTATGAATCCGCAATATCAGACACGCAACTTTTGTTTCTCCATGCAAGCCAGTACGCTTAAAACCTGAACTATTACCAACACTTTAACCTAGAGGGATAAAGTAGATAGACTTAGCCGATCTTAGAGATCTTGATTGACATCACCAAAAGACTAATTTCCTATACCTCCTCTTAAGCCCTCAAACACGCCTTGCTGCTCTTCTAGGAAGGTGGACCTAGCGCGACCTACCTGCAGTCTTCAACCATCAAGACTATTGCCATGAAGCTGTGCCGTCGCTCCGGGCTAGACAGGAAGGCCATCGACCCTGCCTCCATGTTCTGTGCTGGCTCCTTCAGCCAGGCGTCTCCTGATGCTTGCCAGGTAATTTTTTAATTATAGGTAATCCTTATCACGGTCAGTGATACTTTATTCACATTACAATCTAGGCTTATTTGCTAATGTAATTTAAAAATCTGCCTGTAATTACATCTATGTCCGTAGTTTGTAGGGCAGTGTGTTGGTGGTGACCGTGTATAGTATCTAATATTTGTATACCAGTTAGGTACTGATTACCTATTCTCAAATGTATGAGTGGCATCTGTGTTCCGTGGTATTACCAAATTACTTTGACTTTCAGTACTAACTAGCTTCATCTTTCTGACTGAACGACCCCTTGACAATTCAAAAGTGTCTGTAATTGGTTTATTTCAAACTAGCTTCTGCCCGCGACTTTGTCCGCGTAAAATTTCTTGTTTTAACATAAAATATGCCCTATGACACTCACAAATAATGTGGCTTTCTATTGGTAAAAGAATTTTCAAATCGGTTCAGTAGGTCCAGAGATTACCGACTACAACCTCACAAACTTTACCTCATGCTTCGAGTTTGCACTTCGAAGAACCAAGAGACCGCTAGTACAGTACACTGCAGTGACAAAACATATGCGCATCAGGAACATTTCAGAACACAATGGACTCCAACGAATTTCAACATTTATTAACTTAACCTGTTTTAAACCAACTTCAAAAGGAAAGTGGTTCTCAATTTGTCTGTTCGTATTTATGGTCTCCCGCGAAATAGTAGCAAATACAATTATACATTGCTATTGATTCTCACAGCGACGAGCCTTGTGTTCCAGCAATGGGAACGATATAGGTTAATTATGCTAATTGGCTTTCTAGGTTTATTTTTGAGCCATGGTCCCGTTTCCATGTAATTACAGACAGTCTCACCACACTCTCTCCTGAAATTCAGGGTGACAGCGGCGGCCCCATCGTGTACGAAGGCGTCCTAATCGGCGTGGTGTCCTGGGGCCTGGGTTGCGCCCGAGGCAACTTCCCTGGGGTCTACACGCGCCTCTCCTATCCACTCATCTACGACTGGGTGCACAACCATATCACCAAGAAGACGGATAACAACACTGCTTTATAAATGAAATAAAAATAAATACATTTACGAATATATTTTTGGCGGGACGAACTCGACATTTTTCATAAGGATTGGCCAAAAACAGCAGAAGATAGGGATTTAGTAGAAGGAAGGAATATCCCTTTGCACTGCAGTGGGACAGAAACGGCTGATGATAATAATAGTACATTGCACGGCGTTTAGCAGTAGTTGAACTCTTTGTGTAGGAGACCCTCCGAAGAAGTACTACCGCACTACCACCGTGTAAAGGTAATCTCGTAATAGCGTTACCACCCTGCACGTCATAAAACTTCAAGGTCTCTTTTTGCTTAGTTTCAACATTAGTGAAGTTTCAGTGACAATTACACCAATTAAACTGAACGCAATCAGCACATTTAAACCGCGTTCAAGAGCTGTCAGTGTCATAATTATTGAGAAATATTGAAGCAGACACCTCTTGAACGCGGTTGTTGATGTCCTGATCGCGTTCAGTTTTATTGGTAGCTCCGCCCTCAATTTACTGAGAGAAAGTGTTAAGACAATTACGAGGTTGACCATACGTCTTATTTCTGCTGCCAAGCTGCGTTGATGTGTTCTGGCTTAAAGTTAGGTATATGCCCGTGCTGGTGCAATATTACAGTCCGTTCACAGTTATTACCTCTAATTTTGCATCACTGTCCAAATCACAGTGAACTTTATTCTCATTACGACAAGGTTGCTGTTGCGTTGCTGCCATTGACAAGTATGTCAAAATCTTTTTGATCTTTATTCTTGTTGTTACTGTTAAAATAACTGTGAACGGACTCTAGAGACACATGACACATTACGGCTTGTTCTAGAGATTCCCAAAGATGGTGGTGACCACTGATCATCACAAGGGCCACTTCCTTACTTATCATAATATCTTGGTTGCTAGTTAATATAATACTTTGCTGTATCTCTAGTTATTTACCTAAATTGGGGACTGTTTTAGAAAATTATAGGTCCACAGTAAAAATGCAATTATTTCGAGAAATGTTTATTGAAAATGTTTATTGAAAATGTTTATTGAAAATTCGTTTCCACGTATTTTTCCTGGTTTTGAAATAATTAAAGGCTTTACAAAAGATCTATACCGCGTTCACATAATTATATTCTCACTCGAGTTTTATTTATTTATAAAGCTAACATTTTAAATAAATTAACAAATTCGTTTAAATTAGGATAATTTGAGGTTAAGTACATGATTTAAAATCAATTAAAAACATGACATTAAGTATTCGCATCTAAAAATTTGAGGTAATTATAAACAATAAATATTTTAAAGTTTCAACAAGAGCTAAACAAGTGTATAAAGATGTTATCTATTCTAATACAGCACTACGAAATAATAATACTATATAGGTACTAACTACATTTCAGTGGTTTAAGATTTATGACTTACTATCAATATCACACATTCACAGGTCGCTAAAATGATGCTGATGCTAAACTAAACAAAAAAAGCTAACAGTTCTCACTTTCACCGTAGATTCTGTGCTTGAAGGCGCTGTCGTTGAATTGTCCTAGTGAGAAGCAGTTGGTCCAATTAAAAGAATTGAGAGTCCATTCTTAACAATTTTCAATGTTTCTAACAAAAACAAAACAACATTATTTTACCTATACGTCGGAGATGAGGATTAAGATCTTTTTGCTACAACGCCATCTTTGCCTCAAAAGTGGAACAATTTGTTCGTTGCACGCCATCTACGAACTATAAGTGGAGACACTTCATTGTACGTCACTGAGTATTAATAGAGAGTCACTGTTTGAATATAGTCGGTGTGACGCAGTTAAGTCACAACACTAGTACGGAGTGCCGGACACAGCTGTCTGAAATGTCTACGAACGGGCTGTTAGAAGGTCGACCGTAACTGCCAGTTCTCTCATCAGTTTGTTAATTTAATATTGTGAAATGATTGTGATAAGTTAATTCAAATAAAACTAATGTAATTGAATACCATCTTTTGCTTGACTAAGTTACCCAAAGACTGTGGAAACATCCACGTTTAAAAAAGGATATGATTCTCAAAACAAGGCAAAATCAAAAAGTTGGCAGCATAAAATCTCTCGGTTTGAGGCACCATAAAGTATAGCTAAAGTTTTATTAACAATCTACATTCTAGTTAAATAACAATATACAAAAGTTGTGCTTTATTACTTCGTGCTTAGGCATTTAGCAGTATGTACCTATAAATAAGTTACACTCTGTCCAGTAGGTTAACCGTTTTTTAACAGATTGAACTGGTGATTGCTGCAACGTTATAGCACTCATTTCCATAATTTCACTTTAATCTGTATGTGGTACCAATTATCGATTTTTGCTGTCGAATAAAAACTGGTGCGGTTTCTATGCCTGTGTTATTAAATAAAAAACAATATAAATATGCCGCTTTGTATAGTTTAATTTTTCAGGAGTTATAGCGGAAATCAGCGTAAAAATAAAGTATGCACTGGTATGTCGTATCAATTGTGTTGTAGTGTACTTATACACAATCACACATAAATATAGAGTTTACTACATATTAATACACAACGTTTTTATAAATAATATTTTAAGGAAGTTTTAATATCGAAATAAAATATTAATCTTGTTTATGGTATCAAATCTGTATCCTGGCAAATAATTTAGGGTTATTGGTAAAACATTAACAACCTCTCGGGACTATATTACTAACATCATAAACAACGACTTTTTATCTTTTTTTATCTTTTAATTTTAATTCACCAGATTCACTATCACACGATTTTCTGTTACGAAGTCTACGCGAAGCAAAAGAAAGCGCTAGTTAGGTAAACAAACTGCCGTGTCTAGTACAAAATTTAGCGGAGGAGAGCGGGGTTTAGATAGAACAACGAAATCTTAAAGGTTTGTTTTTGGTAAATATATTATGTTTTGTAAAAAGTCATAGAACAAAAGTTGTTGTTTATGATATTAGTAACCCAGTCCTGCAAGGTTGTTAGTGTTTTATCAAATAACCCTGTATATTTTATTGATATTTGAGTGGATGCAAGGTTCTTCTATACTGATTTACCAAAGAAAATATGATTATAATTATGATTATTAAAATGATTATTTTCTATTTATTCATTTGAAGCGAATACATTCGATCCCATTACTTAATAGATACGTTAGAATGTAATTTAATACGCATAACAATTATACTTTTTGTCAAAACGGATACACGTACGGTATGATAATATATTATGTAAGGAGTCATATATAAGATAATTCAACAAGATAAGGCAGTTTATATATATTTTTTATTACGCATTTTAAAGTTAACTTTTACGTAATCTGAAATAGTTGCGGTCTAAGGCAGCTGTCAAAAAACGGTTAACCTAGTGGACAGAGTGTAGTGGACAACTTAGCAAAATTTTCTTCATTACAGAACAAAAGCCTGTTCCTAAACAGGGCTCTTAAGAGTAGTTAGACGACCAATAGTGTTTAAATTAATTATTTATTGCCAAGAAAAAATATTGGGTATTTTTCTAACAGTAACAAAAACACATCACCGTCAATATCAAACCTATAAATTAAATGACTTATTGTTAAATGTAGTGCCTCATCCTCTACAAAATAGTCACAACGTCGTCGATCATAGACTCAATTAAAATTAAATTCTACCTTTTTAAGTTTACATTAAGCGAAATTTGTATCTTTTGCAAAGTTAGGAGTGACGTGTTCAGAAGTGATGAAAAAGAATGCTAATGAAATAGAACTACAAGCCACGTTAAGTGGAATAGACCTATAATTTCTTTCGAAAGACATACTAAATTATTTTCAGAAGTTTGTGCCTGCAGCAAAATCTAGAAGCAATAACTGACGTCACCATGTTTACCTTACAGCAACGAGCACAAACACCATTTTGTTACTCAACTCGAGGCGTCAAGATGTCAAGGCGTCTAATCGCGACACTATCAGGCTGTTTACAGCCGGAGTCTAAGCCGGAACTTGTCATCTGAATTCCGTTATAATTATCTAAATCATAAGCTGACAAAATCAGAATGTGCAGTAATTCTGATTATGAATTTAGAGAGAATTTCTGGCTGTATAAGACCATCGTGACGGAATAAGTGGTTTATCCAGCAAACAAATATTGCGAAGTAATTACATACCTACCTACAGTATTATTTTAGATTTTCTCTTCAAATAAACGATCAAGTTGTTTACCAGGATAATTATTTGACTAGTTATTTATTTGCCGAATAGAACACAATTTTTTAAATAGATCTACATAATTATAAATTAATTACAACAGAATGTACAACAGTAATATAACTATTATATTATAACTATTGTGATACAAATATATACAAAGATACCTACTATAGATATAATTATTTGTATATTGTAAATTATATACAGATTAATATTATACATTTTTCATACCATCATGATTTCACGTACTTCTGGGTATCTACATAGAGGAACGTGTCACTAAAAAGTTTAAGCTTAAGTACTACAAGTATACATACATCATAAGTGTAATACTATAGACAGACTGACCGAATTTTACAAAATCATGTAGAAACACGACACTTTACAAAATCACTCAAAATTTAGTACCAGAAGTTGGAAAACTTCATTCCAAACACACAACACTTTACAACACTAAACATCCTTTCAACATTCACATCTTCTGGTTCAGAAGATCCCAACATTAAACAGACACAAGCCTACACAACGGACAAAATTCATCCCTTCTTCTCTTACGTCAGAAGAGCCAAGAAGACGCTATAACTGTAAAGAATCCGAGGCCGGCGGAGAAGGCACGGCCTCGCGATGCCTAGGTCTTCTTCCCTGGCTGAGGTCTTTTAAGCAAATGCAAGGGATCTTTTCTGTACCTCGCGAAAAGTTCCCTCTTGAAAGTTTCGAAATGTTTCCTGTTCTTTTCGTTCTGTTTCTCCCGCCAGAGGGGGCGGTTTCTTCTGGCTTGCAGCCCCCAATGGATGGTGAAGATTGGGGATAGCACCTTGAATTGGTACCCGATTAAGAACATCTCGTATACCTGGAAGCGAAATGTTATGGCTTAGAATTTACTTTGTCAAGTTCTGAGAATACCATGGATGTAGCGTTTGAGAGGCTACCTTTTTGAACATACTTATTATTCGAATATACCAATATCATCTAGAGGTCTATGCTCTCATAGAGCATTCTCATTCATGAACTCTAAAACTAGCCTTTATTTCGTAAAAAAAAAAGTGTTTGTAACTTAGGTACATTTATTACTTGGTGTAAGTATTCGACAACAATTGATACGTCTGGAACACAAATTACGAAGACAACAACATTATTTATAAAACTTTATTTTAAAACTGTCTTTTACAAAAAATAAATAAAACATAACACTTACACAGTCTAGGCAGAGCTTAAGAATGCTTAAAATCGTAGCAAGCAGAACTCAGACCACTTAATCTAAATGGTCTAAGACGCGCAATTCATTTATTTCGAAGAGGAACTCATACTAATATGCTCATAATAAAAAAATAAGGCAATGAAAAGTTGGAACAAGTACAAAAAAGCCTCCATACTCAGTACACTAACAATCGAGGGTACAAAATTACAAAAACAATATTTTCTAGAAATCGAAAAGCTGGCTCCAAGCCAGGATAACGCAAGCCCTAGTAACTAGGATAACTTAAGCTCTGCTGGATTCTACATCCATTTATCTATCACAGTGTCGCTGAAATTTAAATCTACATGGTTCAGGATAGGGTTGAATTTGGGTTAAACTCCGGTGTTGTCTGTGATCCAATTTCTGAGTGAGGCTATGTTCGTGAAGACGGTCGGTGATAGCGGTAATGCGCATCCTCTGGCGAACGATACGACGCCAAATGCTGTGTTGCGGAACACCGCAGGTCCTCCGGAGTCGCCCTGAAATGGTTGTAGATAAGTGAGTTCGATGATTTTCTTTAACATTATATATCTTTCTTTGATTGCTTCCGATATACGTGTGCGAAAAGCCTTCGTAACACCAACAACTAAACATATTATCACAATACAAAAGCTTTGCTGTAAAAGGCTCTTACAAACTATAAAAAGCTTGTCAGTTTTATAAATCTTTTCAAAATCGATTTAGCACATGTCAACATTTCCTGTCCTATTTTGCTACTCACCTGACAAGATGACACTCCTCCGATGAGGAAGTGACCCCCACAGAACATGTGGTTGGTCAACGAGTCACCGTACGACAGGCGACAGAGCCAGTGCGGTACTACCGGCACGTTTGCCTCCATCATGATGCGCGGGATTCGACGCCCACCTACCTGTAGGACAGACAAGCACAAAAAAAACATTATCTCAAGGCGAAGATGGTGGGGTACCGAAAGAACAAGCCTTTACTTTAGAGTACTTTGGAACCTAAGAAAAGAGATCGGTGAAAAATAATGAAGCCATTGCCCTATAAAGGTAGACTACATATTTTACAAAGATTCTCCAGAAATAACCCTTCAAAATAGTTCTTGTCCTTTGTTCAAAAATGTTCCTATCCACGAGATGTTTTACGCAGATGTTTGTTAGCAATCACCGTCAGACCATAAACCACTACATATATAGACTCGTGTGACGTTCAAATAATTAGTTTACAGATCTCATACTCACAGCAGTAAGACCCCAGCCAGTCACAGTAAGCCTTACAAGCGGTACCGCTTGTCCCCGCTGTGGCAGTCTAATAGCCCGTATGTTGTCATTGAAGTTAAGTGGCCGGAGCAGCCTCAACGCGGCTATATCATTGTCGAACTGTGGCCGTCCGTACTGAGGATGTACCGTCACGTTGGCGACTCTTACTATCCTGCCGCCGGAGTCACGACGGGTACTGCCCACACGCAGTCGAATAGAGCGGGGTGTGGTGCTAAAATAACGCATTTAAATAATCACTCAAAATGTAAAGTTACATGTAATTGATAGTTATGTATATTATTATATACCCTATTATTACAGCGCTAAATGCTAGAAATAGACAAGAGTGATTGGGGGTGACAATTCTTAGAAAAACATTGTTTGCCAAGCATATGCCTATTACCTACGTATCATTAGATAGACTAAGTATAATAAAACGGTTTACAAATGATAAGCATAAAATATATTGTCATAATTTACATTGGCATAACAAAATTCAGCATAGTGATCACTATGCATAATATTATTAGGCATAAATGATTTTCCATAATGTTTATTGCCATAAATACCTACTGTTGGCATAACAATAATGAACATAATAAACTCCTAAAGGTTGTACACTATTTCGCATTATTGATTATTCCTCCAATGTAATGCCGAATGTAAAGTAATAATAAGACATAGTCGACGGAAATCCGCTTCGCGGGGTATTTCTGTCTACAGGGCTTAAAGGAACCGTGCATGCTTCGCTCGCTCTTGGACCGACTCTTAGAATTTCTCAAATAAATTAAGTAAGCAATGCATTTTGTCAAACGTTATTAAATTTATGCTTTGCGTTGTTTTACCAATTAACATGATTATAAAAAGAATAGTTTGTAAAATGATGTTTTCATATTCTCTTTTAATTTTCTCTTTTTATTCTCAATTAATTGTCAAATGAGTTATTTACAGAAATAATAGTTTTTAAAGTGATAACTTTATCCAAGTATTTTACCTAACGTTATTTTTAAAATGAAAATTTGTGATTAGTTTTTTGTCAAATGACAGGACACCCTTTTTATATTTATGGCTCATGATTATGATTGGACGAATAAATATTATGCCTTCAAAATCTATGCTCCTCCAAATTATGCCGAAATAAATTAGAACAAATGACAATTATGCTAACCTTTGTATTATGCCCAAGTATATTTATGCTAATAAAAGTTATTGCGAAAACGTTATGCCAAAAAATATTACTTATGAATTAAAATTGTATGCTAAGAGGGGGATTCCCTAATAATACATATATTGGATATGCATATTATTGGTAGAAACCAATAATTAATATTTTATTATTTATATCCGCTGTCTCCACCATTCGGACGACCGCGCCAAGCAATGTGCTAACTACATAAATCTATATGCCAACAACGACTACAACAAACCACGTTACATTCAATTGGCTGCTTGTACTGCTACTGACAAGCTGTCAAGTGCATGATCTGAACCTAAGAGTTAACTAGCGATAGATCTACCAAAATTTTAGTTTGTAAATAAACTTAAAACAATTCCAATGACGGTTGAGGTGACGAAACCCAATTAAACAAGTTTTAAAGAAATCTTAATCAGCGCTAAACGCTAATCGATTTATTTCGAAAACATAATTAAAATCAAGCAATCTAGCTTTACTTATTTCCGAACAAATTCTGGGAAGTCTAGAAATAATAACTGCAAGGTTTTATGCCTTTTTGTCTAACTTTCAAAGAAACAGAGCGAGCGATCGATCAACTAAACTAACTAGAATAAGAAAATGTTTCGAAATGTACGTTCCTATTCTAATAAAAAAACAAAGATCAATTATTTAAATTAAGCTGAGCATCAGCATTTTTTGAACGTCATAATTACATAATACATTCCCTCAAAACGCCCGCACTTCACCAATACCTACAGTTTTAACATTACAGAAATAATGTAGTTTCAAAACAAAATAGTTACAGAATCGTACTATATCAAAGAGCTTTACAAACTACTTCAAGCTTACGTATATTGATCTGATTGCTCCACAAGACTCAATCAACCATGCTCTTCATCAAACCAAAAATGAATTCGCAACTCCATGAATATCTGAGGGACGAGCATTGCATCGTAAACTCGTGAAGAACCACTCGACCGAAACATTCGCAGTGGGAGCGGAGGGCACTTGAGCCCATGTTACACTGTGCTTCATAAAATATTCACGCACAGAAAAACCAGCGGGTCACGGCTGTAACGACCACGATTAAACACTGACACTATTTGCTTTGAACGGTATTGTTAGGGCTCTTGTAGATATAATAGTTTCAGATGATGTTTTAGCGAACAATATGTAATTTTTAGGAGATATAGTTTGTTTCATAGACAATGAGCCCAACACTCTCAAATTCCGCTTATAATAAAAGCTGAGCTTTTTTGGCTTTGCAAAACTAAGAATCGTCAAAGAGATTATAATAACTAAAGAAGACTGACTAATTAGCTCATTAGAAATAATGAAACCCAAAGATACTGAGAAAATGATGGAAGACTTGCAAATCAGCATTAAGAATTTTAGTACCGCGCTTCGCACTATGGAAATGAAACGTCCTTCCTTCGGCGAAATATTTCTGGGCATAAATAATTTTCCTCGGCCTATTTATTTAAAGGAACCCTCGAAGTGATAAGCAACAATATTAAAGAAGACTATAAACCCTAAGTGCCGCTCCTCTGGTCACAATTTTATTATTACTAAAGTCGTAAAGTTAAGAAACGTTACGAGCATGACCTTGACACTAGAGAGCCCAAAATGGTGTAGTCTACGAACAATATCTCCGATTTTACTACGCCTAGTAAAAAGTATAACTATTTTTATGATTACTGATAAAATGGAACGTCAACAAAGCCCCCATTTATGGTCGCATTAAATTCCTCTTTGATTTTTTCCTGCCCGAATAATTTCGATTCAGAGGCTGACCGTAAAATTTATGGACTTTTAGATTCAATGTTTGTAGATCTATAGTGCTATTCAATTACGAAAGATGAAAAAACTACAACAGATTTACCTTCTGTTAGTATTGGGGTAACTAGGTAGGTACATATATATTCATTCTGATGACGTACTGTAACTTTCTGAAGTTAGAACGGTCAACGGACAATGCAAATAAAAACATAAAATTATGAACTTACTTCTGAACACAATGAGCGGCAGTCAGCACATAGTCCCTGCTGATGATGAAGCCTCCACAGAAGGAGTTCCCATTCAGCACCATGGACACTTGATAAGGATGCCTGTTCACCGACGTCGGTCTACCTCCTATAATCTGACCACTCAGCTCTGGACAAGCTTCTTCTAGTTCTACATCTAGTTCTTGTTGAGTATCCTGCGTATTTTGAGCATCGTCTGATACTGCGTCTGCGCAACATTCTGCGTCTACTGCCTCTTGGAGGTCTGCAAAAAGTTTATACTTTGAAGCTTTTGACAAAAATTTATTTAAAATTTAAATAAATGGAAGAAAACTTAAGTCGATAAATAATAACGAAAAATAATTGACAAAAACTAAATTAAATTGTTTAATATTAAAAAAAAATCCATTTTAATAAGAGTTACAAAACTTACAAAATAAATTGCCAATTTTGATGATAAAGAACAAGTCATTGACACTGAACCACGCAAAAAAGAAAAAGTCATTTTCAAAACACACATAACAAGTAACAAGATCATCACTCACCCACAACCCCGACAAGACACAACAACAGCAGCCCAGCGGTCACCGCAACCATGATGCCTGGTAAACTCCACCTGCTTCAAGCACAGACTTAGCCGCCTGCGCCGGCGCAGCTAACTGTTCCAAATTCAAATTATTGCCAAATGTCTGGCGCAGGTAATTTCGCACGGTAAGTCCACGGTCGCGACCTTTTCACCGGCTTCCATTAATCGAGTTAAGTCAAGGTGAAGATTGGTAGGAAAAACTGGTAAATTAACGAGGTGACTCAATATGCGTAACGTAGGTGTGACAATGGGACGAGGGCAAGACAAGTAGTTTCGGTTGCTGTATGCGATCTTCAGCCATTACAAAATCCTACTTATATTCTATAAAAATCATAATACGTTGTTAATTTTTATAGTGTCTAGTAAAGGCAGTTATTTTTTATTTCAATAAGTAGATATAATTTTGGCATTACACCCACATCTTAAATTTGCTTCAAAGTTAAGGAAAAGGTGACGTTGTTTTGCATATTTAGGAAGTTAATGTTAGGTAAAAGTCATGAACTATTATGAGCAGTTCAGTAAAAAGCAGCCAAGTTTATAAAGACTTGGTAACACAACAACAATAGTTACAAAAAGTGCATTTTAATAATCAAATGTCTACATCCAGAGCATGAAATCAAATGAAATCAAATCCAAAAGTGTCGTAATATGTTTTGGCAAAATTAGCCACATTCAAGCTGTGAGCAAATTATTTTTTATTGTACAAAAATCTAATTAGAATGATCTAAGTAATAAATAAAACATTAATAAGAACGAAAATAGATACTGCATTGTGCTTCTTTCCATTCAAAGGTTGTTTGTAAAAGATCTCTTACAACAATAAGACCGCTAAAAAACCGCCAATATCCCAAAATATGTAGAAATTTTACTTAGGGTGACATTTGTGTGTGTATAATAATATAGAGTATTAATGTTGCCCCCTTGTCGCTACGACACTATGTGCTAGCGATCGTTTTTGGTGGCCCATTATTGAGCGTGCAAGTCACCCCCTGCCATTTTATCTGTGTAATTTATATAAAACATTGGTCAGGCAAGGGCTACAGAATTTCCTTAGTCCTAAATAACCAGTTCACTTTAACGACCCAAACCCATAATCCAATATATTTGTTTTCATATCCTGCAATAGTCCTACACCAACCGGGGGTTGTCCTTGGGTGCACTTGCATAGTGCCAACAGGGATAATCGTCGGTTGGTGCCGTCATTTCATTAAAAACGTCTTAAGGTGCCTCTGCGAGTTGGCTTCGGCCCCTCGTACGCCTTCCAATACCCGGGACGCCAGGGTCCCGAGAAATGTCAAGAGTTATTATATGTATCTATCTTAGGTTTTGGTACTTTTGACTCTATCTCTTAAACACAATTCTTGTTACCAAAATGTCTACGCAGAAAAAGACGAATTTTAACAGCGTTGTACTTTGGAAAATGTAAGGAATTTAATTTCAAACGCGCAAGTTTGAATTAAAGGCGGAGGACAGGGTGTTGTGGCGCAGCATTCGAGAGGCCTATGTCCAGCAGTGGAGTGCGATGGACTGAGTTTATTAAGTCCACTTCCTTATATTTAAGCTGAGAAGAAGAAATGTTGCAAAAACTCCGACCGTACTCAGTGTGTACTCCAGTCCTGCTCAACTTCAATAACATGATGAGCAAGAAAGCAAGCATTTCGTGAACACACAAGACCTTTATTCGATAGTAAAACATAATCACGCGTTAAAATACGCCCCGACGTCAATCGCAAATTAGCAGCAACGGCCATAAATATAATATTGTTGACGAGTTGCTTGCTTTACGGCAAACATTAAAATATTCCCAACTGTCGGCTCTACGAACCAACGGGTGGTTTATTTTTAAAACACTAACTTTTGCACACGACTTCGTTTGAATGGTTCACAAAAATTGACGTGTGTGTTGACAATATCTCTTCACGTCCATGGTTCCGCGGGAAATATTTTATTTTTCTGTTTTCTGTTGACGCTAAATGTTTGTACATCGGTTGTGCACTTTTTAGTTTTGTGGTTTTTGTTATCAGCGAGTTTGCTACCACCTGAATTTATAGCTCCTGAAAGTAAACTCACTGAAATCATGATAATTTTTTACTTGTAGGTAGAGCCACAGTATAATAAAGTTTGTTATATTGTAGTAGAGCTATGAATTCGTTAACAGCACGTTAAGCCGTTGGTCCCAGCTGTCAATTTTAGGTCTTTGACAGTCGTTTCGGGTAGTCAGAAGCTCGAAAGTCTGTTGTGTCCATGTTTTACAAACAGGTATTGTGTTACCCAGATGGATTGTGGAGTTCAGATAGGCAGTCGCTTTATGTAAAATACTGGTGTTCAGCATCCGGTTAGGCAGGAAGCGACCCCAATATGGTTAGGAAAAGACTAGGCCGATGATGAGGAGATACACACTGGCAAAGACAGGGTTAGACCGTCTTCTAAACTAAACACCGACCCAAGCTAAATATATGTAAAACATGCCGCAAGAATACCAAGAAGTCAGCTAGTCCCTAGTATCAAGAAGTCAGCTAGTCGCTAGTATCAAGCCTGCAGTAATAAAATAGACAGATAAGTGACAATCGATTCCGATGAGAAGTGGAAGTGTTTCTGTTTCAAAGTTACGCAATATTGATTATTTTCCCATTAGGCTATGCTTGTTGTATTAAAGATATTTTTTAAATATTAGTTGAAACAAACATTTTCGACTATTAAACTTTTCTTCAAAAAAAAATAAAAGACTGCACTCCCCTGACTCCAAAGACCAAAATGTTATTTACGTAATCTTTTTCCAACCGGCACTGGGCCAGCGTGGTGGATAACGGCCCACTCCTTCTCACAGAGAGGAGGCTTGTGTCCCAGCAGTGGGAACATTATAGACTGATTATACGAGTATCTATTTGTCAATCTATAATTAATCAAGCACTAACATATTATCTTTATTATTATTTTCCACACAAAATCGACGTCACATTTTAATTCGCGATGTATCACACAAGTTAACTTCAGAGCACTCGTTCAATATAAAAGTATGTTTTTAAATCGACCAGATTAAAACATTCCACATAGACCAACATACTCACTAACACACATACCTATTTCTACTAATTTTAGCCGGCAGCATCCGGCGACGGCTAAAAATAATTTATAAATCTAACGCTTGCAACACAGAGCTTTATGAAATTTTAAAATATCTTGCGCTACACTGCAGCGATCGTGCTGAAACTTTTTATTGAATTATTTGTTATTTAGTTTATTCAATAAAAGTATGAAACTTTTGCGTAAATAATAACAGGTATCTTTTTGAAAGAATTACACAAAAAACAAATTCTATGGGTTTCAATTATATTGCCATGTTTTGTCAAAGATACATGTCTAGAGAATATGCGTCATTACCACAACATGCAACTTCAAAATGAAGCTTAACCTACTTACCTAATTGGCTTATAAGGAAAGCTTCTGAAAATCGGATAGAGCAAGCAAGTCGTGAAACGCGTCGTATTTACTATTCGGAATGTGTTAAGATAACTGTGGACCAAGTAATAATGAATCATCTCCGAAACGGCCGGGCCGATTTTACCAGAACCTTCACTGGCAAATTGCTGACGTTATAATGATGAATAGAGGCTACATTTAGATTAGAAAAAAAAATGCGTTCCGTGCACAAAAATAAAAACGAAATACACGCGGGCGAAGGCGCGGGAAGAAGCTAGTTTTGTAATAAATTGCATAATGAGCGTACGTTTGAAAACTTTCTTAGCTTGAGTACCAAAACCTATCCAGTGATAAATTGTATAGTTTCAATTACATAGATACCATAATTGAAATTAATTACTATTGAACTATTTAATTATGTTTCGTCACATTTTTATCAAGGCTAAATTAGGTATCTGCCATTTGATTTAATCAAGTTTTTAAGTACACACGAGCCAGACAACATAAGGTATCTAACAAAAAAAAATCGAGAACGGAACGCGTTTCAAAATTACGCATCTGTTTTTATCCCTACCAAATTCCTACAATGAATGCCAAAATCGAAACAATTAAAATAAGTGGCGATCGGATCATTAACAAGCTGATCGCTATTAGAACAATTCTAAGTCGCGCCGATCAGGCGATGACTCAGTGACCTTCCACCGGCGGTGGAGCGCGACAAACCCAGATGTTTACTGGACAATTTATGAGAGGTAGCGAATAAACTACGACTAGGCTAAATGGTTGAAGGTTGTCCTCTCATTCCTGGTACACGTCAACCGTTTCGCCCCTGCCACTATATAACCTAACCATTTATTCTCGACAATATTAATTCGCTGATATCCGACCAACTAAAAAGAAAATACCTGTTATTGCTTTTATTTAAACAAATGCTCTATGTTTGAGTTAAGTCAATAACTCTTCATCATTGTCTGTGGTAGTCCATTTTATTTGGGTCGCCGCAATATGTCTTTTTCTTCAAGTTAATAAATACAATTCTTAAAATAATGAAACTAAATATGTTAAATTTGCGCGCCGACATTCAAGACATAATAGGAATTCGAAAAGAGATAATGATTATCTTTAGAACTTTCTATAAGTACCTTATTAATGCAAATAAATGATTTTGATTTTTTTCCATGGGTACTTCTAAGGCAATAATATATACCTATAATTGTATTATTCTTCTATAGAATAATACTTATACTACTGTATCGATCTTCGAAGAAAAGTTATTACTCTACTCTCTTTTGAGTTCATAAGATCCATAAAAACTCGTTTTGGTAAGGATAACTTTCATAATTGGCATCATCTATGTACAAATGAAAATAATCAATTAATGAAAACTGTAAATTAAAACGCATCTAATTTATTTCTAACTTCATTAAAAAGCGCGACTAGAATGCGAGCAAGCATTCGAACCCGTTCGACATTGTCAAGATT
This sequence comes from Gortyna flavago, assembly GCA_963669345.1. Taxonomy (NCBI): domain Eukaryota; kingdom Metazoa; phylum Arthropoda; class Insecta; order Lepidoptera; family Noctuidae; genus Gortyna; species Gortyna flavago. Next base: position 1,386,316 of record OY770130.1, read on the forward strand.
CCAAAACTGACGTAGAACGTTTATCCTCTAATACCGATATTTTGGAAACTCGCCATTTGGACAAACACATTAAGAAACAATACGGCTACTAGTCTCTCATGAATTACGGAACAGATAGGAGTCCACATAATTTACGGGGCGAGCAGAATTTCACGTACTAAAATCAGGTGGGTATGAGATGGCACGTATGCAGCTGTATTTAAAAGAGTGTCCTTGGAATTTCTTGCCCCTTTCTTCTCCTTAGCGATCTACGTTTTAGAATAGGAAACTAGCTTCAACTTTCTGACTAACTGAACGATTCTTTGATCATTCAAAACTGCCTATAAATGGTTTTATTGAAATAAATGGTTTAAGTTTGAGGCCTAAAATTTTTGTATGTTAACCTCGGCTTCACGCAGTGCGGTTCGACGGGTTAACCAAGAATTGGTCGAAAAACGCATGAGTTTTTCAGATAAAAAATATTTTTGAAACGTGCACCATCACTGAAATACTCAGTGTCCCCGAAATTAATCAATTAACTACTAAGATCCGACTTGCCTATTTGATGACTTGCCTATTTGATGACTTGCCTGTTTGCCCATTGCCTAAAAATGTCACTCAAACAGAGAATCTACTTACACAATATTTGGATACGTTCAAGTTTTTCCACAGGCGCCTGGTAATTTTGGGTGCGCCGGATTAAACTCATTAATCTAGTGTTGTTTCAATATCAGAACGTTAGCGTCTATAAATTTCCCTGTGACCAATTACGTTCTGTCCCGAATGGATAAAAAGTATGTTATTTATTACAAGTACGTACATACTTCCAATGGTTTAAGAGCACGTACTTGACTAGTTTTTCTTTTCGTTATTGAAAACAATAATGTGTTTTTACAAATAAAAAACCTTTTTTATTTGTCTAAGGCATAATTTCTTTGATTCTTTCAACTCGCTGTACCTGGTAAAGCTGATTTTAATTCCGTAGCATTGTTGTTATTTTTATGAATTAATCTTCTTTGGTGAAAAATACCGTGACCAAGTTTATCGGAAAAGTTATTGTTTTTAACAAACAAACGATTTCCGATAAGATAATGAATCGATTGAACCGTTGCCGCAAAAAAGTTACCAAAAGAACATAGTGAACCACAGAAACAAATTCTGAAAGAATCCCGATGCAAAAATAAACAAACTGCAAGCGTTTTACGAACTTGACCGCTGCCGGAATATGAACATGCATTTTATTTCTAAAATAAATGACATTCACAAGTTTACAACTGAGGGGCGATTCTCGTAATTTTAAGAACGTTCACAGTCTGATCTCAGTCTCAATCTGTCAAAAATACCTTTAATTTCCCTACATTTTGACAAGTTTTTGACATTTGTTTGTCGCTGAGATGAGACAGCGACTAGATATTGAACGTTTTAAATTACGAGAATTGGCCTTCTGGTATTTTTAGAATTACTTCAATACCTAGTAATTTACAGCTCTGTTTAAATATAAAAATATTGTTTTTGTAGCTGCAATGTCAACAACTGTGAGACGAGTCTATGTAAGATGAAATAAAAAATAAAGGTTTTGGACATGCTATAGCAAATATTGCACTAGTTCTTTAGTACACACAACAAGTGTGCACAAAAATTACTGCATTAATTTGTGATTAAATCTGACAATGTCGTAACATCCATGGCAACATTTAGGAACACCGAAGATCCCAAATTGCTTTTCAACCACAGATTGTGTTTATGGTTTTATGTATTTCATCTACTCTTACACATGATGTCTACATCTCTTTTTGATCAAATCTCCTATCGCAGATATGCTGAAAGAGATCTCTTTAGAAATAAGCATCACCTTTGCATATATTTTTGTAATTATTTCCTGTTGTTGTCTGTTCATAATATGTGTGTTTTTACTATCTAATCCAACGAGCCTCTATCGTTCGAGACGAAGATGCTGATGCTGTGGGACAAGCGTGACTCCTACTGAAAGGACTGGCCGGAATTGTGTGGAAGAGGGGGAGAGACAGGCCTTTGCCCAGCACCATAACCAATATAGAAACGGGTTTTGTTGACAGATTCCGTGAAAGTATTTGTCTATTTTTCATTTTATATTCTATTCTTCCTTCGACAAAACCCGTTTCTATGGTGGTCATGCTACGCGTGGTGCAGTAGGACAGTACGGGCTAGTTAAATAAACCCTTCAATAAATAAATACAATCTTCCATTTACACTGTAACTATGTGTCGATAAAGCATTACAGTCCAAACCTCACTACACTTTCACTAGCACCTCTCAAGTTTCTTCCAAAGTGTAGTGGGCGTTTTATAGCCTTCTCGAGGATTTAGTTTTTTTTTATTTTTCTCTTGCAACCCTATTTTTATTGCGATCCTTAAACCCGACACGTAACACTATACAAGGTTCCACGCTTGCACGTTTCTATGTTGACTAAGAATGATATTTCGTTAATGCCCTAGGAAAAATTCATTATGAAATGTTTGAAAACTATACATATATAAACAAAAATAACTGATCAAGTGCGAGTCGGACTCGCGCACCGAAAGTTCCGTACAAAGTAGTTGTACCTATGTAACTACAAATTTATGGTATTCGGATTTTTTCGTTTACTTATGCTACATGACATTGCTTCTTGCCAAATTTCATGATTCTAGATCAACGGGAAGTACCCTATAGGTTTTGATTTCTTGCGAGTGTCAAAATATGCGGCATAAACGGAACATAAACACCCGTATCTTTTGATTGCGTTGACTTAGAATATTGATTTTTTTTACTGTTTCAAAGGATTGCAGCCCTAATTATTTGATATAAATTTAAATTTGAGAACTCCATCCATTCCTGACAAAAAGGGTCTTGACCCTACAGACAGATAGACCGACAACGAAGTGACCTATAAGGGTTCCGATTTTCCTTTTGAGATACGGAACCCTAAAAATGAAATACTGTTCATTAGTAAGCGCACATCAACATACACAAAATGGATTAAATACGTATTATTAAAGCTAACTCAAAAAACTGCCAGTCATCATCATCTGCCTAGCCTTTTCCTAACTATGTTGGGGTCGGCTTCCAGTCTAACCGGATGCAGCTGAATACCAGTATTTTACATGGAGTGACTGCTTATCTGACCTCCACAACCCAGTTACTGGGTAATACGATACCCTGGGTAAAAACTGCCATAGTAAACTTAATAAAATTCATATGGGACCACCGCGCGAGCTTCCTCTACCAAATGAAAAAAGTATTTTCAAAATCGGTCCACAATTGATGGAAAATCGATTGAAATTGAATTTTTTTTATTGAAATAATTGATTTACATAAATATTTACAAAATAGAGCCTTAAACAAACATTTAAAAAACTACGTACAGACGAACATAGAAGCTCCTCCTTTTTTGAAGTCGGTTAAAGCCTAAATAAACATTGGGACAGACTTTTGGAATAGAACTCCAATTGATTTTAGTTTAGTTTATATTTTCCTGTCTTGCAATAATCACTGTATTTCACTCTAAAATTGTCGACATTTTGACCACCCAAGATTTAGACAAATGCCTAGTTTGGGGGTCACCGTCCAATTTATTCTTGTACAAATTATGATTATCAATTTATCACACTAATCCTACTAATATTTAATATTATAAAGGTGAAAGTTTGTGAGAGTGTTTGTTACTTCTTCACACAAAAACTACTGAACGGATGTGGATGAAATTTGGCACACAGATAGTTTCTAACCAGGATTAACACATAGGATACTTTTTATCCCGATATTCCCACGGGATCGACACTTATGCGGGTGAAACCGCGGGCCACTGCTAGTTAATAAATCAATTTGAAAACCTACCTAAAGAGAATTGCATAGCAACAGTGGATGAAAAATCTCCGACTTGAATATGTAAGAGGTAAGAGCAAACAAACAAGCATATGGGTCTTCACCGTTTAGTAAAATAAAAACTTATGAGACGAGAAAACTGTTTGTGTAATATGGAAAAATTGAAGATCATAAAGCTACCCGAACATTCTTTGTTTACCGTATTCTAACGATCCTGTGTGGGCCAAGAGCGTCGGCGTTATATTTACACGACATAAATTACAACAGATATTTAAAAATAGACACTTTCGCAACGCAACAGCAGCAGAAGACATTTAGACGCTTTGAATTAACCGAATTCAAATGCACCCGGAACCTAGGACCAGAACGATCGAGCGGAAAGATTTATTCATCCAATCTACGTTTCATTGCGTTTTTCCTTTAGAGTGCTCGGTCGTAATATTGCAGGCACGGTGAACTGGATTGCAAACAATTTAAATGTTAGTGTCGAATAATTTCATAGTACGGTGATTTGCACACAAGTGCAGATTTCGAAGCATTAAGGCGCAGATATACGACTTCTAATGATTTTAAATTCAACATCACGTCTAATCGACCGGACTGATTTCTTTGAAAAAAATAAATGTTATACTAGACCATTTGCTTCGTAATTTGATATGTGAATATTTGCAATTATATTTTTTTAACATAGTGTAATTAATTTGTAAAGTATTGTCTACCGCGGACATAAAAACGATAATTACGCAAACACTATCGGGTGTATTTTCATAAAACTTTCACCATATAAAAGACAATTTAATTCCCCAAATTTTAGTATACGGTTTTTATTTGTTTTTTGTTTGATAAATCAACGTGGGTTCTTTTTTCGAATAAACTTGGTGCGCGTTGAAGCGGGGGCTCTTGCGGGCGACGGGCGGCAGTGCATCGCTGACCACTGTCACGGGTAGACGCTAACGCTCGGAGCAATCAGAACATAATTTTAATCGCTTTTGATTTTCGTGCTGAAAATGGCTGCTAATTCCAAATTACTAAAAAAGAAACGCCTTATATTGGTAAAAAATAGATTATTGAGGTAAGTAACGTATTTTAATCGAAATAAAATTATCAGTTATCTCTATCGAAAGATTAAATTAGTGTACCTAAATAAAAAAAAATAAAAAAAATATTCAATTGTAGTAAATATACTTTTATTTTACTAAATAATAATTGTTTTATTTCTGTTTCCGGAGAATACAAAATAACGAAGATTCTCAAGTCGTAAATGCAGATACGAGGTAATTATTGTAATGTAGTATAACCATACCGCATCCTTGTAGGGACAGTCCGGATCAGAGTTTCAAAAAATACTTGAATGCTATTATTGACATAGTTGTGGGGTAATTATTCTTGGTATGTAAATTTAGTACGACTTCGACTGCACTTTTGCGTCTGTTGTAGACTTACAGTACCTATGTCGTGCACAACTATCTTCCTACTTTCACCCATGCCTATACTTCCATGCCGATGCCTATATTAACCTATATTTTAATCCATTTATTTTGTAGCTCTGGCTGTATAGAACAGGAGAAAAAGGCAACTCCGCATATTGAAAATGAAAATGAGGACATTATTGCTGACAAGTAAATGCATATACCTAATTTATTATTCTTATTTTCACAGTAGCTCACATACAGGGGGATCTGGTACATTTGCGCGAAAGAAACTTACCCGGCTCCTTTTGCGCGACTAGACATATCCGCGAATTGACTTTTGCGAGACTAAACACGTGCGCGACTGGACGTATCCACGACTAGTTTTCGGGGGCGCTAATGACGAAAATGAAGTCAAAGTCAAAATCCAAGATGGCGGCTGCGAAATTTTACAAAATATGCGTCATGGGTGTCGTTTTCATGGTTTTCGGGGGCGCTAATGACGAAAATGAGGTCAAAGTCAAAATCCAAGATGGCGGCTGCGAAATTTTACAAAATATGCGTCATGGGTGTCGTTTTCATGGTTTTCGGGGGCGCTAATGACGAAAATGAGGTCAAAGTCAAAATCCAAGATGGCGGCTGCGAAATTTTACAAAATATGCGTCATGGGTGTCGTTTTCATGGTTTTCGGGGGCGCTAATGACGAAAATGAGGTCAAAGTCAAAATCCAAAATGGCGGCTGCGAAATTTTACAAAATATGCGTCATGGGTGTCGTTTTCATGGCTTTCGGGGGCGCTAATGACGAAAATGAGGTCAAAGTCAAAATCCAAGATGGCGGCTGCGAAATTTTACAAAAATGCGTCATGGGTGTCGTTTTCATGGTTTTCGGGGGCGCTAATGACGAAAATGAGGTCAAAGTCAAAATCCAAGATGGCGGCTGCGAAATTTTACAAAATATGCGTCATGGGTGTCGTTTTCATGGTTTTCGGGGGCGCTAATGACGAAAATGAGGTCAAAGTCAAAATCCAAGATGGCGGCTGCGAAATTTTACAAAATATGCGTCATGGGTGTCGTTTTCATGGTTTTCGGGGGCGCTAATGACGAAAATGAGGTCAAAGTCAAAATCCAAGATGGCGGCTGCGAAATTTTACAAAAATGCGTCATGGGTGTCGTTTTCATGGTTTTCGGGGGCGCTAATGACGAAAATGAGGTCAAAGTCAAAATCCAAGATGGCGGCTGCGAAATTTTACAAAATATGCGTCATGGGTGTCGATTTCATGGTTTTAGGGGCGCTAATGACGAAAATGAAGTCAAAGTCAAAATCCAAGATGGAGTCACACAAATTCCTTTCACTGTTTTTGCAACGAATAAATAAAAAATCACTTCTAGGCTTTTTTGTTTTATTTATCACTAGCTTCTGCCCGCGACTTCGTCCGCGTGAAATTTCACCCTCCCCCCATTCACCCTCTTAGGAGTGGAATTTCGAAAAACCCTTTCTTAGTGGATACCTTCATATACTTCACACAGAACACACTCCAAATTTAATGTCTCTATGACCAGCGGTTTAGGCTGTGCATTGATATAATAAGTCAGACAGGATCACAGGACTTTGAATTTTATATTAGATTATAAAAGTAAACCTAATAAAGTACCTACCTAATAAAAAAAACTCAATAACAGAAAATAAAATACCTAAATAAACCTATTTCTGATGATAACTAATCTAAACTCAATAAATAAGCAAAATCCCTAAAAACTAATATCTATACGAATGACTAATCCTACCTAACAGTTTTATAAAATAACCTACGGTCACTACGTACACTATCAAATATACTACCCATACTTTAAAATTAAAATCTATACCTACGACTTATAAAAATAAACCTAAATGACTCTACCTTAAACTGTACTTAGTAAAAACTAAAAGGAATAAAAAGGTCGCACTGAAAAGCAAGTTTTGGAATTGCAAGTAGCAGTTAAAACATACAATTTATAGAATGCTAATATGAACGAACGCTCGCCTATTATTCTTATCTTCGTCGTGTACTACGACAAACTTATTATTTGCGGTTGGTACAGTAATCGGGTCTAGGGATCGAACCGCAAAATTAAGTTTGTTTTTTATTGTATATTTTTTTCCGGGATAAAAAGTACCCAGTGGTGTGGTGCCCAGGATATTAAAGAATAATTATACCAAGTGTCATCGTAATCGAACCGGTCGTTTTTGCCTGATGCCTGAACAAACATAGAGACAAAAAAAAATTTAATCACATTTTTGGGTTCTGTGTCGGTCTAATAACAACCCCTGTCATTTATTTTTTTGATAATTTCAATGTACAGAATTTTCACTTTACAGATTTATTATAAGTATATGTAAAGAAGGGGATGTGTGAGGCTATCAGTAGTGTGTTCTGCTGAGGATGGGCGTAGGTGCAGTGTAGAAATAACACGGAGGTACAAAATATCTGTAGTGTAATCGGCGTTCCACAGCGAACAGGGGCTTACATGACGGTTACAACGTATTTTATAAGCGCGTACAATCAAAGTTGCTAACTTAAAAAAAAAAAAAATACAACTCGATACAATTAAAAAATTAAACATAATAAATATGAGCAGTATTAAAATCAATAAGTAATTATTAATTGACTAGAAATCAATCCGAGGAAATAGAAAATACATGGCGGTGACATCACTGCTTCCGCTGATGCGTAGTCTCCTGGGAAGCTCCCTGCGTTTGTAACATATAGATTTGTAATTTGAACGAATATTTAAACACTACCAAAACAACTAATACCTATTTTATAAAATAACAACAAAAGAAATTCAAATAAACTATTTAAAGACTAAAAGTCGCGCTGATAAGCACGGTTTGTTAATATCAATTTTTGTCTGTCAATAAGGTCGAACGCTCTGAACGTTGATGCGTTCAGAGCGTTCGACCTTATTGTCCAGCCAAATATTGAATGAAGCTCGCGCTCGGACCTCCCGCCTTTTTATACCCTACCGCCACGACCCGCGTCGAGCGCGGCAACCGTTACACAAAAATAATCCTTATGGCATGATTCAGTATTCACGCGCGACGGCGCGATGGCTTATTAGCGTATTTCATGTATAAGTTTGGTGTTTCTATACCGATTACTATGATTCTTTTTTTATTGAATAGGTAATAATATTAACTTCTTTTAATTAGGGATGAGTGAGAGTATTATAAACGTAAAAGTAAACAAATATAATCAGAAAGCTCCGAACTGCTAAGCTATCGGGAGTTACACATGTTATTGTGAGTCAACCATAAAAGATAGACATATGCTGTTGTGGGATATTTTTTAGATAATTTTATGTAGAACATTTCCGTCGTAAATGATTTCTATGTAGCTTTAACCATTAAGGCTGCACACGCGACGGAAGCTTAAAAAATGGAGCAAATTCTCCCGTTTTCCCAACATTTCCTTTCACTGCTCTGCTCCTATTCATTGTAGCGTGATGAAAAGTATACTATAACCTCCCCCAGGAGTATGAAGAATAATTGTACCAAGTTTCATAAATCCGTCGAGTAGTTTGTTTCTATAAGGAACATAGAGACAGACAGACAGACAGACAGACAGACAGACAGACAGGCAAAAATTTTACTGATTGCATTTTTGGCATCAGTATCGATCACTAATTACCCCCTGATAGTTATTTTGAAAATATATATCATGTACAGAGTTGACCTCTCTACAGATTTATTATTATAAGTATAGATTATAATTATGTTTCAGTTCTGAAGTGATTGGATCATTTACAAAAGAGTTTTTAGGTTTTTGTCATCTTGTTATTATTTTAAGTAGGTATGTCTATATTTAATTAGTATTTCCTATTTATGTATGGACACCTTTATTAGGTAAGTACTTACGTAAATATATGTAGATACCCGGTCTATCTATTCATACACGAAACAACTTTACACAAACAACTTTTAGCACAGAACATGAAAACGTGAAAAAAAAATCTGCTGTTCCCTGCATTTATGTTCGCATAACTCGTCAAAATGTAGGGAACAGCTGATTTTTTTTTCGAGGTTTTAAAGTTTGATCATTGAATTTATTATCAAAATATTACCTTATTTATTAACACTACATTGAAATAAAAATGGATGGTGATCAAATATCAGTCAGGATTATCCTCACCATCTGAAACGTATTGGTTACCCTACGAAATTACGTGCATGCAGTTGCGGGGTCGCGGGGCGTGACGCTCGCTCCTCCCATTCGCTCAAGGTCGCTGTCACTTAATGTCGCCTTAATTGAAATGCTAACGGTTATTGCGTCGTTCAGAATGCGCCTATAAAAAATGTTTGAGCATGCCAAATGACACTCCGTATTACAATGGATTCACTTATTTAATCTCTACTGTTTGTGTTACTCAACAATTGGTTTACCTATATTGAAATATTTGTGGGATTTATTATTGTGATTAGAATGTTGCTAAATTAGTTTTGCGCCAGTACTGCATCGTAGGAGATACCTATGGACTACAGCAGACTGAATTAATTGATCGAGTGATAAATCACTACACACAATTCACTAAAGTGAATCCGTGTAACGTCATCTTATTTATTATACCTACCATTTGGTAGGAACATTTGAGTATAGAAGTCGGTTTATAATCTTAAGTGAATATTAAGTAGTTATGTCAAACACTTTGCAATTTGGTTAGACACCATTATTTATAGGTACCTACTCAAAAGTATATCAATAAAATTAATTTCCATTGCGTACCTATATCAAAACATAATTCATTTAATTTTAGGCTGCCAGACGTAAATAGCTATTAAATAATCTGTGCTCCAACGTGGTGGATACTTATCAATGTCATGCTCTCTAGATTCCTGCGATATAATTTACAGCTTTTACTACAAAACTGTAAACAACAAGGCATTAAATAAAATCTTGAGGAAGATTTTCAGATCTTTTACATATAAATTACTCAAAAATGACAAAGAAAGTGCAATAACCTGCCTAGATATTTCGAATTCTAACTATAATGAAAAATAAATTATTTTAAATGCGAAAATATATCTGTTTGTCTGCTACATTTTCACGCCTAAACTACTGGTAGACCAGGACCTAGAGGAGGACAGAGGTTTCTAACTACGCCAACGACTATATTTCATGCTGGATACTTATTTCTATAAAAAAATGATTAATACAAAATATACGCAAACGAAGTCGCGGGCAACGGCTAATGAAAAATATGTTTTTCAACGCATAGTACATTGAAAGACTACTAAAATTACACGCTTCTAATAATAATAAGTAACGATACAACTAACGGATGCATACATACAGCAACATTGCGTCGATAAACGTTTACCTCCCATAACGAATCCCTTAAAACAATAGTGAGCGAGGAGCAACGTAAATAGCCGGTCGGGTTATGAAAATACTCGCGCGGAATATTTCTGTACCGCGGTGTAATGCGATACATACGTGATACCGTGCGGAATGCCGGGGGGAGGGGGGAGAGGGGAATCTGGCCTTTCGGTCCTACGAGCTATGCGTCGAAAAGACCAAGAAGTTTCTTAAGATACTACTGGTTTTTTTTTTATGCGAAATTATTAAATCTGAGCCACAAAATACAATGTCTTCTTCTTTGAAGCTCAACATTAAAAGTTTTTAATGCTCTTAACACAAATCAACGGTGAATAACCTTATATCATCTGCCTAGCCTTTTCCCAACTACGTTGGGATCGACTTCTAGTCTAACCAGATGCAGCTGAATACCAGTATTTTACATGGAGCGACTGCCTATCTGACCTCCACAACTAAGTTACTTGGTAACACGATACCCCTTAGTAAGACTGGTTGTCGGACTATCTTTGATGACTACCTTATATGTGCTTTAAAATAGCACTCAAAACGTAAAGATAGTTACAATTATCTTCATAACAGTACCTTCAAAGAAATAGTTGCTAAAGCGCCAAATTTCCCGAAAGTCTATAATTTCGTAAGTTTAGTGAGAAAGGCTGGTGGCACAGTATCGCAACGACAATACATCCCTTGATGTGCATTCATTCCGTTGTTAAAATAATTGCCAGTCAGCAAGATGGTAGCGAGGATGCCTGGCTAGGATGATCGTCGTGGAGGCCAAGCACAATAGGCCGCAAGCCATTAGTAACAAAATCAGTTTAAGTTCTTATTCTCGCGCCTCTTCTTATTGAAATTGATTACTACGCTAAGTCAAAGGGTTACCACCAACATCTCCGTCTCACAACCAGCTCTGGTCTGTACAACCAGCTAACTAATTTTTTTTTTATATAAAATCTGTTTAGTATCGGTCCAGTCACTTCAAAATACTAACTTTTAAGTAGTAACTAGTTATACTGTAGATTCTCCGACATACTTGTCGTCACAGACAGCTGTCTGCGATAACAAGAACAGAAATATTTACACGCAGGCAGGCAGGCACGTGAAAATGACACTAATTTGTTGTTGCTACAGAACGAATAAGTAAACAAATGACGATGTCAACCGTTTGCCAGGGTTTTGCTATGTAATAAGTTCGTTATTATCGGGGCAAAACAATGAGAAATACCTAACGTATACATGCATAATCAGCCTATAAATGTTCCCAATCCAGAGACACAGGCCTCTTCTCAGTGAGAGCGCCGTGCCCGTAATCCACTGTGCGGGCCCAGTGCGGGTTTGGTAGATTTCACATGTCTTCGAATTTTTGGTTCTAGGACATGCCGATTTCCTCACGATGTTTTACTTCACCGTTTTGACAGCAGTGGTGATGAAATTATTTACACAATGTAAAGCGCTTGCCTGGGTTAGAACTCACGAGCTATAACTCGTATGTCGGGGCCGTTACCACTGGGCCACCACTGCTCTCACGGATATCTATGACTGCTCTACTAACGTAACTTGACGAACATTTTTCAATTTTCTTATTAGGTTTTAAGTATCGTGTCCAGCGTGTCCTGTTGCCTGCACGTTACGGCGAACTCATAGACAAATTCTTGGCCGACTCAGTTTAGATTGCCATCAACACGCTAAGAAGATTTTAAGTCGTCTGTCTGTCTGTCTGTATGTTACTTTTTCACGCCTAAACCACTGAACAGATTTCGATAAAATTTGGCAGAGAGATTGATTGCATCCCGGGGAAGGACATAGGATAGTTTTTATCGACATACCTCGCGGGCGTCGCCGCGGGCGGTAGCTAGTCCTTAATAAAAGAAAGAACTAGTCTACGTTCGCGACTTATTTGCCAAAAATGTAAACAAATATGAGTTTATGAAAAAATTACTTTAAATCTTACACCATAAAGTTTAGTTTAGTGCACTATTGAGTGCTAGTTACTCTGAAATCAACGTAATTGCCATTAAAATAAAGTTGATATTTGTTTAACTTGAAATGACATCAATTAGAAACAGACCTTACATTTATTATACCAGCTATTGCCCGTGACTTCTCATAATACACTTGAATCTTCCTTTCAAAACCCACTCAGGTGCAGAATAAACAATAACACACAACATAACATCACGCTTATTTTACCCGAAGGGGTAGTGTCGGTTAAGAAGTAGTAAAATTCATGATACTTCCATTCTTCAGCGGTTTAGGCTGTGCAGTCAATGCATGTCAAAATAAAGGACGGTACTCACGTCCCTTATTTTATATTAAATTACAAACCATAACTTCATTTCTGCGTTGAGTGCCAACAGTTTCCGCCGCTCGCATGTTTTTCCAGCGTGTACAAAAATCCGAGTAGCGAACAGCATATTCTTTGAGCGAACAACATAATATTCCGAGTGTCGATTATGGAGAGGTGCCAAACGGGACCATTTGGCAGGCGGCGCTACAAATCTATCAGTAGCAGCTCGACGCTATGGGAGTCTGCCACGTACTGATTAACTTGCATGCACGTCCACTCTGGGGTTTTTGCTGGTTGGCACTTAACAGTCTACCAATGAAGCAGAATGAAAACTTATTGACAAGGCCGAGGATTTGCCTTTGAACTTGAACAGGTAAATAAATAGGTAAATTCTCGAAAGCTAAAAATAAAAAAAAAAACAATGTGAATTTCGATTCTCTATTCACAGCTTTTCGGATTCAGCTGAAAAGAGAAAGGTCTTTAACTTGCAGTGGGTCATCACAGGCTTTTAAAAATGATTAGTAATAATTCTTCCAGTTTATCAGATTTCCAGATTAGCCAGGAAAGCATTCCGACTTCCATGCGGACGCAGCTTTCCTACTTATAAACAGTAATTAGAATCTACGAAAATTTTGCAGACCTTATACCAATAAGTTTGCCAGTAATCGTTCCACAAAATATACATAGGTTGTACCCATGATTGTCAAGGTGGTTTCAGTAAATGAACACAAACGATTCAACGCGCACTGAAGACACGTGAAAATAACAATAATATAATTTATGATGTTTATGAACATATTACCAAAGTGTCGTTATTATTGCCAATTAAGGATGACTAATTTTTAAGAATGCGTGTTTTTGGAAACTTATTGTAACTGTACTTACTATGTTTAATACTTAGTCTTAAGTTGTGGTATACAATGTAACACTTAAGTTGGAAATAAATTCTATTCTATCCTATGTGCCATTTAGAGTTAATGGAGTTGATTTTGTTGCTAAATCTAATCTAACTAGCATGTGCAGTCCCACTGCAGGACAAAGGCCTCCCTCTCCCTTTTCCACACAATACTGTCTTTTGCGAGTGCCGGTCAGTCCTTACGGTAGGAGTCAAGCTCGTCCAGCCATCTTCATCGTGGCCTACCGCGATGGCGTCGTGCGTTTGTGGGACCCAATCAGTGGTTCTCTTAGCCCGTTTTTGTCATCTGAATCTGACATGTGGCAGACATATCCGGCCTAGTCCCACTTAAACTTAACGGCTTCCTGGGAAACGTCCGTGATATTGGTTTGGGCGCGCAGTGTTGTGTCCCTTAGACGGTCCAACATTCGAACCCCCAGGATACTGCGCAGAATAATACCTACCTGCATAACCTAGATCATGGTCTACCCGAGTACCATTTCATTCAAATACAGACGGACAAAGTTACTTTCGCATTTAAGTATTAGTATGGATTTATCTTTATAGATAGACCTGTATAACCGTATCTTAGCTATTAGGTATTCAGTCGACCTTAATTTTCTCCATAAAAGTGTCAGTAATTGATTTACCTTATACTTTGTTCGTTTCAGCAATCCATGGGTGAGGCTTCAGCGGCAGACATTTTTCTTTGTTGGCCTAATTATATTTCATTCTGAATTGACGAGGTAGGATTTGCTTAATTCACAAAATTTACATAAAAAGCTGCCAGTTGTCACAATCTATATTTATAAATTAAATGATGTTCGTTGGAAGCGCATCACTTGAGAGTGCCTGGACCGATTTGGCGATTTCCGAATTGTCTTTACAGAAAAAAAATTGTTAAAGGTTCACGATAAATACTCAAATTCAGGACAATTTAAACGACCTTTTTCCTATGGGATTTTTAATTATTGAAAGGACAGGTCAACGCCTGTCGGGTCAGCTAGTCTAAACTAATGTTATAAAGAGATTACATTTTTTGTATGTTTATTTGCTACGCTTTGACGCTAAAACGGCTGAACGGATTTTCATGGAATTTGGCACATGCGTAGACCATAACCTGGATTAGGATGTAGGATACTTTTTACCGTGATATTCCCACGGGATCGAGACTTATGAAACCGAAACTACCGTTACACTCGAAACCATGGAGCGCAGCGAGTAACATATTATACCTACCTACATTTTTTTTTTAGGGTGAGAAATCGTCAAATGACCCCTCCCGCTCTGGGTGGAGCGGAAGGGAGTGTCAGACTCTTACTGACTAAAACCCATCCGTGTTCCTTCCTTAGCCCTTTATGTTCCGGGGTAGCGGTAACCCTTTCGGACAATCCCGCTGCCCCGGCAGGCTTCGGCCCTAACGGGCCCCTCCTTCGATGCTGACATCTCTTTGAGGAGCGCGTGAAACACATACGCGCCGTCCGGCACGGGCCTGGTCCTGATCGGACGGCGAGCTACCCATTACTCGCCGTCCGCAGGCCCGCGCCTACGGTGGCCGGGAGTTGTCACGCGGCTCCCGACGCCCGGGGCGTCTCCCGCGGCGGCTGGGACGGGCGGTGGTGACTGCCTCCCACTCCCTCTCGCTCCGGAACATGGTTTGAATCAGGGGCGGGCGCGAGAGGTCGTCGCCGCTGCCGATCGCCTCTACGAGGACACGGCGGTGCTCCGCCCAAGCGGGGCAGACCTCCACCGTATGCTCCACCGTGTCCTCTGGGCGATCCTCGCAGTGGTGACACCCGGGCGTTTCCTCCCGCCTGATGATGTGCAGGAACCTCCCGAAACATCCATGTCCGGTGAGGACCTGCGTCAGGCGGTAGGTGAGGATGCCGTGACGCCTCTCTAGCCACTCCTCAAAGAGGGGCCTTTCCGCCGCTATCGTGGCGTGCCCTGCGCTGAGTTGCGACAGTCGCTCTTTCCATGTCGCCATGAGATCGCGCCGGAGGTCCGTCCGCTCCGCAGCGATTTGCCGCGGAAGCGGGTTTTCCACCCGGCGTAGTGCCTCCGCGCGCCACTCATACAGGCGCGCGAGGACTATTGCCTCCAGATCCCATGGCGGCAGTCCGGCAAGGAGGCTTGCCGCCTCGCCCGAGATCGTGCGGTACCCCCGGATAAGCCTTACGGCTACCACCTTTTGGGGCACGTTCAGAAAGTGTGCGGCTCGTCGCCGCAGTGAACGCGCCCATACCGGGGCCCCATATAGGGCCATGGACCGCACGACCTCCGCGCAAAGCCTCCGGCAGGAGGCGTTTGGCCTCCTCAAGTTGGGCAAGAGCCGCTTGAAGGCGGCCCCGGCCCGTTCCAGTTTGGGGGCCAAACGTCGGAAGTGCTCGACGAAGTTCCACCGGCTGTCCTGTCTAGGTATTTCATCGTTGTCTCGACGCCGATGTGACCTCCTACCGTTGATTGGGATCCCGGTGGTGGCCATACCTACCTACATCTGAATACATAATAGCTAGGAGGTGTCGTCTTGTAATTAAATACGAAGCAAGGTTCATGTTTATGTAAAGTACTTTATAAATAATAGTGTACCAATTGGTCACACAAACATCAATATTGAAACAACTGGTCAAAAAAGTTTCTCTGTTTTTTTCTTCACGTTTGTTCTGAGTTGGTATTGTAACATCGAAGTGGAGGCGTAGGTACAAAACATACTGGGGCAGTGAAGGTTCAAAATAATATTGACTGAATAATTGAATAATATTGAATTGATTTACTGACAGAGCAACTAGCAGCGCTCCGCAGTTTCACCCGCGTAAGTTTCCCATGGGAATACCGGGATAAAAACTATCCTATGTCCTTTCCCGGGACTCAAACTATCTCTATACCAAATTTCATCTAAATCGGTTCAGCGGTTTAAGCGTGAAGAGGTAACAGGCAGACACACTTTCGCATTTATAATATTAGTATGGATGGATTATCAATATCCTTCAAAATGATTCAGATTGTTGCTCAATTAGGCTGCAGGATTAACTTCAGATTTACCTACCAGACATCTTTCAAGATTTAAGTTTGGCATAACCTTACTTCGCGTTTATTATCAAGGGGGACGTGTATATTTACTTACACACATCTGAGTTTAACAATTAACATACTTACATATAAGCAAGTACGCCTTGATTACGAATCCAATCACTTGTTTTCCCAGAAAGTGGGCAAGGTTGACGGACACCATCAGTTTGTAAACTTTGTAGGTACACGGAGAACAAAAATAGATCAACAGCTGTGCGCCGCCTTCATAGGTTAATTAAAGAACACGTCTTGTATTTGTTTAAGGTTTAAGTACATACCTACTAAATATTACGGTATACGGTAAATATTATAGGTCAATTAAATAAAATAGTAAAAGGATAGGTAGGTAAGTATTATTTTGCTCTCGGATCTTTTTGACTGGCTAAACGACTCGATATTGATCGATTTCCCAATGTGTTATCGACCAGTGTTAAAGCACTTATGTGGTAAAGTATGGGTGTTAAGAGCTGTATTTTATACCTATTGACGTCGAACAAGTGAAGATCAAGAAGGTTTTAGGTAAGTACTCCTTTCTTTGGTAAATTTTTCACGAAGCAACCTAGAAATGACACTGTGATACAGCCTAAAAATAACTTTCTGTCTTACTAATTTTATTTGTATTCAATGGGTAGTTTATTATTTCACTCTCCGGCCACTCCCCACGCCATCCATAAACAACGTCATCGCGAATTTTTGGAATGATTTAACAGTGACGTCAGCTTCACTGCTCACCTACCACTGATTTTAATACAAAGTGTGCAATGTTGCTCACTGACAAGCGATGTAATACAGAACAACAAAACAAAATAAATATTAAACACAAATACTTACAGATCGCCAAGGAAAACTACTATGTGCTTCGGAAATCATTGTCTACCTTCGAAAATACGAACGCGCGATCATGAGATCTAAAATAGAGTTGTTAGTTGAAATACTTGCCTATTTCTTATTACCATAATGAAGCATTGCCTGTATGGGTGGTTACTCTGCATGTACCGTGACGTTCGAGCTAATTCGGAAACACGAAGATTATCGAAGCGCAAACCTTTTCTGGGTTTATCTGTAAACTTGCCTATCAAACCACTGCGCTTCATCGACCTCTAGATGCAAGAAATTCAGGAAAACTTGATCAAATTACAGATTTTTAACCGTTATTTTTCAGACTTCAACCAGCATCTATTCGTCTCTGTCTCACCTGCGTGTTCCTAGTGAACCCGTACCCGAGGAACCTCTCATCATGAGCGGGCACGGTGTCGGCCGCCACGTAAAAGGGCTCGTACAGCAGCTCGAAGTTTGTCACGTTGTGGCTGATGTGTGTTTGCGTCGACTCGTTGCCCCCACTCGCTTCCCATCTGGAACATTCATGCTAGTGGAGAAACTTTCTCGATGCTTAACCCTCAAGCAAGTCCCGGAAATACTGCTACCCACATTATATTTTTAAAGTCTGCAGACAGGTTTTGGTAAACCAAAACTACTAAACTACTACTACTTACTATTGTGGGATTTACTAAAGTAAATCATCTGCGGCTTGCATGCGTCAGTGAGTGTATTGGAACGTCAATTTCACTTCAGCATCAATTTTAATTCGTTTGGGAAGTTAGCTAGGATTGATTAGAACTGTGACCAGAAATGTTCACAGCAACACATATGGTGTGGACTAAATAACTTAGAAAAGGTAACTTTTAGCGAGGACTTCTACTGCTACACGTTTTTTTTAAATTCTGTGTGTCATTGATGAAACGATTTGCATTGTCAACTTACCTAGAAAAATTCGAAGCGTACTGATTATAAATGAACACTTTCCTATGGAATGGTATCGCTAGTTTACTTCTCGAGAGCCGCACCAGCTCCGACTTGTTCACTGGGAACTTGGCCACTCTTCGGTCCAGCTCATAAGTAGGCACCACGTATGCACATAGCGGACATTTGGGCGTACTCGCAAGAAAATTGTCTAAGGCATCCATCATTCCTCTAGACGGTACTATATCAATATCCACTAAGAAAACAAAAGGTGTATGGCAGTTCTTCCGTGCCAAGTTCCTCATGTGATTCTGAGGGTAGGGATGCCTCGCTCTCCACGCGACAGTGTCCGCTCGTCTCTCTCCGGGCGGCAGGGGGCTGGCATCACAGTCCCTCGCCCACATCGGCATCGAACCGTGTAACCCTGGTCTTTCCGCTGGCATAGTTATATGTAAAGCTAATCTTGAATATAGTTCTGGTTGGCATCTAAACAACCAAGTAGTGAAAGCTCTTAACTGTCTCAATTCGTCCCCGGCCACAAAAACAGCCACAGAGATGGGGCCCGTCCAATGGGGAGCTATCCTCAGCAGCTCATGGAGTCTCTCTATGGAGCTCTGTGTGGCGAGGCACACGCGGCTGTTGCTGGACACTTCGGCGTACAGCTCTCCGACCGCTGCGTAGTCGAACAGTCTGTAAGAGCGGCTGCCGTCCCACCTGCCCAGCCGCAAGTCAACTCTGGATATGGGATCGTCATCTATGATGGAGTTGGGCGCTGTGCCACCGATGCAGGGCTCGCAGGTGGGTGGGTCGGAGGGCGGCGCGGTGGCGTGCAGCGGACAGGACGCGGGGTGCAGGAGCCACAGGTTGGCGACGGCGTTGTAGGCCACCAGCGCCACCGCCGCAAACATCACCACGCTCCATTGGAACCGCCAGCTCCGCTGTTACAAACAGTGAACAGCAGTCAGTAATGTTAGCATAAAAAAAAATGCAAAACTTTCAAAAATATACGTACTGTTGGGTAATGACGTCTTTGCCAGGAAACAAGCATTGATGTTCATGAATAAATCATAATAGTACTAATAGGAAGTCTAGTGTACCTATAATATTTACACACCAAATGGGTGCGGAGTGCTCTGTAATCATCAAAGACTGACTATCAGCGATGCTACCGGCGCGGCGGCGGCACCTCTACGTCTTTTCATTTCAAATCTCACAATTTTAAGTTAACTTTCTTTTGTATAGGTACACAAATTGCCTGACCCGGGCAAAAAAGTCGTAATCAGGTCATAATATCATCTATTCTACTTACTATCAAAAAATACTCTGTGTTACTAGCACTCGATTTATTTGTTGTTAAATTGAATTAATCAAATTAATATTGACACAATGTAATCATAAAATAATTTATCTAAAGAGGTTTTTCAATTACTTATATTTTAAATGTATTTTAAACTCTTTTAAGATTTTAGAAAGAAGGAACGTTATGCCAACCTGAACTTAAAATCTGGAAATTCGACATTTTTAAAGATTAAAATTAAACTTTTTGTAAATTCACTAGTTTTCAGGAACATTAAAGATTAAATTAAGAAAACATAAATTACAACTTCAAGATATTACGATTTGCATCATGCATCTACATGCTACTTTTTTATCGCACCTATTAATTATTATTATCAGAATTATAAACGTCTCACGACATCATTTTAAATTATTATTTTAATGAGCGTATGAAACTATTGCGACCGTTTTGGCTGTGAGTATTTCCTGAAACCCGATGTGGGGTTGCACCGTAGTGAATATCGGGACTCACCCAACTCTCCTTGGGCAAAGAAAACTTGCACGGGTCTGTGAGGTAACCTAGTGTACTCAAATCTGTGTTCAAAAGACCATTTCAGACTAATCTACGAAGATTAGTTTCTGAATTGGTCTTCACATAATCTGACCAAGATTATTTCTGGACTATAAAAGAGATTAAGACCTCTAAGTTTTTTCGGTGTTTCTTCTCAGAGTAGTCGGAGTCACGTCAAATATTGTTAGGTTGCAAAAGTAAGTCGTAAAGTTGTAAACATCATATATCAGTGCTCCATACATACAAAGTATGGCAGAGAAAGGATCTAAGTAGTTGCTTCTATATCACCCTAATTGCGTAAAACACTTTCAATCACAATCGGAATAATTTTAAAGGATATTGCTAATCCATTCACATTGCACATCCACTTCATAAATGTGTCTGCTCTACAACGTAAAAAACGCAATGAATGTTGTTTAACTGTCAAAAAAGCCATTGCTACTGTCAGTGTGTTACACAACTACCCCGCCGGCCCTTCGAACCGATATGAACTTTTTGACCTGGTATTCATATCTTTCGGGACTTCTTCGTGAAAAACTAAGGTTTTTTATGTGCAGTAATGAATTAAACAGCAAGGTTTGACATAAAAAGACATATTATTCACAGTTCAATGAAAAAATTTGTAACATAACCTCACGCCGGGTTTCGCCGCAGGGGCAGGCAGGTGTATTTAGGTGTAGGTGCACACATACGTTTTGCAAGATTTTAGGTTTTAAAATTAAACAAATGAAAAAAATCTTTGAGGTGATTTAAAATTTGAAATATTGTTATAAGTATTTAAATAATCAAATGAAAGCACTCAATGGAAGTGACACTAAAAATAGACATCCACAGGTCTGTCCACAGGTAGGTTTTTTGATCCATTTGTTTACATTTATCACCATACACATTTATAACAGACTATAAAAAAGGAATTTAAAAATTACCACTTTGTCTCTTCTTGCTTTGCCCATTTGTCTTCGTTTCAGGTTCTCATGGATGCACGGGGCCGCTAGTCAGACATCATCTGGACAACATCAGCATTTCATTCATTTTCTTCAATTCTTAGTCGATCTGGTGAGAGAACACAAACATTAATCATAATGATTTTCAACCATAACATAATCAGCCTATAATGTTCCCTACTGCTGGGACACAGGCCTCCTCTCGGTAAGAGGGAGTGGGCCGTAATCCACCACGCGGGCCTAGTGCGGGTTAGTAGATGTGACATGTTTTCGAATTTTTTGTTCTAGCACATGCCGGTTTGCTCACGATTTTAAACCAATTCTAGTATCCTACTTCCTACTATAATCCTACTAATATTAATAGGTATTAATATTAATTATTAATTAATATTATAAATGCGAAAGTTTGTGAGGATGGATGGATGGATGTTTGTTACTCTTTCATGCGAAAACTCCTTAACGGATTTTGATGAAACTTTACAGTAATACAGCTTATACACCAGAATAACACATAAGATACCTTTTATCCCGATATTCCCACGGAATCGACACTTATGCGGGTGAAAGCCCGAGGCGCTGCTAGTCCTTAATAATTGGACGTGGCAGCTTGACCTGCTTGAGGCTTGACTCTTGAGTCTGTTACCCTACACTGTTAAATTCGTTTATAAATACAAAAAAAAAGATTTTATATAGACTAGTACACAAAGGGAGAAACTCAAAGGTAATTATTGAGACAAAGAAAATAACAATACAATGAACAAAACATGCTGATCGGTTATCGAATGAAATCGACAAATAATTGGTTACTATTCAATGATTTTGCTTTTATGTCCAATATTGAAAGCATTTCTATAGGTATCGTAAATAGACCTAATCACCAGTGTCTTAATATTCTAACAATAACTTTTTTATGAACCTTATCAATCGATCATTATCATTCATACGCGGTTTTATAGTTATCAGTTAACTTGATGAAGAACGAATCGTAAGTCAAGTAAGACTGTCACCGTGTAGATAAGTCGTTCACCCCTCGTGTTCGTCGCAGATATCGAAACCAGGTATCCTGTCTAACCTAACGTATCCTAACGTAGCTTGTCATCCTGTCGCGGGATTGTTTGAAAGAGTTACCGTGGCCCCGGAACGCAAAGGGCAAAGAAGGAACATGGATGGGTTTTAGTCAGTAAACGTCTGACACTCCCTCTCGCTCAACCCACAGCGGGAGGGCTCATTTGATGATTTCCCATCCTTAAAAAATAAGCAGTGAGTTATAACCTGGAACCCCACTTCCACCTTCTTGCCAATAATAGTGTACCTACCTATAGTGAACTTCTAGGCACGCCTGGGCCAAAATACCTAATCGTAAACAACTACAACTACAACATTAAACCTACCTAATTAACTTCTTACGAAAGTTAATAAGTAGGTACCTACTAGCTTTTGCTCGCAGCTTCGCCCGCCACGGATGTCAGAAAATATCCTACGGGAACGTACTATCGGGATTAGAACTACCTGTGTGTTAATCCAGGTTATAAACTATTTGTGTGCCAAATTTCATCCAAATACGTTCAGCCGTTTTTGCGCCACTAAGACGACACTCTGACCCCAATCCGGGACATACATCCAGACAAACAGACAAACGAACAAAAATTATATAAAACGTATGTGTAAAGGTAAATAACGTAACAGGGACTACGATAACGCGCATCAAACATGGGATCCCATTTAATTGTTTCCTTCATCTGTAGGTACAGACTAGCACATCTAGTTACTACAATCTGTCAAATTTCTTTAA
The DNA here is from genome assembly GCA_963669345.1 of Gortyna flavago. Lineage (NCBI taxonomy): Eukaryota > Metazoa > Arthropoda > Insecta > Lepidoptera > Noctuidae > Gortyna > Gortyna flavago. Next base: position 1,409,478 of record OY770130.1, read on the forward strand.
TAGATTTTCAATTTTATTGATAGAGCATAAGGCTCAAAGTTGATAGGGTAAATTTGACAGTTTCGGGTAACTAGCTTGATGTGCTAGCGACTATCTGTACTCGTATGTACATCATCACATCCAGACAATGAACAAACACCTGTTGGCAATGCCAACCACTGTGACTGACTTGAACCAGCGACCGCTCTTCGCCACTGCGTTAATTGATAGAAAAGTACCTACATCATAATCAGCTGACCCGGCGAACTTCATTCCGCCTCAGAATTTGAGAGACAAATCCAACAAATCAAACATCATAAAAATCGGTTCAGCCATTCTTGAGTTAGAAATGGCCCGACTTTGTCTTATTTATATATACCTATAGATATATAAGGTCCCATTAAAATAGATGAACAAACTTTTAGAAATCATTCAGACCACCAAAATAAGGACTGGTCATCATCTGCCTAGCCTTTTCCCAACTACGTTGGGGTCGGCTTCCAGTCTAACCGGATGCAGCTGAATACCAGTATTTTACATGGAGCGACTGCCTATCTGACCTCCACAACAAAGTTACTGGGTAATACGATACCCCTTGGTAAGACTGGTTGTCAGACTTTCGGGCTTCTGACTACCCGTAACGACTGTCAAAGATCCACGAATGACAGCCGGGACCAACGGCTTCCGAGGCACGGAGGGGTCTCGGTATGTAAAGATGGTCACCCATCCACAGACCAACCGCGGCAAGCGTAGCTTAACCTGACCGATCGACCTGTGCGGCTGTTCTATAAAAATATATAAGAAAAACGCATTAGATACAAGTAGATACAAGAAAAATAATCAGCTAACGAAAATACACTAATGTGACGACAATGATTACGCTAGTAATATATAAGTCAATGTGTGACGGCAATTTATTATTTTAGGTCAAAATAAAATCACTTTAATAAATGTTTTTTTTTTTTTGCTTGGATATCTTTGGTTAGACGTACTGCATACCTACCACGAGCTCTTAACGCAATAAACTTTAGAACCTAAACTGAACTGTTCTGCTAATTCGTACCATGACGTCAGTTTAACGATTCAATTTAGGCCGTGCCATCTGGATACCTACCACGAGCTCTTAACGCTCATTCACTTTCAACGATTCAAATGCCGCTGAGCGTATTGGACGTCATGGTACGACTGTGAACGATGCAGTTTAAGAACCTAAACTGAAATGTCTTGCTTTTGAATCGTTTTTAAATCGATCATGGTAGGCCTCCTGAGCATCCATCTATTAATAGGACCCTGCATAGAAGATTTAAAGAAGAATGAGTAAAATCTGCACCGACTCCCAAACTACAACAACTCGATTGTCCCCGATCGACTTATCGGATCGTTAAAAACTTTTTGATGTACCATATCTTAGACATTCCACCGCTGATTACCCAGACTCATCGACGCCAATCGAGTTGGTGGCGAAAAACCTTTGTACAGGCTGGCTGGTTAAACGAGGGACATATTGATGGACACATTCGAAATGGGATTCGATTATACAGGGGTACTCTCTATTCGAATCTCGTTTCAAATATGTAAAAAATCTTTATCATCGTGACTTCGTGTGGCTCCAATTAGTAAATGATAAATGATTTATTTTTGTAAGTAGGTTTGTACAACAATTCATTGATTTGAGTTATTCGTTATACATATTTGAGCAATTATTGTGAGCATTACTTACCTATACGTAATCCTCATGACCCTGAGTAATTTCGTCGTTTGATCAGTGATAATAAATACCAATGGAGAGCCTACATTTTTCAATTATTACCTATTGTCAGGGTTCCGTACCTTAAAAGGAAAAACGGAACCCATATAGGACCCCTTCGTTGTCCGTCTGTCTGTACGTCTGTCAAGACCCTTTTTCTCAGGAAATTAATAGGTATCAAATACTCAGGGCTGCAATCCCTTGAAGCAGTGAAAAAATTAAACTTCTAAGTCAACACAATCACAAGATACGGGCGTTGACCTGGAATCATGACATTTGGCAAGAAGCAATGTCAGAAAGCACAAGTAAAGGTAAAAATCCGAAAACCGTAGTACGGAACCCTCGGTGCGCGAGTCCGAGTCGCACTTGACCGGTTTTTTTCAGGGATTGCACCACCCTAAATGTGAGTAATTGTAATAGGAACCAGTACTTATAAGTTAATTTTCATAACTAGTGACATTTTCTATTTATTTTAATTATATAGGATGTAATTAGATCCAGGATCTACGAAATCATTTTATCTTATAACTTCTACGCTAAATAGCTGTACTTTTCTTTAATTTTCTCTATTTTCATGCCTACTGAGTACCTGAGCAGGTCAACTGATCCGTTCTATGTATATTATGTATATTAGAGGTAATAAGATAAGTAGGTTCCTAATTAAAAATAGATATGTTCGCGCAGTTTTCAGGAGAAGAAGATGACTTGCTTTAACACCAAAATACTTACATAGGTAGATATGTACTTCAACTAAGCACAATTATATTTTCTTAGACATTACAACACTGAAAAGCCTCCTTAATTTCATGAATACAAATGAAACTTGCAAAAATACACACACGGAATAACTAATAATAACTGCAACATTGTCATTGAGGTTATTGTCTGAAATAACTGTAAATGTAACGAAATATCACGGGAACACAACCGCACTGAAAAAGGAATATTTTCCATAAATACAACGTTGTTAAAAGTGATGGAATTATTTTGTTTCAATTAGTAAATAACACAACACAGAGCCCGTGGGTGGTGAAATATGATCACGATTGCGCATGACAGGATTGCGGACATGCGCAGTGGGCCCCTCGCAAATTTCAGCTCTATCTGCATAAGCTACAAAACAGACATGCAGGTGGGTAGATATATAGATAGATACGTATATATTATAGATTTAACGGGTGGCCCGCGACTTAATGAATTCCTATCTTAACAAGCCTTAACTATACATATTGTACTTAACTATACATTCATTCTAATAGGACCTATTTAAAAAAGAATGACAGTTGTGAATAATTATTTGTACTTATGAAGGGGATACTTGCTAAACGTTACGAACCGCTGAATAAACTAATTTGAAAAAGCAGGCATTCGTTCTATTTTAGGTAAGAATAAGAAACTTTTATTTGTAAACATAGGTAGTACCACCGTCGTTCTTCCAATTAACACCACTAAGATAGAGATTCAGGTTATTATTAACGACAGGTGATCTAATTTGGCACTGAAAACTGAAATGGAAATAAACAAACCTATTTGACCATGGTAAAACAGTAGGTAAAAACATTACCCTTCTTTTGGGCTCCGCCACAGTCGGTTAAAAAGGACCATAGGTGGTCAAAACTTGATAATAATTTTTATGAAACTTTTTTTTGGCATTCTATCCTATACCAAAGTGTTATTACCAAAGTTTTCTGGCGATTATTAATGTTATACCTACCTACCTATTATCACTCACATCACACCAATTCTTTTTAAGGAGGTTTCAATAATAAACTCAGCATTAATCGAGCTCTTGAGTAGTTCACTGATCATTGTTTCCCAAAAAGTCGTTTCGATTATGAATTAGCGGTTTTAATTTTTCATGAAAACGTTGCAAAGAAAAATGCAAAACTAACTGAAATGATTCTCGCTCTAAATAAGACATTAAGGTATTTACTCTCTTTAACCAAGCATCTTATATAATATGTATTGTTATGGCGCTTCAACGACGTAAGTCTGTGTGTTTGTGTGATTGTTGTTGTGAGTGTGTGTGTGAGAGTGTGTGTGTGTGTGTGTGTTGTGTGACACAGTTTTAGTTAGACACAAAACCAGGAAGTGACAGCAGTAGCTAACATAGGTAACTTATGAAGTGAGACTGAAATATGAAACTGTCTTTTATTTGCATAAAACAGTACTACAGCTGTCTAAGACTCAATAGTTACGACAGTGTAGACTCTGGCTGTAAGAATGAAAAAAACAGTTTGTTTTTCTTCAGATTACCTACATGGGAATTAAAACCTTAACTATATCGGTGCCTCTACACAGCTCTACCCACCTCTTCCATACATGAATAGAGGCGTGATGAATATAATGTAAATCTGATTTTGAGGGTTTCCGTACCCAAAAGTACAGAACCCTATTTAATTACTAAGCCTACGCTGCCGTCTGTCTATCCATAGTACCTATTTATAGATAAATACCTACATAAACTCTCGCTTATTCCCGAGAATACTTACCTATGTGTATGTACCATTATAATAAACCTAGACGTACCTACATAAACTGGATGAAAACCGGTGTTGAGCTTATATACCAATGGGGAGTCCGATTCATGCATGATTCATGCGGACGAAATCGCAGGCAACGCAAAAGTGAATAGTAGTGTGCTAAATAAAAAAAAATCGGACTAGTGACTTTTAATGCATGATCATGCAGCGTCTAGAAATGCATGATCAAAAGCCGCTCATCAGTTCAAGAAATTCATTGTATTTTACAAGAGTTGTGCAAGACGTAACTACACACATCAAAAGTGTCTAGGGATCAACATATATTTTTGCAATAACTTTTCTCCTGATTGATATTAATTAAAATTTTCTTTAAGGATTCATCAAATAAAGTGTTTTCGTTTGTCACAGTAACGATAAACCAAGTCACCTTTGCATTAATAAAGAAATTTGCCATTTTCCTAATAAAGGGATTTTTGACATTTGAACCACTAACACAAAAGTTCGAAAAAAAGACTGAAATAACAGTTTTCTTTAAAATTTTATTGGGTAACTTAAACAATTAATAATCCGTGTTTCTACCGCGAACACTAACAACACAAGAACATCGGTTTGGCATACTCAAAATGAGTTCATCCAAATCACGCTGTGGAATGGCCGCCCATGTTCGTTGCAACAACAAAAAAAGGTCTTCTTGCGACTGGATACCCTCCATATTCGGCAGAGCTCTTCTCTGTAGCATATCCCATGCATGCTCAATCGGGTTCAAGTCTGGCGACTGAGCAGGCCAGGGCAGGACATTGATGTTAGCTGCGGCGAGAGTCTGTCTTACAACTCTTGCGGTGTGCGGTCGTGCATTATCATGCATTAACTGAAATAAGGGACCGATTTGCACTTGTAGAGGAACGATGACGTCTGATACAATCGTCTCAGCATAAATTTGAGCGTTGAGGTTGCCTCTGATCCAAATCAACTCAGTTCTTCCGCCGATCCAAATACCCGCCCATACCATGATGGTTCCACCACTATAAGGATGGACTTCCTGGCAGGATTTTAATCGCTGTTGGCGTCCAGGGGTTCTCCAGTGTCGTATACGTCTTGTATCCGGTCTCATACCAAAACGAGACTCATCAGAAAAGCACACGAAACGCCATTGTTCTTCTGCCCAATTTCTGTGTTCAAGAGCCCATTGATATCGAATCCTACGATTGTGCATTGCTATAGGTGGTACCCGTAGCGGTCTTCGGGAATGAAGGTTCACTTCATGCAAGCGGTTTCTGACTGTTTGGTCGCTAATTAAGTTCCCTGAAGAGTGATGAAGCCTCACGGCTAACATCATGGCGGTTATTGTTGGAGCTCTTCGAGTTAAGATTTGAATGTATCGGTCTTGTCTCCGTGTGGTGCAGCGATACCGTCCTCCATGGCGCTCAGCCACGGTACCAGTGCTTCGGTAACGTGTCCAAAGTCGACTGATAACACTCTGACTTGTATTCAGAGCTAAAGCCACAGTACGTTGCCGGGAACCAGCTTCTATCATTCCCACGGCTCTGAGCATTTCTTCCCTGCTTAAATGACGTCGCCGCTCCATAATAACGTTGGTTTTAATCAGTAGTAGGGAAACAGTAGCACTAATAATGTCTTCAATGCGTTGTATGTTTTTATAGGGAAAATATTGACAGCTGATTTTCATCTTTTACTCGAATTTGATTCACAGTTCCTGATTCAAATTATGAAATGCACCAAAAAGGATCCATATAAATTTATAAAATCATAAATTTATTACAAAGCCACATCTCAATCTCAAGAAATCCGCATAAAAATGCTTGATCCCTAGACACTTTTGATGTGTGTAGATGGCGTTGGATAGGGCCTATGCTGCTCAAACCTTCTGTTTATTGAAAGTTAGAGAAGCTCTGTAAGAAACCAACAAAAGTTTCTTAACATGGGCAAAAAATCAACAATTTTTGAACTCTGAAAATTTTCAAGAAAAGATTATTGAGTTATTTTTAAATGGTGATGTACATAAAGTGTCATCCAATTTGTTTTGGATTAGAGAAACTCCAAAGCCTAGTGGGCCTGCTAAATTTTGCCAGTTTTACAGTCCTGAAAGGCAGACTAAATCATCGGAGTTTGCTGGAGTTCCTAAATTCAATTCTAAAATCGTCAAAGGAGCTACATACTGTTCCAGCAGAAGCACAGACAAATCTGAAGTGGTGGCTACAAAATTACCAGGCCTCGTCACCGATTCACATTGCACCACCAAGTCATTTCCTAACAACAGACGCGTCCGATCTAGCGTGGGGCGCACAGTTGGACAATCGGCCTCTGTCAGGATCATGGAACGAGCAGGAAGCTCTATTGCATTGCAACCAAAAATAAATGTTACCCATCCTAAAAGTCCTACAAGGCCATTGATAAATGATTTTATTTTTGTAAGTAGGTTTGCACCAATGACTAAATTGCACAAACACTTTTATTGTCAATCATATTTTTTTAAAACTAAATGTGGTCAGCTCCTACGATGCTCTACAGTCCTAGATCAGTCCGACAACCAAACAGTAGTTGCTTACTTGCGCAACGAGGGGGGGTCCAGTGAACGAAAATTTCGTTCACAGAGGGCGACGATTTCAAAGCCTCTGATGAACATTACAAAAGAGGTATTAAAAATTCTGGATCAACATTGCATCGTTCTAAAAGTTTTTCGTTTACCACGCAGATTCAATATTGTTGCCGATCGCCTATCTCGGCGTCGAAGCGCTGTGGAATGGCACCTGGTGCCTCATTGCACAGAAATGATATTCAGAAAATTCGGGACCATTGTGATAGATCTTTTTGCATCAGAAACAGCACATGTCGTTACCAACTATGTATCGTTAGATATGAACGACAAACTAGCAATTCGTCACGACGCGTTTCAATGGACTAGAATTTCCGATTAGCGTGGATATTCCCACCACCTTGTCTCGTGCCAAGAGTACTAGCGCATCTAAATCGAGCCTCCAGAATTTTTCTCCTGGTAGTTCCTCGGTGGGATCGAGTGTTCTGGAGGGGAGACCTGAAAGCACGAGTAATAGCAGCTGCGTTCACCATACGGAACCTCAGTCATTCCATAATGGACACGTCAACGGACCTTCCACCTCCCAAAGTCCAAGATATAACTCTAGAGCTATGGAAATGTGGGGATGGGATCAAAATCTATTAGACGGAATTCTGATCAAATCAATTAATTACAATCATCCTGGCGGAACTCAACTTGTAAGACTTGCAAAGTTGCTTGGTTACGATGGCCTAAATGGGCGGAAGAGCATAGAATTAACCCCGTTAATGCAGAAGGTTCAGTGATAGCACGGTTTTTGGCAGATTTATTTTTAATTGACAAACTTTCGTTCAAAACTATCCTTTTGTATGAGTCTGTAGTTTCTACGCTGTGTAATGCGGATGCAGCTGGTCTTTTGAGTTCTCACCGGTAGCAAACAGACCCTCTATCTTTGACATATATACTACTTTTGAAATCATTGCCCTCTTTATGGAATATTGATGATCTTGTGTCTTATTTAAAAAATAGTTTAATCGATTCAGACAATATTTTTTCTACATCCAGACATACAGCATTATTACTTCTTTGTTCTGGTAGACGAATACACGACTTGACTCTGCTCAGTGTTGATTCAGAACATTTGATTATGTCTAGGTACTGCTAATATAGTCTTTTGGCCAGTTTTTGGATCCAAGACCGATTCTGCAACTTAGGTTGACCCCGTATATTGGATAAAACAAACTATTGATATTCTCAAGAATAGACGAAGTTTGGCTTCATGCAATAATTTAAATAGAAATATTAGAGGTCAAGCAAGACCAGCCTCGTGAGCAGTAGGTAATGCAGGTTGGATTAGATCTCTTTTATTAGAAGCTAATATAATACCATCCCCCGGTAGTTTTAGGTCCGCAGTTGCATCCTAAAGTTGGTCCGAAAGTCTCTCAATCGAAAACATTTTAGCTAGAGGTAACGAGAGCTGAAAATACTTTTATGAAATATTACAAACGCCAGGTTATGCCAACCGTCTCTATAATTCGGATACTGTTGTTAATTTATTTGATCCTGTTAGTTGATTGCAGTCATTAATTTGAATTGTACCTATTGTTTCTGAATCGTGTATTTATAAATATAAGTAATATTCTAAACCTTAAATTGTAAGATCTCAAGGAAGGCCGTTATTTTTGTTTTTACAAGTGCTTGATGTACTCTGTAAATGACTAGTCATTGATATCTAATAATTGTGAATTATTATTATTTTTGTGATTTTTCGACTAATAAATAAAAATTATTGTTATTATTTCCAAGATGAATTTAAATTTTGGATGTACGAAAGAGAGGGATATATAGGGTAGAAGAGTAGGGAAGGATAAGCGGGACCACAGTGTTGCTATCTCAAATAATTAAGCTTCGAATTTAGGTAAGTAGGTAATTTAATATGCGTTTTATTTCAGGAAAAACGCTCATACTAACTACTGGACACATAGATAGTTAGTAGGTACCTACCGGTACTTATCCCAAATGTTTATTACCTACCTACAGTCATTTATGGGCCTCTGACTAAGGTACTTACCTACAGTTACAGTTCCGTTAACTTTTTATTACTTACTACTTATAAAACATTTCACTGCTGACTGACGCATAGGTGCGCACTGCGCGGTGCTAAAAAGTAGGCACATAACTAATGTAGTGAGCTACGGCTATTATCAAAACATAAAAGTTAATTTGTTTCATAATTGGGTAGGTACTTGGTAAATCTATCTGGTAAACAGGCAGCCTACTGAAGTTTTTCGTCATTCCTAGCAGCACAGGACACAGATTATGTACCTATAAGTATATTTTGTTTGATTTTTTCGAAAATACCTATTCCATTCTCAATTTCGTATAGCCTGGGTACAGATGCATATTTACCACTGACCCTGACCTGTATTATACATGTCTATTAGAGGTCAGTGATATTTACACTTATGGGGCACGGAAACAAAATGGTAGGTGATAACCCCGCGAAACGAATACGAGTTTCGAAACGTAAACAACACTACCAAAATCGTCAGGGCATCATCCCTAAGACGATTTTAATAGTGTTGACTTTATACAACGTAGAAAGAACATATTTCAGACTCCCCGGAGAGGTCAGACGCAACTAGGCTAGATTTTTTTTTTTTGCCGGAGCACGTTATGCGGCCCCTGTGGACCAAGCTAACTAAGATCATAGTCAGACAGGTTGAATTTGATTCCCACCAATCGGTCTTGCCACGACGACTCGTCATATGCATACGGCCAAGGCATTTTCTCCATCCTCACCGTTGGGTCAGGTCAGCGAAGCCCGAAATATTCTGTTTAAGGCGCAGGCCACACAGAAGGGACGTGAGACAAGGACTGGACGCAGATTCACGTATCTTCATTATTGGCCATACAAAATGTACGCGTCGCTTTTCAATCTGTACCTATACTAATTGCTGCGTCTGCGCCCCGTCCACGTCTCAGGTCCTTTCCGTGTGGCCCGCGCTTAAGAGCGTTTACGCCGTACGGCATTTCATACAAACTTTTAAGCTATTGTTTTTCGAAATGAATGAAACGATTTTAATGAAACTTCATACGCATAAGCAGGATACAAAGGTCTAAAAAGTTAGGTGAGAACATTTTCGAAATGTCTTATTTAAAAAAAGATAACTGGAAATGTTTCTGTTTCTATGGAAACTTAAAAATCGGTCTAATTTGGCTGTAACACAATTTTTCGAAAATGTTCTCACCTAACTTTTTAGACCTATGTATCCTGCTTATGCGTATAAAGTTTCATTAAAATCCGTTCATTAATTTCGAAAAACAATCGCTTGAAAGTTTGTATGAAATGCTGTGCGGCGTAAACGCTCTTAACGGAAAACATACTACATTTTTTTCCTCTATGCGGAAAACTAAACGCTTGACATCAAACATGACCACAGAACATATATACCCTGACGGGAACATGACTGTGTGTCAAACTGACAGTAGTGACAGTGGTATAACTACGCGGTCGTCGTGTGTACTGGTTTTGGCACGCACTGGTGCACAGCACATGAGCACACACTGCCACTGTACACTATAAACATAACCTTAAAGTAGAAGGAAATTACTTTGATAAACTGTGTTTAATCGGCACTCTAGCAATATGTTTAACATACCAGCCTGGGAGGATGACGGCCCTAAAACTGAATCAACATTTATACAAAAAGTAAAGGTATGTTCAAAGAGGATGTACCTATTACACTAGCGTTTTGTTGGATAAATTGCTCATTAAACTCCGACTTTTAGCCGCGACTGCAGCAAAATGACACTTCTTAATACCTCATTTCGGACTGCGTTTAGAGTTGGTTTCCTTATTCAGAGGTTTAGAGATATGCATGTCAGATGTCAGATAAGTTTAGTTTGTTACACTATTCTGTACTAGAAAAAAAACAAGATTTGGTTGATGGCCGCGAAAAAACAAAAAGACGCCAGTTTCAGTCTTAAGGTCTTAAGTAACACTTATGCTGTCATCACAGAGTACTTTTTGATAGAGATAAGAAAAGTCCGGATATACGTGCCCCCGCGTGTTGTTATTTTAAAAAGAAATAATACCCAAGTGACCCCAAGTAGGTAGGTAGTGAAAATCAAAGTATATTCATACACATTCACTGCCGTGTAGGTCACCGGTGACCGCGAACAATAGATTTTCTATTGTGTCTGTTGTCTGGCAGTCAACGTGTTAATATAAAATAACAACGAAATTCATTGAAAAATTATGCTTATTTTTTTTTAACTGTTTGAAATTTTCTAAATATCGAGAATCAAACTTTTTACGTTCCACAAAACACCACCACCCACACTTTGAAAAAACATAAACAACATTCCTCAGATATAGCCTTTCTGAAACATTTTATTACAGAAAAAAGAAAAACCAGAGAATAAAACAAAATCACAAAAAGATCATCATGTTAAAGAAAAGAACAATAACATCACTTTTAATGGTCTTAACCATGCATCACGGAAACGTAAAATTGAAAACAATGAAATAATCAAAAGTAAAAAAGATACAATATCTAATACAAAGAAAAAGAAATTTGAAGAAACAGAAGCCATTCCAGAAACACAGAATTTTGATGAAATACTTCTCAACGCTAAAAAGAAAAAGTTTAATGAGGTCATTGAAAATGATGATAAGGAAGACTTGTTGTTCACTGAAAACAAACAAAAGAAAGGAAAGAAAAATAAAGCTAAAATAAGTCCAAATAATTTAAGTATAAATAATAAGCCTACAAAAGATGTAACTAAACAAAATATTAAGAAGAAAACTATAGTTAATGGTGAAGTAAAACAAAATAAGAAAAATAAAGTTAATGAAGAAAATGAAAAGACAAATAGTGAAGTAACTGAAGTTATTTCACCTGTTAGTAAAAAGAAGGCTAGACTAAGATCTTTACTAGACAGTAAAAGTCACAGAAGCCCTATCAATGTTAATCAAACTGGTAATAAGCTGCGAGATAGAATGTTGGAGAGGTTAAAAGGTATGTTTCTTCGGCTTGGTACAGCTATTACAAAAGTACTAATTAACTGGTTGAATGCCTTACAGAAACAATCAAAAAGCCATTGTGTCTCAGGTGGATCCATGTTCATGCAACAGATTAATAGTTAATTTGTCTTGCTATGATGATGATGGGACTCCCTTTTCCGCACTTAGACTCCCATTCGGTCCGTTATGCGTTTTGTCTTGCCTATTTATTAATTTTACGAAAATAATGTAATGTTACATTGCTATGAAAATCAATATAATACAGTTCTTCGCTAATGTTGTTAAAAATATTGAATTTAATCAGACCAAGGTCTTGAAACCACACTGCCTGTATATTGAACCAAAGTTACCATCAATTCAGCTTACTAATATTATTTAGTTTATTAAAATTATTGAACGTGGCAATGCTGCCAGCCTTTTGGGCACTGTTCCTGTTGACAGCGATGCGGACGAATTTTTTGATGCCCTATGATTCTTTTTTCATACAATTGTACATATTATTATTTTAAATGTTAGCTTGTATTATGTAAATAAAAGTATTAAATAAAAAAATCAAAAACTATTGAAACAATATGTTGGATTTATCAGAGTTTGAAGTTAAGAAACATATACACAGTATATAATTATTATTTTAGCTGGTGATACCAGTAAAAAATCATTCCCACAATATATTCTAAACATTTCATTTCTTTCCAGCTGCCCAGTTCAGGTACTTAAATGAAAAGCTCTACACATCATCAGGATCTGAAGCCCAGCAGTTGTTCCAAAGTGACCCAAATGCCTTCGAGACTTACCACCAGGGGTACCAGCTACAAGTCAAGAAGTGGCCTGTTAATCCACTAGATGTTATTGTTAAGAAGATTATGAAAATGTAAGTTGGTTCTAATTATGCCTAACCTTTTGACCACCACAGTCATAGATGACAAACCAAAATGTGCCCAGCACTCCACGGTTCGGCTACATGACAGACTTTGACACCGAGGGCACGTTTTTGATTTTTTGACATGTGGCGGTCAAAAGGTTAAGGTTAATGGAGCTTTTTATCAAGTTCAGGTTGGAATCTCCATTGTAGTTCGATACAAGTTAATAATCTATGCTTGCTAAAACAACAAAATGTAGCCATAAAATACTGGTTTATAGCATGTTTATACCATTTACCTACTTTCTAGCAAAGTTGCAATGGTCAGGTACCAAATTTCACTTTTAAGCGTAAACACTGTAAGTACCTAGCATTATCATCTCAGCCAAAATGACACCCACTGCTGAACTAGACAAACCTCCAAACAACAAGTTGTCAAATACTTCTTACTATAGAAATCATTTTTTAAAACCAATTCCTTACCTCACCAGGCCCAAAACCCATACAATAGCAGACTTAGGCTGCGGTGAAGCAGCCCTGTCCCGTCGCGTGCCTCACAAGGTGCGCTCCTTCGACCTGGTGGCGACCGCTCCAGGAGTAGAAGCCTGCGACATGGCCCGGACACCGCTGTTGACTGCGTCCATGGATGTCACTGTGTACTGTCTGGCACTGATGGGCACAGATCTCACGCAGTATCTGGTTGAAGCTAATAGGGTGTTGAAGATGGGGTGAGTTCCATATTTATACTTTGTTTCTTTTGTGTAATACAGTGTCAATAATATAAATGTAATAAAGTACAATTTCTCCTTAAATAATAAAACGCACATGAACCTATTGACCGCCTCAATCTGACAAATTTTTTCGTGCCCGTGCCTCCACAGTCGTAATATACGAGTGAGTACCTATGTTCATTTTTTGTTTTTTTTATATCATTGAATGACCCCATTCGTCGTAGATACTTGTTGATTTATGAGCTGGGCGCTAGAAGCACAGCAATTGATATAAAACCAAGCGACAAATAAAGTCTTGCGGTCACTAAGATTCAGATAATTTCATTTGCTCAAACATGTGTGTACATACAATACAATGCATGCAAGGTGTTATAAGTACCAAGATGGGGTTGTGCTAACACGTTTACCATAAAAGCCGGCAGTTCATAAATCGACAAATCTATTCGATCTATCTATGACGCATACGGCCGTGCAATGAAATAAAAAAGGAACTTAGATTCTTGGTCGTATAAATACGACTAAGGCGGCACGGGCATGAAAATTCATGGTGTGCAAATATTAATATAAGTTTATAACTAAAACAAAATAATAATTAATTAGGTACAACATTCATTAAAATTGATAATGCTGACATAAGTAAATAAATTGATTTAAATTGATTGATTACCTACATAATTAATTCATATAGAAATAGATAGGAGTTACATACAAACTTGTCAAATATTCAATTATCAAAAATAAAAACAAAAAATATTAAATAAATGTCTGCTTTGTATCATGGTCAAAAATAGTCTTCGAAATCATGTGGAGATATTCGCTACTGGAATCATGATTATTATATAAATGATTGATAAATAACATGATTTTCTTAATTATTAATTTGAAATTTATTTTGTCCACAGAGGGCATCTCCTAATAGCCGAAGTAGAAAGTCGATTCGACAAGGTCGACAACTTCGCTAAGGAAATCGAGAGACTCGGCTTCAAACTGAAACAGCTGGACAAGAGCAACAACGTGTTCTTCTTCATGGAGTTCACGAAGATCAGGGACCCGCCCGTAAAGAAGGCCAAACTACCCGCGTTGGCCCTGAAGCCTTGCTTGTATAAGAGACGATGAATAAAGCTGTTGAACGTCTTTAGAGTTGTTTGTTATTAAAACCCTGTTATTTAATACCCGACAAAAAACTTTTTAACCTATAGACCGCCCCAGAATTTTTGTTCCCGTGCCGCCTCAGTCGTATTTATACGACTGAGAACCTATGTTCCTTTTTTATTTCATTGCACGGCCGTATTCGTCATAGATAGATCAAATAGATTTGTCGATTTATTAACTGGCGCGGCTTAACCAAACGGTCAATAGGTTAACAAGAAATTTAACGAAAAAAGGAACTGAAAGGCAGGTTGGCGCCAAAAAAACAAAGGCGCCAAGCAAAATGATGGCAGCTTGATTGATCCTTTGTTTGGCGCCGACTCTACATTAATCACTAATTTAGGACTTTATTTTTCTTTTCAGTTTCTTTTGTCGTTGTTTTTATGTTTTAAATGTCATCAGAACCACCTTTGTGTAAGTATAAACAGAATCGGTTCACAAGACAAGTGAATCAACATCTTTTGTTTCCTCGTTGACCCCCAGAATCACCGGTATCGACTACACAGTAACAAAACGAAAATTCTGTAGGAGAAAAATAAATCAACCCCTGTTTTTCTACCCTTATGAGTGATTATAAAAGGGACTAATTTGGAGGTATACCCAATCCAATAAAAAATAATCGGACTACACTGTAAGATACTACACGGTAATACAATAAAAAATAATACAAGTCTACTTGAGAACCTCCTTTTTTTATCGGTTAGAAATTTCGCAACTTGTGTTGCTGCCAAAAATCTATTCAAATTCTTGTTTTCCAACTTCCCCTCAAATAAATATGAACTTTAGGTAGTTGTAAATTAGGTTGACTTCCGATTGACTAGTACTATTGAAAATTATACTTATAAAATATTGACTAAAGTTAGAAACCAACATTGTGAACGCAGTTTAAATGGTTTGACAGATTTGCATTTGGACAATCATCTTAAAATAAAACATTTTATTATAATTTTAACTACTTTATTTTATAATCATCAAAGATCATTAATGATATTGATTGTCATACAGCGTTTCTTTAAAGCTTTCACCTGATTAAGGTTCTGTATCATTCGCTTATAACTAAATTATCACAATCTTTTATTATAACATTCATTTTGTATTACGAACTATTTCATCACTATGTATCAATAACATCCAAGTATAATTTAATTCCGGTCGTACAGAATAACATTCAAAGTTACATAATTTTCTTCTAAAAAGAGGAACTGCAATAAATAAATGCATCGATTATAATCTTAGGTATTAGGTCTTAGTACTCACACACGAGCGGCACACGTTGACGCAAGAGCCAACTGCAGCCGCCGACACGCGACTGTCGTGTATTTGAGCACCGTAGGTACTCAAATACTCTGCCGTTGTCGCGTGCCGCTCGTGGAATGAAAACTTAGGCTTCATTTGTGATGTAAAAGATTAATTAATTATAAGGACACAGAGCAGGTAATCGCCGCACCGACAGCGACTAGAGACGGCACTGCTAATAAAATCGCGAAGCCGAAAGTGCGTTGAGCGCAAAACTTCTTTCACGGACTGCCTTCAAAGCCGTCAGTTTCTACAATTAATTTGTGTCCTAACGTGAGTTAATGTTGACAATGCCGCCGCTGAAGCTTCTTTATGGTAATTTATATTGGAACATTGAAATCACAGCTGTTGCTACTTGTTTATCATTATAACTTACTTTAGGTTAAAACTACTCTTTATGTACAATTTACTATATTCTGTCCTCTAATTCAGAACCGCAAGCCCCATGTTCACGATACAAAAATAGTTGTGCAACACTGTTGCAGTAACATGATTTATGTTGCTGGAAGCATGTTACATACATCATATACTAGATGAAGTGTTGCCAGCAACACAAACAAAAGTTTTAAATTGGAAGGTTAATATTTGCGAAGTATACTTTAGACATTAAGTTCTTCCATAACATCCTCGGCTTCAGCGCGAAGATTCTCCACTTTTTCAATGAGTGTCATCTATAAATAGTACACAATAATATTAATAAATAGTTATAGCAATAATAAAATCCGCAGCACTATTTGCGTTGTCAAAAATTTAAAATACTGGAGGACTATTCTGTTACCTACCAGCGTCGACGAGTTTATAAACACGATATCTAGGCGGTAACAACAGCATTGGAATAGAAAATATCAGTGCCTATAATTTACCGCTAACAGCAAGCAAAAGGAACAGAGCCCACTTTAAAAAAAAAATGTCACTCTTCGCTATCGGTCCGAAACAGCGTCTGAATAATAATTATTATTAATCGTCTAAGTTGTCGCACTGCAGGCCCTCGGCCTCCCTTCCTTGTTGCCGGTCTGATGCAATACTGGGCCAATCTTTTAAAAATGAGTAGTTGGATGAAAATCTGTTTGGTACGCTACTCCACTTTTCGAACGTTAAAACACGGTCAGAGGAGAATTTCAAAAACAGGTATAATTTTAAACGCATCTTACCCTGGCAGCACTGATGAGTTGGTTGGCGACGTTGCGTGACAGATGTGACACGCTCGACATCAGGTCGTCTGGGGACGCCTTGGCGAGGTCTTGTACACGCTTGTACCCCGCACGTAACAGTTGCATAGCACGCGCCTGTTTGACAAACAATTACTTTACATAAAGTTATGCACCTGGGCAATGTTCGTCCTTCCGTATTAGTACGAATAAGCTATAGTATTTTATCTCACGAAGGGACGCGCGCCTTACTTGTGTTTACCAAGTGTACAAATACGCTGTGAATGTGTGTATAAGCGCACGAGCTCTCTGTACCGTCCGAGACAATAGCTAAGTCGGAAGTGTGTGTGTGTGTGTGTGTGTGTTATGTGCTGACACTACTTCACGCATTACTATTTTACCTTCTTAACATTGGGCAGCTCCATCAGCTGCTGCAGCTCAGGCGCAGCGCAGTGCTGCAGCTTCCCGGACAGCTCGGTCAGCAGCGCGCAGAAGCTCCACAGTCGCGGAAGTTCCGCGCAGAAGCGCGCAGCACACGACGCGAGGGTCGCTGATGATGACATCACTGACTGTACTGTGCCGCGGGCGAGGCTGTACCTAAAATAAAGTCATCATGATCAACATCATTCTTCCATACTTCCAGGAAACGATGTATGGACTGTGTGAAAGATGATATGGCTAAAAAAAGGTGGTGACTACCGAATTGACGACTAATAGAAAGTATGGAAGAAAAATACATGTTGTCATCTCGGTAGTCACCCCTTGAAGTAATTTTTAACAAAGTGTTTACTTTTTTCTTTTTTCCAGAATTCGAAGACTAATAATTATAGCTGTAAACTATTAAAAAATCCACTCAGAGCTAATATTATGGCCTTAAAAAGACTATGCCCAGAAACGTACTTGTATGCGACTGCAGGGAAAGGCATTTGATTCCACAAGTCCTGCAGCATCAGAGCCAAGTAGAAGCGACACATCACTATCTCGGGCACGTTCTGTAATAAAATGGTTCAACATTACCAACATTATTAATAAAAAGCCTCCACATGTAAAATATATCTACAACATCTGAATGTAAACACTTACTTTAACAGGTTTGCCAGTCATCATCCTTATAGCGTTGTGTTCAGTGATTCCTAATATTTTCGCAGTCTGTACGCCTTCTTCGTCTAAACTGCTATACTGAAAATGACCCATATAATTATGTTTAAGGCCAACACAATTAAAATTCCTTACAGAATGTAGTATTACGTAAGTTTGAAATAAGCGTGATAGTTAAAAAGGCCAATTCCATTATTTTATGGCAGCATTTTGTTTCATAATAGCAATAAAAAATATTTGGCAGTTTAGTTAATTTCTGCCATAAACGAATACATTAAAAAAACAACAAAATTTGAGTTTTGATGCGCAAAATCCGACCCCAGTTCAAAAACTGATTTCCTGTACATTTCCTGGCAACACAAGAGAAATCGTAGTTAGTATTAAGTAAAGAAGACTTACCAAAGAATAATAATGTGCGTAGTCAGGCCTAATCCCAGCTGCATCGTGAGGCGTTACCAAATACAACAGGTGCAGACTGCCCATGAGCACCAGACTCCTGGACGCACGCTCCAGGTCTAGCAGGAGCTGTTTAGCCACTGACAGGTCCATGCAACCTAAGAGAAGAATATTAGCAATATGTGTCGCAGATGAAAGGTTATTTAGCACTTTGACTATATTAATAAGGCTTGCATTTGTTTGTATTAAAATTATAATAATAGAATCTTTATTGCAGGCAACATGACCCAGAAAACACATTTTTTTTTTACAATAAAATAGTCAGTCGATGTTTGTTTAGTTAAACAAGTACTGGTAAGACGTGCTGGTGTCCGCAACTCTACGTCCAGTTACGTACAATTAAAGTAGTAATCGAAAATTTAAATAATTAAACAAATTATTGACATAGTCCGTGAGTAAGGAGTTGAATAGAAGACTGTGTTATAAAAAAAAATCGTATAAAATTTAAACTAGGCGTATCATACGCCCCAAAGTTGATAACGTTATTAAAACGCTTGCGGGCTTTTAATTTGTCAATATTATAACCGAAATAAGTAACAAACGCCCTGAAACTAGAGTAACAGCGCGATTCTGAACGCGTTGTATATTTTTAAAATAAAAAACCTTAATAATCATTCTCCATCCAACCACCAAGCAACAACGACACACCTACCTTTAATAGCTGCATTTCCCAGCGAGCTGACAGTCAGTTCACTGTCGTCGTAAACGTAGCAGTCTATGTGACTGACATGCGACTCGTCATCGTGCGACTGCATTCTGTTCACCACTTGCAGTGCGCCGGATTGAAGGAGGGAACGGAGGGAATCGTCGCAGATTGATTTGATGTCTGAGGGGCTGGGAATTGTTTTTTTTTTTAGATTCCTAATTAAGTATAATTATGCACCTGGAGCCTGCTTGGCTGGTTGGTTGGGCTTGTGGCTAAGTAACAACAGCCGCGCTGGCATATCGATCAGGTTAAACTACGCTTGCCGCGGTTGTACCGTGGATGGGTGACCATCTTTACATATCAAGACCCCTCCGTGCCTAGGAAAGCACGTTAAGTCGTTGGTTCCGGCTGTCAATCGTGGATCTTTGGCAGTCGTTACGGGTCGTCAGAAGCCCGAAAGTCTGACAACCAGTCTTACCAAGGGGTATCGTATTACCCAGTAATTGGGTTGTGAAGGTCAGATTGGCAGTCGCTCCATGTAAAATACTGGTATTCAGCTTCATCCGGTTAGACTGGAAGCCGACCCCAACATAGTTGGGAAATGGCTAGGCAGATGATGATGAATTATGAATAAGTAATTATGCAAGTTGGGAAAATATTGGCGAGAATCACAATAGGAAAAATATAGTGACACCAGAGCTGGATCTGTCTTTATATATACAAGCTAGCCATTTAATCACCTGTATATGTATTTCCTATGACAGCCATATGCGATTCGTGAAAAAATTTACAAAAGTATGGAAATTTCTCAAAAGTAGCCCGAAATCTGTATTGGTACCCGGATCCTACTGGATTTAACGTAGCTGACGAACCGTGGGTGTGTTCAGTGTTAAACACTTCTGTTTACTTCTTTGGGAAACACGCACGTGATATCAAGATGATTATTATAATTAATAACTCACGTATCATCTCCCGTAACAGCCAGCAGCGTGCAGGCCAACAAGCTCCTTAGCTTCGGACGTGTGTTGGCTAGCTTGAGTGCGACTGCACTGAGCAGCAATGCGCCTGCGCAAGCTCGCAGGCAACTGCGCGCAGGCGCGATGCCGCCGCGGAGCACTGTTTGTAACTGCGGCCACTCGCGGGAACCGCAGATTACTATGCTTTCACCTGGTAGCAGTAAAAAAACATGTTCAAAAAGGTTTTATTATTAAAAATATAAAATACATACAAAAACATGTCGGTATACTGGCAAACCTGGATATAATACTTGGTTTTTCGTTGAATATGTTTTTTTTTATTCAGATTTATTGCTGTAAGTCTTCCATGTTCTAAATAAACACAATAAAAGGGAAAATGGTTTCAAAATTCGACGATTTGTTGGCAGTTCCAGATGAAAGTAATCAGAAAGAAGAAATAAGTTTCCCGTTTCAAAGCGAAAATTCCTATAGACACGGTAAAATAACAAAGTTAGCCATGTATTACTGACCGGTGTCGCACACGCCCGCGCGCCCGGCTCTGCCCGCCATCTGCCGGTAGGCGCCGAGCGTGATGAAGTCGCGACCCACGTGCGGCGCGCGCACGATGACGCGCGCGGCCGGCAGGTTCACGCCGGCCGCTAGCGTGGAGGTGCAGCAGAGCACTGATATTGCGCCTGACCTAGTATAGCAACACAGTCCAGCTATATTCATTCCTTAAGTGACCATAATGCCGCGTTCATACGGCGTTGATAAATATAATATTAATGTGCTGTGTAATTTGAGATCACGTGGCAGTTTGAAGATGCAGTGCTGGACCTAACAAACGCAGTCGTGACAACTCTAGATGCAAAAAATTGCTGTCTATGTATAATTCTAGACCTATCACAGGCGTTTGACATGGTCTCTATCCTCATTCTCCTAGTAAAATTAGAAAAGCTCGGATTACGAGATATCGTTCGTAATATCTTTAGGGATTACCTAAATAACAGAAAGCAAAGTCAAAATAGATGTACACATCAGTGACGAATATACAGTCTCTTATGGCGTCCCGCAAGGGAATATTCTGGGCCCTACTCTCTTTCTGCTGTAGGTATTTAAATAACTTCAGCTCCAGAATATTCACCTATGCAGATGACACTGCTATCTTAGTCTGGGGTCCGAACCGGCACACCGTCAAGAAAGAAGAAGAACACTCTCTATCTCAGGTCAAGAACTGCCTCACAAGAAATCTATTAAAGCTTAACCTATCTAAAATAAACTATGTGGCCTTTTCCACCACCAAAGTTAAAAACCAAATCGTAATTTCTCTATTCGAGCTCATATCTGCAGTTCTCAGGATAACTGCACATGCCAAGAACTTAACACCCAGATATTTAACGTATTCCGCAGAATACGTTAAGTATCTGGGTGTGCATATTGATAGTGGACTGAGATGGAACAAGCAGATAAAAGTTGTAACCTTCAGAACGAGGCGGTTGATCCACATAATTTACATCCCCGAGGGATTTAACATTTCACTGGTCTACTTCGCCCAATGTCCGTCGGTTATTCAAAATTGCACCACCGTCTGGAGAGAGCACAGAGAGCTGTCCTGAAAGTGATTACAAAAATACCATACAGGTACTTCACAGCTCAAAACTCGACTTTCATAATATTTAATGAATGACTTACCTATAAGCCTGTTCCAGCAGAGATCGCTCATCGCTTGCTAGCCCCGCGTGATGAAAAGCGATGCCGTAGCGCACCGCCAAAGCTAAATCAGCGTTCGCTCCCTCCGCCCTTAAAGCGGCTTCAAGTGCTTGACGCTCAGCCTTCTTGTGGGATATCATCTCCCTAGACGCATTAAAGAAATTATAAATTAATAGACCACACCAAAAATATAAATGATAAATGATTTTTATTTTGTAAGTAGGTTTGCACAAACACTTTTACACGTCAATTGTATAGGGAGAAAGACTGTTCAAAATTATCGAAGAAACTTAGAATATTATTACACTGTAGGTATGTCAATGACAGGATTGTTGCAAAAAAAAACATTAAGTCATGACAACTGTCATTCTAATAGCAAAATATCCAAAACTATTTTTTTAGTTTCTTCCCATTCTTTTCCATGCAAAACTACCTTTTGGAAGGAATTCGAGTAATTTTGTATTTCTTCTTGTTTGACATTCAAAAATGCCTTTTAATGGTGTACTTAATCGAAATAAACGATTTGACTTTCAATAAACATTGTTCACTAACCGTCTTTGCAACTTGCACAGTAAAGCTGCGACGTTCTCACAATTGCGTTTGGTGGAACAGAAGACCAGACAACTGCCTTTAGGCACCACCTCGGACACCAAACCTCCGAGGAGATCAGGGTCTAGAGCGGATGCGGCTGCTGAGTACTGCAAGTAAAACACAATTTTTTAATAACGTGGAATTAGCCACGGTGAGGGCTGCCATTAGTACCTTTTATGTGTGCTGCTGCTGAGTTCAAGTTAACGCAGATATAACGCCACAATTCCACAAAATATATTGTTACGAGCTTGGGGTTCGTGACAATAAAAACTGCCGATTTAATACCAAAAAATAGACACTTTAATTAAGAACACTAATTACAACTTTAACGCACTAATTACAAAACACAATTGCACTACTGATCACTTTTAAGTCGCACTTGAAGATCGCTTTTGAAGTTTTCGCTTGTTTCGCTTATCCAAGACTGTGTCGGCTCGCGGAACATTCCCGCCTTATATAGGTCTCGCACATTGTTCTAGAACCTTCTACTGTAGAAATATCTAGAATGTTCGAGTACATTCCGGCCCCAACTGACCAGATTTCGATAGTTCTAGAAAGTTCTATCATCGAAACTTCTAGAAGGTTGTTGACACTAGTTCTTCTACTCGATACTAGATGGCGCTAGTGGTAACGAATATCAATTGTGGCGCGCAACAATATTATGAGGCGTTCAAGAATAAGCTTCGGAGAAAAGAGCCACTTTTTTCATAAAAGGAGTTAAGTTATTCTAAATCTGCCCAGATTCAGAATAAGAAGTGGTAGCATTATCTAAGCGCTTATTTCGATGTTTAATGAAAATGTTACAATGCATGCTGATTCGGAAGCTAAGCTTAAGACAGAACAATTGATAGATCAATTGGATAACTGTACGTAAGTAGAATCACTTTTTTTTTTTTTTTTTTAATGATGGGAAATCATCCAATGACTCCTCCCGCTCTGGGTGGAGCGGAAGGGAGTGTCAGACTCTTACTGACTAAAACCCATCCGTGTTCCTTCCTTAGCCCTTTATGTTCCGGGGTAGCGGTAACCCTTTCGGACAATCCCGCTGCCCCGGCAAAGTAGAATCACTTACATCATACTTGAGCTCTCTATCCGGCACGATCTCCACCTCCTCCCCCCACACGATCCGGTGCAGTACGTCTCCTAACTTGACGTACTCCGTTAGTTCCACCGGACGGAACTGACGCTGAAACACGTCAGCCCGCAGGAAGCGTGCGATCTCGTGCAGGTTGCCTATTGTGGCTGACATGCCGACGATCTGGATGTCCTCTGGTTGATGCAAAAGACGTTGGTAAGGAATTTGTTTAAGGGGAATGCGTTAAGGAAGCTATTGCTCTAAGTTGTAATTATTTGAAATAAACTTATGACTATTTCATGAAAACATGACGTTTCCCCTCAAATTTAACGTATTACATTTATGATTAAAAATATACTGATGATTAACAAGACTATACAATGAGTAAATGAAAAAAAAATCGCAGACTATATAAAGTGAGAATGAAACTTACGATTGGTAAATATAACAGTTGATAGTAATGTTTCGAGTGTGCCGCCACGACCTTTCTCGCCAATTAAATGTAATTCATCGACCTAAAAAATAATCCATACTAATATTATAAATGCGAAAGTGTGTCTGTCTGTTACCTCATCACGCTTAAACCGCTGAACCAATTTAGATGATGGTATAGAGATAGTTTGAGTCCCGGGAAAGGACATAGGATAGTTTTTATCCCGATCTTCGCACGGGAAACTTATGCGGGTGAAACCGCGGGGCGCTGCTAGTACTAAAATAATATCTACCTAAATTAAAACTCAATTTTAAAAAGGTACATGTAACTATGCTAAAATATAGGCATAGCAAGTAAATAAAACAACTGAATCAATGTCCCACCATAAATCTTGCTACTTGGGGCCAGTTATACATACCACTTCCTGTTAAGTTAGTGTGTACAGAATCTGTTATAAATTCTGCTCCAGTTTTAGTGCCTTTTGTATTAATAACATTTCAACAGACATATTTGCAATTTGAAAACACATTTATAATCATGTACTTATCTAATATCTCAGTATCTTACCACAATCAATCCAATCTCATGCAGTCTGTCCAGCTCTATGAGACTCCTGATTAATGCCAGTCCTTTCTCAATGGTGGCTATATAGATGCTGTTCTTTCTGCGTCGCTTTTTGGGCGGTATGTGACCCTTGCCTGCCGCATACTCTTCAACTAGAAATTCTAGTTGTACTGCAAATGTTGATAGAGCCCAAATCTGAGGTTAAAAATAAACAATAATTAATATTATTCTGTAATTTACTGTGTTTTCACACAAAAATAAAATAAAAAATAGAATCTTCTCAAACAAATTCTTCTTTCCTTAACACGTTGACTGCCAGACAACAGACACAATAGAAAATCTATTGTTCGTGGTCACCGGTGACCGCGTAGGCAGTCAATGCCTTAAACTGATGATTTCATGCTTTGCAACTCTAGTTAAATTACCTTGTTATTGATGTACAGACGCCAGCACATCAAGCTACCCAAAACTGTTAAATTTTCCCAATCAACTTTGATTCTAATGATTTAGCGATAAAGTTGAAAATCTATTCAAGAAATTTGACAGGTTATAGTAGCATGTGCTGGCGTCTGTACTCTGTACAATTAAGTATCTATCTATCTAGCTGGTTGTGGTTTTGTGTATTACTGATACTTAGTTGAAGTACTAACCTTTTCCTGAACAATAGCCACAAATGGCAAAATGAACAATGCATTCTTTTTCCTGTTAAGCACTTCCCTAAGCATCAGGACTTCAGCCACCAGGGTCTTGCCTCCGCTCGTAGGAAGAGCATAGATTAAGTTCCTTCTTTCACGCACTGATTCCAGGTTTAGGCATTCTTCTTGCCATTCTAAAAATAATAATAGTTTAAAGTACAGACGCCAGCACATCAAGTTACTACAATCTGTCAATATTCTTTAATAGATTTTCGACTTTATTGCTAAAGCGTAAGGTTCAAAGAATGATTGGGAAAATTTTACAGTTTCAAGAAGCTTGATGTGCTGGCGTCTGTACACATAACATCATCATCATCATCCGCAGCCCGACTTCATTCACTGCTGGGCATATGCCTCTTTTCTTGTGCAAATTCCCATGCTCCTGTGCCAGCCTCATCCACGTTTTCCCCACTATGGCAAGTATAACATAGTCATAGACAAATCATAAATGAGTGAAGTGTCATACTAACCATAAAACTTTTCTATGTTCCGGTAAGTTTTGAACAAACCCTTAGCAATCATTGGCAGACCATAAAAAGTATTGATGGGATTGACTACTGCTGTCACTTTGTTTTTGGATTCATTTACAATTTGTTTGGGATGGACACATTTTTCTATAGCATCTTCTTTAATATTAAGTAGAAAAGAATCTCTAGTCTCAAAGAAAGAACTCTTATTCTTCATAACATCATCAAGGTTGCTAATTGAATGATTTATAAAATCAAAGCTCTTTTCTATTTTGTCTTTAAAACTTTTATCTACATGATTGAAGTCAGATTGTTCTAATTTCGAATGAAACATATCTTCTGAAATATCTTCCATCACTTCTGGTTCAACTTGATTCTTTGTGGTTTCATTATTTATTTCACAGATTTCGTTTATCTTACTGGTACATACGTTTAAAGACTCCCATTCTTCTGTTTCTGTTCTGTTTCTAACTGAACTCTGTAATATATCAGGGGAGCATGGTATATCGCAAGGTGAATTTGAATTGTCCGAATCGCAGATGCTTCGAAATTCTACTTGATTGCATGGTAGAAGCGGAGAATCACACCTATCTACTTCGTTGGTCCCATTACTGATATAGGTTGAAGTAATTGGACTGCAATCTGTAACTAAATCACTATTCTGTGCAGCTTTACATAGACTTAAACTTGATCGAAATATTCTTCCAGTACCGAGTCGCCGGCGTTTCGGTGTCGAAGTATCCTTTATTTTACTTATAGAGTGCATTCTTTAAGATTTTATAATTATTTAATATACTAAGAAATTGATCGTTAATTAGATTTTAGTTGTGTTATTTACATGTTATTTTTGTAGAAAATAAAAACAACAACCCAAACGTAAACATAACCAACATAACGAGAAGTTTGACATTTCATTGACATTACATGACACTGACATGACACTCATTGGGCGCGTTCCGAATTGAGGAAATAATCGATGTAATCGATTTGAGCGTGCTAAAACCCGTACCGAATTGGCGTGAGCACGATAACGATGTCCCGTGAATCGTCATAGATGACGTCATGGCATGCGGCATCTTGCGATAACGCCGACCATGCCTCGTACTAATATCACCGTGAGCGCTGTCAAAAATGACAGTGTGTGTGTGTGTGTGTGAGGATGAGGATGTGCCAGTGTGTGTTTTGTTTTGAGCTGCATCATATCTTTTTAATAACGTGGCATTTTCAAAATTGTGCTTCTGGCTGACAGTCGCCACCTAAACAAAGAAAAGGAAGAAACGTGTGGTGTTTTTATGAAGAAATACTGCTGTAATATCTTTTTGACACCGAGTAAGCACTGTGAGCGCGCTAACGAGTGTTCCGAATTGTTGACAGCTCTCAGCTGTCATAATCGTGATATCCAATAAGGAACGCATGTGATACGATTTGAGTGCTGTGAGCGATATTGGCCAATTCGGAAGGCGGCCATTGTTTTTTTAATTTGTTGGTGGAGCTGCCAGCCCTTGCACTTTACTTACCCTCCCGAAGGTAGCTAGATAAACACGAATCACAATGAGTTCCAATGTCATTTTTAAACAAAGTTTGTAATTTATTAACTTCACAGTAGTTGATCATTTATTAACTAGGAGTGTTAGGAAGTAACAACCACCATTCGGCAGCGTTGAGATACCAACTCTTGATATATCTTTTCTGCGCTACAGTCACAATCCTAACCATCCATCAATCTCATGAATCGTCCTTTTTTTCTCTACTCCTTAGTCCTCCGTATAATCGTATTCTCCTCTTTTCACCTCGGGTCGGATGCATTGTTTCCAGATTGTATGAAATGTCCTTGTATGTTGTTGGTCATGAATACACTGGTAACACTTCCCTTACAAAAATGATACGTTCGGAAATGAAGAATAAAAAAAGATTTTTTTCAAAAAAAAAGTAGAAAAAGTAGGCACAGACGCCAGCACATGAGCACATCAACCTACCCGAAACTGTCAGATTTTTCCCAATTAACTTTGAACCTTGTGCTTTAGCGATAAACTTGAAAATCTATCAAAGAAAGACAGATTGTAGTAGCTTGATGTGCTGGCGTCTGTACTTATGCAGGCCTTCCCTATTAGCACAAGTTGGCAGTTTTCGCCGTATTTAGATCCACTCACTGACCGACCTGTAGTATACAAGTACGCTTTAATAGAGGTCAGTGGACCCACTGCAGTTTAGGATAAAGTTTATATAGGTATTTTCTATACCGCACTCGTAGGTACAGGTATTTTCTGTACTGCAGTAGACAACTTTTTCAGAACATCGGATAAATAGCCCTTTCAATTACAAGGCGATGGACCCGTCAGCGTCGCTATTGTATTTAGTCGAGCCTAGTCTTGACTAGGCTCGACTAAATACAATAGCGACGCTGACGGTTACAGACAAGCAAGCTTACAGACCAAGGTCTGTAACCTTGCGTACATTGTGCAATAAATAAATATGAATTTCGCTATCTGTAAGATCAACGAAGCCTCGTCATTATTACAACAGGTTGAACCGTTTACACTGGTGTAAGTGTTAATTTCATTAATTTAGGTAACAACATCAGAATATCGCTGTCTACTGCCGGACATATTATACCTCTCCCCATTTGCACCAAGTAATCCGGTTCTCCGCCAACTGCCAAGCGCATTCAATTCATCCACCACACCCACCCACTCCCAATTCCTCTCACAGAGAGGAAGTCTAGTCTCCTAGCAGTGGGAATGTTGTAAACTGATTATGCTTATTGTGTTACCATTAAGCTATCGAATCAATTGAGTATTTAACAACTAGGTATGAAGTGATGTATCAATATCAACTGGCGAAATGTGGGTTTACTATGCTGCCTAACCCTTTAGGGAAAATAGGCGTGATGTTATGTTACATTGGGATCACTTACTTATAACGTTCACTGTTAAGCAACAACATAAATTGCTTATTGTGGAGTCTTGTTGCTGATGGAGTGCCACAGGGAGCTTGGTCCGGCCCCCTTCTTTATCATCATAATTTAAATATCATCATTAAGTTGAGCTACACTATTTCTGACAAATGCTTGCATCGAATGGACAGGTCCATTAAAATCTATGTGATTCTTTCCTCAAAAGACCAGTACAGACGCTAATCTACACGGTCCTCACATGATCTGACCAAGAAATATAATTTATGTCTCGACTTTAAGAGACCCCGGAGTTTGTTTTGCCGTTTTTTCTCTGGTCAGGAGAAGTCAGACGGGAAATGTCAACTCAATCAATTTTTTTTTCTAATTACGACACGTAAAAGTGATTCCGATATTCTATTTACAGAATAAACAATATCATTTCATATTATAAAACATTCCAACTCTTGTCCGGATGCTGGTGAAGCTGGTGAAACTGTTGCCTCTGTTATTCGAGGTGGTATAAAAGTATTTTCTTTCTTTCTTCTTGCTTTTGTGTCTTATCTGGTCGACTGCTGGTCAGGTCGACCACACACCACTTGTTATTAAAATGACAGCAAAGGCAGTAGCGAAGTATCGACCACTTTCAGTGAAAAAAAAACATTTTAAATTCATTTAAGTTCCGAAGAATGACAGCAGAGCCACCCCAAGGGAATTCAATATATTACCAGTTGGTCGGATTCCCTACGTCATGCGTCACCACTGCGTCTCGTTCTGTCTACGTGGGCCACACCCCCGCCTCGAATAAACATCTAGTTACTCGGTCGAATAGCAGAGCTCATAATAAATGCATAGGAACAATATGACTCCCCACCAAATGCCAATTTACCGAAGCTATGCTAAAATATAAAAATGTAACGATTCTCTCGGTAAGCTTTTAGTCAGGCCTGCTCCTCTCCGCCGTCTTTGCTGGACGGACAGACCGGCGTCGGCTCATACTCACACATCCGTAAGTGAAGTTTACAGTTAAAACAAAAAGAAATCATACAATTCAACCAGTATGACTTAATAATTATTTATACAGACGATCTATCGAGAAGTCAGGGAAGTGTACTGATTACCGCTGGCCTTTTTATCCTTACGGCGAAAGCGTATTTCCCATGCTGAAATTTGAATATGATTTGAATGTTTGCGTATCACGTAAATGTCCCATTTTACAAGTTTTTAATAACAGTAAGTAGGCACTGATAGGAGTTATGAACATTGACCTTAAACGAGCCTTGGTTGGGCATGACACATCGCCGTTAGCACCTGGCCGTAAGAGTGTGGTAGTAGCAGCCCAGCAACTGAGGCAGGTAGACTTCCTCCTCCTGTGGCCGTTGCACCTGGAAACGTGTACGCGAGCCGGCCTGGCCAGTCAGTTTCTCTTTAGAAACCGGAGCTGGCTCGCAATCGTCGGCTCAAAAATGACCGGCGCTAAATATAGCGGCGGGCGCAGGGGGGGCGAGTGCGCGCGGCAGCTGCGCCGCCCGCCGCCGGCCAGAGCCGCCCCGGTCGCCGCGGACTCCACATTCCAACGTCGCTGTGCTGCCGGTTCAAGAACCAGTGCCGTGACTGAGTGACCGTCTTCCACCCGTGCGACGTAAGTGCCGTGCCGTGAGAGTGCCAGTGACGGGCCCAACGGGCATATAGTGTGTAGGATAATGGTGTTACGGGAGTCCTTGTGGATGTTGAGTTCGGAAACGTCGAAGATAAAAGACGGCTCGTGAGGCTGGTCTAAAAATACGCGCGCGGTATGTGCCAAATGCGGACGGGCGCGGGCGTCTCCACGCTGAAATAGAAGCAACCGCCTTGTATAGTGCGCCGGATTACGTTACCGCCCGAAAATCGCGCGCAGCGAACGCGTAGATTCAGCGAAAATCTCTACGTGGACATATGAGAATCGCACTGAACATGATTCCAATTTTTGAGTGAACAAAAACGCATTTTTTAAATCATACACACATTTACACTACACACTATACCCGAAAAAAATATAACTAACTATTTATTAAAGTCCAATGTCACATTATTTTACAAGGCCTCAAAATTAGTTACAAAGTTCTAACGGTTTCTGGAAGTTGATGTACGACCAGCATTGTAAATCGATTAATGCCAAAAACATTAATAAAATAAATAATTAACCCCTAAGAAAATCATAACAAACTTCAGTGACAAAAAATAACTTACAAGTTGAAAAAAAAAAACCGGTTGCGTATTTTTTATTTGACATGTGTATTGATTATTTTTTTGCGCGATAGTTTATCTGACTTCACTGGCAAAAGTTCCATATTTGAGGATAATTTGGTTACATAGTTAGTAGCTTAAATAATTAGATTAACCGAAGCATTGAAAGTGCCTATTGATTCTAAGATAGTCGCACATCGAAAGAATTTCAAGATCTACGAAAATATAATTTAAAAAAATAATAATAGATGACAGATGTTACATTTTTACACGACTTTCAAGATATTGATAGCTATAAACATTATTTAGGTACACAAAAAAACTTTGCTGTAAGTAATTATGTCGATATTTTTTACATACGGCATATCTACATGTTTTTAAAAGTTCCCAAGAATTGGAACTTACAGTCTGACTTTTAATTAGCTGCAGTAAAATGACACCACACAGCTTACTTAAATGACTGAAATTGGCGTATCTTAGTTTTTTTGCGGCCATAAACCAAACAAAAAATAGTGTAACAAACGAAACTTATTTGACATGCATTATCTCTAAATGCAGTCCGAAATGAGTTATTAAGAACTGTCATTTTACTCGTGTCATTTTCACGAAATGATTTGATGTAGCAGATTTGGTTAGGTACCCTACTTTTTTTAAAACTCAACCGACATATTCTTAAAACTTTTATAAGGTTTTGGTATCATCAAGTTGCAATTTTTTTACTTAAACGTACTTTTAACTCTATGTTTATAGTTTGCCAGTAGGCTTATCAAATCAACAACTGTGACTCATTTAAAAGTCTACTTTTTTGACAAAAGCGATATATTAACCTACCTACCTACTTAAATAATGAATATTCGCGAGGGTTTCTCTTTCATCATCAAATATCTTAATTTATTGTTGTTTTCCTTCGATACTCGAAACTATTAGAACACTTCATGACCGAAAGTTTTCTTGACCTCATTCCAAACTTACGTGTGGAAGGAAATCTAGTCGTGTCAATGGACAACGTTGATGCTGCTTTTTCGTTTACTTTAATTATATAAACGCAGATAACAATACAATTTGAAAAGCAAACACTTCAATTGAAAGTTTCGTTGACGAAACGAAATCAGGAAACAATTGAACACAAAAGCAATCAAGAAAGGTTCAAGCTTACGCGGAAAAATCTGTAAAAAATCAAGGCTCATCGAAATTCGAATCCTAGGCAACATTGAGTTGAACGCGAAATCCAATTTTACACTTTCTTTGAACAGTTGCCAGCACGTAGGTGTGCTAGAAGGCAGGAAAGATAAAACCGCTAAAAATAAAATCTACTTCATAAACAAAACGCACGCTTCCCGCGTTCACGTTTCGCGCCCACGCCATTTTTTTTAATGTTGGCACAAAAGAAAATATTCGACATTATTGATATTGCTATTGTCTATTTCGAGTTTATGTATGAGTTACGTGTTGGCTGATTGCAATTAGCTAAAAGGTAGCAGGGATTCACTCAACACTGTTAGGTTATAGGTACTTACAAATTAAAATTGTTAGCAGCAAAGGAAGTACTAACCACTTAGTAAAATTTTGTAATTCGGGTGCAAAAGTTTAAAATTGCCATTAATAAATAGACAAAATATATAGATTTTTACAGGAACGACGAACGATGATGAAAATTACCTTATTTTTTCAAAATCTTATCAAATCTAGGCAACATTCAAATTTCCAAATGGGATTAGCTGTATCAGTAACATTACCAGAAACTAGAGAAGGAAGAGAGAGAAAAAGGAAGGAAAGGAGAGAAGAAAGTTGTAGCAATTTGCACATAAAACTGAAAATATAAGAGTATAAGATTTTAAACATTAAACGGTTAGGTATGTGTGAAACGTCAATAGTCTATTTTGGGTGCCAAATGTAAATACATGTGTGTGTATGCATTGGTGAGAGATAAATCTGTCCGTCGATAAATGTTAATAGATGCATCTATTGACGCATTGCCAATATCTGCTGCGTTATGCTATGACGCCATGCGTCATGTAAACAAAACCGATAGTGATTTATCAACATTAGATCGATCTATGTACCTATTGGTTATTTTGATAATTGGATCGAATGAGTTGGCAATCTGATACTACTGCAGTTGTGATCTTGCACTCAGCACGTTACTACTTAATTTGCCTAAGAGTGGTGCCAACAAACTATCAATCGTTCAACGAACCATTGACAACACTTGGCGTTTTGATCAACCGGAAAGACATAACATAAAGTTAGCAAACCTGTGGAAAATTTTGTTTCAAACATAGCACCGGTTGGAAAGGAACTCAGAACATTTCATTCAACGAAACTTTTTGTTTTCCAGATAAATAAACTACCACCATGTCTGACGAAGAAGAATACTCGTAAGTATTTACCACATAACGCACTTACTGTCAGGATCTCAGGACGTAAGATGTTTCTTTGCTTACACAACACAACAGAAACACAAATACACGATACTTATTGTACACTCTTCCACACTACATGCAAACTGTCCCTCCTGTTGTCTGTAGTATAACCAAATAGATTTATCGTTCTAACTACACCAACTCTGTGTGTCTGATAGTCCTCCAACGTATACGTTAACTCCAATCCTATCTATTCCACAGTGGCTCCGAAGAGGAGGAAGTAGAAGAAGAAGTCCAAGAGACGTAAGTATGACATCTCGGCGGACAGTCCCTCCCGATTCCCGGAATTAGTTCTTTTAGAAACTGTTTGGTTTTGAACACTTCAGCTTCTCTCGGCCTGATTTCTTTTCTTTGCCTTGGCGATTCTATCATTTTCTAAAACTATTAGAACGGTGAAGTACACGATGATGTACGTCGACAGTCTTACTTTTTCGGACATAAGCGTGAACTATTTGAGCATGATCGCAAGGTTTGATTCCCAGTTTCTTGGAACCCCCCAGTCTCGGGCTTGTTGCACGCCCTCACCAAACCCTGTTCTCTCTTTTGTTGCAGGAAGTAAGTGGCGTGCCATTTTGGTTGATCCGGCACTCACAAATGCTTCGCTCGTTTTAGGCTAAGTTTAGATGGCGACCCTAACGCTTGTAGCGCTTATCTCATCGCTTTCGTTGCTTCCAGATATACAACTTACGCTAGGTGCTGCAGCGCTGCAAACCGTGCTTTCTAACATTGAAATCTTTCATATAACAAACCAAACCATGAGTTTGATGCTATCGGAAAGGTCAGTGTAACGAGGACGAGTAAGTGCCTGATCTTTCCATGACATGTACAGAATGGAACTGTACCTACCAGAGTGTTGTCGAAGTTGTGAGTGAACATCAATTTGGCTTTAACCCCTAAGCTTCTGGTTCTGTAAATCAAATGGAATATATACTTCTTCGCGGCTGCACAGTTTTTAATCGTGTTTTGTTTTTCTTTTCCCGTCGCTGCTCCTCTCGTCGTTGCAAACTGAAGACCCGCTCCCAAAGCAGAGTAAGTAAACTCTAGTTACAAACTGCCCTACCGCTTCGCTTCTAGCCACTGAAACTGTTATGGCACTATGATTGATTGGCACAAAATTAACGATTCTTATACCAACTAGAGATTTTGCTTAAGCAAAACAAAGTACGGTCCTTTTAGCAAAATTCTAAAATGTTGATTACAACGGCTAGTGGCTTGTGATGCAGTGTTTGTATCGTGTATGCGCAGAATACACTAATTGTCACCGCTTCTTTGGTTACGAACAATGAATTTTGCAATAAAGAAGTAGAATATTGTAAAAGATAAGTAGAAGGCTGATTGTTGTTTTCTGTTTCTAGGAGTAGACCATCGATCGCGTAAGTTGCACCGCTCTCTGTGGTGTCACTAACTATAATCCTATCATTAACTGGACAAGGCGCGGGCGCATGTTTTTTACGATCGTTTCCCAAATTTACCGTAGGTATCCAACCAGATGATCGTTCGGCGAATGAACAACCGCTGGCCGACGTCGGTCGCTATTTTTATATCGGTTGGTAGGCGTTC
Source organism: Gortyna flavago (assembly GCA_963669345.1). Classification (NCBI taxonomy): domain Eukaryota; kingdom Metazoa; phylum Arthropoda; class Insecta; order Lepidoptera; family Noctuidae; genus Gortyna; species Gortyna flavago. The sequence goes on from OY770130.1 coordinate 1,444,222, forward strand.
TATTTTAGAAAACCGTACTGTGCTGCGCCCGCGCCGTTCTACAAAGAAACAAAATGTCGGTCAACGGGCGCCTGCTCGAGTTGCCCCGACTTATTTTTGATTTATTGCATGCAAGTAATAACACGACATCGAAGCATGACTACCTTGTAATTCATAATATAATATTGTTGTAATATGTGTATCTGTCCGTGTACCACAGTCATGGTAATTATAAATGTTGTCATAAACCCACAACAAACAATAATATCATTTACAAATACAAAACTACACAACTATGAATATAAGTTGAACATAAAACCAATATTAATTTACTTATTAAAAAAATATGTTATACGGTTTTAGAGAATGAGGGATTATAAATCGTATAACAATAATAATGTTAACAAATGAATAATTTTGTCACGTAGTTGTTCAGTACACAAATATTAAAGCTAAAACTTTAACAATATGTACAGTACCTGATGTCCCTGCTTAAACAACGATATAAAGCGTAACAGCGGAAAACTTAACTTTAACGAGTATCGTATCGTAAAACTCAATCACCGTAACAGAAGTTATATATGTATTGTGACCGTTATAACAACGGTTTCTAACATTAACACGAACTTATTTTATAACACCATTATACAACGGCTATTTTGTATTTTCAGGGGTGAGGGAGACCCAGAATTCATCAAGGTAACTACAACGAATTCAGCTCTTCCACTAACTGATTCCACGTTGCATAAATTAGGGTAACCAAAACACATGAAATCTATCAACAAGATTGCATATTTGCACTAGACATGGTGCTAAGGTTCCATCAAATAACATTAATATTTGTAAACAGCGTCAAGACCAGAAGCGGTCGGACTTGGACGATCAGTTGAAGGAATACATCAACGAATGGCGCAAACAGCGGGCCAAGGAGGAAGATGAGCTCAAACGCCTCAAGGAGAAGCAGGCTAAGCGTAAGGTGAGGCTCATTTACATCGATGATATGATAGTTGCAAAATGTTGCTATTTATTTCTTATGATGGCTAAATTATCCGTTTTTTTATTCAATTGTAGGTTTCTCGCGCTGAAGAAGAGAAGCGCCTCGCCCAGAAGAAGAAGGAGGAGGAAGAAAGGAGAATTCGCGAAGTTGAGGAGAAGAAACAACGCGACATCGAAGAGAAGAGGCAGCGACTCGAGGAGGCCGAGAAGAAACGCCAGGCTATGCTCCAGGCTATGAAAGACTCCAGCAAAACCGGACCCAACTTCACCATCCAAAAGAAGAGTGATAACGTAAGTCAATCAAAATTACAGTTACACGAAAATTCCAACGAATAAGTTCTTCTGTACTTCTTCGAAAACATAACCGTATATTACTGTTTACATAACTGTTTATTTAAACTTTAACCACATCTAATATTATGTAAACAATTCAAATTGTAATTTGAGCTGTTCTGAAGATAAACATCGTCTGATTGAATCACAAATTAAAACTTTCCGATTGTATATATTTACAGTTCGGCCTTAGCAACGCTCAAGTTGAACGTAACAAGACCAAGGAGCAGCTGGAAGAGGAGAAGAAGATCTCCCTTTCCATCCGCATCAAGCCCCTGAACATCGAGAACCTCGGCACAGAAAAGCTCAGACAGAAGGCCACAGAACTCTGGGAGTGCATCATCAAACTCGAGACAGAGAAATACGATCTTGAGGAGAGGCAAAAGAGGCAGGACTACGACGTAAGTATTGTGACAATTTGAAGTAACTTAAAGTAACAAAGTTTAGACATATTATAATAGCACTTATATTTTTTAATTTGCGCCCCGCGGTTTCACCCGCATAAGCTTCCCGTTGGAATATCGGGATAAAAACTATCCATGTCCTTTCCCGGGACTCAAACTATCTCTATACCAAAGTTCATCTAAATCAGTTCAGCGGTTTAAGCGTGAAGAGGTAACAGACAGATAGACACTCTTTCGCATTTATAATATTAGTATGGATTAAAGATTTCGTCACTTGTAAAGATTGTTAAAGTTCAAATTAATAAAATGTAATAAAGGTAAGAATTAAACATACTTGCTAAAGTAGTTTAATAATATTTTTGTTAACAGTTAAAAGAGCTCAAAGAAAGACAGAAGCAGCAGTTGAGGCACAAGGCCCAAAAGAAGGGTCTCGACCCTGAAGCCCTCACAGGCAAGCACCCGGTAAGCATTACATTTACATAAGATAAAAATATTTATATGACTTAGAAGTTTGACATAAGAGAAAGTTTCTAAAGTCATGCTTTATTTTCAGCCCAAAATCCAAGTAGCGTCCAAGTACGAGAGACGTGTCGACACAAGGTCCTACGACGACAAAAAGAAGTTGTTCGAGGGTGTACGTATTCCTTACAGACACACTACCTGCCATACCTACTACAGAATTATTAGATAGTAGTATGCAACGTCTGGAAATTAAAGACACATTAATTTACGAAACAAATTATCAAATCCTGCCCTACATAATTTGGACTTCTGCCAAGATCTCGATCCAGGTCACTTTCACATACATTTAATTTCCAGTCGTTACGTAGTAGCGATTTAAATTATAACACAGGCCTTTGAGGAAATTCCAGCCGACTTAAAAGTAGCACAAACAAACCCAAAATAATTTAGTAACATAACAGAACAAAGACTCCAAGACATCAGATTTAAAAACAGATACATGAGACACATTTACAAATGTAAATTGATATTGATAATTACATTTAAACGCAGGGTTTGGATACTCAATTGGCAGAGTTTATGGATAAATTGTGGAACACGAGGATGACCGAGTTCATGAATCGTACCAAAAGTAAGAAGCGAACGCAATGTTTGGTGACTGTGTTCCCAATGTGACCCTTCGACGCATGTCCTCACGGCATGTCCTGTTCCATTTGTGACCTAAATATACCTATGTGTACCTGTTGAAAAAATTTGGAAGTGTGAATTGACTGCAGAGTTTGATTAGATTGCTTTAGAAAACAATGAAACAATATATTAGTATGTGTAGTAAATTTCACCAGCCACATTATTTCGACAGTTAAAAATACATTTTCCAAGTTGGATAAGCCCCAGTCGTGTGTATGTCCTATTGTACCATTGTCATTGTATTTACCCTGTGTTAACGATTCCTATAGGACCTTGAGAAACTGAACAAGGACTTCCTCGAGAAGGTGTGGCAAGAGAGGGCCGAGCAGTTCGGTGGCAGGCAGAAGAGTAAGTATAATATACAATTTAATTTTGCAGTTTAAAACGGTAAACGTATAGACGTTTAGTTTGAATTTTGATTTGTCCAATCTGCAAAGTTATGTTGGTGGAATGTAAGCCCAATTCATCTGATATTGAAGACTCTGTGCACAAGTTTTAGACGATATCTGCATGTCATTCGTCCTCCTATGTAAATAACTGTTTGTTTGTAAACGATTCGAATTTTCCTGTACCCGAATTTCAACTAAGAGGAAAGCGTAATTCATGGAATGTTCTAGCGTGGTTTCTATAAGTGATGATCTGGGTTCGACTCCCTATCTACGAGCAAATAATGAGATTTTCATTTAGAAAACGATCACTGCTTCTAAATGAAAATCTTACGACGCCTGTAAAACATGACTAATAACCGTCAGTGGTGAACCGCCGCCGTTTGATTGAACGTACCGCAATAAGAGGTAAAAATCATAGATTGAAAACTTTTCTCGAACAGCATAACAGGCCAAAATAAATATAATCCCGATACTAATATTTACCTAACAACAGCGAGGTTGCCCAAGTGGTTCGGCGAGAGGCCCGGCAAGAAGGGAGGCGGTGAATCCCCCGAAGGCGAGGAGGACGTGAAGGCCGAAGTTGAAGACGACGACGAGCCCATATACGAACCTGAGCCCGAAGAGGAGGAAGAGGTCGTAGAGGAGGAGGAGGAGGAGGAAGAGGAGGAAGAGGAGGAGGAGGAGGAGGAAGAAGAGGAAGAGGAATAAGTTAGTATTTAACCCAATTTGTACGCACGGCTACATCAAGCCATACATGACCAGTATAAGCTGACTCCTGATTGTATGAAAAACCCTATAAAATGCGAGGTCAGCTAAAACTGGAAATGTATAGCTTGATGTGCAGCCGTGTACGTCATTATTTTGAAAATACGCAAGTTAGAGATGTGTATACTCCCACAAGTTTGTCTGACCACCAAGCTAAAAGTGGAACTACCGAAGCCATTATGAAAAGTGGCAAGGTGTATAATTTTGTCCTTTCCTTTTATTTTACATCTGACCACAACCTTATAAGCAATGACAATAAAGATCTTTGTGATGCAAAATCAGAGGTAAAGTAACTGTCAAAGGACAGTACGTAGTTGTGTAGCCTGATGTTTTTTTTTTTAAACTACTTCAGCCATTATTTTAACAAGTGCCAGAATTGTTATAAAAAGTCCTGTGCTTTGTCTTTATAACCGTATTTTAATCATTTTAAACTTTCTATTTTGAATATATATATATATATTTTTTTTATTTAAAAATTTTGGGTAAAGTATCATTGATTATGCAGCTCGAGATTTTGATACGATACTTACGATTTTTCTTTTTGTTCCAGACGTACGCACCACGATTGATCAGGGAAGCTAGATCGCCGACACTCACGGGTCGGACAGTACTGTTTTGTAACCAATCCATTAACTTATTACTATTATAAATTATTTTTATTATTTATACTGTTGAATCATTCGTTACGGAACATGGACATTTTTTGCACTTAGAACGTCGTGAACAACTATGGCGTAACAATAAACTAATTTATTTCATAAGGCTGTCGAGTTTTTTATTTTACCTTCAAAAAATAATGAATTATCATCTTCTTTCGAGTCGATGGTAAATGTTAGTATATTATTATGTTAGACTAGCTTTTGCCCGCGGTTCCGCCGCCCGCGTGGAGGTCAGAAATTATTTACAGAAAATTCAACCCCCCATTTCACCCTGTTATGGGTGGAATTTTGAAAAACCCTTTCTTAGTGGAGACCTACTCTTCACAAAGAACACACCCTCCCATGTCTCTAGGACCAGCGGTTTAGGCTGTGCGTTGACATATATTAGTCAGTCAGGACTTTGAATCTTATATGTGTAGATGAGTTAGGCCCAGTAGATGGCCACGCCAATCGCGGTGGCGTTTTTTCATCAATTTGCCTGTCTTTTCCCAACTATGTTGGGATCGACTTCCAGTCTCACCGGATGCAGCTGGAGTACAAGTATTTTACATGGAGCGACTGCCTATCTGACCTTCACAACCCAGTTACTGGTTAACACGAAACCCCTTGGTAAGAGAGGTTGTCAGACTTCACGCTTCTAATGATCCGTAACGACTGCTAAAAGGCACACGAATGACAGTCGGAACCAATGGCTTAACATGCTTTCGAGCCACACAGGTATTGATATAGTCTTGATATGTAAAGATGGTCACCCATCCACGGACCAACCGCGGCAAGCGTAGCTTAACCTAACCATGCGGCTGTTATTACTTAGCCACAATCCCCTTAGATTAGTCATCAGTTAGTATAAAACTGGCAGTGAGTGATAATAAATAGTATTTGTTTAGTCTGGAAAGTGAGTATTGAATACTTGACCAACAGCCAGGCTCGTCACGAACCGAAAAAAGGATCGATATCGTAGCTATATTATGTTGCATGCCCTGGTCGATTATTTTCGTTAGATTTTCCCCTGTTGACGTCATCAGTAACTTCCTTTTCCTTCTCTATGCCCTTTTCTTCTCTATAAACTCCAATACCGTATCGATGCCTCATATTCTTTAGTAAATACTCGATACTTTTCGAGCGATTATCGAGAGTATCTATGCATTAAATGCTCGATACTATTAGAGTGTGTCAAGGCACAGAGCGAGATAAAAATAAGTTCACGTTAAACTGTCGTGTCGTGAATGATAGTTTATCGAACTGCACTTCATGATGGTTCTGATAATACCACATACTCACTAGCTAAAAGTTATCCAGTTATAAAAATTAAGCTATCTACTTGTGCTACATAGTTTTACTAGCCACTACATAAACCTTGAATAAGTATAATAATATGTGGACCTGAATAAGAAGTGCTTATAGACTTCGTCCATTTTAACTATCGATAATTTCCAAAGCTTACATTTAAGTGACAGTTTAATTAATAGAAAAATATAATAATGATTAATGATCGTCAAAATTTATATAGGAAGACGAAATCACGCAAACTTGTGCAAATCTGAGTCGCTTTGAAATGCGAATGCTTTTAATTACCTTCAAGATCGTTAAGGAAATAAGACGTTTATAAATAAAAGTATAACATATATTATTGTTAAATGGTATATTCAATACAATAAATCTATAATAATAAATGTTCATTACAACTAATTAGCGTAATACAAAAGGACTAACTAACAACTACACAATGAGACACTTATTTCATCTACAATGCTTTGCATTCCAATACGTACAAATGAAAATGTTTAAACAAATGAAATTAAATAATCTAAAGTTGCCTGTACACTTACCCGCTTTTGTCGATATCGACATTTATCGACAGAGGAACGTTACTAATGTAGAAAATTCTGTCCGATATCATCGATCAACATTTTTTCAACTGACGAAATCGGGCAAGTGTTTAGGTGTAACCATTATACAAATAATAGCATTATTCGAAAGAACAACTAAAGTCAAAATTAAAATGAGGAATCAAGACTTCATTTAAAAAATACTATCGTCTACCCTTTGATATGGTCAAAATTAAGCTTAATGATAATTTTGGCAGACCAACACAATTCTGTGACAAGACAAATATCACAAGTTTTGTCATGTCTCTCATACAAAATTTCGACCAAAAATGTGACATGTGTCTTGTAAGTTGTGAGATAGCCAGCTGGAGGGGTTAAGACTCGACATAACCTACAGTAACACAGGTTTAAGTCTTCTTCTTCTGCCTGGCGTTACTAATCCCGGCGTTTGCCGGGCCTCGCCTACATAAAACATAAAAGTTTCAGTAAGTAACATAAATGCAACGGCTTATAAAATAACTCAAACACAAATGCGGTTAGTTTCGTAGAATTTAATTATAATAGCGAACTAATTTAAATTTAATACAAGGCAAGAAACTTAATAATAACCGGAATATCTATCAGACGAGATTTCAGAATCATAAATATCGATATTCTACCTGATCATGTCATGAGACCTTGTATAGCGTTAACGGAATCATGTGTTTACTAGTAATTACCTTCCGAAGCTACGCAAACGAATACAATTCTTAAATCTGTCTCGTTAAGATCCAATTTAGAATCACCCTCTACTACACTAATTCTAATTTTAAACATCTTTCGAACCGGGTTTTATGATGCGTAAGATGCTATTTGGAGTGACGACTTTAAAGACAACATAATAAGTTCTAATTTCGCGTACGGTCGCGGTCATATAATGTTTACCAGATTTCAAAACCGATTCCTTCTCACACTGAGCACAGTAAGGTCTTAGATATAAACGTTAAAAACGAATTATGAAGGGCACATGCATATTACTTTTTAAATGGTGAACTTACAATATTTGTATAAAGCTAAACTTCTTCATGATTTTTGTATCATAATGTTGTGGAATTTTTGTCAAGCATTTGTTTATGCTGCGCTTTGTAATTTTTATCATGTAAGCAATAATAGACCTGAAACATTTCTCGTCTGCGACTGAACACTCTATAATACTAGTAGCCTTTAGGACTAAATTCGTGTCACACAGTGTAGTTGTTAGATAGTCAGTACTATTATGGTGATATCTTACGCGGCGGGAATGGTGCTGGAGGCTGGCTTCTGTTGGGGAGTCTTGTGCATCATGTTGATCTTGTCTCCCAGACTTAGCGCCATGCCCTAAGGGGGTAAAAGGTATGTGAGTGAGATTTATTGAAAAACAACATAAAATACATAAGATTAGGTTTTTTTTAATATCCATGCAATCACTGTCCATTCCAAGGTTGCCTGGAAGAGATCGCAGAAAGCGATAAGGCCGCCCATTGTATGTTTTGTATTAATAATCGTATTTTTTTGGTATGTTTTTTTCTGGTGTACAAAAAAGTATACCTATATAAATAAATGAATAAATTAGGCTAGTATTCTACAAAGAGATAAGCAGAGATGCGCATGTGTTTCTAACTGTCCAGTGGTCGCCACGAGGGCTGTACTGCGGTACCCAGCCACCCTCTGCCGTCAGTAACATCACGCCGGCCTTCCCTGAGGAGCTGGGGTCAATCGAGTCATCGATGTTCCCACTCGTACGTATAATACGCACGTTGCGCACACTATTACCGACACACACGTCCCACATTTCGTCAGTTATGTTGAAGTTCTGTGTAATAAAGGGCGAGTCTATTGCTGTTCAAAGTGTACAAATCTAGACACCGGGCTGCTAATGAGAATTGGAAAAACGCTTTGCCACACACTTGGCTTTTTAGAAATCAAATGGAATCAGAATCGATTCCTGGCTTTATTTACCTGGAACTATCTCCACATGCACCATAAATCATTAATTCGACTACTTTATATTTCGCCCGTAGTGTTATCTCAAAAACTCAACTTGTATGGTGTATACAGGTAAGATACTTTTAGCCAGTTACTTCGGTCTTACAGGCGTGAACTGGTTTAATTAATACTATCTAGCTACCTTAATATTAGGTACAGTCAGGAAAATTAAGTGTATATCAAACGTCAATTTGCCTTGTTATACCCATGACTATTGTGATTTGAATACACGGACAACTTATGTTGGTAGTCCTGTTGTTGTTAAGTTAGTTAAGCTTTTAATAGCGTACTTCCCCCTTACTAATAAACGTATTATATCAGATGAATAGTTACACACCAATTTCTCTGTCAGGCGTCAGTAATTAGACTTTCGAAAGAAGAAGACTAAGCGTTGTGTAACTATACAGACACTATACAAAGTTTAGTAGTAAGGAGGCTAGTGTAAAGTTTTATTATTATAAATTAATTTCTCTGACTATACATACTGAATGATAGAACGCCTTAGCTTAGAAGGACATTTGTGACCTTTTTTGCTGATGTTCTTCAGAAAGGTCAGGTGGGTTATATTCCCGGATTATTATGTCAAAATCGCACCGTGAAAACGTAGGTGAAGTGAACTTGAAGTCTTGAAGCTGTCGATGATGTTAATCCCTAGCATCATGTGGAAAGACAGCTGACTTCACCCACGTTTTCAATGTGAGAGTTTTACAGAACAGACCGGCAGATGTATAAACGCAAACAACAAGTTCTGAGTTGAGCTGCACGATTTTTGACAAATGCGTGCACTGACTGGACAGGTCCACTCAATCTGTGTGATTCTTTCCTCAAAATACCATTTCAGACACCAATCTACATGGTCTTCACATGATCTGACCAAGATTATGTCTGGACTTTAAAAGAGACTGTGACCTCTGAGTTTGTTTCGGCCTTTCTTCTCAGAGTAGTCAGATAGGAAACGCCGACCTCATCTAGTTTAAAAAAATATGACTGACGTGTAAAAGTGTTTGTACAAACCTACTTACAGAAAATAAATCATTTATCATTTATCAAACGATGCAAAAGGAGTATGTAAGCATCATAGCGGGTGGCGTTCTGTAGTTTCCGCCTACCCCGATGGGAAGAAGGGGTGGGTATAAACCCGCCCCTTCCTCCTATCGTATGTACTATGAAAGTGTAGAAGCAAGCTACATACCTGGCTCTTGGCCCTTATCCGCACATGTCCGACGACGGGCGAGTTGGGCTTGTGTAGCGGAGTCTCGATGCTCAGGTTGGCGAGCGCGTCTTCACCGAAGATGGAGCGCGCGTACAGGTTCGCTGCCATGAAGCCGCATTGGCCAGACAATGCCTGGTGAAGAATTTTTTTTAAAATAAATAATGGGTGTAAAAGACGCTTACAAAAGCAAGACCGACGAAACCTGGCCAGTTAGCACTGACTGTTACTAACTTGCTGACTATTTATTGCCAAGGAACGAATTGTTCACATAAGCATAGCTACAGTAGTTCAGATTTTACGCGTAAAGCAGTATTTGGTCCTTATCAGTAATACTATCGTTCAGTTCAATGATACTACATGGTATAGTATTTTTATCTCACGAAGCGACGTACACAGCTGGTAACCAAGCGTACAAACATCCTGTGAATGTGTGAGGATGAGCAGCCTCAGTACGCAACACACGCACTTCCGACTTCGACATTGTTTCGGTGCTGTCCGAGTACTTTATTGTTTAGGTACATTTAAACTGACCTTTAACCGTTGTAATTTCATTTATTTTTTATTATACAGTCCACTATCACTTTAATTTTGTTTCTACACGACTTATAATCGCGATCAGTTACCTTTTCAGGAGTGAGACACTTCATGTTGGTTGAAGACAGTAGGTGTTGTAAGTACTCGCGCAGATCTGTGATGTTCGTGTTCACCGACACCTGTGGAATACAATCACGTTAATATACTATACAGACACCTAGAGATATTGGAGTATGACATATGGGATTACCATAACCATAATCAGCCTATAACATTCCCACTGCTGGGACACAGGTCGCGTAGCGAAAGCACTAGGAAGTGGTGAAGGGCGGGCGTTTTGACGGACTGTCTTATGTAATTTTGACGTTCGAAAAATGCTGATTCTCAGCCTAGTTTGAATAAATGACTTTTGATTTTGATTTTGTTGCCACTGGGCCACCACTGCTCTTATGGAGTTTCAATCATTGAACTGTACTTTTTAAATTACGTAAAAAAGCAGGCGGAAAAATGCATACAGCAGATACAGCAAACGTTTTCCTGTGTTTTAAGCCCGTGCATTCTGAAAGTTACCAACGTCGCGAATAGTTGTAAAATATTTCGCTGATCAAATGAATTAATCCATATTACTAAATGAACTGATGAAATATCGCTCTGTGTTGTAATAGAATATTAAAAGAACTGCAATAACTAATATTGTGACACAGAATATTTCGTTTTAGGTGCAAAAAAGAACACACTGATGTTTGCGCCGATGTTTGCATAAGTTTGTACTTTATATCAAGAACAATAAAGTCCGTAGTCTAATTTTCAAGTACAATGAATGACCTTGTTCTCCCACTCGAACTCGGCCCACATCTGCCTGAAGTCGGTGTCAGTGCAGACGGCCGGCTGGATGTAGTCCACGATGTCGATGTGGATGTCGTTCAGTACGACCACGCCGCGGTCCATCGAGGCGCCTGATACTTCGTATACTGTGGTGAAGGAGGGAAATCGTGAGTTACTTATCAATATCAATCAGCCTAGTCTTTTCCCAACTATTCGTACTAGTTGGGGGAGCTTTCAGTTTAATCGGATGCAGCTGAACACCAGTATTTTACATAGAGCATTTAAATATTTATGTTTATATATCGGTACCTATCACGTCTGCGGAGTTTCACTAGCTAATTTAATTTGACCCTGTATCAAATCAAAACTTGAAAAACAAAAAGATTTGATGATTTTTTTGGTAAGCGACCGTCACCGTCCGTGGTGTAGTTGCTTTAATAGTCAGTTTAAAAAGAAAAATGTTTTTTTTCGTTCTTTTAATATGGCGCTCTGTGGGTCCCTTATTTTGCTACTACAGAAACTAATTGAATAAAAAAAACTGTACACGAAATATAACAATAATAAAAATCAATTGGACAAAATTTGTGGGTTGACTGCGTTGCTTGCATAGCGAGCAGTTTTATATACCTAGTACAAGAATTTTCGAATCAGCAATTTTAAAGTAGTAATGGAAGTTATTTATAACAGTTCCAACTTCACGGACGTGATGGATATCGATATCTAAATAAAATTAAACAACAAAAATAAAGAATTTTTTGTTTAGTTTAGATGTGGATGTGTTCGTTCGTTAATTTAATTTGACCTTGTCTTTTAAAACTATATCAGATCTTTGTTTCCTATCCGACTACTCCAAAGATACATGTAATGAAAAGAGCTACAGATGAGGGTTGTAGAAGTAAGCAGTACGTGCACACACTCACCGATGTTGCCAAAGATGATGCCGTTCTCAGTGGAAGCCACCTTGACGTGTGCCTTGATGCTGGCGAAGTCCCGCGGAGCCAGCACCACGCCGCCCGGCCGCTCCACCAGGCGCAGGTCGCCCAGCGTGGCCAGCTCCACCGTGCAGTTCTGCAGCGTGTCGTCTGCATGTCGACATTCATGTTAACTCACTCAAAACCAATTTTAGAGTGATATGGTGGTGTGCGAGTTCGCAAAACAGATGGTGGAAAATTTTAGTGCGTGACCATTAAGTTTTGACTGGTTTTGAAAAAACTCAAGGAAATCCAATCAAATGAAACCTATGGGATGGGGGCAGTGGTTATATGCTTTCGCAAAGCAGCGAAAATTACAAGGTGACAAATAGATTTTCAACGTAAAACCTTAACCCCCTTACACATCGGATCGGAAGACGAGATCATATTTTATGAGTCCTTAATATAGGAAGCAGCACCATTCTAGTGGAAATCCAAAAATACCTTCACCCTTACGATAAATATCCATAAATTCCTGACGATACACCACAAAAAATAAAATCACAATTAGCTGCAACTCACCGGTCTGGTTAACCACGAGTACATCGAGTACGATGTCGTACTGGTTGACAGCCACTATGGCCTCCGCGTACACCGGGTCCGAGAAGCCGGTCAGCTGCGTCACCTTGGACAGCTTGCCGCGCTCTTCACTCACGCCTGTGCTGCGACCTGTGAGATACAAAACCATTTAATTAGACATGTAATGACTGTGCTAGCAAGAAACAAAAAAACACCGGAGTGCAGAAATGATTAATATTTCAGCCAAGTTGTGTCTAACTTATTTTATATACTGGGCAATATTGTCATGAATAGTTATCAACAAAACTAGTTTCTTGTTGTGTAAAACAAGAAGAAACCAATAATCGTCACAAAACAATTTTTCATTTCAAACAGTCGACTTTTTCTTCATTCTCATTGCGGTAAGTAATGAATCGAACATTATCGTGTAGTTAACCGTTATGTCACAGACTGTTCTCGCTTCGAACATCATCGTGTAGTATATTAACCGTTATGTTACAGACTATTCTCGTTTCTACAATTAACAAAATCACTCCTACCTTGCAGCGCCTTAGAGAGCGACAACTCGAACATATCGTGATGTGTACTAGCGGCAGTGTTGCCTGCTAACTGTGCGAATATAATACCAGCCTCCACGTCCACTTTGTTGTCTTGACGCTTTGATTCTCTGTCCTGTAGGACAAAAACGGTAATGTATTGCATGCATATTATATTATTAGAGATTTTTGAACAGAGCATAGGAATTATCAAAAGTCATTTATTCAAATTAGGCTGACAAGCAGTATTTTTCGAACGTCAAAATTACAGAAGATAGTCCCTCGAAACACCCGCACTTCACCACTTCCTAGTGTTTTCACTGGGAAGAAGTGGCGCAACAAACTCCCCACCAGCGGCAGATGACAGCTGCCAGTAATGCGGTATTTAGAGGTGATCTGTGGTTTAAAATAAATACTGCCCCGATGTCAAGTTATCGAGTCGCGGTTGTCTCGGAATCGAGTCGCGGTTGTCTCGGAATCGAGTCGCGGTTGTCTCGGAATCGAGTCGTCGGAGTTGTGTGCGCAGGGCGGAGTGTCGGGGCCGAGCTGTCACCTTGTGCGGCTCGTCCAGCAGGCCGGGCCGGCCGGGCAGCGCCAGCAGCGCGGCCAGCGCGCGCCCCGCCCCGCCCAGCAGCGCGCCGCGCACCGCGGCGGGGCGCGCGCTGCCCGCCAGCACGCACATGGCGCCGTGCTCCAGGTCGTCCGCGGTTAGGCCGGATGTAGCACCGCTGGAGCCTAAGAAAAAAAGTTTATTTTGTGTAAAATATTACATTTTTCACCCTCGAAAATCATTAAAACGACACCCATAACGAAAAGCTTGAAAATTTTCACGGCCGCCTTCTTAGATTTTCATTTTGACCTTACTGTTGACTTTAGCCCCCTAGAAAACGAAACCCGTGATGAAAAAATTTGAATGTTTTCAAAGCCGACATCTTGGATTTTCATTTTCACTTCGATATTGGCTTGAGCACCCTCGAAAACCATGAAAACTATCTCAGAGACAAAGCACAACGCTTTTTCGTTACGTGACATTTCTACCAGTTCACTCCTACCGCTTAAGCCGCGTTAAGGCCTATTCAAACCTAAGCGCTATTCGCTACCGTCTGCGGTAGAGAAAACCAAATGGGTATGCGGTAATATTACTGTTCACACCAAAGCGAATTTCACTATCCTTGTGAGTAGAATACCGAGTTCGCTCAGGAAGTTAAAGAAGTTTTTGTTTAATTATTGTTTCGCCCAACAAGCGAAACAATATATACCTATGCGATGCTATAGCACCAACTATTCCGCTCTAGCCGTGGAACTTGATACTAAATACCTGAGCGAAACAAGCGCGGTATGATGTACTCACAGCGGCAGCGAATGCCGCTTAGGTTTGAATAGGCCTTTAAAAAACTTCGTTACGAAAATAAATAAATGTATTTGACCCAGGTTAAGAGCGGGACCAATGACAGGATAAAATCTGATTTCACCCGCGCGTCTCACAACACCAGCATTAGTGCGAATAACAACCACGGGTGGCGTGACGACGCGCGTTACGAACTCGGTACTCCACTTCAAGTGCAGTGCGTAGTATATGCATGACATTCAGATATATTGGCCAAGTGCGTGTCGGACCACGCACTACAAAGGGTTCCGGTGTTGAAATTAATTTACCCAAGAACAGACTATTGAAAATTATGTTCTCCCATACACAAGTACAAGTTGGTCGACTATTATTCGTAAACTCGTAAACCCTACTTAGCTCTGACAGTTTTCCTTTTAATTTCGTTATACAGGCTGTCCCAAAAGGTTACGTAGCAGGGAAGGGGGGCGATAGAGGTGGTCACAAGGGTCACCAGAAAAAAAAAGTACAGTTAGCAAAATAGGTGTAAAATTATAAGTTTAAAAAAAAAGCCATTTATTTTTTTAAATACCCAGAGGGGATTTATTTTTTTATTTTTTGGTGACCCTTGTGAGCACCCCTATCACCCCCCTTCCCAGCTACGTAACCTTTTGGGACACCCTGTATATACTACAACCGTGAATTTTTTCACATCTCCAAAAACAACCATTTAGCTAGCAGGGGAACCAACAAAAATTAGCACTTTAAAGCTTGATATTTCACAAACGGATCCCTGAATGGAACAATTGTTTCCACAAACCCGCAACATTTTTGAAAGACCTATCCAACTATACCTCACATCACAGGGTGGACGATAAAAAAACATCCCCACTTTACGTATAGGGGAGGTACCTAGTACCTACCATAATTTTATTGTTTTTCAAGATTTTGTTTTACCATTTTGTCGGCGTGATTAATATATATATCCATGCCAAATTATAGCTTGAGGGGCGAGACGGGGAAGGGCGCTCCCGAACTGCATACGCTACCGTGTTAGTAGTTCGGGAGAAAACTTTCAGGGCTATCGTGTGTCAGTTTCTTTTTGTTTTAATTAATGTAAAATTAAAATGGTGCATATGACGTGTGTTGTGAAAGATTGCAAGTCGTCATCTTACATTACTAAAGAACTGCGATTTCATCAATTTCCGCGCACGGATGAAAGGTAAACAAAGAAATAAAATATTGTTTATTTGATAGAAAGAAAATACTTGAAATTATCCTGAGCCCTAGCCGCCGACATGGCGGGCGGCGCGACGCGTAGCCGACATCTATTTATTGTGCGGCGGCCAAGATGGCGCCGACGACAATTTGCAAATTTTTCGTCATGGGTGTCATTTTCATGGTTATCCAGGCCGCATAAAACGATTATGGGGTCGTAATTGGAATCCAAGATGGCGCCGAGGAAAATTTGCAAATTTTTCGTCATGGGTGTCATTTTCATGGTTCTCGAGGTCGCTAAAAACGATTATGGGGTCGAAATTAAAATCCAAGATGGCGCCTAGGAAAATTTGCTAAATTTTCGTCATGGGTGTCATTTTCGTGGTTCTCGAGGTCGCTAAAAACGATTATGGGGTCGAAATTAAGTTTTTAATTTTGTTAAGTATATTTTAAATTTGTCATAGCATTGATACCCATATTAAAGGGTTGTGAAAAGAAAAATGAACCTGCCATTTTGTTGATGCCCATATTAGATTTTCATTTTATTTTCATAACGAACTCTATTTTACTAATCAAGCCCTCTCATTTGATACTTATATTGAGGAAGTAGTGATAAAATAAGTAATCCGCCATTTTGTAGTGGCGGCCACCTTGGATTTACAATGATACTTACCTACCGAATTTGTTAAATTATACTAATACTAAAGGTGCATAACAAAATTTCAGATAAATCCGTCAACAGGAAGGGTGTCAAATTTCAATTACGTGATTTGACCCAAACAAATAAATAAACAAACAGGGCAAGCTAAATAAAACTGTGATATTTTTGATAATTGTTAATAATAATGCTGATCTAAAGTAAATTAAAAAATATTGTTTACTTGAGAAAACCCTAGCTGTTGCGACAATGTCTACACGTTGTCGGCATTTACAAGGAGCGTAGGTGGACTGAGGTGATCGACCGGCAAGAAAAAGTGCCCGTGGTCCACCCAGGTGAACTGAGGTGATCCACCGGCAAGAAAAAGTGGACTAAGCAGGTGGAGCACGACCGAATCCCGGATCAAAGGCGTCGTCCTACTTGTATGTTTTTATACTGTGGTTATACTATGTGTGAAGCAATAAGAATATCTTTACTTATGTAATATACAGAATTACTTTTTTTTACCGTCTCGAAATTTATACAGGGTATTCCACCCATGAATATGAACAACTTTCACCATGGAACCAACTTTGAAATCACGAAAAAAAAATCTGCTGTTTAATACAAAAGCTGAATACGGTACCTACTAGACCAAAATGCACAACATAGGATTGTATATTGCATCATGCTGAGTGGAAGCCTTTCTGTCACAGTTATGACGTGCAGTCGTCGACTATCCTGCTTTGTGCTCGTAATTATAGATAGTACCTATATATTTTGTTGTTATTTATTTATTAGAATTAATATTATCTTTTTGTATGCACGTATTTCTGTGACAAATAAACCTATTTTTATTTCTTTATTTTCCTTCAATCCCATGTTATGTTTGTATGTTGTGAAATTAAAGTTCTGTATACATCATTCCACCATTTAAAAAAAAATGGAGTGATGAAATAGGTGATAAAAAATCCAAAAGGTATAAAAGCATTATAAATTGTGATATTATGTAGCACACTCATATTTTACTTGTTCACAGCAATTTATTTAGAATTCCTTTATTGGTTTTACTATACAATTCAATTATTTTGCTTCAAATCAAACACGATTGTAAGAAATATCTTATAAGCATCACAATAATATTGTTTTAACCTTTTAACCGCCCGACTTCATATCATTTGTCGTGCCCTCAGCGCACGACGTTAAAAAAAAAACGAAAAAAAATACCTGATAGAAAACAGCGTAATTACCTAAATAAAAAAGCAGATTAAACGAGCTGTGGTTTTTTGTCGTAAATATACGACCCTGGCGAAATGGACCCGAAAATATTTGTCGGATTAATCCGACGTAAGCGGTTAAAAGGTAAATTTATTTTGTCGTCGGGTCCTTAATTTAGTGTCAACAATGGATGAAAAAGTCAGTCTGCTGACAGACAACCTTGTTCAGCTATACGATGTTCACGCTAAATTCATGCAGTAAAACTCAAACATCTGCGATGACATTAGAAGCATCATGCACAAGCTGTAACTAAAACAAAATTTATGTATCGGCCCTCGTCGTCAAACCGTCCTTGTGGATGCTCGCAATCGCTGCAATAAGGTGTGTATAGAACCATCAACAAACTCGATCACTCCATTAATATATCCTTTTCTGGGAACTGATAACTAAAACAAGCGAGTTTTTAGAACAATCCTAAAAACATCTTTGTTTTAATACCTCCCTTGACTAGTTGTAAAAAAGTAACAAACAAACAAAGAGGCGGGGAAGAAAGGGATATCGTAATACTTTCACATTACTAATTTTAGTGAGGAAGCGTGGACAACACTCATAAATCAAAATAAATTCTAGCTAAATTATATAATTTCGCACGAAAACAATACACGATTGTAGCGAGCGGTCAAATCATCTGTTTACTATGCGTATACTATACGCATAATTAAGCACCTTGATAATAAATACAAAAAAATACAAACCTTCGACTTCGGCAATTAGCAATCATTTAAGTCTTCAAGTGTTTCAGTTTTTTTCATTGTATTTTTTTTGTTTCCCATTTATTATTCAACAAAACTGTCGTTAATAAGAATGGTTGCTAAGCGCGG
Organism: Gortyna flavago; assembly: GCA_963669345.1. Lineage (NCBI taxonomy): Eukaryota > Metazoa > Arthropoda > Insecta > Lepidoptera > Noctuidae > Gortyna > Gortyna flavago. The sequence continues at coordinate 1,462,605 of OY770130.1, forward strand.
AAAAAAATTGTATACTACCCGTCTCAACAGAGCGAGGGCTACTGACTGGTGAAACAAACGGATGTCTCAAGCTCGTGTCACGCGAGACGGAAGACAGCGTATCTCGCGGATTAAAAATGTAGTAAGCGCCAAATGCTTTTTATTCGATTATCTTTTAAAATAGACATTATTTTAAAACATCGCTAGAGGCAGCTCTAGGTTATAATGAGTGTTATTATTTATCTAATTTGTGGTTCAGTAGTAGGCACCAAAATAGAATGCAAACCAAAATAGTTGAAAATTAGACGTAACTTTGTGATAGTTTTCTATTGAGAAAATTTTATCGTACTATGTTTTCGTCAGGGGCGACTATTACATTTATAATGAAGATTCCTGACTTTTTTTTTTCAATTTGAACATGATTTACTACTGTTTAAATCTAATCAACGATTGAAGATTTTCCTTTGGGTCTGTTCTCAAGTAAACAACAAGCTTTCGAAGGTAAATGCAATGCCGAATACCCAAAGCGCCCGTGGCTGATGGCCGATAATTTACACAAAACCTACCTACACTTTTAATCAGTTAAAGTTTATATTTAAAGTTTTTCAAACAAAACTGCAATAATTTTAGGATATTTTCTAGAAAAGATAAAGCAACAAGCCTAAAAACAAAATTAAGGGCAATCGTCTAAATTTAAACCACTGCATACACCGAACGAAAAATCGTCTAATTTTATTTATTCTGTCAAACCTGCAAAAATTACGTTTCTCATACATGTATTTCGCATCCACACATACAGCATTACTAAAGTAAACAACAAGCACTTACCAGCATTTTGCTTGTGGAAAGCTAACAGAGTAGCAGCTAGATGTATGGCAGCAGTAGCGTCTCGCTTGTCCAGCTTGAGGGCCAGCTTGCACAGCGCGGAGCAGGCGCAGGCGGCGGTGAAGGACTCGCCCTCGCCCAGCGCGGCCCACAGGCCCGGCCCGGGCTGGGCGCCCGTCGTGGTGCTGCTGGACGGACATCACATTTTTCATTTATCATATTTTTAGTCTTGGGTATCATTGGTATCAACAATGAAAGAAATTTTCGTTCACTGGGTATCAATAGTTTTAAGGGATACTATTAATATCCAAAATCCATGATTTTATTTTTGACGTCATTTTGGATTATAAGTTTTTTTTTTCCTTTTCATTAATTTTAATGGTATAAATTTCATGATGGCGGCCATTTAAAATTGTTTTATACAGACGAAACTCATTTAACTACAAAATTATTACGAGCCACAGACAGTGCAACTTACACCTATAAAAAAATATGATGTAAAATATCAAAATTTCAACTTACACTGGCAAGTTGAATGCGGACTGTGAGGCGTAAGTACCGTCGCTGGTGACCAGTTGTCGCGGGGCTGATGTGTCCAGTGTTTTAGCAGCCGAAGCCTCTGATTCTTCCTACAAAATACCATTCATTTCATATTGAAAAACCACCTGCGTATATTTTTTATGTCAAGCGGATATTCACCAGTATTTTCATCATGGATATTATTTTTTCATCACAATTCTCAATTACCGAAGACGGAAGTATTCTTAATGAATAAAATGGATAAATGCAGAACCTTCTTTTATTAAAATAGGTAAAAAATGGAAGACTCAATTATAAAAAAAAAGATCTGTGTACCAATAACCCTCGTTACATAATAAATGTTTTGATTAGAATGAAGACGATATCGTTACCTTCTCCTCTCCTCCAGCAGCCGAAGGTATGACAGAAGACAGCACAGCTAGCGCCGCCTGCGCCCGCGCCGGTGTGTCTGCGAACTGTGCCAGCAGCCACAGCGCCGAGCGGGCTATCTTGCCCACTCTGATGCCTGTCACTGACTCTAGAAGTTTCTAGAAACAGACAGAGATTAGTAGAACTGACTAAGTATAATTATTTTGTTTAGGTATATTCGAAATAGAAGAACTGGTTACAAGGTTTGAATTTGAACTAAGGTTGGAATTATTTTTGTTATAAGGTAGATAATTTTTACGTATGGTTCTTTGGCTTATTTCATTCCATTTGGGTCACATCAGTCACATATGCCTGACATTTATATTTAAAGCCTGTTTTAAAGAAATAAACATGGAAATTAACACTCAATAGAAAATATTTATTGCATTTAGATTAAGATTAAGATAATTTTATAAACATTAAGATTTATAAAATTATTCGATGTTATTGGAAATTTTGGTCAGGCAGTTTATTTTATTTTATGCATACAGGCTAACCAGGCTAACTTGTTTACGGTGTTCTTAAAAAATATGAAATTGAAGTCTTTTTACAAGTTTCCGCTGATAAATACGAAAATAAAATCGAAAAAAAGTCGGCGCAAAATACATAGGTTGCACAATCGGCAATTACCTATAACATATATATTTTTTAATACACTCCACGAGATTGCAGTTACCTGATAGATCTGGTCTCGCAGATCTACGAAGGTGTGCAGCGCAGCGCGCAGGAACAGCATGACGTCACCGGCAGCCGGCTCGCTGCCGTCGCCCAGCAGCTCCAGCAGCGCCGGCGCCACGCTGCTGGCTACCTCCGGGAACTGCCGCGGACGACAGCGTTGCTTTACTTGTTGTTCATTTACATTCATATCACACTATGCTGCTCTCATACTATCACTTCGCCCAGCAGCTCCAGCAGCGCCGGCGCCACGCTGCTGGCTACCTCCGGGAACTGCCGCGGACGACAGCGTTGCTTTACTTGTTGTTCATTTACATTCATATCACACTATGCTGCTCTCATACTATCACTTCGCCCAGCAGCTCCAGCAGCGCCGGCGCCACGCTGCTGGCTACCTCCGGGAACTGCCGCGGACGACAGCGTTGCTTTACTTGTTGTTCATTTACATTCATATCACACTATGCTGCTCTCATACTATCACTTCGCCCAGCAGCTCCAGCAGCGCCGGCGCCACGCTGCTGGCTACCTCCGGAAACTGCCGCGGACGACAGCGTTGCTTTACTTGTTGTTCATTTACATTCATATCACAGTATGCTGCTCTCATACTATCACTTCGCCCAGCAGCTCCAGCAGCGCCGGCGCCACGCTGCTGGCTACCTCCGGGAACTGCCGCGGACGACAGCGTTGCTTTACTTGTTGTTCATTTACATTCATATCACACTATGCTGCTCTCATACTATCACTTCGCCCAGCAGCTCCAGCAGCGCCGGCGCCACGCTGCTGGCTACCTCCGGGAACTGCCGCGGACGACAGCGTTGCTTTACTTGTTGTTCATTTACATTCATATCACACTATGCTGCTCTCATACTATCACTTCGCCCAGCAGCTCCAGCAGCGCCGGCGCCACGCTGCTGGCTACCTCCGGGAACTGCCGCGGACGACAGCGTTGCTTTACTTGTTGTTCATTTACATTCATATCACACTATGCTGCTCTCATACTATCACTTCGCCCAGCAGCTCCAGCAGCGCCGGCGCCACGCTGCTGGCTACCTCCGGGAACTGCCGCGGACGACAGCGTTGCTTTACTTGTTGTTCATTTACATTCATATCACACTATGCTGCTCTCATACTATCACTTCGCCCAGCAGCTCCAGCAGCGCCGGCGCCACGCTGCTGGCTACCTCCGGGAACTGCCGCGGACGACAGCGTTGCTTTACTTGTTGTTCATTTACATTCATATCACACTATGCTGCTCTCATACTATCACTTCGCCCAGCAGCTCCAGCAGCGCCGGCGCCACGCTGCTGGCTACCTCCGGGAACTGCCGCGGACGACAGCGTTGCTTTACTTGTTGTTCATTTACATTCATATCACACTATGCTGCTCTCATACTATCACTTCGCCCAGCAGCTCCAGCAGCGCCGGCGCCACGCTGCTGGCTACCTCCGGGAACTGCCGCGGACGACAGCGTTGCTTTACTTGTTGTTCATTTACATTCATATCACACTATGCTGCTCTCATACTATCACTTCGCCCAGCAGCTCCAGCAGCGCCGGCGCCACGCTGCTGGCTACCTCCGGGAACTGCCGCGGACGACAGCGTTGCTTTACTTGTTGTTCATTTACATTCATATCACACTATGCTGCTCTCATACTATCACTTCGCCCAGCAGCTCCAGCAGCGCCGGCGCCACGCTGCTGGCTACCTCCGGGAACTGCCGCGGACGACAGCGTTGCTTTACTTGTTGTTCATTTACATTCATATCACACTATGCTGCTCTCATACTATCACTTCGCCCAGCAGCTCCAGCAGCGCCGGCGCCACGCTGCTGGCTACCTCCGGGAACTGCCGCGGACGACGGCGTTGCTTTACTTGTTGTTCATTTACATTCATATCACACTATGCTGCTCTCATACTATCACTTCGCCCAGCAGCTCCAGCAGCGCCGGCGCCACGCTGCTGGCTACCTCCGGGAACTGCCGCGGACGACAGCGTTGCTTTACTTGTTGTTCATTTACATTCATATCACACTATGCTGCTCTCATACTATCACTTCGCCCAGCAGCTCCAGCAGCGCCGGCGCCACGCTGCTGGCTACCTCCGGGAACTGCCGCGGACGACAGCGTTGCTTTACTTGTTGTTCATTTACATTCATATCACACTATGCTGCTCTCATACTATCACTTCGCCCAGCAGCTCCAGCAGCGCCGGCGCCACGCTGCTGGCTACCTCCGGGAACTGCCGCGGACGACAGCGTTGCTTTACTTGTTGTTCATTTACATTCATATCACACTATGCTGCTCTCATACTATCACTTCGCCCAGCAGCTCCAGCAGCGCCGGCGCCACGCTGCTGGCTACCTCCGGGAACTGCCGCGGACGACGGCGTTGCTTTACTTGTTGTTCATTTACATTCATATCACACTATGCTGCTCTCATACTATCACTTCGCCCAGCAGCTCCAGCAGCGCCGGCGCCACGCTGCTGGCTACCTCCGGGAACTGCCGCGGACGACAGCGTTGCTTTACTTGTTGTTCATTTACATTCATATCACACTATGCTGCTCTCATACTATCACTTCGCCCAGCAGCTCCAGCAGCGCCGGCGCCACGCTGCTGGCTACCTCCGGGAACTGCCGCGGACGACAGCGTTGCTTTACTTGTTGTTCATTTACATTCATATCACACTATGCTGCTCTCATACTATCACTTCGCCCAGCAGCTCCAGCAGCGCCGGCGCCACGCTGCTGGCTACCTCCGGGAACTGCCGCGGACGACGGCGTTGCTTTACTTGTTGTTCATTTACATTCATATCACACTATGCTGCTCTCATACTATCACTTCGCCCAGCAGCTCCAGCAGCGCCGGCGCCACGCTGCTGGCTACCTCCGGGAACTGCCGCGGACGACAGCGTTGCTTTACTTGTTGTTCATTTACATTCATATCACACTATGCTGCTCTCATACTATCACTTCGCCCAGCAGCTCCAGCAGCGCCGGCGCCACGCTGCTGGCTACCTCCGGGAACTGCCGCGGACGACAGCGTTGCTTTACTTGTTGTTCATTTACATTCATATCACACTATGCTGCTCTCATACTATCACTTCGCCCAGCAGCTCCAGCAGCGCCGGCGCCACGCTGCTGGCTACCTCCGGGAACTGCCGCGGACGACAGCGTTGCTTTACTTGTTGTTCATTTACATTCATATCACACTATGCTGCTCTCATACTATCACTTCGCCCAGCAGCTCCAGCAGCGCCGGCGCCACGCTGCTGGCTACCTCCGGGAACTGCCGCGGACGACAGCGTTGCTTTACTTGTTGTTCATTTACATTCATATCACACTATGCTGCTCTCATACTATCACTTCGCACGGTGTCAAATAAAATCAACTACATTTTTATTTGTGGACACAGGTCGAGTATTTGTGTACTTTAAAAACACGATTCCATCACTCCATAGATTACGGAAAATATTATTTGAGGGACTCGCTTCTTATGTCCAAAGTCACATTGAAGAGTATAAATGTGCCTTTTTCAATTTCGTATATAAGGTTTTCTGTAAGTTACCTAAACATCGCGTTTTCTTTTTGACTTTATCTTGAAAACTTTTTGTTTCTTTCTTTCTTGAAAACTGACAGTGATGGAAAACTTCGTTAATGAATCCTGATGGGAGAGTGAAATCTCCTGAACAGCTATGGTATGTGTTCAACCGTGAACTAACATTTGTTCCATGCACGGAGGTTCCATGGCACACCGTCAGCACTAAGAAGTGACCTACTGAAATCATCGGCTCAATACACACACACAGCACACATGTAATAAGTATCAAGGTATATTGACCGTTAAAATTGTATATAATTAAGTAATAAATTAGTCATCAAACTGAAGTCAAGTTTGATTCATCCATACTAATATTATAAATTCGAAAGTAACTCTGTCTGTCTGTCTGTATGTTACCTTTTCACGCCTAAACCACTGAACGGATTTCGGTAAAATTTGGCAGAGAGATAGATTGCATCCCGGAGAAGGACATAAGATAGTTTTTATCGACATACCTCGCGGGCGAAGCCGCGGGCGGAAGCTAGTCTTCCATAATTCCTCTCACTGTGGCCAAGACACCTTTAGCCATCATCGGTTCTATGAGTCTGTGGGATCGGCAGTGAGAAAACATTTCCTGTGTACATTGCACGACGAACACAAACCCCTATTCCTACCCAAATTCCATCTGTTCCCGTAGGTCTCCTGGGAACAGACTTCCCCCACGTAAAACCAATGTAACTCACGTTTGGTGTGGTTTGTATGGTAGGTTAGGGCCTTAGGATAACTAGAGTGCTAAGTAGTTGCTATAGTGCTAGGTTTACGATCAGCAGGGTCTTAGGTAATCATAGGTACCAGGCTTAATTATTTTGAACTTAGCCACACTACGCATTTGAAATAACGGCCGTACTAAGCTGTAAGTCCCGGTGCGTATAGTATGTATTAGCTAGTTGGTGCATACCTTAAGTGCAGCTTTATGCAGTGCCCTCACAAGTAGCTGTCTGTACTTGGCGGCATCGTCATGGTCTGCTGATGTGGCTCTTGCAGCTTCCTTACGAAGAACTTGGACTAACTCCTCCGCATGACGGGAGCTCACTAGCTCCAGGGCTGCGGGGAAATTAGTACATGTTGCCATGAAAACAGTTGGATAAGGTAGGCCAACCCCAACATAGTTGGTAGTAGGCAGGCAGACTGATTACTTACCCAGCTGCAAGGTGTGCTTCCTCACGTCCAGGTCAGAGCTCTGCAGCACGCGCAGCACGTCCATGGCCAGCTCGGGCAGCGCACGCGCAGCCGCGTCGCCCGCCTGCTCGCGCAGCGCGGCCAGGCGACCCACCACGATGAGCTTCACGTTGTTGTCGCTCTCCTTTACTATGAGGTCGATGTAGCATGCTGCGGCTGCCTGAGAGGCGAAAAATACGATTTTATGAAATGTGTTTTTGGCAGGAGTTTTGCTAGACAACATATCAGAAGGTTCCATACGTAAATCCATACGACATGGGAGACTTTTTCCATTGCCCAGTATTCGGAATAAACTAACATTATAAAAGAGACGTCATACGATCGCTTACTAGAACTAGAAGAAGCAATACAGGAAATTGATTATGACATAATAGGTATTTCAGAAATGAGACGACTTGGTAACAAAATTGAGGAATACGAAAACGTAATACTCTGCCACATAGGATGTATACCGGGTAAATATGGAGTAGGCTTCATTATAAATAAGTCTCTTAAAAATAACATAGAGAGCTTTATTGGATTAACAGATCGAGTGGCAACGCTAAACTTAAGCTTCCAAGGCTTTACGGTATCCATTATACAAGTATATGCACCGACTGATGCAGCGAGCGAGCAAGAAACAGAAGAATTTTACAAGACCATAGACAAAGCGATGGAAACAACATACAAAAACATTATACTAATGGGCGACTTTAACGCGAAGGTTGGTGCTCCCAAAGAAGGCGAATACTTAACAGTGCAACAGCATGGATATGGCGAAAGAAACGACAGAGGGCAGAGACTTGTAGACTACGCACTTGAACATAATCTAACCATCATCAACACATGCTTCAAGAAAAACCATAACCGAAGATGGACCTGGCGATCCCCAAACGGACAACACAAAAACGAGATCGACTATATTTTATCCAACCAACGAAAAATGTTCCAAAATTTCGAAGTCATGAATTTAAACTATCCTTCAGACCATAGACTAATTAGAGCAACAGTAAAAATGGCCAAACAAAAACAAAGCAGAGGTAAATTTACAAACAAAAACGCAATCCAACTAAATAACAAAGAAGAAGTAACAAGGTATAATAAAAATCTAAAGTCAATGCTACTTTGCCCAACGATCAACTTGCCAAACACCTCGGTACAAACCTACTATGATAAAATAACGGATGCTATCAGACAGAGCTTGAAAAAAGCTCGAGAAGAAGCGAGAAACACACATAAACATCACAAAATACTATCAGATCGCACAGCTATGTTATTAAAAAGAAGAAAAGAATTACAAGAAACAAAAAATAAAACTCGGCCTATGAAAAACGAACTCTCCGCTCTCTACAAAATAACAAATAAATACATAAAAAGGGATTATGCTAAATATAGACAAGATACCATAGAAAGGCATTTACAACGCACAGGAAGCACAAAGAGGGCCTTTAAGGAACTCAGAACATGCAAGACTTGGATAGAGGGGCTAGACAAGCAAGACAGATCTTTGTGCAAACGAACTGACATTATAAATACGGCATCTGACTTCTACAGGAAATTGTACAGCGATAAGGCCCAAAAGACTAACATCTCAAACACTATCAATGATAGCGAAAATGAAACAACAATTAAACCAGTCGACGAAATCGAAATTATAGAAGCAATTAAGAGTTTGAAATTAGAAAAGAGCCCTGGCTCCGACAACATCACAAATGAATTATTGAAAATAGCACACACAACATTAGCCGAACCATTAGCGAAATTATTTAAACTAATACTGCAAAATTCTGAAACACCCTGGCAATGGTCTGAATCAAATATCATACTTCTCTACAAAAAGGGCGACCCGAAGGATATTGGCAACTACAGACCGATAAGCTTGTTACCGACCCTCTACAAACTCTTCTCCACCATTATAAACAAAAGAATCAGTAGTACATTGGAAGCAAAACAACCGGTAGAGCAAGCAGGATTCAGAAAAGGATTCTCTACAGTTGACCATATCCACACACTTGAATTAATTATAGAAAAGTATCAAGAACAACAAAGACCGCTATACTTAGCGTTTATTGACTATCAAAAAGCTTTCGATATGGTAACACACATAAGTATATGGGAGAGCTTAAAACAGCAGGGAGTAGAAGACATATATATAAAGGCCATCAAAAGCGTATATAACAACAACAAGGGTAGAATTAAGCTAGAAACTCTCGGACCAAGTTTTCCTATAGAAAGAGGCGTAAGGCAGGGCGACCCGTTATCCCCAAAAATATTCATAGCCATCCTGGAGGCTATAATCAGCAAATTAGATTGGAGCAAGGCAGGACTGTGTATAAAGGGCGACTACTTAAGTCACTTGAGATTCGCAGACGACCTAGTGTTGTTATCAGAGTCCAGCTCCCAGCTACAGCACATGATCGAAACATTACATCTAGCTAGTATCAAGGTGGGATTGCAAATGAATCTCACTAAAACTATGGCAATGACAAACAGGGGGAGACGTTTAATAACAATTAATGGAGAGCCACTAAAATACACAGATAAATACATCTATCTGGGGAAGCAAATTAGTTTTGACAGAAAAATAACGAACTTGAAGTCGAAAGAAGAGTACAACAAACATGGAACAAATACTGGAGTTTAAAGGAAATCTTTAAAAGTAACCTCCCTATAACCATCAAAACGAAAATTATGAACTCCAGTCTCCTACCATGCTTGACGTACGGATGCCAGACGTGGAAATTCACCTCAAAATTGAAAAATAAAATTACAACTTGTCAACGAGGACTAGAGCGCAGCATGCTTAACATAAATAAAATATATAAAATACGGCACACAAAAATAAGGTCAATAACCAAAGCAACAAATGCATTGAATTATGCACAAAAACTCAAGTGGAAATGGGCAGGGCATGTCGCGAGGCTTAAAGATCAGAGATGGACCATAAAAGTGACATTTTGGAAGGGCCCTCCAGGTAAAAGGAGAAGAGGAAGACCGTTGACACGTTGGGAAGAAGAGATTGCAAGGACAGCCGGTCCAAACTGGGAACCGATCGCACAGGACAGAGACAAATGGGCATCTTTGGAGGAGGCCTTCACCCAATATGGGGTTCCTACAGATATTGCTATATCAAACTAAATTAAGTTACGTTATTTATTTATGTTATGTTAAAATAGTTAGCTAAAAAGCAAAGCAGTAAACGGAAACGAACTAGATAAGCGTATTATAAATTAGTAATAAGTAAACCAAACAAAAATAAAACTAGTTAGGTGAAGGAAAATAATTAAATTAGTTAAGTAACTCAAAAACAAATGTAAATTAGTAGGAAATAAAAGGCTTTTTTATTTTATTTTATTTATTATAAAAGAGACAAATTATAAAATCTCTTGCTCTTGTAATTTCACTGGCAGGCACCCAAAACCCTCTCATGCTTGACCCAACAATGTCTACATTGACTCATGAATGAAAAACTGAAAGGGATTGAGAATAAGTGATTGAGATTTCAAATTACAAGGATACTTACTTTAATAGCAGCAGGAGCGTTGGACAGCGTGACGAGTGTACCAGCTGCCTCGTATCTCACAGCCGCGCTAGTGGCATTTAGTAGTCCGTACACTGTGCGAATGAAGCGAGACCGTTCTGAAGGGTTCGCGTGACACACCTACACATAAAAGGAGATTACATTTTTTACTGCGCTTACGCACTGCGTTCCGATTCCAATACCAGCAAACATTCGAATTTTCTTTATAGATTCAGTGCAAGATTTCTTAAAAATTCGTAAACACTCATACAGCTAGTACCGTGACTATGTCTGTCTTGTAATGTTTTAGTTGTTCTTCAATTTTTAAATTTCTATTTTACTGGAAATGTTGTAGTTACTAGAAAAATGTGACTTAGGAAGTCGTTTGAGACATACCAATAATCATCATCATCTGCCTAGCCTTTTCCCAACTATGTTGGGGTCGGCTTCCAGTCTAACCGGATGCAGCTGAATACCAGTATTTTACACACACCAATACATATACCAATAATATTATTAACAATATATATTTCTATAGCTATAAAATAAACGCGCTATTGGTGTGGCTACGTCGCACTTTGCAAGACAGAAATTCAGAGTTCCACGAACTACAATGTCTCAGATCAATCTCACCTTATAAATCAGCTCCACAATAACCAACTGCAGGATATCACCGAATCCCTGCACATTATCCAGCCGTGACGCGAGGTAAGACAGCGCCCTCTCCTGGTCAGCATGCAACAGCATGAGGAAGGCGTTCCTCTTGCACGACATGTCCTGTTCCGTTTCCAGGAAATTGGCGACCAGTTCCGGAGCGTCCGGAATTAGGAACTCGAAGTTTCTGGTAGAATAATGTGTCATTTAGTATTTTCACTGCAATTGTTTTGAAGTTCCGTAAAATCGCAGTACGTGGTCGAGGCCCATACGCCTCCAATTACAAGTCGGGTCGCCATGTATGATGTACTCGACTTGTGTTGGGCGTTCAGGAGACAAAATAAAAGTAGTGAATTGCTTGAAGTGCTTGTTTTTTGTTTCAACTTACATGCTAAGGTATTGAATGAAATAGTGCTTGGCAGAGTTGTAAGAAGTCGTTTTAAGTTAAGGCGAATAACACAAGGAGAGGCGGCGTATCACCGAAACAGCTGACGTCACTGGGCTTCATGTGCTTAAAGTCTTATATTTCAATAGTTAGAACTTTTATCGATAGAGTAAATTATAACAGTTTGACATATTTCGGATAAATAACCTGTTAAAGTGAGATATTTATTCCTCAGATATAAGTTATCTGACTATTAAAAATCAGCCTTAAGCCTTGCCATACAAACAGTTTTTGATCACAAAACAATATTATGTTTAACCAGAATGTGGCACTTTTAAGATGCATTAAACATGTGTCTTAAAAGTGCCACATTCCATTCCGGTTATATAACACAGAATAGCTCATGTCAAAATAACACTGAAAGTCCAGGTATTAAAGGTAGTGCACTTGATATTCAAAAAGTACTAGCTAACCTGTAGATAGTAAATATGGCGAGCACAGCATTCCTCCTCACATAAGAGTGACGGTGGTCCAGACAAGCCCTGATAGCAGGCATCAGGGGTTCCAGGAGTTCAGGCTCCTTTAGCTTGCACAGGAACCGTAGGGTTGAGCCACGGATGAACTCATTGGGGTGTTGCAGATCCTGATCAATAAAGGAAAAATGCAGTTTTTTGTTTTGGAAATATTCAAGGTGGTGCAAGAAACCTGACAGAACTTGAAGGAGGCCAAGTTGTGGAACAGTACAAGTTAAATAAAATAAAATTTGTTAGGCTTATCCTTTTTGGACATAATAGCTAGAGCCAGCAGCAATTTATCATTTAAACTTGCAGCTTGTTATTAGTAGAATAGAGAATTTCTATTTTGTTGTTTGTGTTCATTGCATTGTTGTTTTATGGCTTCAACAAAAAAGTTGTAGATAAAGAAAAATATCACCAAATTAAACACTGTAAGTATTCAGTAAAAATGTTTTGGAATTTCACCACCTTTCAAAATTTCCTTAATGTTGTCTGTTTGATCTTACTGAGAAACAAATGAAATATTCACATACCTTCCTGTAGGCATCACAGACAAGGATCATCTCCTGCATCAGCTTGCCATCAGGCGTAGTCTTGGGCACAATCTCCCAGAAGATGAGCAGTAACTTCTTGACCATGTGGTCCTGCAGTGGCAACACAAACCTGATGATGATCATTAGGAGACCAGGGATCTTCTCACCGGAGAGGATGATGCCAATTGTCTTCTTTAATGCTTCTATCTTTTTCTTTATGTCACCTTTTTCTGTTTACAAATAAGTAGGGCAGGGATTAAACTTGTGATTCACAACATTTTCATAGGAAATAATGTCAAAGTTGCTATGGAACTATTATTGTAGTCTCAGTAAGTATATATTAAGTTTTATACTAGCAGCAATAGCTACAAATACTTATACTCAGATCATATTATATCTATATACTGAGATCATACTAAAGCAATGTTTGTTAATGGCACCATTCAACCTGTATAGCTTTATAACGAGCATAAAATCAAAATCAAAATATTTGATTTTGATGTGGCACTTATGAAATGTCAGAAGCTAGGTGCACGGTTAAAATTGGTTGTTTCCTATGGAGAAAAACCGGCAAGAAACTCGACGGTTACTCTTTTAAAAATAGTTGGCTTTTACAATATTTTCAAGTTACAATAGCTATGGGAGGACAGCGTAGGCCTGTCAACAAGTACCAGGTACTTAATAATATAAGAAATCATCTACAGATCTAAAGTCTAAAAGGCCTACAAAGTCCTCACATTTACAAAATAACAATCCATCAAAAGGATAAAGTAAAAAATAAAATTTAAAAACCTACTAAAAGCAAGTGATATGATTGCCATTACAACCACTAATAAAGAGGTGAAAGATTAGAATTGTCTGTACAGTGTCAAATAATAAAAGATTATGTCAAAGAAGTATATAAAAAATAAACATCATAATTTGAGAGCAATTAATAGACATTTAGGTAGTTATGCCGTTAATGAGGTGCCAGGGAAGCCACATGTGCAGAAGGAATTATTGCCAGACTACCTTGTCTTCAACATAGTCTTTAATCTTATAATATAATGCTTTTTTGATAAGGACACCTTGGATGAGTAGTTCTTAAACATACTGTACCATAAAGGTACTTACAGTATTTGTAAGAACTAGCTCAACAACACTTGCTACACTCACTAGTAGATCTTAGAATACAAAATTGTACTTACCAAGGTCCAACTTGAGTTGCATCTCATTGTAGGGCTCCGAATCCGTCGGGAAGTTGATCAGAGTATAACATGGCTGTTCCACACCCGCCATGCTGCAAATGCAAATCATAAATTACTATTTTTTTTATTCTTACCCAGTTAATACCACTTACGACATTTTTTGTAAAGCAAAATAACAAATTGAGAAATTGTTAGGAGATACAGGCAATATAAATGAAGGCCTTATTAGAACTTCTGATTGGGAAGTTGCAAGTTTCGATCATATTTCACAAACTCTACTAATGACTTCTTCACTTGTTCCACCCATTATCTATTATAACAATACTCAACAAAGTATGAAAACCAAGACGATTTTTGTCTGCAAAGAGGTGAGAGATATACATTTTTTTCTATATCCTGTGTCATAAGCCTGAAATCCTGAAGTAATTTGGGATTACAAGCGTCCAGTCGGTCCTTCATACATCAGTATTTACTTACCTGAATCAATGTTAGTATTCGATATTATGTGTGCAATACAATGTGTTTTCACTTGTTGTGTTTAACGACTGAAAAAATCTGTAAATTACAGGGCAAATGAGAATAATTTCCAACCCAAAACTAAAATAATACGTGTCCACATCCACAACTTAAAACGTCACCGTGACATTAATAGTGATGTTCATCATGTCACTATTTGTGTCACTATAGTGTGGTGCATGCCTGTAGCATAGAGCATTAGAAGTTAGTCACACTAATGGAAACTCAAAAATGATTGAAGGCGGAGGAACCAGCATAGCTATAATACTATGAAAAATGTTGGCAGTATTATACCAATAAGACGACCACTATTCTTCCAATCCAACCGCTATTTGCCGTCGGGGACTAAGCAAATCCAGGTAACAGAAAATGTGTCATTTTCAACTTGGAATGAATGGTTGGGAATAGCTTTGCTGTTGTGAAGTTCCTCCATTGTAAACCTAGTGACCAACCCTGGACAATCTGGACCCTGTTATTTATGATATTATAATCGTCACCTTATAACTGATATGACCTCCGTGATCCACCAGTTGTGACTACGCGACGCATTATGCTCCAACTCACATCCCCTTATTATAGATCCACCCGTTCTGCGCGATATTGTAGGTCACCAAGATCAGCACCTTAATTGCATAACACACTATCAATCATTTGTATGTACTTGTACGAAAAAATTGTCTGCTCAACAACATAAATAACGCAATGAATGTTGTTGAACTGTCAAAATGAAAGCCAATCCTACTGTTCGTGTGAATAAACTCTGTGGTGACATACGACCTCCGCTAGGACTTCATACGACTCGTCTGCTCGAAGAAGAGAGGATTCCTCGAACTCGAAAAATCCTCTCTTTTCAGTGGTAGAATTTCACAACTAGTTTCTCCATTCCCTAAAACGAACAAATCCGACAATTTAGCAATAGTTATCTTTATCCAGTAATAAATAAGTCAATGCCTATAAGATTGTGATAGAGGTTCTGTCCTTGAAATTACAATTCCCCTAGTTCAGAGATCAGTGACAAAATGCTGCCGATTTTGATAAATGTTTACATTTTTAAGCATTTGAAGCAATGGCTATGAATTTAATTTAAAGATTTTGATTGAAGGTGTGGAGTACGATTAACTTCAAAAAGGTCCCAGGATCACTGACCAAAAAATCTTGTTTGTAATTCATGCAATCAAGTGTCTCAAAAAAACACAAAACATGAGTTCTTTTGTAGTTTTAGTCGATTAATTATTTGATTGTTCGTGAGTGGTTCACCATAAATCAATACTTTTAAATGTCAAAATTGTCAAAATGGCAAAAATATTTTGGGCATCGACGTCGCGTGTCGAACATTTGCATTCGGTGTGTTTGTTTTGGAATTAGAACAAATAAGAAATCAACAAAGTAATGTTTTAAAACTTTAAATCCACAATGGATGTGTTAGTGACGTTATTTTACCTTCTATTCTCAATATGTGTCGTTTATCCGCCCACCGAGTTCGTGTCAGCCGGCTTTACAATAGCTCAGCTGTTCGAGAGTTTCCTGGGATCGGAAAATATGAATTTTATCGGATACCATATGAAGAGGACTACGATTACGGCTTTGATTCACTCTGCGTTGCCTTTGGGTTACGTTTTCTGCCTGTTGTTAGCGGGGGAACGCAACCCTTGGTTGCCTGCGTCGGCGGCAGCGACCGCTATCATTCCATTGCTCATGTGCTATAGACTGTTATGCTGGTGGGAAAACGGTCAGGCGAGACACCCCGTCGTGAAGTCTCTATTAGCTTACGTTACCCCTGGTACTGACTGGAGAGTAGTGGCCGCCAACCTCAATATCGAGTTCAGGAAGTAAGTAAACAATTGTTTTACCTCATTTATTGCTCCAAATAAGGCTAAACATGAAGGAACCACTAGGTACTTAGAATAATGTAGGAAACTGTTGTTGGCCTGCATAAAAAAATAAATATTTATATTATCTATTGAATGAAAAGAGGTATTTGGTCTGCAGTGGGCCAGTAATAAGGTGGAATTATTATTATAATTTTACTGTTTGAATTAAAATATGTTACTAGTTCAAGCATACCAAAATTCAAGAAGTTAACCAATGTAATATTGTCATAGTGTAGACAAAGTGTCTATCCAGTTGAACGCAACCAGCAGGTTCGTGGCTACGGAGACATGGCTGATCAAACTGACCCAGTACAAACTCAATGTTGTCAAGCAAAGAGACTGCACTCTTGTGGCTACTGCTGTAAGTATTTACATAATTAAGAATGTTAAATATTCATATCAAATATTCTTTCAAATAAGCCATGTTGATTATATCATGACAATAAAATTATGCTCTAATATTAGAATAGAATCTTTTAAAAATTTAAAAAAACCCTGACTCAACCAAACAAATCTCAAAAGTAAAAATATATTAATAGGATGTATTGGCACTATAATAGTTAGCTAGTTTAATATAAGTTGTGGGTGATATTTTTATCCAAGTGTAGTTGCTTTGGGGGATGGCTAATTAAAGTTTTAACATCAACTAACCTTTCTTCAGTAGCATACATTAAAATACAAAATTGGTCCAGCTGTTTGGGAGCTACAATGCTGCGGCATTGTAGCTCACACAGCAGACACACAGATAAACACCTTAGACTTATAAAAGCCCTCTTTTTCCGTTGGGGGTTTACATAGAAAATAACTATTATTAATTTCTTTGTAAGAATAAAACCTAGTTTTCGACACAGGTTTTTTGAGTAAAAATATAATAATCACTTAACAGCACATTCAGTGTGGCACAGTTTGATAACTCTTATTAGCTATTTTTTTTATTTAAATGTGAGCATTCTTAATCAATCTCGCATGGGACTGATTCTTATCTATTACTTTATTTGGTTGTTCAATTAAATGATACAATTAGGCTACATAAAGATAATATTAGAGTAACAGGAAGTTGAGAAGAGATAAATGGAATCATTATATTTTAAGGACAACATATCCTGTTTTTAGTAAGTTTATAGCTAAACAAGTGCTAAATAAAATATTCAAATAGAAATTGTGTCATGTGTTGTTGGTTTATGTGATTTTATTATCTAGCTCGGCGCTGTCAAAAGCTTGACCTATAAAAAGTATTGTTAATCAATGTGTTTTGGCTATTATGGTTGATGCACCTTTGCCATTTTAATGGAAGTGTATTTGGTTTGGGCAATGAGTCTGTGACACGTGTGAAAAGCATCTTTCATGAGTTCATCGATTCCCGTCCCCAGGATTTCTTTAGCGCAGCCTACGCATCAATGCACTTCCCTTAAAATGGTTAAAACAGTTAAGGTATTTGTTTTTCTAAATAGATTGGAGGGCAATCTATTTAGAAATTTATATTGGTCCAGGATCATATCTGGTTTGGACAGCCCTGATCTAGCTGACCATTTGCTTTGCTCTGTCTTTTTCTTTTCTTACTGATTGATGCAGTTTGGATTGATAAATAACTAAGAATTTCCTGACTGGATAAATTATTCAAAACAGTCTCAAATATCACAGATTTTGCTTTTGACCTCCCTCCATTCTCTAATTTGATTATGTTATGTAATGTGTGTCAGTGTGTGCTTCCTTTTATGATTGCATAAAATCTTCTTTAGTATAAAAAAAATGAAATATCAAGATATGAATAAGCTTTATTTCAATACACCAATAGTGCTTAAGGATTAAAGAAACTTGAATATCTGGGACAGTTACCTATCAAACTTTCTGCATTCATTAGCAATTCTCTGACTTTTACTTATGACCTTATTTCTTATTCTAAAGTTTGCTATCTAATCTGCTAATGTCAAGTTATGTTATGTAAAATGTTTCTGGCAATGTTTATGACATTAAGTGAATACAGGTTTTATTGAATAACAAGGGTACCTGTCTATTGAATAATAGGTAGTTATTATTTTCTTTTCTAGAAACATAATTCATAACTAGAGCTAGCTTCAATAAAATGATGACAGACGCGTTTTCATCGATAAATTAATGGACCACTTGCTCCTCTCTGCCAGCCTACAAAGCAAGAATGAACAGGCATCGTCTGGGCACGCTCGTTCCATCATAGATCTCATCCATCGCTTTCAATCAAGCATGATCGAGGCCAAGAGCAGGCCCATTCAGCAATAAACTAAATAAATGGCGTAGTGGCTAAGCGATTCATTTACTGTGCTTTCGCTCGCGAGTTCGATCTTCGTATGGTATAAGTTTTTTGGGTCTTATCTTGCTGGATAAGATCCGAAATAACTAAAACCTAAAATATTGCCTGATTGATTGAGTTGTGGAGGTCAGATAGACACTATACAGTCGCTCCATGTAAAATACTGGTATTCAGCTGTGCCTGGTTAGAATGGAAGCCGAAACTAACATGTTGGGAAAAGGCTGCGCAGATGATGATGAGTTGTTTCGGGTCAGACTATTATTTGTGCATGCATGTAGTTGGTGCAGCACGAAGTTTTACAAAAATGTAAACAGGCGTGAGTGAAACATTATGCCAACCTAGCTACACACAACTATTCTATTCCTCTACAGACAGACAGCCACAACCTTACCCCATCTGGCGAGGACGAAATCCAATACATAAACATAGAGGCCATCCCAACTCGCGACGACTTAGAACGCTTCACCTTCCGCATCTCCACCACGGCCCTGCGAGACTTGCAGCCCCGACTGTCGCAGGCTATAAGGGTTCCCGACCACATCTCGCTGTTGCCGACCCTTATTGAGAGATTCGTCAATGTCTTCAAGCAATATGTCGATCAGAATCCTGTGTATTATGTTGATCAGGTCAGTGGTATTGAAATATTTGGTGTTCCTTTTTGCAGGGGACTATAAAACATTTAATATAATACTAGCTTTTGCCCGCATGTAGTTCAGAAATGATCCTACGGGAACGTAATACCGGGATAAAAACTATCCTATGTGGTAATCTATAATAACCTGTTATACACTATCTGTGTGTCTTTTATCCAAATCCGTTTTGGCGTGATGGAGTAATAAACATTCAAACTTTCACATTTATAATATTAGTTGGAAATTTGAGTCTCCAATTTAAAACTAGGTCACGAAGCCATACAACATACGAGTAGGTACATATATGTACATACCTAAATATTGCTCATAAATTATTTGACAAATAAAATTTCTAGTTTTAACTAAATGGATACAAAATAAGTATTGGAAAACATTTTAAAAGAGTAGCTATGTTCTCCTCGCGAAACTATTTTTGGAAGGGTAACTTTCAATAACTTTTTTTTTAATAAGTGCCTTTTAACACGTTGGCTGCCAGGCAACAGACACAATAGAAAATCTATTGTTCGCGGTCACCGGTGACCGCGTTGGCAGTCAATGCCTTAATGACCTTCTTGGAATAAATGTTGACTTTTGAGGTTGCATTAAGGTGGCAGAGCTTTTCTTGTATATAGTCATAAAACACGTAATTTTCCTAGGAGCTAGAGCTGTGCATCGGTTGTATGCAGAATCCCGCTGACGTAAAGCTGAATAAACGATGTGTCGCCCCTCCCCCGCACCTAGAGGGGGGCCCGCCACCGTGCACACAGTGCAATTGCCGGTAACTTATTTATATTCATTATTTTCGCATGCAATCGAAATCGAATCATTCCTTCATATTTTCTGCCTGGATATAGCTTTTGAACCGCAGGGTATAGTGAATCCATTTTATGATCAACTAATGATCGCAAAATGGCTTCACTGTTCTCTGCGGTTTAGTAGTCCCTAAAATACTGGGAATAGTTACAAGCTAAAAAATCTTGTATTATATTAGTAGGCAGATATGAGTGTAAGCTGTTTAAAAGTTTTAATAGATCTCTGTTTTTAAATTGGTATGCCCCAGGGTTCAATTCTTGGTCCGGTCCTAATGATCTTCAGTTAATTAAGTTACATGTTTATTCGAAGTCTCACGAGAGTTTTATGTGTGTTGAATATGAATTACAATCTTGCGCTAGCAGAATGCATTAAATTATAAATTTTGTGTAGTGTTTGGGTCACCAAGATACAGGCTGTGCCTAGTTTGGAATTCACTGTTGAATCTGTAAGTTTTCTGTTACAGATAGCGCCATCCACGAAGACGCGCCCCACTCTTCTTCCTAATCGCTTACAGTACAAGCGTGCAACATTTCGCTAGTATTTTAGAAAGAAAGAGATTTTAGTTTTGTCGATACACAGTAATTACTTAGTATTGGGTAATTAGTGTGTATCAAAAAACTAAAACACTAGCGGAATGAACTAGAGATTAGTAAGATGAGTGGGGCGTGTGTTCGTGGATCGCACTATCTGTAGTTCATACCATGTTAGAGACAAATGATAAATGATTTTATTTTGTAAGTAGGTTTGTACAAACAGTTTTACACGTCAATCATATTTTTTTATAAAACTAGATGAGGTCGGCGTTTCCTATCTGAGTACTCTCTGAGAAGAAAGGCCGAAACAAACTCAAAGGTCACAGTCTCTTTTAAAGTCCAGACATCCTAATCTTGGTCAGGTTATATGAAGACCATGTAGATCGATGTCTGAGATGGTCTTTTGAGGAAAGAACCACACAGATTGATAGGACCTGTCCAGTCAGTGCACGCATTTGTCAGAAATCGTGTAGCTCAACTCAAAACTTAAAGAGCTCAACGATTCGACGAACAATACCAAAAAAAGGACATTTGGGTAGGCCACATAAATTACTCAAACTGCCAGACCTAGACAAAACTAACACAACAGAGAGAATAATAAAAATAAAAAAAAGTGACCCACATTGTCTTCACATGCACAATAATTAAAATACTATAATACTTTACAAAGTAAGCAAATGTCATTGTTTAAATAAAATTCATTAATGTCAATGTGTATACAGAAAAAAAAACATTCAAAATGTACAAAAAATTGGAAGCAGCTCAATCCCAAGCCTTTTTGTCTTCAATATAATCTTTAACGGTATAAAAAGCTTTCTGGCACAACTTACGTTTAATGAATGATTTGAATTTATTAAGGCTTAGATCTTGAACGTGGCTTGGTAGTTTATTATAAAAGCGTATACATTGGCATCTGAACGAGCTACCTATTTTATTGAGCCTTGTTGTAGGTACAACAAAGTGTTTGTTCCTAGTATTTATATTATGGACATCACTGTATTTTTAAACAATTTTATATTTTTATGGGCATATAAAAGATTCTCATAAATATACTGAGAAGGCACAGTAATTACATTAATCTCTTTAAATTTGTCTCTGAGAGAGTGTCTCGGACTTAATTTATAAATTGATCGAACAGCTCGCTTCTGCAAAACAAAGATGGTCTGAATATCGGCGGCATTTCCCCACAATAAAATACCGTACGACATTACACTATGAAAATAGCTAAAGTACACTGAATTTTTCTAACCGCGTATGCTGCGGAACTTAGCTTTTTTGACAATTTATCTACATGTGGTCCCCACTGAAGCTTAGCATCCAAAGTTATGCCCAAGAATACTGTGCTGTCTACAGGATTCAATTCCTCGCCCTTTATCAACACATTAGTTTTCACCTGCCTAACGTGAGGTAGCGTAAACTTAATGCGTTTGGTTTTTTTCTCGTTTAGAAGCAAATTATTGACATTGAACCAATGGACTACTTTCGAAATCGCGCTATTTACATCGTCAGTAACCAACTGCTGACGTTTAAGTTTAAACAAAAGTGAAGTGTCATTTGCAAACAACACTACATCATGATTATCTTTTATAAGGTACGGCAAGTCATTAATATAAATAAGAAACAAGAAAGGGCCAAGAATTGAACCCTGTGGGACTCCCATTGTTACTATAGATCCGGGTGATCTTTTTCCGTTAACGTCAACGCTCTGAATCCTTTTACTCAAGTATGAAGTAAGAAGATCCAGAGCAGAATTCCGGATCCCGTAGTGGCGGAGTTTCCTGATTAACGTTTCATGAAGAACGCAATCAAATGCCTTGGACAAATCACAAAAGATGCCCAAGGCATCGCATTTATCTTCCCATGCATTATAAATATGTCCTAAAAGTTCAACACAGTAGTTGAACGACCCCTTGTAAAACCGAACTGTTTGCTATGTAATAATTTATGTTTATTAAAAAATCTTTGCATTCGATCTAAAATTAATTTCTCAAAAATTTTACTAAAGGTAGGTAGTACAGAAATAGGTCTATAATTAGTGGGGTCCGATGTACTACCTGATTTAAACAAAGGTATTATTTTACTATTTTTCATAAGGTCAGGAAACTCCCCATTGTCAATACAACTATTAAAGATAAGAGCTAGAGTAGGTGCTACAATGTCAATAATAGACTTAGCAACTTCTACAGAATTACCCCACAGATCTGCTGTCTTTTTTACATTTAAAGTGTGAAAGGTTTTAATTATATCTTTACAGGTAATATATTCAAAATGAAATTCCGAATCGCAAGCATTAACATTTTTCTTAAGCAAAGACTCAGCAACAGAAGGTGATGAGTTTAGGGATTTAGTAGTTGAAACGGGAATATCTGAAAATAAATTTTCAAATGCCTCGGCGACTTGAGAGTCAGATTTTATTATGTTGTCATTAATAGACAGGCTGTAGTCAGTATTTCGGTTTCACTATTAATAATGTTCCAAGTCGTTTTAATTACATTACTGCTGTTTTTAATCTTTGAACCCAAATAACGTGACTTGGCCATATAGCAAACTTTTTTAAATAATTTTGAATAATTTCTAACATACAAATTAAATTCATCAGTTTTCACATAAGTCCTTTCATTGTACAGTTCATAAAGCCGAGTTCTACTTTTATGAATACCAGTGGTAGCCCAATCACTGAACGATGCATTACTATTAACCGAGATAGTCTTGGGAATAAAGGTGGAGTCAAATTGTTTACAGTATATATTAAAAAAGTTATCATATAGGATCATTAGGATCATCATGAATAAACAAAACTGGTAATTTATTATTTAGTTTAACTTTAAAAGCCTCCAAGCGACTTGTCGACGAGTCGTCTACTTTAAAATTGCACATTTCGAATGTTTGTATGGACATTTTAGTGGACTTGCGTGCAGTTTTAAATGAAATTTTTTATGTTTAAGCACGTGTAAGTTTTGGAATTTGTAATGTGCGCAGTGTGCTGTGGTGCTGCTCGTGCATGGGTCGCTGGTGGGCGGCGCGCGCGGCGGGCCCGCCGGCGGGCTGGCTGGCGGGCCGCGCCACGTGCCCGGTGTGTCGCGCGCCCTTCTGCCTGCTGGACGTGTGCCCGGCGCGCGCGCCCGGCTCCTGATGCCCGCGCCCGCCGCACGTGCTGCTCACCGTCACCGCCATCTACCGGCGTTGAGTGACACGTGCGTACGCGGCTGCTACTCTACGAGTGATAAAGGTGCAAGCTTTCGTATCTGATTTTATTTTGCGAAAATCCTATCTGCAAAAATCACAAACTTTCATCCTCTTCACGGGGTAATTTTTCAAAAATCCCGTCTTTTCACTCACTTTTGTTTCAAAAGGAACCCTTGTGCAAAATTATATGCTTCTAGACCAAACGGTTTAGGCTGTGCGTTGTCTGTCAGTGAATGAATGAATTCATTTTTTTTAATATTATGAATAGACCGTGACAACTGATAGTGAATGTTTTACTTTTGATAGTAATTGTTTGTTGATTCTGTGTTTATATGTTTTATCTGGTTTTATAAATGTTCCCGCGAATATTGAAGATGTAGCTTCGCAGTGATGAACTAATGTGACACATCTATTATTGATCTTGGTGTTGGATCAATTCAAAAATATTGTTTCAGATATTGTATTTGCACCTCTATATAATTAATGCTTTTATTTTCCTTTTGCAATACTGATGACGGACAGTGAAAAGTTATTTATTTAATTATTTATTTTAGTAAAATGTTTCATCAGTACTACTATTAAGTACTGTTATTATTATTATTATCCAAAGTGGCTCTGTATTAGATGTTAGGATTGATATAATCAATCATACACATAATATTAAACCATTTATGTCTGTATAATTATAATTATGAAATGTATATAAAGCACAAATATTATTCAGTGTTGTAGAAAATATAGGTAATATTTGAAGTAGGCTTGAACGAATAATATTTATTTCTAAAACTAAGACAATAAAACAGTTTTCTTGGTCAAGTCTCTAAACTCGACTAAAGATATAGTTTAGATTTAAAATTATTTAATTATCACGGACAAGCTTGCTTGAAAATATACGCCTTGGATGTACATATTTTAAATAAGATGACATAATAATTTATAATACAATTTTAAACTAGGAACTGAATTATGTATACTTTATAACTCTGAATGTGTAGATATCGCTGTAAGTGGCGTAGGTATCATAGAGATCAGATAGTGATGTGAAAAATGGAATTCAATCAAATTGAAATCGACTTCGCACATCACTAATTTAGTTAGATTAATTGCATAAACTTGTAATAGGTATATTAAATTAATTACAGGTATATTTTATCTAGCAATGGAGAGGGCTAAGCTTGGAGTTTCCCTGCGTCATCGAATCGGAAATGAGGAGATCCGCAGGAGAACCAAGGTAACCGACATAGCCCGAAGAATTGCCAAACTTAAGTGGCAGTGGGCAGGGCACGTTGCTCGCAGAACAGATGGCCGATGGGGCCGAACGGTTCTGGAGTGGCGACCGCGTACCGGAAGACGTAGCGTTGAAAGGCCTCCCTCAAGGTGGACCGACGACCTTGTGAAGGCCGCAGGAACCCGTTGGATGCGAGAAGCACATAACCGGTCGAAATGGAGGTGCTTGGGGGAGGCCTATGTCCAGCAGTGGACGTCTTTCGGCTAAAATTATGATATTTTATCGTAATAAATGCATTTTGGAAAGCAGGGGAAGATATCTAAAACTTTTCGTTGATATTTTACACATAGGAGTAATATCATTATAATCACTTAAACTACTACTACTTAGTAGAATAAAAAAATATATTGACATAATAACTGTCTATTTATAAATGATATGTTATTCTATTAAATTAATAAAATACAATTATATTGGACATTCTTGTTGTATTAATTGCTGTGGTTGCATAAAGTGACAAATGAGGTCGGCTGATATTGACTCTGCTATTTAAATGGTATCTGTTCGATCGCATGGAGCCCCGGTTAAGCCCTTGACCTATTGCTGAAGGGTGCGGGTGTGACCCACACATGGCATGTGGCACGTCGCCATAAATAATTGACTGTTAACTTTGTGACATTCGACATCCTTGATGTGTGTGGGTTCTCCAACATATGATGGATAAATGGTAGATAATGGAAAGTACTTTTCTCGGTCAATCAGAAGGACAATTCTCGTAATTTAAAATGTTCACAATCTAGTCTCATCTCGGCGACAAACAACTTTCAAAAATGTAGGGAAATTAGAGGTATTTTTGACAGATTGAGACTGAGATCAGTAAAATAAAATGGCTTTGAAATCCATTAATAATAATAAAATGTTAAATACCCCGAAACGTCCTTGAGCCCGTTCTTGACCATCAAAAATTACTTTTCTGATCAAATCTGGACCCATTAGGATTCGACAAAAATGTGTCGCGACGGGACATAATTATAGGGTTGAAAGGTAGACACAATAATTTATCCGTTTGACCCTTATTGTCGGTTAATTATGTCGGTGATATGTATAATTAATCCTCTTGACAAGGACGCTAATGGTAATCACGCTAAATGCCACAGTTACTGCAGTGAACAACTGGTGATCAAGTGCAATAGGTCGAGTTGGAGTAAATAATGTTGGTTAAGTCAATGTTATTGTGAACTGAGCTTTGTGACAGACAAACAACTCTGCAAGAATTAACGCAGAATTAGTGCAAGAAAAACCTTAGAATACTTGTATAAAGTTGTCAAAAACTTTAAATAATCGACATTAATATAAACATATTTAATTCTGCACGTGCCAGTGAACGAATCTCGTAATCGTAACATTTCAGGAAAGTTTTCCGAATTTTCACTTTGTCATATTTTTCCAAAAATATTCTAAATCTTGATGTGCTTTTCTGTCAACTTTGGAGGTAACTTCTGATTGGGCCTTCAATTATAATAAATACCTACTTAATCAATTTTAATAATAGTGAATATAATATTAAAATTATGAGAACATCAAAAGTGAGTGAATTGATCCAGCAGTATTTCAAAAACACAACGTTGCACGGCTTCAAATATCTGTGCTCGGTACACTACGTAGATCGGTGAGTACAAGTTTTTTTCTAATCTAAATAATAATATTTGAGGATTTTATACGTAGGTAAGTAATAGGATTAGATATACCTTGTACCTAACAGTAGGTATGTTCATGATCGGTAGTTCATTCTCTGTTTACCTTGTTGGGTGACCAAAAACCAACTGAACTGGGGGCGAATTTTGATAAAATATGTAGGTACAATAGTTTTTTTTAAATTTGAAATGGGTTTGCTTTTGACTCTAGTCACGGTCTAGGTCAGAGGTGAGGTGACAGAGACATAGTCGACGATGGAGTGAGCTTACCCAGAAGAAGCCTATTCACTTTCACTTTGAAGAGATTCGGGTTGTATGCGCTCGGAAACACAGACGCAGGTAGAGAGTTCCACTCTTTTACTGTGCGCATTAAAAAAGACATTTGAAAACGCTTAGTTCGAATTTGTGGAATAGCAGCTTGGCAAGGATGGTAACTTGCAGTGCGTCTGGATGTCCGAAGGTAGAAGGGGCCGGTGGAATGAGGTCGTGTAGTTCTTGGGCACACTCACCGAAGTATAATCTGTAGAAGACCGATAAGCAGGCAACCTTGCGGCGATGAGCCAAGCTGTGAAGTTTGTGGCATCCACCAGTTTTACGTCGCCAATGAGCCTCTTAGCTCTGCGTTCCACCGAGTCAAGCGCGGCAAGTTGGTATTTCGCTGAGCCATCCCAAAGGTGGCTGCAATACTCCATGCAGAATCGGACTTGCGCTTTGTAAAGGGTTAAAAGCTGTCCAGGCGTAAAGTATCGCTTCACCCTATTTAGGACGAACTGCTTCTTGGCAGTTTGGGCTTTGTACTTGATTGTGGCGCCAAAGTTGAGACTAGAAGTCAACTCAATGCCTAGGAGCTCGAGCCGATCAGTTACAGGACTTACAGGAACAGATGTACAGTCAACAGCAAAAGTAGATGATCAAAATCAGAAATTCAATACTAATGAACGGAGTTCACGTCAGAACTGTGTGACGTCGAAGTGATTGTAAATTATACCAAACATTTACTACTAGTACAGCTGCCATAAAATATATTCGTGATCAGTTTTGACTCCAAATCCAAAAGTTATTTTGTTCTAAAAAGTCTTGTCATTGTCATTGTCTTCAAGGTAGGTCAGCAGCTTACTGTTCAGTACCCTTTCCATAACCTTGCACAGAATGGAGGTAATGGCGATCGGACGGTAATGGGCAGGGTCGCCCTTTTTGGGCACTGGTTGTACATTTGCAAGCTTCCAGGATTTTGGCACCGTTCTTTTTTCAAGAGAGAGGCGGAACAAGCGTGTCAACACAGGAGACAGTTCAGGCGCACACTGCCTCAACACTCGCTGGAATACCGTCAGGCCCGCTTGCCTTGTTCACGTCTAGACTGCACAATACTCTTCCGACCTCTTTAATGTGAACTGCGATCTCCGGCATCATCATATTTA
Organism: Gortyna flavago; assembly: GCA_963669345.1. Taxonomy (NCBI): domain Eukaryota; kingdom Metazoa; phylum Arthropoda; class Insecta; order Lepidoptera; family Noctuidae; genus Gortyna; species Gortyna flavago. The sequence continues at coordinate 1,490,760 of OY770130.1, forward strand.
GGTAAGGGGTTTATTTATAAACGATTATTAAAGTGAAGTGACGTTAAACGTCAAAAATGTATGTATGAGATGAATGCGCAGTTGTAGCCCGCGAAATTCAATTTATCTTACGTTTTAAGCAATTTTCAGGTCAGGTTGCATCTTGATCAAAATATGATTCGCGACAAGTATACAATAAGTATATAATGTACCCACTGTTGGGAGACAGGCCTCCTCTCTGGGGGAGGGAGGGGGCCGTAATCCACCACGCGGGCCTAGTGCGTGTATAAAGTTTATTAAAATAAATATATTTTTTTATAAGTAATATCTTCGGACTTCATAATAATATTCTACCTAGATAATCATTCTTGCCTTGCCTGCTTTCAGCATCGGCTGGCTAGTGTGTTGCTGCGCCAGCGCGTGCTGCGCGGGAGTGCTATGCGCGGTACTGTGGGCGCGCTTTCTCGAAGTACCTGCGTTACTAGCGCTGAATGACGACATACGCACAGCCACGTATGTTGAGGATCGCATACCGGTTGTTGCGATCTGCGCGCCCCCCGAGAGCGTCGCCGACATCTTTCTAAAGAAATTGTAAGGAAATAAAGGGTCTTCTTCTTAGTCGGGTGGTCATTTGAGATGGGGCATAAAGGGTTGCAACCTTAAACGTTGTAACTAAGTTGTGCATCCATCTGCATGCCTTGTGGACTGCATAATTCGCATACCACCTTGTTACCAATTAAGTATAAGCTTTTTTTGTAAAAGATCTTGTGGTAATGTTGAAGGTAATTTATATACCATCCAATTTTTTAAAGGCACTGGCTATATACCATTGTTCTAATAGTTAAAAAGAAATAAAGAAAATCAATACATTTATTTAGCACAAACTAAAAGGCACACAGGATGGCTGGTAGCAGCTAGGCAGCTGGATGAGAGTTGCCGAAAATCGAGTTGAATGGCGTGCAATAGGAGAGGCCTATGTCCAGCTGATGATGATGATGAAAACGCACGCAACACCATTTACCGAGTTGGGTTTTGGAGGTCAGATAGGCAGTAAAATATCGGTAATCAGCTGCATCCGGTTAGACTGGGAGCCGACCCCAACATAAACTGGATATGGAGGTGACTTGCTACAAGCTATCACACTGATCTTGTCTGGGAATTGAAGTTAGAACACGATATCTGCGTGTCACTATGATAGTTGGGAAAATGTTAGGCACATGTTGGGCAATAGGTACATAATTATACATTAAAGTTTTTTAAACCATATTCTACCGTAACAGGTGTGCGAATATCTATTACCTCACACATCAGGTCCAGTTGAAAACCAGCGTCAGGCACTAGTTGTCTGGCATTTTTGCTGACCTTTTTGGCGCAGCTGTGATGCACACTTTCCTGGAAATTTCTTACATCAGACCTTACACTTTTTATTTGATGTTTATTTTTTGTTTTTTATCTGATGTATGTGTCTGGTGTATTGTGTCTCTTTTTTTGTGTGTCTGTGCTAAATAAATGTATTTTCTTTCCTTCTTTCTATTATAATTAAAATATTTCTTACATGTACCTAATTATTTATTTATCTATTACAAACACAGTTCCATCAACTCATCCCGAACAAAATGGATACCCATGACTCTCGCACGTCTTTTAACTGGTAAATCAACAGCTAAAGACCAGCTCGTATTGTTGGACGAACTCCTGGCTTCTCACAACGTGACGCTGCCCGAAGTGATGATGAACTTCACTCCTGGTTGCAATGAGCATACGAAGAGGTGTCGGTACCAGAAGAAAGTGCTGCCTTGCGATCAGCTGTTTGAAAAGGAGTTGACGTACTGGGGAATATGTTGTGTTATGCGGCCGGATAAGTAAGTGTTTTGCGATAAAGTGCCTTGATAAAAAAGCAACCCCTTTTTGCCACTTTTTTCTTAGAACGAAGTTCCAGAAGTTGAAACTAGAATAAATCATCACGTAAGGAAAAAGTGCTATGCCTCCATGCGACTGTCGGTCAGTGGGTCATCTCGTGCGAGTATTTCGTATGGAATTTCGTTCCTGACGAGGCTCCCTCGACCGCACACATTTTTTTAAATGACTGGCTCTTATTATTACGGTTTCGTAGTGACACACGCAGGCCGTATTCAGCAGCTGAGTCTACAAAGGGACTATCCACAGTTGTTAGTTAGGTACCAACCTATGAATTTTAATTAGCAGAATGTTTGTATCCTTATAATAATCTGTTATCGAATGATTAGATTGTCTTTTCAATTGCAGTTAATGCTACATATTGTAGACGATTTAGTTACTAATTAATATCAACTTTACTTTATATTATAACCAACCATTGATCAAAATATTCCAACAGCATATGAAAACTGCTTCAGAGAAGCCAATGAATGGCCTACACAAACATCTAAGTATAACAATAACGAAGAGTTAGCCTCGGTTCATACGGTGCAGTAGTTACGATGCTGTACGATATGTTTACGTCAACATCCCACTGATTATACTACGGTTAAAAACAATAATAAAGCTGAAGAGTTTGTGTTTTAATGCCACAGAAACACGTGCACGTGGGCTTATTGCAACAAGATGAATGTTTCAGATTATCAAACGTGCAGACGGGGCTGTTGGGTCGGTCTTACACCACGCAGATGTTAGACTTAGTGTTGCAGTGCACGCATGGATCTGTGCTGTATGGCTGCCAGGTGATCATTTCAACAATTACCTCAGTATAGCTTAGCCACATGAATTAGCTGGAAAGATTACCTACGTTGAAATTTGGTAGGTACACTTCATAGACTTATAAAAAAAGATGGACTCCGCGCCACGCATATCGAAAGTGAAGCACAGTAAGTATGCCGGGACCACTTGTACAAACACGCCTCACGCTCACATTTACATCATAGTATGCCGACCGGCTGCCATTATGTGACACGGCAGCGTCAATCGTCACTCACGCACACATAGATCGGTACGGTGCTTCACTTTCGATAGATATGCGTGGCGCGGAGTCATCTTTTTTTATAAGTCTATGAAGTGTATATCTGAGTAGTGCATAACTGACCTATCACATTTATGACATCCTGAGACTCGTAGTAGGCATGGTCAATTCTGAGGAATACTCTTGGAAGTGAATTTACGAGAATAAATAGCAATAGATACCTATCTATTGTATTTATCTACGTTTTACCAAGTTGAAGTCTAAACAATCTACTCAACAATTTATTTAAATTCGCATGAGCGAGAACATTCTCGAGAATATTCCTAAGAAAATTTTCATAAATACTCTTAAATTTCGTATGGTATTAATGTTAAAGGATTTCTGTATTAAAACAAACTTTATGATCTACAAATAGCTTTAATAAAATGTGCTTATAAACACATTATAGGAAAGGTAAATAATTGAGAACAAAAAATAACAATCACGAAACTCAACTCAACTCGAAACTCATCATAATTAATCACATTTAAATTATTTCAATTTTAAATTACCCGTGTTCTGAGAATAATCTCCGTTGAAAAGAATTTTGCAGAAATTCTCGATCAGAGAACATTCTCCGTGAGGGACTGTTCTCTCGACCCACTACACTGTTCCTAAGTCAGTTCTTCTCTTCCAGCTAGTAACGTACTACGAAGGGGAGGAGTGGGTGGAGCCGGAAACCCTGTCGGCCGGCTACTACTACATGGGACAACTCCGGTTCACCACCATCCCAGCAAATCCCACCAACAACCCCACCAGCCTGGTGGAAAGCGCTTGTGTTCATGACAACAAGTACTCCAGGGAAATTTGTATTGTATGAATACTTGATTTATGTTTAAAAATGTTTTATAAATATAAAAAATATTCGACTACTTCTAAGGTCAGTACACTCTCAGACTTTATGGCCTTCGCACATCGAAATATCTCAACGCAAAGAAAAGTATTAAAATGTGGGCTTTGTGACATCTACCAACCCGCACTGGGCCTGCGTAGTGGATTACGTCCACTCCCTCTCATAGAGAGGAGGCCTATGTCCCAGCAGTGGGAAATATGTGCTGATTATGTTGAAGAGGCTGTTTTTGTTATTGTATAGGCTGATTACGTTGAATCTTGCTTTACATAATATTTTGTTATCTTTGCAGCTAAGATGTGCAGAGAAAGCATGTGGTTGTAGAGACCCGCTCATGTACAAATATATTGGCACTCACAATGACTTGCCAGTGTGTCCCGCCTCGCGAATCAGCTGCCTGAGAGCCAATGAGTACAAGAAGTACGGTAAGTAGGTCATGACCTTACGCCTGTATGTTTTCTCCTAGAAGGGTAAGTTAGAGGTGTATAATACACTTGAACAGTACATCGACATGTCGCCAATTATGTTTAAGTCTCATGGAATAGGGCATACCTATAACCGTGTAAAAGTACAGTCCCCGGTCTGCTACTGATAAATTCTTGATAATAAAAACACTACCCGGTCTGGGAATTGACCAACAACAAGTCAAAACCTTCTTAGTTATTTGTTTCTATATGGCATTCGAAATCAGTTTCCAAACATGTAAACATATATGTTTATGATAAAACAACTTTAAAACCCACTCTAAAGTTCAGTATGCGCTAGAACTTAAAAATAAATATAAATTTCAATAGTACAGTCATAGAGGGCGAGATGGGGGGGAGGGGGGTATATAGTGGGTCATGCATAACCCGACCCTTCCTCCCAGCGTCTTCTTTGTTAGAGGGGTTAGGTAACGCAGAGTACCTACTAATAGTACTAGTCATTCTGAAATCAACTTAATCCACATGGTTTAAAGTTCATATGTGTTTAAATGGAAATAACATGAATTTTAAACAAGGATTTGATTGTACTTTAATCGTAGTTTCGATACCTATGCTCACTAAAAACGAATTGTTTTCAGACAATGTAACCTGCCAGTGCTTCCCGTCTTGTAAAAAGATCACCACTTACATGGTCCTAGAATCTAGTCCGATGACCGTCATCAAGCATGCTATTGATCCTTTATAGTAAGTATATCACAATATACCCTAGGGTGGGGGGATGGGGCTATGTCCAGCAGTGGACGTCTTTCGGCTGAAATGATAATGAATATACTCTATGTGCTCGTATACCTCGTAATTGCTTTAACACCGTAAGCTTGAATGTCACTTGCACGTCATAAAACGATTACAGTCGTTTCACAGGTATTTAACCTCTGACAGCAGCAACCCAACTACAACCTTATTATAACGAGAGTAAAAATCACTTTCGATTTTGACAGTGATGCAAATTTAGAGGTTAATAACTGGGAATTTACTGTATTGGGAATGAATTGTTGCCAAAAGTGATATAGCAGTTACGAGGTCGACTATACAAACTACAAATAGTGTTTTTCTGACATCTAAATAAGTTCAAATGTATTAAATTGCTTGCAGCTTTGGACTTAATGTCACGCCAACCATAGTATTGAACTTACGAGTCAACGTGGGACATTCTCGACTGTTTGTACTGAACCCCACTGAAACGTGGCTTACTTTGCTGTGTAAGTATGTTTGAATGAGCATGAGTAGCCTACCTAACTTTACAGACAATAACATCACATGATTTGCGACCGACATGCCTATAAGCAGTGATCTACCAACCCGCACTGGCCCCGCGTGGTGGATCACGGCCCACTCCCTCTCACTGAGAAGAGGCCTGTGAACGATATAGGCTGATTATGCTTATAAACGTGGTACCCTATAAACGTGGCGACATGGCTCTCTGTCTTATGTACAGAGGCCAGCACATCAAACTACCCCAATCTGTGAAAATTTCCCAATTGAATATGAACCTTATTCCTTTGTCATAAAGTTGAAAATCTGAAAGAAAGAAAAAGAAAGAATGTGACGCATGTTTTCTCCCAAATTGATTATTATTTTTTTTAGGTTTTTTTTTCTTTTGATGCGTCATGTTTGCTGCAAGTAAACGTATTTTCTTTCTTTCTAGATTCATATTTACAAACTTAAAAAAAAACGTGTGTTTAGTATAATATCTTCTACATGCATTTGCATTCTATGCCAGACTTATCATGAAATTATCGTTAATCTCTTTGTTTCAGCGTCCTTAGGCGGAGTTTTCAACATGTTTCTGGGTGTGGGACTATTCAGCGCGTTGGAATTCCTATACTTTTTAATAGCAAAGTTACCGGTAGCTATAAGAAAATCGTCTGAAATAGACCCGACTGCTGGGTATACCACCTCTGGGCCTGTTCGGTAGACCTCAGTCAGTGCTTATCCTCGGGGCTTAACAATGCGGATCTTTGTTGTAAAAAAAAAACGTGATATGCCCCCCAAAACCCAGGGGTCTATGTCACAGAGTGGCTATTCGTGTCAAGCGTATGTTCAATTTCTTCAACTGTAGTACTGCTTAAATATTTATATTGTTACTGACTTGTGACTTGATTTCCTTCAAATAAATGATTATTTTTAACAAATTATGTATTTTTTTATTCTTATTATTCTCGCTCCCGTGATAAATTCCAACAAAGGATACTGCAGTTGTTATTATTTAGCCACGATTGAATTGTCGAACATAGATAAAATACTAACCCCCTTACTAATAAACGTTAGTTGTCGTGATACCCATAGAATAGAGTAAGTAATGTATATTATTATGGTGATACCGTTTTGCAGAACGGCAACATTTTGACCTGACATGACGGCAACATGTTCTTTCATTCTATGCAGATCACTGTAGCTGCGAAACCGAAAAGATCTTATTTCGTAATTATTATATAAACATAAACTATTTTCAATAAGATTATTCTTTGTATATCTCTAGTATTTTTGAAACACTGTAAGGGCGCGTTCCGAATTGAGGAAATAATCGATGAAATCGATTTGAGCGTGCTAAAACCCGTACCGAATTGGCGTGAGCGCGATAACGATGTCCCGTGAATCGTCATAGATGACGTCATGGCATGCGCCATCTTGCGATAACGCCGACCATGCCTCGTACAAATATCACCTTGAGCGCTGTCAAAAATGACAGTGTGTGTGTGTGTGAGGATGAGGATGTGTCAGTGTGTGTTTTGTTTTGAGTTGCACCATATCTTTTTAATAACGTGGCATTTTCGAAATTGTGCTTCTGGCTGACAGTCGCCACATAAACAAAGAAAAGGAAGAAACGTGTGGTGTTTTTATGAAGAAATACTGCTGTAATATCTTTTTGACACCGAGTAAGCACTGTGAGCGCGCTAACGAGTGTTCCGAATTGTTGACAGCTCTCAGCTGTCATAATCGTGATATCCAATAAGGAACGCATGTGAGACGATTTGAGTGCTGTGAGCGATATTGGCCAATTCGGAAGGCGGCCTAAGACTGCTACGAAAAACGGATAGCATTTATGTCAATAATGGCATGTCAAATATGTCAAAGTCAAATTGGACTCGCGCCTCAGGGAGGGCTTTGTTTATGTACTATTTTACTTTGAAAATAATTAAATTAAAACTTGAATGAAAGATCAAAGACAATGATTAAATGTAATAATGGCTAAAGACGGAACGAAAAAACAACGCGGTAGTAATTATACGCCCGTAGAACAAACAATGTTGCTTGATTCGATTAAGAAGTAAGCGCTCCAGCTCATTCAGCGATTTATTATTCTATAATAATTGAGGGGTGTTAGTTTATTATTAGTTTTGATATTGAAGTGTTGGTCTCGTGGTCGCAAGCGCGACTGCGAGTGTAGAGTCCTGGGTTCGATTCCTAAGTCGAGCAGTGTTATTGAGTTTTTCCAGAAGGAATTTCTTAATAACAGCCCGGAGTTTAGAAGTTAGCGTTGTGATACCCCCGTGCCTGGAAAGCACAGCACGCTGACCCGTTAGTTCTGCGTCTAATCTCTCTCCGTTCGTGTCGAATTTGCCGCCCCATCGGATTATGAGAGAGGAATGAGGGAGTGCATCTGTGTCTGCACACACACTTGTGCACTAATATCTCCCACGCCAAAGGCAAGTCTCCATTGAGATTGGCCGCCATTGTCGAAATATGTTCTTGAGGACTTTAAAATTAATATTTGTGTTTAGAAATTTAGAAATTATCGAAAATAAAGAGACAAATGCTGTGGTGAGTTCAAAAAAAAGGACAGCTTGGCATGAGATAGCCCAGCATTATAATGCAATGGCTGTAACTGGCACGAGAAATTGGATACAGCTACGGAATTTGTATGAGAATATAAAACAAAGAAGAAGAAGAGAAAGTCACAAGGGGGTAAGAATACATTAAAGTTTAAATCTATTTTAACCATAAAAATGACCAAGATTATGTCTGAACTTTAAAAGAGACCTCGACCCTTGAGTTTGTTTTGCAATTTCTTCTCAGGGGTAGTCAAATAGGAAATGTCGAATCCATCAAGCTTATTTTTTTACAATATGATGTGTATAAAAGTGATTCTGATTCCTATTTACAAAATAAACAATTTCCTTTCATTTCCTGCTTATGCTCCTTACTATCTTTCAATTGTGCTTAACTATATTACAGAGGCAACAGTTGTATGTTAAGAATGAGCGGAATAAAACAGCATCCAGTGATACGGTTTGTACAGAGGCCAGCACATCAAGCTACCCCAATCTGTCAAATTTCTTTGATAGATTATCAACTTTATCGCTACAGAGCGTAAGGTTCAAGGTTGATTGGGAAACTTTGACAGTTTGGGGTAGCTTGATGTGCTGGCGTCTGTACATTAAATTACTTTTTTAGAATAATAATTATCCTAGTCTTTTTGTTTATTGTTAACTGTCTTTCTATTACAGAAAGAATTATCATGCGCTGATGATGATGCTTATAATACAAGTGCAATGATTGACAGTGACAAATGGATTCAGGCCATTATCAGTCCAAAGATTAAACCCAGGCAGTTTGGTATAGAACTAACAATATCAGGTAAATAAATAATTTTAGTCAGTCATAATTTTATCAGTATATTAATCGCCTAACTTACTCTGACTTTAGTTCGGAAAACATAAAAATCTGGTCAATGGTGAGTTGGACTCGCACACAAAGGGTGCCACAAGATAAAAATTAAAACATGTTTCTTGTATCTGGGGAGCCCCATTAATTTTTATTATTTCTTATAACAAGCATGGCGACAATAGAAATACACCTTCATGTGAAAATTTCAACTGTCTACCTATTATGATTCATGAGACACAGCACGCTGACAGACAGACGGATGGACAGTGGAGGCCTAGTAATAGGGTTCCATTGGCACCCTTTGCGTATGGAACCCTAAAAATAGAATACTTTGTACTCAATATTAATTACATTCCATAATGTGAACTTGGGTGGTTGGGTGGTTGGGTGGTCCATAATGATTAAGTCTTTTTATAAAGACTTAATCATTATGGACCCTATCACACTCAGCAAAGTGGGAGAGAAAGAAGGAAAAAGAAGAAGTTCAAAGAAGGCAAATTTTTCTTTGCTATAGGTGATGATATGGAAACTATAACTGTGCCTGCACAACCTACTTTTATTGTAAAACATGAGATTGAAGAAGACAACATTTCTGCGGCGGGTAGCGGTAAAGATTTTTCTGATGGTAAAAGCTTTAAAAATTATTTTCTTTTTCCCTGCAAATAACTTGCCTTCTATTAGATGCATGTGACTGAACACTCTACCTTTGAAATATTGTGTATGTATTAATAATAGTCTAATATAACATCACGCTTGTTTTACGCGAATGGTTAGGCAGAGGTTAATCGTATAATTATCTAATAAATGATCAAGGCGGCTACAACTGTTAGACAACTGGTTGGTACGCGCTGTAGGTGCTTATCGCGGTAGGTATATGCGAGTATTGCGAGTTCCGGAGGCGTGCTTTCGGGCTTGCTGTGCCCGAAAGCAAAAGGAGACAAAGGAGGACAGCGAATTTCCCTGTTAATGAATGTTTAAGCATTTCTTTGTTAAAGGCGATGTCATGGACTCTATAACTGAGCCTGCACAACCTGCATTTATTAAAAAACATGAGATTGAAGAAGATAGGATTTCTGCAGCTGGTAGCAGTAAAGAATTTCCTGATGGTAAAGTAAACATTATTTTCTATTTCTGCTCTCTCCCGAAAACAGGCCTTCTATCGGATGCATGTGTCGTTAACGTTTAAAACGTGTGACGTTTAAAATATTGTAAAACGTGTGATGTTTAAAATATTGTGTGTGTGTGTATTAAAAGTCTTATTATTTTTTCTGTGTTATTCTAGATATTACCAAGAAAAAGCAGCCTGAAAACGGAACATGCTGTAAAGCAAAGGAAGAGTATTACAAATTAAAATTAAGCAATGCCAAACTAGAAAGAAAGTTCCTACTACAGAGGTACAAAAGGGAAAAAGAAAAGCTTGCATTAGAATTGGAAATCCTGAATTTAAAAAGACAAAAATTATTATGATAATTTCTAAAAATAAAATTAAGTACCTAAGTACCTATTACAATTTTGTATTTTACGTCTATGAACAGTTACAGTACCTAACTGTAATTTTACAAAAATGAATAGTAGTTTTATGATTGTCTAATAGAAGTGACTTGATTTTATAAAAATAAATATGAACGAAAAGAGAATTATACAGCACTACTGCAAGTGCAAATTGAATAAACAAGTAGTAAAACCATTTTTACCCTATAAAGTTTTAATTAAGTAATGTATTTCTCTACATGAGTTAAAATACTATATTTCGCAATTAAAATCACTCCAACTTGGAATTGAATGTTATTTTAATGTTACCTAGGCACAGATAAAGTACTACCTACGTATAGAGAAGCTAACTATCTATACTATACAAAATACAAAAGTACTCTGTGAGCTATCCGAAGCAAAAACTGTCACAACAGGATGACATCCGACGGGGGGGTGCAGGGCGAACGTGCCGTAGATTCACTCGTGTACGTTACCCCAGCAAGAAAGTGTCTCCTAGAGTTATATGAGTAGAACGTATAGTTGGTGCCTTATCTGCTGTAAATGTGCCCCCACATAAAAAATGTGTGCCCCCTGTCGTTTTGTAAAAAAACGGAAAAAACGATTCTTGCTGGGGTAACGTTTTTCTAGCAGGAAAATTCTAAACGAATGATCGGAGAGAGAAAAATTGTGCATGGCCAGAGATCTTATATGTGTGCCAAAATGTGCCCCCAAAAATAAAATCTGTGCCCCTTCAGATTTTCGAGATATTGCATTTCCTGCTGGAGTAACGTTTTGATGAATCGTGTATCTCTAAAACCATTGCATGTGCCCCTGTAGAATAAACATACATGAGTAGCTCTTATTGTGTGCCCCTATGTGCCCCCAATTAGATTTAAGAAAATATTTATAGTATTCAAGTTATCGCGGTTTTATGAAAACCCGAAAAAACATCGCAGCGCCTAAATGAGACAGGGCACAAGTTCGCTGAAAACTGTATTCGGTCCTTCTTGACGCTAATAATAACCATACAAAGTTTCAAAACTGTTCATGCATGCGTTTTGGAATAATCTTGCTAAGAGTCAAAACGATGGTGTCATAACTTTGACGGCAAAATACAAGGAACCGGCTCAATCCCAGATGTGTAGGTGTAAACCAAAATCATGTGCCTTTAGTCAAAATTATATGGTGAAAATATTTAGCTTGGAATGTTTCGCATTAAGTAAATATTATCGAAAAACCAAAATATGTAAACAACGGCTGGTTATCCGACCAAATTCGAATGACTACTAAAAAGCTACTGATTCATACATATCGATGACCTTCTTTATTGGACGTATTATACCCGTACAGTCGCGTTCAAAAGTTTTGGGGGCTAATTAAAAAATATATTAAATGCACCTTGTGACCATATTAAATGAAAGAGCTTGTTGATGTGGAAATTATTATTTTTATTCCCTTAATTTTAATTCTTAAAGTAATTATTGCATCAAATCACAGATCAAATTTCCTACATATAAACGCACCTATTATTCATAATAGAGCGACGTTACATGTAACTGTCTCTGTCACACTAATACCATACGCGTACTAACTGTCTCACTTTCTCCAAGCTAGACAAAGCGACGCCTTGCGACACGACGTCAACGGATGCCGCGGGGCTAAGATATATGCAGCGGTGTGGGGAGGCGAAAAAAGGGAATCTTCTAAAAACTTACTGTTAATTTATCTAACCTACGGCTTATCAACAAATATATATATATAAAAAGACAAATAAGGGCTTTTTATTATATAAAAAAGAGCTACATGTTTTTACTAGTAGGTATTCATCACACATTTCGTGAACTATTTTTTTTTTAAACATCGGGACCAATCAAATTTTGGGTCAAAGACCTGGCAAGTGGCAAATATCTGGATGTATTTCTTTCGTTCACACATAAATTACTGAAATTTAGAATGGAGAAGATAGCTTACCTTGGAATAGCACTTAGGCTACTATTTATAATGTACTTAATCATATGTGTAAGGTCATAGAAACAGCTAGTAGAATATAATCCAATAACAACTTTATTTTATTACTTATTACTTTTCTACTTCAGTGTACTCAGGCACAACACGTGTGAACCGGTTAGTGAGTGAAGTAAAGAAGGTCATCGATATGTATGAATCCGTCGCTTTTTAGTAGTCATTCGAATTTGGTCGGATAACCAGCCGTTGCTTACATATTTTGGTTTTTTGATAATATTTACTTAATGCGAAACATTCCAAGCTGAATATTTTCACCATATATTTTTGACTAAAGGCACATGATTTTGGTTTACACCTACACATCTGAGATTGAGCCGGTTCCTTGTATTTTGCCGTCAAAGTTATGACACCTTCGTTTTGACTTTTAGCAAGATTATTCAAAAACGCATGCATGAACAGTTTTGAAACTTTGTATGGTTATTATTAGCGTTAGTCCAGTAGCCAGAAGTCTATGCCCTTCGATAATTCACAAGTTTTTTATTTTCGCTGAGTGGATGAGTATAGTGATTTCAATGCTATGTACAAAAATGCTAACAGTTTAGAGTTATGCAATAGGTATTAAGTAGGTATTTCCTATTATTTCGTGTTGTAACTATGTTAGAAAATTTAAATTTAAATACTATACTGGTTCTTTGTAAGTACTATCTAAAGCATATATTAGTGAAAATGCTAACACGTAGGTACTGTGGAACAATGGAAATCTGAAAATGTCAAGTAACTCATTCAATAAAAAATTTAAGTTTCTCAAATCATTTCTTATATACTTAAAGGGATTAGTTATACCTTACAACAAAAGTTCTAACAACTAAGTACTATGGCTGCACAAGTAATTGCATTTTTACTTTGCGATTAGCGAAATATTGAATTTAAGTTTATAAATTTGCGCCCACATATTCGTAATAATAAACTCTGCTACCATACAAAAGTTTCAACAAATGCATATTATGGCTTTTGTTTAAATTGCAAATAACTATTTTCGCTAACGAGCCGCGTAGCTACGGCGCGTGCGATCGCTACTGAGTAACATAACTCCCCCGCCCGCCCGCCCGCTCCGATCGGAGATGTACCTAACGCCGCGCCGCTTCATGCTGACCGCTCTTGTTTAATGTTCTCCCTGGCGCTTATAGTCCAGTAGCCAGAAGTCTATGCCCTTCGATAATTCACAAGTTTTTTATTTTCGCTGAGTGGATGAGTATAGTGATTTCAATGCTATGTACAAAAATGCTAACAGTTTAGAGTTATGCAATAGGTATTAAGTAGGTATTTCCTATTATTTCGTGTTGTAACTATATTAGAAAATTTAAATTTAAATACTATACTGGTTCTTTGTAAGTACTATCTAAAGCATATATTAGTGAAAATGCTAACACGTAGGTACTGTGGAACAATGGAAATCTGAAAATGTCAAGTAACTCATTCAATAAAAAATTTAAGTTTCTCAAATCATTTCTTATATACTTAAAGGGATTAGTTATACCTTACAACAAAAGTTCTAACAACTAAGTACTATGGCTGCACAAGTAATTGTATTTTTACTTTGCGATTAGCGAAATATTGAATTTAAGTTTATAAATATGGAGGTAGGTAGATGCCACAATGTACGGTACGTACAGAGGCCAGCACATCAACCTACCCCAATCTGTCAAATTTTCCCAATTGAATATGAACCTTATTCCTTTGTAGTAAAGTTGAAAATCTATCAAAGAAATTTGACAGATTGGGGTAACTTGATGTGCTAGCCTCTGTACATAGACTTATAAAAAAGATGGACTCCGCGCCACGCATATCGAAAGTGAAGCACAGTAAATATAGCGGACCGTTTGTACAACAAACACGCCTCACGCTCACATTTACATCGTAGTATGCCGACCGGCCGCCATTACGTGACACGACAGCGTCAATCGTCAATCACGCACACATAGATCGGTACGGTGCTTCACTGTCGATATGCATGGCGCGGAGTCCATCTTTTTTTATAAGTCTATGGGTAGTGTAATACTTAATAACAGAGTGATGGCCGCCATACTAAAAAGTGCAACTGTAAATTAGTCACAAATGCACCCAAAGGAGCTATATTCCATTTACAATAAGATTAGACATTTAAACAAAACTTTACAGTCCGTTCAACCGATTTTTACTTCTATTCCATAGGCATAAGGATGGCATTAAAAGCAAAAACATGATTATAATACCAACTGTTATTGCAGCTGCCATTTGTCATGCCACCAACGCAATAGAAGTAAAAATCGGTTGAACGAACTGTAAAAAAGATTTATTTCAATGTCGAATCTTATTGTGAATGTTTCAATGAAATGGTGGTTGTGTTCAATGAAAATTTAAAAGCACCATCTGTTTGACAGATCGGAGTAGGTAGACAGCATTTGTTATAGGTAGTATCAGAGACAAAAAGTGACTTCCATACGACAACTTTTTTTTTCGGGTTTCGGGATAGGTATAACTAAGTGTACATTATAGATGATGAAACAAAAACAGGTACTTATTGAACCTAATTATTTTATTGTTTTGGTATAATTATTTTTGTACTTAATTAAGTGATGTCCCAAAACCCGGGACAACTATCCCGGAAAAAAATGTTGTAATGGAATCTCCACTTTCTGTCTCTGTTCCTCTATCATTATAACAAGTAGCTACATAATTTGTATAATAAAATTTTAGTCCACATAATTACGATCTTGGTAGGTAGGTATTAAATTCTTTGAAATACAGGATCAACAACGTATTTTCAAAACAGATTTTTTAAACTGGAGTAGGTAATGGGATTTTGATAATTACACGTGGGCGAAGACACGGACTGCAACAGAGTAAGAGCCTACCTAGTGATTTGTGAGATGTGACAGTAATGAAATGATTTCGCGCCTCATTCAAAAGGTACGTTTGCAGTGACTGTGGTTCGGAGTGTTACCGCGCCGTGGACCGTGCTGCACGAATTGCCGCGTACCTACACCGCGCCCCAATATCCAAATTGTGACATCGGACGGTACTCATAATGGTATGGTGGTGGGTAGTTAGTTTACTTTTGCAAATAAATCAGTCTGTCGTTGACCCACGTATTTTATTGACGTTACATTGGCGACGAGGATGGGATTTGTACAATTTCTTTTTTAATTTCCGTGGATTCGTTTCTATTTCGCGTGTGTCAAGATGCCTATTGGTAAAATTGAACCTTTTAATTTAAGCTCGAAACAGTGGCCGGCTTATATTCGTCGGATAAATCAGTACGTACGGCTTAACGAAATCGACGATGAATTGAAAGTACCTATGTTAATAACGGTCGTGGGGGAAGAAACGTATGCGCTGATGTGCGATCTGTGTTCACCTAGTTTTCCGGAAGACAAAACATATGACGAACTAGTGAAATTAGTTACGGAACATTTAGAACCCCTGTTGAGGTTGGATCTTGTTGGGAACAGATGAACGGCTGACTGCGTGATGACGGAAAATAAAAGTACTTGGTATGTATTCACTAATGCTGTATTTTAATATGTAATACAATGGAGTTTACAGAGTTGATTGATAAGATTTATAAAGATTGTAAGCGGATCGTACCGGTGGCTGTTAGAACAGAAAAAGGAAGAGAGACAGGTGTCATGAGTAATAGCTGTCATTGTCAGATGACGTTAACCGACCACAGACTATGCTAAAATACATTACAACGAATGTTGTTAACATACGGTCTATTAAATTCCAACACTTCCCCTCATGCGTAACATAAATTATAATGTAGAACACAATACAATAAATTAACACCTCAAGTTAATTCCACTCTACATATTTTCCACTTTATGTCTAGCATGACATAACATGACATCCAGGCAGGTACACAGAACTATAAGACGACAGAATGCTTATACCTGCTAGACCTACGGCTCTACATCTCTTAAACCTAAGTCATTAACAAAACCCAAATGTTTAGAATCTTTCTTGATATAGACACATGGTTCACATTTACTTTGTATATAATTGTTATTAGTTAGTAAAGTATAAACACAATTATTCCACAACCTACTTGCCTGTTTAAGGCCATACAAACTTTTATTTAGTAGACAAACTTTTGTCTTATTACATGAAAATCCTACTGGTTGTTCCATATAGATATTTTCATCAAGGTTACTGTGTAAAAATGCTGTATCTATATCTATATGCTCCATGTCCATATCCAGCTCGTTAGCAATGCAAAATAAAATTCTTAAAGTAGTGTGTCGCACAACTGGAGAGAAGGTATCTGTATAATCAATGTTAGGCTTTTGGCTAAAACCCCTTGCGACTAGACGAGCCTTATATTTTGTATAGTTACCTGAATCATCAGACTTTATCTTAAATACCCATTTACAACCAACTATATTACAGTTACTAGGTCTTTCAACTATTTGCCATACATTGTTTTTCATAAGAGAATTATATTCTTCTTGCATAGCAGCTAGCCACTGATCTTTGTTAGGGCTTAATAATGCTTCATCATAGGATTGAGGCACGTCATAAACGCAAGCATTTACAAAAAAAGATACATCCGATGAGTCAGACAGATCATAATCCACATACCTTATAGGCTTCCTATTACGTGTGGAACGAACAGGTCGCTCGCAAACATCATTAAAAACCTGGTGGGGTAAATCTTCCCCTCGAACGACTGTTTCGTTCATCAAAGTGGTATTTTGCTCGTCACTATCTCCCACAGCAGTCTCCTCAGCACTTTGGAAGGAAGACTCACTTAGAACTGGAGATACAAAATTATCATCAATTAAATTCTCATTACAATTTATATTATTATTATCAATGACATTATTATTTTGATTGTCAATTAAATTGTCATTATTTAATTTGTTTAATAACTTGCTGTGCATGTCAATATTGCAATTATTTTGGTTACTTAACTTGCTTTGCATAGTAATGTTATTATAGACAAAGTCAGGACAAACATTCTGTGATTTATTGACACCACCAGTGTGGTTTATAAACTGGTTCTCAAAGAATATTACATTTCTAGACACAATGATCTGCTTTGGTTTAGAAGGATATATTAACCTATAACCCTTAGTATTCTCGCAATACCCAACAAAAATACAATGTTTTGACTTTGAATCAAGTTTATGTCTTTTAATCTCAGGAATGAGTGTTAAGGCCAAGCAACCAAACACACGTAGATGGCTCAGGTCCACCTTGTGACCTGTCCATACTTCTTCAGGAGTTTTATTGGGAACTGCCGCTGTAGGACTTCTGTTCTTTAGATATATTGCCGTAGCAATAGCTTCTCCCCAGTACTCTTTAGGAAGATTGGCTTCAAGAGCATACAACGGGTTCTCTCAAAGAGTGTTCGGTTTAGCCTCTCGGAGACACCATTTTGTGAAGGGCTATAGGGAGCCGTAGTCTGATGAATAATACCCTCACATTGTAAATATCTGGAGAAGTCAGCACTGCAATACTCTCCACCTCTATCAGTACGCAGACATTTAATAGAATAACCAGTTTGTTTCTCAACTGTTGCTTTAAATATCTTAAACTTGGACAAAACTTCTGACTTATGTGTGATTAAGTAGCCGTGTGTTTTTCTAGAGAAATCGTCTGTAAACGTTAGCAGATATTTAGAACCACCTAAACTGTTAATAGGCATAGGACCACAAACATCGGAATGGATGAGCTCCAATAATTGCTTGGCACGTTTAGCTTCACCCCTAGGAAAACTTTGCACTGCTTGCTTCCCCTCAACACATGACACACACTTGTTAGTGATCGCATCATGCTGAGATGGCTGAAAATTAATACCAATAGCAATATCACAGAGAATACTCACTCCACGATGACTTAAATGTCCAAGTCGCTTATGCCATAACTCTGCTGAATCTGTGGCAACCTCAGTGTCTAGCAAGCTTTGTTGCTTTGACAGATCCTCCACACCTTTCAAAGCTATATCTGACTGCACCTGTGAATCAGATTTAAAACAACCACACACATTGTCCAATATATAAATTCCCCCATGACTAGTGGCAGTTACTATTAAAGAATCCCCTTTGAAAACATAACATTTGTTTTTATTAAAACTAACAGATAAAGCCTTCTCAGTCAATTTACTAATACTTATTAAATTACTTGAGAGGTCAGGTATATATAAAACATTTTTTACAATTTGTGTCTTGTTATTTTTCATGGGAATACAAACCTCACCACAACCCAAACATGAGAGGGAATTACCATCAGCAACTTGTACCCTTTTGTTACATTTTTCCAACTTTTTAAACCACCTTAAGTCTTTACACATATGGGTACTCGCCCCAGAATCCACAATCCAGTCAGAGTCTTCAAAAACACCAAAACATCCAGCAACTAACACAGTTTCATTTTCACTTGTTTTCTTCGCCTTTTTAAGCTTGAAACATTTTGCCTTTATATGCCCTGGGCGATGACAGTAGTGACATACAACTCGCTTCTTAAGTTGTTGCTTGGATAAGAGGGCTAAGTCTTCAGGTTTTTCATTACGCTTCCTCCGGTGTTCTTCTTGCAGCAGTCTTGTCCTCACTAGCTCACTTGATATGGTGCCAGTAACTGCTACAACCTCAAGGCTCGAGACTATGATATCATATTCCTGTGGAAGTCCACTCAAAATCAACTCTGCAATTTCAGCATCCTCTATAGTGCGACCTATATCTGATAGTTGCTGCACGAGGGTCATAATATGTTCAATGTAGGTGTCCATATTATTAAAGTCTTCATAATTAGCACGGTGTAGTTTTCTCAGAAGTGTGACACGTCTACAAAAACCTTTGTCTTCAAAAACTGAACTCAAGTTGTCCCATGCTTGCTTAGCTGTCTCTGCATTTCTAACATACTGTATGCATGTTGGTTTCAGGGCCAAGCTAACGCGGGCAAGTGCGCGCAAGTCTTTGCCGGCATTAACAGGCTCCGCACCTTCAATACATGACCATAAGTCCTCCATGATGAGACACATTTTCATATTGAATTTCCAAATGTTATAGTTACTTACTCCATCTAACTTTTCGAAAGGTATGTAGACATTATATCCTCGTGAACTCTCTGTAGTCACAGCAGCAGGAGAATTATCACTTACGGAACTCGCACCATTATCACCTCGTGAACTCTCTGCAGTCACAGCAGCAGGTGAATCAACATTTGCGGAACTCGCACCACGTGCGCCCGACTCCATGTCGTATGCAACTACGCAACAGACGTACCAAGCACTGCAAGTACGCTGTCAGCAGCATCAACCATACGCTTTACGGTTGCAATCGTATTCAGCCAAAAAAAAAATCATACCAAGGCAACTTCTCCTTGTTCAATAATCTTCAAGCAATAAGCACGCTCTATCTGGGGTCTGGGCCCATAACCTGTTGAGGTTGGATCTTGTTGGGAACAGATGAACGGCTGACTGCGTGATGACGGAAAATAAAAGTACTTGGTATGTATTCACTAATGCTGTATTTTAATATGTAATACAATGGAGTTTACAGAGTTGATTGATAAGATTTATAAAGATTGTAAGCGGATCGTACCGGTGGCTGTTAGAACAGAAAAAGGAAGAGAGACAGGTGTCATGAGTAATAGCTGTCATTGTCAGATGACGTTAACCGACCACAGACTATGCTAAAATACATTACAACGAATGTTGTTAACATACGGTCTATTAAATTCCAACAACCCCAACGATCGGAGATAGCCGAGCGCTTCGTATTCAGGTTGCGCCGACAGCGTGCGGGCGAGTCCCTCACGGAATACCTACAGGCATTGAAACACCTGATGGCGTCTACGTGCAGTTTCGGAAAGTGCAAGTTATGTTCGACGCTTGAAGAAAATTTGCGCGATCAGTTCGTGTCCGGGCTGACAAGTGACGTAATGCGATCGAGAATCTTCGCGGAAAAAAAGTTCAGTATAAAGAGGCAGTGGAGCTAGCGCTGGCTCTTGAGGCAGCGGAGAAGCATGCCGAGGTGAGCGGTACCACGACGACGGCGGCGGCGGACTCAGTAAAGCCGGCAGGCGGCGGCGAGGCGGGCGAAGGCCTGCATTACGCACGCGGCGGACGAATGCGCCAGCGCGGGCCGCAACGGGCGTTCGGCGGCGCCGGCGGCGCGAGCGGCGCAGGCGACGGAATAGCGGTGGCAGCAGCAGGCGCGGCAGGCGCAGACAGCGCGCGGGCCTGCTGGCGCTGTGGCAAGGCGCACCCGGCCGAGAGGTGTCGGTTTAAAAATTACACTTGTGATGAGTGCGGTAAAAAAGGGCACCTAAAAGTGATGTGCAAACAAGTGCGTGGTAGTGGCGGTCGGCATAACTATGTGAGTGACGAATCGGGGGATTGTATTTTCAACTTAAATGTGACAGCTCGAGATAACAAACCATTTTTTATTAAACTGTCTGTTGATAACATTAATATGGAATGTGAAGTGGACACAGGTAGTCGTATATCAGCAATAAGTGAGGTTATGTATCAAAGTAGCTTTTCGCATAAAAAGATTGAACCGGATAACTTAGTTTTACGTGGTTACTCAGGTTCAAGAATAGAATCACTCGATTACATTGAGGTAGATGTTTGTTTGGGCGAATTTAAAGCTAAATCACTACGACTATACATTATTAAGGGCGGGGCGCAGATTAGATTTCTTTTCCAGTATCGGAATTGTGAACACGCAACGACAGGTGTCTCGCCAGCAGTGGCGCTCCAAGGGCGGCGTTTGCGTAGCCGACTGGATGCACTACGGCCGGATGTAGCCGCAGCGGTGCGCGAGAAGCAAGAGCGTCAGGTCACCCGCGCTTCGGGGGCCGATAGAGAATTCCGGGTTGGGGATGCAGTAATTGCTCGCGATTACACGGCGAGGGGGGACAAGTGGACCGCAGCCACAGTTATAAAAAAAAACAGGGCCGGTTTCATACAAAGTTAGTTTAGGTAACGGGGTTGAGTGGCGTAGACATGCCGACCAAATTATTTCAGAAAGTACCAAAAATAGGTATTCATTATCACGCATGAGGAACGTGGTCGTAGCAGAGCCTAAGGGCTCTGAGGCAGCTAAACCGGGGGTCGATAGCGGGGCCGAAGGTGAGATGTTTGAGGACGCATTCAATGAGGATGGTGATACTAAGGACACGCCGCTGGAAGAGTCAAAGTCGACGCCGGGTTGACCCGAACGGTTGACGTCGTCGGTACCTCCACCACCACTGGGCGCGTCTGCTCGGGCACTGCTTGCGTTCAACCGGGCTAGACAAGCTGGCAATAATGTGCCACAATAGTTTATTAGTTATAGGACATTGTTAGTTTAAGATGTATCGGTTGTGATTAGTAGACTTGGTGAGGAGATATGTGACATCGGACGGTACTCATAATGGTATGGTGGTGGGTAGTTAGTTTACTTTTGCAAATAAATCAGTCTGTCGTTGACCCACGTATTTTATTGACGTTACACAAATCATATTTTATTTATTAAACAAAAGGCATAGCATGTTATATGTTGAAACTTTTGTATGGTAGCAGAGCCAGCGGCGTTAGGTACATCCCCGATCGGAGCGGGCGGGCGGACGGGGGAGTGTTCCTACTCAGTAGCGATCGCACGCGCCGTACCTACGCGGCTCGTTAGTAGAGTAGTTATTATATATATACCTACCTACCAAGATCGTAATTAAGTATGTGGACTAAAATTTTATTATACAAATTATGTAGCTACTTGTTATAATGATAGAGGAACAGAGACAGAAAGTGGAGATTCCATTACAACATATTTTTCCGGGATAGTTGTCCCGGGTTTTGGGACATCACTTAATTAAGTACAAAAATAATTATACCAAAACAATAAAATAATTAGATTCAATAAGTACCTGTTTTTGTTTCATCATCTTTAATGTACACTTAGTGATACCTATCCCGAAACCCGAAAAAATTTCCCGGAAAAAAAAGTTGTCGTATGGAAGTCACTTTTTGTCTCTGATACTATAACAAATGCTGTCTACCTACTCCGATCTGTCAAACAGATGGTGCTTTTAAATTTTCATTGAACACAACCACCATTTCATTGAAACATTCACAATAAGATTCGACATTGAAATAAATCTTTTTACAGTTCGTTCAACCGATTTTTACTTCTATTGCGTTGGTGGCATGACAAATGGCAGCTGCAATAACAGTTGGTATTATAATCATGTTTTTGCTTTTAATGCCATCCTTATGCCTATGGAATAGAAGTAAAAATCGGTTGAACGGACTGTAAAGTTTTGTTTAAATGTCTAATCTTATTGTAAATGGAATATAGCTCCTTTGGGTGCATTTGTGACTAATTTACAGTTGCACTTTTTAGTATGGCGGCCATCACTCTGTTTTTAGTATGTACTGCTCTGAAGTATTACACTACCCATAGACTTATAAAAAAAAAATGGACTCCGCGCCATGCATATCGACAGTGAAGCACCGTACCGATCTGTGTGCGTGATTGACGATTGACGCTGTCGTGTCACGCAATGGCGGCCGGTCGGCATACTACGATGTAAATGTGAGCGTGAGGCGTGTTTGTTGTACAAACGGTCCGCTATATTTACTGTGCTTCACTTTCGATATGCGTGGCGCGAAATCCATCTTTTTTATAAGTCTATGTACAGAGGCTAGCACATCAAGTTACCCCAATCTGTCAAATTTCTTTGATAGATTTTCAACTTTACTACAAAGGAATAAGGTTCATATTCAATTGGGAAAATTTGACAGATTGGGGTAGGTTGATGTGCTGGCCTCTGTACGTACCGTACATTGTGGCATCTACCTACCTCCATATTTATAAACTTAAATTCAATATTTCGCTAATCGCAAAGTAAAAATACAATTACTTGTGCAGCCATAGTACTTAGTTGTTAGAACTTTTGTTGTAAGGTATAACTAATCCCTTTAAGTATATAAGAAATGATTTGAGAAACTTAAATTTTTGTACATAGCATTGAAATCACTATACTCATCCACTCAGCGAAAATAAAAAACTTGTGAATTATCGAAGGGCATAGACTTCTCGCTACTGGACTAATGGTAGCAGAGCCAGCGGCGTTAGGTACATCCCCGATCGGAGCGGGCGGGCGGGCGGGGGAGTATTGCTACTCAGTAGTGATCGCACGCGCCGTACCTACGCGGCTCGTTAGTAGAAATAGTTATTTGCAATTTAAACAAAAGCCATAATATGAATTTGTTGAAACTTTTGTATGGTAGCAGAGTTTATTATTACGAATATGTGGGCGCAAATTTATAAACTTAAATTCAATATTTCGCTAATCGCAAAGTAAAAATACAATTACTTGTGCAGCCATAGTACTTAGTTGTTAGAACTTTTGTTGTAAGGTATAACTAATCCCTTTAAGTATATAAGAAATGATTTGAGAAACTTAAATTTTTTATTGAATGAGTTACTTGACATTTTCAGATTTCCATTGTTCCACAGTACCTACGTGTTAGCATTTTCACTAATATATGCTTTAGATAGTACTTACAAAGAACCAGTATAGTATTTAAATTTAAATTTTCTAACATAGTTACAACACGAAATAATAGGAAATACCTACTTAATACCTATTGCATAACTCTAAACTGTTAGCATTTTTGTACATAGCATTGAAATCACTATAGTTATCCACACAGCGAAAATAAAAAACTTGTGAATTATCGAAGGTTTTGTGGGAAAAATATTGTATCCCTACTGGACTACGTCAAGAAGGACCGAATACAGTTTTCAGCGAACTTGTGCCCTGTCTCATTTAGGCGCTGCGATGTTTTTTCGGGTTTTCGTAAAACTGCGATAACTTGAAAACTATAAATATTTTCTTAAATCTAATTGGGGGCACATAGGGGCACACAATAAGAGCTACTCGTGTATGTTTATTCTACAGGGGCACATGCAATGGTTTTAGAGATACACGATTCATCAAAACGTTACTCCAGCAGGAAATGCAATATCTCGAAAATCTGAAGGGGCACAGATTTTTTTTTTGGGGGCACAGTTTGGGACACATATAAGCTCTCTGACCATGCACAATTTTTCTCTCTCCGATCATTCGTTTAGAATTTTCCTGCTAGAAAAACGTTACCCTAGCAAGAATCGTTTTTTCCGTTTTTTTACAAAACGACAGGGGGCACACATTTTTTATGTGGGGGCACATTTACAGCATATAAGGCACAAACTATACGTTCTACTCATATAACTCTAGGAGACACTTTCTTGCTGGGGTAACGTACACGATTCACTCAGTATATCAAAAAGTACTCTGTGGTATTTGCTGCAGCGCTTAAACATTAGGTGTCGCCTCACAAAACTATAAAACATGCAGCGCTAGAGCGCTTAAAACGTATAGTTTTCTCGCGACCAAAACGTCATAAGCGCCGTAAATTTCATGGCGCTTACGCGTTTCATGCTACAAAGTGTAATAAAATGTCGTCCTTATAGATTTTACACCGCAGCAATGACGATGAAGGAAAATAATTAATGAAAATGTAAGAAAATAATATATAAAAACGGTTTTGGTGGATTATCTGCTTACTTATCGATGATAAGTCTCCATTTTATTTTTTTTCGCAGTCGATTGATTTTTACACGTTTTTAACACGCAAGACGGCATTTTTATTTGGCAAAATTTTGGCAACCATCTGTCATGAGCGTAGGCGAGTGACTAAATGAGTTGATGCTAGCCAGCAGCAATGCATGGCGCAAAAAACTGGTTTGCGGCGTCGGTTACTCGGTTCTATACGCTAGTAATAATAGTTCTATGTACCTAGGTACTTACAAAACATCAGACATCACACACATAAAGGGATTGGACAGAGGCGTTCTGTTGTTTGTCCCATGTAATAGAAGGAGCGAATATTTCGATTAACAAATGCATTATTATTGTCCTAAGTTATTGTCTCATAAAAAAATAATATAAACAATCCAGAGGAATATTTATCAAAAATAATAATTATACTTGCATTATTGCATGAATGCAACCAATGATCTCATGATCACTCATGCACACTCTATTAAAAAGTACTCTGTGCTCATGTATGATGAAGTTTTATAACCTGTCATTGTCATGTAAGTAAACTACCTAACTGTCACTTGTCAGTCGTTGTCACTGACCTCTATTATACAACTTTGTATAATACAGGTCATGTGGTCGTGGTCAATGATTATCTCAATGGTCGTGGTCAATGCAGACTACTTAAAGATACATGTGGTCAATGAGGTCGTGGTCGGTCGTGTCAACCAAGAGCGTGTTCCGAATTGAGGAAATAATCGATGTAATCGATTTGAGCGTCCATTGTCCCGTGAATCGTCATAGATGACGTCATGGCATGCGCCATCTTGCGATAACGCCGACCATGCCTCGTACTAGGCCGCCTTCCGAATTGGCCAATATCGCTCACAGCACTCAAATCGTCTCACATGCGTTCCATAATGGATATCACGATTATGACAGCTGAGAGCTGTCAACAATTCGGAACACTCGTTAGCGCGCTCACAGTGCTTACTCGGTGTCAAAAAGATATTACAGCAGTATTTCTTCATAAAAACACCACACGTTTCTTCCTTTTCTTTGTTTATGTGGCGACTGTCAGCCAGAAGCACAATTTCGAAAATGCCACGTTATTAAAAAGATATGGTGCAACTCAAAACAAAACACACACTGACACATCCTCATCCTCACACACACACACACTGTCATTTTTGACAGCGCTCACGGTGATATTTGTACGAGGCATGGTCGGCGTTATCGCAAGATGGCGCATGCCATGACGTCATCTATGACGATTCACGGGACATCGTTATCGCGCTCACGCCAATTCGGTACGGGTTTTAGCACGCTCAAATCGATTACATCGATTATGTCCTCAATTCGGAACGCGCCCCTAATATCACCGTGAGCGCTGTCAAAAATTACAGTGTGTGTGTGTGTGAGGATGAGGATGTGTCAGTGTGTGTTTTGTTTTGAGCTGCATCATATCTTTTTAATAACGTGGCATTTTCGAAATTGTGCTTCTGGCTGACAATCGCCACCTAAACAAAGAAAAGGAAGAAACGTGTGGTGTTTTTATGAAGAAATACTGCTGTAATATCTTTTTGACACCGAGTAAGCACTGAGCGCGCTCATGAGTGTTCCGAATTGTTGACAGCTCTCAGCTGTCATAATCGTGATATCCAATATGTAACGCATCGCATGTGAGACAATTTGAGTGCTGTGAGCGAAATTAGCCAATTCGGAAGGCGGCCCAACTCGTGTCAGCAGTCAGCACTCAGCAGCAGTCTGTCAATGTCATTTTCCTTTTCCTCTATGTGTCAAGCACACGTGGTTATGTTATGTTGTTCCAGTACTGTAAATTTTGTTGTTCATTTTCTAACAAATAATTACAGTAGTAAAACATAAATCATAAAACATGTCATCATGGAAGAAGGCCGCGAAGGCCAACCAGAAGACGCACAAAGAGCGTCATCAGCCAGAATCGCGGAAACACCTAGGTTTACTTGAAAAGAAGAAAGATTACAAGAAACGGGCAGACGATTACCATGAGAAAGGGGAAACTCTGAAGTTATTGAGGAAACGGACGCTGGACAAGAATCCTGATGAGTTCTACTTTCATATGATCAATTCTAGGGTGAAAGATGGGGTGAGTAAAATGTAATGTGATGGCTACAATATTCTAAAGCTTATTTTGAAGCTAAGAATTTAATTTAATTTAAGCTTTTCTTTTAGTAACAATTAGTTACACATTCGTTTAATTAGCGAAAATTAAATTTTGTTTCGTAAACATAACCTCTAAAAGAAACTGAAAAGTTTTTTATTTCACTTATTACAGTTTTTAAATTGGACTCAATAATGTACCGCTAGATATATTAGTAGATTATCTAACTAAAAACATCCTTTGAAAAAAAAGTATAATTCAAGCCTAGTTTACTAATAAAAGTTCTTAAATGAATATACAAGTCTTGTAATAACTTTGTAGGAGCACCATGAAGTTGAGAAGGTGGACGAGCACTCTACGGAGCAAGTGAAGCTGATGCAGACGCAGGACATCAAGTACATCAACATGAAGAGGACCATTGAGAGCAGGAGAATCAATAGGCTGCAAGTATGTATTAGTCTATTGTTTTTTTTTTTCGGTAGTTATACTAGCTTGCTCATCTTCTAAAGAGCTTCTTCTCTTTGTTTGACAGTTTTTTTACACCATTTGAAGAAGTAAAGATTACATTAGATTAATCCTGATTTGAAATATTTATTTAAATTACCTTTATTAGACTAACTATACCTACTCCGCTAGTAATGTGCCGTGGGTGTTTGACGTTAAAAAAAATAAAATACAATATGAAACTCCTAATATTTTGTAATTCATCAAATTAATATTTTTACAGGCTCAGCTCCACATGACAGATGTAGCAGAAGCAACACCAAACACGCACACATTTTTCGTAGAAGAGGGAGAAGAAAAAGAGTTTGACCTGGCTAAGAGACTGGACACGCACCCAGCATTGTTGGGCAGAAAATCCAACAGGCCTAGGATGTCTGACTTGGATAAAATTGTACTGCCTGATGTTAATGATGAGGTTGGTGTTATAGTTTAATTAGGTTTATCATGAGCATTACATTTTTAGGATTACAATTAGACAAACTATGTTTAGCTAATGCTTGATGATGAATCTGCCGAACAAGCATGTGGTGGTACAAGGTGTATAGGTTTAGAAATGAATATAATCTTCCTATTCATTCAGTATTCTACCTAATTGAAACATCATTGCTTCTTGATCATCATTCATGTTTCCATACTAACAGCTAATAATAGGTCTCTTTTTGATTGTATTAGGCGCAAAGTCTGTTCTGTGGCGCAAACCACCTCTCTGGACGTACACCCCTACAATATCGTTTGGGGACCACAAAGTCTGCAAAAGTCCATACAGTCATAAAAATCATAATACCATTTGTTCACACTCTATTTTTCAAATTCCCTTTTCCAGACACTAGAATCAATGAAAAAGAAAAAACAGAAGATCTACAATGAGCTGTCAAAGAGGATAGAGAGGGAGAAAGAGTTGACAGTCATCCATCAGAAGATGGAATTGAAACGTCACTTACAAGACGTAAAGGTGATGAAACCCAAGAGATTAAAACCTGGGACCAAGTGTTCAGCACCTGTGTATCAGTTCCAATATATGAGGAAGAAGTAACAAATGCGTCTATTTTGTTGTTATTATAAGTGGAAGCCAAGTATTTTCTTACATTTAACCGGAAGTGATGTAAATAGTACATTATGATACATGTTAAACGCAGTGCATTAAGAGCCCGTTCCCACTTGTTGGCTGTCAGGCCCGGATCTTTATCGGGTGTCGGCACCTCTGTTTGCTTAAGTCACACGTATCATATACTATTTTATAACTTGTGACCTAAACCTTCAGTCACGCTTTTCTGTGTAAAAATGGACTACTAAGGTCACAGAAAAGCGTGACTTAAATGCAGGTCTATGTCACATAGTGCTATAAAGGTTATTAAAAAATAACATCTCGGGTTCAAACCTGAAAAATCCAAAATCCTTCAGGGTGTAAAATAATAACAGGCGAAAGCAAAGGCATTGTTAGTTGTATTATATTATAAACACATTTCCAGCTTTTAAATATTTTATGTCTTATGACTGGTGGATGTTTATTGTATTGTGGACGAGGGATTGTAACATGTGGCGTATAAAAACAAGGAGAAAATAAAAATACCTTTTATATGTTTAAATTCGTTTTAATTTTTCGTAATAAATATTTTTTTCTTCATTAGTCATTACATTAAGAGATGCACCCAAGTTATTGTGTGTTATAATGATATTAGTAAGAAATTCAAAATAGACATCGAATTAAATAATATCATTTGGAAATTGATTATAAAATTGGTTTTGAACTTAAAATATGTTTTAACAACAAGTTAATGTTGTTGAAATATGTTTTATGTTCTTAGTAGAATATTATAGAAATGTCCCTTATTAAACAACAAATATTAAATTAAAATTACACAAGTATATATCAATAGTTCAATTGGTAAAAAACTGACTGGTGATCAACAATTCCAATGTTTTTTCCC
This sequence comes from Gortyna flavago, assembly GCA_963669345.1. Taxonomy (NCBI): domain Eukaryota; kingdom Metazoa; phylum Arthropoda; class Insecta; order Lepidoptera; family Noctuidae; genus Gortyna; species Gortyna flavago. The sequence goes on from OY770130.1 coordinate 1,520,224, forward strand.
ATTGAGCTGTTTACATATACATTAACCGTCTCCGAACAACTGGAGGGTTATATCACTCATTGTCATGTCAGGAACGTTACAACAAAAACGTACTAGCCAACCATACCTATAAATTAGACAACTGGCATTTGTGAGGTCATTTGCAATTATTTGACGGAATTTGATGGTAGTCAAGAAATAATGAAAGGCACTTTTTTACAAATATAGTTTACAGAATTGGAAAAGGATTTATAACACTGTACGCACGGCTACACATCAAGCCATACAAAACCAATATACGCTGACTTCTGATTGTGCGAAAAACCTATACAATGCGAGGTCAGCTAAAACTGGAAATGTATAGCTTGACGTGTAGCCGTGTGTACATGTGACGTTTCTGTGTAAAATGTCACAGATAAGCGTGACTTACGTGCGGGTTTAGGTCACATGTGCTATAAAACAGTAGGTAGGTATACGATACGTGTGACTTAAGTAGTATTAATGCACGGTATTTAGCACCCTCGCTGCTCGACTTAAGTCACACGTATCGTAATTACCATTTTATGTGAAAAGGATCTCAGTATAATTTCAGATGGCAACACTAGTTATTACTAAAGACGAACGCGTGGAATTATGTCGTCGTTCAAGAAGTTGTCTAATTGTCTTCGTTGGCTACTATATTAGCATTTCTTCATAATAAAATGACTACTTAAAAATAATATGTCCATCGCAATACCTTGAGTGCATCACAGTATAAAAGTTGTACGCATAACCTAAGGCGGTAACTTTCAGTAAGCTAACAGCCAGTTTCTCGAACAACAACAATAATTTGTCACATTCATATTGTGATAATTTTCGTTCGAGAAACTGGCCCTAAGAGTCTTTGGTAGTCCTATACTAAATCACAGTGTCACCACAGCACGCACTTGTGTTCGGGGTTCATGGGCGAGCCCGCGGGGCAGCTCCAAGCTTCCGCGAACTCCGCGGAGTTGCTGAGCGTGCCTATCACACGGATCTTGTTCGGACTGTGCACGCCTTCCACCATTTTGGATTTAAGAGCGCCCACTGTTGAGTTGCCGCACCATATCTGTTGGAAGAAGAATTTTATGAAGGTCATAGAGTTCCTATTGGGTAGACACATTTAAGCCAGGGATACACTAGGGGACAAATATCCTGCGACACGTGTCACCAGCGACGTCGGGTGAAGTGGTGCGACGTTGCCGGACTTCGCTCGACAAAGCCAAGCCATGTCATGCGACACGTGTCGCAGGACCTTTGTCCCCTAGTGTATCCCTGGCTTTAAGAATGTATAGTCTTCTTCTTAGCGTGTCGATAGCAATCTAAGTGAACTCGGCTCAGAATTCGGCTACTTGTTTTGCGCCGTCACCAGCGTCCATCAGTTCCTGTAACGTGCAGCTGACAGGACACGCAGGACACGGTATTAAGTGTCCCATCGTTTGTGGAACAGCACCACATTTACACTCCAAGGCGTCTCACCGATGGCAATCCAAAGAATGTATAGTAACGCCATTGAAGTGCTGTGTGGTTTTGAGTAAAAAAAGATCAGATCACAAACCAACCCAGTCGTGACCAGACCAGACAAGAATGAACACGCCAGAGTTCTCCACATGTATGTATCCACATGTGAGGAAATGAACGTGGTACGTACCTATGTAGGAATAGGGTAAAAGCCCGGAAATCCTCAGTCTCAGGGGCGGTCAGCTGAGCTAAGTATTTCGTAAGTGACAAATAGGTGGGTACAATACTGTCGGTCCGAAATTTGAGCAGAAGGCTGCACAACAAATTTTTTTAGGAACCAGATGGTGACATGATGCGAGTGCGAGTGAGAGAACATGCGTCAGAGTTCGCAGTGCCATTGTTCAGATTGGTCATGATTCATCGGCCGTAGTATAAGAGTATAGGTACTGGAATGATCAATCTATTGTGATAACTGTGAGAAGACACTTGTAATAATTTCACATCCCTGCTTAATTTTACAGATTCATAGAAAGCCTAGTTGCTTTCACTTCTGGACATAACTTTAGTTTGACACTCCATCAATTTTCTCGTCCTAAACTACGACATTACCTGCGCGAATCCCAAAAAGAACAGCTGATCGGGCTTGTAGCCCGGCAGGCCGGGCAGCGACACGCGCCGCTGCGCAGGCGCACGCCGCGCGAACAGCTGGTAGGCGTGCAGGGCCGCGCGCAGCCCGCCGTTGTCGGCGATGTTCTCGCCTTGTGTGTTGAAGCCGTGCACCTGGGGGGGGGGGGCTGTTAGACCTTTGTGAAGGAATTTAACGTGGAAGAAAGAGGCAACTAAAAGACCATGCATTGGACAGGACAGAACAAATATGCTGAACTGCCGAAATCACACTTCGGAGGACTCTTCTCCTTCTTTTAGTGAGTGAAGTGGAGGTTTATTTATTTAGGATCTCCAACAAAGAACAAATATCTTGCGAATATAAGGTAAGTATCAGTTTGTTCTATGAAATAGACTACGGTTACTACAGTAGTACAAGTTAATGGATTAATTTAGTGATCGTAGTACATTACGATACAGATACACATGGCACTTGAAGACAGCAATAGCTGCTATTCTCATAGTGCCGATACTTACGGTATAGTTGGGCAGCTGCGGCAGGTGGTACTTGCTGTACTGGTCGATGATGCACTGGACCTTGCTGTGGTGATACTTACGGTATAGTTGGGCAGCTGCGGCAGGTGGTACTTGCTGTACTGGTCGATGATGCACTGGACCTTGCTGTGGTGATACTTACGGTATAGTTGGGCAGCTGCGGCAGGTGGTACTTGCTGTACTGGTCGATGATGCACTGGACCTTGCTGTGGTGATACTTACGGTATAGTTGGGCAGCTGCGGCAGGTGGTACTTGCTGTACTGGTCGATGATGCACTGGACCTTGCTGTGGTGATACTTACGGTATAGTTGGGCAGCTGCGGCAGGTGGTACTTGCTGTACTGGTCGATGATGCACTGGACCTTGCTGTGGTGATACTTACGGTATAGTTGGGCAGCTGCGGCAGGTGGTACTTGCTGTACTGGTCGATGATGCACTGGACCTTGCTGTGGTGATACTTACGGTATAGTTGGGCAGCTGCGGCAGGTGGTACTTGCTGTACTGGTCGATGATGCACTGGACCTTGCTGTGGTGATACTTACGGTATAGTTGGGCAGCTGCGGCAGGTGGTACTTGCTGTACTGGTCGATGATGCACTGGACCTTGCTGTGGTGATACTTACGGTATAGTTGGGCAGCTGCGGCAGGTGGTACTTGCTGTACTGGTCGATGATGCACTGGACCTTGCTGTGGTGATACTTACGGTATAGTTGGGCAGCTGCGGCAGGTGGTACTTGCTGTACTGGTCGATGATGCACTGGACCTTGCTGTGGTGATACTTACGGTATAGTTGGGCAGCTGCGGCAGGTGGTACTTGCTGTACTGGTCGATGATGCACTGGACCTTGCTGTGGTAATGTTCCAGCGTCGCAGCAGACCACCATTGCTTCAAGTTGCCTTCCTCGTCGTAGCGACGACCTGAGGATGGATTAGCAAAGAGTACCTATTAGTAGGGGATCTCTTTGTGAAGAATCATCTGGAGATTGAATTTCAATGCCTTTTAAGTGATTGTTAGGTATTTATTTCATTAATTTTTTGTCAAATAACAAGAGGAAGATGTACTTAGGTTTTAACTAATAATCGTCCTCCAGACCTAATTTCAGGCACGGCGACACATCTAGGTATATGAAGGCTGGTCGTCTACGTCAGATATGATAGTGCAGGCGCTACTTACTGACAACTCTGAGCTACTACCGAGACAGTCCTTATAGAAAAACCCAATAACACTTTGCACAACCTGGATTTAGAACTGAATCAAACAAGGAGTTTTTGGAACGACGTTCTTTAACGCGGCTTGCGATAGGAGCTCTAGTTGACTGGTAGAAATTGTCACGTAACGAAAAAGCGTTAGGGTGCGTTTTAATGATACGAATTATTTCACATCTTCACCGCACGGCCGCTGTGCGGTGGCCGCAACTAATTTTACAAAAGAGAGAAAGAAACTGAATTTTCTCAAAATTAAATTCCCAGAAGGTTTTTCTCATCATAAGGTGTCGTTTTGTATCTCGAGAAAAGAACTTCTTTCCTGAGTGGGGTCCCCCAACCACACACGCCAACCACACACGCATTTTTTTTCCTTGTGTCGTCATAACTTACCTCACAAAAAAAAAAAGCATTTCCTTTTTTAGACACATGCTAGCGATGGGCCGAGTCGACTTTTTGGTAACTCGGGTGACTCGAGTTGACTCGCTTACCAACTCGGGCTGCAACTCGAGTTGACTCGTTCAGTCTGCCCGTGTCGCCGCTTCGTGCGTCCGAGTCAATAAATGCTCAACTCGGTGCATCGTTCCGCGGGTTGCTAGTTTGCTACGTTCACGGTTCGCCGGGTTGGGTCCGGCGGGCTGCGTGGCGCCGAGTCAATGGTAGTCAAATAAAATTGAGCCCGTTCAAAAATCTGATGTTTATTATTATTAAAAGTGTTTTCAAACATCAAATCACAAAACGAATACTACTACGCTACGCTACTTATGCTACATAAGTAGCGTAGCGTAAAAGAATGGTAACATTTTTACCTAGAAAATAATAAGAAACTAAAATAAATGTAATGGTACTTTATTCCTTAAATTAAACACCGTACCATTTGGTATTTGGTCATGTATCTATCAACTAACACCTATATAAAAAAAGCTAATCAACATCTAAGTAATAGCACATATTTTTGAATGAATACCATTCTTCAGTCCAGTCAGTCAACTGTAACAAACCAAAAAAGGTAAACAAAACAAATAAGCTTCTGTGTCAAAACTCTCTCATCACTTCTGTCTGAATAACCGTCTGATAAGAAAAAGAAACCAACAACGAGAACTATCTCTTTCACTCGCGGCTCGGACATTCGGTCGTTGGGCTGATTCGGGCTCGCTCGGAGTCGTTCGGGCCTCGCGAGTCGCGACTTTCGGGCTAGGCGCCAACCCACCGCACCGCCCGCCCGCCGCGCGCGCTCTTCGGTTCAACTCGGTTTGCAGAAATTTTGACTCGGGCTGACTCGCTTACGGTCTGGCCCGAGTTACGCGAGTTAGATAACTCGAGTCGCCCATCGCTAACACATGCGCAGCAGCATGCGCGCTTGCAACCACAAAACCAACAGGTCAGTCAAGAATGTAACTAAGGTAGTTATAACAACTATAAATGAATATATCTACAGCCTAGTATCTTATAGATCTAAGTAATGGACTCGTTGAAGAAAAGAACGCTATCAATGATAGTAGTTACTTTTCAGCAAGTAGATACATTACCTTGATCGTCAAATCCGTGAGTGACTTCATGTCCCATTATGGCACCAATGGATCCGTAGTTGATCGCTCTGAAACAAACATTTCATGTTATTTTTCCGTTCCGTTCCGTTTTTGGTAAAATTTTAAGTAAAACTAGCTTCTGACCGCGACTTCGTCCGCGTGAAATTTCACCCTCCCCCCATTCACCCTCTTAGGAGTGGAATTTCGAAAAACCCTTTCTTAGTGGATACCTACATACACTTCACAAAGCACACTCCAAATTTAATGTCTCTATGACCAGCGGTTTAGGCTGTGCATTGATATAATTAGTCAGACAGGATCACAGGACTTTGAATTTTATATTAGATTATAAAAGTAAACCTAAGTAAGTACCTACCTAATAAAAAAAAAACTCAATAACAGAAAATAAAATACCTACCTACCTAAATAAACCTATTTCTGATGATAACTAATCTAAACTCAATAAATAAGCAAAATCCCTAAAAACTAATATCTATACAAATGACTAATCCTACCTAACAGTTTTATAAAATAACCTACGGTCACTACGTACATTATCAAATATAGGTACTACCCATACATTAAAATTAAAATCTATACCCACTTATAAAAACGACTTATAAAAATAAACCTAAATAACTCTACCTTAAACTGTACTTAGTAAAAAGTAAAAGGAATAATATGAACGAACGCTCGCCTATTATTATTATCTTCGTCGTGTACTACGACAAACTTATTATTTGCGGTTGGTACAGTAATCGGGTCTAGGGATCGAACCGCAAAATTAAGTTTGTTTTTTATTGTATATTTTTTCCGGGATAAAAAGTACCCAGTGTGGTGCCTAGGATATTAAAAAATAATTATACCAAGTGTTATCGTAATCGAACCGGTAGTTTTTGCGTGATGCCTGAACAAACAGACAGACAGACAGAAATTTTTTTAATCACATTTTGTGGGTTCTGTGTCGGTCTAATAACACCCCCTGCCATTTATTTTTTTGATATTTTCAATGTACAGAATTTTCACTTTACAGGTTTATTATAAGTATAGATTTGTAATTTGAACGAAGATTTAAACACTACCAAAACAACTAATACCTATTTTATAAAATAACAACAAAAGAAATTCAAATCAACTATTTAAAGACTAAAAGTCGCGCTGATAAGCACGGTTTGTTAATATCAATTATTGTTTCATTCAATTCAGCCAAATATTGAATGAAGCTCGCGCTCGGACCTCCCGCCTTTTTATACCCTACCGCCACGACCCGCGTCGAGCGCGGCAACCGTTACACAAAAATAATCCTTATGGCATGATTCAGTATTCACGCGCGACGGCGCGATGGCTTATTAGCGTATTTCATGTTTAAGTTTGGTGTTTCTATACCGATTACTATGATTCTTTTTTTATTGAATAGGTAATAATATTAACTTCTTTTAATTATTGATGAGTGAGAGTATTATAAACGTAAGAGTAAACAAATATAATCAGAAAGCTCCTAACTGCAAAGCTATCGGGAGTTACACGTGTTATTGTGAGTCAACCATAAAAGATAGACATAATATGCTGCTGTGGGATATTTTTTAGATAATTTTATGAAGAACATTTCCGTCATATGTGATTTCTATGTAGCTTTAACCATTAAGGCTGCACACGCGACGGAAGCTTAAAAATGGAGCAACTTCTCCCGTTTTCCCAACATTTCCTTTCACTGCTCTGCTCCTATTCATTGTAGCGTGATGAAAAGTATACTATAAACTCCCCAGGAGTATGAAGAATAATTGTACCAAGTTTCGTTAAAATCCGTCGAGTAGTTTTTGTTTCTATAAGGAACATAGAGACAGACAGACCGACAGACAAAAAATTTACTGATCGCATTTTTGGCATCAGTATCGATCACTTATTACCCCCTGATAGTTATTTTGAAAATATATATCATGTACAGAATTGACCTCTCTACAGATTTATTATAAGTATAGATATGAGGATAGATGGTACTCACTCAATTCCATTTCCATAGAACGGTGGTTGCAATATTCCGGCGGGAAAAGCTGGAAAAGTAAATTTTCTGGTTATTCAACAAAATAAAAACCGTACGTTACACACATTGAGGCAAAGTGATTCCCGCGCTCATGCTCAGGATTCTAATTTTTGAATCAATCGCTGCGCTCGTGATTAAGTTTTAGAATCCTTCGCTTGCTCGGTCATCAAAATTGAGCACGCGGTTAAAAAGCAACTTTGCACTCTTGTATAACAAATAACTTTTAGTTGTCTGAGATAAAATGTAGGTATTTTTTAAGTGGTGGTGGTGGTGGACTGGCTGTTTTTTGGTGGAGTGGTGGTGGTGTAGCTTTATTAAAATTGTGCCTTGTCAGTTGGTATACTCACTGACAGAGTTGAGTGTGGCGGAGTAGAAGGCGTTGACAGTGGTAGCCGTGGCGACCCAGCGGTTCCTGTCGGGTCGCTCGCGGAGGGACTCCAGGGACTTCTTCACGGCCGCGAACGTCAGCTTCAGGTACGTCTCGAATAAACTGCCTTCGACTACTTCCGCCTGAAATATACAGAATAAATGAAAGGAGACAAAAGGGAAATTGAACAGTTGAAGTGCCTGCTGAATTTGCATAGCAAGGTTGAAGGTTGAAGAGTCTTACACGGAACCCTTTAAAATAGAAAATCTTCTTTCTGAAATTGGAATTTCATAGTGATGAAGAAGTAATTGAAAGTTTCATACTAAATAAATACATCAGCGTTAAATCTACCATCAATATAAAAATATGTAGAAGATACCTAAGTACATTATATATGGAGCACCATAAGTTGTGTTATTTGCCACAGAATTAGGGTAAAGTTTTCCGTCACAAAGTCTAATAAAATCAGAATAGAATATTTAATTATAAAAAATCAGAATAGTCTAAGAGATGTTAGACGTGAAGCAAGCTACAGCGGCACCATTTGTATTACTGTTTATTAATATCGTTTAATTACTTTAATAAACAATACTCACGTGTTTATAATGCTTGTCAAGCTGTTCGTGCGTGAGCAGCCAGGCGGGGAAGCCCACGAAGTTCCTGATGGCCTTCAGTTTGTCCAACGTCTTGAGCCGCGTGCTGGAGTCCATCCAGTCCAGCTCCTGCACCGCTGCGGCGAAGGCCGACCGCACGTCCTCTACCATCTCTATAGCCTGACAGGTGGAAATATTTCGTAAACACTTTGAAGTTTCTGTATAGGAAACCCAGGAGACCGTAAATATACTTTCAAACTTCTACGAATGAGTTCTAATTTTAATCTACTTTTATTATTGTATTTTTAACTGTATTTAGAGCACGATAAAGTTTTTGTTATTAATTTAAAATTTTAACCTTGTCGAAATAAACTGCGAAGTTCAAAAATGAATCGATGGTACACCTGAGTCTAAAGAAAAAACCTTGTTTTGTAATAAGGCCGATTGAAATATAGTACCTAATAGCTATTCGGGAAAAACGGGAGACCGTAAATACCTCTATTAAACATATGTATATACAGGTCAGTGGTAAATACTCAGACTTACAATGTGTTAAATATTTTATGATTTTTTATTTCTTTACAAAACACATACGTACATACCTACATATTTATTTTGTGTTTATAAATAAGTTGGTCACAGGTATTAATAGTTCTCAATGTTCTTCCGTCACATGTATGAGCATGCTTCTTTTGTACATTCAATTAAATCAAACCACTACATAACGTGACATAACCGCACGCGTGTATCCCGAAGGGGCCACACAAGCCACTACTGTAACAACATTACACATGTCCCACACCCATTTGTTACATCTTGCAATAATGTTGCAACGAAATAATTATTGTTTTTATCATAATTTCTGCCTCATAAAAAGTTTGCTACGGCGTAGCAAAGGAAAGGTCTCACGACTACGCGTGCTACGACAACGTAGGCGTAGCAGATAACCGATCTGCTACGCCGTGGACCAATTCTCAAAATTATCTTTCTTTTTTTGCCCTTCTTTATGTAGCTACATCAAAAATTGGGTAGTTACGTTATCAAAGTCGCTATAATTTTCAAAATGATGATTTACCGTAAAAAATATTCCCATGAGTTTACAATAAGCTTAGTTACTGCGACCAATTCCGCTCGTGCGGAGTTGGTCACTTTTCTAACCTAACTTAACCCGGGTACCCTGTTACCAAATGTGAGCAAAGGCCAGAAAAATAAAAAGGGCCTCCTTTATTAAAAAAAAATGTGCGTCATTTGAAGGTCAATAAGTTTTTCGAGGATTCGTTAAATATTTCCCATAGCGTTAAAATAGTTACAAGCCAAAATTATCCATACCTTTTGCCGGGAAGTATAGTCGAAGTGCCTCTTCACGTACAGATAACTCAGCGCCACTCCGAAGTTGGCGTTAACATTGGCCGTGCAGCTCTTCCAGCGAGGCGTGCGCTGCTGCAGACCGAACACTGCGCGCGAGAACTCGAAGCCGAGCTCGCGGAACGCGCCCAGGGTCATCGGGGCCACGGTCGAGAATACGCTCCACCAGAGGAAACGTTCTAGGGAAGGTGATGGTTATCAGCTTTTGAGCTAGAGGTTTGTAAGGCCCTGTTAATCTGGATTAAAATCTCTCTTATTGTGTATAAATCAGCGATTTCGGAGATAACTAAAAAAAAAAAAAATTTTTTTTTCCACAGATTCGCATGCAACAATAATTGGGATTTCTCCTATCTGAGAGAGCCGGGTGATTTGTAACTCAGGACCCTCCGGACTATCTCAGACACCTTTCCCTGTTTAAGATTGTGCATTAGGTATATTAATCAGTGCCTGTAGTATGAGCTAAATAAAAATGTATGATGACGTCCATAATATTAATTGTTGTTGTCTGAGAATTGTGATTGAGTGTTTGGGATAAAATGTCCTAAATGCAATGCTCAAACTGCTACAGCATTGTTTCTCTTACAGATTTAAGGCGGCAAAAAATTTAAAATGTGATACTTATAATTATGGAGTTTTCACGGATTTTCACGTCCTAGAAAATAATACTTATTGCCTTGGGAATCTATTTCAACCATCATCAAAAAAACTACCAGGTTCCTAAATAATCTCACCAATAATAACAGGCTTGGTGTCAGCCAGCAACACGGACAGCTTCTGAAGGTAAGGCAGGTCCATGACGATGACCCGGTCCGTCTGCAGCTGTAGCACCACGCTCGTGTTCGACAACACCAGCTTCAGGTAGCGGTCCCAGTCGTGCTGAGTACGAGAAAGGGATAAAGCTGTGATTGTAGAAGAAGTAAACATATTATTATGCAGAGAAAAAGTAGATACATGTAGAAGAAATCGTAGCCCATAGCAGTTCATTTCTGGACATCAGACTCTCTATTTAATCGCCATTCAACTCGATTCTCGACTACTTTCTTCCTTCCTTAATTGCTGAAGTTAATGACTACTAGAGAAGTCTTTCAGCTGCTACCCGTGATTTGCTTGCAACCTTACGTAGATACAATCACAAAATTTCGACATCCTCTGAGGTTCTTCAATTGCTATCAGAACTCCATATTTCCTTATTCCTTGAATAATCAGTTAGTTATGCAACTGTTGGTCGTTTTGCAGTTTGTAAGACAGTCCTATTTTAGAAAGGACGCTTACCTGTTTCCACTGCGCGGGTCCTCCACTGGAGCCCTGCAACAGTTGCTGCACGGACACCTCGTGGAACAGGTGAGTGCCGCTGCGACGCACTTCCACTGGGGTCATGATCTGTAGAACATAATCGTGCTGAGAAAAGGAACTGCAAAGTTGATAGTACGATACCGGCTACCAGAAAGTGCAGAAGGCTACGGCTTAAACTCTTTCATGACGTAAATTAAGTTTTTTTTTTCATGTAAAGTTTACATTAAGCAATACCTACCGTTTTTAACTCTCAGTGCAACCGGAACATATTTTACAGGGACTGCGTGTCTAGTTGAAATATTTCAACTACCTACGTCATATAAATTTTTACCACAACATTTGGTACTATCATCGTAAACTAGATATTGGAACTACTAGCTAACCTTAGCCAATTTCTTGCTGAACTCCACGATATCATCCGCGAACTGCTCAGCATCAGTCTCGTTGTCTGCGATGCTGATCATAGACTTGATGTACTTGTGGTACTGCTCCAACTCGTGGGAGAACTGCTCCGGCTGCAGCAGGTAGCGGTCGCTGAACCCTGGGGACACTTGCTCGATCTAGAAGTAAACGTTACTTGAATGTTTTGTAAGGAAATAGAAGTTGAAATGCGAAATCTGAGTACTTATTTCTAGTTTTTTACGTCCACTACAACCTCGATATTTCTGGATCTATTATAATAAGTTAATCGTCATGCAAAAAACACACGCCAAACTCGTGTCGAGTAGATGTTTGGGTTGCAACCCAAAAGTGCATGTGTTTTCTAACCGACTATTCTGAAAAGAAACACCGAAACAAACTCAAGAAGGTCTCTTTGGAAGTCCATTATCTTGGTTATATATCATATGAGAACTACTCAAATTCATGCATTCATGAGGATCTCTCGAGAAAAAGTAAAAGAAGAGTAGACGTACCACGACACACTAACGGACCAGGAAACCAGCAAGGTCCTTCTCGAGACTTACTTCCCAGACTGCAAACTCCTAGAGGACAGGACCTGGGAAGCTGTGCCCGATTGGACCCCAATGGAACAGGACTGGTCCAGTGCCCACAGTCTAGTAACACAGGACCGAATAAAGTGGGCTATCAACACCTTCCAGCCTTACAAGTCTGCAGGACTAGATGGCATTTTCCCAGCCCTACTACAATGGGGGGTTGACTATATCACAGCATGCCTGGTAGAAATTTATCGGGCCTGCATAGCACTAAGATACGTACCTCTAGCTTGGCGCGAAGTGAAAGTCATCTTCATGCCAAAACCGGGAAAAGTGGACTACACACAACCCAAGGCGTACAGACCCATAAGCCTCACATCCTTTCTACTGAAGACCCTAGAGAGACTCTGTGATCGACACATCCGAGACGGACCTCTTCGGGCAAAGCTACTCCACAAAAAACAGCATGCGTACTCCACAGGCAAATCAACAGAATCCGCACTGCATAATGTGGTATCCAAAATTGAATGCGCAGTGGACCACAAATGCTCAGCACTGGCTGCCTCATTGACATCGAGGGCGCCTTTGACAAAACCAACTTCAAAAGCATCAGCACGGCTCTAGACAGACACAACATAGACCCGACCCTGAGCGGCTGGATCACCAACATGCTCAAACAGAGGGCAGTACAAGTGACCGTAAACGACACCACAAGGGCCATCGTGGCGAAGGGCTGCCCGCAAGGTGGCGTCCTTTCGCCGCTTCTATAGAACCTGGTCGTGGACAGTCTAATAAAAGATCTCAATGACAAAGGTTACTTTACTGTAGGATACGCCGACGACATAACCATAATAATAAATGGCACCCACGAAAACACACTGTACAACCTAATGCGCCAGGCCCTGAAAATAATAGAAAATTGGTGTGGTAAACACCAACTATCAGTGAACCCCACAAAAACCGAATTGGTTCTCTTCACAAAAAAGAGGAAACTGACGACACTAAGTACAACTACCACGTTTCTTTGGTACAACCCTAAGCCGATCAACTGAAACCAAATACCTCGGCATATTTTTGGACAAACAGCTGAATTGGGCAAAACACACAAACTACATTACTACGAAAGCCAGCATATCACTGTGGCAATGCAAGCGAATGCTTGGAAAAAATTGGGGGATTAGCCCCAGGGTCACTCACTGGCTATACACCACAGTTATCCGACCAATCATCACATACGGCTCACTAGTCTGGTGGCCCAGAACAGACCTGAGCACAGCCCAAAAAGACCTTGAAAAGCTGCAGCGGTTCGCGTGTGTGGCAATCACCGGCTGCATGAGAACTACACCCACTGCTGCCCTACAGGCCATGCTCGGACTACCGCCTCTACACCTTGTAGTGCGGGAACAAGCGGCCTTGGCTGCCTTCAGGCTCTCTACATCAGGAACCCTGAGCAAAGACTCTAGGGTCAAACACATACGTTTAAAAGAAAATGCGATCAAACGGCAGCCAATGATGGCATCACCCTGCGACAAAGCCCCGAAACAATACTGCTTCCAAAAGCACTACAACATAGTGCTTAAAGAGGAGCAGTGCGACTACTCAGGTTCGAAGGAACTGAGAATTTACACTGACGGTTCAAAGACCGACTGCGGAACTGGAGTCGGAGTCTTCTCACACGACCTCAACATAAGAATATCCAAACCGCTGGGAAAGCGCAACACGGTCTACCAAGCGGAGTGTGTGGGCATAACACAAGCGGCTTATGCCATAGCAGCCAGAGGAGTTGCGGACACCCATATTCGCATACTCTCTGACAGCGCCTCAGTCCTCCAATTCTTAGATAAAAAAATGCATCACATCGAAACTAATACTAGAATGTCACAATGCGCTTGAACAGGCAACTGTATTGAACCGCAATATAGTGACACTACAATGGATAAAAGGACACAGTGGATCGCTAGGTAACGACGCAGCTGACGAGCTGGCCAGAAGGGCATCGAGCATGCCAGTCTGTGGACCGGAACCGATCGTGCCCATCCCCTTCAATCAACTACGCAGGCGGCTACAGGAGTACACCCACACACAAGCAGAAAGCTGGTGTCGTCACCAGGCTGCAGGCAGTCCAAGGAAGCTATGCCATCACTGGATGGCAAGCTAAGCAGTCGCTTACTACGATTGGACAGGAAAGGCCTGCGCCTGGTGACGGGGACCATCACGGGACACTGCTCGCTAAACAAACACTTTCACACTATAGGCATAACGGACAGCCCCCTGTGCAGAGCTTGCATGGTGGCTGATGAAACCATTGCGCATGTGCTCTTTCAGTGCACAGGCGTCACCCAGATCAGGACACAAACCCTCGGGACACCCAGATCATACACAGATGTTCTCAAAAGACCAGGAGACCTAATCAGCTTCTGGAGGGAGGTGGGCTGGTTGGAATAACCACCAACGGCCGCCATGGCCCACGCACAATGGTCCACTGAAGGACTAAGTGCGGAAACCAAACCCATAACATAGAACATAGAACATAGACGTACCACGACGCGGTTCCTGCTGGTGTTGCGCACGTCCTCGGCGACCTGCACGCTGAGCAGCACGCTGAGCCCGAGCCGGCGCCGCGCGCGCCCGGCCGGCGCCTCCCACGTGAAGTTGGCGCTGGCGGCGCGGGGCGGCCGGCCCGGCAGGCCCAGCTGCTGCAGGAGCTGCTGGATCGGCTTGATGCCATCGGCTTCTAGCTTTTCTGGAATATTAAGAGTGGTATATATTTATGCATGTGCCACCTAAGATCGAGGAGTCCACTTGTTGCTTAAAGAAGCTAGGTTTTTATCTGAAGTAGTACAAAATTGGTATGTAGTAAAAGAACAGAAGCAAAAAAATAAAATCCACAGTTGTATCCCTAGATATCAATTGCTGAATAGATATTACGTGTTACTATAACCTAAAAACACTAGGTTATTTGAAGATAATATTCTAGATATACCTACTAACATTACAAAAAAGACACGATTATAAAAGTAGTTTAAATGTACTACTTATATAATTATCAGCACCATAAATACTCACCAGTATTAATACAAGTCCTATACAGACTCTTCGCCTTCACTACACTGTTAGGCAGTCCCTCATCGTCCTTTGCCTCCAAGAGTTCCCTCAGATCATTGACCAGCTGTTCCCTCAGCTTCGCAAGCTGGTCCCAGGATGTGGCCCAGTCAGGCACCGGGTTCTGCTTGATCCAGCCTCCACATGCGAACTCGTAGAAGTCTGTGCATGGGTCCACGTCTTTGTTTAAGGCTTGTAGGATTCTTGAGGCTGTGATTGAGACATATATTAATGAATAAAAGGCAAAAAGTATTTAGGTACCTAACAGCGCAGTGGTCAGAGTAATATAGCACGGCACGCCAGTGGTCGCAAAGTCGAGTCGCTCGTGTTAGTTAATATTAAATCTCGAAGTTTGAAGAATAGGAGTGAAATTATAGTTTCACGAGTTTAAATTAATAGTACCAGTAGTATGCCGTATGTAGGTAAAGGGTGGACCGGTGGGTGATTTAGGGTGGGGTGGTGGCTGGATGAGAGTTACCGGAAATCGAGTTGAATGGCGTGCAACAGGAGAGGCCTATGTCTAGCAGTGGACTGCTGTAGGCTAATGATGATGAGGTATAGGGTAAATGTTGGTCTGTTTACATAATTAAATAACACACCCAACTAGTCTCCCAAAAAACTAAATCAACAAATCGTTCTATAACATTCGTGTCACCTCGAGGAGAGGGGAAAACAGGAAGCTTGCTAGCTTTCTCCACGAATGCATAAAATATGCGCGATATCTTAATAAACAACGAGTTTATGTAACCCCACGCCGACCTAGCGCAGTCGCACAGGCAGATGATGCAGTAAAAATATGTAATTAATGAGTTTAATAATTCATTTATTATTATCAAGATACTCGTTAAAGTTGTAGCAAAATAATTGATATTATGTGTTAATCAAATAAAAGCAGATAACATCGCATTTATTCATAAGTATTTTTTTAAATTAAATTTGGTACAAGAAAGTAAAATTAAATTGGAAAGTTTTAAACTAAATTAAACAGACCTGTATCCTCAAGAAGAGTGTTATTTTTAGTAATAACATTATCCTTGTTAACTTCCGAGGCAATTCTGGCATCAACAACTCCAAAATTTGTCAAAACAACAACAATCACTGGATTTAAAAATACAAACAAAAAAAATTTAAAAGTGAAATTAAAAGTAAACAAATAATAATGCATTATGTAATCTTCCTTGTTCAAACGACAGCAAGACACAGTCTAACCAATATATCGAACGTAACGATGTTTTTATCTATGTATGAAAATAATTTAAAATTCAACAACAAATGACACAATTGTTGTCCTAAGTACTAATGCCATATATTAGATATATCAACACGTGTCTGAACTACGTGCAAATCTAGCATCACTAAAAAATGCGTCTTAACCCTTTAAAGAAAAACATAGCTAAGTACGTAACCCGCAAGCCAGTGGTAACAAGAACAAGTATAAGTTGACCTCGCATTCTATTGAAACTTCGTACTACGCTAGGCCAGCTCCGATTCAATGTTAACACCAGCGTGTGGTCTACTGTACCTATAGATAGGTAGGTATGATTCAAAATAATTAACTTGTAGAACAATTTTCTCGCCAAAGTGGCGCAGTTATCCCTTGCAGAGAGAAAACACGTGGACTGCAAAATAAGTGATGTAAGAACTACTTAGGATTAAATCAGAACATGCGTTTAATTTCAAAATGTATGCGACAATTTGTATTTTAATTGGAGCGATACGCAGTTGTTAAATAACATCGTATTTCTTTGAAAACTGAGCAATTAAATGTGATGTTATATAAGTCGAATAAACAGTATAAATAAACATAGGAGCCATCCACTGTCGCGTCGACGCCGGCATCGTCGGTATATCTTAAGAAAAACAACAAAACTTGTATTCGGATTCTGTAATATTTTTTTTAAAACATATTAATAAAAATAAATTATTGACAAGCGCGGTACAGGTAAATAGCGCAGTCTTTATTTGCAAAAACCTACATACAGCTAGATTAATTAAACATAATTTGTTATGCAACACATACGAAGTAAACTGGTTGTAAAAAGCGATACTGGGACCTATTTTCCTCTATACACTCTTACAAGCTACATCATACTTGCATGGTAAGAAAATATTTAACAAAACGCATGGTAGGACAAGAAATGTTTAGTAAGTACATATTATAATGTTCTTTATAAAAAATGTGGTGGTGTAAATCAGTGAACTTACCAGCCAGTTCGATCTCAGCTCGACCTCAAGTAAGCATTAAATAGTTGGTTATTTTCTTGCAATTTTTTGCCTATTGGAGCTGCCCAAGTATTTGTCTTCAAGTCTTTGTTAGGATTTCTTTCACATAAGAACAAGAGTACCTAATAAGTAGGTAATACCTAATCTGCATATCTACAACCTGACACGGCATTTCTAGACAAAGACATGTTAATACTAATTACTCGACGATAGAGATTTCAATCTAAAAGGATGAGTCTACACTATTTGCATATGCAAATGTTACATTACTCGCATCGTGAATGAGACGCCTAATTACTCTAACATGGCAATAAAATGTACATTCGTAATTAAAATTATGATACAAAAACTTCGAAGTATCCTTCCGTAGCAGACATTCCCATGGAGATGCCATGGTGGTTATAGTGATATGTTAAATAGCTATTAGACAGTCATCACTATTTAAATACCACCGATAACTTACCGGCTAATTACGATTGCGCGAATCGACAAGTGTCGTGGTAAGTGTTATGGCAAACGTATGGTAAAATGTGGTAATCTCCGCATTTTACCATAACGCAGCGGCGCATTTACTTATGACTTATTTTTTGTAATTAATTACGGTGGGATGTTTGTGTGCTGTTTAATTGTTTGTTATTATTCAGCATAAATAGCACTCGAGTAGAATTATATATTGAGTTGTTAATAGGTTGATATAAGATGAGAAACAGGTGCTCTTAAATAGGTACTTACCTACCCTAACGCCTTTTCTGCTGTGATGCGTTACCTCTACGTTTATTTTGGAAAAGCATGTTAATAAGTTAGTGCTGTCCGCCAAGAAATGACTAAATACGGAGTTGACTTGTCCAGTGCTTTCGACATTATATTTTTTTGCAGTCTATACTGCAAGCCTAGGTATGGAAAAATATAATGACAAAAACATAGTCAGTCACTCCTATTGTCTCCAGTTTACCTATGTAAACTGGAGACAATAGGAGTGACTGACTATGTTTTTCATATTATAAGAGCTGATCCCTTGATACGGACTCAAAGTGTCAATACAAGCTCACATATAAGTGTAGAACATACACTGTCTTTTGGAGTTCCTCAAGTTTTGATGTTGGGGACAACATTATTTCTAGCAGCAGATATATAAACATGTTACTCCCGGCTAGGTTGCGGGTAGTTCGAAGCCCGAAATTCTGACAACCAGTCCTGGGGTATCCTATTACTTGGGGTGTCCTAGGTTGTGGAGGTCAGATTATCAGATAGGCAGTCGCTGCATGTAAACTATTGGTGTTCAGCAGCATCCTGTTAAGACTGGAAGGCTACCTCAAAATAGTTGGGAAAAGGCAAGGATGATAATGATGATATAAAAACACTCACCGGTCCCGACGCACTGTTCGCTGATGCAGGGCCGAGGGCTGCGGTACTCAGTGAGTACTAGCACTGCTGTGTACACGGCTAGGGCTATCAGTGAGATGCCTAGCGCGCCGATGAGGACTGATGAGCAACGGACTGTGCGTTCTCTGGAAGAGAATGAAAGTAAGAATTAGTTTTCACATATTAACTTTGTCAATGATTTTGCTAGAAATGAATACGTTATTATTTCCAATGTAGGAGCCATTTAAACAGAACCAGTACTTGGGGAGAAACTTAATTACCTAAATAGCTATGTTCAATGACACTTGATGCGTTTATATATTACAATGGGATATAATTAGACTCAACAATGAACATGAAACTTTTCCTGTTTTCGATATAGAAACAATGATTCAAAAAACTACATTATACCCCAAATCGCAAAATTACCATAAAGATGGAAACACGAGATAGGGATTTTATAAAATTTTCATGATTGCGCCACAGTGTCACTATTGTACGAATCATACTTTTCAGGTACAGTCTGCCAAAAAAGACCAATAAATTCATTGATGGTCAGTTGTTCTGGGAGTGTTTTGTTTATGTGTAATATTAAAAACAGTATTATCATATTGTGGTATTGGTGTAAAATGGTAGTACAGTAAGATCACTTTCTCTACTTGATAGATAGAACATAGTACAGTGTTTCCTATATTTTAGATTCATATCTGACACGCGACGTGACTTATGTAATTGTGTTCTGAAATATTTGGATTGTGACGAAATAGGATTATTCTGTCTTGGCTTATAATATATTTTACTCACACAAGTACCAATAAATTAAGTAAAAATATATTTTTCGTGGTCTTTGGTGTTATTAAGGATGCCCAAGGTTCTTCAGAAAAATGACTGTCTTCTTTGCGATCAAAAAATCTGTAATTTTAGCCCACAGAATTTGTGTCTCTTTGCATTAATTAGACTTTTAAGAATATCAGGATTCCTGACTAGCACAGCATCAAATAAATTATACATGTAAGTAGGTACCTATTAAGGATATTTTTTTCATTTATTATCTGCCGTTTTTTTGATCTTTCCACAGCTGTGTTTATATTATTTCAAAGTTTCTCTTGCCTGCGCTCAGTGATTGTAAAAAACTGCAAGTGCTATCTCATTTCCGCCAGGTAATGCAATCTGTATGGAAATTTCACCATCACCATGTACTTATTACGTCGAGAATTATGTCTTAAATTGTTTTATTTCATCTAAGGAGAAGGAATTAACGGAGTGTAATTTTTATTTGTTTTTTTGACGTTGCGATGCACAATTAGAAATTGAATGATATATGTATTATGATGCATATTTAGAAACTAATGAGGAGGCACGTAATTTCTATTCTATACTTTTTAGTTTTAAATATAATGTATACCTACATCAGCTTTACAGCGGTAAGCAGTGTACCTAGGTAGGCAGATGTATAGAACACCCTAATTTTATAACATGAAGTTTTGAGTGATACTATTTATCAAACAGCTGTAATCAATTTCCCAGTTAGGAAATTTCTTTCCCCTATGAAGTGGGGATAATATGAGAACTATGTAAGTGTGCCACACAAGCGTGACGGGTAGGTAGGTATAAAATTATCTATCTTATCACATAGATTATAAATCTCATATGTATATACACAGCTACGTAATATGTCTCGTAGTTCATCGAAACTGAATTCAACGAACCGTGGCCACTCATTCATACTTGCATCACGACTTTTTCGCAAAACTCGTGGAAATAATGTTAAAGATCAATCTTACGGTATGTCACTTTGTATGCCTAACAGTGCCCCGTTGGTCTCGTAGTCGCAAGCGCGACTGCTGAGCGTGGGGTGCTAGGTTGGATTCTTACGTCGGACAAAGTGTTATTGGGTTTTTCCATTAAGAAAAAACCCGGAGTTTGGAAGTTGGAGGTGTGATACCCCCGTGCTTTGGAAAGCACGTTAACCTTTTGACCGCCACAGTCATGTATATATGACAAAACAAAATGTGCCCAGCACGCCACAGTTCGACTACATGACAGACTTTGACGCCGAGGGCACGTTTTTGATTTTTTGACGTGTGGCGGTCAAAAGGTTAAGGCGACTACATGACCTAAAGCGCGGTCACTATCGGACTGCATAGAAAAGAAAGAGATGCGCGATGACACAACGCTGGTAATTTATTGCAAAATATGAAACAATCATCTATTGTTGATTTATCAAACACCAAACAAATAAAAAGCGCATACTAAAATTCGGGGAATTAAATTGTCTTTTATATGGTGAAAGATTTATGAAAATACACCCGATAGTGTTTGCGTGATTATCGTTTTTATGTCCGCGGTAGACATTACTTTATAAATTAATTACACTATGTAAAAAAAATATAATTGCAAATATTCATATATCAAATTACGAAGCAAATGGTCTAGTATAACATTCATTTTTTTCAAAGAAATCAGTCCGCTCGATTAGACGTGATGTTGAATTTAAAATCATTAGAAGTCGTATATCTGCACGCAAAATACGCGCATTGACGTGGAGTTGCGGACAACAGCCCGTATTACCTATTACCTAAGTCTTAAACGGTCAGTCCTGCACCTGATCTCTCTCCGGTCGTGTCGGATAACGTACCGTCCCATCGGACTATGAGAGTGAGGGAAGAGAGAGTGCAGCTGTGTCTAGGCACACACTTGTGCACCATACATAGTTAACCGAATTACCGAAGGTATTTTTTTAAAAGAAACAAAAGAGTCTAGTCGCGAAGAAGTACACCAAAAGCTTAAAACCTAAGTCGAATACAATGTTCTTCTTATCTCTACTGTCGCCGGGTGTTAGTCATAACATCCCGAGACTCTACCGCGAATGCTGTTTCAGCGTGGGCCGCCCAAGGCGCGTAGGTACCAACTAACACGATGTTATAATATTAGGGGTCGATACAGCACGTATAGATAATTACCTACATTACGAAACTCTTATATTTCTTTCATGCAAGTTAACACAAACAAACATATCAATTGTCCCATTTGCAAGAACTTCCCTCCTCAGTGCAGCGCTGATTGAGGAGGAAAGTGAAACGGTTCCGTGGCAATTGTTATTTGTTGAGAGTGCCGCGGCTGCAGGCGGGCCGGAAGAGATTCGAGTGCCGACGACGCTGTTTATAGGTACATAGTTTATAGACTTGGCAATTATAGAATTGAGTATGATTTAATCTTTTAAGTTTCTCTAACTTGCCTTGTATTGTTACCATAAAATTAATCACATATGTTGTTAAATACTAAAACGAAAAAGGTCCCACGGCTAGAATGTTGATTGTTATTAATTATTTTAATTGTATATGTTTAAAATACGTAATGTATCGCTTTATTGTATATGAATGAAAAATGTAGAAGTTTATTTTGCATGTTCATTTATTGCATTTTAAATCCTAAATAATAATGAGTACAAAACTTTCAGTAGGTACCTACCACTCAAAAGTCTGCATTCAGGCAATAATGCCAATAACTGTGCAAACATAATATGACTTAACTGCAAACAATTCCCAGACTAATCAATGCTAATGAGTTAACCCACTTTTACAAAACAGTTAACTTGATAACAATGAAGCTAACACAGTCATGACATAGACCTCTAAACAACATAAGAAGCTGAGGAACTCAATGTTTGTCTAACGTGTTTCAGAATTCTGAGTTGTCTAGCGTCAGCGTTTCGTGTGCACTTTACTAAACTTTTCGATATTGAAAAGGTACTAAATCTCGATCTTGTCATCAATACTTGAAAAAGAGAGACCTCTATTGCGATAGACTGAGTTGATTATAGCTTAGGTATAAACATCAAAGACAATCTCGTACACAGTGTCTTACATTTTATAAATTCCGTATATGTGTTAAAAGAATTATCACTAAACAACAAAGTTTTGGAATACAAAGCCAATATTAACATTTTATATCTTTTCCTCAAAACTTTGAACTTATTCGATATTTTCATCTGAAATTCCTCCGCATACTATCTATCCTCAGCACAAATGTTCAATATGTGAGAATATATTTACGAGCATTGTCTGTCGAAGTTTACACAAGGCATTGACTTGGAAAAAAAGGAGTAACGGTAAAACCTCCGTGCTTTCCGCCCTGGCTAGGTCATTAGGTATTTTGCTCATGTCCTAAGGAGACGTCGCGAAGATTTACAGTTTGGTCAAACTCGTGAGTAAGCATACAAGTACCAGCAAAGTGATAGATGTTTTATTGTTTTTGGATGACCATAAAGGAAAAGTTCATGGATGGGTTTATAGTTATGTTAGTCAGACATTAGTCAGTTAATTGGGAACTACATTGTTTGTCACATTTTGTGAATAGGTAGTCAATATTTTCCTACAACTTCTAACACGATTACTCTCTTCCTCGTCTGTTAGATAAATTAACACGTTATTGAACACGTTAGATAAATTACGCAACTAGGCCCTCAAACTGGTTCCATTAACTCTAGTAACTCTTTTAGCAACTGTTTTATAAGGTTATTTACTTAATTTCAGTTTAAAACAATATTGCCTAAAAACAGCACTAAGTAACCTTAATCGTTTTACTTGATAACTATCTGGCATTGATTGTAGTTCACGAAACGGTAATTTATTTCCGATATATTCACATTAGAAAACGAAATTATTAAAGGAAAAAATCAAGCATAACTTCTAGGTATACAAAAGGTTTAACCCAACCACAATACCTATGTCTCACTTACCCCGATTAGGGAAGGGCTGTGTCATCATGATATGCAAAGGAAAACTGATAGCATCTAATAATTCTGGGACATGATAACAAAAGCTTGGTATTTCCAAGCGCTTACACATTATGTAAAGCGCTTTTCCGGTTTATTGTGAAGACATCGATGACAGACATTACTTTAATTTTATACTGTATATTACTGTATACTTACGGTATTACATCATTCGTTTTCTCCTTTAAGAGCCAATTGGTTACCTGACTTTTGGTTATTTCGTCTGTGTTGGTAATCTGCGATTGGTTATTACCGATTAACCGGCAAGGGGCTCGTGGCTAAATGATAACAGCCACACGCCTCGATAAATTAGATAGGAGGGGCCGATGTCCAGCAGTGGACTGCTATAGGCTGATAATGATGATGACACGGCTCGATTGTAGGATTAAGCTACGCTTGCCGCGGTCAGTTCGTGGATGGGTGGACATCCATGTCATATCGAGACCTCTTCGTGCCTCAGAAAGCACGTTTTTAAGGCGTTGGTCCCAGTTGTCATTCTTAGACAGTCGTTACGGGTATTCAGAAGCCCAAAAGTCTGACAACCAGTCTTACCAAGGAGTATTGTGTTACCCAGTTGTGGAGATCAGATAGGAGTGCTCTCCATGCAAAATACTGGTATTTAGCTGCATTCGGTTAGACTGGAAGCAGAACATATTTGGGAAAAGGCTAGGCAGATTGAGTGGTTATTACAACTATGGTATGATGGGTAGGTCTTTCACACATCATTAGATGATTCTCTATTAAGAATCATCCCACTTCATCACGTTCAGAATCTCTGTGAAAGTTGAAGTAAGTATATGCTTTTAGCTTACTTAACCATTAAAAAATTAAATTCTAAATTATAAATAGTCTTCTAATCTTGCTTAAAAAGCCAAGTGAAATCTAAAGAGAAAACATAAACTCGCATATTTTTTCAGATCATGGTAAAAAAGGGTTTTGTATTGCAAGGTTAGCCTTACGAGAGCCATGCCGTGTTATATAACCCCATTATACCCATCATTAATACATAATCATATGTAATCATAATATTACTGCCAAGTTCATCAATACAAGCCTACCTAAGTCATTGCAATTTCAGTAACATCATTGCTATAATTTTTACATATAACAGTAATAAGTAGCCATCTATTACATTACATGGAACTTATCTGCATAACTGGCGAATTCTGTGTGTACATTATAGGTAAATAATTCGTCGGAATACAGGCGTGATGTAATATAACAATGTTTCATCGGAAAAATATCCAAATCATCTGCTTGTAACGTTAAACCATTAATAGTGACCGCATGACATACATAGCACGGTTTGCATTGAAGCATTGTGTTCACGCGATTAGCATAACCATAGGACGAAACAAATGCCGAATGTGTTTGGACAGTTGGAGCATGGTGGACACTTTCTAGTGAACAAATGAAAATTTTGAACTGTCTGGTTTGGTTCCGGTAACGTTTGTTGTCGGTGTGTTCATAGCAAATATGGTAAACATCTGCGTCTAGGTGAACTATGTTGAGTGGTTGTCATTGCTCTTGAAAACCACTATGTTGATGTTCTAGTTCTAAACATGTTTTTTTCTTTGAAAATCTCGTTTTCGGCTACGGAGGATAGCAACACTAAACGAGATTTCATACCGTCCTGGCATAATAAATATATAGTTTAATGTCAGCAAGATATTTCGGAAATGATTGCAGAAATCGATTAGAAAAAATAAAATGTTTGATCAAGGCAAAGTGAAATCTAGGTACTAGCCGGAAATATAATAGGACACAGATTGATTTTGTTATTTAACTAAACAGATATAAGTATCAGAAATTATTTGTTTCATTAGCTTCCGTTACAAACGTATCTCAATTCATATGGCTACCAGTCATTAAGATTAGTCGTTGATAAGTTAAAGTTATCGTTTAGACTTGGTCTATTTTAACATATTTCCTGGACTATAGCGCTATATTGCGATAAATAGAAGCCAGCCTGGCACCATGATTGGACCTACCATTGTTTGTCTCTGCATCACCCAAAGGTTGACTGGTAGAAAATGCCTATGTCATTAAGTCCGCCTTTGTACATTTATGTGCTTGAAGTATTAAATAAATAAATAACCCCTTTATTTAATAACGAGGTTTAAACGTCAAAAAATTTATGGCAGTCGCTAATCATTACTTAACTTTAAAGCAACGTGTATAAATAAACCCCTATGAGATCGTGATGATCAGTCATGGTTTTTTTGTAGCTATTTCGTTTTGAAAATTATATCTTTTTCAAGATGATTTTATTACTTCCACTTCCGATTCTACCAGCTTTTACGACGTTTGAGATTTTTTCCGTGCTACGGGGCATGGAAAAATATCACGTAGATAGGTAGATATTAGTTTGAAAAACAATTGTCGAACGAATTTTGATGGGACTTTCACGGACACAGTCCCCTTTCACTGCTTCAATACTATAACTATGTTTAGCGACGAGCATGTCAGTGAAACTTGTAAAAACAATCGGTTTTTTTATGTGAAACATCTAATGCGGCGGGTCAGACCGCGTAGAGTCGCGCTTCGGTGTTACCACGCGATCGTAACACTGTAACTCTCTCGCAGAGTTACAAAATTAATTTTTGTATTACGTTAACATTGTATTTTTTTATAATGACTATTTTTTCTTAACAAAAGGCTGAATATTTTTGATTATCCCATATTTAATTCCTCTGATAACCGATCCTGTCATGCATATTTTCTGTACAAAATAGTTTCGATGATTCACATCTGCCAGTCGTCCCGCGACGGGTCCGACAAGCAAGCACAGTGACTGACAATACCAAAACATATAAAACGTATACTGCAAAATATATGCTCTCAAAACAGTGAAGGAAAAAATCGTGAGGATGTCCTAGAAACAAAAATTTGAAGACGTGTGACATCTATCAACCCGCACTGGGCCTGCATGGAGTGGGCCGTAATCTACATTACGGCCCACTCCCTCTCACAGAGAGGAGGCCGGTGTCCCAGCAGTGGAAACATTATAGGCTGATTATGCTCTGTATTTCCAAAGAAATTAGTATATAATAGGCATATTTAACTTCCATAAACCACAACCAACTTCCTGCAAACTCACCTTAACCCCATAAGCACATCATCGAAAGCCTTAGCACCTGATCATTAATAGAAAGCCGATTACGTGCACATTTAAGCCACCTAATGGCACATAACAGCGCTTCCTAAACATTGGCTAGTGGCGGTTCATGGCGGTTCAATGCCACACGGACCTGCGCGCGCGCTGATAATGCAATTAAAACAAAGCACGTCCGAGGCTTTCCATTGGTGGGTGAGGGTTAAGGTGGAAGCGGTTAGCGAACTTTGTTGGTAGATAAGGTACTTTATGGTAGATTGAAACGGTAACTTTTGTTTTAGTTTTGCACTAATTGTTATATTTTTCATGTAGATAAATTAAACCGGGTGGATAATATGACACAGATTTAGCATTATTCAGTTTCATATTGAACTTTAGTCTAGGCAATCAATTTCAAAAGAAGAGCTATGCATCCAGATGCAGTTTAGAAAAGTTTTGTGCTGTCCGCTTTCGCTCTTAGCATGGGTGTTCCACGTGGGTTCAAACGATCGCGCTCTACCCTAATGAACCGTATCATGGTGACTACGACTATAATAGCTCTTAATAAGGATGTCACTTTCGCTTGTGACAAGCGATGGACTTTCGACTGGTGTTATCGAGTAGGTTATTTCGTAATACCTTTGATATTGTTTATTTATAAGTATGAATTAATGAAATTACTTATTATTTGACGAAATGCAGAATTAATGTGTTTTAAATAAAATATCAACCTCCGAGAGTATAATTTAGTAACCATGGCGTTAGTAGGTACTATTAGTTATTCTGTGCCATGGCTATAACTATGAATGTGGTTCACTTTTGAATGAAAAACCATAAAATGCCAAATGTAATCGGCACACAAAATAAGAGGAGACTCAAATTGTGGGCTTATGAAAGTCAACATTATTTATCAATGTATTATACGAATTAATAGTAACCCAAACATCAGTCACAAATAATAGAGGTGAAAACGAGATGAAATAAAAGCACTTCGTTCACCATTTACCCGGTAAGCCTCAAACAGTCAAACCAGAGCAAAAAAAAATGCTCAGAGATATCGTCGACGGAGCATGGATGTCAAGGCTCAAGGCAAACAAACGAGGCTCTATCAAATGCACTATCTACAAGCCAGAACTGTCGGCCAATGGACACAAAGAGATGATAGATTGGGACATTTTTGTGGATGTGATGCGTTGCATCGAAGTGAATCATCGCTTTGTGTGTACAACATCGTGTTTTGAGCACCATATTATTTATTTGTAAAAATTCTATAGTATTAGTCGCGGTCTCCTAATTATTGGTCGTAACTGAATATACTTACTATTTAACTACATTTGTTAGGTAATTTGTCAAAAAACAAAAATGTTTAGCCGATGTTTGATATTGCTAGCCTATAATGTTCCCACTGCTGGGAGAGGCCTCTCGATGAGAGGGAGTGGGTCGTAATCTATCACGCGGGCCCATGTGTGATATGTACGGTTTAAATTGATTACATAATTTATTGTCTATAATATTTTCATAGTGTATTTTCATAGAGTTTTTATTTACATAATACAAGCTAACATTTAAAATAATAATATGTACAATTGTATGAAAAAAGAATCACAGGGCATCAAAAAAATCATCCGCATCGCTGTCAACAGGAACAGTGCAGTTTTAATTTGATTCAAATTAACTAGCAATACTTTCTAGCCAGGCCAATAATAATTCTAGTTTCCTTAAGAAATCTCAGCAGACAAAGTAGTACATTGCATAAGACAAGCTTTTGTATATTTTTGGTTATTTAAATAAAAAATCTGCTCATTCTTACCATTAATAAAACGAAGACAAACATCACTTCGCTTTCCTGATTTAATTTTAACACATTGACCCGTTAAACTCTTGCACGAAAACAAGATCATTTCATGATAAAATCAATCAATCAATTAGACTTGCAATTAGGTACATACATTGATTAATGCTTTTAACCTAGAACTTGCGTATAAATCATTTGTTCTAAAACAAAGATGCATCACCTGACGCATTACGAAATATAATTAATTTTCCTAATTATAATACTAGTAACTATTCGTGATTTATTACCTATTACATAATCAGGTTAACAATAATACAATAGATGGGTATGTGTCGGTCGATTGCTAAATAAATTGTGCAATTACTTGAACGAAATCGAGCGAATATAATTGGTGGCAACCTAAGTTCAGTTCAGATAGAAAATGTCTCTGTCCTAGTCTATTGCATTGGTATAGGAAATGACAACATTGCTTGGGAGAACATAGGTCATGGTTAAAGAAAATGTTACACAGTATGTTGTTTTAAGTATAATACATTTGCTAGCCTGTTACCCTGTCTACTGAAATAAAAAAACGGATAGAACATGTTTACTATGAGACAACTTTGTTATAGTCATAGTGCAATAGTCTGTCTAGTAATCACCTGTGGAAATTAACGGCCTTAAATAACAAGAAGGAAAGAAGGATTTCCCCATAACATTTTCTCACCACGCTTTATTTTATTCAAAAGGTACAACAAACACACAAAACTTATAGACAATATTGCAGTCCACAACGCTGTTCACAGTTTAGCTGAAGGATAATTATCAGTGAAAATAAACGCTATAGGGTTCCAAATACATGATGATTTTTTACTTTATTAGTTCAACCATAGTACAGACATAAATAAGTACCTACTGAATATCAAGTTTAAAAATTATTGTAACTTTGCTCAATCATGCAGTTACAAACAATAGACGTACTTTATGAATGAAACAACAACGTTTATGTACGAGTAATCTTTGCGTGTCATGTCACTATTCATTATTCTGAGGTAGTAGGTTCAATTGAGGCAAACGCTATGATATCCTGCGCGTGAGTGATCTACTGTAGCTACAAATTACGTTTGTTTGAACGTGACTTTGAACTATATGGATGTAGTAATTCTATTTTTCGGAAAATATTTTGAGGGAAAACTGAAACTACAAATCTAAATGCCTAACGTTTTTATTATATTACGATTATAACGTTTTTATAGACTAACCGCTTACTCAAAATTATTACTCAGGTGTGAACTTAAGTACCAAATTACTGCCTTAAGCCGTTAATAACCGACCATATCAACCAACTATTTATTTACACATCACGCAAACAAGTTAATCATCCTCCAACCCGCATCATTTCCATCAAAACAATAAGCAGTTAGTATTATCTACTGAATACGGAAGTGTTCAGACTTGAGCCATCTCACATCACAACAAAGGGAAAAACTGAATATTACAATAAACATAATTACCGATGCGAAGCTTTCTTTGTTAAGTGACTTATAGGCTCTTAAAAGAAGGAAGGGCAGAGACAATGTGTCGTTTCATCGTACGCATACGTAAATGCTTTGTCATTACTACCTACTAGTAATTGAATGTTAATTACGCAATTTGTTTGCAATGAAAAGGGATTTTCTATCAATGTGCGAAGACGTGGTGAATATCTTAGACAATCGTAGAAGGAAATGTGTTGTATTGACATCATTTAAAGACAATAAAATAGGATACTTTATTGCAGAAGACAGGCGTCAATGTTATAAGGGATGATTAATAACAGATACGAAACAACACGCAAGAAAACCAATAGTTTATTCATATTCCTGCTGATAAATGACCGTCGCGTCGGTAGCCGTAGTTATTATCCTGATAGGTGTTATCGATTTAGGAACTCAAAATGGGCTCTAATAATATCTGAAGAACACTGACTATAGAACATTACAAATATTAATATATAATAATATAATATAAATACAAATATTAATAATATAATATATTAATAATATAATATAATAATATAAATACAAATATTAGTAGTATAAGAGAAGTTACTTACGTGACACGACATCGCAGAATCTGAGGAATACAATTAGGGCAGATTTGTTGCGGAATGTGGATTATCGGGCGATTTCTCAAAGTGCCTCCCTCGTTTCCAAAGAGTATGAATCGAAATAGTCTGCCGAACATACTGTCACTTTTAATAACACCTTAACTCGAGTAAGGTGTTTTTACTTTAATTTAAATTAGGAGTAGGTTTACCTCGGAGTAATAAATGTAAGTGACTGTCTTCATCGAACACCCGACTTAACTTCTTATAGAACAATAAAAGCAAAACATAGCCCTTTTCTTTTGTTTCTGCCGTGGTGATTGATATTGAATAGAAATGGATGAAGTATCAATAATAACTGATGACGAAACATCACAACACGAGAATTTTATTGAAAAAGTATTTCTTTAATGCAGGATTTTTGACATCGCATGGTGTTGATTCGACCAGCTAGATGGACGGCCGACCTTAAAAAGGTGGCTGGGACAGACTGGATGCGGAAAGCGGGGGACAGGCTGTTATTGCGAAACCTGGGTGAGGCCTATGTCTAGCAGCACATAAGCTGACTTAACAGAGTGTATTGAAGAGTCTGCATAGGACATGATCGGTTGTTGAGTTTAAATTAATGAGACAATCCCCCAAAATGACATCATCGTAACCCCAACCGATGACATTACAGGTATTTGGAAAAGTTTTGGTAACATTATGAATACTTCGATAAACGTCAAAGTAAATTATTAGCTCTGTTTTATTTTTACCACCTACTTATCCAGACGAAATTGTAATTTATATACTTAAATACATTAGAAATTAATTAATTACTGTTACTGGTGCACAACCGTTGTAATTATAATAATAATAATAAATAAATAAATTTTTGGAAATATCAAACCACAGCATAAGATAAATAATGCCTAAATATTAAGTAAAAAGTTAATGGATTTCAAGGCACATCGCACGTTTTATAGAAATGGAGTTCCATGTTTTGTGCCATGTTAATGTTGCAAAATTTATCGATAAAAAATCAGAAACAACAAGTAAGCCGCGAGAGCGTTGTGGTATGGATATTGTTTTGTTCATAAAAATATATAAATACGAGTACCTTAACGTGTTACAAATTGACGTCGTTTTGAGGGTTCCATACCCAAAGGGTAAAACGTGACCCTATTACTAAGACTCCGCTGTCCGTCCGTCCGTCTGTCACCAAGCTGTATATCTTATGAACCGTGATAGCTAGACAGTTGAAATTTTCACAGAATGTGTATTTCTGTTGCCGCTATAACTAAAAACAGATTAAAATAAATATTTAAGGGGGGCTCCCATACAACAAACGTGACTTATTTGCCGTTATTTTATAAGTAGTGTTAAATATTGTATGGTGGTACGGAACCCTTCGTGTGCGAGTCCAACTCTCACTTGGCCGGTTTTTGTGTCTGTCGGTGTGACCACGTTGTCCTTCTTAATTTATTCCGGAAGATTTATGTGTATAATACATTAATATTGAATTTAATACAACAAATAAATCTTCATGATTTATCAAGTCGAAAAAACTGCGAAGCATGGGCGGCTAGTATGTAAAACAACATCTGATTATTTGAAGAAGGTTCGACAAAAGAAAATAACAAATAAGTAGTAATTGAGGGTATCAAGGCTTTTAAAGGATCAATATTCAACGCAGTGGGCGTTGGACATTGATTAAAAGGGTAATTCTAGTATTTTAAAGAACGTTCACAGTCTGATCTCAGTCTCAATCTGTCAAAAATACCTATAATTTCCCTACATTTTTGACAAGTTTTTGACATTGATTGTCGCTGAGATGAGATTGCGACTATATTTTAAACGTATTTAATTATGTGATTTTATAACAGTATCAATCAGATCAGAAGGCCAATTCTGATCTGATTATACTGTTATAAAATCCTTGAAATACCCATGGCCATAACGAAACAAAACAAAAAAAATAAACAATTCCATGAGATTTGAATAAAAAACTATTGCTATCTGAATGACGGCCTTCTTACAACTACGGAAGAGTTCAGAGGCCGCCTCTCGAGTGCAGCGAGATGAACGAAACTGATGACACAAGAAACTAAGTACTTCTTGCAAACGCATTGCTAATTGGCTATTAGCAAGGTCCAGAATGTTTGGGGTACCTTAGAGTGGTCTTCAGGTAAATTGGTATTGTTCGTCGAATCGTTGAGCTCCTTAAGTTTTGAGTTGAGCTAAACGATCTCTGACAAATGCGTGCACTGACTGGACAGGTCCTCTCAATCTGTGTGGTTCTTTCCTCAAAAGACCATCTCAGACATCAATGTACATGGTTTTCATATAACCTGACCAAGATTATGATGTCTGAACTTTAAAAGAGACTGTGACCTCTGAGTTTGTTTCGGCCTTTCTTCTCAGAGTTGTCAGATAGGAAACGCCGACCTCATCTAGTATAAAAAAATATGATTGACGTGTAAAAGTGTTTGTGCAAACCTACTTACAAAATAAAAATCATTTATCATTAAGCCTTTACGAATGGCGTAATATAAAGTACGTCCAGTGCTCCCTAAGTAGTCAGACCTGCCGAGGCATTCTGTATAAATCTCACCGTGAAAACCTAGGTGAAGTGAGCTATCAAGAGTGTCAATCCTCTAGTATCAGGTGGAATGACAGACAGCTCACTTCACGCTCACTTTACCAAAATTGTCACGGTGAAATGTTTACATAATAGACCGGCTGCTCACATCATGCTGAGTGACTGACATTTTTACAACGGCATGGTGGCAGGGACACTTATTTTAGTATAAGCTTCTG
This sequence comes from Gortyna flavago, assembly GCA_963669345.1. Taxonomy (NCBI): domain Eukaryota; kingdom Metazoa; phylum Arthropoda; class Insecta; order Lepidoptera; family Noctuidae; genus Gortyna; species Gortyna flavago. The sequence goes on from OY770130.1 coordinate 1,553,384, forward strand.
CCCGCGGCTTTACCCACGGATGTCGGAAATTGTCCCACGGGAACGTGCTACCGGGATAAAACTAAGCCTATGTCCTTCCCCAGGATGCCATCTATCTCTTTGCCAAATTTTATTGAAATCCGTTCAGTGGTATATAGGCGTGAAAAGGTTGGATTTCATGGGTTTTTTTTTATTTTAGTGGATTTGATTTTATTTTTATTATTATTTGATTTTATACGCGTATGGGTGTTATTTACCTGAAATAAATGAATTTATTTATTATTTTTTTTGCGTCGAACAATAATATTTTTTTTCTAAAATTAAGCGATAGGGAATTTCTGGCAAAACGGTCCAGCCGTTTCGGAGATTAACCAGAACAAACAAACAGACAGACAGGCAAAAATTTCAAAAATGTTTTTTTTTTGTTGTAAGTGCCGTATTAACAATTAACATTTTTTTTATTAAATGCATATGAAACTATAAATAAGCATTTAGTAAAAAAAAAATCATTTGACATTACAAACAGACACTTCAATTGTATTTATTTGTATTAGATATAGATACATTAAAATAAGTATAGTCCATGCCGCCGTTAGGAGAGAAGTGTGGTCTTCTGATACGAAATTGAATAGGGAAATTACTCGTATGTATTAGTAATACCGCTGCACCCTTGTACGATCTGTGTATAGATATTACGTTACTAATTGTTATTTTTTAATGCAATTAAAGATAATACTACAATTATGCGGTGATTCAGTTTTTGGTGATTAATACAAACACATCGTCTTTCAAAAATGCCTTTTAACCAGTCAAGCTCCGCGCGTAACCTATGTGTTACGATACAAGAGAAAATCAATTGTGTCTCATTAGTGTAGCTTAATGGTTTAATTGTTGATATAAATGATTCGACTTAGGCTTTTATGTTCATGTTTTTAGATGATATATACATGACGTGAGCTGTCGTAATGATAATCACATCTCGTTAAAACGAGTGTCATTGACCCCAACTTTATGAACCCTGAACATCTAAACTTCTTACATAACAACAATAACATTAAATCAAAGCACGTTATTAAAGTTACTGGCCATAAAACGTGATATAAAAGCCTATAAAATAATATTTTTGAGTCACGTGACTAAATGGCAAAACTCGCGGTGGAAAAGACATCAACGCGCAGAATTGAATTTTTACACCAGTATTACGTGCTCCGCGTGTGACTTTTCTTTGAAATTTTATAAAAGGCTGCTTTTACGACCTACATTATATTTTAATACATTGCTTACAAGTGTTTTATTTATATTCTCTTGGGGTGAATTATCTTCTTAGAAGGCTTAAAATAATTTTCAAAATACCTTTGCTTTAAAATTCATCTGCTGTAACATTTTGTTACTCTCAAAATATTTTCTTAATACTTCATCAGTTACGATTTGTTTTAGAAATTGCTCCACTATTGCAGCACATCAATCCACACATACTCCCTACAGACCACAAATCACCATAAACCGACATACCAACAAAATAACATAGGAAATCAGTGAACACCATTGTGTTACCTTACATAACAACGACATCGCTCATACAAGTCAACCACATCAATCATAAAGGCGCATAAACGCGAGGTCTTCAACGCAATGTATGCAATTGTATATTAACATAACGCTGTGTCATATGGGGGTGGGTCGCAAGATGGATGACAGATTTTTTGTTGTTTTTTTATCTGATGATCCGAATTTTTTTGGAGGTGTCATTGTACTGTACTTAGATGTATTGTTAAGTGTCAGTCACAGTGGCTTAATGTATACAATCAATCAATATACGATCATCAGATACGAGAATCCTTTATAACGCCCGAATACTTTCAGCAGTCATCATTGAATTCAAATATCGAAAAGAATGTTCGGATGGATGTACTCGTAAATATCGTGGCGGTATTTTTTCGCGCACTGGATCTACAAAGTACTGCATAGCGCCGAGGGTTAAAAATCCAACAGTGTGTTTTTTCGATGCATCGGGATGGACTCTGCTGGATTCTCAATGCTCGGTTCAACACTGAGAGTTGAAAATCTAGTGCACGATAAAATAGCTCGATGTCTGGGCGAACGAGCTCAATCAACCTCTTTGTTTAAAATTTTTAGCCCAACGAATTGCCATCCAACGTGCTAATGGGCCAGCCTTTTGAAAACTTATCCCATTGACAGCGACGACGTGGACGAATTTTTTGATGCCCAATGAGTTCCTCTCTTTTTCTTTTTATTAAATACTTGTATATAATAATATAATATGTATAATTATATATTTTTGTGTTAGCAGATATTTTAGTAGTACAATGTTTTCATATGATTTTTTTTTATAAATCTCAAATACATTAAAATTTGATATTGTGACCTCTCTGTCCGTTATAAAGAATCAAGCGAAAAGGGCTGCTGTGTTTTATTTTATTTATTTATTTAAGCACATCAATGGTTCATAAAGCCTCATGAACCTTTAGTAATACGGACTTACACGTTAGGGAACTTTGTAGCGTATGATCTTGTATGAAACATGTTGATATGTTTGAGAAAAAAGGTAAGTAATGCAAAGTCCCTACACACGTTTTTGTGATAAGAGATAACCATTGTAAGTACCTGACACGATGCCAGGTGAGACAGCATGCATTTTGGCCATGCCCACCAGTGAGTTCAAGCTCGTTAATAGTTCACCTTAAGAATTTCAATTATATACAAAATAATTATTAAAATTTCAAAACTTTTTCTTCAATTCAATACGATTTCAAGTAATTATTGTGTGTAAGCGAAATCGCAAACGACGCTCACGTGTTTAAAGTGCGCTTAAAGTTTCGCGTAATTATACGCAATATGGAACATTAAGATCCGCACGTATTATTATACATACACGCTCATTATTGCACGCACTTCTGCCCTTTCTTTTGTCTTTCGTTGCGTGTCGAAACTATTTATTTTGTCTCAAAGAAGGGCGGAGATTGCAAAATGTAAATACTCAAGCATTAACATTTAATTAATTCTGAAGTATCATACTTAATGCAACTGCGTGACAATTATATCGAATTACGGTGCTGCTGCATGCAAGGACATTAGACAATTGTTAAAATTAATTTACATCGTGAATCGCCTTCATTCCATTTAAAGTCTAGTCGCAATCTCAGCGTAAACCCATGTCAAAAACTGGTATTTTTTGTTACGAAAATCATTGATAATTTTGACAGATTGAGACTGAGAGTAGAAAACGAATGTTCTTAAAAATGTCGGAATTGCCCCTCTAATCGTGTTCATACCTTGTAACAGTCTGTACAGACAATCCACCTCAGAATAAACATTTACAATACCTTAGAACGATTTTTTATTATTACACTACCTAAATGTAGTTAAACAGAACATTAACATTTTAAGATAAATGTGTCAAAGTTCATGTACGTAGATGAATTTTGAAAATAGTTAATAAACATCATCCTTTCACTTTTAATTGTTTGAAGTTTTAGAAAATTTTGTTACATCGAAAGGTTTGTTAACGTATTATTTACCCAATGGAACAGCAATGATGGCCATGCAATTTGAGAGTATAGAGAAAAGTGTTATTTAATGACGAATGCTGGGAATTATTCAAAAAAACTTTAAAATAGTTTTTCTCGAATTGGAATTTTTGCCTAGGCTTTACCTATGGGGTACTTAATTGTTGCAAATGGATCACACTATGACGTCTTGAAAGGAATACGTCAAATTACAAGTCACCCTGTAAACACTACCAATAACAAAGTAGTCCTGTAACATCTAACAGAATAGGGTTTTAGAGATGGTTTGACTTGTATGAGCAATCGAAATGCAAGAAAACTGATACATCACGCGGAAGTTCTGAAATTAGTTCTCAAGTCTACGATACAAATACAATTCGCGTGTTGTTCTGCAAATAACACGTAATACACATGACATAATAGATATAACTGTACAGTTAACTGTTTGTTATACAATCGTTGCGTTATTTTTAATAACTATTATTGTAACTTGTTTCTAAGTTTATTTTTATTTTAATACTTCTGTATTGGATAGCTAAATACGATATGTTTAAATGTTTATCGTAATTTTTGTATAATGAAACAATAGCACACACAAACATATTGTATGAATAAATTACATTGAAGGCAAGACTACAATGCCATTTCTTGAAAGTCGATTTGAGAACCTCCTCCTTTTCAACAATACTGAAAGAATAATTATGACTTAGTACTTCGTTAAAGTCATCAACAATGACGACATGGCAGCAGAATTTTAAAAAGATTAGAGAATAAGTCTTTATTTATTTATTTGCTTATTATTAAGGCACATCAACAACATAAACACAAATATTTACAAATAACAGAGAACAGAGACATGGACTAGTGTTTACGTCAATTACAGACGTGCACAGCATTCACAACAAAAAAGAAGAGAAAAACACATTCACGTTACAAAAATATTAATAATGTTAAAATGATAAGAGAAAAACAAAAACAGCAAAAGAAAAGAACAAAAACTCTAGCTAAAATCTCGGTAGTAGAGAGAAATACCCTCATCGACTTAAACATTGATTTTTTATTTTTTATATTAAGTCTTGTATCTGCAGTGCCCTCCAAAAGTTAGTTGACATTTTTCCTCTTCAGTTGTGATTTACGAGTAAAATAAAAAATAATCTTTTTAAATAATTATTATTTATGGTAAGTCATAGGTAGTTGAATTATTCAATACAAATGTTATAGTGTACAGTTAAACATTTGAACTTGAATTGTAAATCGTACTGTGGTGTGTAGAAAAATGTCAATTAACTTTTGGAGGCAACTGTACATAAAAGCGTTTGTATCTTTTACCTCATAAAAGGCTGCTATAAAGTGATCCTTGCTCGAAGTTCTACTATTAGTATCTTTTCTTCTGACGCAGTTGAGTGTGAAAACGAAGGTACTCCATGAGACACCATAGGATAAATGTCGGATAACCATCGAAAACTAAACCGAACCATACTCCAAAACAATGGTTTGAATCTACCATTGTCTACAGCCGACAACGCTTGGTACAATAATAGCTTATTTCTGTCATGCATCTCTGGTGCCATTGAATTGAAAGATTCTTTCTGTTTTGCCGGGAATCCTACATCATATTACAAAAATAAAAATAATGGTACGTGGTTTTATAACAAGGAAAAAATGATGATTTCAATTTAAACGAATTTATGACCCAAACAAAATAACTGAATAAACTCTTACTGGACAAAACTTTTTCCTTATGAGAGTACCTATGGAAAAAGTTGTGCCCAGTAAGAGTTGAATAAGAATTCCTGTTCCATACAAAAGTGAAATTACCGACACGGTCAAAACAGGCACAGCTGTTTTGTTTTTTCATATTTCAGTCGGTTCCGTATTAAAAATTGCTTCATGATCAGCCTAGAATGTCTCTGCCGGGACTTGAGACACAGGCCTCCTCTCGGTGAGAGGAAGTGGGCCGTAATCTACCATGAAGGCTCAGTGTGGGTTGGTAGATGTCACATGTGTTCGATTTTTTTGTTATAGGACATGCCGGTTTCCTTCACCGTTTTGACCGCCTCTTGGCCACCACTGCTAACATAGCAGAGCAAGGTTGCTTTTAATCTATTATTTTTTGTTGTTAATGTACGTACCTCAAGAAATGGCTATTATTGTTGTTCATCTCAAATAATAACCGAGCCCTTACGATGCGCAGAAAACGTCGACGTCTCTCAGTATTATTCAACAAATTGAAAGCAAAACCCGTAAACAACGACAATGTTATGTTCTTAGTTAACAGACTATCAATCGTTTAACATAGAATTACTTGCCATTTCTCAATTTGTATAAACTGCAGTCTGCAATAAACATTCCGCGGGTATAAGTATTATATTAGAGTTGTATAAGACGAGACTGAGCGTTATGTCTGCGGTCGCGACCCCGAGCTTCCTACATTTCAGCATCGTAGTAGGCTATTTCAGACGACGCTTAATAAAGTTAAATGTGAAGACTTACAAGAACTTGCGAAGCTATGGAAGATTTGTGTGTAACTATTATTTATTAGTTTTGTTTTATTTGAGTTAGACTCTATTAACTTGTTGATTGGTAAAGTGATTTGTGGTGAGTGGTTTCCAACCCGCACTGGGCCCGTGTGCTAGAATAGCCCACTCCCTCTCGAAGAAAGGCGGTCTGTGTCCCAGCAGTGGGGATATTATGGGCTGATTATGCAAAGTGATTTATTTAAATTTAAAGTGCGGGTTTTAATTAATTGATGTGGATGAGAATTCGATGTAAAAAAAAATACAACGTGTAACGTTAAATGCGCAAAACCTGATAAGGGGCATTGTACTCATCATTATGAACAACTTTTACTATGGGACCAAATTTGAAATTGCAAAAAAAATCTACTGTTTGGTACATTTTGACGAGTTATGCGAACATAAATGTAGGGAACAAAATTTTTTTTTTGCGATTTCAGCTTAGGCCCATAGTAAAAGTCGTTCATAATGATGAGTACAATGACCCTCTAAGCGTATTTAACGTTACACCTTGTGTACGGGTCGGCTGTTCAGGTACCTACTAAAAGATTATAAAGATTGTAGTTCTGAGTTCTTGGACAAGAGATATCGTCATCATCATTCACCAGTTATTCATCTTTATCAAGGTGTAAAACTACATGGATTAATCATTGATTCGATAGAATTATCAGAAATCTAAACAGTCACTACCCTCCGACCACACCTAAGTACCTACTGTACGTACTAAGATTTCAGTTTGTTCTGAGAAAACATGTAGATACGATGACATTATTCATTTCTTAGGTAATTTGAGTCTTGAAACAATAGGTATTTGCGTCAAATAACACTTTATAGTCTCAATCTGATAAACAATGAGTCAGTCGGAGTCGTTTTGCTTACAAAAGATAGAGCTGCGATGAATTTCCTTTGTTTACTATCTTTAGTGCTTAGGTAACAGATTAACTATTCACTGAGATTTAATTTGTCATAAACTTGGGAACATTAACTTTAAAATACAGGAACAAAGCTGTGTAAAGAATGGGTAACTTTAGTTCCTTCCTGATTATGTAAACCAGCATTATATTTATGCGGTTAAAAAGAAATACGATAACCAATTGATATTTGTGACGACCAATACCAGTGCATATTATGTCCTTTTTTGTTCGTTAATAGGAGGTCCTTATGGTAATGGAGACATAGCTTCATAGCTTGTACTTGTAAAGACAGACAATAATCATCATCATTTCAGCTGATAGCCGTCCACTGCTGGACATAGGCCGTCCATTGCTGGGCATAGTGGCGGTGCTTGGGGGACTCTGCACTGCCACTTCGACCGGTGCTGTGCTTCCTGCATCCAGCGGATTCCTGCAGCCTTCACAAAGTCATTGGTCCACCGTAACAATATACAACTACCACAACAACACAACATAATAATATCAACACATAAATGTCTGCGATCTAAGTACCTATTATCTCAGAAAAAAAAATTACAAGTGTCAGCAGAACAAACTGTAATTCTCATTTCTCAGTCACAAGATTTAATTTTGTAACAAGAAAGCCGAACTTTATCTTAATCGCGATAACGAAGGTCATTTCATAAAAACATTGTTTTCAGGGTTCCGTGCCCCTTAATATTTTTAAAACCGGACACACGGTAGCTGCTTCATCAAAAGTATTACCTTGGGATGTCACCTATAGTTTCGTAGACAATAATAAACGTTCGGTGACAGAGGGTTCTAGGTATATTGTTTGTTGCATTGAATTTAGCGAGATTTTAGGCATTGTCAAAGAAAAGTTTTAATAATTGTAAGGCCACTTTTTAACTTTGAATAGAGAAGTTATGAGAGCTGGGATATGGTTCACTGTTGAAAAAGTACTTTCTCCATAAAAACGTCAGGCATGTGTTTCATCGAACCTCAAATAATTCCTATTTTGAGATCCTAAAAATACTAGATAGCCATGTGACTGCGATCAACTTGGATGTAGCACTCGCCGGTGGCTGCCACCGCACGTCTCGCTTCGCTCGATTGGGGTGTCTTAGCTTAGTTACTGCGACCAATTCGGCTCACGCGTGGTTGGTCGTAGTTCCAACCTAACCTATAGCCCGTTATGTCGAGAAACCCCAGTTTTGTTACTGCAACTTCATTCATTTAAAAAAGTATCCATCATTAAAAGGTCAATAAGTTTTTAAAGGATCAGTTAAATATTTTCCTTAGCGTTGATGTAGTATTAATAAAATAATAGATACGGAACCTCACGCACTTTGGAAGGCGCTTTGCTTAAATACCCTCTCCGCACTTTTTTATTATTTGCACCATTTATTTGGGCAACTCTTGTATAATATATGTTATCATAACTATTGAGGTTACGTAACAGTCACTGTGTTGCAGGTTTAGTCAGATATTGCAAGACTCAGCGCTCATTGCAGTTGACTCAGTTTTGCAACCTTTACTAGGTAGCTAATGACATTTTTGCAGTGTACGAAAAATGCACTACTTTGATATTATGTGAACAACTGTTTTGATGATGTCAATGAATGGTAAATGTGAAAAGTCTTCTACACAGTGGCCCGTGCATTGATGGGCGGCATTTGGAAGTAAGCAGATAATAATAATAATAATTAGTCCCCCAGACCGTATTTCAGGCATGACGGCCAATCTCAACGGAGACTAGCCTTCGCGGGAGATATAGTGCAAGCGTGTGTGTGCAAACACAGGTGCTCTCTCTCTTCCCTTACTCTCATAGTCCGACGGGACGGCACGCAATCCGACACGACCGGATAGAGATCAGGCTGAGGACCAATGAACTATTTGTGATTAGCAATTTTATAGTTGACCTACGTTCCAGCGTCTATGTTAGGACTTTTTTGAGTGCAGGGTCAATTGAGATACGTAATATTACATCACCTTAAAAAACTTGCTGAATGTAGATATATGTACGAGTATAAGTGAATGTAAATTAGGAACTAATAATAAGTTTGTAATCAAACGAGGACTTACAATTTTTCTTCTATGGAGCTCGCCGTCACCTTCCCGGAATTGTGGCTCTCCGCATCGATGTCCTTGACCTGTAAAAGTTTAAAAGTTTATATTTAAATCATTTGCAGTATAGGATTACTCTCGATTGCCCGAATTTTCTGGGGATCCATCCAGATTATTCGGAGAATTAAAAGGAGTACAGAAACGCTAAACAGCCTCTATTATTATAGTAATCCCCGAGACACCCGAAACAGCATAACTGGTAACACAGTTCAAACTTAGACGCCTTTTTTAGATATACTTGTAGCCTTATTGAAGGCTCTGTCTTATGTAGGTAAATATGTAAATAAATATAAGAAAGACAATGTATATACCTACCTATAATAAAAAACACAATGATGAAAAGGTTATTTAGCTGCATTCAGCTTCATCCAGTTAGACTGAAAGCCGACCCCAACATATGTAAGTAGATGGGAAACGCTTGGCAGATGATGAAGAATGATTAAAAGGTTGAAAACTGCAACAGATCGCCCGATCTGTTGCAGTTTTCAACCTTTTTCGTCCCCCCAATTCTATTTCATGAAAACTGCATAGCATGTAAAGATTAGTATCATCCCAATTTAACGGTAATAAATATTAATCATCATTAGAAATAAATTAATCCTGCGCAATAACATAAAGATTTGGATGTTCGTGCTAAAGTTAACATTTAATCGGCGATTTACTAATTTTATTATTATCCATTAACTGTCCAATTTTCAATGCCAGGTTAACTTCATTGCATAATTAAAGACAAGGATTCAGCCAACAAAGCATTGATTGTATCGAAGGGTCTTATTCACAGTCTTCGGATATAACCATCATCTGCCTAGCCTTTTCCCAACTATGTTGGGGTCGGCTTCCAGTATTTCACATGGAGCGACTGCCTATCTGACCTCCACAACCCAGTTACTGGGTAATACGATACCCCTTTCTCTACGATTTTCACTGGTTATAAGGATAGTAACTTAGGTAGGCTTAAATTAAAAAAAAAAGATTAAGGGTTCTGTCCAAAAAAATTAGTAATATTACTCCACCGTGATGTAACTGTGACCGTGGATCTTAATATCAGCACCGGTAGTAATGGCCGAAACAATGAACCGACATCACTCATTGTGATAGCACACGTAACATAAACAATACCGCGAGTACAATAATATACTTACGGTTAAATCTTTATCGTTTTACGCGGTGCAATTATTCCAATTCTGCAGTAAGTATAGCGATCGATGTACGCGTAATAATGGTTTGGAAATACAATATATACCTACCAACTATATACACCTACTTACATCATATTACGAATTAGGTACCTACTCAGCTGTTTCAGGTCAAGCACATATCATACACCAACCCGCACTGGGTCCGCGTGGTAAACTTCGGCCCTCTCCTTCTCTCACATGGACGTCTGTTCCCCAGCGATGGGAATATTATAAGATGATTATGCTATGCTTACATAAGTAACAACAAAATTATTAATCAGTAGTGCCTTATCTGCTTCCTACTGTACTTATGTAGGTACTTTTTGATCCAGACCAGCTCCTCTCGCACAACCTGCGTCTATAAATTGTTTCTTAGGATAATATCCAAACTTTCCATTTTCTTAACATTCTTCAGCATCGAACATTTAAACAAACTATCTCCTAATTGCACCATCCTTATTTGAACAAGAGCCTGTCACCTTGGATGAATATGTGAAGTTAGTTCCTAACCTCGAGACAGTTAATTATCATCAACAACTATTACTATATCATGACCTAAAAAGTAGACACATCTTATCACGAGGTGGAGTTCGTCTGCTATTTCCTGCAACTGTACATCATTGTAAACCTTATCTACGTATGCTCAGCAGATAATTGACACTTTTCCATGTTACCGATACCAATACGTCTTGTCGTTCAAAGTAATTTAGGCCAGTAGAGTAACTTTGTGAAGAATAACTTAGTTTCAGAGAGGAAAAGAGACTAAAAGTACACGTAGTAATAATATTAATAATGATAAATGATTTTATTTCTGTAAGTAGGTTTATACAAACACTTTTAGACGTCAATAATAACGGAGAACCTAAATAAAATGTAAAATAAGTAATTCTCAATGAACAACGACTGTTACGATGCTGAGAATTTCAAAAGGTGAGAAATACCTGAAAAATACTCCAAACGTAGACGTAAACGTATCTCCAAAACTACTCGATAAAAATATCGAAATATTTATTTCCACTAGAGTAAACACTTAATATAAATAGGTACAACTACAATAAAACAGTGAAACTATTATTGCAAAAGTGATCAAAATACAATTGCTTGGAGTAAAGTTGCAAAAGAACTAAGTGACAGACAGTGTCCCAACGTGGGACTAATTAATTTAACAGATTGAAAGTAACTTAAACACAGCCAGGACAATACAAATGTTCAAAACAACAAGATTATTATTCAAATCAGTATACATCAAAGCTGGGACTGAAGCATCCAACCCATAGACCTGTTCTTATGGATGTGATGTCATGATAGATGATAAAAATTATGAACAATCCGATTTTACTGTCATCATAAATGTTCTTGTAAAACAAACTTCCCATAATATGGATGAAGGAACTAACACATTAGCTAATGAGCCTAACCGTTTCCTCAAAACGAAGGAAACCTTAACAAAGCTTTTAAAAACTCGGATGTAGATTATTTCCCATCAGTTTGTCTTCCTGGCCAACTGTTTAACTATTCTTAACTACGTTCCACCTTACATCCCGGATTCCGTCCACATGTGCTGAAGACAGCCTATATTTGGTTTTAATTGGGAGTAGTATTTTCTGGACGTGGCTACCTATAAAGATTTCCGCACGAAAAACAAAGGTTATAAAAAGTGTATTACTCACTTCCAAATCTAACACTGTTAAAACAATTTTCATGCCACGCTCTTCAACTCCAATACCAACAATTATAAACATCTTTCAACACTAGATCTTCTGATTGCAAACCAATCAAAGGCAAGTCATCAGCTGATGGCAACTAGTTACAAATCAACCAAGCGATCAGCTGATGGTCTTCATTGAACCGTCATGGTGCGAATTGGTTTTCGCAACCTGGGCCAATGTTTGTACAAGCTCCAGTGCACAGCGGGTAACCTCATTTTGAGATGGACAATAGATATTTTTTTTAAATTGTTAGGTTCTAGGTATTAAATTGCGTGGTCTTTGTTATCGCACCTACTGATGCAGCAATATTCCAAGGCAAGTTCTAGGTATAATTTTAGTGGATATAATTATCATTTTGGAGATTTGTTCCATCATTATCATAATTAAAATTAAAGAAAACATAACATAAAATCAATTCTCGATTTTATGTTACGTTTTCTTTAATTTAAATTATGATTCTCAGATTTTATTAACTTTTTTTTGTAATTTGAAGCAAACATTATTTTACTTTAAGCTCTGTAATGTTTTGAGCAATAAAGTTTTTTATACATTTTTATTTTATTTTATATTAATCTCTAACGTTATATTTTTTCTTGACGTAGTTTTTACAATCGTCTAAGTGTTATACAGGGTAAATTTAATTAGCTAGCGAAACTCCTCAGACGTTAAATATCTACCAATACCCATCGGTATTGATAAAGTTCAAATAAAAAAGATTAGATGTGGTTTTTTAGGGTTCAACGACCGATGGTAGTGTTGTTGTGGAGGTAATATGTTTTACCGTGTTTACATACATAAATACACAACAGCGGTGAACGACCCTACAAAATTAAACATCTTTTTTTTTCTTTTTGTTTTATCATACTTATATACCCACCACGTCTGCAGAGTTTCGCTAGGTAATTTAATTTGACCTGGTAGAATTCAGGTCCACTCTTAACAACGTGTCTGTTAGCATTGACTTAAATTTTCCTGGGTCATTAGATTTCGTTCCAACTGGTCTAAGAATACACACTAGACATAAAGTTATTTATAGGTAACAAATGATTAATTTGTATGATGGGTTGAACAATTATGATTATCATCTGAAAAAGATTCAGTCGTTCATCTTGTCTTTTATTGTAGGAAGTCATTATAGTGCTCCCATCTAAACGTTCTCTGGGTCATTAGTTGATAACACTTTGCATGTGATGAAGACCCATTAATATTGTCAGTCTGAACCATCCTCATATTAAATGGTTCCAAAAACCCCTTTATAAACTTGATTTTAATCCCATATTATAAGCTTGGTGTAAATCTCAAAGCTGCTTTACGTAATTGCTAACTTGTTTTTACAGTGTTACTCACATACATTATAATATTTTAAATACAATTTAATAACTACAGATAGCGCCCCCGGTCTATTCCTTGATATGCAATGGTCGCTGTAGCACCATGAACATGAGGCTACAGGAGCTAGTGCGAATCTTGAGGTTCATTCGATTAATCGAGTCTGGTTTAACCACGCTGGGATCGGTGCAATTCATTAATTCATACAATTTAATAACTACAGATAGGTAGTACGTGACCTGTATATTGTATCGAACAAAAATACAAAACACCTCATAAAAATGTTTCTCAGATAAGAACAATATGCACCTCAAACCATAACATTACTCCTCAATGTGAAAAAGTCGTGACTTTACATAAATACATTGAACAATTGTTCCACTATTCCAGTATTTATAAAGTAGGTTCGAACTATAGGAAGTTAGATAATTGGATCGAATCCGAACAAACGTGTATCCGATCGCGTGCAGCCAATGCTTCATCCAATGTCGTCTGCACCCGCACCGGTATTACGGCGTGATTCAGTCTAAGAGCCAGCGACCACGTTATGTTACGCCTATGTGGAAATATTTTATAAAGAAGCTTTCCACTTCACGAAAAGTTTAGCGAAGACGGAGTCGAGGCCGATCCAGGAAGAGGTGTTCGTTAATTTAAAAAATCATAACCTAAGCCTATATCATATAGGTACATTCCTGATGCTAGGGATTGTCACTATTGACAGCTCACTTCAAGCTCACTTCACCTAAGTTCTTATGGTAAGACTTTTACAGAATACATCAGCAGGTCCAAATGTACGATTCTATACAAAACAAAGCAACGTGATCGTAAGTATAGCGGTCACTGGCTCTTCGCTCATAGAATCGAGTGCTATTATGTCATACCGTTCCACTTGCAGTGTGTTGTCCCAATTGGCGTGCAAACCGTTTTTGTCTATTTTGTGTTGCAGGTCGCTCGGATCGGATTCGAAAGGTGCATTCTGTACCATATTTTGAAGAATGTTTATTCGTATTAGTTTTTGGTATTATGGCAATGCGTTCGGTGCAATTTTAGTTTTGAAGTCTGTTTAGTTGTTACCAAGTAGTTTCTTGGATTGTTTTTTTTTTTAACAGTGTATGTTATTTTTCGGTGTTTTGTCAAGCTACTATAATTATTTTACCTACTAATTAATTTATTATTCCTTATCTACGTTGGAAACCGTTTTATTGTTGCGTGATCTTGTTTGAATTTCAATATTACCTACTTCCGTTAAACGTCCAGATAGATAAATGGATAGAATGTGCTTCATTGTACACCAAAACCCAAACAAGACCATGTAGAAAACAATTGTCGTTGTCAGGGAGCAAGAAGAATTATTACACAGTCATATAAATAACACTGCTAAATACCTCAAAAAAATCAAATTCCACTTCAATCACCTGCACTTAATCGAAGTTTGTCAGAAAGCACTCAAAAACCCGGTGTTTATCTCACATTACGAAACAATGTGGGAGCGTGTTGCGACGATATTGCAACGCTGCAAGGTTTCTCCGCGTGGGAGGGTGCAGCCATTTCTTATCGATAACTTTCCCTTTAGCTCAGTATTGTCTGGCCTAGCCTTAGCCTTATTTTGTGAGCATTTTTTATGCAAACATCGATTCTTATTTAAACGGAATTTTCGGGAAGATCTGCATAAATGAAGTTATTCTTAGCGACTACGAATTACGAAGACATGGCCAATGTCCGAAGGTGAATCCTAAGCTCTACCGGGCTAAGGGCCTTCTAATTTGGTCACAATTAAAAATAATAAGTTAATGGCAAATGCCTTTAATAATGACAGACTATTAGATACAGGCATTATTCGTACCTAGCCTGATGTTAATGTGAATAGCCTCTTACTAACAATTAACACCTAAGCTATGCTCGCGTGGGAAGCTCTTTTGTTTTTGTTTAATCATTTACTACATGACTGTTATTTACATAATACTAACTGCATAACAGCTAACATGCCTTAAAAATTGTATATGAGCCTTAGTAAATACGAAAATACTGTTGGACACACCGACACATGAAAATTGGCCGTCAAACTTTAATAGAATGTAGAATATAGGTACTTATAGTTTCAGTCAGAAAGAACCTCAGCTTCAAAGTTCTGGGTCCGTTCGTTCGTGACCTTCAAATTCGCGCCATTGCAATCGCCCACCATATTTGTCGCAATCGCCATTTTCCACGTTTTCGCGCCAAATTACGTTTCGTTCGATCGCTTCATTGACTTCAGTAAGAAACAGCGAAAACCGCAATTTAGAATAGTAAAGTTTTCCAAAAGAAACCTCAAGTTCATGATAAATGTACCTAATATTATTGTAATAATGTTGAAAATGTTTGCGGGTGTTTAAAAATGGCGTCGGTTCAATGACTGGAAAGTGCAAAAAGGCCGATGAATAAGCAGCTTTTGTTTATTTTCTATCATTAAGTATTATATTTTCTGTTAATGGTATTTGCTAATATTGCAACATTACTGTTATCATAGAACAACAGGTTATGAAATTATATTGTTTATTTTATTCCGGTCTACGAATAGTACCTACCTACTTGACCTATGTTTACTCTCTTACGTTCTTTCATAATATTAAATAAGAAATTTATTTTGTTTAATATTAAGCCAATTATTTTTATAAGAGTAACCGTGGAGTTTCTTGCCGGCTGTACCTACTCCATAGTAAGTGACCAATTGGAACCGTGCACCTAGTTTCTGACGTGTCATAAGTGCCCATGTAGGTTTGTGATATAAAATACATTTTTTTTAATCAGGTGAAGATAGTCGTCTTGAATCTCAGTTCATTCACAAAGCAAGTATGTACCATATTCATAGAGAACGGGTTATCTCTCAAGCTGATCCAGTGGTTTAGTCCCATCTCGGCCAATCCATCTCAGTGTTTATTATAAGATATCGTATATTATTATATTCTAACATCTTCCTAATGATTTCCATAATTGCCTACTAGCTCTCTAGTCTCTCGTATCGTGAACTCACTAAACACGTTTCCATCGTATTTGCAAGCGTAATTGCATAGTGCTCGCAATAAACAACATATTATGTAAGCCAGGACTGAAGACGCTACAGCCTCCTTGGCACACTTGCATTCTATTGTAAATACTATCCACGGTATTGTTGTTAACATTTACTGAGATATAATTTGTGGGTTGTTATAATATTTCTCACTTGCCTGTAAGTTTTCCATTTATTAGGTCCTTTGAGCAACTGGATTTTTTTGCTATAAGTATTAGGTATCTACTTATAGAAAAAAAAACTCTGAAGTCTATATAAATAAAACAAAGTCGGGTTAGTTACACCATTTATAACTCAAGAATGGCTGGACCGATTTTTATAATAATTCAGTTTCTCATACATTCGTCCTGAGGCAGTACGATGTTCGACGGGTCAGCCAGTTAGTAATATAAAAAAATGGATGCCCCTTAGTAAGAAACAATGAAGATTTCCTTTGATGAAAAGTTATTTCGGGGAAATACCTAAATCATTGTCAGCGATTGCTTAATTACGGAACAGGGTCTGTTCTGGAGGTTTAAACGTATTAGGGCCAAGAATAATATAGGAAGATAACCTCGCAAGTAAAAGTAAAAAGTAAACAATTCTATCTAGTGGAGCTCTAATTTAAAATTCGAATAAAACTGAACCACATCCGAACTAGATAAGAAAATAACGAGTCCATTGTACATATTAAACTAAAACACAGGCGAGCGGAAATTTCCTGTACTTATCTAGAATGATATACCCGGAATTAACAATATCATAGTCGACCGGAAGCTGACGCAACAGGCTCATAAACTCATAACAAGACCATAGATCTACTAACACATGGCTTATCTTTGGAGGGAAAGCGCTGGGCTCATACTTGTGATTCGTGCTGTGGTTTGGATAAAAAGTTTGGATAAAAAGTGATGTAGTGGATAAAATATAATGATGTTTCTACAATCGGCGTTCTTTATTAGCGACCGATGTTTAGCTCCTACAAAAACTCTGCCACCGATTGCATACCGTCTGCGAAAGACGATAGAAGCAGAGGTCAAATAAAACTTTATCCATATCAATTTCGATATTCCGCGACATCTGATAAGATTAGAAGCCTTCCCCAACAAAATAGTTGTAAGATTGTAAACACTATTCATTTACTCGGTAATTTTCCAGATTGGACATACCTATAGATGGTCAGGTAAAAATTCTATGAAGCGAACCAAAGCTGTCACGAGCTTGTTTGTGGGTAGACCGTATGACTCATCTTTCAGATCAAAGATCTTTATCACAACGCTTGTTCTGTGTTAAGTACTAGGTAGGCACATGAACAGAGTTATTACTTACTGGCAGGCAAAAATCTAATCAGATTATATGCTTTGAAGTAAGTAGTAGTAGAACTCTGAATAAAACAGTCGAAGGACCATGTTCACTTACCCCTTGAAGCAATAGGTACAGAGGCCAGCACATCAACCTACCCCAATTTGTCAAATTTTCCCAATTTAATATGAATCTTATACCTTTGTGGTAAAGTTGAAAATCTATCAAAGAAATTTGACAGATTGGGGTAGCTTGATGAGCTGGCCTCTGTACCTAGGCAGCTTAGTAAAAATCTATCATTACATGTTCAGGTATTCAACATGTACGATTGTCAATGAGTCTCCCGCACGGGTCTCCCGTCACCATAAATTCTGTTGCGAACGACAAATAAAAAGGTAAAGAAATTCGCAATAAAATGTAATGTAGGTAATAGCCTGGTATTCCAGAGAATATCTGCAGAAAAGTTGGCTAATAAACTAAAGACGCGATGTGAATAATACATAGAATGTCAATCATTAGTTACTATGATTGATCCTACATTAAAAAGAAGAAAGAGTTAATTGGCTGTCTAATGTTTTTGGCTAAATACCAGACCAGATGTAGCCTACACCGTGAGTTACTTGAGTCAGTTTAACTCAAAAATTTGATCAGTCACATTGGAATATTGCCAAACGATGTCTACGTTATCTGAAAGCGACAACATGTATAGTATAGTATAGTATTATTATAATTATTTATAGTATTACGTACAATAAAGAAAATGGTAATACTACTACTTTGACGGGTTTTTCACATGCAGACTGGGCAAATTGTCCAACTGATAGACGATCCTACACTGGGTTCTATTATGAACTTGTAGGCGGCCCTATTTCGTGGGAAGCTAAAAACAGCTTACAGTGGCTCTATCGTCCGCTGAAGCTGAGTATATGGCATTGGCTACAGCAGTAAAGGATGCACTGATATTCAATATTACAGGTTAGTCATTTAACATAGTTTTGTATACGGATAGTCAGAGAGCACAAAAAATAGCCGTGAATCCGGTTTACCACAACAGGACAAAACATATAGATTTTGTCCGAGAAAAGGTGAACGACAAAACCGTGGAACTTAGGTATATACCGACAGGTTACCTGCAGATGTTTTGACGAAATCTTTGGGTCCAACAAAGCATCGCAGTTGTTTGCAAATGATTGGTATATCCTAGTTTTTTGTATTGGTTTTCTTGTTATAATGTCTTTGTTTTATGAGTGCAATGTAATTAAGTTTTTGAGGGAGCATGTTGTATATTCATACTTACACAAAAAGTTATGGTTTTGTACTCTTTACTCTATTCTTGTCATATTTTACTTCTTTTAATAAAAGCTCAACATTTTAGACTTATTTTCTCAACACTATTACAAAATTCAGTGAAGGGGAGCGGGGGTTTGATAGAACCACGGATACAAAGAAATCTTAAAGGCTGTTTTTGGTAAGTAAATGTATATATTTTGTAAGCAATCATAGAACAAAAGTTTTTGTTTATGATGATATTAATCCAGTCCTGCAAGGTTGTTAGTGTTTTACCAATAACCCTAACCTAATACCTATACTAAACCCCCTAGCTACCTAAGTTAGCTGCAGTAAAATGTTAATCATTTCGGACTGCGTTAATAGATATACATGTCAAATAACTTTCTTTTGTTACACTATTCTGTACTAGAAAAACAAGATTTGGTTGATGGCCCCGAAAAAATAAAAAGACACCAATTTCAGTCATTTAAGTAACACAAGCTGTCATTTTACTGCAGCTAATTAAAAGTCCAACTATAGCTTAGTAGCAGGTCGGTAAGTATTCCTTCATATTTTTATTCATTACACCCGGGAATCTCACACGTCATGTGCTATACATACATGTGTCTGTTGCTATTGCTATGTAAACCTAATAGAAAAGCTTCTTTGCTATTTCTAGTAGGTATTGATTCAATCCTACGTAAAGGAATATCTATTACAAACAAAACAATACCAATAATATTCCTTTACAATTTACCGTAAATTGATATTACCGCATTGCATCAATAAATACCTATGTATATTTTCCATGTCAAGCGCATCTTCCTAGATCTATACAAACAACTTGAAACGGTGAAACGTCACTAAGTAATTATACGTACCAACCGTATGAATAATAGATGGTTCGTGTTTTATTTTGTAGGTATCTTCATTGTGTTTCATTAACACTATGGAGAATAGAAAAACGTGAGATAGAAACGTTTTGCTAAAAGTTTGTGCAGTTTTTATTGTATGTTTAGATTCTCGACTCATTTGTTTTTATAAATAAACCGGTCAAGCGCAAGTCGGACTCGCGCACCGAGTCACCAAGGGATTGCAGCCCTGAGTATTTGATATTAATTTCAGCTTGATAACTCCACGCGTTCCTGAGAAAAAGGGTCTTGACAGACGGACAGACAGACGGACAACGAAGTGATCTCATAAGGGTTCCTTTTGAGGTACGGAACCCTAAAACTGACGTTCTAATTGTTATCTTGTATCTTTATGTGGTTTAATATGGAGTAGATACAACTACTGACTGTTGTATAGATAATAAATTAATAACTGATGAATCTAGCTCGATTCCTACGGTACCTTTGGTGATTTAAAATAACGACATTGTAAAACAAATACAAATGAAAGATACCAAGTAATATTATGAACATCGTAACCGTAACTAGGTACCTATGCCAAGCAAGCATCATAAACAATGTGGAGACAATAAAAAGAGAATCCTAAATGAATACACTGGCAATAGTAATGCAGACTAATATTTTGGAATGATCAAATAAATCCGAGCATTGAAATTAAAAAAGTGATTTTTTCTAACAAATTAAACAGTAGTGATGCACCGACTGTGGGTTTTGCCAATCATTGACTAGCTATAGTGACTAAGTAAACTATTTGATATTAAGCAGTTTAATATAATGTCGTATTTTCGTCTCCACCTTGTACAAGTACCATAAATCATGTCAAAACAGACCCTTGATCCCTACGAAGGTAAACGAGGCACAATATGTTGTCACATTCTGTAGGAAGTGGCGCATTCACGACTGTGACCAGTAGCTAGAAGCCAGTAGCACGACTAGCGTACGGGTAGTGAAATTTTAGCTATAATTACCTTATTATTGACGTAGTATTCAACGCGGCTTCCCTATCGATGCGTTTAGCTGTACGCTTCCAATTTCTTATATAGTATAATTTGTTTAGTGCCGAAAAACATAGGAAATTCAACTTCGACATGTAATCAGAGGATCACGAATGCCGATAGAATTGTTTCTTACCCACATCCAGTCAACGTTTGAATTTGCAGTTTTAATGGACAAATTGTTTGTAAACACAAAAACTGCTGGAAGATGTCGCAGCACAGTCTAAAAGTATCTTTTTATACTGTGGTCGCAGTGTGCAGTGTTTGAGTACCTACCCTACCTACCTACGATATCAACTTTAAATCATTTTTGTAATAACTAATAACTTTAAATTTTTTTTTATTATGGACAACACAAATATTTATTTTGCTGATATATACCATTACTAATAACCATTAGATAGCGTACAATGCTAGGTAGGTACATTCCTTGAATGTACTACTTTTCAACTGGGCATGCCAAAACACGCTACTGCCACCATTACCGGCTTCCGGGTCAAATATAACAAAATACCATCAACACAGACAAGATCCCTAATCTAGAACAGTTCTAAATCGTGCTAACTTAGACCTCCTATAGCTCGTGATGTAGGAAACGTGCTTATTGGACTATGCAAGTAAGTGTCGAGCGTTGCGCGGCGCAAGCGCATCCGTTATGCAAGGACAAGAGCTTTTAAGGTTGTTGTACGATAAGTTAAAAAAAACTGACACTTGTAGAAAAACCGTTACTACATGTCGATTCTGTAAAAATCTCACCGTGAAAACTTGCGTGGAGTGAGCTGTCATTCCATCTGATGCTATAGGGATTGACACTAATGACAGCTCACTTCATCTAAGTTTTCACGGTGAGATGCTTACAGAATCGCACTGCTGGTCCTGTAAAAGCCAATAGGTAAGTATGTAGAAAGAGAGAATATGCAAACTAGATTTAGAAGATTTCCAAGATTTGCAAGAGTTGGCGGCATGGTAGAAGTAGTCGAAGAAGATTCACATATAGAATGAAATGAAACGACAGATAAACTGATCTCTTAAATTTGAGAACTTAGCTTGTGGATTTGAGCAGATCACGAGTGCTGGTGCGTGTGAGATTACTGTCTCTAGAACTAAGGAGTTAACAGATAAGCATAAGCATAATTAGCCTATAATGTTCCCACTGTTGGGACACAGGTCTCCTCTCGGTGAGAGGGAGTGGCCCGTGATCCTCGTGTGGCATGCTGATTTCCTCACCGTTTTGAGAGCAGTGGAGGTGCATCACAGTTATTATTACAATAGCAATGAGAATTTGAAGTAGGTACAAATAGGTAGGTAGGTAAAAATTATTTATTCAACCTACCTATCTGCAGATGACAAATAAATATTTTTTATTCGAGACATAAATCTATTAACTTAGCAGTTTTCACACGACTCTAAAGTTACACCTGTGCAAACACCCAACGTAATAATTATTAGATATTTATTAAGGTCTCAAAACAAAATTCCCAGCTAACAGAGGTAGTGACTCTAGGATCGTCTGCCGATGCCGCACCTTTCCCGAGCTATTTGGAAAACTATTGAGGTTTTACACTATACAGTAGAACGATTGTGTAAGAGCTACTTATATAAGATCGTTTATTGTGCAGTTTTGTGGAATGTTTGAGGTGAATAAAGTAACACAGGTAATTAAATACCTGCTTTTGAATCGTCTTGATTGAAAGTACGATCTACCCAAGACTAGCTAAGACTACTTACTACTAGCGCAGCTATAACACTAAGGTTTATAGCCGGTGAAGTGCTAAGAAGAATACACACTTAATAAGTAGCAACTCCGCAATATGCCTGCCTGCCTTGCAGGAACTGACCGAAGATATTCTCAAAATAATAAACAGCAAAATATATTCCGCAATCATTCATCCGTCTGGTGATAAATCTAATCCAAGGCGACCGTTTAGTTAGCAGCTGTAAAGGGGAGACGACCTAACCAACAGTCAACTAAAACGAACAGTTGAATGAATGGAAAAGAAAGAAGTGACATTAACATTCACATAATGAACGATCATAAAAACTGCTATGTGCATATTTACGACTGTGTAAACGGTATTTAACAATGAACGCCCATTCATATACTCTATGAATAATAAGCGAGCGAAAATCACAACCATGGTCAAATCTGCAAGCAAAAAAAAAACAACAATACACTAATTCGGTCAAGACGACATACGAGTAATTTAACTGTAGAATCAAACACCCATTGTAGGAGTCACACGGGTGAATGGCCGATCACATCTTGTCAAAAATGACGGATGACAATTGGCTAACCATTGTCTGATAGTTCCTAGGTTCTAACGGTGCTTTAACTATGATACACTTAAAACGGGACCAGATTGATAAAGGATAAGGTACCGTTAAGTACTTTGGATGGTAGTAAATTGTGCATGACCTGGTAATTCGTATTGTGGTGTCCTCAGATTTTGATAGAAAGATAGATACATAATGATAGAGTGGACAAATGATTTAGGTTGTACAACTGTGAATAAAAGGTTGCTTTCAGCGAGACCTACATCTGTTTGACCAGTGTTTTCACGCAATTTATGTAAAAGATGGCAATTGCTCATTTTTTTATTACTGTTTTGTTCGAATCGTTGGATGGGCAAACCGATATCAGTTAAAAACAAACTAAACTGCCTGTCTATAGCTCGAAGAAAGATGATTATAAAATAAAAGGTGGTACTTAATGTACCTATACATTTTCAATAGCTTAGACCCTAACAGGGTGTTTGCAGCATGTTATTATAACAAAGTGGGTAAACTATGGAACAGTGAGTATTTTTATAATACAATAAAG
This sequence comes from Gortyna flavago, assembly GCA_963669345.1. Classification (NCBI taxonomy): domain Eukaryota; kingdom Metazoa; phylum Arthropoda; class Insecta; order Lepidoptera; family Noctuidae; genus Gortyna; species Gortyna flavago. Next base: position 1,576,965 of record OY770130.1, read on the forward strand.
ATAGACTTAACCATAGGTGCACCGTGACTTCCCTCCTGATCAGAAGGTCTAAGACTTTATGTTTGTATTATCTCTAATAATGTTTGTATGTATGGATTTATTGTCAAACGCGCCTAGAACGCGCGTAGGCTGTAGAATTGAAGTGATGTCATTGAATACTACTTACTATACCTAGTATTGATATATTGTAGTCCGAATAAAATAAGCGCACTAGTAGTGCCTATGGCCTTTATGTTGTTATGAGCTCAGAGGATCAAATAAATATATAGACGAACAAACTCTCAATCATGGCGATGGTTATATAATATCACTTGAGGAACGTTTAAACTAGGGGTCAAGGCCAGAAACGCATGGTTCAACGATGACAATGAAAGATAAAAACCTACCGGCTGACTTTTTTTACCATCTGCAAAAATCTGTTATAAATCAGTTATATCCTCGTCATTATCTTTAACTTGGTTGGTATACACCTCACATTCATTGTTCTGATTTCAAACTTAGTTGTGACTTTGTGACTGCAAGAGATTTCGTAAGCCACTGAAAACGATACAGTTCCGTGATGTCACCTATGTGACAATGCATCATGCACTAGTTATACTATATGATTTTTCACAATCACATTTCAGTTTTCGTGCTTGCAAAACACGGAAACCTGGAGAGATATTTGTTCAGTGCTTGTCATCTGCTTTTATTATTTTGAGAGCATAAATAATTTTCAAAAAATAAACAAAGAGCTTCCTGTTCCCTTCCTTTATATAAATAACTCATATTAACAATGGCCGCTGCAGATACTTACTTTTGCAAAACATTTTCTTGTTTTGTTTCGACCAACACAAGACTTTATTGTGGTGTGTGAAAAAAATACTATGAGGAAGACTGCAACAATAGAATAATAAGATTTATTTTTACAGTTCTCAATCAAATAGTAGTCAAGTTGTTCATGATCATTCATCATCATTTCAGCCGAAAGTCGTCCACTGCTGGACGTAGGCCTCCCCCAAGCACCGCCACTTCGACTGGTATCGGACCACCATGTGGCCTTCCAACACTGTGTTCCAGTACGCGGTCGCCACTCCAGAACGACTGTCTTGCTATGGAAAACCTATATGGCAATGAATGCCGAGAATAAAATCTTTTTAGAAGATAGCAGACCCTGATTTCGTCGCGATTCTCAGTTGCCCCTGGTGTAGTGGTTAGCACTCTGGACTCTGAATCCAGCGATCCGAGTCCAAATCTCGGTGGGACCATTTCATTGCCGTACCTACATTAATAATGATTCGTATGTAGTATCCATCGATGAAAGACAATGACGATGCGTGGAAACGATCTTCATGTTCCACGATCGACAAACTTTTGAAATGAAGAATTGTAAAAGTCTATAATATTGGCCTTGAGTAAGGTCACAGATAATATAATACTCTGTAAGGTGCAATAATTCAAGTGCAGAAGGCATTTACAGAATAGTAACATGTTTTATATTTATATGTTGCACTTACATGAAGAGAAAATATTAGTGATATCCCAAGCTCTAAACAATACCATAATGGTTCACCTCGAGGTGAATCGATAACAATACCTACTGCTGGTTTTGATTTAATTGTTATGAGTTGTCTTGCTAACTGTACCAAACGTTGACAATGTTTAAAGTTCCATAAAAAAAAAAAAAAAACGTGGGACGACTTGCAGAATGAAAATTAAATTTATTTTGATTTTCGTCAAATCGTTGCAAATGGACTGTAGGCATGTAGGACGAGTTGATGAATTACTCACTTCTTGTTTATGAAAGACCTTCCGACATGCAACCTGTTATCTTGGATTTAGCACATGATTCTGGAACCCGAAATATTTATTTGTATACACTAGGGAGTGAATTCATGGTCACAGTTTGCGCGTTTGCGCGTCGATGTCCCTGCCCCCCTTTACCTACATAGTTACAACAAGATACCAAGCTATTTCAAAATAGTTATTCATTTTTACAAGTGGTTAAATGAGTGTAGCTTCTATTCCCTAGTTTAAAATCTATAATGTATTTACATAAAAAATGCTGATGCCCTGTAAGTTATAACATTTTCAAAATATCTGAAAATTTTAATTCTGGTACAACATGTTTGTGAAATTATAATTATACTAGCAGCGCCCCGCGGTTTCACCAGCATAAGTGTCGATCCCGTGGGAATATCGGGATAAAGACTATCCTATGTCCTTTCCCGGGACTCGAACTATCTCTATACGAAATTTCATGTAAATCGGTTCAACGGTTAAGGCGTGAAGAGGCAACAGACAGACAGACAGACAAACTTTCGCATTTATAATATTAGTATGGATTTAACACCATTGTATACCATGTTTTTATTATCATTATTACTACTTACTGTACCTACCTAATGGAATGACAGCTTGCTTCACCTAAGTTTTAACGGTGAGATTTTTACAGATTAGGTCGGCAGTTAAGATCTTTGGATTTGCGGAATCCAACGTCTTTATTCTTAATATCTTTGAGTCCTGAATGGACAATTTGATTCTTGTAGGAAGGTAACTTACTAATAAAGTCAGCTGATTCTAAATCGGCTGTTAATTTAGATCGTGCGTTTGCGACTTCCGATACGAATGAATGCTACACGTTAAACTGAATACAGTAAAACGCGCTCTTAAAAGGTTACATGTTCTGTGCGCGCTCTAATATGTATTATGTTATACAAGATGTTTCGGTTATACATTCAACGACAGATGTTTTGACCAGGCTGTCATGACCTGTAAACAAATTACAATTAATCAATGACAGAGCTTCGATCATTTTGGTCGGCATTACGTACACACAGCATACACTATTAGTAATACTAGTTCATATTTCGAACGTAGGTCCGTTGCTAATTAACGTAATGTGCAGTACCTAAATCTACGCGGGTATTTGGAAAAGCTGTATATTAGCAGTACTTATATCTGTTGTTTTGGAAAATTATTAGTTAGTTCGGTTGTCATTATTTTTAGTTTTCTCTCTCGTTCAACTTTGATGTGTCTGACAGGGTCCATAATTATGATATCATTTAGTAGTAAGTTAAGTTACCACCTAAGTACACATTGTTAAATGGCATAAGTGAATGATTGAGTATTGACTTGCTGTATATTTAAGTAGAAGACTATTAAAAAACAATACCTACTAATTATCTCTCTCCCTCTCGTTACATATGGAGTTAAATTACCTAATCTCAAAATGTTAGCTGTCAGTTTCAAATCAATGGAGACAAACACAAAGTGGCTGTAGTTATGGATTACCTACTACGAATAAACTTAACCTAAATTGTAAATTAATAGAAGTCTTCTCGAATTTATGAATATTTCATAAACTGCTCGAGCGAGAAAAAGTGTAAGTAGGTACCTAATTGTTTGATGAACAATAAATCCATTGTAGGTAGGTATCTCATTTACGTGATTAAAAAGTCGAATGTTTAGATTAACTATAAGTATAGACATTATTTGCAATATTAAAGTGTTATGACAAACTTTATAAAATACTAGATAAATATTTTAATAATTTATTGCTGCACAATAGATGCTAAAAGAAAAAGCTTACCTTATATTTCATTTTGAATAAAACTCGTCTTCTTTGAACAAAATCACAACACAACAATGACAAAAAATAACAATCGAAATATTCTACTGTAAAAAATAATATTTCTCGTTCATAAAATAAAAATGTAATTAAATCTAATCGTCAAAGTTTGCGATCCCGAAATGTTTTGGCGCGCAATTCGCGATATATCCGCGCATGCGTTCAGTGCGGCTGCGCGGTAATGGCTGCGCTTTACGAGACGCGACGGTTTTGCTTCCCCGCCGTCGAAGTGCAACGACCCAGTACTGCCCGTGCTAACACTTCCTCGCCCCGATGCAATGAAGGTGAAGGTAAAAGGTGAAGTGCGAAATTGTTGCCCAAATGGCCAGTACCTACAACGCGTTTAGCCCAGTCGACCGATAATGCTTTTCACGCAGTTTTCACGGTTTGATATTGCAAATATTTATTGAGACAGTGTAGTTTTTGGGCAATTGTTATAGACAGCGCGTAACTTTGTTTACCACGATTTTACGAATTATGTGCCAACACTGCCAACGTGAACTCGAGGGTAGATTAAAATCAAAACAGTTGCTTTAATAAGTTGATTTTCAAATACATGAATATTTACTTTCTAAAGTACCTACTATGAAATTTCACTTATTGTGACTGTGAGGACTGTGTGGGTCAGTTTTTTTTTCTTTCTCAGTCTGTTTTATATATCGATACCTTTAGACTCAAAGGGCGTAAACGCCATTTTGGCCAAAATGACTTTTTAATGCAGTTATGTTCAATTTTTTTCTCTCTATCAATCTGTGTAGTTAAAACTACGAAGTTCGCAAAATTAAGGCTAATACGGCCCATGTGATTTTTGGAGATTTTTTAAAGATATGAGGCGTATTTGATTTAATTTTTTATTTTATTGGTTATTTAGGTAACATTAACCAAAACTTGAGCATACGCCCTTCTTATTCTCGTATAAAAATAAAGTTGACTCATACGACTTAACGTTGATGCCGCAAAATTTTGGTCATATCATCGCTCTTAAGCCAAATATGGTGCATACACCCCTATTATTCCGTTAAAAATTAAAGATGACTTACACGCCCTAACTGAGATTATCTCGAAAAAATCAACAGTGTCCTGTACTTTATATTAGTTATTTTATCATATTTAGTTTTAGCGTATTACGACCGAAAATAATTTTGAATTACACTAATCAATCGAAAAGCGAGCGAAAATTATGTTTGTAGATCGAAATACTCTCACGCCGGCCAGTGCTCTTACTAACCTGAACTAGTATTTGATAGTTGTCTCTTGTACGCTCGCCATTAACGCTATTATGTGCAAGCAAGATAGCGGACGAGGGACGATAGCCGCGCCGGCCGATTTATTTTCGTTGGATCCCACTTTTGAATCCCAGTTTAATATTTTTGGCGTTGGATCCCACAAAACATTATTTTGTATTTCCTTTGAATCCCAAATTTTAAACATGCAAGAGAATTACGTTTTATTGTCGTTGATTCCCAAAAACTATTTCCGTTGGATCCCAAATGCTTATAAAAATCTGAATGCGGGTACTTTTAACAACAAAATTGTTTATAATAAAATGAGGGTATATTATTGTTGAGGAGATGCGCAGGAAAACCAAGGTAACCGACGTAGCCCGAAGAATTTCCAAACTTAAGTGGCAGTGGGCAGGGCACATTGCTCGCAGAACAGATGGCCGCTGGAGCCGAAAGGTTCTGGAGTGGCGACCGCGTACCGGAAGACGTAGCGTTGGAAGGCTTCCTACAAGGTGGAGACCGACGACCTTGTGAAGGCCGCAGGAAACAGTTGGATGCGAGAAGCACAGAACCGGTCGAAGTGGAGGTGCTTGGGGGAGGCCTATGTCTATCCTATTTTCTTTATTTATTAAGTTATCCTAAATAATATATAATCATTCTGTTTATCTTAAACATTTAATAATGTGGGCCGAAAATGAACTTACTCAGTCTTGAAACAAAAAAGTTATGATTTTTTTCTTAAAATATTTTTTGTTTTTTGCTTCTCCTGAAAAGTGGCCTTTTGGCGTTTACGCCTTTTGAGTCTAAAGGTATCGATATGGTCAGCCCGTTTGAGAAAGACCACTTCAGAAACTAATCTACTTTTTGGTCCTCACCTCACATGATCTGACAAAGATTATGTCTGGACTTTAAAGCTGATCGCACATTTGTCAGCAGCGTACGCGCCGCACGCGCTGTACCTACGCGCGGTACGCGCCGCATTTTAGAATTCTTTGTATGACATCATGTGAAGCCTCGCACACTTCATCCGCACCGTACGCGCCGCATTTCGTAAAATGCTGAAGGCAATATTGAAACAACGAAATGCGGCGCGTACGGTGCTGACAAATGTGCGATCAGCTTAAAAGAGACCCCTGAGTTTGTTTTGCCATTTCTTCTCAGGGGTATTCAGATAGGAAATGTCAGCCTCTTATGTAATCAAGCTTATTTTTTATGACGTGTAAAAGTGATTCCGATTTCTTATTTATTATGGAATACTTTTATTTTAAAGCACTAAATTAAATAGATTTATGAAATGGCTCTCGTATGTTACCATTAAAATCAAAAACCACAGAGTAGGTGCGCGGCTGTCTATGTATATGGCAAATGCCCTTATGCCCCACGGTGACCCCTTACAATACTAATAAACGTAGGTACTTAATAGATTTTTACTCTGGGCCCCTGTATGGCTTAGTAACAACCGGGAACTGTACCTACCTATTATTTGATTAAGAACTTATTTTAGTTTTTAATAGATAGCAACTGTTATACCTGCATTTTCATATTCCTGTCCTGTTCAGAAATATTATACACATTATAGAAATACGTAAGTTTTGATAATATTACAGTTGCATACAAGACTTTATCTACACCCATGATATGAATCCTAACGGCTTCTGAAACACGCTGGATCATTTTTGACCGAAAATAAGGAATATTATAATTTCCTTTATTTCGTTTTAAAGATATTTTAAATTATTTTTTAAATATTAGGATAATAAAAAAAATACATTTCAAAATAAAAAAAAGAATAGCCCACGGGTATCGGGAACAGGGTCCAAGCTATCGGCGGTCAGGGCTCCAGAGAGAGGAACCTCCTACCTAACAATGCGGGCCGTGTCCAGAAGTACCGCTTTCTGAATCAAACCCTTGATCCAGCTGTCCAACGAGAGCCTCCTTAGGTGTTAATAGAGGCTCTTGGCCATTAACCCATTGGCTGTCATGATTATCGGCACAATGATGGCTGAGTCCACATCCCACATGTCGACAATTTGTGAGTCAAGTCAAGATACTTGATTTGTTTATCTTTCTCTGCGTTCACGAGGTTCTCATCATGCGCGACGGTTATAAAATTATACCAAGAATTATGACCCCTGCCTGATCAATGTTTTATATGTATATACACGGCAAAAATGGCAGGGGGTGACTTGCACACTCAATAATGGGCCCCCGGAAACGGTCGCTAGCACATAGTGACGTAGCGACAAGGGGGCAACATGTCCTGAGGTGCTTATGAAGAGTGGAGAGGTATTCCACGGCTATCAGGAGAATCCCGGAAGTACGGTCAAGATACCTACCAGCATCTTACTGGAATACTTCCTTCCTACGAACACGTTTGCTCTTGCGAATCTCCACTCCAGCCGGCCAATAAAGGCAAGCCAGAGGTGAGGAACAAACTTCTCCCGGGAGATAGGGTCTGTGGGTTCGCTACAGCCCAACAACTCGCCACATGCTGCCCTGCGGGTTTCTGTATCTCTCTTGATCTGGCTCCTCACCTTAGACCTGTTCGGCAAAGTAAACTCTTCCGGAACAGGCCTAGAGTTCGGAGCGCGCAAGCCCCACCACGACGTCGACGTAAAGATGCGGCGATAGGGATATTATAATTAAAGACCAATTTCACTATAATATCTTATTTTGTGTTTTTTTTACCCCTATAATTGCGAATATGGAGCTTAATTTAAGGAAACTAGAAAAAATCTGCAATAGTACAACTACAACGGAAAAGTAGCGCTGCGCATGTTACTTTTCCGTAGTATTACCACATGAGTAGCCACTTTCAAATCTTCCCGCTTTGAATAGTGTAGTGGGACTCAGTTAGATGGCAGCACAATTTTGGTTCACTCCTTTGGTTCACACATTTTTATGGAGTTGACCAAAGAGTATAATAACTATCTGAGTTGACGTTCTTCCGTTAGTTAGGGTAATAGCAAAGAGTACTTTTTTTTAAGGAAAGGTAATAGTGTTCTGTGGACAGTGCACTATAATCATACTTTAATATAATTATACTTGCATTATATTGTAATTTGTAGTCTGCATTTAGTTTTTTTATGGTGGTGGTATGGGTATGTACAAAGGCCAGCACATAAAGTAACCCCAATCTGTCAAATTTATTTGATAGATGTTCAATTATTAATTTGGGAAAATTTGACAGATTGGGGTAGCTTGATGTGCTGGCCTCTGTACAACATGTGGAGAGCACAGAACATATAACCCAGAGGAAAAGCAAAAGAAGTAATTCAAAAAGTATGTACAGACGCCAGCACATCAACCTACCCGAAACTGTCAAATTTTCCCAATCAACTTCGAACCTTATGCTTTAGAGATAAAGTTGAAAATCTATCAAAGAAATTTGACAGATTGTAGTAGCTTGATGTACATACTTTGAGTCTATCAAAAAGTACTCTGTGGTACTTTCCCTATTATTTTTTTTTGTCTATGGTGGACATGGTGGTACTCTGTGGAAGATTTTTTTTCTCTATGAAATGAACTGAAGTGAAGTAATGAATGGTAATGGTAATGGTATATATGTTCTGTGATTATTATTATCTATGGAATTAATTAATGAGCGTGCGAGTAAAATAATGTGTTTTCTTCAATAATAAAAAATTGAGAAACAGTTTCTATGTCTATTTGTCATATTATTTTTATAAATTCAGAATAAAATTTTTCATACACTATGATAGAATTCATACTTGATCATTGGTAAGCTTGTTCATCATTATTTACCGGTTTCAGTTCCGCATTTACAGTATTTATCTAAACAGAGTTAATATAACAATGCCAGTAAGCTGTTGTATAATTTGTTCCTGATCTACACTATTACTGACAATTATCTATACATAAACATGGACCAACATCACACGTAGAACTCTTCACAATAGTATTTGCCCCTCAGGTCACACACATTTATTTGTTTCTTGTGATTTTGGAAAATTATTTTCGTTGTCAGTGAAAGAAAATAAATGATAAATGATTTTTATTGTGTAAGTAGGTTTGCACAAACACTTTTACACGTCAATCATATTTTTTATAAAACTAGATGAGGTCGGCGTTTCCTATCTGACTACTCTGAGAAGAAAGGCCGAAACAAACTCAGAGGTCACAGTCTCTTTTGAAGTCCAGACATAATCTTGGTCAGGTTATATGAACCATGTAGATCGATGTCTGAGATGGTCTTTTGAGGAAAGAACCACACAGATTGAGAGGACCTGTCCAGTCAGTGCACGCATTTGTCAGAAATCGTGCAGCTCAACTCAAAACTTAAGGAGCTCAACGATTCGACGAACAATACCAAAGAAAGGACATTTGGGTAGGCCACATAAATTACTCAAACTGCCAGACCTAGAAAAAAAACTAACAGAACAAAGAGAATAATAAAAATTAAACAAAACAATAATAATAAAGTGACCCACATTGTCTTCACATGCACAATAATTAAAATAATATAATACTTTACAAAGTAAGCAAATGTCAATGTTTATATAAAATTCATTAATTAATGTCAATGTGTATATAGAAAAAAAAATAATAAAAACATTCATAATGTAAAAATTTGAAGCAACTCAATCCCAAGCCTTTTTGTCCTCAATATAATCCTTAACAGTATAAAAAGCTTTCTGGCACAACTTACGTTTAGTGAATGATTTGAATTTATTAAGGCTTAGATCTTGAATGTGGCTTGGTAGTTTATTATAAAAGCGTATACATTGGCATCTGAACGAACCACCTATTTTCTTAAATTTGTGTTTGTTCCTCGTATTATGGATATCACTGTATTTTTTAAACAATTTTATACTTTTATGGGCATATAAAAGATTTTCATAAATATACTGAGAGGGCACAGTCATCACATTAATCTCTTTAAATTTTTCTCTGAGAGTGTCTCGGACTTAGTTTATAAATTGATCGAACAGCTCGCTTCTGCAAAACAAAGATAGTCTGAATATAGGCGGCATTTCCCCACAATAAAATACCGTACGACATTACACTATGAAAATAGCTAAAGTACACTAAACGGGCAGTCTCTATATCAGTTAAATTACGAATTTTTCTAACAGCGTATGCTGCGGAACTTAGTTTTTTTGTCAATTTATCTGTATGTGGTCCCCACTGAAGCTTATCTAAAGTTATGCCCAAGAATACTGTGCTGTCTTCAGGATTCAATTCCTCGCCCTTTATCAACACATTAGTTTTCACCTGCCTAACGTGAGGTAGCGTAAACTTTCGTTCACTGGTTGTCGTGTCTATAAACTCTTTTTAGGTTAAAGTTGGGCAGCGGGATTGTCCGAAAGGGTTACCGCTACCCCGAAACATAAAGGGCTAAGGAAGGAACACGGATGGGTTTTAGTCAGTAAGTCTGACACTCCTTCCGCTCCACCCAGAGCGGGGGGGTCATTTGAAGGTTTCCCATCCTAAAAAAAAAAAAAAATTTGAAGAAAGTTTTGACTATGAACGTGGATGGCTGTAAGAGTAGGGGAAGACTAAAGAAATGATCAATGGACTGTGTGAAAGCATTCTATGCCATCAGCAGTCTTGACACTTTTCTGAACAAGTAATGTTGCAGTAAACCATAACATCAACTGCAAAATATGCCTATAAACAACCAAGAAACTAAACAGCATGAAGCTTCTTTTTTAGGAATGGTGATTTTACTGATCACGATTCGGAGTATTACATAAAAGAGGAAGACATAGACAACTGTGCTACGGAGAGGATACTTAGGAACCAGTTTAGGAACCCCCTGTGGCCCAGTGACTCTGATGATGATGATCACCCACCTAATATAATAAACTGGGCTGAAATCTTCAAGACTAAACAGGTAAGTACCAAAGTTTTTTTTTTACTATCCATGTTTTGTGGCCTTAGAACAAATGAAATGAAATTGTTTATTCTGTAAATAGGTTATTGGAATCACTTTTACATGTCATAATATATATAACATTTAAAAAAATCCTTTCCTGGTTGCTCTGAGAAGAAAGGCCTAAACAAACTCAGAGGCCAGTCTCTTAAAGTCCAGACATAATCTTGGTCAGATCATGTGAAGACTATGTAGATTGATGTATTATTTTAAAATTATAATAGATATCTTTAACATTATGTAAATTAAATAATAATAATATGTTTTGCATGCCCATGTGACAGTAGAGCACGGAGGACTCTTATAATAAAATGTCTATGTACTAAATACCCATGTTTGCAAACTAATAAATGATTTGATTTGATATCTGAAATGGTATTTTGAGGAAGCACCGGTTGACTTATATGCTAATCTTTAGAAAGTGCTGAATTTATTTAGTTGATGGGGATTTGGTGGTTAATTGATACACTACATGGTAATAATAACTTCAAACCAACCATGTACCTTAGACCTTGTCATCTAGTGTCACAAAATTTTATTTACAGCCTCATAAATTTAAACATTTTGTGCCATGTCTCCGAGCATCGCCTCCATACCCAAGGGTATCAGAACTGAACAAGCGCCAACACTTCATGATTTTAAAGATTATGAGTGATGAGCACCCCAATGTTTTTGAAGAGCTGTTTCTAGGTAAACCCACCAGACAGGATTTTAAAGCATTTGAAGTAAGTTTTTATATGTTCATTTTATTTTATTGTTTTAATTTAAATTTATTCAAAAGCATCAAATCATTTAAGATCTGGCCCGTTGGTCTCGTGGTCGCTAGCGCGACTGCTGAGTGGGGGTTCCTGGGTTCGATTCCTAGGTCGGGCAAAGTGTTATTGGGTTTTCTATTAGGAATTTCTTAGTAACAGCCCGGAGTTCGGAAGTTGGCGGTTTAATACCCCCGTGCCTCGGAAAGCACGTAAAGGGTCGTGTACGGATTGCCGTCCCATTGGACTATGAGAGTTAAAGGAACAAAGAGCGCACCTGTGTTTGCGCACACACTTGAGCACTATAATATCTCCTGCATACTTGGTTAATCTCTGTTGAGATTTCCACCATGACTGAAATTAGTTGGGAAGATATATACTTATTCGAAAGTCATTATTATATTCAAATGAGCTTGAAAATCGGCATCGTCATAAAAGGGATATGTATTTAATAGAACCTCAAAATTATTATTATTGATGAACATTTATATGTATATAGAACCTCTTTTTGTGAAACTAATCCCTGGGTTCTTAAAGCACTAAATAGCCAAGTAACTGCGACCAACTTCAATGTTGATTACATTTCAAACCTAACCTGTTTCATTGGGGTGTCTTATCCTATAGTCCGCGCGGAACTAGTTGGCCGCCCCTTAAGGGGATTCGCAACGCACGTACTGAGTAATGACAATAAGCGCCCCCGCCCCTCCGTCCCACCGCTCACTTACTTAAGGCGCGGCCAACTAGTTCCGCGGAACTAACTGTGAGAAAAGGCCAGAAATAAAAAAGAGCTTTATTGTAAAAAGTTTGCAACATTAGAAGCCCAAAAAGTTTTTAGGGGTTCATTAATTTAAAAAAGTGTACCTACATCAATAGAAGGTTAATAAGTTTTTTTGAGTTTTTAGAGGATCAGTCAAATATTTACTCATAAAAAGTTACAAAAGTTAAAGATATTTTGTTTGTACTGAGAAAAGTGCGAAAGTACCACAGCATGTTTTACATGGTTCTGTTTCCTATTTAGGCATCTTAAACGAATCTATTTTATTCTGAAATTTAGCCGTTTCTAATTAAAAGGATGCCTAGCTTACCTAATTTCCCCAGTAGCAAGATCTGTTTTTTGACATATTAAACTTACAAGCTATTCACTTATTATAACTGCTTCAAACATTTTCAGTCTACCAAAGAAACATACCTAAAAGAACAAAAAGCGTACAAAGAATGGGCAAAGACCCTTTGGACAACCGACCATTGCATCCGTGCGCTACGGCCAAAGCCCGATGTGGAACGAGTGTATGAGGCCGAGTTCAAAATGAAAGCGCAACGGATGCAGGCTCTACCGAAACACTACGATGTAGCAGCTCATATAACATTAGAGAATGAGAGTAGCAACTGTCATGCTGTGTTTAAACAGGAATTGATCAGAGTGAGTATACTTGAATTGTTCTTAAACTTCAGCTTTCAAGAACATTATGATCTTATAGATATACATATAAGTTGATGTTCGCGCGCATAACTGACCCAAAGAATAAGTAAGTATGTGGATTTTCATGTAATACACTTATGCCCAGCAAAGTGGAAAATCCAATTTTCCGCTTTTTGCAGTTTTTTTTTTATTATGTGTTGCCTAGTGTTAGTTAAAACGTGTACATATACGTATACAGTAGCTTATTTATGCATAGTGCAATATATTATTTTAATTTTACATGTAATGGCCTACCTACTTAATTGGCCAAAAAAACAAGGTAAAAAGTAACCATTTGTTTTTAGTAACGACAGGTAACACTAGCCCTACTCAAGCAAATATTTCCACTTTCAGGTCACCCTAGCAGAGATGCCACAGGTTCAGATTCCAGAAAAGATTGAGCAGCAGTTCAGCATCATTAAACCTTGCACAGTACCAGAGCCTTGCCAGAAACATCCATACCAGATTGTTTTACCAAGTAAATATACTTACCATATTTTTTTTTTCTTTGTGTGATAGTGAACCACAAAATTTAGAACTCAATTCCACCTACTCATGCTTTCTTCTTTACTATTTTAAGTTGATTAAGTTTCCATTACATTTATTATTAATATTTCAAAGAACACCAGCAAGCTCTTAAAAAAATACTTAGAAAAAACCCAAACAAAAAAATCAATTGTTAATATTTGAACAATAAGTATTTAGAATGAACTGCAGTGAATGAGTTTGTATATTTGGGGAGTCTGTTTACAAAAGATAGTAAGATTAATAAAGACGAAGAAAAAAGAGTGAACCCGGGAAATAGCGAATAACCAACCAGTCTATATCCAAAAAGGAATGATTGGCTGTTCACAATGTGTTGGTGCCTACGCTTATGTATAGAAGTGAATGTTATTCAGAAAGGTCAGTTGCGTAATGCAACTGGCTTGCGTGTGTGTGTCCAGATGTACGTAAAGGAAGCAAAAGAAGTATGCAAGGTTCGTTCTGTAGTTTCTGCCTACCCCATGGTAACAAGGTGTGAGTGTACATAAAATATGTATGTAAGTTTTAAGAAATCTATTGTTGAAACCTTCCCAAACTTTTGTTTTCTCTACTAACAGGTGAAGACGCACTATCAATGCTACCAATCACAGAGATACACCGTGAACTGGCCATTTTCGCTGTAAACAATGAAACGCATATCATAGCGAGTGAGAACGCTCTGAAGTGTCTGACGCAATGGAACAGACACTGGCTGTTACCACTCTCTGTTTGTGATACTATTAGACCTGGTACTTATAAACATTTTTTTTTACGAATTTCTATGCAAGCAGATTTGTCACCCAGCCAGCCCTCTCTTTGGTACTTATCTGTTGTAATTTTGATGGCAAGATTGGCTCATGGCCAACATTGTTTAGTAGAAAAAAAAGGATATTGCTATAGTCTTATACTTATAGCTCCATAATTTCTAGCACTGGAACAATAATAGATCCTCAGGCCTTATTCCTGTCGCGCGGCTTGCGCCCGCGTGTGTGCGTCTCCCGCATGCGTCAGGTCGGCTTAGCGCGTGTGATGCACCCGCAAACTCCCCTCGTCCTGCGTGCAGCATGCAATCAATCTACATAACCTTTTCGAAATCAGTCTGCATAACCTTTTATAAAGTGGTTTGAAACTTTGGAGTTAACCCTACACCCGATTAATTAACTCTTTTGGACCGGCAAAAACACATTGGTTGGTACTATTGGGAATAGGGAAGACTATCAAATGGTGGTGACATTCATGCTTAGGTCGGGCCCCAAACTAATCTTATATCCGTAGGTAATACGGAATAGGAATCACACGTAACTTCCGCTAAAAATACGGATTTTTAGAACTCAGACTTGAGTATACGCGGACACAAATCCGCATAATAGGAAAAACTAACTCGTCTCACTGTTTTTTGACGATTCTGACTATTTATATCCAAAACTTGTGTTACTAATGATGTGTGGGCACCCTCATACTTGTTTCAACATGGAATTTGTCTTGTTTTCGTCCCCAGACGGCAGCAGGGTAAACGTGCTGGTGTTGGACAGCGAGTTCTCCGTGCACAAGGAGGCTGCGCCCATGAGAACGTACAAAGCGTTCCGACATCTGCTGGAGCAGGCGCTGATACCGTAAGTGCTTACGTACGGGCTGTTCATGTTTTATGTAGGACGATTTGAGGGGGAGGGGTCCGAACAAGTCAATATTTTCTTACATGGGTGTGGGAGGTGTCTAGATTGTTCTTACGTAAGATCACAAAAGTAAGCAAAAATTTAAGTTTTTATATATTGCTACTTACTTTTTCGTTGCAATTTTGGTAGATGCTGATCTTACGTAAAATTTAAAGGGGAGAGGGGGTTTATCCAAGTCTTATTTTTTCATACGTAGAGGGGTCAGAAAGTGGTTAAAATTGTAGTCTAAGGATAATAAAAAAAAAATAATCAAAAGATCGGATTATTGGAAATTAAGAAAGATTTTAGTAAAATAAATATCATACAGTTAAAAGATGGGTGAAGGTCGATCTTATTTCGGATCTTATACTGTATGTTGATATTTGACCACTAACTGAATTAGCCTAACACGAAAATGTAATTTAAAATTTCTGCTTTACCATTCAACTTTTTAAGAAATTGTTGTAAGTATCTAAAGATTATAATATCTTCGAATTATTCCATTTAATTCGATATTGTAAGTAAAGGGCTGGTGATATTATGCGATGTGATTACCAGGTCGTCAGAAAGAGAGAGGATATGGGGAATTCGTAAGAGTAGAGCTATAAAGAAAGATAAATTTTCACCTGTTCCTCCAAAACTTGAAGTAAGTGCCAAACACGCCGTGCAAGACGTGGATATGAGCAGCGATGAGGACGACAACCACTTATTTATTGACACAGGTATGTTTAATCTTATTTGCGCACTAAGCTGTTGTATATTACTATACAGGGTGGCAGGGACATCGACGCGCAAACGTCGTGAAAAGGTTACACCTGATGCCATAAATTAAATTACGAAAGTCATTGATCTCGGAAATGACCGGTTAAAAAAAATTACATTTTTGAGCGCGCAATGTATTGCAAACAACGCGATTAAAACGCTCCGCGGATGGCGAGCGCGCGCGCGCTGCCTACCCTACACACACATACGGCACTGTGGCGCGGCCGCCCGCCCCGCAGCCGCCGCGCCGCCGCGCCGCCCGCCGCGACCGGACCAACGTGAACGTACCTACGAAATACCTTCTAACGACAACATTGATAGTACCTACCACATAAAATCATGTTTAATTGGTCTTGATAACCGATAACAATAAGCTTATTCCCATAAAATAGCGATACCGATGAGGATTGATAACAAAAAAGATGCTTGATAAGAACTTAGCGATCCAGTAATGTTCAATTGATGAACTTACCTTAATTTCGCTCATTCTTAATGAGATAGGGGGTAGGTAGGGTTCGAAGTGGCCGCCACCAACCCGCTCGCAGATCTGAGCGCGGCGCAGAGTTTCAGCGTGGACACGGGGCAAAAAAGTGGGATCCTGGACACACTCTTCACGCAGCGTCGCAAACACATTCACAATGCGATCTCTCATTTCTGCTGCGGTATCGCAGTCGGTCATAAACACCTTATCCTTGACGTAACCCCAATGAAAAAAATCTAATGGAGTCAAGTCCGGTGAGCGAGCTGGCCATGGTTGTGGACTGAATCTTCCAATGCACCGGTCTCTAAAAGATACGGTGAGGCAGCTTCGGACAGGAAGGGTCACGTGTGGGGGAGCGCCGCGCCGTCGTGTTGGAACCATGTCTCGCGGAACTGGAGCACAGGCACCTCCTCGATTATTTCCTTGAGAGTTGTTTTTAGGAACTCGTGATATCGTGGCCCGTTTAGTCGTTCAGGGAGAAAAATGGGTCCAATCACGCGGTCTTTATAAATACCGGCCCACACATTTACCGACCATCGGGTTTGGTGCCTGAAGAATTGTTCAGGTCTGGAAGTCATTTTGAACGTCACTCTCAAACACACACGACACACACACACAGAGAAAGAAAATTACTTTTGATTTTAAAAACTACGCTAAGATCACAAATTCGCGACAAACAGCACGCCCGTTTGCGATCAACGAAATCTAGGAACTGCAAAAATGTGATAAAATCGGCGAAATCAAAAGAAATGTACTTAGCTGATCTTTCTTTCAATTTGCCGCACTTGCTGCCGACAGTTAGTACTTGCATTTATTCTGTGAATACAGTGCCTACACCGAACACAGATCAACAAAATGATAGAGTGTACAAACACATTTAGTTGTACCTAGGTACCTACTCACGAAATTAATTGCGAAAATGGATGTATTATTTTTTAATGAAACAGTTAATTACATTGTTGAATTGCATTCAAAACTAAAACTAATGTTGATAATAAAAAAAAATCGAAAAATTACGTGACTATCAATACACTTCTACACGTTTTTTTTTTAATCTTCTTTACTTAAATCGATGAAGCTTTAGAAAAATAATTATCCCCATAATGAATCTAAAATAAAAGTAGTAAATGGGTCATTCATTTATGTAGATGATTAAAATGCCTCATGTGACGCGTCTGTTAGATTCATTGGGATACGTCGCATAGCTTCTTACGAGACCGCTCGCCGCCGCCGCGCCGCCGTCGCCGCCGCGGTCCCTTTGTCGGCATTTGAAAACGAATAGCGTCAAGGTACTAAGCCAGTGTTGACCTCGCAAATGAACTTTTGCAAACAGCTGATCATGTAGCCCTTTCGAGTTTTATTTACATTGCTGTTTTAAGTGAAATAAGTGAATTTACTATTTTTTTATTAAAAATCTCATTGGGTTAGATAGAAATAATGATTTTATACGGTTTACAATTAAAAAAATTGCAGAAAAAAACGTAAAAATTAAGAAAAAGCCGACGAAAAATTTCAACGCAGGGGGGTCCAGAATCATGTACTGAATCCATGGTAAGCGGTTGCGCGTCGATGTCCCTGCCACCCTGTATATTATTGTAATACACTAAACTATTGTATATATTTATCTCTTTCCAACATTCTGGACACAGTACTTTTTGCTTAACTTTTCAGTAGTCGAGTTTTTCTAAGCAATCCAGCCAATATTTTACGCTGTCACGGCAAAGCAGTATACCATACCTATGATCTCACTTACTTGCAATTTACTTATATGGTCGTATATTTACTTTAATTCCAGGAGAAGAAGAGATGACTGAACCAGAATTCGCAGGGTTTGCTTCATCCAATGAAAGTTTTGGTTCACCTAAAGCAGGGTTTGAGTCACCCAAAATAGAATTTAGCACACCCAAAGCAGGTTTAAGTTCACCTAAAGAAGAGTTTGAGTCACCTAAAGCAGGTTTACGCTCACCTAGAGCAGGTTTCGAGTCACCCACAGTAGAATTTAGCACACCCAGAGCAGGTTTACGTTCACCGCAAACAGGTTTTGTTTTACCCAATTCGGCATTGCTTTCACCCTGTTCAAGTTTTGGGTCGCCAAATGTCTTTACTTTTGGTTCACCACAAGCCAAACAAGGCGAGCGAGGAAAGACTGAAGCTAATCTACGGAGGTCGGCACGCCTGTCCGGCCAGGAGGGCTCGGGTCGCGGCACGAGTGCTGCTGGGGCGAGGGTCAGTCAGGAGAGCCTCGAAGTGCCCGATATTGGACTGTATAGCTGCACTTGTCAAGGTAGGACAGCTTGTTACTTGTCTAGGCTAAGGGTGCTTGCATAACATTATTCACGATTTGCATGCGTAGCTATGTACATTTTTTTTGTTCCTGATAATAACAATCGCTCTAGAAAGCTTATATTATTTACAGTTAAGTTGTTATGTAGATATATCAGTTATTAATTAATTATTTAAATAATTTATGCTAGATCCAGCTCCCCTATGCCACGTACGTTGACGATGCCCAACGCTCTCGAGGAGACCAACCCTAGATTCGACATGGTTGCTAATGAATAAAAGACGATATTATTGTTAGAATGTTTGCAGTTCTGTGAGAAGACAGAATGAAAGGATTAACGGCTAATTTGCATCGATCGGTACCGACTTGCCCGTGGGATCCTGTACCTTTATGCTTTATAGATTATGTTAATGATATAGGCTATGAGATAGTATTTTAATTCGTATAATCAGAAAAAGAATTATGATTTTAGATCATTTATGGTAAACTTCACTGTGTGACTTTCATTGTATTGCAACTATTATTTCTCTACAGACACGCTATATGAGAAGCCTCCACGTCGCTCGTTCAGGAAGTGGCAGTTCAAAAAAGAGGGAAATATTGAAAAGTTTGACATAATTATACATAGTCCACATAAAGCTAAGGTGAGTACTAAATTAAACGTCATACGTATTACTGTTCTAGTTCACATAATATAACATAACGCCTGTATTGGTTGGGCAGAGGTGTAGGCACATCCACATTTCTCCAGTTACGTTTACGGAGGCGAGCCATTGCCACCAATCTGACAGAAATCCAGACTCCGGGCTGCTATCGAGCCATTGGCAAACCCAATAACACTGGCCTAACGTGAGAATCGAACCCAGGACCTAAATAGTCGTCTAGGTTAACAGCGTTATCCATTAATTTTGTTTGTACAGGATAAAACAGGCGAGCTATTACTGGAACCGTTGTCAGAGTACCAGTTAGACTTGGGAGCGAGCGAACAGTCACCAGACGCCGTGCGAAGTGCGTCACTGTCACTCGCGCTTAGGAAAAACGCTTCTTTACTAAACGGTATGTGTATTTATTTCTTCTTTTTTTTTCTTTTTTTCTTTTTCTACAAGAATAAGGGCTGAGTTTTCCAACCCCAGAGGGGGGGCAATTCTCGTAATTTTAAGAACATATTACAGTCTGATCTGTCTCAATATTTCTAATGTCCTTACATTTTGACAAGTTTTTGACATTGATTGTCACTGAGATGAGATTGTGACAAGATTTTGAACGTTTTTAATTACGGGAATTGGCTATCAGAAAGGCAATTCTGGTAATTTTAAGAACGTTCACAGTCTGATCTCAGACTCAATCTGTAAAAAATAACTCAAATTTCAGTACATTTTGACAAGTTTTTGACATTTGTTTGTCGCTGAGATGAGACTGCGACTAGATTTTGAACGTTTTAAATTACGAGAATTGGCCTTCTGATATCTTATCAAGAATGATTTTGTTTTTTTGACAGATTGTAAAAAGTCTGTCAGACGTCAATTTTATTCCACCAGTAAAATTACCTAACGTTGGTAAAATCAGTCATAAACTACTAGAAACCCGCCAATGCTTTCCACGGTTTTAACGACATGACAAAACATAGACACGTATTTATTATAAAAAAAGTTTACACCTTGCGGAATAATTTTTTTTAAATATGATGGTGAAAACGGCATCGAAATCTGTAGCGTAGTTTAAAAGAACAACGTCACACAGACAGACACGAAAAGCGACTTTAATTTATATTATGTATAGATATTTTCAATTTCCTCACAGTGCGTGTAGACGGTCCTACGGGTGACGTGGCCACCTTCGAGAAAATATCTTCTGAAGCGTTCTCTAAGAGACACCCTGACGTGACGCAGCAGGTCTTCAACACAATACACACCGCGCTCAGCCAGCTACAGGACCTGAAGCCTGGTCACTACATATTACAGCATGAGGTATCATTATAATATAGTTCTTTGCTCTTGGTTCATGATTATTATTAAATATATGCAGAGTCAAATTAAATTTGCAAAACTCCGCAGACGTGATGGATTTTGATATCTAAATAATTATAAAAATAACTTCAATGTACAAATGCGCGATTTGTAGTACGTGGCGGGTACCTGAATTTGGTACCGGTATTTGTTAGGTAGAGTACCGGCACCCGTCTGGAACCGGTACAAAACCTGTACTTTGGTACCGGTTCCAAGCTCTGCATGTACATATTGTCGACATAGAATAATTCACAGAATAAGCAAGAGCTGAAGTGGCAATGGAGCCACTATATTACCCGTAGGACCCATGTCCGTTCCTCAAATGCATCGGTAGGCATGTTCTTAAGTAGAGACCGCGTACCGGCAAACGTAAGGTAGGACGCCCTCAGGCTATGCGGAGCGACGATCTGCGCAGGGTGGCTGGTAGCAGCTGGAATGAGAGTTGCCGGAAATCGAGTTGAATGCCGTGCAATAGGAGAGGCCTATGTCCAGCAGTGGACTGCTGTAGGTTGATGATGATGTACTTATTATTATTATTTTAAAATGTAAGCATAACTTATGTTATCTTATCTTTTTTGAAAATAAAAAAAAATTCAAAGAGATAATAATAATAATAATCTTTATTTATATAAAAAACAGATTGTAGTCAGTTTTCACAAAGTGGGTAGTTTTAAATGTCTGACAATCTAGTGGGTGACGTGCTGCTCTCCTTGCTAGGCTATGACATAGCCTGTATTAAGGAGTAACAGTGCCGATCCCCTCTAATTGTATTACTACAATTTTATGTTTACACAAGTTAAAGGTAAAAAACAAATATTTAAAAACAGGTGTTAGTTTGCGTGTGTGTGGGTGTGCATGTGTGTACGTGTGTGTGGGTGTGCGTGTGTGCTGTGTGTACATGTATGGGTCTGTGTGTGTGTATGTGCGTGAACGTGCGGCTGTGTAAGCGTGCGTAAGTACGGGGATTGAATTAGTGTGGGACTATGTTTTGGGTGTGTGGTACAATATACAAACTTATCATAACTTAATAAATTAAGTATCTTTCTGTTTCTTCGTAGGTTTTATTTTGAAGAAATGTGCGGACAGTCTTTTTACAATTATGATAAGATAATCTATTTATTGGACAGTTTTTATTTATTTTATTGTAAAGAGACGGACCTAGATAATAAAAGAATCTTTTAGTAAACGCCAATCGAGTTTTTGGAGGTGCGCATATTGTATCTTTTCTGCGTTTGGTAATTTCAATATAGGGGGTTATGCGGTGTTGCAATAGAATTGATTGTAAAATAAAGTGTTGCCGCACATTGAGGACATTGCAGGTTTTGTATAACTGATTAGTTGGATAAATTATTGGACGGAAGGTAGCCACTTTCAGTATGGCACGATGTGCAACTTCCAACGGTTTAAGGATAGTTTTTGCAGCACCACCCCAACAGGGAATACAATAGGTAATAATAGATAGACATAAGGCAAAATAGACATTACGTATAATTATAGGATTAGAAATATTTCTTAAGGTTTTAAAAATATATATAAGTTTGCGAACTCTGCCAGTAAGGATATTAATATGAGATTTAAATTTAAGATTCTTATCTATGACTATACCTAGGTATTTGATTTCATCCGTGGAGGATATAGGTGCACAGTGGCATGAAACTTGAGTTTGCAAATTGCATGTGTGAACTTTAAGTGATATTGGTGGGTTTGGTTGAGTAGCAGAACTGATCGAGTAGGTAATAAACTTGGTTTTGGAGGTATTAAGTGTAAGCGTGTGCATATAAAGCCAATTTAACGCCACATCAAAGCCATGCTGTGCTTTGTCCTCGAGTTCAGACCATGTGTTGGCAACGAAAGTTATAGCAGTGTCATCTGCAAAGGATGTCATCTTGGCATTTGGGATATTTATATTGCATAAGTCGTTTATAAAAACAAGAAATAATGTGGGACCCAATATGCTTCCCTGTGGAACGCCATAATAGATGGGGAGCTCACTGCTGCTGTGTCGGTCAATCTTGACTATTTGGGAGCGATTAGTGAGGTAACTTTGAAAGAGATCAAGTTGTAATCCCCTGACATCCATCTTTTCAAGTTTGAGTAAGAGAGTACGGACGGGAACGGTGTCGAATGCCTTCGCAAGGTCTAAAAATATTGTTAGGACCTTTTTATTAGTGTTCAGGTTTTGTACGATATTGTTGGTTAATTCCTGAACTGCGTCACAGGTTGATTTGTTTTTACGAAATCCAAATTGTTGCGGAGATAATAGTTTGTAATGTTCTAGATAGTATACAAGTCTTTTATTGATAAGACGTTCTAGTACCTTGGATAAGGCAGTCAGAACTGCAATGGGACGGTAGTTATTCGGCAAGTTCCCGTCGCCTCCCTTGAAGACAGGGTGAATGATTGCCTTCTTAAGAGAAGAGGGAAAGACGGCAGTCTCAAAACAGATATTAAAAATATGGCACAGTATGGGTGCCAGGGAAGTTGAGTATCTCTTCAGGATGTAGGGTGATATGCCATCCCAGCCAGTTGCAGCATCAGAGCGCAACGAATGGATTACTGTTGTAATTTCGTCAAGGTCAGTACGTTCGAGGACGAATGATGTAGGTGATGTGATATCCGAAGTGGGTTTAGTGACTGTCAATGGCTGCGTAGTACTAGTGTGAATTATATCATTTGCAAGCCTCTCGCCAATGTTAACGAAGTACGAGTTTAAAGTGTTGCAAGACTCAATAGGTGAAGATGACAAAGTTAGTAATTGAGCAGACGTATTCTTAGTTTTAGTAGTGTTAGTTACCCGTTTAATAGTATCCCATAGTGTTTTTGGGTTTTTACTAGCTTTTTTTAGTTCCTCTGTATCATAATTTCTCTTTGCTTTCCTTAAAATACTAATACAAAAATTTCTGTATCGAAGGTAGGTAATTTTTAGAACCTCATTTCCTGGGAATTTTTTAACTTTCTTGTGTAGAGCATCCCTGTTTCTTATGCACCGCAATAAACCAGATGTGATCCACGGTTTGAGGATTCTCTTTTTTGATGAAAGTTTTTTAACTGTGGTATTTTCAGAAATGGATACAGTCATTAAATTCAGTAATTCATCAGTAGCTATATTTGCATTATTCATATTGAAAATAGGGGTGAAATCCAGTTGTGACATAGATTTGTCAAGCCCTTCATAGTCAATTTTTGTTATAAGGGAGTTTGCAACCGTTCGTAAACATTTATCGTGAATGCAAAGTAAGGAGGCGGAGTGATCAGTTATGGTGGAGCTTAAGATAAATGAGTGGGTAGGGGAAATTGTTTTGAGGAATGTGTGGTCCAAACAATTGCCATCCCTGGTCGGTAGTGTGTGGGCAGGAAGATATCCGTGAAAGGCAAGGTAATTTAGGTATTCATGGGAGCGCATGTCAGATGTGGTAGGTTTGATGTCCACATTCAGATCACCTGTTATAACTACCGATTTAAATCTTTGCAGCGTCGGAAGAATGTTGTTAAGAACTGTGAGAAAGCTGTTTATATTGTCTATTGACGGCGATCGATAAATACAGATTATCGCCAAGTCAAAGTTAATTTTTATAATAAGACCAGATGCAGCTCGGTGGAAATCTGGCTCTTCGCATGTAACAGACAGGTCCGACTTCGAATACACCACCACGCCATCACTTTGATTTATATGTTTGGTGGTCATGAACGTGGAGTAATTATCCAGAATCGGAACAGTGCTATTGCTGGAGCATGGTAACCAACATTCAGTTAATACAACCAGATCGCAATCGAAAGAAAGTCGGTGCAAAAGCGTTTGCAAATTTAAAAAGTTACGGTTTACAGAGCGAATGTTTTGTGTCAGGATTTTTATGAAGTTATTAGGACACTTCACAATGGAGAGTGTTTCCTCAGGTGCGCATGTATAGGTAGTTGATACAGATAGTTCGTCGATGCTGTCAATTAAATTGTTTATGTTAGTAGTCATTTTTCCGGTAAAGCAAAGGTAGTATGAAGGTTACGAGAAAATTGGGTGGTATTTGTTTTATGAACGTGTGGGAAGCTTATAATTAGGAGTAACAAATTTAGAAACATATTTTTTATGATATTAAAGAAGCTAGGTAATGAATAATAGGGATGAACGCAAGCATATGTAAGGAGTATATATGGTGACATGATGAAGTTGTAATAGGTAGGTGTTGAGTGATTTATGTATGAGAGTATGTTGTGCTGATAGTAATAGTCATGTGTGTGAGTTTTGTTTGTGTTTGTATTTAGTATTTTAACATAGTAATTCGAAAAAATCGCAAAAGTAATCAAATAATATGTAAGAAATAGCAGGGTATACTTAAATGCAAGTAGTCATGCTTTGAGGATTGCCGCCATCTGCTTCAGTTGTTCTTCGCTTTTTACCAGGATAGTCTGGCTATCAGGATCCTTTTTTAGCATAACTCTTCCATTTGACGTCCAACAATAGTTGTACTGGTGTAGCTTAGCATGGTTTCTGGTAAGGTAAAATAACCTTTTGGAATTCGCTGTTAAAAGCTCGTTGATGTAAATAGGTGTTTCCTGAGCAGATTTTAGGTTTAGATGGGTTGATTTTATCTTGTCTTTCGGATTGCGTTTATTATAGTCTTTAACAGCAGCAAGAAAATTAGTTTTCGCCATTGTATTACAGAACTCGACGGATAGACTCGATGTTAGGTTTTCCTTTTTTGAGGGTAGTCTTGTGATATCACGGATATGAGCGGTTTCTGTATCAAGGCCTAGATGTCTTGATAAGTGCGTTATGGTTTCATACAGCATGATTTTGGTCTCATTTTGCCTTTTGGGTACATTGCGTAATTCTATAGAGGTTTTGATGAGATTGTGGTCTAGAACATCCAACTTGTTTTCTAGCGTAGCTAACTGGATTGCCATGGAACCACGTTGATGTTCTAGTCCCGTAATTTTATTCTCGAGTGACTGTAGTTGATCAGAGATCGCTGTCATTGCCTTTTCGAGATCAGTGTTTGTGACCTTAATTTCCGTGTAGTGATTTTTTATTTCCTTAATATGACCTTCCAATTTGTCCAATCGGGTGCTCTGAGTACACATCATCTCACTGATCATTTTCTTGATATCGTTTTTAAACATATCCAGGTCACCACCGGTGACATCATCCGAAAGGCATCTGCGCTTGGCTCTCTGGGTGATGTTCCCCTCTGAGTCTTCGTCTGCTTGCATCTTCCGGATATCAGACTCCGAGCGCGATGAGTATTGATTCGGAGGAGTTTTGGGTGGTGTCTTAAACATGTTACCTTAACTTGTTAGGTTATATAATGAGAACTACAAATCAAGACAAGGCAAAGTAATATAAATAAGTTACTCGCTAATCGCTATCGCTCTTAAGTTGTGGCAGCCGACAAGGATGACGCACGCATAGCGTACGCGCAGCAAGCTCCGCCCTCTAACTCCGTCTTGACTGTTGCCGGCCCGTTTCCACGAGTACTTGGCGTTTCGCGTTCTCTTCAAACTTTATGCGCGCCTAGTACTTTTGTGAAATATATTTGTCATTTAATTTCGAAATAACTACTATTTTTTAATTAACAATAATTTAAAAATACTTGTACGAAATGCACGTCTAAACGCTTTCGCGGTCCGAGGGGAAGGGGAGATATATTGTATTGTACCAATTTTTGGTTTTGAATAAGTATTATTTATCTTTACTTTTTTTCAGCCCAGTCACGGTCCCAACGCTATGCTGATGTGTCCCCGATCTGCGAAAGAGCAACACGCATTACAGCTTAACTTCGACAGCGGGCAGCTGATCGACGTAGATGAGGCACAACTGGCCAAGTTACCGCCCACTATCAGCACTGCTCTACTGCCTTATCACAAGTAAGTTACATACACAGGCTGATTTGTAAAACATTGTATAGATATCCCAAGAAAAGCATGCGCTTTGCATTCGGAAATCATCGTCTATCTTCGGAAATACGAACTTGCGGTCATGATATTGAATATAGAGCTGTTACAACCATGGAAGTACTCGTCTATTTTGTATTAACATATTTCCAGAATTATAAATTAACAACTCTATGCAATTCCAAAACACTTGTCAACATAGAGAAAACATTACACAAACGCGCAATGGTAGGTACACTACAACAAAGCGCGGCACAACAAAGAAAGAAAGATAGAAAAATTGTTTATTCTGCACAAACAAAACGCACATTACAAATAAATAAAAAAAAGCGTTTGCGGTTTTACGTCTGTGGCTTGACGTTCGTGCTAATTCGAAAACACGAAGATTACCAAAGCATATACTATTTCTGACTTAACTGTATGTATTGATTCAGGGTGTTTAATAAAACATTTTTTTTTAAATATGACTATTTTCTAGAAAGCTGTTCTGTTTCTGACTCCAAAGTGATGCTGAATCTAGCTTAGCTATGCATCAAAAATGTAAAGTGTAGTTTTGTGTGTTATATTTTTATGTTGTTATTGCAGTGAATAAGTGATTTATCTGGGGGTAATATTACAGTATCATATCTTTTATTCTTTATGAAAAATAAGAAGTTTTTAGTAGTTAGGTACATCTAAGTTTACAAATAAGATTACATTGTCAATTAAATATGACTCATTCCTAGATATATATGATAGTGTAATAGCCTGTGTCATTAAATGATAAATGATTTATTTTCTGTAAGTAGGTTTGTACAGACGCCAGCACATCAACCTACTACAATCTGTTAAATTTCTTTGATAGATTTTCAACTTTATCGCTAAAGTATAAGGTTCAAAGTTAATTGGGAAATTTTGACAGTTTCGGGTAGGTTGATGTGCTGGCGTCTGTACAAACACTTTTACACGTCAATCATAATTTTTTAAACTAGATGAGGTCGGCGTTTCCTATCTGACTACTCTGAGAAGAAAGGCCGAAACAAACTCAGAGGTCACAGTCTCTTTTAAAGTCCAGACAAAATCTTGGTCAGATCATGTGAAGACCATGTAGATTGGTGTTTGAAATGGTCTTTTGAGGAAAGAACCACACAGATTGAGCGGACCTGTCCATTGTGTGCTTGTCCTTCTTATTACAACTGCATGTAAAAATATGTATTTAAGAATATTGATTAAACTAATTTAATATTAACCAATATTCTTAAATACATATTTTAATAAAAAATTTTTTCATTTCAAGAATTCGGTACATCCACATCACACGATTAAAATATATGCCGATATGCTTCCCTAAAACCTTAAACTTAAGACAAAAAACCTTACACTTCAGACAATGAGTACAAACCACACATTTGTCTAGGAATGTAATGTTGATGAATGCATGACTGTGAAAGAGCTAAATGCTAAGGTAGGGCTGAGTCAGAGGCAGAGGATGTATGCTTTAAATGACATGACGTGGAATATATTTAAAAAGTTAGGTTGGCAGTTCCTTTTGAACGATGACGGCGACGGCGAGAAAGACATGAAGACGGTTTTTTTTTTACTTAAGTTGGTATTTTATGTTTAATACTAGTTTATTTACAAAAATATACAGGCTGGTGATATCCTGAGGCCTTTGCCTCTGACTTCAGCCCCTATTTCCACATTTATATATCACTTGCACACACAGCTCTGCCTTTCTCAATCCCTTAGCAATAAAAAAGGGCCCTATCACATTGAAATTTAAGCGAGCGTGTCATCCCTCGCCAAATGTCAATGTGAGAGGGGTCTTAGCTCCAGAGGGATTAGTGTTAAAGAGCAGAGCAAGAAGCACTGGATACGCGGAGCTCCTAAGTGAACCTGGGAATGGGATCCCCTCATCATCATCTGATCATCATTTTATTTATGTCGCCATTGTCTTTTTTTAATGCTTCTATTATTTATCACTTCCGTGCATTTTCTATGAACCAACGCACATTACTGGCGGGCCGCATCGCAGTTTTTACCCGATTTATTTATGTCTATCTTTAATTAAAACGGTTTAAAACCAATTAAAGAAATTAAAGACACAATTTGTGTATACACATAAAATATAAAATCATCAAGTAAAAAGTTAACAACACTTTCATAAATCCCTCTCACAGTACTTCTGACATGCCGACAAAATCTTCGTCCATTCGTCCGCAAACAAAAAGGCCACTTTGGCAGAATCATAAAACAATTCATATCACGTTTACAACTCATATCACATTCATCTGTTTGACAGTTTCCACCTACATATCCCTGAAGGGTTAGGCAGAGGTGTACCTATAGCATTTTACGAATCTCCTTAGAAAACTGTCATACAGATAAAATTGCGTGATATGAATTGTGTCATGATTCTGCCAAAGTGGCCTTTTCAGGCCCCCAGATCGTTTGTTGAATTAGAGTCCAAGAGATCATTAAGTGCGGCCAGAGTACGTGGTACTGGGGACTTAGTACGCGCAACGGTGCGACATGGAGGCACAGCTGCCGCCTGTGCTTTCTGCCGCGGCAGTAATTGTCTTGGCACAAAGAAGCGAGCCAGCACAGTATGTAGATCAGGCGCCTCAATAGTGCCACGGAGCGTCTTACACGCTATGGTGAGCTGGTCTTTTGCTCGCCTTACCTCTAACGAGTTATATCCGAGGCATCCCAGTAGAAATTCAGTCAGATAGAGATTGCTTGAGATTGCTCGACGCAAAGGAGGGTAATGTGTTGTTTGTATGACAATGCGTTGCGTTGCGGCCCGTTGCAACTGTAATGTGCACTTGGCTTTAGGGGCCTACGCAGCAGAATCCCTTTTGAGACTTTGATTGGGATTTTTTTGGTGATATTCATTTATTAATTGGTTTGTCTCTTGCATTATCTCTGTTCCATTTAGTCAAAATTATTACCGTCATCCGTCGTCTACATTGTTTGCTTCACCGCTAGTATCGCGATGAATTATTGCAGCGATACAATAAGTCGCCGTGTGACCACTTTAACTTATACAAAGATTTTGAACACATTATCATTACTTCCCACATAGGCACCGTAGAATGTTACCCTGCGCCTTCACTCCGTACGAGAATATGGTGGTGAAAGAAACCAAGAAACCACAGGCCAAGAAGAGAATGCCACCACAAGCCATCAAGGTAAGGAAACAGAAAAAAAAAACGTAAATAAAATGTTCTTCCGTCAGGAGAGGGGTAAGGTGTAACGCCGGGAAATTTTCGTTTTTGTCCCAGTGTGGTGAGTTGGTTTCAGATTTTGAAGACCTGTATTACTATAAGTTCTGCTTAACCTATCAGGTTATTTTCTTTTCGCGCTTTCAATGTTGCTCCCATTGTAAAGTTCATAATAATGAGTTCAAATATTCTTTTTTGGGCTATTTCAATTACACCTTTTATCTCTACAAAACTGAAATAATATATTTAAAGGGCAGTTTTACATTGGAAATTTTACAATGCTGTGCGCTCAATAAGTACGTCTCAAATAGATTCACCACACAAATAAAAACTGAAAGATTTCCCGGTGTACATGCATTGCATCCTATTTCCATCGCTTTGTCTAGCACATTCCACGAGCGATTCTAATACGGTGCAGTGCATAGAGAGCTACAAGGATCTTTTGGCGATTGAGGGACATTGACAGACGGCGCCGCTGGTAAACATTGTGAAATTATTGCCACAAAACAAGATGGCGCCGTTAGTTCCGACTTTGGCCACGCGCCAAAAGAACCTGGTAGCATTGTATGTTTGTCTTAATCGTATGGTTCTACGACCCTTGCCTTTTGAGGTAAGGGTCGCGGGTTCGATCCCCGCACGGTACAAATATTTGTAGTAAGTACAGGTATTTGTTCCGGGTCATTAAAAAAATATTTTCGAAAATACATCACGCGTCGTTGGGAATAAAAAGTAAGGATACAATAAAACCCACGGCGGTGTATTGGTAAAGTTCATCGAAAAAATTAAGTTAATTTAAATTTGGCATATCCACGTTATGTCTGTAGTTTATTTTCAAAACGGCAGCGGTCGATAGAAATAAACGTCAGAACTTAATGTCGCACGGTCCTGGATTCGATTCCGGGTATAAACTATTGTTATTCAATCGCAAGGGCAATTTCGCTTCTATGCTCTCACTTTAATATAATATTCTTTTACGTCTAAAGTATTTTAATAATCAAAAAAAACCTTTCAATTAATTTTGAAAGTTTTAAGAACAGCTCAGCGTCCCCTCAACTAAACGATTCACTAATCGTTTTAGTGAACAGAAGCGAAACCAGAGTTAATTCAAGATAAACACATGGATATACCCGAACTACCGACATCTGTCGAGTTGAGTATGAACTAAAGACAACGTGGACATGTCGAGTTTTGCTCACAAGTATTCGGGTATAAAGTATGTATTGTAAGTTTGTTTGTTTAACCTATTATGCAGAAAGAAAGAAACGTTTATTACAGGGAGATTATTTTGCGAAAGCTCTGAAAGTCGACAGCATGAGATGTTTGGCATTTTTAACCGGATGAATAATTAATTACAGAAACAATTAAAAACCCATTGTGTCTCACGTGGATCCACGTTCACACAAACGAAGGGTCAATAACTTTTATTTATCTTCAAGTAATTTGTTTTTCAGAAAGCTTCCAGTGTTATATATCATTTAAAAGTAAAGAAAAAAGTATTCAAAAGTTGCTAATCACAAAAATATTACTGTAGCGTTGTACGTCCAATACCTGCAAAAAAAATGACGTATAACTTCTGTAAAAAAAATCTGACACAATACTTTATATTTAACAATCAGATTTTTCACATAATACCATAAAACGTCATCTCAGTCTCTCATTGCAGGAAAAAGATCGCTAAATAATAAGCCTGTAATAAAAACAACTTTCTTTCTCTCTCACTCTTAACAAAACGCTAATGTTCCTTCCGGCCTGAAACACGGCTTGAATTTTCAGGTGTTTCTTCAGGAACATCAGAAATTGATGAACTGAGTCAGTGTTTAAAATGTGCCTTTATAAACGTCAGGTCAATGACCCCCGAGGGGTGAGGTCGACGTTTATATTCCCGCAGGTCGCCAGTAGCAGGGTTAGGTTCGAAGGGGCGAACCTGTGACCATGTAGTGTCTTGTCTGTCAAAATTATGTTTTATTGTTTTTCTTTTCAGTTTAAATAGGGACCACCCGTGACTTCGTCCTCGTTGATGACTCATTATACAAACCAATAGTTTAAATAATACTAAAAAATAGCTTTACAAAGAAGCGGGCTTTTCGTCCCAAATATTAGATTAGAAGGCGTACAAAAAAACCACTCAGGCGAGTGGTTTTTGTCGTGTAAAACCATAATTTTCTGCGTCTTGGTAGGCGAGAGCCAATTATTTTATATATTTAACACTAGTAAAACTAGAATATAAGGAAAACAAAGTTTCTTAAAACGTATATTGCCTAAGTATTCAAGAAACTGTCTTCGTCTAAAGTTATATACGAATGCTCGATATTTTAAGATTTTGTACTATTTTCAACAAACAAGAAAATTAAAGACATTGTAAGTATTTAACTAAAATAAATATTTAACTAAATACACACATCAAAAGTGTCTAGGGATCAACATATATTTTTGCAATAACTTTTCTCCTGATTGATATTAATTAAAATTTTCTTTTAGGATTCATCAAATAAAGTGTTTTCGTTTGTCACAGTAACGATAAACCAAGTCACCTTTGCATTAATAAAGAAATTTGCCATTTTCCTAATAAAGGGATTTTTGACATTTGAACCACTAACACAAAAGTTCGAAAAAAAGACTGAAATAACAGTTTTCTTTAAAATTTTATTGGGTAACTTAAACAATTAATAATCCGTGTTTCTACCGCGAACACTAACAACACAAGAACATCGGTTTGGCATACTCAAAATGAGTTCATCCGAATCACGCTGTGGAATGGCCGCCCATGTTCGTTGCAACAACAAAAAAAGGTCTTCTTGCGACTGGATACCCTCCATATTCGGCAGAGCTCTTCTCTGTAGCATATCCCATGCATGCTCAATCGGGTTCAAGTCTGGCGACTGAGCAGGCCAGGGCAGGACATTGATGTTAGCTGCGGCGAGAGTCTGTCTTACAACTCTTGCGGTGTGCGGTCGTGCATTATCATGCATTAACTGAAATAAGGGACCGATTTGCACTTGTAGAGGAACGATGACGTCTGATACAATCGTCTCAGCATAAATTTGAGCGTTGAGGTTGCCTCTGATCCAAATCAACTCAGTTCTTCCGCCGATCCAAATACCCGCCCATACCATGATGGTTCCACCACTATAAGGATGGACTTCCTGGCAGGATTTTAATCGCTGTTGGCGTCCAGGGGTTCTCCAGTGTCGTATACGTCTTGTATCCGGTCTCATACCAAAACGAGACTCATCAGAAAAGCACACGAAACGCCATTGTTCTTCTGCCCAATTTCTGTGTTCAAGAGCCCATTGATATCGAATCCTACGATTGTGCATTGCTATAGGTGGTACCCGTAGCGGTCTTCGGGAATGAAGGTTCACTTCATGCAAGCGGTTTCTGACTGTTTGGTCGCTAATTAAGTTCCCTGAAGAGTGATGAAGCCTCACGGCTAACATCATGGCGGTTATTGTTGGAGCTCTTCGAGTTAAGATTTGAATGTATCGGTCTTGTCTCCGTGTGGTGCAGCGATACCGTCCTCCATGGCGCTCAGCCACGGTACCAGTGCTTCGGTAACGTGTCCAAAGTCGACTGATAACACTCTGACTTGTATTCAGAGCTAAAGCCACAGTACGTTGCCGGGAACCAGCTTCTATCATTCCCACGGCTCTGAGCATTTCTTCCCTGCTTAAATGACGTCGCCGCTCCATAATAACGTTGGTTTTAATCAGTAGTAGGGAAACAGTAGCACTAATAATGTCTTCAATGCGTTGTATGTTTTTATAGGGAAAATATTGACAGCTGATTTTCATCTTTTACTCGAATTTGATTCACAGTTCCTGATTCAAATTATGAAATGCACCAAAAAGGATCCATATAAATTTATAAAATCATAAATTTATTACAAAGCCACATCTCAATCTCAAGAAATCCGCATAAAAATGCTTGATCCCTAGACACTTTTGATGTGTGTATAATAATTCTATAAATTTTTTTTTTTGGTAATTTGAAATCTATTAATTGCCATTTTATAATGTAAAAATTATTCGGTGATAATAACCTACATCTCTACATTGGCCTAACAAACAGATTTATTTAATTTATATTATAATAATTATTTATATTAAATATTTATTTAATTAACTACTTTACTAACAACACTGCCGGTACAAAACCAATTGCTTAAAATTGCTTTAAAAAAAATGGCGTGCGGTTAGTTTAATTATTACTTTTAATTCCTCTAACCGTTTCGTGCGCGCTGAAACAAATCACGAAATTATTTTTTAATTGTAGATATTGAATTAAAAAATAAAACAGCCCGCGACAATTTTCATCACGCGGGCGAAGCTGCGGGCAAAGCTAAGTTCGTCAACAAATCCTATTGCGTAGGCACATTTTAAACGACAGCTGTCTCAGTTCCCACAGGCTTCTATAACAAACAGTCCTAAGAAAAATACTTGGGTGTTTGCTTGTTTCAAATGTGGAAATCTACTTGTTTAGTTGCAAGCGGAGCAGCAGCAAAACGGGCCTCGGCGAAAGGTATCAAAGTCAAAGGGGTTATCCAACAAATTTAAAAAAAGTACCCGCCGTAAAGTATGAAAATATGGAGCTTCAGGGCTCACAGAGATTAGCGGAATAGTTCAACTGGGTTCTGTGCTATTAGTTTTAGTTAGCAACAATTTTTTGTTATAAGTTTATCAAATGCTTTGTTTCGTTTTAACGCTTTTATATAAAATATGTATATAAATAAATATATTATGATGTTTTTTTGTTTCGGGCAGTTTCTGTCACACGCATTTCAAAATTGATTTGAACATTTTAACATTTTGGTTGTTTTATATTTTTACTGTATTTATTTTGTCAGCTAAAGTTGGCTTTAAATTTATTTTTTTATTAAATTGCTAAATTTCGAACTGCATGCCTGAAATTATACGTGATGTTTATTATTATGTCTTTGATTTTACCCGAGTAGAACTATCGAACTAATCTCTGAATTAATGTCAGTTTGCTGACACGGGTCACTCAGAACTAACTAGCACAATCAACGGAGTAGGCATTCAAAGCAACATCAGAAGTGGGCAGCTATTTGTTGTAAAGAAAACCAAGAACTGCATAATATGATTCATATTTAGTCGGTAGCTAATCGCTGCTTCGGGTCCACATAACGCAAGTCATCATGCATGAGGGTTAAATTGGACCCGATGATATCTCGGATATCATCGGGTCCAATTTAACCCTCACCAGCAACTTGATATTATTTCCGTATTGTTCATAGCTTGACGATGGCAATCTAAATTGAGTCGTCCGTGAATTTAGCTACCTTTAGCCTTTTTTTATTCTGCATGTTTCTTTAAAATTAATCTGTCAAGCGTGGACAATAAATTACTATAATTGAAAAACTCCCGGGAGTCTTATTTTGTATTGTGAATTAACTATGTTCCGGAACATAAAATGCTCCTTTATCCCTTCTAAATTCATTTCTTTGACTTACGTCGCGTCGTTTGGAACTGAAGCAGTAATAAATGGTCGATAACTTTTCCCTCCGTTGATTGTACAGTATCTTATTCTAAATAATATGTACTCAGTGTCAGTCTTGACGCTGAAATTGAGTTAGAACTTAGAAAAGTATACCTAAACATCAGAGATATTTGTCCAACAAGGTGCTGTGCCAAACTTTTTGTCCGCCTGTCTTCTAATGATAGCTTCTGCCACGCCACGCGGTAGTCATCATTAGACCGCAACCTCGTTCATTTTTATAAAAAAAAAAAAACATGGTAAATTGTAAAATCTTAAGCAAATTCTGAAAAGGACTCTTGGCGGCCAAAAAGTCCTTCCTCTCATCGCTTGAGAGCTTTAGAAGTGGGTTATCCAGTGGCGGATCATATGATAGACTGCAGGCACGAGCTTGGACTCAGACCTCCTGACTCATGAGGTTCCCCTCCAGGAATAGACCAGAGAACATGGCAACATACTGCCTTAGCCAACCAAATGCTTTGGCGACCTTTCTTTTTAGCTCGGTAAAGTTAAGATTGTTTTTTTGAGATCTGGCAACCATACTTCTGGTCATGTGTGTCTCCTTTATTTAATATTAATAATTTTATTTATTAAGTTACCAAGTCCCAATAATAAAAAATGCACGAATTCGTTATAAAAATCACATTGAAATGTTTTGCATCGGTAAACATAAAGCCGACTTTTGGAGCTGATGAAGCGCTCAGGGGAGGCCTTTGCCCAAAATTGTGTCAGTATAGCTTCTCCATGGAGTATAAAATCCAACCTGTCCCAAATAAATTTGGTTACTAATTTCTCGCCTGTATTCTACCAAACCCAGGCAGTGGTTTAAAGCCTTTGATAATTGAAGTGAGCACTGTTTTGTTGCTAATAAAATTCCATATAATAGGAGATGAGCCTATTGCCATACTCTGGACATAATCCCAGCACATAGGCTGCGACTGTGTTCCTGAATAACCCACCATATCCGCCACTGAGATCATTAATTTTCCCATATCATCACTTTTTCAAGGAGATAAACATTGTCCCAATGTGACAATTGAATGTTTTTGGACATATACTGGAAACATTGTTTAGTTATAAGTAAGATTAAACTTTGACTTGTTCGCGTTAAATATTAACTGATTCCTATTATAAATGTATATTTATGTCACAGCCAGCAACTTACCGTTAAAGTGATAATATTTTTATAATAATTTGCACAACGCCCGTGGGCCACAAACTTTTTTGGAATTCAAAAGTAATTTTGCAATCATGCTTGTCTTCATGCTAATTATGTATCAAGGAAAGTAGTAAAGAATACAAATGTGATATATTAGGGCAAGATAATGTAATAAGTGATTCGGCTGTAACATCTACGTGTGTCATAGACTAGAACAAACGTACGGTTTTTTATCAAGTATGCAAGTCAGAGTTTATCTTTGATGTTATAACTAAATGCGAATGTTATGGAGTTGTTTTTGTTTCAGTTTCCCAAGAGGAGGGGCAAGAAGAAGTAAGATAATCAATAGAACTTAATTTATTTCATAAAACTTACATAATTTACTCATGACAATATAATTATTCCATGTTTGATATAATCATTCTGTCTTTCTGTCCATTTCTAGTACATTCTCCTCTAACATACAAATACTGTATTTATTGGTGAACTAAGAAATTAAATGAAACTCAATTTATTTCATAATAATATAATTATTCCATGTTTGATATAATCTATTAATTATAAATCATGTGATTAAATAAATAGTGTATTTCTGTCTATTTTAGTACATTTTCCTCTAATATACAAATAGTGTATTTTATTAAGCAGCTTCGTCGAAGTACCCCTCCAGCTGTGTAGCGATCTGTAAATAAATAATACCCGCTGTCTGAAAATCATTATTTAGATTGAATGTATAGAGTTGGAGTTCGTCTACCATCATTCACTTAGCCTGGAATTTGAAGCTAAAGCCACTGGATGCAAATGACGTGGGAAAGTGTTTTCATATTATGTATATGCTTATACTGGTTGATTAAGAACTACTACTGTACATTTGTGAAGAGAAATAAATAAACTTATTATTATTATAACAAAGTAGCATAATTATAAAGGGATGCCAGTGCAAAAAAAACACATCCCGAATTAGTTCATTCAAGAGTCGAATTCTTTATCTAATTATTATCAGCGTTTGAAAGGCTCGGACTAGTTTGATATATTCGTAATCCCGATTATATGCACTTAATTTAAGAGGGATGCGCTAAGATAAGACATCTGACATCACACATTCAACGATTTTAGTTAGAATTGGCCTCAAATGTCATAATTTCATAAAATAGGGTAAATTCTGACCCTGGCGCTTTCGCTTTTATTTTAAATATTGTCTAGTCACATCAACATCATGTACTGACCTGCACAGGACTATACTTGACATATTTGTCGGGGTTCTTTGAGAATGGCAGCGACGCGTAGTGGTCGTAGAAGGTGGTGTATGGTGGTAACAAGGCTTGCTTGTTGTCTCTCTTGAGAGCTTCTCGTAGTTCCGCGTCGGGCACGCTGTAGGTACGCTGCACGCGGGAACATTCCTCCCATTCGCGGTTGAATGACTGAGGGTAAAAAATTATTACAATGTTTTAGAAGTTCTTTAACAACACATAAAACGACGGAACTGCAGGATAAAAACTAAAATATTGAGATTTTGTAGCGGCGATCTCCTCCGCGCCTAAAGACTTTC
Source organism: Gortyna flavago (assembly GCA_963669345.1). Lineage (NCBI taxonomy): Eukaryota > Metazoa > Arthropoda > Insecta > Lepidoptera > Noctuidae > Gortyna > Gortyna flavago. The sequence goes on from OY770130.1 coordinate 1,614,902, forward strand.
AGCTGTCACTAATGAGAGGTCTGACCGAAACTAGAACTGCGTTTTTAAGCTTGCTGTAATACTTAGCAGTTTATTACTCAACAACCTGTATGTTTTTATATTTAATCGACTTAATACATACTGCATACTATATATCTTGTTGGTAGGATAACAACTTCGAATCGCCATTTTCACATGTTAGTAATAGAATAGTACTTACTGCAAACTTATCCTTGAGTATCTGTCTGTCCCTGTCTCGTAACTTAGCAGGTAAAGGTTCGTCCAACACCGTGTGTGCTAATAGTTTGTTCCAACTGTAATACCAAACATTACAATTATATCAATCATTTAGGTAAATATATGTACACATAAGATAACACATGTCCCATAACCACACGCTGGTTTAGTAGAGACTGTCGTCATACACAATAACGCTCAGGTTGGCTGGGTAATCATAGTAGTGTTTTGACACGACGTAATCCTACTAGGAAAACTAAAACATGTAGGCGCTATTCTATAGCTGTCTACGGTTTCGCTTTTTATGAAAAATGTAGGCGTCATCGGCCACACTTGTGCACGCTTGCGTGTCTGGCAATCAAAAGACCCGCGCAGCTAACACGCGTAGCCTCCGTGCAGTCTGTATGTGTCTGCGTCGACACGCCGCAGTAGAATTCCGCTTTTATCCTGTCTTTGCCCAAACATTTTTTAAACTTTACTATCCTTTTGAGTACAGACTTTATAATCATTATTAGGCCTGCATATCCTCAAATCCAAAAATCACATTACAGTCTTTTTACAGTTATTTTTACCTCTCACAGCAACCGTATAGCAACGAAATAAAGATCACCTTGATGTAAAATTAAGAGGTAAAATAATTGAAAGGAAGGTAAATACATTACCTCTGCAAGTACGAATTCTTGTGTTCTTGAATCATATCCCTGTAGTTGGCTTCACACTCCGGCTCGGCGAGCATCAACACGTCTAGAAGACCGCTGCGTTGGAGACCCTGGGACAAAAGTAGTTCACAACACATCCTAAATAAAAGGTAAGACAGCATAATGTCCATCACACAACGAAACAACTCGACTCAAAATGAAAGCAATAAAATATGAGCTTTATATTGTGTATCGTAAAGTGCTCATTCCGAAATGTAGTGTCTACTATGAATGTAACTTTATGTGACACAACAAATAGTTCACATTTCATGTCACTCAGGCTGGCTGGACAAATCTTCAAAATAACTCGCATTTAACTAGGTTAATAGGGCATTTTATGTGACGGCTAAACACCCTTATTTCAGAATTTGTGACGCAACAGAATCTTAGATAATCGATCGAAAACGTGTCCAGCCATCTTGAAAAACCACTTTTCGCTGGTCTCTCAATCTCGGTAACGGAAGTGATTTTGACGACATTTTGCTTATCAACGGGCGTCACATAAATTTGTGACAGGCATCGAGCTAAAAGTTTTGTGATACGTACAGCGGTTTAGTAGAAAAATGCAAAAATCTGTGTCCAGCCATCTTGATTTTACGTATAAAACTTTTGGCTGGCACTTCCGAATCTCAATAACGGGAGCGTTTTCGAATATGGTTCCTTTACTAACATTTAGTGACGCAATTTGTGACAGTAATAACGTTTGATTTATGGCGTCACATGTAAGGGTTTACGAGAAATCAATAAAAACTTAATGTCCAGCCAACCTGAGCTCAAGCTGGCTGGACACATGTATCTCCGCTGCGTGATGATCTACGGCCTTCGAAATATGTTCAAATTTTTGTGACGGGGACGATAATGATTTACTGAATTTGTGACGGAGAAACTTTGAGTAGTTTCAAAGATATTGATCATTTAAGTTTTCCCATACAAACATCCATTAATATTGTGAGGTGACCATCATTTTTACATAAATAAAGGATTTTTTTTAATCGACTAATCGGCCGGTAGCAGCCACGCCTGCTTAGTATTTGATTTTCATAGATGGCGCTGAGAAAACATCGTTCTTAAGAACAATGTTTCATCGATGTTACCAGTTTCAACATCGATGTTTATGAACGATACATCGATGCGGCCATTTATTTAATTTCAACTACAGATAACTTATTAGAATCGTGGATTCTTATTGGTTTTTTGGCATAAAAATACCACAGCCAATTACTCTACTAAAGAAAATAGAATGACAGCGATACTCCCATAGACAAAATTACTAAAAATAAAATTGTGCAGACCGTATCGCGCTCGCTGTCACCGTTTATATATTTGATTAAAATGACGACCACCGACTTCATTTGCGCTTCAAACACTTAGGGCGGCGGTAAAAACAACGTTGTGGTACAAGGCGGGGGTTACTGAAGCGCAAATGGAGTTGATTGTCGTCATTTGAAACGCTCAATAAAAAGTACAAATCAATAAATGTGATTTTATTTACAGCAAACATTATTTTTTCATTTAAATACCTTCGAGCATTAGTTATCCTGACACAATATCTACCTATGTACTTACCATGAAAAACACCAATACCTACCTACTAAAAAGAGTAGGTATCTGCATGTAAATAAGCAATAACATCAAAAAATTACCCCTCCCCCCCTTCCTCACTTCTACACTTTTGTCTTCTATCGATTTAAGGAGGAAGCGCTAAAGTAGCCCGCGAAATTCAAATTTTCTCACGTTTTTTGCAATTTGCTGGTCAGTATTAAGTTGTACGATGATTAAAATATGATTCGCGGCCGTAACAAAATGTATTTACAGAATTATAATCTATAATTCATCAACACAACTCTCTAAGACCAAGTAATCCCCAAGAATGACTATTTCATGAAATCTTCACATTTGGGGATTATACTAAGTTAACAAGTTGTATTACTGATTGTAATGATTATGATTCTGTAAATACATATTTGTTACGACCGCGAATCATATTTTAATCAACGTACCACTTAATACTGACCAGCAAATTGCAAAAAACGTAAGAAAATTTGAATTTCGCGGGCTACTTTAGCGCTTCCTCCTTAAATACCTACAGTTGTTCGTATTAATATCACCAAAACACGGATTTTCATCCATTAAAGAAAACACCTTAAAACATACTTAGTCCTACATAAAACCTACATTATTGGTAACCCTACTGCAGTGTTTGTATGGGAAGATTTAAATGATCAATATCTTTGAAACTACTCAAAGTTTCTCCGTCACAAATTCAGTAAATCATTATCGTCCCCGTCACAAAAATTTGAACATATTTCGAAGGCCGTAGATCATCACGCAGCGGAGATACATGTGTCCAGCCAGCTTGAGCTCAGGTTGGCTGGACATTAAGTTTTTATTGATTTCTCGTAAACCCTTACATGTGACGCCATAAATCAAACGTTATTACTGTCACAAATTGCGTCACTAAATGTTAGTAAAGGAACCATATTCGAAAACGCTCCCGTTATTGAAATTCGGAAGTGCCAGCCAAAAGTTTTATACGTAAAATCAAGATGGCTGGACACAGATGTTTGCATTTTTCCACTAAACCGCTGTACGTATCACAAAACTTTTAGCTCGATGCCTGTCACAAATTTATGTGACGCCCTTTGATAAGCAAAATGTCGTCAAAATCACTTCCGTTACCGAGATTGAGAGACCAGCGAAAAGTGGTTTATCAAGATGGCTGGACACGTTTTAGATCGATTATCTAAGATTCTGTTGCGTCACAAATTCTGATATAAGGGTGTTTAGCCGTCACATAAAATGCCCTATTGACCTAGTTAATTGCGAGTTATTTTGAAGATTTGTCCAGCCAGCCTGAGTGACATCACATTTCAATGAATTCTACACTTTACATGGTTGTAAGTATTAAATAATATTATTACCTGTAATAAGTATAAAGTGTTGTTTAGTAAGAATATAGCTTTCAACGCATCAGGATACTGTTCACTCTTGTTTCTTAGGGCGAAGTTCAGCTGGGCCAGTACTTTGCCTAAAATAAGTTTAATTTGGAGAGTTAAAAACTTGAATGAAAAGAAACACAAAAATATTTATCAAGACATTTTCGCGTGAAAGTTAGAAACATTTACGGTAATATAGTTTTCATAAACCAGTGCAGCTGGATATTTTACATGAAGCGACTGCCTATCTGACCTCCAAAACCCAGTCACTGCATAACACGATACCCCTTAATAAGATTGGTTTTCAGCCTAGACTTTCGGCCTGCTGACTACCAGTAGCGACTGTCAAAGAACTACGAATGACAGCTGGAACCGACGGCTTCAGGCACGGAGGGTCCCTGTATGTAATGGATGTTCAACCATCCACGGACCGACTAGCAAGTGTTGCCTTGAACATCGATTTGTGTGGCTATTATTATTAGCCATGAGATCTGCTTTCTTCTTTTTCATTGTCTTCATGCGCCATGCTTAAATAATTTTTTATAGATCATTAAAACAAAATTACGATAGTAATGTATAGAACTTACGCATGTATACGGCTAGCATGACTGCATTCCTGTCATGCACGCCAGATAACTGACTGACTGCACGATTGTATGACGGTTCTGTAGCGAGAGCTGGTCCTGTAAGAGAAAACGAAAACCATAGAATTTTCCTTTTATATGTAGCATTTTATTTTATGTTATGCGCTATCTGCTATGTTCTGTTGGTCCTAGGACAATGGGAACGACGAAGTTTTTTAGGCCGTAATACTTTAGTCCAAGACTTTGTTCATATATTATCTTCAGAAAGGAAATTTCAAAAAAGAATAAGATAGATTTAGTGTGAGACAGAGTTATATCTATCTTCTCTCTCATGCAACGAAATGTGCCTAAACTTGATGCGTCCTTGAACTTTTACTCTCAATTATCCTAAGAAGCTAAGAAGGTTTCACTTCAAAACCTAAAGCTGTGTTATGTCGTCCCGCTCACCTACGGCGTGCACCCGCAGCGCGAGCGCCTGGCAGTGCGCCAGCGCGGCCGCGGCCAGCTGGTGCACCGTGCCGTCCACGGGCCCGGGCGCCGCGTCCGCGCGCTCGCCCTCCACCCACTCCTCCAGGGACTTCACGCACTGGGCCGGGGGTTAGCATTACTTGGTGACATGATCTGGGTTTATTTGTATGGGCGACAAGACAGAGAGATTTAGGAGGAGAAAAGGAATGGTTAAACTTAGTTGCATACACATTTTGGCTAATACTATTTCCATAGATTTTGAGTGCTAGCGACTAATCGACTTTTCACGGATGGGTCTAGTTTTTAGGACTAACGACGACGGTGTAGCACCTTTCTATAGAAAATGTGGCATGGGTAAAACAGGCCTAAAATTAGTGGATAGAAATTAACGAGCCATTTTACCCCCTCGACTTAACTATCCACCTTCGCCTGCGGCTCGGGTGGATATAAACGATTCGAGGTAACGTGGCTTCTTATATGCAATTATGCACTAGTTCTACAATTAACTATTACTATTACTTTCTTGCATTTTTTATTAATTAAATTAAATATTTGTCGTTATTTCAAGAAGTCCCTACAAAAAACATAAAATAAAAATTACAGCTTGGCAAAAAAGTCTAGAAACGGAACTAATTTATTTGTTTGCTGGCAACATTTAAAAAGTTATGACGTTTGATGTCAATATAGTTCGCAAGTTTATAAAATTTATAATTGTGTCCTAAAAGCGTGATTAAACTAACTAAAAAATTAATAAAACCATCCGAAGTGCTGGCAGAGAAATTATTTATAAGGTTTATAGGCGATGTTTGGCAGAAAAAGAAGCCAAAACCATTCTTACCGATCTCAACGATGTTTACCAAAGAACCGCTGATATGACAGGTATGTAACAGTTTGTTTTGTTGTTTTTAAATGAATTAAGTGTTAATTGATGAATCCTATTCTGTTTTGAATAGCTTGCATACGAAATAAGTGGAATTTTGAACAATAATCATCGAGCACATAGGTTATGTTTACATTTTGTCTGACATTACTTATAGCGCGACAGATTAACCTGAGTGGCGTACTTTGCAATATGTAAATTTAAATTCGATTTCTACATAACTTTACTGTTGAATGAAAATTATTAGAATTAGAAATTTACCAAAAATGTTTTTTTTTTTTAAATTATATTTATTTATTCACTTTAGGTAAATCAGTAAGCACTATAAGAAGAGTCGTGCTGGAAGGAGATCGAAACAAATGCGTATTTTCTACACCCGGAAAACATAGAAAAGGTCGTCCCAAAAAAGAGTTGGATAACTTTGACTTATGTGCCATCAGACAAATAGTTCAATTTTTTTACACTGTGAGAAAACAGGTACATTTATCTTTATTATATTGGTATTAAAATTTAACTGAATAAATAATACATACTAGCAGTGTTCATTCGTTTGACACGTCACTGCAACTGGGTTGTTTCTGTCATAATTTTATATTCAAATCTTAACATATTTATTTTATTTTCAGGTACCAACCTTACGAAACTTACTGCCAGTAGTAAGAGAAGATTTGGGATATGACGGAAGCACTTACGGAAAATACTTTTCGCCCTAGGATTCAAATATAAAAGATGTCAGTCAGAAAGAACTGCATTAATTGAACGGCCGAATATAGCAGCGAAACGGGCAGCGTATTTAAATAAAATTATCAGTAATAGAAATTTGCCCGAAGAGCTTAGAAAGCCCATAGTTTACCTCGATGAAAGCTACGTTCCCCAATCGTATAAATTAAAAAAGGTGCTGGCAATCGATTGATGTAAGTGGAGTAAAGCAGAATGTTTCAAAAGGTAAACGCTATATTATTGTTCATGCTGGCAGTGAAAAAGGGTTTATTCCTAATGCTTTGCTCATATTTACTGGAACAAATAAAAATGCCGACTACCATTCGGAAATGAATAAAACCAATTTAAAAAATGGGTTGAAGATAGGTTGATTCCAAATTTACCACCTGCATCTATTGTGGTAATGGATAATTCGCCGTATCACACCGTGGTATTGAACAAAGCGCCTACCTCTGCTACCAAAGTAGCCGATATAAAGGAATGGTTATACAAAAATGAAATTCCGTTTGATGAGGCGTTGAAAAAGCCACAGCTGTTGATGCTCGTCAAACGGCACAAGCCCGAGCCGCAATTTGAAATAGACGAGCTGTTAGGAGAACATGGACATACAGTGGTAAGACTTCCACCTTACCACTGTGATCTGAATCCGATTGAGCTGATTTGGGGCAGACGAAACATAAAATTGCAGCCCAAAATGTAGGCTCGATCGACATAAAGGTACAGTTTGACTTATTAAAGTATGATATTGAGAGAGGTTATATTGATGTTTTACTTTTAAAGTTGATAGAGGTTTAACCAAATGTTTCGTCTTTATAGGAAGCAGCTGAGCGCGCATTCCAATCAATTACGGAGGAAGATTGGAAGAATTCATGCCAGCATGTAATCAAAATCGAAAAAGATTATTACGAGCGGAAACTAACTATGTACGAAGACATGGAGCGAATAATAATAAACCTCGAAGACGATAGTAGTTCCTCTGAATCGGAGAACGATTCAGACGAATATGCGGCTAACTCTAGCCAAGACTCGGATGAAATGGAGGGGGTGGAATATTTGGAGGAAAATATATTAGATTAATTACAATAACATTATATCTGCGCCTTATTTTAATCCCAGAAAAAATTAGAGAGAAAATTTTAAAAACACAGTATTACTAGCATAATATATTTATTTTTAGGCAATAAATTCTTGTTCAATTAAATGATACTTACTGATTTTAATAAATAAACTATATGTATAAAAAAAAATTGTAACAAAAGTATCAAGACTATAGGTTGGTACGCTATACGATCACAGCGGGTTGCCATATGAGCAGCACAGTGGCGGCCCCCGGATTTTCTACTCTTTTTTGCCAAGCTGTATATAAAAATTTAAAAAACCCCCGACACAAAAGAATTAAAAAAATAGGAATTCCTACAAAAAACATGAAATAAACAGATAAATTCATATGGAAGTCGGGGAATCGTTCTGTGCAACACCTTCTCGACTTCCATATGAATTTATCTGTTTATTTCACGCTTTTTGTAGGAATTCCTTATTTTTTTTATTTCACGTTTTATTCTTTTGTGTTGGAGTTTCTTTTTATTTTAAATTAATTTTTTTAAATATTATAGACAACTATTTTATCTGATTTTATTAAATTAACGATAGAAAACACGGAAGTTATATAAATTAAAGCAAATGAAATAAAATAACGACTTTAATCTGTGAAGTTTTATTGTGCGTGTGACTGTTGGGCCTGATTATCTTAAGTCTTAGAAAAAAAAATACTTTATGCACTAGAACATAAAAAGCGACTACGTCACCTACGCAAATAAAGACGAACTTTTAGAGCATGAGACACATGTTTGATACGAACTATAACTTCGAAAACCTTTTATCTGAGACGATAATAAAACTATAATTAATCATAATACATGTATAATGAAACCTAAAAGCCTCTATGTACTCACATTCTGCTGACAGTGCTGCAGTATAACTGCATAGGGCTGCGGCGAGGCAGGTGCCAGCGCTCGCTCGAGCTCGGGCTGCAGCCTCGCGAGGCGCGCCAGGACCGACCAGCAGCCGCTGGCAGCTCCACAGCGAGATGCAGCGCGGCGGGAACGCATGCAGGCGCGCTGGGGGAGAATCATATTTCATTAGAGCAAAGAAAATAATATAGCCAAGCTTAAGTGGCGATTTCCTTCTGGTGATAGACCAGCTTCAGCAGATATACTCTCAAAGAATTACCTAATAAATGAACCTATAGATCTCCAAGAAAAAGTATGCGCTTCGAGAATCACCCTCTATCGAAAATACGAACGTGCGACCATGAGATCTAATATAGAGCTGTTGCAACCATGGAAGTACTTGCCTACTTTGTATTGCCGTAATTACATTTTGCGATTCCTACATAAACCTTTAAAAACTTTTGTGTGACAGATCTAACATAACCATAATCAGCCCATAATGTTACAACTGCCGGGACACAGGCCTCCTCTCTCTCGGTGAGAGGGAGTGGGCTGAAATCCACAACGCGGGCCCCCAGTGGGGTTTGGTAGATGTCATACGTCTTCTAATTTTTGATTCTAGGACATGCCGGTTTCCTCACGTTGTTTTCCATTAGTGTTTTGAGAACAGTGGTGATGAAATAATTTACACAAATTCTGATAAACAACTCGTAAGTCGCGACAGTTACTACAGGGCCACTGCTACAACTGCTCCTTTGATGACGGTCTGCGACCGGTTTACTTACCTATAACCTGACAGAGAGAAGACTTTCGAACGCGCAATGACAGAAGCATAACTACAAAGCTCGCTCGCCGCGCGAGGCGACACACCGCGGCCGCCACGTTGCTATCTCTGCCTCACCTCAACATCACTCGCGAGTATAGTGAAGCAGTCCTTGAGCACGGCGGCCAGCAGGGGCGGCAGGCGCGGCAGCGGCACCAGCCCCAGCAGGTAGCGCTGCTCGTGCCGCGCGAGGCGACACACCGCGGCCGCCACGTTGCTATCTCTGCCTCACCTCAACATCACTCGCGAGTATAGTGAAGCAGTCCTTGAGCACGGCGGCCAGCAGGGGCGGCAGGCGCGGCAGCGGCACCAGCCCCAGCAGGTAGCGCTGCTCGTGCCGCGCGAGGCGACACACCGCGGCCGCCACGTTGCTATCTCTGCCTCACCTCAACATCACTCGCGAGTATAGTGAAGCAGTCCTTGAGCACGGCGGCCAGCAGGGGCGGCAGGCGCGGCAGCGGCACCAGCCCCAGCAGGTAGCGCTGCTCGTGCCGCGCGAGGCGACACACCGCGGCCGCCACGTTGCTATCTCTGCCTCACCTCAACATCACTCGCGAGTATAGTGAAGCAGTCCTTGAGCACGGCGGCCAGCAGGGGCGGCAGGCGCGGCAGCGGCACCAGCCCCAGCAGGTAGCGCTGCTCGTGCCGCGCGAGGCGACACACCGCGGCCGCCACGTTGCTATCTCTGCCTCACCTCAACATCACTCGCGAGTATAGTGAAGCAGTCCTTGAGCACGGCGGCCAGCAGGGGCGGCAGGCGCGGCAGCGGCACCAGCCCCAGCAGGTAGCGCTGCTCGTGCCGCGCGAGGCGACACACCGCGGCCGCCACGTTGCTATCTCTGCCTCACCTCAACATCACTCGCGAGTATAGTGAAGCAGTCCTTGAGCACGGCGGCCAGCAGGGGCGGCAGGCGCGGCAGCGGCACCAGCCCCAGCAGGTAGCGCTGCTCGTGCCGCGCGAGGCGACACACCGCGGCCGCCACGTTGCTATCTCTGCCTCACCTCAACATCACTCGCGAGTATAGTGAAGCAGTCCTTGAGCACGGCGGCCAGCAGGGGCGGCAGGCGCGGCAGCGGCACCAGCCCCAGCAGGTAGCGCTGCTCGTGCCGCGCGAGGCGACACACCGCGGCCGCCACGTTGCTATCTCTGCCTCACCTCAACATCACTCGCGAGTATAGTGAAGCAGTCCTTGAGCACGGCGGCCAGCAGGGGCGGCAGGCGCGGCAGCGGCACCAGCCCCAGCAGGTAGCGCTGCTCGTGCCGCGCGAGGCGACACACCGCGGCCGCCACGTTGCTATCTCTGCCTCACCTCAACATCACTCGCGAGTATAGTGAAGCAGTCCTTGAGCACGGCGGCCAGCAGGGGCGGCAGGCGCGGCAGCGGCACCAGCCCCAGCAGGTAGCGCTGCTCGTGCCGCGCGAGGCGACACACCGCGGCCGCCACGTTGCTATCTCTGCCTCACCTCAACATCACTCGCGAGTATAGTGAAGCAGTCCTTGAGCACGGCGGCCAGCAGGGGCGGCAGGCGCGGCAGCGGCACCAGCCCCAGCAGGTAGCGCTGCTCGTGCCGCGCGAGGCGACACACCGCGGCCGCCACGTTGCTATCTCTGCCTCACCTCAACATCACTCGCGAGTATAGTGAAGCAGTCCTTGAGCACGGCGGCCAGCAGGGGCGGCAGGCGCGGCAGCGGCACCAGCCCCAGCAGGTAGCGCTGCTCGTGCCGCGCGAGGCGACACACCGCGGCCGCCACGTTGCTATCTCTGCCTCACCTCAACATCACTCGCGAGTATAGTGAAGCAGTCCTTGAGCACGGCGGCCAGCAGGGGCGGCAGGCGCGGCAGCGGCACCAGCCCCAGCAGGTAGCGCTGCTCGTGCCGCGCGAGGCGACACACCGCGGCCGCCACGTTGCTATCTCTGCCTCACCTCAACATCACTCGCGAGTATAGTGAAGCAGTCCTTGAGCACGGCGGCCAGCAGGGGCGGCAGGCGCGGCAGCGGCACCAGCCCCAGCAGGTAGCGCTGCTCGTGCCGCGCGAGGCGACACACCGCGGCCGCCACGTTGCTATCTCTGCCTCACCTCAACATCACTCGCGAGTATAGTGAAGCAGTCCTTGAGCACGGCGGCCAGCAGGGGCGGCAGGCGCGGCAGCGGCACCAGCCCCAGCAGGTAGCGCTGCTCGTGCCGCGCGAGGCGACACACCGCGGCCGCCACGTTGCTATCTCTGCCTCACCTCAACATCACTCGCGAGTATAGTGAAGCAGTCCTTGAGCACGGCGGCCAGCAGGGGCGGCAGGCGCGGCAGCGGCACCAGCCCCAGCAGGTAGCGCTGCTCGTGCCGCGCGAGGCGACACACCGCGGCCGCCACGTTGCTATCTCTGCCTCACCTCAACATCACTCGCGAGTATAGTGAAGCAGTCCTTGAGCACGGCGGCCAGCAGGGGCGGCAGGCGCGGCAGCGGCACCAGCCCCAGCAGGTAGCGCTGCTCGTGCCGCGCGAGGCGACACACCGCGGCCGCCACGTTGCTATCTCTGCCTCACCTCAACATCACTCGCGAGTATAGTGAAGCAGTCCTTGAGCACGGCGGCCAGCAGGGGCGGCAGGCGCGGCAGCGGCACCAGCCCCAGCAGGTAGCGCTGCTCGTGCCGCGCGAGGCGACACACCGCGGCCGCCACGTTGCTATCTCTGCCTCACCTCAACATCACTCGCGAGTATAGTGAAGCAGTCCTTGAGCACGGCGGCCAGCAGGGGCGGCAGGCGCGGCAGCGGCACCAGCCCCAGCAGGTAGCGCTGCTCGTGCCGCGCGAGGCGACACACCGCGGCCGCCACGTTGCTATCTCTGCCTCACCTCAACATCACTCGCGAGTATAGTGAAGCAGTCCTTGAGCACGGCGGCCAGCAGGGGCGGCAGGCGCGGCAGCGGCACCAGCCCCAGCAGGTAGCGCTGCTCGTGCCGCGCGAGGCGACACACCGCGGCCGCCACGTTGCTATCTCTGCCTCACCTCAACATCACTCGCGAGTATAGTGAAGCAGTCCTTGAGCACGGCGGCCAGCAGGGGCGGCAGGCGCGGCAGCGGCACCAGCCCCAGCAGGTAGCGCTGCTCGTGCCGCGCGAGGCGACACACCGCGGCCGCCACGTTGCTATCTCTGCCTCACCTCAACATCACTCGCGAGTATAGTGAAGCAGTCCTTGAGCACGGCGGCCAGCAGGGGCGGCAGGCGCGGCAGCGGCACCAGCCCCAGCAGGTAGCGCTGCTCGTGCCGCGCGAGGCGACACACCGCGGCCGCCACGTTGCCAGCTATCTCTGCCTCCCACTCGTCTAATGCTTCGCTGCTTTCTTCTGTGTCTGAAGAACGGACATGTTCAAATAAACAATTCGCAACTTTACCGCCGCGATGAACTCATAACAAAGGATGCAACCAGAATAATTGTATGAGGTGACATTTGGATGCGATAGACGACTTCGATCGACCGCGGTCTGATTGCACCCTCATAGCGTTTCCATCGGAAAAAATCTAATAAATAAACACGTCAATAATAACCGTAAAATATTGTGAATGTGTATGTGTCTCACGAAATTGTGTTAAGAGTGCCTCCGCTGCAGATTTATTTTTTTTCAATTCGACAAACAGACGGACAGACAAATAGGCTTAATAATAGGGTCCCGTTAACACCCTTAGGAACGGATAACGGAACTATTCGCGACGCATTATATATTTACACAATTGTAAGAGGTAGGAGAGGTGCGGGGCTGCGCGACCCGACTGGTCCGGTCTAGCTGTAGCGGCCGCCGCACGTCTCTTGCGCTCCGTGTTTTATACACGTACCGACCCTTTTTTTCTAAATAATATACTGTCTACTGCATTTCGGAGTTTTCACTTAAAAACCATCACCCAGTAGAAGGGTTACAGGAACCCTAAGAATCAGTTACCACTGGTTTCCAATTGCGTTTTTCTTGGGTGTTGGCGCTGGCAGCGGAAGCACTCCCTAAAACGTTGGACATAGAGTCCATAGTGCAGCTCGAAACGCAACGCTAGACAGAAAATAAATCAAGAAGACTCCAAGATATAGAAAACACAGTAGATACATCTTTTTTGAGTTATATCTACTATAATATTTATACAGTATTTTTACTTGTGGTAACCAAGTGTACAAACACGCTGTGCATGTGTGCGTGAGACGAGTAGCGTCACCACATAACACACCCACGCACACACACACTTCCGACTTTGCCATTGTCTCAGACGGTACCGAGAGCTCCTGCGCTTACACACGCAATCACAGCGTGTTTGTATACTTTGAATTGGTGGTAACCACAAGTAAATCGCGCGTCGCTTCGTGAAATAAAAATACTATACCAAATTCACAGTCCGAATCAGAAATAATATCATTGCCAACTTACAAGTTGAAAAAGACGGCAAAAATTGGAATGTATTCCAAACAATAAATAATTGATGATTCATACTTACAAGCTTCAGATACAGACTTCCTGGGTCCTATAGCAAAGCCAGTGGAATTTTCCAAAGTCTGGGATGCTTTCATCATTATCTTGTTCGCGCGTTTCTCGATACTAAACAAAAAACATCCACCTTTATTATAAGTATGGCTGCATAAAAAGTAAAAAGGTATAATAATAATAATCCTTTCATGCCGCTTCGGCTACGGCGACCGTTTCATCATCAACCTACTGGCGTCTATCATGGGCTCTCATGTGTAACAATGGTGTAACCCACTATTTCAAGCACAGTACAATGATATAGGGATAGGCAGAATTTAATATGAACTAAATCTTTTTGAAGGCAAATTCCTGAAGATGAAGTTAATAGATGTACTTTGTGTTAGAACTCACACTTTCTGTAGTTTACTAGTCCTTCTCTGAGTGCTGTCTGATCTATGCAATAGATTCTTGGCTCTCTGAAAAAAAAAAGTGCTTTATTTAAATTCCTTTTTTATGAACCATTGCTAGCAATGCTAGGTTTGCAAAAGTCAAGGTGGGTGAGCATTTTTGTGAATGTTTATATTGGAAAAGTGTTGTATTTTAACCTGCTTAGAACAAATGAGTTATTGATTTTTTTATTAAAAGACGTAATCCTTGTCCTCAAGTAACGATTGCAATTTGTAATATCTTAGCAGTCACTTAATGCTTACCATAAGCGGCGAGGCAGCCATAGAGCGGGACCTCAGGTAGTCCTTGAAGGCCACGAGCGACGTCCGCGCGGCCGGCGCGCGCGCAGCCAGCAGCGCATGCGCAGGCGCCGCGCCGGCCGCCGACAGCCACGCCGCGGCCGCGCGCATGCTGTCCAGCGCGCTGCCCGACGTGCTGCCGCTGCCGCTCACGGACACGCTGTCTACGCTGGAGTCTGGGGAAAAAGAAACAAAAATTAAATATAGGCGCTCGTACAGGAAGAACCGAAACTAAGTAGAATGACACGAAATAAAAAACAAAAGTACCTATATAAAAAGAGATAATAAAAAGGCAGTCCTGTACGAGGCCAGAAGACGCCTGGGTCTGGGCAATACGGGCTAGTGTCCGCCACTCCACGTCAATGCAGCTATTTTACGTGCGGCAGAAAGTGCGGAAGAAAATAAATGTTGCAGCGCTGATATGCTGATAGGGCTCGCTGTGATGCCTCCTCAGGCAGATGCAGAAATAAATATAATGGAAGGGCAACGATGTTGTAACTGGTAAGCGCTACTGTTTGGGTAAAGCTAAGCACACGTCACAGCGAATCACATAACAAAACGCGATGCAGCGGTGTACTGTGCGATAGTTCATACAACATGAATGAAAGTGGTGTGGAAGAATGTTTGCAAACTAAAAAGGGGGTCAGCCTTTAAAGGTAAGGGTGTTTGTGTAGCTTTATATTGTTGATACATGAGTACAACACTGCATTGACATTAGTTATGGTTCTTGTACACAATAACAAAAAATGGGCGTTTAACGAACGCGTGTTTACAACGTGGAAAATTTTTATGACCTGTGAATGTTTTTGTTTCAGGCGTCTTATCTGCTCCTACAGAACATCATGTGCTAGCTCTTAGATATTTTTTTACTTCAATTATATAAAGGTATAGCAACAAATAACTTTTGTATCGCTAGTCTATGAAAATAACTGTACTTGCCTTCTTCCAATGCTATCATGTCCATGAGTGTTGTGGGTGATAAAGGCCTCGTGTTGCGATTCAACAGCTCCTCAAACGCATTCTCTAGTTTAGACACACCAGTATTGTATAGCTGATTCTGTTAAAGAAACTATAAGTATAGTTGATATACAAGTTAATATATTATAGTCCTTTAACAGTTTTTTTACCTCTGCAACCCAACAGCAACCTTATTATTACGGTTATAAAGATCACTGTGATTTCGACAGCGATGCAAAATCAGAGGTAAAATAACTGTGAAAAGACATTTGCAGTCCTTATAATTACAAGAGCGCGCGACACGTGAGTCTTATGTAAATTGTTTTAAGGTATACATTCGCGCGGTCGTGAAATGTAACAAATATAATATCTAAAAATATAGATTACAAAATGCACTTACAATGTTTTCCAGTTCTACACTCTGTGGGTTGTTCTTGTTGAAATATCCTTGTGCATCTGTTAGTTTGTCTAGTGCCTGCGAGGGAGGTTTGATTAATAATAATCATCTTTACTAAGCACAAAAAACACACACAACATACATGAACAAAATTATTATAAGGTAGTGGCATTGTAGTGTATGATGTAACAACTCCCATTACAGTGTGTTCACATTAAAACATGTTTGAATTAAATCTGTTCTCATTATCTCATGTCAATTTCCAGGATTGCTGTTGGTTGTTCAATCAATTACAACGGCCATTATAATTATCATCTGATGTACGCAAAATACGCGCATGGACATGGATTTGCGGACACCAGCCCGTTATTCAATACAATCATCAGATTTTATCAAAAACTCCATCACATTTTCCTATAAAATTCAATAAATGTTAAATAGTCGACCATAGAGCCGAAAGTAAATTAGTATGGCGTCTCTAGAGTGTCAGCGCGGCGGTGTCGTGCTCTGTGCTCATACCTCACAGGCCCTCAAGATACAGGCAATGCCTAGTTTGGAGACTACCATTCAAAAACTACCATAATTAAAAGGTCTAGGAAAAAATAAAAAAATTAAATTAATATTTATTCTACTACTGTCATGTCTTGTCTATGTACTGTATATACTTTCATGTGCATTTAGTAAAAAGCTGTTATTTTGAAATTACAAACGGACACTTTAATTTTATTTATTTCTAATCATTATAGAAAAAGGATCAAAAAAATATTCTTATTGTAACTTACTTCAAGATAAACATTAAGTGAGTCAGTAGTGCTGGTGTGAGGCCCCGCTTGGATCAGGTCCGCTAGCTCTCTGCTCACCATGTAGTAGTTTATCACATGGTCCAGTGAGCGCACTGTACGCTCCATGTCTGGAAATGCACAGTGAATGTGAATTTGAATGACTAAATGTTTACTACATGAAAATTAACAAAGTGAGAACATGGTAATCTCTTACTTTGATGAATATGTTGCAGTCTAGCAGTATCTCCATACAAAGGCAGGACAGCAGTCTCCAGCTGCTGCAGTCTTTGTTCACACGCACCTAGCACATTGCACACGTCGCTGGCAAGAGTTGAGCCACGCTTAGCTGCTGCCTTCAGCTCTTGGATGTTTGTCATCTCCTGGAATGTGGAAGATTGAAACTGTATAGGCAATAAATGCTACACATAATTGTGAGAGAATGTTATACCTTAAAAGAATATTATTTGGCCTCTGGTGACTAAGTGTATATAACAAAATAAAGGTAAGCACAACAAACAAAAACATATGACACGCCCCCAAAAATGCTGTTTTATGCCGAATTAAGCCACCTTGTCACAAAATTATAAGCATAATTATTTTATAATTCATTTACATTAAAGCTGCATATTGGGTAATAACATAGCAAGACATTCATGATCATTACTCTGGAATATGAAAGTAAAATAACTGAAAATTAAATGCTTAAACATACCTTTCGTAACTTCATTTCTATTTCGAATTTCTTTTCGACTGCATACATCCTGATTGGTGTTATTAGGTTCTAAGTAACTTTTACTAAACCGTACACTATTATAAATCAGTTTCATAGCCCGTACAACTTAAATAAACACAAAATATGAATTGATAGCAATCTTCAAATATTTCCACTCATTTCATTTTTCTCACTCTATTAAAAAGTACTCTGTGATTTTTCATTTCTCACTCTATCAAAAAGTACTCTGTGAATATTTCGTCGCACAACCACAGAACAATAATAACCACAGAACATATATACCCTACCCTACTAATAACAACTGTCATTCATGCATAGATTATGGTAATTTAACCATTCATGGCTGTCATTACCGTCAAAATTGATCGCGTTCCTTTACCGAATACATACTGCACCATACTGATACAGCAGCATTATTTTCAAAATAATTATGCTTATTCTTTTAACAGACGAAAAAACGGACTAGCACCCGTATTCACAAACATACGATTCACTATCGTATCGACAATGACACTTGTTCGATAACCTGATTTCTGAACCGAAGGACCGGCAAAACGCTATTCACAGATCCGTATGGAAGGGTTTTTTTTAGGTGTGTATACGGGGAACGCTACAAAATGGTAGTAAATAGATATTCGTGGTAGAAAATTTTAAGTGGTACATAAATGATTTTTATTGAGTATTTCACTATGGGCAACTATAGATTATGCATTCAGTAACTATTATCAAATAAAAAACAGTAAGCAATGATTTTATTAATAAATAAAATTTACCTGATTTCTATTAAACTTGCTTTGTAAACTTCAACTTTCTGTCAAACCTGGAAATCTGGAATAATTATTTTTCTGAATCTTGTTTTGAGCTATAGAGATAATTGAGAACTACTCGGAAGACAAGGCGGTATGGTCGAAAGACTATAGCCTGCCCTTTGGGCGAATTAAAAACATAATTAAAAAAAATAATTGAGGAGTGAAAAATTAGTTTTTTTTTTAAACAGAAAAATGGTTGTATGTATTTTATCGGTATTTAAACAAATTACTATTTCCTCATTTTCATTTTATAAAACGTGGTACCTAATATTGAAAATGCATATTTTCAGAAAAGAGTGTCATTGGAGCAGCGGCAGATGCTCTTTGCATTCATGCAAGGGCATGAGGACCTTGCCCGGAGCCGTGTTTTGACACTTATTGCTTAGATTATTCTTTTTAAAACAATATTTTGTTATTCGATAACACTTCCGACAGCAAATACCTGTCGGAAGAATTGATGTCTTCATACCGTATATGAACTGTCAAAATTGTACGGTTTCGGATTTGTGAATAGCGATTATAGGATTTCGTCGATAACATTGACATTCGATACGGTACCAAACCGTGTCGTAGCTTTGTGAATAGCTATGCAGGTTCTCACGTCGCGTCGACGCGTTTATTATAATTATATATATATTTTTTTAGAACCAAAAGGTATTTTATTTTCTGATTTTCAGTCTTTTCGGCTGTTTAATTTTTTGACAGCAACATTTTCAATTCTTTTTTTTCAATATTTAAAAAAAAAACCTGATAAGAGTTTTTTTTACCACTGCGTCCGCGTCGTAGGGCCGTGCTTGCTTCTTTCTTAGAACCTAAATGGTTTCTATGGTCAACGTTAACCCGAAACTCCAAAAAAATTGGGAAATTTGCGAAAATTTTCTAAGTCCTCGAGCCATGGTGCCCCTGAGGTTACTCTCCGACCCAAAATACATCCAAAGAACAAAGAAGATTTTTTTAATGTCTTATTTAAAAAAAGATAACTGGAAATCTTTGTTTCTATGGATTTAAAATTGGTCTATTTGACTGTAACACCATTTTTGGAAAATGTTCTTAACTAACTTTTTAGACCTTTGTATTCTGCTTCTTAAGCGTACGAAGTTTCATTAAACGGTTCATTTTTAGTTCGTGATAAAAGCAACGTTTCATTTTTTTAAACTACATTTTTTATTGTAATTTCATCAACTTTTGGCAAAATATTTAGTGATCTGTGCAAAATATCCGAACGCGCGTTTGTGTGGTGGTGACGTGCCGTGAATCTCGAAACGTGGCTGACGTTTGCGTTGTTTTGTCAGTTTCTGTCCGTGATTTCTAACATCGGTTGCCGCAAATACTACGCTAAAATTGCGCTGCGCCTTGTATTACTTAAAAACCATTAATTTAATTATTACAAGTAAGTATTGTGAGTTCTTTACCGTTCTGCCATTAGAGTCCTATGGGAAAGTCGAGGTTTATTTAACTATACCGTGTCCTATTTCTAGAATAATGGATCAAATCGCTAAGTTCGTCGAGCCTGGCAAGCAGTTCGCCAAGGATTCCATCAGACTGGTCAGGAGATGCACAAAACCAGACAGGAAAGGTGAGTTTGTCATTGATGTTATTACTTTTTGTTATGTGTACAGTTACGATGTTGGCAGTGTTCCACTGAGGTCCCGTTGTTTCTACACGGTTGTAATCTTCATAAAATGACAGAAACTTTCACGAATTTGGATTAACTTTCACTGCAATGACAGTAATAAATTAGTTTCCTTGTGGACAAGTTTTGCTTTTGGACATATGTTACAAAAATTCGAATTTAGATGGCTATGAAACTTGAAGGGAAAGTACGAATAGTATCTTTACTGTATTCTGTGTGAGAATGAAAACCTACTGTTTGTAATAAAAATATCCATGCATAGTCTTTGTTTTTGTAGGATAAAAGATTTGAATGTGAATGGTGAATAAATGAAGTTGAATTTTGACACCTCATCATAATGTAACAATTACATTATGTTTGAACTATCATCATCAACAAAGTCGTGTCTCAGTTTTGTTTGTGCCGTAAAGTGTAGCTATGCAATCAGATTCAACTTCTGAATAGCTGTACTTCAGTTAAACTATGTTACTTAATATCTTTGTCATCCATAAACAGCAGATTGTTTTTGAATGTTTTCTCTTCTAAGCCATGTCCCATCCATGCCCAAAATGTTATAGAAATAGGACTTGACTAAGTCGTTATTTGTTTCCGGAGGGTGTTACATGCTACATGTATTCCAAAGTTTTACAATTAGTTTGAAAGAAATAGATTGATTTTGCTGATGAGTCCCAAAAAAAAAACTCTTTCATTATTTTAAAATAATTGTTCAAGTGGTTTTGTAGGCACAACAATAATAGTGCTGAGAGATGTTTTCTTTTTTTGAAATAATTGATAAGACTTCTCATTGCAGTCTAGCATACATAATTACATACTTCACTTCTGACCAGAGGCCTTTACTGAGCCATTGCATAATTCACAACTCTACCTGGTTCACAGCCTAACACTTCCAGTTTGCCTCTGAAGTTGGGCAGTCCATCAAACAGGCAATAATCAAGGACTAGACCAGACCAGAACTACTCTCTGTTTGATATAACAGAATATTGTTCCTTTTGCAATTTTCTTTAATAATGAGCCGGCTATGGGTAGGAGAATGATAATGGCCCAGGCTGTTTGTAAATCAGATGGCAATCTTCTTAACCTGGGTTCCATTCAAACACTACTATTTACCAAGTTCATACATTTCTTTGAAAGTTTAAAGAAGTTAGCAAAACTCACTCACAGTATCAAAGAACGTAATTTTGTCTATCTAGTTGACACTATCCCAATGTCTTTAGTCTGTCAGCAAAAGCACTAGGAAGTGGTGAAGGGTGGGCGTTTTGGGGGACTGTATTTTGTAATTTTGATGTTCGAAAAGTGCTGATTCTCAGCCTAGTTTGAATAAATGACTTTTGATTTTGATATTTTGCTCATAAATACTTACTTTTGTGAATGAGAGTGAGAGTTAATTCCCACACATAGAGGATCAAGGCTTCCTTATTTATTTAATAAAACCTCCAAAAGCATATAATGTACACTAGCTATTGCCAGCGGCTTCGCCCGCGTGGACGTCGAAAGATTTCCTACTGGAACATACTACTAGGATAAAAATCCTGGTTATAAACTATCTGTATGCAAAATTTCATTCAAATCCATTCAACCGTTTTTGCATGATGAATGATTTAATTTTGTAAGTAGGTTTGTAAAAACAGTTTTAAACGTGAATAAATGATTGAGTAGCAAACATCCAAACAACAAACTTTCACATTTATAATATAAAGTAGAATAGTAGTCAACATTGGCTTACAATAGTATTTCTTATACAAAGCATACCCACCATATTGTAGTAATATCTTATTAACCCATACTATTATTGTTTATTTCCAGAATTCCAAAAGATCGCGATTGCCACAGCTATTGGTTTCTGCATCATGGGTTTCATCGGCTTCTTCGTCAAACTGATACACATTCCTATCAACAACATCATAGTGGGATCATAGACAATCTAGCATAGTTTTAGACGTAATTCTACATGTAAGACCCAACAACTCGATAAGTTTCAATTTCATTTATAAATGTTTCTTAATAAATAAATTATTCTTTCTATACTTCTTTATTTTTTCTGCGGGCAACTTCATAGTTTTAATTTATACCCATGTGCATGAATTAATGAATGGTTAAATATCTGAATTTAATGGAATGTATCTTATGGATTTGTTCATGTTTAATATATTACAATAAATGAAATATTTATTAAAATATATTAGATCTATATTTCACTGGATTTTTTCTATTACACTCTCTAAATACTTTATTTACTTTTTTTTCTTGCAATTGAAAGTAGTCCCCGTACTGTAGTTTTGTATGTAAATATGTTAGCATAATCGGCCTATATTGATCCCACTGATGGCCTTCTCTCTGTGAGAGGAAGTGGGCCGTAATCCACCACGTAGGCCCAGTGATCGTTGGTAGGTGTCACATATCTTCGAATTTTTGGTTCTAGGACATGCCAGTTTCCTCACAATGTTTTCATTCTCGTTTTCAGAGCAGTGGTGATGAAATCATTAACACAAAGTATAATTTACGCCTGTCTGGGTTCGAACCTGCGGCCTATGACTCGATAAGTCGCGGCAGCTTCCACTGAGCCACCACTGCTCCCAAAAATATGTAATCTTTACTGATTAATCGGACCTCAGGTTTTATGCTTGCTGATTGGTTTCTATCAGTTGTATCATAGTCCTTGGTAGGAAAATAATCAGAGAAAGAGAAAAAAACAAATCAACAATTTAATTTCATCACAATATTTGTCATTTTATGTCTTTATGAAAATGTAATTTTCACACATAAAAACATTTTAAATCAAATCTAAAAGTTATATTATTAAATAACTAAAACAACTTTATTCTTTGAACAACTTATAGATAGATTTGAAAACAATAATGTAAAACTATAACATAGTCTTATTTTTACTGTAAGTATCTAATTTGCATTTATCGCGAATTTAGAGGGAAATAGACCTAACAAGAAATAATCAAACAATATCACTTTGTCAAAATAACTTTCTCCTTTTTGCGACAATAATGTCAAAATTATGTAGGAAACTAGGTAAAGTAAAATATAAAATTCAATTATCTTTCCTATAAATATAACTATCAATTTATGGCTTTCTCGAGCACATGTATGTAAAAACTGGGCACAGGAACTTCGCTCAATGGCTTGAAGTCTGCGTAGATGGAGTGTTTGGCGCGGTTGTCGAAAGCCTCATCCAGCATCTTCGTGAACTTCTCCAATTTGTGTGGGAAGTAGCACAGACGGAACTCGCTGAAATCATAAAGCAAAGCAATATTAGTTAACTATACCCATATATACTGCATCGTAGGTCTAAGTGGTAAGTGCTACAGCTGAGCATGAGCGATCAGGGAAATCCAGACTCCAGGCTGGAGTCTGGATTTGTGCAATAGGCTCGCCCCCTAATCATACATGGGATTTAAACAAAACTGGCCAAATGTGGGTGTACACCACTAGGTACGTACACTTCTGCCTAACCCTTCGGGGATTATAGGCGTGATATCAAGATATAGGTACATACATCACAGACGATGCCTCATCTCTTGTCCTGCTCTGTGCTGTGTGCTATAACGCCTGCACTATGAAAGCTGCGAGGTCAATGCTGACGCTGTCGACGTGGCTGAATTATGGTCGAAGTTTACATATGTATAAAGTACTAGCTCCGCCCCGCGGTTTCACCTGCAGAAGTGTCGATCCCGTGGAAATATCGGGATAAAAATAGCCTTTATGTTAATCCAGGGTGTCAGCTACAGGGTACCTACAGCACTGCAAAATTTTATCAAAATTGGTCCAGCCGTTTGTGCGTGAAGGTGTGACAAACATAAACACACACAAACTTTCGCCTTTATAATAGTAGTGTGATGAAAATGGAATCATCGACACGAAGAAGAAGAAGATAGTTCAGCAGTGGCGGATATAACGGTTCCATACTCCACTTGAATCAAATTCTGTATAGAAGAACCTACTTACAAATAAGTTTGGCAAAAGAAGAAGTGGTACTCAAATTGCACGTCGTACCTACTCACTGTTACATCCATACTAACAGTGGCGGCCTTAGGGGGTGGCGAACAGGGCAATCGCCCGGGGCCTCGCTCTTGCAGGGGCCTCGCGCAACAGCCCACGTTAAAAAATATGGATTTTTAAACAATTTTTTTATTTTATTTAAAGCTTTTAATTTTGATCCTTAATTATTTATTAAGGTTATAACATAACGGTAAATTAAAATTGATAACTAATGCATTCATTAAAAAAACCGGCCAAGTGCGTGTCACGTGTCCACGCATAGTGTAGGGTTCTAGTAGCCCGTTATCACAATATAGTACGATTCTGTTGTTCTTTATACTGATTATAAGAAATGGTAAAGATATTAGGAGTTAATGTTTATAATAACAAAAATCGACTTTGTAATTCGAAAATTAAACAAAGTTCGTATGTGACTTTACTCGAATGAAAACGTAACCCGTTGGTACAGCGCCATCTAGCGGCAGTATTGTGAAACCTATGATAATTTATTATTGCATTATATTAAATAAATAAAACAAACTAATAAAGTTATCTTAACCGCTATAATTCCTGTAAAGTTCATGAAATGCACAATCATCGTAAATTTTTCTAGATTTTTAAAATCAACAGATTAGCTTTTAGAGGGGGGTAGGGACTACTGGAACAAAAATTTGCACTTTAAAGTTGTTTAATATTTTCTAAATAGAGCAAAAAATAATTTTAGCAACCCCCAAGTGATTTTAGAAGACCTATTCAACGATACCCCACACGATGGGGTAGACGACGAAAAAAATATTCATGACAGTCTTCACATGTAGGGGAGCTACCCTAAAAAAGATATTTTCCTAAATTTTATTTTACCACTTTGTCGGCGTAATTGATAAACATACCCTTACAAAATTACAGCTTTCTAGCACTAACGGTCTCTTAGCAAAACCTCGGACAGACAGACAGACGGACATGACGAAACTATAAGGGTTCCTTGTCAGAACTACGGAACCCTAAAAATTAAATACATAATAGGAAAAAATTAACTGAAGTTTACCCCACTATCGAAATAGTCCTGAGAATTATTGCTACCACACCTGTTACAGTTGCGTCTGCTGAAAGGAGTTTTTCGAGGCTTAAAATTATTAAAACATATTTGAGGAATTCGATGACACAAGATCGGCTTTCAGCCCTTGCTATTCTTTTAATCGAAAATGACGTAGCTCATCCCTTTTTTTTTTTTTTTTTAGGATGGGAAATCATCCAATGACTCCTCCCGCTCGGAGTGTCAGACTCTTACTGACTAAAACCCATCCGTGTTCCTTTCTTAGCCCTTTATGTTCCGGGGCAGCGGTAACCCTTTCGGACAATCCCGCTGCCCGGGCCGCCCCGGCAGGTCCCGCTGCCCCGGCAGGGTAGCTCATTCCTTAGATTTGAGATTTTAGTCTTAGGAAAAGCCGCAAACATCAATTATAAAATTTATCATCTCTGTATTTGTTAATTTTGTAAATCTTGCAATGTAAAATATTTTAAAACTCAAATTTTATAAACCAAACAACCAGACCTACTTTCGCATCACATACTTTTCACGAAGGACAAAGGGCCTCGCAAAGACCTGCCGCCCGGAGCCTCGCAATGGGTAAGGCCGCCACTGCATACTAATATTATAAATTCGAAAGTAACTCTGTCTGTCTGTCTGTCTGTAGGTTACCTTTTCACGCCTAAACCACTGAACAAATTTCGATAAAATTTGGCAGAGAGATAGATTGCATCCCGGGGAAGGACATAACATAGCAGTGGCGGCCTTACCCATTGCGAGGCTCCGGGCGGCAGGTCTTATTGCGAGGCCCTTTGTCCTTCGTGAAAAGTAGGTCTGGTTGTTTGGTTTATAAAATATGAGTTTTAAAATATTTTACATTGCAAGATTTACAAAATTAACAAATACAGAGATGATAAATTTTATAATTGATGTTTGCGGCTTTTCCTAAGACTAAAATCTGAAATCTAAGGAATGAGCTAGGTCATTTTCGATTAAAAGAATAGCAAGGGTTGAAAGCCGATCTTGTGTCATCGAATTCCTCAAATATGTTTTAATAATTTTAAGCCTCGAAAAACTCCTTTCAGCAGACGCAACTGTAACAGGTGTGGTGGCAATAATTCTCAGGACTATTTCGATAGTGGGGTAAACTTCAGTTAATTTTTTTCTATTATGTATTGAATTTTTAGGGTTCCGTAGTTCTGACAAGGAACCCTTATAGTTTCGTCATGTCCGTCTGTCTGTCTGTCCGAGGTTTTGCTAAGAGACCGTTAGTGCTAGAAAGCTGTAATTTTGTAAGGGTATGTATATCAATTACGCCGACAAAGTGGTAAAGTGGTAATTTTGGAAAATATCTTTTTTAGGGTAGCTCCCCTACATGTGAAGTGTGTCATGAATATTTTTTTCGTCGTCTACCCCATCGTGTGGGGTATCGTTGAATAGGTCTTCTAAAATCACTTGGGGGCTGCTAAAATTATTTTTTGCTCTATTTAGAAAATATTAAACTTTAAAGTGCAAATTTTTGTTCCAGTAGTCCCTCCCCCCTCTAAAAGCTAATCTGCTGACTTTAAAAATCTAGAAAAATTCACGATGATAGTGCATTTCATGAACTTTACAGGAAAATTATAGCGGTTAAGATAACTTGATTAGTTTGTTTTATTTATTTAATAAAATACCATAATAAATTATCATAGGTTTCACAATACTGCCGCTAGATGGCGCTGTACCAACGGGTTACGTTTTCACTCGAGTAAAGTCACATACGAACTTTGTTTAATTTTCGAATTACAATTTTGTGAATTGAAATAATAAGTTGGCAGCAATCGTACCCTTATTTTTTAGCTTTAGAAAGTGGTTATTGTTAGTTATTCAAATTTAAAGTCGATTTTTGTTATTATAAACTGTTCTCTGTTGCGCGAGGCCCCTGCAAGAGCGAGGCCCCGGGCGATTGCCCTGTTCGCCACCCCCTAAGACCGCCACTGGACATAGGATAGTTTTTATCGAAATACCTCGCGAGCGAAGCCGCGGGCAGAAGCTAGTAATTATACCCTCTAAGTATCGTTCAATCTTCATCTACCGATATGCGTTACTTATACGGTCAGCAAAAAAAGTCCATTAAAACTGTTACTTTTACATACCATCAAAATGGACACAAAACCATTCAATAAACTGTTTTTTAACTTTAATAAAAGCTAAAAGTTCGTAGATATTCTTTTTATTTTAAAGTTTTTAAAGTTAATATTTTATTCATGTTACTGACTATACCCTAGTTGAAACCAAATTATGTTTGTAAGAAAGAAAAGAAAGAAGAAAGAAAAAACGTTTATTTGCGGTGAACATGACGCAAAAAAAAATAACATACCTAAACACAAAAAATAATAAAAGGTAGGGGGGATACATGCGTCACATTCACTCAAAACGGCTGTAATTGTAATTTACAGTATGGACACGATAATAGTGGATAATGTTAATTACATGCATGTGTATCCATTGAAACATTTTAACAATATGGACAAACGGAATGTCGGCTAACACAACGAATTAACAGATAGATGGCGCTGTGCGTACGATCCTCTCTGAATGACTGGTTTCATTGAGGTACTTTTGCTAACATGAATCTATTCATATTAATAATATTATACATGCAAAAGTAAATCTGTCTATCTGTATGTTATCACTTCACGTCTTAGCTACTGAACCGACACTTCTGGTTGCCAGATAGGTAGCGGGACCTAGAGAAGGGCAAGCTTTTCATAACAGATATTAGTACAGATGAAGTCGCGAGCAACAGTTAGTGGTAAATGCATTCTATGATCAAATTAACGAAGCTCACCTCCTTTCATTCGTGGTGTAGTCGGTAGTTATGCAATAGTCTAATGCAACCAGCTGAGCCTTGCCGCCAACCACTAGCACTGATGTCCTAATGTCTACTGGGTATTTGCTCTGGAATTTAAACAAATGACACATTACATTCAATACAACAAGTACGTAAGTAGCCATTACCAGGGTTAGTATAAACATTTCGACAGACTTTATTAGTAAAAAAATATCTTAAATCTTATCCTACCAATACCTAATAATTGTTTTAGCCCCCTAAGAATTTTAGTGTCGTTAGTGTCGCTACAGATATATTCCACTTGCATAAACACTCAATCCCGTCACACCTAGTTCTAGTACTTAAGTACTGACTGAGAATCGAACCCGCACGCGACACTGCGTCTACAGTGCCGTACAGCGTCTGTCCGTCTCTCCGTTTTTTTTTTTAATTAACCGTCTTTAAAGAAGGAGGAGGTTTAGGTATGTTCGCCTGTATGTATGTTTTACTTATGATCATCGATATTTTCATCAATTGTGGACCGGTTATGAAAATTCCTTTATCATTTTATAGGGAAGCTCGCGCGGTGGTCCCAATAATGAATTTGTTATGTATTTATTTTAGTAGAAAATAGGAAGGGGCTAAAAATAAATCCGAATTTTACGGAATAGAATGACGAATAAACCCATTAAGGATTTCTTATTATTGAAAGGGAATTCACGAGCTGTTATGTACACGCGCGAGAGATGTTATTGAACACAAACAAAATCCTTGAACTCGTCAAGTTCTTTTGATAGGTACATATTAGCGAGTGTATTTGTCATCGTCTGAACTTGTTTATCATCTCGTACAGATTAAATGGAAAACTCACCGTTGACCTGTTATACAATTACAGTACAATTATAGCTCATTATACCTACATGCTGTTACCAATTATCAAATAATGTGGTCCTTATAAATCAAAGAAATGTATGTAAACATTTCTGATTGCCTACGAAATTGTTGACAAAATTTGCATAGAAACAGAAATATCGGATGGAAACAGTGTCTGTTTGTCATCTCGATGAATGAAAACAACTTTAATTTATTCATATATTATAATATTTACCCACCTAGCCTACTTATAGCTATACTGATTTAAACCGGTGTAATCTGGATTGCGAACAAGAATACCGATAAGATTACACGAGTCACAGTTGTTACTTGTTAACGCCGAAGAAAATTCAATAAATGTTTTTCGTGTGTTTTTAATTTTTTTTGAAGTTCTAATTTTTCTTATAACTTTTTAGACCTTTATATCCTGCATAAGCGTATGAAATTTCGGAAATTTCATTAAAATCGGTTCATTCATTTCGAAAAACAAGGGCTTGAAAGTTTGTATGAAATGCCGTACGGCGTAAACGCTCTTAACGTTCATATTTTCTGCATTTTCATTCTAAAATAAAAGAAATAACCAAACAAACGATGAGGGCGCCACACTAATAAAGCAAAACAGTCATTCATACATACATTATAATAAATTGAGTGTCCTGGCGTGGCTCCCCCTTCAATCATCGCGTCATAGTTCCTGTGGTCAATAAACAGCAGACCACCAGGTTTCAGGCACGTGGCGAAGTTCCTAAGGCACATCTTCTGAACTCTCTGGTCTCCGAACTCATCCAAAAGATGGGCAAAGGAGTTTCCGAGGCATATGACTGCGTCGAACTGTGTGTTGGGCAAGAAGGCTTCGATGTCACGAGGTAAACTTTCCCAGTTTGCTTCCTCTATAACTGAAATTGGAAAGGAAAACGTGATTAATTGCCTTTTTTTTTCGCACTTTGTGAATGACAAGCTATGCTTGGATATTAGAACCTTGATCGCGCTCCCTAATTGCGCAACACACTTAATCATACCATTACCATGCCATTGTTTCATATGTTTGAAACATTTGTTTGCTCATAATGCTCATAATCATCATAATCAGCCTATAACGTTCCCACTACTCGGACACAGGCCTCCTCTCTGTGAGAGGGAGTGGGCCGTAATCCACCACGCGGGCTCGGTACGGGTTGCTAGATGTCACATGTCTTCGAATTTTTGGTTCTAGGATATTTCAGTTTCCTCACGATGTTTCTTTCACCGTTTTGAGAGCAGTGGTGATGAAATAATTTACACAAAGTAATGCATCTGTCCGGGTTCGAACCTACGACCTACAACGCGTAAGTCGCGGCCGTTACCACTGGGCCACCACTGCTCAAACCAACCCATTGCTTCTGTTGGTGTGTTACGCAATCGCTCCGCAAGTCTCGGTTGTATTCCCAGCCCACCCTGTGGCCTAGGGATGTCCTAATTTTCAATTAATTGTTTTGTGTTTTTTTTTTGCTCCTATCTATGTAATTGGTTACGGGATAAGACCAATCACAATAATTTAATGTATATCCAGATAGGTAATTAATTAACTCATTGCAACGCTTAAATGAATCATGGGAAAATAATTCGAGAACTTTTTGTTTTCCTTCTAAATAATGCAGTGGAATAAGTACTAGAAATAAGGAAAATGCCATTTGTCTCTGTGGTAGCTGATTTAGCAGAATGAATATCCCAGATAAATCACTTCGAAATCAAAATAGAAATAGATGTGCCCCTTTTGACCTCATAGGATCAGTAATAATAAGTAGTACCTGAGGTAGGTAGCTGCAAGTAGTTAGTGGGGTTATTATTGAAAACACATATTATCACTTTCCTAACCCGAGAATCGAACCCAGGAGTCAAGAGAAACCCTTTGACTCCTGGGTTCGATTCTCGGGCCTCGGGTAGATTCATGTTTTGGTATCGATACATTCGATTATACCATCACGTCTGCGGAGTTTTGCTTACTAATTCAAATTGACCCTGTATATTATAGAGTAAATACTATATAATATACTTAAAAAAAATGGTACTTACTCCATTCGTCGTACTTGGAGTCTTTTCTCTTGTCCCACCGCGCTTTGAGTGCGTGCTTCAACATCTTGTCTGAGGCGTCCACGGACACCAGCTTGAAGCCTTCGTCGACCAGCATCATGGAGTCTATTCTGAAATACATACGTTCGGAAACTTAAAAATAATGGAGATAGCGGTGATGCTTATAATCTTCTTAGCGTGTCGATATGGTAATCTATATAGAGTCAGTCCAGAATTTGGTTACGGGTTTGGCACCTTCAGTAGCGTCCACCAGCTCCTGTAGCTTGCAGACAACAGGACACGCTGATGTGCCCCATTGTTTGTGGTAATGCTTAAAATGTACCTAGTAAGTATTAGAAGACGCAAATTTCTGAACAAGCTTTTTTCTACGGAAGTTTTGATGTGCTTAGTCCTTCTTTCTTATATTTATGGCTTAGTCACATCACTATGACTATTTATTAATTACTTACTTCTATCTAGCCTCAAGTCATGCCCCAAGCAAGATAAAATCTTAATGTAAAGTTATGAAGCGGGGCTTCCCCAAAATATCTCTCTCAATATACCTACTTATACTTACTACTGTGGTTTATCATTTATATTGTTTTATGTACCTACTTATTACTTTCATAGTTACTTACTGAATAGGTGCATTGTATAGTTTAGTTGGCATAGTTCAGTTCAATCAAACACAGGTACTAAATATTTTGCTATCGGAGTCTGTTGAAAACGGAGTTCCAAGTACCTACTGACTACCTACCTAGTCATGACTATCGATGAGCGTTATAATAGATAGGATAGGTACCTTTAGTTTCTGTTTGGAATAGAACCTAGGACCGCACGGCTAGCAGCCGGAGCAAAAGGTTAGGCTATCGAGGCTATAAAAAAAATTGTTGATAGACTATGTTCATTCAGACATTCCTCAGTGTTGTTTACTTTCACTATGATTGACTGCCTTGCAAATTCTGTGTTGAAATTGAAACCTAGTTAGGTCATAGAACTTAGTAACTTCAAGGCCACATTTTTGCAATTCCTTATCCTACTGTACAAAGAAGTTATACATATATTATGTAATACCTACTTGATAGAGTCCGTCTCACGAAAGAAGTTCCGCAGACGCGGCGCTGCAGGCATTATGCGACGGAGACATTTATCTTTATTTATATTTATCTCAACATCATATGTAAAAAACCAGTTACTGGGTTGTGGAGGTTAGATAGGCAATCGCTCCATGTAAAAAACTGATATTCTGCTGCATCCGGTTCGACTGTAAGCCGACTCCAACATAAGTAGTTGGGAAAAGGCTAGGCAGATGATGATGATCTCAACATCATATATTACAGGAGTCGGCTGAGCAACGAGGGTCGCTGTCGGAATGTTGCTAACTACGTAACAATTAGTTCCACTTATTGCCACAGGACTTCTTTTGTGGAACGAACTCTATCATATCAATCAATGATGTTATAAACTTCGACGCATATTGCTTCGTCATGATAGTACTTAAATTGAAAAATTTAGTAAAGACCAGATTCGAGTAGGTACATAATACCTATTCATTAGGTACATAATAGTATACATATAGGTGTACCTACCTGCTACCTTGTAGTGTCGAATTTTGGGTTGATTATTTAACGTTTAGTCTTTGAAAACTGCAATTTACTTCTTATGGTTATCGTGAAAAAACAACACACTGCGGGATAATTGCGTTACAGACTAACAGTAGTAGCAATGGCTAATGACATTCATTTTGACAATTCAAAACAAAATTCATTGCGTTATTTACGTTGTTAAGCGGACAAATTTTTCGAACATATTCGAAGCAATGGATAAGTAATATCCTTCAAAATGATTCAGATTGTGATTGTGATTGAAAGTGTGTTACGCCATTATAAGCAATGGTGCTGGACTAAGTCAAATAATAAATTCTATGTAAATGAGAACAAGTTGTAACTAGCTCAGCTGCATGTCTATAACGATGGTATTTTTTCATGTTGATAATGCCGGAACTGTAGTCAACTAGATAAACATGATTACTTATGTGATAACAATACCAGATTTCGTCAGTAAAATCTTGTGTCAAATGACTTTAAAGTTCAAAAGATAACAAGTGTTTATACATATTAACATGTATTCGCTAATATAACTGGGTAATCTGTAAAACTTAATAACAAAATAACTGTAATGATGCGAAATGCGATTCTGATGGAGATTCGATATCTACTTAGTAGGTATCTAAACATAAAGAAAGTGTCAAAATCATTATGAAACGTCCTGTCAATTTTCAGCGAAATTTTGTTGAATAAAACTTTGATTATTTTCGGTCAGAAGATGTTTTCAGAATTGATGCAGGTCACTTTTATTGCTTATTCCTATTATGCCCCAAATCTGCTGTCTACCACAGTAGGTAGGCATTCGTATTATGGGTAGGTAGGTATACAGTAAGGCGAATCACTCACTACAACGCGCCCCGTCGCGTGGCGCGTTGTAGTGTGTGTGTCTTAGGAGGAAGAAAAGATAAATTGGTTATTGAATAATAGGACGCAATTAATTAGGTTAGTCAAAAGAAACAAAATAGTAAGTTGGCCTTACCCAGTCCCACATGCTGTGTCAAGCACTTTCTTGCAGCCATTCTTCTTGAGGAGTCCGATCAGGAAGTCCTTGTAGTTCTGTGTCCTCTGGTTGCTGTCTCCTATGAACTTGTTCCATGTCCTGGCTGCCTTGCCGTCTGCGTACTGATCTTTCACACCCTCGGAAGGAATACCTTCAGATCTTGAATGGAAGACTTGATCGGCCGACATGATTTACTGCAGAAAGAGGAGTTTCTATGAGCGAAGGTGACAGAGCATTAGAAATGGATCTCTGGACGTAAAAATTGACACGTAGGATATACGGACGCGATCAATTCTGTAAATGTCTCACCGTGAAAACTTAATGTGCATAGTCAATATAGTCATACGTCACAAGCGGCACGCGCCGACGCGCGGCTGTAGAGGCAACTGCAGTCGTCAGTCAGCACGTTGTCGACGACTGCAGTTGCGTCTGCTGTTGACGCTTGCTGGTCGTGTGTATGCAGCCTTAGGTGAAGTCAGCATGAAGTGAACTGTCAATAGCGTCAACTCCTGCCCTCAGATGGATTGATAACCACCTTCACCTATGTTTCCACGGTAACATTTTTACAGAACAGACAGCTGATGTTAGTAGCTACCTTCATACCTATTTATCAAGTAGGTAGATAAGGGCAGTAGGTACCAAAGCTCTCAGTATAGGTGTACACCAGCAGTCTGTCGGTCGGATACTAACAAACAGCCTCTAAATATCGTAATCGCTTCATTTCATTCAACTATCAGATGACACAAGATGATGCAATGACCATAATATTATGTTTTTCTCTCTTATCAGCGTGATAACAGATTTAGAGCTCGAACGTTGATGTTACTCGGTAGAAATTATTGTGCTACTACCTAATTCCTTTCCATAACAACAAATATCTACCTTCCTACATAATTAGGTATGTAGGTCCTGTAGGTACCTACGTAGCAACATATGTAGCTGGATTCACGATTTTTAAAGTGTGGAATAAAAATTTCATGTAAGTAGGTATGGAAAGTGGCTTTTAATTATTTATTGCCCTTCAGTTGTACAGTTTCAGGAATTCAGGCTGTAAACTTGAGTTTGTAGTTTTCATGAAGTATCTAGTATGACCATCTATCTATTCGTTATTGACCTAATTTCTGTTGAACAGGGGACAAGCTTTTTTAAACTTGGGTATATTTATTTTTATGTGGTATCTATGGGTCGGGGGGATTTCGGGACCGGGACCGCGGTCCCGGATTCCACCTATAATTATTTTGAAGTGGTATTTTGGGACCACAAAACAAAAGAAGGTAAAGTACAGTTATCAAAAAGCTGATATAATATTTTGATCAACAATTACATGAATTAAAGTAGGTACCGGTACAAAATAAAGGGTAATATTATTTAATTGCACTTATAAAAGGATAGTTGTAGTTATAAAATAAAATAACAATATCTCAATCAATTTGATAGTATCACCCATAGCTCAATTTTTAACGCCCTGCAGAATCAAGACATAGACACCCTTACATTAATCTTCTAAAAATTATTTATTTGAACAGCACTGCAGCGATATAGATCAGTTCCATGACAGGACCGTCCTTCCAGATAGAGAAAGGAGTTAAGCAAGGCGACCCGCTGTCTCCGAAACAATTCACAGCTGTGCTGGAGGAAGTCTTCCGAAAGCTGGCAGCGGGCTCGACAGAAAGAGGCATTATGGTCGGCCATAAGAGATTATCTAATCTCCGTTTCGCCGACGATATTGTGCTCTTTTCGTCTTCAGCCTCCGAGTTGACACAGATGCTAGACGATCTTGGCACGGCAAGCCTAGATAGAGGTCGGACTTCAGATGAATATGTCAAAGACCAAGTTGATGACGAACAGCGCGCATCGCAGGATCACAGTAACGGGTGGGGAGGTTGAATACGTTGATGAGTATCTCTATCTTGGTCAAATAGTCTCTTTCCAGGCAAGACAAAATAAAGAAGTTGCAAGACGCACCGAAAATGCCTGGAAGAGCTATTGGGCCATGAAAGACCTAATGAAGGGTGATCTTCCTTTGTCCCTTAAGAGAAGACTCATGGACGTGTGATTACTTCCCATCCTCACATATGGTGGTCAGACATGGTCTTTGACAAATCAGCAGAGGTCCACACTCGAGGTTTGCCAGAGGGCTATGGAACGGAGTATTCTGGGTATCAAACTAACAGACCGGGTTAGGAATACGACCATCCGTTCCATCACAAAGATAACTTACGACCCAATGGGTCCCTCTTAATGGCAAGCGACATCGTGGCAGGCCCAGACGGAGATGGCGGGATGAGCTAGACTCCTTCAACAAGAACTGGTCCTCAGCAGCTTTGAGCAGAGAGAAGTGGAAAGAGAGTAGGGAGGCCTTTGCCCTGCAGTGGGACATCACAGGCTAATAATAATATAAATATCTCAATCATGTAAGTATAAGAGAAGAGAGAGAAGTAAGGAGAATTATGATTTGCGCGCACGTAGTGCTATTTCTCTGCCCTGCAGCTATACGCAGTCGCTTCTTTGTCATGGGCCACGGGTTCTAATAACGGCAGTGGTTATCTAAATGTGCAGTTTTGAGATGCATCTTGAAGAGAAAGTGTGAAAAACAATAAGCGAAATATTTAGTGCTGTAGTGTTTCTACTTAAAAAGGTAAGAGTAATTACTTTTAACTTTTTCTTTAGTAATAAATGATTTTTCTTTAACAGGCTAAATTAAAATAAGCTATAAAATAAATTCAATCATACGTTTGCTAATTAACAATTAGTATAAATGTTTCTTTTTAAACTTTCGCGATTTGTATATAGTAACATGGAACGGGTCTTAATCGCGTCTATATTTTAAAAGGTTTGCGAAAGGGTGTTCAAAAGGTATTAAAATTTAATACCTCTGTATTTAATTTTAATACCTTTTCAACACATTTACAAAAAAATGCATTTACGAAGCCTGTATGTGCGTAAAACCAAAACTGTAAAAAGTAAAGCCCAAACTTTTATTTTGTCTTTTACTTTGTGTTTGATTGTGATTATTATTTTAAATATTGACGGTTGTTTATTAGTGCTTGCTCGAATATAATATTCTAATTTTTTTGGTTGACCTTACTTTCCCAAGACATAATTTTGTTTATTTTATTTGTGGTCCCAAAATACCACTCAATTGTACTACCTATAGGTGGAATCCGGGACCGCGGTCCCGGTCCCAAAAGCCCCCCGACCCGTATCTATACCAATAATAAAACTGGAGAGTTTGTTTGAACGCGCTAATCTCTGAAACTACCAGTCGGTTTAGAAAAAATCTCTTTGCATGTAGTAGCTCTATTCTTGAGGAAGGCTATAGGCTACTTTACATCACGATCCTAGCGTGACATTAGGAGCCGAGCACAAAAGAAAAAAATCAGGCGGAATGGTAAGCAAAAACGAAGTAGATATAGTTAGTGCGGGCAGGCGATGCGATGCGACGAAGTGGGTCGGGGAATAAGAAATTTCACGCGGTCGAAGTCGCGGGCAGAAGCTAGTGGTATGATATGTAAGTAATGGTTCAACGGCTGGGGCGTTAAGCTGGTGAGCGAGTTCGAATCCCGTCTGATGTACGGTGTGGCAACATTAGAAGACTACCTATCATAAAGAAATTGTTATTGTGACCGGCCATTTTCCAGCTAATTATTAATCAATCACTTCTTAGATAAATGTATGCACAGCCACATATAAATGAAATTCTAATTCATCCATAACTGCTAATTTAATAAAATATGTTTTATTTTAGGTACTTACCAAGTACTCTGTACACTTAGATATTTTAAAATCTGGAATTCCAAATCTCTATGGTAAAAAAAAATTGAGTTGGTATTTAAGTCTAAAAACTTGTTATTAAATTCTCGGAATTGGAATACTTGTTTACAATCAATAAATGCGTAGTTTTTTCATTAAAATGAAAACAACTTCATTCACGTCAATTATCAAAGTATTAACAACTGTCGTAGGACACAGGTTCAATTCTTGGTTGAAGTAAATATCATAATGGCCTATGGGATGTCACCCCATGCGTGGCACATGTAAACTCACAACACATTGCATCAGTTTCTTTAACGACTGTTGATCAGCAAGTACATAGAAAATATATCTCCGTGAAAAATAATACAGGCCCTTACCACTTACCTACTTACAAAAATTCAAAACAGGCGCTCTTTGTTAAATAATTCAGAACTATGCACGAATACGTTTGTCTCTTTTTATTATGTCACGTAATTATATGAGTAACTTACAAGGTTGGTTACCGCTCGCGGAGACGTCGCGAATCTGACTGATTGAGTTCCTGAGACGACGCGAGTTATAACCGTTTTATGTGCACACTTGAGCGCTTTCTTATAGACATTAAACACCAGTTGAAAACAAAATGTGTAGTGTAATGAAAAATAATATTATACACACCTTTAGTCTACCGTTCGTGATTAGGTGCCGTCTAGCCAGGTTTTTACGGATTTGCTATAGGTTAAAAAGGCTTATGACAAACGGGAAAGGGTAGGGTTTTTGTCGTCATGT
Source organism: Gortyna flavago (assembly GCA_963669345.1). Lineage (NCBI taxonomy): Eukaryota > Metazoa > Arthropoda > Insecta > Lepidoptera > Noctuidae > Gortyna > Gortyna flavago. The sequence goes on from OY770130.1 coordinate 1,652,553, forward strand.
GTTCGTTGTAAATAAGGAAAATGGAAAAGTGGTTTCATCATGGGTCAATGATTGGAGATCAACAGTTTAAAAGAGCATAAGAGCTCTTCTGACTAAGTGTCCACTTCAAGAAGTTTAGGCAGGTTCTCTCAGTCACCTGCCTGTCGCTGGAAAGTCTCATGATTCCGTAGGTGCTTATTGTTACCTTCATCGTCATCATCAGCCTACAGATGTCCACTGCTGGACATAGGCCTCTCCAAATGAAGAGTTTTTTATTCAGCTCGATTTTCTGCAACTCTCTTCCAGCTGCTACCAGCCACCCTGGGAAGATCGTCGCTACATCTAGCCTGAGGGCGTCCTAAATTACGTTCGCCGATTCGCGGTCTCTACCTAAGGTCGGTTGTTACCTTCCCTACGTTATTTTGGTGATTATTCCGTAAAAAGGATGTCATAATGTTCACATTAGGATATCCTTTACAGAAGAACATTCAGGAAATGAACTTTAAAATTAAGTAGATGAGAGAGACAAGAGTACCTTTAGGTTCCATCTAGGGACCTAAAATAATCTAATCCTTATGGATCTCGTAGGTATATATTATGTAAATATATTGATCTATTTCCTTATTAATAAAGATAACATACCTACTTGTTGCGTAACTAACAGCAAAATAACAATGAATAGACAGTCATTCGTGGTGAATGACAGTGCAACTTTTAACGATGACAGAAGTAGGTATAATTTAAGTTAGCGCAAGATTCACGATCGCACTTTGACTTAAGTAAAACAAGCGTTCCATACAAATATGAACCTTATTAATATGCCAATAATGTTCATATTCGAACACGAACATAAGTACTTTACAAATAAAATCTAATATAAAAATCTCGTGTCACAGACAGTGTTTGTTATCGAACTCTTCCGAAACGGCTTGACCGATTTTTTTAATGTGTTTATTTGGTAGGTCTGATAATAGGTCGTAGACTATTTTTTTCATCACTAAGTCACACTTGCACCACAAATCACTAAATAAATATGTAGGGACATTAAATACTAAATACAGGTTCTTAGTTGAGCTGATACGATTGCTTGAACTGACTGGACAGCACTCTAATTGTTTAACACACTATCAATCACAATCTGAATAATTTTTAAGGACATTACTAACCCTTGCTTCGTATGTTTGAAAAAATTGTCGAAGCGTTTACGCCGTACGGCATTTCATACAAACTTTCAAGCCGTTGTTTTTCGAAATGAATGAACCGATTTTAATGAAACTTCATACGCATAAGCAGGATACAAAGGTCTAAAAAGTTAGCTGAGAACATTTTCGAAATGTCTTATTTAAAAAAAGATAACTGCAAATCTCTGTTACTATGGAAACTTTAAAATCGGTCTAATTTGGCTGTAACACAATTTTTTGAAAATGTTCTCAGCTAACTTTTTAGACCTTTGTATCCTGCTTATGCGTATAAAGTTTCAATAAAATCTGTTTATTCATTTCGAAAAAGTTTATTGCTTGAAAGTTTGTATGAAATGCCGTACGGCGTAAATGTTGTTGAACTGTCAAAATGAAAGCCAATGCTACTGTTAGTGTGTAACACAGTTACCCCACTGGTCCACTCAATCTGTGTGGCACTTTCCTCAAAAGACCATTTCAGACAACAATTTATTTACATGGCCTTCACATGATGGTTACCTATTACCAAGATTAGGTATGTCTGGACTTTAGACCTCTGAGCTTGTTTCGGTCTTTCTTCTCAGAGTAGTCAGATAGGAAACGCCAATCTCATCCTTTTTCCAAGATATATTTATACTATGTACAAGTGTTTAAAAAATAAAAGGAAAAGAAAAAGGCAGGAGCTCATTGGGCATCAAAAATTCGTCCGCATCGCTGTCAATGGGATAAGTGCCCAAAAGGCTGGCAGCATTGCCACGTTGAATGGCAATGCTTATTCTTTGGGCTAAAAATAGGCCAGCCCTCTGGTCACGCGTAGAGTCAACCAACCGCTTGGCGATTTCCCGAAATATTCGGTGAGCACCCGGACCCCAAGGCCCTAGTGTTTCAACCCCAAACGGCTCAAACATATAGCACCCAATAAGGTTGTTATATTTGCGCCGTTTGAGGTATTCTGCTCCTGCAGCAGCCGCCCCAGCACAGCCCACCGTGCTAGGAAGATGGGATGGCGCGAGGGTGTCGACACAGGTTGCATCCCACACCAAAGGCCTACCCAACTTCCAAGGCATTATGGTCATTCCATCTGGCCTCTTCCCATCGTCGCCTGCCAAGCCATTAGGTTCTAAAACAGCTGGCACCCCGGCGGTGACAAGAGCCTGACGGATAATTTCGTTAATGCTCGCATGCCGTGCCATCTGACCAGCGCTCTTGCTGCAGGAAAGACCATGGTGTCCGAGGCAGTCGACTGATACACCGCAATGACAGCGATGTGGAGCTCCGCAAGGAGCGCCCAGACGCAAACATGTAGCGAGCCGGAATGTTGTGTCACCCAGCATAGTGCCTATGTTGGGTGACGGTAGCGCCTGAAGCCAAAGGCCCGACTCCCATTCACCCACAGCCAGCAGGCGGGCACGCTCAGCAGTATTGGTGGACGTATTAATAAGTTTATTCCGTACCAACCTGCAGAGCGGCTCATCCCACTGTCTCTGGGAAGACGGGTTCTCGGGCTGAACCGTGTCCGGGCAAGCCAATTTCCAGGCGTTCACCGCATCGGTCAAACACGGCACTTCAGAGTCAACCTGAGCAGGAATTAAGATTTGTGTGGTTAACTTTTCTGTGCTGTGGACCGAGGATAGGAACGCCGGTAAGCTTACACTAGAAATTTTTCCAAGTAGGTATAGGCTGTTAAATGTTTGCCACCCTTACCTCTACAATAGTCAGTAGTTAAGGTCCTAGATTATTTTTACAATCCAATAATATTTTGATTGAAATTACACAAGAAATAGTAGCTTTTGGTTAATTTCTGAGCGCATCAAAGCTCAATCATGTACGAATAATAAGGCGGAATGTAAGCTCAGTGGCGGATTATAAAGAATACCGGAGGGCCGACGAAGCCGGGGCGACAAAAAAAGTTTGGCCGCTCCCCGATCTTCTGAAGTTCTGAGTATGTAGGTATATTTAGGCATATATAAGTACCTAGGTACCTAGTAACATTTTGCAGAAATTGAATAATTACAACGAAAAAAAATATTTGCTCGTCACGGACATTTTCATCGAAAAGTAAGAATGTGGCATGCAAGAGCGAATGTGGCGACTGGCGATGGTGAGTCTTACAAGGCCGTCTCGTAATTCTCAGTTAGGTTTCTTTTGAACATTCATACGGCATTGTTGAATTATGCAGAAACCATGAGAATGAAGGGGACGTAGGATAGGATTTTTTTGCAAACCATCTTGTTATGTTAGATTTTCTTTTGACTATTTATACAGAAACAGGAGTTACCTACTTGTTGACTTAGGTATGCTGGAAAGCCTGACAACCTGACAACTAAGAGAATGTTGACAAGAGCAATCGAAGCGACCTCGAAAATTTTTAGCACCCTACATTATAATTTTGCATATGGGGGCCTCCAGGCGCCTAACAGTGGCGCGGAGTCGGATTCGAGGCGCGGAGTCCATCTTTTTTTGTAAGTCTATGCAACATTCTGTCTCTGTCATCTTCAATTAATGATCGACGGAAATAGAACGATTTTTTAAATTCGTTTAGTGTTAAAAATATGTAAGTATACGTACCTACCTATGTTTTTGTTTCATAATTATGACCATACCTACCTACTCAGTCTTTGTTATAAATATGGCAATTGTAGGTACCTAGTACGTTGTCATCGCGATGACGTAACATGTACTTGGATGATGTAGGATGTTATCGTCAATTATTAGGTCACGTTACGATAGCGTTGTTATGTTACACCGGGGATGCGTGAACTCCACTTTATCATTATTATAACAAGTTTTTGTTCCGGAGTTAAAAGATTTTACTTATGTGAAAAACTCGTGTCGATGTGCCTGTGATGAAATGTTCATATTGTTTTTTTTCGATTATTTTTAGGGTTTCTTGACTTATTGAGAGCTTATCTGGCATACTAGGAGTTCGTTATTGGGGTTATAAGATAGTGTAGCATACAGGTACACTGTACAGGCACAGCCATTCTATAAATGGGTGCAAAGTTTGCGAATTGCGTGTTTTTACGTTGGTTCTATTATCTTTTTTACCGACTTCAAAAAAAGGAGGAGGTTCTCAATTCGTCGGACTCTTTTTTTTTATGTATTTCCCCGATTTCTCGAAGACGTCTTTACCGATTTGGAAAATTTTTCTTTTGTTTGAAAGGGTATACTTCCCAAGTGGTCCCATGATCATCAGGTCAGGATCTGATGATAGGATCCCAGGGAAATCGAGGGAAACCCTCAAATTTTATTGGCAAACCTACAGCGATATGGATATTTTTTAGAGTAACTTGAGCATTTGTTCTCGGAAATCATCATTTGGTAAAGTGGAGCTGATGATGAAGACCACAGACGGCCATCGGAACTACTCAATGATAAATATTTTACGGATTGCGATTCGATTAATTTATTATGGTTGCTAAGCTATTTATGCTCGTCACAATGCTTATGGTGAATGGTTGTTGAGGAGTTCTCCTGGTAAAAACCAGTAAAACCTCAACAATAAAAAAAAATAAAAACATTTTACAAATGAAACAACCGACTTCCAAAAAAACTACAATGTGATAAATAACTTTAATTTCGGAAGTCGGTGTCAATAAACGAAAATGCAGGACCAACGACACCGACTTCCGAAATTAAAGTTATTTATCACTTTGTAGTTTTTTTTTGGAAGTGGGTTGTTTTTTTTGTCTTGCCATAAGTAGGACCTACTGTGCAAAATGACCTTTTTCTGTCAACGCTACATAGGTACACTGCCTGGAAAAGGTACCTAAGTTTTGTTTATCCCGTATGGAGTTTCGTAATGTCACTCAGGCTGGCTGGACAAATCTTCAAAATAGCTCGCATTTAACTAGGTCAATATTTTATGTGACGGCTAAACACCATTATTTCAGAATTTGTGACGCGACAGAATCTTAGATAATCGATCGAAAACGTGTCCAGCCATCTTGAAAAACCACTTTTCGCTGGTCTCTCAAACTCGGTAACGGAAGTGATTTTGACGACTTTTTGCATATCAACGGGCGTCACATAAGTTTGTGACAGGCATCGAGCTAAAAGTTTTGTGATACGTACAGCGGTTTAGTAGAAAAATGCAAAAATCTGTGTCCAGCCATCTTGATTTTACGTATAAAACTTTTGGCTGGCACTTCCGAATCTCAATAACGGGAGCGTTATCGAATATGGTTCCTTTACTAACATTTAGTGACGCAATTTGTGACAGTAATAACGTTTGATTTATGGCGTCACATGTAAGGGTTTACGAGAAATCAATAAAAACTTAATGTCCAGCCAGCCTGAGCTCAAGCTGGCTGGACACATGTATCTCCGCTGCGTGATGATCTACGGCCTTCGAAATATGTTCAAATTTTTGTGACGGGGACGATAATGATTTACTGAATTCGTGATGGAGAAACTTTGAGTACCTAGTTTCAAAGATATTGATCATTTAAGTTTTCCCATACAAACATCCATTAATATTGTGAGGCGACCATAATTTTTACATAAATAAAGTTTTTTTTTTTAAATCGACTAATCGGCCGTTAGCAGCCACGCCTGCTTTGTATTTGATTTTCATAGATGGCGCTAAGAAAACATCGTTCCCGTCATCGACCCCCCCCCCCTTCCTCACTTCTACACTTTTGTCTTCTATCATGTATGGCGAAAGCGCCAGGGTAGCCCGCGAAATAATTTTTTTTGAACGTTTCTGCAATTTGCTGGTCAGTAGGGCCTATTAAGTTGTACGGGTTGATTAAAATATAATTCGCGGCCGTAACAAATATGTATTTACAGAATTATAACCTATAAATAAGATCATCACGCAGCGGAGATACATGTGTCCAGCCAGCTTAAACTCAGGCTGGCTGGACATAAAGTTTTTTTTGATTTCTCGTAAAACCTTACATGTGACGCCATAAATCAAACGTTATTACTGTCACAAACTGCGTCACTAAATGTTAGTAAAGGAACCATATTCGAAAACGCTCCCGTTATTGAGATTCGGAAGTGCCAGCCAAAAGTTTTATACGTAAATTCAAGCTGGCTGGACACAGATTTTTGCATTTTTCTACTAAACAGCTGTACGTATCACAAAACTTTTAGCTCGATGCCTGTCACAAATTTATGTGACGCCCGTTGATATGCAAAAAGTCATCAAAATCACTTCCGTTACCGAGATTGAGAGACCAGCGAAAAGTGGTTTTTCAAGATGGCTGGAGACGTTTTCGATCGATTATCTAAGATTCTGTAGCGTCACAAATCTATACTTGTAAATTATATATAAATTCTGTACATTGAAAATATCAAAAAAATAAATGGCAGGGGTGTTACTAGACCGACACCGAACCCAAAAATGTGATTAAATTATTTTTTTTCTGTCTGTCTGTTTGGTAAGGTATCACGCAAAAACTACCGGTTCGATTACGATGAAACTTGGTACCTACTTATAATTATTCTTTAATATCCTGGGCACCACACTGGGTACTTTTTATCCCGGAAAAGTATACTTATACAATAAAAAACAACTTAATTTTGCGGTTCGATCCCTAGACCCGATTACTGTACCAACCGCAAATCATAAGTTTGTCATAGGTTACGTCACCCGCAGTAAAGTTCACTAAGGGGCGCTGCACACGGCTAAGATACTATAATATTTTGTCTAAGATACAATATCGCTCGCCATACAATTCAATGGACTATCACACACGACGAAGATAATAAATAATCCATACTAATATTATAAATTCGAAAGTAACTCTGTCTGTCTGTATGTACAGACGCCAGCACATCAAGCTACTACAATCTGTCAAATTTCTTTGATAGATTTTCAACTTTATCGCTAAAGTATAAGGTTCAAAGTTGAATGGGAAAATTTGACAGTTTCGGGTAGGTTGATGTGCTGGCGTCTGTACCTTTTCACGCCTAAACCACTGAACGGATTTCGATAAAATTTGGCAGAGAGATAGATTGCATCCCGGGGAAGGACATAGGATAGTTTTTATCGACATACCTCGCGGGCGAAGCCACCGGCGGAAGCTAGTTTTGAAATAAGGGTGTTTAGCCGTCACATAAAATGCGAGCTATTTTGAAGATTTGTCCAGCCAGCCTGAGTGACATAGTTTCGTATACCTATACCTAATAAGGAAAAAAGGGTTTACGTACATTAGGAAAAACAACACTTTCCTGTAAAAGTCAAATCGCACTGAGCGGCCTTTTGTTAGTGTTCCACAACTAAAGGATGCCAACGGGACCCTAATGGCTAAGCCTCCGCTGTCCGTCCGTCCGTCTGACAGCGTGCTGTATGAACCGTAATAGGTTTTTTTCACAGATTGTGTATATCTATAGCAGCTATAATAATAAAAATAAAATAAAGTTAAAGGGAGCCACACAAGAATTTTGTATTTGGCCTTGTGGTACGGAACCCTTCGCGTTCGGTTTTATTTTAAATCGACCTTAAATCAATCCATCAATTACCTTACCTCATTGTTCGTCTTGTGAAAATTCAAATAGTTTTAATGTACACCCGTCACCAGTCATCCTGATATTTACAATGCGTTTAGCTTCAGCCTTGTGACGAACAGACAGACGTCTTTCTCGGTACAGCCAACCACACAATTGTGGTAACAATTCGACATTGACAACCCCTTTATTCCGTGGCAGTAAGAGCGGTTTTCGTAGCGCAAGTGACGTTCAGTTGATTGTACCTTTTGGGTAAAAAAATAATGAAAAAAGGAAATTAAACACAACAATATTTTAACATGACATTTAATTATCATGAAAACATAGTCTCAACTTAATTAAAATGATTGTTAGAAGTTTGGAACTTATTCCAACGTACACAAGGGATTAAATTGATATTTCACGTAGCCTTTAGTCAATAATAGAGAATTTACTCAACTATAATAAAATATACCATATATAATTATATTTATTATTATAATAGAAGGAAATATAAGGATTTCCGTTCGGTATACATAAAACAGTATTTCTACAAACTGAGTTTAAGGTTGCCTTTGTGTCAATTTTACCTCTTCATTTCAATAATACATATCATATCATGAAGACACTAAGGCAGTTTATTATAACATCTGTAATAATGACAGTATAAAGTGCTTCTGCCTTCTACAATACTGCAACTTCATGTAAACACAGCGACATATACAACCCCGGTCGGTCGGTCAGGCTTATTAGCAATAACAAATAGTTTGACAAATTACTGAAATACCTACATTGTGTCTTCGGCAATTGAAAATCTTGAATGACAATTAATTAAAGACTCATAGGGTTAGTTACAGCAAACTGTTAATTAGAATCTAAGTACTATTCCCGGAGTATAATTTGACTACACCCGTCAAGATTATTTAACTTTTGAAAATTATCAGAGCTTTCAAACTATAAACTAAACAAAAAAAAAAACAACTCTGTTTCCTTCGCTCGGCATTAAACATTAATAATGTTACTTCCAGCAAAATAATTATACATTAAGTATGTGGAGAGTCCTATGTCCAGCATTGATTGTAGAACATATTTTCTATTATTAAGTGGGTCGGTTATTCAAGAAAAAAAAAAAAAAAAACGCTCTAGCAAACTTTGGTGTCAATGCAAAAGGGCACCAAACACGAGGGCTGGCCAAATAAAAAGAAATAATACTTCGTATAGATGAGAAATTCATGTTTCGCGTTACAAAAATACACTATCACGCTGCATTTACGTAGTACGTACCTGTACGAGAAACATCATCCCGTTTGAATTGTCCGCGCAACATGTCTTTCTCTTCCATACTTCTCTATTACGAGATCATGAAGTGTATTATTTCTTTTTCTGTTCCTCCTCCTAGATACAGCCAACATCCGTAGCATCGATGCCCAACATCGCCAGATCATCCATTTCCTCCTTCTTCCTGGCAACATTTCCATTCTCCTCTTCTTTAAGTTTCTGTTGTTGCGGCGTTGGTTTTTCTACTTTAATAGGCCTGTTTTCAAGTTTAGGTTTTGGTCTGTTTTTGTGGTGTTGTCTAGGTTTGGGGCTTGGTACCAGGGGCACATGAGTGTCGTAGAGTTGTGTGCGCGGCTGGAAGAGTGGTCCGTTGAGGTCGAAGCCGAACATCTGCGTCATTTGTGTCTGCATGAGGGGGAGGGGCGGGAAGGGGGGCATTACCCCCCCTAAGCCTGGCACGAAGCCAGGGGGCAGGGGGAACAGGCCGTCTCCTTGAGATAGGTCGGGCTTTACATCCGTGGGGAAGATGATGTCTAGAGCGTCCTGGAAGTCTTTAGGGAGCGTGGGCTGCTGGGGAGGTTGCGGAGTCGGAGGTCTGTAACAGTAATGATGCTCGTTAACGAAGTTTACCGATGTCTTATGGTGAGCACACATAGGTATGTGAAACGAACATGCCGTGCAAATATCTGCAATGCAACATGTAATAACACACGCTGACACAAATTCGCCCTGTTGTTAGGTTACATTTCATGTTGCATTGCTTATCTTTAGCCAGCATGTTCGTTTACACGTATGTGTACCGACCATTATTCAGGTAAGAAAAGGACAAAAAGGAAACAGACGGTTACAATTGAGTGCTCTAAATTTAATCTGCTCCTAATAAAAGGACTTGTTAGTTTAATGGAATTTTTCACCGGCAAAAATTTCGAACTTCCATACAAAGTTTCATTCCCTTTTTGGGTTGAATTTATAAAATTCTCTCGTTAGTGCTCACAAGGAAATCTTGTACAAAATTTTATGCTTCGAGACCCTGTGGGTTTCAGCTAATTTAAGCGTTGTTTGTTAGTGAATGAATTTAAGATTTTTGTGAAGTAGATTATTGAATATGTCAGTGACTCACGGCATGAGCTGCGGTGGCGGCTGCGCAGGCGGCGCGGGCGGCACGTAGGCGGCGGGCGGCGCATGCGCAGGCGCCAGCTGCGCGGCCGGCGCATGCGCAGGCGCCAGCTGCGTGGGCAGCGCCAGCGCAGGCGGCCCGATGTCCACCTGCGCCTGCCGCTCCAGCTGTGCGCGGGCTATCTTCTCCTTGAACTCCGCCACCTTCAGGTTGGGCAGTGAGAACCAGTGTTAGCATATTTACATAGTAAGGTAGAAGAATAACATCGAGAGCATTCTTTCATCGATTTTCTTGGCATTTTTAGAAAGTATCGAAAAACAACGAAACAATGATGATGTCCCTAATTAATGTCACTCAGGCTGGCTGGACAAATCTTCAAAATAACTCGCATTTAACTAGGTCAATAGGGCATTTTATGTGACGGCTAAACACCCTTATTTCAGAATTTGTGACGCAACAGAATCTTAGATAATCGATCGAAAACGTGTCCAGCCATCTTGAAAAACCACTTTTCGCTGGTCTCTCAATCTCGGTAACGGAAGTGATTTTGACGACATTTTGCTTATCAACGGGCGTCACATAAATTTGTGACAGGCATCGAGCTAAAAGTTTTGTGATACGTACAGCGGTTTAGTAGAAAAATGCAAAAATCTGTGTCCAGCCATCTTGATTTTACGTGTAAAACTTTTGGCTGGCACTTCCGAATCTCAATAACGGGAGCGTTTTCGAATATGGTTCCTTTACTAACATTTAGTGACGCAATTTGTGACAGTAATAACGTTTGATTTATGGCGTCACATGTAAGGGTTTACGAGAAATCAATAAAAACTTAATGTCCAGCCAGCCTGAGCTCAAGCTGGCTGGACACACGTATCTCCGCTGCGTGATGATCTACGGCCTTCGAAATATGTTCAAATTTTTGTGACGGGGACGATAATGATTTACTGAATTTGTAACGGAGAAACTTTGAGTAGTTTCAAACATATTGATCATTTAAGTTTTCCCATACAAACATCCATTAATATTGTGAGGTGACCATAATTTTTACATAAATAAAAGATTTTTTTAAATCGACTAATCGGCCGGTAGTAGCCACGCCTGCTTTGTATTTGATTTTCATAGATTTCGCTGAGAAAACATCGTTCTTAAGGTGAAAACGCCAGGGTAGCCCGCTAAATTCAATTTATTTTACGTTTTTTGCAATTTGCTGGCCAGTACTAAGTTTTACGTTGATTAAAATATGATTCGCGGCCGTAACAAACATGTATTTACAGAATTATAATCTATAATTCATCAACACAACTCTCTAAGACCAAGTAATCCTACCGAATGACTATTTCATGAAATCTTGACATTTTAGGATTACACTAAGTTAACAAGTTGTATTACTGATTGTAATGATTATAATTCTGTAAATAGATATGTTTTACGACCGCGAATCATATTTTAATCAACGAACCACTTAATACTGACCAGCAAATTGCAAAAAACGTAAGAAAATTTGAATTTCGCGGGCTACCTTAGCGCTTCCTCTTTAAATACCTACAGTTCGTATTAATATCAACAAAACACGGATTTTCATCCATTAAAGAAAACACCTTAAAATATACTTAGTCCTACATAAAACCTACATTATTGGTAACCCTACTGCAGTGTTTGTATGGGAAGATTTAAATGATCAATATCTTTGAAACTACTCAAAACTTCTCCGTCACAAATTCAGTATATCATTATCGTCCCCGTCACAAAAATTTGAACATATTCCGAAGGCCGTAGATCATCACGCAGCGGAGATACGTGTGTCCAGCCAGCTTGAGCTCAGGCTGGCTGGACATTAAGTTTTTATTGATTTCCCGTAAACCCTTACATGTGACGCCATAAATCAAACGTTATTACTGTCACAAATTGCGTCACTAAATGTTAGTAAAGGAACCATATTCGAAAACGCTCCCGTTATTGAGATTCGGAAGTGCCAGCCAAAAGTTTTATACGTAAAATCAAGATGGCTGGACACAGATTTTTGCATTTTTCTACTAAACCGCTGTACGTATCACAAAACTTTTAGCTCGATGCCTGTCACAAATTTATGTGACGCCCGTTGATAAGCAAAATGTCGTCAAAATCACTTCCGTTACCGAGATTGAGAGACCAGCGAAAAGTGGTTTTTCAAGATGGCTGGACACGTTTTCGATCGATTATCTAAGATTCTGTTGCGTCACAAATTCTGAAATAAGGGTGTTTAGCCGTCACATAAAATGCCCTATTGACCTAGTTAAATGCGAGTTATTTTGAAGATTTGTCCAGCCAGCCTGAGTGACATCCTAATTATACAAAAATAATTAGGTAAAGTGGGGCTTTGCTCGTTTGGTCTAAAAAGAACCGACCTTTAGATAAAGTACAAACAAGTGACCAAGACGTACCTTCTTCTGTATCTCAGCATCCATCTCCTCCCGTCTCTTCTTGCTCACTTCCTCTTCGTCCTTCTTCTTCTGTTCTTCCTTTTTCTGTTCCTCGGTTTTGGAATTCTTTCCCAAATGCTTGTAAACAGGCATTTTTCCTATAGCAAATATATTATACAGACACATTCAAATTAGAGGGGTCAGAGTTGTTATCGCATCAGCTAGTGGAAACACCATCCAAATTGCGGAACACACTTTCTATCACAATCCGAAGGATTTTGAAGGAAATTCATAATACATTGCCTCATAATAATATATTTGAAAAAATAATCTCCTCGACAACGTATACTACGCAATGAATATTTTTAAATTGTCAAAAATGAATAGCATTGGGATTGTAAGTGTGTTACACAAAGGTCATCTCATGTCCGTACCCGTCGTGACTGTCATTAGGGCTGTCTAATGGATTGTATCAAGACGATACACAGCAGCATAGCCCTTCTTGCTAACATGTAACCCGGTCGCGTCTGTCTGCGACTTTTCAATTTTTGATCATGAATTCATGACATTAGGAGGGCTGAGCAAAGGATATACTGATGACATTAAATAGTAATTTAAAGGCTCTCCCCCACAGGCGAGTTATTATCGGTCGATAATATCGGATGCGTACACGGACGTGAGGATCTCTTAAATGTGGCGATATCTGTTTTCAGTAAATTTAGTATTAGGACGGCCACGAAGTTACAAAATGCTGCGATAATAAATGCGCAATAAAAGTAGCACACTTGCGTTAATCCGCCCTATGATATTTCGATATGAGTTCTTAGAACATTTTGTATTAGGACGTGCTTATACGATCTGACACACCACTGCGTTAATAACGTAGTAACGTGTAGTGCGGGCGGAGCGACTGGTGTTGACGATAAAAATGCAGCTTTGTGGCAAGGAATCGGGACGCATTATCGCAGTAACGCATCCGATATTATCGACCGACAATGACGCGCCTGTGGGGGAGAGCCTTAAAGTTGCACAAACATCAACACACGGGTACACGGGTTCACTGATAATAAAGATTATTATTTAATGTCACTACAAAGTCCTCTGCTCTGCGCTCCTTATGACCCAGCGATAATACGGCACTCGAGTTTTAGAAAAGAGACTGACTCACAAGTATGGGTAACGGTGACAGAGACGAAGAATCTACAAACAATTTATAAAATTCGATGTGCCATATTAAAGGCCGCGTATAGACAGTCTTATAAAAAAAGAAGTGTTTATTCACAGAAATAATTTTAAACAAGATTTATTTACCTCTGCCAAACTACAAAGCAGTTTGTTGGCAGACTTAGCTCCTTTTTTTTGGTACATATTTAACATATTATTTATTTTTTTATGACACTTTTTAAAATACTGGTTAATAAAACTATTTCTTGAATTTAAAAAAACAGACATAAAGATTTTTTTTAATAGTGTGCCCCTTCAATAAATTGGCGCACACATGAAAATTATGTGTGGGTGTTTTACAGAGTGCGTGGAAGTCCAAATATGAACTGAAATAGTGGAAAATACAGGAGGACTGATGTAGATGAGACTGACCATTAGTCTTAAAAAAAAAAAACACGGACCCCGTTGATTTTAAGAACGCACAGCCTGTATGATTTCTCAAGTAAATAATGTCGCATAAATGGATGACATTTTGTGAAGTTGTCAAAAGGCCAGACAGGTATGTACCATTTTGTGATAGATGACGGTGACAAAGTATTTCTATACACAACATCACGTCTGGGAGTCTACTGCCTAAGCACGAAATCCATATTTTGGGGCCGAAATTACGAGCGTTTTTACGACGTATTTCGGGGCTCGAACTAAGAATTAATGACAACACGATTTGACAATTGTTCCTCATTCCGATGTGTATTTGTCCGTCCGATTTTTTTTATTTGTCACTTGCCTTAACTGCTCAATTACTTCCAAGGATCTTCGTTGACAGATTTAAAAAAGAGAACCCCAGTATTTCCTGAAGAATTAGTTACACGTGTACACAAACATTTTGGATTTTTTATATTTATTTTCATACTTTAGCATAAGCATAATCAGCCTATAATATTCCCACAGCTGGGACTCAGGCCTCCTCTCAGTGAGAGGGAGTGGGACACGCGGTCCCAGTGCGGTTTGGTAGATATCACGTCTTCGAATTTTTGGTCCTAGGACATGCCGGTTTCCCCACCATGTTTTCCTTCATAGTTTGAGAGCAGTGGTAATGAAATAATTCACAAAAGTGCCTGCTTGGGTTCGAACCCCCGACTTTCATTTCTTAAGTCACGGCCGTTACCGCTGGGCCACCACTGCTCTTCATACTTTACATTTGTGCGCAAATGCAATCGAGAGCCGCGCTGTTTTAACTAGACGATATATACTGTAATTCTTCTTACCTATAAAAGGCATCTTCCTGATCTCAGGCTTCTTGGTGTCAAGCCGAGGCGTGGTCTCCCTGTCTCTCTGGTCGTCTCTCCTCTCGTCACGACGTCGCGAGTCGTCGCGACGGTCCCGGTCTCTCTCGTCGCGGGAACGGGACTCACGGCGTTCACTCTCTCTAAATGTGAGGAAGTTTTTGACAAGCGTGTAAAAGGAAGCATGTCGTATAATAATATGATCGAACTATGGCTGACTCTGGCTGACTACGTTTATACCGGCGAATTTTTTCTATGAAACCTAAATCCGATTTACGAAAATAGTTATTTTTGTGTTTCCGTTGCACATAAAGTTTTACATTATTGTGGCATTAATGTGACGAAATTATTTTCTATTGGTGCTTAAGGATGCCATTGCAATATGGTTACTAATAAGATATGAAAATCATGTTATAGAGATAATTAAATGTTGTTGTCATTAGATGCAGAACATTGAATGATTTCTTGGATAATGTTAACGTGATTTACAGGGTGGTTTGTGGCCTACTACAAAAAATTACATCACGAACCGTTAAAAAAGTTTGATAAGGGTAGCTGAACGCTAGAACTAGTATTTCTATATTTGAATTCGGAATATTAGGTACTTTTCGAGTTTTGCTAAAACCAACTCAATGTCTAACAATACAAAGTTTTATTCCATTGCAACCGAAATTTAATTAGGACCTTTTTATTTTTGTATTATAATTGTTGTAAGTATGTACATAACCGGTCAATCAAAAGTTAACTTAGGGCTGATTTTTCAATCATCATTTTCATATTCGAGGAATAATTTTGAAATTTTGACAGTTATTTCATGCAAAACTGTCAAACGTCAATTTTATTCCTCGAATGAAAGTTATTTGGCAATGGAAAAATCAGCCCTTACACTACAAAAGGCGAAAGTATATCGTTGATTAAGTAGCAATACATGTAAATTATCTAAGATTGGGTATTCTAACTATTTTTTACTAGGTCGAAATCAAAACTTCGAATCAGGAGTTGTTCAAACCTTTCGAGGGTATGGTTGACGTCCCGTGGGGAGTAGGGGTACGATGACACACTTGAAATATCTAAAAGGTACAAATATTATGCCACTTACCTCACTTTCCTAGATATCTCAGCAGCTCGCTCTCTGTCATTCCGGTCAGGTGATCTGCGCTTATCATCGTTCACCTTTTCTTTCTTCATCCTATATAACAATATACATAAACGATAACGATTATAAAGAAATAAAGCGCAGGAATTATCAAATTTTGTACGTTAAAAGATACAGACCATGCAGTATGAGTATGACGCAAATTAAAATAAGTGGGGGTAGTGACGACTCAAGGTGGCTGAGACAGACTGGATGCGGAGGACTGGGAGCTGTGGCCCGGCCGGGGAGAGGCTAGGTCCAGCAGTGGACTGCGATAGGCTCACTCGATTGATTGGGCGGTAATGATGAAGTAAGAATTACACAGAGGAATCAAATCATCATGATATGATGTTAAGAGGACAAACAAAGCGCTTGAAATAAATTCTCTCACACTGAAAGAAGCTAAAGTAAGGTTAAATCATGGCTGCTACCGCACGACTATACACAAATCGAACGTTAGCGTCAGAATGGCTGGTTGCCTATGGCAAGCGGCTCTGAAAGTGTATTAAAGAATTGCTACCCAATTGCTTATATTTGCTACATTTCTTCAATAATTGCTACATATGATACATTCAGAGAAATATGAATATTTTTTTGACCAGCCATTCTGACGTCAGGATGGCTGGTGGCCTCCGTGTTCAGCATGAAGGACGCAGAATTTCTAAAAGTTTGTTGTATCAATAATTGCTTACTAATTGCTACTTTCACGAATTTTAGTTTGAGCTTCGTACATACATTAGGTAAGAAAGCGAGCGTCTTGTTCAAATCTTGCAGGCGTTCAACTACTTATTCTAATGATGTTTGGTAGTTTATTTATAAAACGTACCTACCCTCAACACAATATTTACTAGTATCAGTATGTTTAATAGTTGGGTCGGATACACGTAAAAACTACAAAGATATCCAAGAGCAAAAAATTACTGATTTTATGTTCACGTAAAAATATTATTAAATAAAGATTTAACGATGTACTACGGTTTTTTCTTTCATACATTTCTTGTGTTTCTCGTTATTTTGTAGGTTGTGCTACTTGATTAATAATATGTTGTGTTTTTTGTTTTTCATTAATAATTTTAAATATCTAAGTCGATTCCGCGTCAACAGATCTGGGGTGGGTGACCCATAATTGTGAACGCCTGCACGATTTAAACGAGACGCTCGCTGTAGTAAAAAAAACGCTAAATTATTAGGCGCTTCTTCGTACAGTTATTAATAAAATCTATATTTTATTACCTAATGTATGTACGAAGCTCAAACTAAAATTCGTGAAAGTAGCAATTAGTAAGCAATTATTGATACAACAAACTTTTAAAAATTCTGCGTCCTTCATGCTGAACACGGGGGCCACCAGCCATCCTGACGTCAGAATGGCTGGTCAAAAAAATATTCATATTTCTCTGAATGTATCATATGTAGCAATTATTGAAGAAATGTAGCAAATATAAGCAATTGGGTAGCAATTCTTGAATATACTTTCAAAGCCGCTTGCCATAGGCAACCAGCCATTCTGACGCTAACAATCGAACTCCTTCTAAAATAGGTACCAAATAAAATAAACCACACATCTCACACATAACTACAAACATCACACATCACATACCTACAATACACACTCACACAACTAATACTACATCACACCAAGCATTCATCTTTGTTAACTTTAATTTTTGTTTTTTTATTGTGATTTAGATGAGTTCTTATTGCATAAAACTCGACTTCTGTAATAGGGAGAACACTCAGAAGACACTGGCTTCTGTAACACAGGTACTACACCTAGCGCAGGAGTCAGGGCCTCACTACTTTGTTAAAAATTATTATGCCAATATGTTTTCCTTCACCGTTTTGAACAGTGGTGATGAAATAATTTACACAATGTAAACCGCCTAGAAACTACAACTCGTAAGTCGCGGCCGTTACCACTGGGTCACCACTGCTTCCAATTGAAGTAAATAACAATAATCACACTAATATTATAAAGACGAAAGTTTGTGTGTGTGTTTATATGTTTGTTACTCCTTCACGCTCAAACGGCGGGACCAATTCTGATAAAATTTTGTATGGAGGTAGCTGACACCCTGGATTAACATATAGGCTACTTTTTATCCCGACATTCCCACGGGATCGACACTTATGCGGGTGAAACCGCGGGGCGCTGCTGGAAATAAATAATTGATAGTTACCTGCTCTTGAGCGTGTCCAGAAGTTTCCTGTCATTGTCGTTGAGTCTGTCCATCTGGATGTTGGACATCCATTCTGTAAGAGATTTCTCGTCACGATTGTCCGCCTTGCTTCTTTGTTTTTTAACTGGAAATAACACATCTATTGTACCGAACAAAGTTTAAATTACTGGCACATGACAGTCGCACACTAAAGAAACGATGCATGGACTGTGTGAAAGATGATATGGCTAGAAAAAGAGTGTCTACCGAGATGACGACTAAATGAGAAGTAGAGAAGGAAAATGCATGCGCGCCGACCCTAAATACATTGGAATAAGGTCAGGAGACTGATGACATGAGAGCTAAGTCTTTATTTGCCTTAAACATACCTAGTATTGTACCTAGCATATACCTAGTATTGTATACAATCAAGTATTTTCTAAACAGGCAGCTGTGCTGCTGGGGAGTTTGTTGCGCCACTTCTCCCCAGCGAAAGCACTAAGTACCTATATAGTTTTAGTTTTATTTTTGTAGTATGGATAATAGATATCGTACAGTAGTATATAATAGTACAGTCATACATATTGCCAAAAACAATGGAAAAACAGTTAGGAAAACTCAGTTCAAGAATGAATTTGAAAGCTGTCTCTCTCATCGATGATAGGAAGTTGATTGAAAATTTTAATTAAAACAACTATTATATGGAACAAATACTGGCAATATAAAAAATACTTAGCTCAATAGAACAAACATTATTTTTTATCGAAACAAATAATTTTACCTCTTATACCTATTAAAAAAAAAAGTAAAATGATTTGTTTACATGCCTGTAAAAGGAAGTACTGATCAAATTAGCACATATTTCTTCACTGATCGAAAGTTACGTAATTGTCAAGTGCCATTGGATAATGGTTTTATGTTAAGACACGCGGACGAAGCCACGGGCAGAAGGTAGTCATCAAAAAAGCAGAGAATCCCATCAACAAACCGATTTACGACTGACGCGCGACATACTGACCAATTTCTATATTTTTCTTTCTTTGTAAATTATTTCTAAGATTTATGTTAATATAATTATTATATTATTTATTTATTTCATTGTGACTTTTCACACATACTTTTACTAGGCTTCTTCTTCTTGACTGGCTCACTATCAGAGCTGCTAGATTCACTAGAAGAACTGCTGATACTCTTTCTCTTATTCTTCTTCTTTTTATCCTTCTTTTTCTTCTTATCTTCTGGCGTGGGGGTGGGGGATTCCTTCCTCTTGGTGCTGAACCCATCTTTGTTGAAAGTGATGGTGTGGGAGGTGTACTGAGCTGGCTTCTCTGACTCAGATTTGACTTTGGTTGCACGGCTCTTCTCAAAGGCTTTCTGACGGTCTGACATCCAGTCTGTCTCCCAGTGTGGGTTCTGTTCTACGAAGTTCTGGAAAGAAATATAAGTTAATAAGATATAACTTTAAAGGTAATTTGCGGCCCACCTATAAAGCCTATTTCCCTGTCAATTGTCTTTCTTTAATAGGTGTGTCATTGCATTTATCAATCCATTTATCCTTCAATATTCATTTATCAATACTCACAGTATAATTCTTGGAATGTACGACAGATTTGAGATGCGCAGACGCACAATGGAGGTCTCCAATGAACTGATCGCACAGTTTGCAGTACCACGCGGTGGATGGCACGAAGAATTGAAGACCTTTGGCACACAAATAATTCAAAGAAAAATAAAAACGAATTAAATCGAGTTTTTTGAAGTATCTTAATGTAGAGTCGATCTCGTAATTGCTTTATTGCTTGGACAAAAAACAGTAAATTATAAATTCGTGTTAACAGATGATGGAACGTATAAAACATGTACGGAGGGAAGCATGCTTCGTCCCGTTCATTTGTTCGTCTTAATAATAATAATTATCGTCAGATTTCTCTTTAAAGTCGAGTCTAAAGAGAAGAAGATATGAAAGAGGATTGATTGGCATCAAAAAAATTTTTTGGTGAAAATTGCATATTCTCTTGCCGACAATTTTTTTTAAATCAAATCCCTCTTCTCAAATCCAACCTGTTTAAGCTTATAAAATAAAAGAAGAAAACTAACCTTTGATGGGAGTCCGTTTAGTTGGCGCCGCAGGATAGCTAGGGAATCCTTCATTGACGCCTGATACGCTGTGCCACGGTGCTTCCATATGCGCTGCAGCCATCCTTCAACACGATTGAAAGTTTTCTATGCAAATACTTATTTAAATAAAATAGAGTGTAATTTTCATTAATAAGGAAGAAAATACTTTTATTTGCGATGAGCAAAACAATAAAATAAAATAAACATGTGACAATATGCATCACATTTGTGCAAAACGGCTATTCGATTTAGATGCCATTTCACGATGGATGACGCTCTGCAAGGCAATAATATTCTTACATTGATCGTTCTGCTATATACAACTCATCATCATCTGCCGAGATTTTTACCAACTAGGTTGGGATCGGCTTCCAGTCTAACCGAATACAGCTAAGTGACCGTCTCATACCCAGATATTGGTAAAATCATAGAACATTTATGGCTGGAGCCAAAATCATACAATTTGAATTAGATACTTACTTATGATGAGCAGGTGAATGTAAATGGTTCAGATAATCCTTAGCAGTCGGCGGGAACTCATTGCAGACTCGACACCAGTGCATCTCAGGGTCGTAGTACACATAGTTGAACTTTTTGTTGGTTGGAGACCTGAAGAATGCCCCAAAATGTTATAGATACGTGTCGAAAATGATAATAGAAGTCAAGAGGATCCTAAGTTTGCTCACGGTTGAAAATTCTCGCGTTGGATGGTTACAATGTAAGTTTGGGTGGTAATCTGATTTTAAAATTTTGTTTTTATTTTGCATAATATTTTTTTTTAATGTTTTTGTACAATTGGTTTTCACTCGCGCGGTTTTTAACGTGTAAATGGTAAAACATATATTCTTCAATTATTCTTCTTCGTCTTGTAGAACATTCTCCATACATAAGCCTGGATAGTCTTACCCAAATGCTTCTTTTGCACGAGATTTACAATAATTTCAATAAAACAACATTACTGTAAACCACATTTAATGTAGACAGAAAATAAAACTGTAAAATACATGGAAATAAATATAAAAAGGTTTATACAGTCTCCGAATAGTCAGATAGGAAACGCCGACATCATCTAGTTAAAAAAAAAAAGTGTTTGTACAAACATACTTACAGAAAAATAAATCATTTATCATTTATGGTACTTATACAAAATCGCGACGCTTCTATTATCATTTTCTTCTCGCTCACACACGAGTGAGAGGTGAATAGAAGCATCATAGTGATTTAGCACTTTGGTATCCCTCTAATATGCCAATGACAATTAATTAGCCTTAATGTATAACAGCAATTACATGTTACAAAAGCTTACATTATACAAAATAATTCAATTATTTCTTAGCATTTCATGTTGCTTTTACTTGTTCATGCCCCCAGACAGTGAGTAGCCTTAGGTAAACAATATTATTAAACGCATTACAAAATGTCATGTATAAGCAGATTCCATCGGTGAACACTTGAAGCTTTGTCCTTCTTGAGGTAGGCAGATCACTAATATGTCAAAGCGAATAGCTCGCAAGGGCTCGCGAAAGCGGTGCAGTCCTGCTTTTGGGAGAGAAGTATAGAAACTAAAAACTATTTCTTTGTACACACATTCTCAAATAAAATCACAAATGTTTGAGTATGAAAGTTTATCGCTATGGACTTAAATATTTTCATGAACAATCATTTTCAAAACAAATAAATAACAGATTACAGAGGTCTTTATAGAAAGAAATAAACTTTCAAAGCTTTAATAATCATTTAAAAGGAAAAATAAAATGAAGACAGCCACGCACCTAGATTTACGTTTGTTGTTTCGATCCGCGGAGTCGGCCTCGGCATCTATAATCTCGTGCGCTTCCTCGCCGATGATGCCGTTCAGCATGTCGACTACATTGTAGATCGTCTTCAACTTATTCTGTATCTCCAACTATAAGGAACGTTTTGATACCAAACATTATAGATCTTGTAGAACAAGCCTTACAATAAAGCAGAAGACTAGTAAATATAGACAAATATGAGCTGTAAGTCTTAAAACATATGACATTTTGTGTATTGCAAGTCAAACCTGTAACTTGGTGTTTTCCTTCAAAAACCTCTTGGTGTCTGGGCTCGGTGATCGCTTGGCGTCGCCCCGCAGTTCGTTCCGTTGGTCCTTCAACGTGTCCATTTCTTTCTTGAGTATGTTTGCTTTCTTTATGTAGTCTTCTCTCTGTTTGGACAATGCTGCTTTCTGTTGACGCATTTCTGATTCGATGGCCGCTGCGAAAATATTTTGTTATTTTATAAATTATATTAGGTTAGCAGATTAAGTGTACTATCATATCGTGAACAGGTGGCAAGAAATCTTTAACTGTTTCATAATCTTGACACAAAAATTCAATACAACAATACACTTAATGAAAGCAAAAATATGTAAACAAGACTTCTCTTAGCTGTCATGGACCCAATTCTGCTAAATTATCTCTAGAGGCAGTTCCAAGTTGCATTTTGGAACATTATAACTCAGTTTAAAATCATGCAGGGATCGCAAGAAATAGCAGAATGTGGTTGTAGGCGGAACAGTAATTATATTGTTAGTTAAAGCAGTAAGAATGTTTCTTCTGCCATTTTCTGTTGGTTTCTTCGCACCGGTATTTAATAATATAACTTGTAGGAGCACTTCTCTATAAATATGTATACAAACTAAGTGGCAAGTTGGCGACAGGTAAATCAAGAGACCCTGAAATAGAACATTTTACATAATAGTTTTTTGGGAGTAGCATGACAGTACAATTTATAAAATAAGTACATACAATTAAGCTTAAGGGCGCATTGAAATCCTATGTTTTAAAAAACAGCCTGAATAAAAGCAAAGGTATTTCTAATATAACCTAATCCAACTAACCTGTACTATCCCTCTGCAGAGCAAAGGCCTCCCCTCTCACTGTTCGACATAAGTTAAAAAAAAAAATTATATCCTTAAGTACTTCTTTACCAACTAAACTACTATGTAAGTGTAACTACCACTGTGTTAATAAGTCATGCAATCGGAAAACTTAAAACATATGTACATGTATCAAAACGCAATTATTGCACTTGAGTCAACACTATAAAATTATGTCAAAAAAAAAAACATAAATTATAGTTTCGTTTTCAGTGTCAATTTGGTCAATATCTAGAAATAATAGTTTCCAATGCTCCCTAAGTGTAAGTTGTTTTAAAGCAAGTTATAATATCAATATTACTACGTAAGTAATTAAGGTTAGTTCATAATGTGAATGACAAACGAGCCAAATAATAAACATTGGCTAGAATGAACAATGGATGAATATTAGAATACAATATAAATAATTATACAACAATTTGACTTCCAACGTTTTACAAAATTCTTCATAGTTCATGCCAACATGATGATCTAAACACAATTACCTACAACAGCTTACACACACTTACACACACTTCTTTCAGCCTTCTTTCTGGAAAAATAACACTTAAACACAACCTTTTTCTTCTATAATAGACAGTAAGAAAACAAAAAAATCTTACAGACCTGTAAACATAAATTATTATAGGAGTAAGGAGAAATTAGAAGTCATACCTTCTTTCTTGATCTGATCTTCAACATTATTGAGGAAGGGAACAGGTGGGGCTGCCTGTGGTGGTGGTGGCAGCGACATCTGGTTCCACGCTGCCATGTCTGGGGGAAGCGGTGCTTGGGGAACCCCGCCCAACGTCGGGAAGTCATCATAGATACCGGAGTATGACGGCTGGTAGTTAGTCGTGTAATTTGCAGGTGCTGTTAGTGTTGTCACTCCCTTTAAATTCAAAGTAGGTTTTATAATGATAAATAATCTCCATAGTACAATTAATAGGACATATTGTGATATTAATAGAATAGATGTGGTCGAAATTGCACTCAGTTAGACCTTGTTTGCCATGTGATGTGAAATGTTACAACATAATATCTTGTGATATATTGCAATTACATGAAAGAAAATTTAAAACTCATATTAATGGTACATTTTGTAAACAAGCATACTACAAATTAGAGGATCAATCGGAGGATGCTTGGAAACATGCTGGTCCTGCTCCACAGGACAATCTAGATTTAATTGTAAAATTTATTCTTTTTTGACACTGATTTACATTCTGTAATTACTTTAACTCAACGCACTGACTTATTACTTGTTAATTTGAAATTGTCTACTTTTACAATGTTTGTAAATATGTGAGCACCATGTATCTATCACATAATTAATTTATCAGTCAAGGTTTCAATTTTAATTCTTTTACCTATTGTGGTATAGTATTTTTTATTCTAGGTGCATCATCTTCACATTTATATAATTAATGTATACAAAATATTGTAAAACATTTTAAAAGGGGTTGGAGTTCCTTGCCCCTTCTCTACACGAAAACTACCTTTTGGAAGGGGCAACTAGAATCAATTAAATTTTATTGTAATTATTGATGTTCAAAAGTGCCTTTTATATGCCTATTTGAAATAAATGCTTTGACTTGGACATGCCATGCTGTAAATACTTTTTATATGGGTAGGTTTATATGACAATATGCAGATGCAAGTGAATGCAGCTAGTATTCAACAATTTAATATTTTTGTTGAGGTAGGAGGCAAATGCTAAGCTTTCCATTATATTAACTGTCTTGAAAATCTGTCATTTTCACCAGTATTTGTCATTAACTCAAACCCCGCTCCCCAAAGATTTAAATGACTAGATTTGCTACTTAGTCACAAGAAAGTATTCATACTGAGAAGAGTAAGCTCACGTATTATTAAATAGGGTTTCCAAGAAAATCATTTGAAGTCACTGCATCATTGAGTGTCAGAGATGTCAAAACACAACATAAATGTGGCTGTGTGGCTATGTGGTTATGACAACCGCCACTGCGGACGTCAGTGGCAGCCATTGATCTTCTAGGAAACAGAAGCTTAAGCACTCTCAAGTACCAATGCAAAAGATTAAACATAGTCTTCATAGGATTTTATTTCATAACAGATAACACTGAAGTACTTATTTTACAATCCAATCAATGCTAAATTAAAATTAAGTTACTACTTATTTATCTAAAAGGATGTAGGAATCTAGGTTAATATACTATTAAACAATTATTATGATGTTTTATGTATTCATAATACATAAAGGGTCCCCACAACAATCAATTGCTGTTGTCAATATATACATGATTGATACACACATTGATGTGCAAATTGATCTTCTACGAAATGCAATTGAAAATATTACTACAATAGCAATTGATTGTTTCGTTAAACCCCTATCAAATCTGGTCAAATGAAGTCTAGTCAAGTGATGACATGAAAATGTTTTGTTTTGTTTGCACAAACTGATTTGTTAAACTGATAAGTTTTGTTTGCACAAACTGATTGTTAAAAAAATATTTGATAGCACCTATTTGCAACTGGATAAGCCACAATTTAAGTAAACTGATACATTACTGTCCAAGCTAGCTAACCAGCCTTTTAAATATTACTACAACATAACAAATACATCAGTGTTATAAGTACCTCTTGTGGCACAAAGCCAGGGGGCGGCTGTGTAGGAAACCCTACGGTCTCCTGAAACTGTTGGCTGTCCCACAGCTCACTTGGCTCTGGCAACTTGGATATCTCACTCAAAATGTTCTCGTCAAGGAGGTCTTTATCATTCTTCCGTGGTGACCGGCTCCTCTTGTCGTTGTCATCCCTCCGAGGAGGCGTACGGCTTCGCTTACGAAGTGGCCGGTTTCTATAATCATTACGATCTCGATCGCGGTCTCTGTCTCTTTCACGTTCACGTTCACGCTCGCGATCGCGATCGCGGTCCCTCTCCCTCTCCCAATTACTATCTCTGCTGTAAAATCTAGGGTCTTTTCTGTGGTCACGAGACATTTTCAAGAGTTATTTTGCACAAAAAATATTTGGTTTGTTTTACAAGAAAACACACGCTTTGTTTGACGTTTGTGTCGCCATTTTAGAGTTGCAATCATAAAAAATATGACCATAGAGGAAAAAATTTCTGACATTTTTTTTTAAATTTTAATGGCCTGGTTGCTGGGACCTTTTAGCCATTTATGACTATGATGCTCTCTAAGATTTACCATTATTTATTATTACATGATATTGAATTGCACTATGGCAGGTGATTGACAAGTAAAGCGCACGTCGCCTCGTGAGAAAAATTCATCGTTATCGAAACAAGCTGCGCTAGTTAGTCAAAACTGCTGCTATGGAATGGCCACGTTGGGCGATGCGTTTGGTTTGAATCCCCGTCAAACTGTGCTCTTTTGAGAGTAGGCAGATAAACTTTACGATAGTCGTAAAAATTAAATGTTTTAAATGCAGTAAAATGGTTTAATACTTGAGAGGTCTGAATCTACATACCTTTTATACGAAAGCACGAACAATCGCTGTTTTTAATGCGGCGTACAGGGATATTAGAGTTCTCTATGCGATAATAGATGTCGCTGGGAGTTAAAATAATAATATGATTGTCTAAAGCATTAAGACCTTTGATCATTATCATCATTTAGTCGAAAAACGTCAACTACTGGATTCGATTCCACCCATGATCCACACACGTCTCGGCACCGGAACCCTTTAAGGGGCAGGAGGCGTTACATAAGAAGCACTATTATTTCAAGAGGACGTGCTCACTTCGGCCCTTTCTACACGGCACGGTTTCTTTACGGTATGACGTATAAGCCGCGCTGTAGAAAAACGTGTCTTTCAACAAGTTTCCATATTGATCCATGTAACACTGACTAACAGTGCCTACACGCGGCCTATAAACTGAGTCGTAGAAAAAACGTGTCTGCTAATAAGCCTCTTTATGGATCTATACAATAGGTACTGACGACCCTAAAAAAATATTTTTTCATGATTTTATTTAACTACGTTGTCAGCGTGATTAATATGTACATCCATGGCACATTATAGCTTTCTAGTAATAAGAGTTTCTAGGTAAGCTAAGCTGCGGACGGACGGACGGACGTATAAACGGACATAGCGAAACTATAAGGGTTCCTTGTTGACTACGGAACCCTGAAAAGCCATTAAAAAGTTATGAGCCAACAAGGATTCGTTTTTCTTGCTAATTTTAACGTAACTTTGGGTGGAAATAAGTTATAAAAGAAGTGTAAAATTTTCAAAACAAAGTCGGTACCGACAAAGCTCAACAAAGTGTACAATAAACTTTATTTATAATTAGCAGCGCCCCGCGGTTTCATCCGCGTTAGTTTCATCCCGTGGGAATATCGGGATAAAATGTATTTTATGTGTTAATCCTGGTTATAAACTATCTGTGTACCTATCCAAATCCGTTCTTGAGTGATTGAGTAACAAACATCCAAACATCTTCACAAACTTTCACATTCCTAATATTAAGTAGGATTGATTTATGCAGTAGTTTTTTTCATAAAACTTGATTTTCCAAGACTTTTCGTATTTTTTTACGCGCGTTTTAGTTCGGTACTATCGTCTAACTACTCATCACTAATACTATCTCTGTCGGACACTATGCCAGGTGAGACAGCGTTCTTTTTGCCCATGCCCTAACAGTGAGTTCGAACTCACGACTAGTTCCACCATAATACCCTTGAGTGCTCGAATGCAACCATAGTTATTTTTCTACCAGGCTGAATGATATTTATGTAAGGTTCCTTTTTGCAACCAACCTTAAGGCTATCTTAACCCTAACATTCTATAGCGTTCGTTTCACTTCGCTTCTTGGAAGGTGACTCGCTAGGCTCTAGGCAAGCCACCTGTCAGTGCGTACGTAGCCTTACAGTACCTACCTACCTTCACGGATGTTACAGTAGGTATACTTAGCAAACTGCGAGATCAAAACTTACCGCTACGCTTGTTGGTTTACATCTATACAACTTACATATTTATATAAGGACAGATTACCACTAACATTTAAGATGTTGGAAACTTCAAAGCGCGCCCGTTTGTCGTTCAATGGAGCTAAAAGCGGAAGTTTGTACAACAATTTTGTTAGAAGCGGAAGTTTACATTTCAGATACGTCATACTCACTGATCTCCATTAAATCGTTCAGCGGAGCGGAATAGACTTTTAACAAATGAAGTGTACGACAGCAAACGTTGTGTTTGGGGGGGACGTCAGATCCAATGTTCCACTTGGTTTCATCTTATTTGACGGCTTAAGTGCGCCCCAGATTGGAATTCGCGCCAGTGCGACGCCATAGTTAAATGGGAGCATTAAGGCTTCAGGACACCTGATGAATTTGCTACATTTATTTAGACAATCCGATTGAATAATAATATGGATGCTCTAGTGTATTGCTTTTTCCAGGCTTTTTGTGAGATGTGGAGACTTCGCGTTGCTATGTGCCACACTCACCCTATGTTTCGCAGTCGGTAAGCTATGTGTTTATTTAAGAACTACACTACACTTTACGTTATTAATGACGCATATTCTCGGAGAAGTCTGGTTCCTTATCTCATTCTTGCCTTTATTGGCTCAAGAAAAATTTAAAACCAATTTTGCTGATTTTACCATTAAGAAATATTCTGCAGTCGTGAAAACTGTCTCGAGTTCTCGATATAAATGTGAGTGGACCTAAATCCTGAGAAGGTTTAATGGATACTTTGATATAGGGTCATTTGGCGATGACAGTTCCACTCTAAGCACCTTCGAGTTAGAGGCAATGCGTCTTCAGATATCGAGCCGATGATGTGTAGGCACTTCTATGATAGAGGCTGTGACTAATGTTCATAGCTCCCCGTTTGGGCAAGATGGCAAGTTTATAGATAAATAGTGTTTGATTGATCGCGTGTGTTGTTTGAAATTATTGTTAAAGTGGTTGGTAATTGCAAATAGGCGTAGATAAAATTAATGACAAGGAAAAAAATGTATCTACATTATTTTAGTGGTTCCAAGTTTAATTACCGATTTATCTTTCTGTTTTTGTGTCTGTTCAGAGAGCTATACCTTAGTCATTTTAATTTTGAAGGTAAAAAACATAGCGAAGTTTTACACCAGTGAATGTGGCGATGCTTTACTAGTTTTTTTGTTAACCCTTTCGATCTACATGACAGCTTTACAAAGGTGAGAAATGGAGCCACCCCAACACCTTTCCCAAATACCTCCAAGGTCACCCATCGAATTTCATTAACCACTGTTGTGGTATTGACATTTTGGAATATTAATTATTATCGAGGGCATATGTTACAGGGGTATAAAACGAGAACTTTTCTTCAGGCTTCCACATTCGAGCAAGGTGCGTGCTGAGAAACTAAGGTGTTAAAGGTAAATTGTTTTCTTTAATTTTATTTTTTTTAATCCTGATCTGGCAGTTTCAGTAATTTATGTGGCCCACCCAAATGTAATTTCTTTGGTATTGTTTGTCGAATCGTTGAGCTCCTTAAGTTCTGAGTTGAGCTGCACTTTTACTGACAAATGCATGCATTGGCTGGACAAGTCCACTCAATCTGTGTGGTTCTTTCATCAAAAGACCATTTTAGACACCAATCTACATGGGCCTCACATGATCTGACCAAGATTATGTCTGGACTTTAAAAGAGACTGTGACCTTCGAGTTAGTAGTAGTCAGATAGGAAACGCCGACCTCATCTAGTTTTAAAAATTTTATTGACGTATATAAGTGTTTGTGCAAACCTACTTACAGAAATAAAATCATTTATCATTTGTGTACTAAATTGATTAGGAATGTGGATAGTGATTATGTGATATTCTTATATTTGTTTTGACTGGGTGTAATAGTGTTTATTTGATTTTAATATTTTACTTTAGGGGTATTATTTCGAAGAATTTCAGTGCCTCTCTACATTATAAACATACCTACTTAAATAAGCAACTTATTATTACTTCAAATTTGAAGTTTTGTTGTGCTTTTCTTGAATTAGTCACTAAAACAGGCACTAAACTTCTTGAGTTCTTCGTGAGTGATAATACAAATGATAGTGATACCTACACACTCTCCGGACCATGTGAGGACCTTGTACCTAGATTAGTGTCTGAAATCTCGAATTAAAGAGAGCTATATGTTACGACAAGAGTGTACGTGGGTAAAGAAAACTAAGCTCCTTAGAAGTTTATTTGCTTATAGCTGTTGGGCATCGTTTCCAGTTTCGATATTTCGTTTTAATCTTGTACAATTACTTTGCCAGTTGGCTGCTCGGATCCGTTTACATATCAATGTGAATTTATTGCGTTTGATACCCTGTACAACTTATTGTGGTAGTACAGCCAGCGCGTGTCGCCAAAAATGATCCGAATTCTCTGTACTTATTAAAATAAAAAAAATATATTGTGGAGGTTTAAACGAAATTAATATTTTAGCTACAGTATTTACTTTGGACTCGAATTAACGTTTCAGAGAAAAATCTAATAGGATAATGGTGACAAATATGGAAGTAAAAATTTACAGACTTGATTTTCTATGAATTGAGTCGATAGGAATATAATCTTCTTTCAGAAATTTCATACAGACAGTTTCTAGGAACCTCCATTTCGGGAAAACTTCTCTGTGCAATTTTATTTATACCTAAACATAGTAACATAAATAATGTATTTCCCGAAGGTAGAGATGTAAGTACTATTGCGGACACTCCCGCCTGACCACCACTAAGTTAATTTTTGCTTGCACTCAGAAAATAGAAGCGCTCTCTAGTAAGCGCGCCAAGGTCAAATAGTTCGTCCGAAAGAATCACAAAAGGAGTATACGTGATGCGTCACTAAGCTGCGCAATGCAGGTTGCAGCTAATTACGTTATCGCTTTTCTAATAGGCGAAAACTTTAAGGGAGCGTGGCTTGGCGCTGCCGCAGGATTTAAAATTTTTAAGTGATCGTTCGGAAAAGGCCGTGATGGTACCTATAAGCACACCCATAATTATTTCGCAAAATAACAGTTCCTTGTGATAGGGGGCGCCTTACTCCAGTCTGCTACTGAGAATTATCTAATAGAAAAACCCAATGGAACAGACCTCAAGCGCTTACCCACCAGCATCGGTAATAGATTCGCGGATATACAATAATACTGAATAATATACCTACTTGTACACAGCGACCATACTTAAGTACATTCAAACACAAACTCAAAGCATTTATTTCAATTAAACCCATTACAGGCACTTTTGAATTGTCAAGGGGTTGGTCAGTCAAAAAGATGAAGCTAGTTGCCCATTCCAAAGCGTAGGTACCTATGGAGAAGAACGGGCAAGAAACTCCATGGACAATCTTGAATAGAGCCGTTTTATCTGATTATTTTGCGTATGCTCAAATACCTAGCGTACACCGGGCGAAAAGTTTCTGCAGGCGGGAAGTGATTGTGTTTTGTTTTCGTCGTATTGATGCGAGGGGAAGGTATGGAGGTGCGGATGAAAACGGTTTTTTTTTTTGGGTTTATGCGCCCTCATTATGTAGCGCTTGCGAACGTTACATTATACCACCGAGGTAGTCAGTTTAGTAAGAAAAATATAACGAATTAAATAAGTAGTTTCTTTGCTAAAAATCAATCTGCCTAATAGCCTTTTCTCAATTAGGCTGGTGTCGGATTCCAGTCTATCCAGGTTCAGCTGAGTAACAGTAGTTTAATGGAGCGACTGCCTATCTGCTCTCCACAACCCAGTTACAGGGTAATACGATACCCCTTGGTAAGACTGGTTGTCAGACTTTCGGGCTTCTGACTACCCGTAACGACTGTCAAAGATCCACGAATGACAGCCGGGACCAATGGCTTAACGTGCTTTCCGAGGCACGGAGGGGTCTCGGTATGTAAATATGGTCACCCATTCACGTAGGTACCGACCGCGGGTGGGGCTTTTCATTTAGCCCCGAACCCCTGATTTTAGTATGTAGTTTCTTCACTAATTCCAAGTAAATTCAATCGTTCCAGATGAATCCTCAACAGTCCATCCTCATGGTAGCTTTGTGCACCATTACGCTATGTTATGCGCACATCGGGGGTGGGCAGGTGTCCTACCAGGACGCGAACCCCCAGGTCTACTGCGGCCGGTCACTCGCTAGAGCACTGGCGTTCTTGTGTTTTGAAGAAGGCGGCTCGGAGAACAAACGGTCGGATTCTGGATCTATGTATAGTAAGTTAGGTTTTTCTATTCTTCTCAAACAAGGTCAAATCAAATTAGCTAGCGGAAGGATGCATGTAGTGCAGTTGCTTGAAGTATGTCTTATCTTGTTTAGATATAGATATTCATCACAAATGTGAAATTTCGCTAGTTAATTTCACCCTGTATGTTTATTTGTAGTTTTAGTAGTACCTATCCAGAGTTCGTAGTGAGGGAGAACTGGGGCTTACCGGGGAAGTTACCATCATACTAAATCCTGCCGCCAAAAACGTTTCTGTGTTGCGTTTGAAAGGTATTGGTGCTGATCCGAGGCACGGGTTATCACACCGCCAACTTCCAAACTCCGGGCTGTTACTAAGAATTTCCTAATGGAATAACTCAATAATACTTTGCCCGACCTGGGAATGATTCAGACCCAGGACCCCACGCTCAGCAGCTGCGCTTGCGACGACGAGACCAACTGTGCAGTTAAGCACGATAAGCCGTTTGTCCTGCGCCTGATCTCTCTCCGGTCCTGTCTGATTGCCGTTCCATCGAACTATGAGAGAAGAGGGAGTGCAGTTGTGTCTGTACATACACTTGTGCACTATAATATCTCCCGCGCCGAAGGCTAGTCTCCGTTGATATTGGCCGCCGTGACCGAAATACGGTTTGGAGGACTATTATTATTGGTGCTGATAGCCATATACGTATACAGAGCTAACATACGACATTTCAGTTAGGTACATGGGATGGTGACGTACCTACGACGCCAAGGGTATTGAAAAGCCAAAAAAAAAATGTGACGGTAATCCTGTTCAATCCAATCCGATCCTACAATGCAGAAATGTTTTACAACTACAATCAATATGAAGATTATTACAATATCCTCTCAAGTCTCAGCCGGAGCGCTTGTCACAATAAAAGAAAGCTCTTTTATAGTGTACCAGCTGCTTATCTTCTGCTGCAATTTGTAAAAGTCGAGTGAGGCGAACGATTTATTACAAGCGGTCTACCGATCCGTCAGTATTTAATGCAATCTGAATGTATCTCCATAGTACTCGTATAGTGCGAGTTTTTCTTACTATTGAATGCATTGAGCAAGAGTAATTGTTTTAATGTTGATTCAGGAAGAAATGGATGGTAGTTGGTATAAGGAATTAACTTAAAAGTTTGACTGTACCGGAACTTAGAATTTCAAGTTATCAGAGGTTTCACTTAGTTCTTTGTGATGAGCAGCGTGGTTTCTGTGTATGTTTTTACCAACCTCAATTAAATCTGTTTGTAGCCCTAATGATAAATTCAGAACGAGCTTCCATATATAATTGCTCCTATGAATGTACACAGGACGGCATATCAAGCCTTCCAGCATTAAGCATTAGTAGCTTTAAGCGTTTCCGGTTATAGCTGACTTCACACTGTATAGGCTTTTCGTACAATGAGAAGTCAGCTAAGTCCATGGTACCAACAGCGCCGCCCTATCAATGTCATTCAGGGGTCAAAAGATATTTCAAAGCTTAAAGTCAAAATCTTCTTCCAGATGCAATCCTGTCACCTTACTACAAGGAGCAGGAAGGCCATTTCGGCTGGCCGTGGATGGAACCTCACAAGGCCAGGGGCATGTCTCTACCTTCAAGAAACAAGAGGTTCGTCGTCAACGAGTGCTGTGACAAGGCCTGTAGTCTCAGCGAGCTGCTCTCCTACTGTTAAATTGTATTTAAAGATGCTGTGTTGCTGATGAAGATACTGGAGTTTTTTTTGTTTATAATGTTAACGTATTTGTTACACTGTGGTAAGCTACTCAGGAACGTACTCCCAATATCTTCGAGTTTGAATCAAATTCGATTTGATTTGTGTTTATTTGAAAATTAATTCTGATCATCATCTGCCTAGCCTTTTCCCAACTATGTTGGGGTCGGCTTCCAGTCTAACCGGATGCAGCTGAATACCAGTATTTTACATGGAGCGACTGCCTATCTGACCTCCACAACCCAGTTACTGGGTAATACGATACCTCTTGGTAAGACTGGTTGTCAGGCTTTCGGGCTTCCTGACTACCCGTAACGACTGTCAAAGATCCACAAATGACAGCCGGGACCAACGGCTTAACGTGCTTTCCGAGGCACGGAGGGGTCTCGATATGTAAAGATGGTCACCCATCCACAGACCAACCGCGGCAAGCGTAGCTTAACCTGATCGATCGACCTGTGCGGCTGTTATTATTTAGTCACGGGCCCCTCTGAAAATTAATTCTGATATGATTTCGAATTAGAAAATTTCGAGAACTATGGAGTAAGTTTATAGAGTTTTATTTTTTATTTATTTTATACAAAGCTCACACGTTGTCTGGCCCAATAAATAAATATAAAAAAAATATACTTCTGTTTTTAAAGGGTCTTGTAAACCATTGCTATTTCATCATCTTAATTTCTGACATTAAAACCTCTTTAATAATAAATGTCCCGCGTTGGCAACACAGCGAGAGCAAAATTTTTCTGTGTTATTATTTCATCTCAATGGATGACCATAAATCATTATAAAATGGGTAATCCCCTGATAGTAGATCATTGCTCAGACAGTCGTTTATGTGGACTTTTTATAGTAGATAAATGTTGTTTATGAGTGAAAAATATTTTATATATTAATAAATTTATTGTTGTTGCAATTCGGTTTTATTTTATAAAGACCTGTTAAGGCTGACCTTTTTAGCTGTCATTGATATTTATTATGATGTAACAATACCTACAATACTGATGATATATTCCCTTTACAACACGTGTACAAATTAATAAGTTGAAAAGAGTATTTTTTTAAAACGATTGTTAATATTGATAAACGCTGTCTTATAAAAAAAATACTTTTTTAACCTGCCATTATAAATTAGTACAAGAGATGCTCAAGTAAATTTAGATCAAATGAGAGTGTGTATTTTTTTAACATATCTCGTCTACAATCTTGAAATTCCATAAGCACTTACATTTCCTCGCTAATTTCGCCTGCTCCGTTTTTATAGCGGTATTTACTCATAAAACTTTAAAGCCCGCCTTCTTTCATTGTATCTTTTTGATGTTAATTGCATCTGCTCGTAATAATCTCTTTGTTTACGCCCATTACGGGCTTGGAATTCGAAATAGGATCCAATCCTTCACAACGAGTCGACAGAACGTGTACTCAGTGAGAACATCTAGGTGTATGTTTTCCATTTCTGATTCTGTACAGATTTTATTTTCAAGGAATGTAACTTAGCCAGCAAAGGATGCTGCAGTGTTGCGAAGTGTGAATATGGAATGAGTTTTTGCGGTGGGATAGTGTTGCAATATGGTAGTAGGTAGGTATGCATTTGTTGGTGAGTCAGTATTCAAGTCACGACGTACTCTAGGCGTTTGCCGGCGACGGCGAGTGCATTCGGTTTAGCATAAAGTTTCTTTACTGTATCTGGTTTTGTATACGGGCGGTTGGAACGTTCTTGTTCAGTTGCTTAATAGGTGGTGCGAAAATGAAATTATGAGGGTAGTAATTGGTCACAGAACTGGCTGCTAACTCTCGAATATAATTCCAATAGATCGACATTGGTCAAACGTCAGTTGGTTGAGTTAAACGTCAGGGATTGGCTAGACTCAGTGAGTCCAGCCAATCCTTGACGTTTGACTGACAATTCCAATGTCGATCTATCGGAATTATATTCGAGAGTAAGTACCCTGTGTTATTAAAGTGATGTGAACGGTTTTACTAAACAAGGATATACGAGTACATTCATGATCTTGTTAGTCAGAGTTGTCATACCTGATAAACTCAGATTTTTAGTTTGCTAGACCAACATGACTGCTAATATTATGTAATGTTGACAAAAAACAAGTTAACAGGTTAGGAACATTGGCGGTGTTTTTTTTATGCCTGCTTGTCTATATTGAGCCGTATGTCGTATACCAAAGAAGATGCCTGTACTATTATGCGCACGTCACAATACCGGACATAATGCTTTCCTGCTCTCACCCTCATTATAATGTACTCTGTGGTCACCCTATTTCCTGCTATCCATGGGAGCTAAATGACTGAAAGTAAAACTAGGTGAATTCTAAAGAATGATACCAATGAGTACCACAGTCTCACTCAAGACGACTCAAAATTAATAACATTAACAAATAAACATTATTTAGAAAACCTTTTAGGCCGTTTAAAATAAAAGGGACTGTAATGCAATTAAAATGTTAATCTTTACGTCAAGCGTCTTATTGCTCGTATTTTTTCCGTTTGCAGTAAACAGAATACTGCTTGACTTAATATGCCAACTCGATTTCTTCCTCTAGATACCAAAATACGGATTGTTTTTGGCGTAAATACTTCCGCGAGTGTACACTACTCGAATGCTCACTTAAAACTATTTGATAAGCGGCAGCCTCAGACCAAATAATAAAATAAGACAGAGGACTGTCAACAGTAAAGTGAAGCCGGTTTCGTAAATATGTGTGCACTTAGTAAGGTGTAGTTTGATTGTAAATAGTTGTAAATGTGTGCGTGTGGGCGTGTATGCACAGAGCGGAGGCGTAGTTTTGGCATGCCTACTGCATCGTTCTTAGCGCTATGTCTTGGTTTTTTATTTGGTCTGAGGCGGCAGCATGGTCTGATAAAGGGTTTATTTCGTAAAACCCAAAAAGTTCCCAGCTGAAAATAGACCTTATGAGTAGGCAGACAAAATGTTATGGTTATTATCTTGTTTGAAAGGCATATAAGATAGTGGTTTGTAGGTATCTACTTATTAGTATAATAAATAAACTACTGCTATTCTGCTGCTGTTGTTAAATAAACCCTTTCTCGCCTTTTTCTAATTATTAAGTAAGTAATCTTTATGGCCGATTGAGGCAAGTGGAATTCTAACTTAACCATCATCATCTGCCTAGCCTTTTCCCAACTATGTTGGGGTCGGCTTCCAGTCTAACCGGATGCAGCTGAATACCAGAATTCTAACTTAACCATTGTAACAAATCACATCAACGTCAAGCAACGAAATGACTTGTTGTTGCTATACCAGTCCTGTATATCTAGACTACTTAAACACTTTGAAGCATTGTAGGTGTTAAAGTAGACCAGTCGTTTCCCCCGCCGGTCTGCAACTCTTAACAATAACAAGACAACATTTCCTCGCTTCCTTTTTGAAAGAAAACTCTTCAAACTCCGCAGTAAGGAGATGTTGCACTCAACATACAAATTAGACTTTAGCTGGCCGTGAGCTGGCCAATATTCTGGCACTTCCATTACCTACTTTACGACGTCTTAATAATAAAATAAAAGGTGACGTTGCTAGTTAATTGAAAACATTGAAATAAACGAGAAGTTTTTAGTTTTTAAGCATTTGGGGGATATTTGAGTGAAGGAAACCAACCAGAGCAGCCCCCTAAATGCGTAACACTCCCCCCCTGTAGGTACACACTTTTGTATGGATAATGACCAGAAAAACAGAGTAGGTATTGCTTTAGAAAAAGGGATGCATGAAGAAACCTCCTCGTGTAGCGCAGTTTGTTCCGCCAGTTCCTCAACTGAACTGCTCGGCGCATCCTGGACAGTCACACACAACACCTTATTTTACTGGCCAATTCATTCCTTGCGGTGGTAGGGTTGACGCCCGCCTGGTTTGCGACCACCCTCCCACCGGAGTCCAGCGTCAAGCGGCCTGCTGTGTTTCGTCGATGCGTGGGAGTTCCAGTGCCTTAGGCATCTTCGTTCCATCATAGACCTCATTCATCACTTTCCATCAGGCATGATCGAGGTCAAAAGCGGGCCTTTTCAGCAACAAAAGAAAAATATTGGTGTGATATCAGTATTTTATCACAGGCACATCAGAGTTTTTCTTAAGAAAATCCATAACTGTCCACTTGGTTGAACCTAATTTAAACTGGATTTGAAGTTACACGTGCTTACTTAATAAGTACATTATACCTAACAAAATATTATCTTTTCATTGAAACCATAAACAAAACACTTCAATTCTACGAAATTATTTTCTTAACAAGTTCTACGTAATTTTAAGAGCAAGCATGGGCTAACAAACTTGGCTATTCCATATAGGCACAAATAAATTATTATATTCTTGTAAAAGTTTCTAGAGCTGTCTGGTCTCCTTTTTATATTGTTTAGAAAAATACCTCATTATTATTTCTCTTGTTTTTATTGTTGGTCCTAAGAGGTAGTAGAACACTTTATTGTGTAGTTTATTAAAATTATTCTTAATTGTTTCTTGAAAGGAAACCTACCGAAAGTACCCGTGTAAAATACGAAGTAACACGAATTCAAGTAACACATAAATAATTGTTTAAACTATTATAATGTAATAATATTATAATCAAAATTGTGCACCATGACTGTAATGTAAATTATGCTGCCTGTGCAAATAGTAGCTCACAAGTGTACAAGTGGCTTTAGAGTTATTTGGATACTGCGACTGTGCCTTAAACTTAAGGCCCTTTGTACACACACGTTTTTCTTGCTCGGTCGTCATTGTTGTATGGATAGCTATGGAAGTTTATTGATAGACTCGTTTTTCTACGGCGCGGTTTATAAGCCGTACCGCAAAGAAACCGTGCCGTGTACAAAGGGTAGGCCCTTTGTACACGGCACGGTTGTGACTGTGTTTCTACTTTGACAGCCAAATAATACCCCTTTTATGTCCAACCGCCTACAGTCAAACTGAACATGAAACTCAACAGATGTGGGCCAGCAGTCCTTTCAGAGCTTCCTTAGAAATGGTGGTCAATGGATGGTGGGCAATAAAGTGGGGGTTGCCTTAAGCCTCAAGGTGGACGTATAAAGTGCTTCCCCGATGCATCGTCAGGGATCGAACCTGTATCTGATGTCTGCGATCACTTTGGCATTGGAGTACAATGGCTACGAGGTAATGGATAGGGTAATATGAAAATCAGCGTTATAAAGTTAACCCAGTGTGATTTTTGATAATAGTGGATGGGATCAAACTATATTCATTTTAATGAACAATAATTTGTTTGCACTAATTTGTATAGTCAATTATTCCATAATATAAGTTAATCGATCGACTAATAAAAGATACTTTTGAAAAGCAGAACATAAATAATAATCTTCCGTAAATCTCTAAAGGCGCGTAGTAGCGCTTGCGTAGCACAGGCGTAGCGCTGCTACGACGACTGCTACGTAACATATATTACGTTGGACTATATCCAAGCGGCAATTCTCGTAATTTTAAAAACGTTCTGAGCAACACAGTTGATTCCAAATGATAGTTATGATATTAGGTCTAGGGTAGCGGGTCGACTGCAATCTTAAGTTAGAACTTAGCTACGAGTTTGCCACAATCAGGAACGTCTTTACGTTTATAAAAACAAGCTAAAAAGAAGAATAAAATTTAAATTGAATCACACCCATCCATCCACCCATAATTACACAATTTATTTGTTATAAAAGCTAGTCGCGAGATTTATTTGTGTTGAAATTCTTAGAAGGTTTATTTATCTGTTAGAACACATCGAAGATATTGCATCCTCGTTACCATATCCACATAATCTCACCGCTTGCCGAACCCCTAGCTGGGTAAATCCTGAACGTCTACAGGCTGAAGTGTTGTCACTGGCCGCCGGGCCACTTAGGGTCGTGCCTTATCTTTAGATTTACAGAGGCCCCTAGATACAGCCTCAGGTATAGAGAGGCTTAGATATTGAAGGTTGAAAGTACCACCAATGTTGGAGCCAATCTAATTGGCGCTGATTTTGAAGTATTATGTTGGGACCAACTTTTTTTAGCTACCTTTTCGAATTTATGTAAAAGTTGGTTGTAGAGTAATGCAATCGTCTGTGAATGTAATGTCTTTTTCTAAAAAGGTTATTCTGAAAAAAAAAAAACATTTTTTTTAAATACTGGAGAAGAAATTGTCGACTACAGTCTATGAAAAGCATCAGGTACAGTACATATATATTCAGATTACATTATGTGTAAGCCAGACTAAATCTTGATTCCACTCACTACCCACTGTACTTATTCCCAT
Organism: Gortyna flavago; assembly: GCA_963669345.1. NCBI lineage: Eukaryota > Metazoa > Arthropoda > Insecta > Lepidoptera > Noctuidae > Gortyna > Gortyna flavago. The sequence continues at coordinate 1,692,834 of OY770130.1, forward strand.
AAAAGGAGACTTGGACCGAGATATACAAATCGCCTTGAACACTGTGAGCATGTAACTAAATTGCAGAAATTCATATCAGTATACGCCTCGCTCCAATCTTGATACATTGAATATACTTCGAGCTACGCTTCATCGGTCCCAGTAATCTTGATACACAATAACACTGTATTCAATTCAGTCGAATGTGTAGCGTAGTATTTGATAATAAAAAGAAGTGTAGTCCTAAGATAGGATTTCTTGGAAGTGCGTTTATAATTACGGATCTCGAAGAAAATCAAATGGGAAAAAATTATTGAGCTTGTCATTTATCCAGTATTTATTTATTTTACTTTGATATAAAACGACAATCTGACAATTACACTCGCTAAAGAAAAACTATTTTTAAACAAACTATTTAAACGCTCGTCTCACTGAACTTCAGACAAACTGACATGATAGTTGTTGTATAGTTTTGTGAGCAACGGAACGTTCCAAATACTTGTATCGTGTAAATAATTTGGTGCAACCTATTTCAACTTACGAATTTTTGTACCACGTTAGGTATGAGTTTTTCTTTTAGAGCTAGGAAAGAAAGTTTTTTTTGCGTTATGTTATGCTGTTTGATGAATGGGAATTTATATTGTCATATCTTTGTATACATATATATAAATAATAAAATAGTAACGAAGTGAAAACTCTACATTGAATATTTCTGAATGTCTGATGCCGACAATATAGTTTCTACGATTTTTGTTCGTTTTTCTGGGTGTAGGTACATATGTTCCGGATTGGCGCGAAAACGGCTGAACGGATTTGGATGAAATTCGGCTTACAGATAGTTTTTAGCCTGGTTTAACACATAGGGTACTTTTAATTCCGTTAGTGCGTTTCCGTGGGATATTTTCCGACATTTAAGCAGGCGAAACTGTGAGAAAAAAATAGTTATAACTAGACATACCTACAAATAATTTGTGTCCGCCCTTTCTCAACCAGAAACACACGGTGTATAAGATATCTAACCTAAACAAAATATTCAATTCCAATTTCCGCAACAAAAGCGAAGGAATAACCCTCGCAAACCAGATGCATCCATCGGATATCGTTTGAAAGCAATCTCTCCTATGTTTTACCGTTCCATCCGTATCAAACGTGTTGTATTGGATTACTGAAGATTGCAAGATACGCGGAGTCTTGCACAACTATGTCTGTCGCTTGACAGTTGAATTTGAAAGTTTTTTTTAAGTATGGGAATTAATCTCTGGTGACATCAAGTATAAAATATTTAGTACGATTTAATTTCTCCTAACACATTGAGTGCGTGAAAAAAAAGCACATAAAACTATTAAGATAAACAGAATGCGGATGATTGATCACAGCAGCCGGTACTTAAGATCCTGTGAGGACATTAATCAAAACTTCTTAAGCGCTATTAAAATAACAACCCTTGCCCCGATGGTTCCCGGTCACCTAAACACCTACTACTGGTAGGAAAGTCACTTAGTTATCGCTTTCTGGAATAGGTGATGATGATGTGATGAGATAGTTTTTCTTTACGTTCAGTTAATTCATACATACATTTTATTCTAGGTGCATCGTCTTCACATATAATTATGTATGAAAATGAATGTCATACAAAATATTGTGAAACATTTTAAAAGAGTGACGGTGGAGTAGCCTTAGCTATGCACTTTTGAAAATCAAAACTTACAAAAAATGGAATTGATTCTAGCCGACCCTTCCAAAAGGTAGTTTCGTATGGAGAAGAATGAGCTAATTGATGTAACATATAAAAAACATAAAATATTGTGACGTTGCAAAATAGACATTTGTCGCAACAGGTAGCGACGTCTATCGTGGGTCTGTACAGGCTCGTTTAGTGTAGCTTACGCGTCACTAGATGGCGCTAGGTTCATGAAATCGATATGATATTCTTTAGTCTGTGACAGAACATTCCCGAAACTGTCAGATCGGTTTGAAAAGACAACGAGTGTTTTCGGCCTTTACGATCGAGGACACGAGCCAAGAGGTTGACTTGAAGGGACGTATTCCTGGGAGGATCGGGATGTGCCCTAATAACCCTCTGGGGTATTTATAAGTACAGCAGAAGCTGAACCCTGTGAGTATTCAATCATTTTCCTTGTTATTGTTGGTCAACCTTTGGGTCTTACATTTTGTTCTGACACAAGGACGTTGTTACAGGTCTGGCTATATGCTAGCCTTTTCTTTATTGCTCGAAGCTACGCGCTAGCGATTCGTGATGTCTCGGTGTGGCCCTGTGATCGGATGATAGGGAATCGATCCGGGTGCAGGCGACTCTAGTCTACCCCCTGTGGTGTGGTCATCCGCAGTAAGGAAGGCCTTACCTAGCCGAATGCAGGTGAAGAGGGAAGTTCGCCACTCGAGGTAACGACAGCGTCACCTTCTATGCCCGTAGGCCACGTTATTCGTGTGTTCACAGGTTTAACCTGTGAACGAAGCCAAGGGACTTAATCCCGCTAACTGAGGGTAACTCAATCGTCAACTGACGGTATTTCGATTGTTAACTGAGAGGTAATTTGTTATACTGAGAGAACGCTGAGTTAATCTATAGTGTCATAATTTATCATATGAGAGAGTTAGGCCTTTGTAGGAACTAGGTGTTAAGCCAGTTGTTATAGAGTATTGTGTCTCGGGTATTGCTTTGCATAATCGTTATTTTCCCTTTATGAGCGCAATCCTAAAAGGTCAATACTTGAACGGTTGAGCTAGAAGTTATTAAGTGGTTCATCTCTCGGACTCGATATAGCGACTCTGAGAAATTGTAATAAGTCTCATTGCAGGCTTTCACCAATACAAGTAGGAACGGAGACTATTTGTATGGGTGGATGCCCAAGTGTTTGGGAAAGGTATATAGTGTAGTGGCTCGCCACATTATTTGTTTGTGTACCTACCTATTTCTATGTATTAACAATAAACTTTAATTGTTGAAGAAGGTACTTGTTTAATTGAATCTTTCCCTAACAGATTATACCTTATAAATTAACTGTAACCCGGCCCTTGAGCAGTTTACAGGAATTAATAAGAAACAAGATGTTGATGGTTTCTATTGATATTACACTACTCACCACCGTGCTAAAGTAAATTTATAAGGTATAATCTGTTAGGGAAAGATTCAATTAAACAAGTACCTTCTTCAACAATTAAAGTTTATTGTTAATACATAGAAATAGGTAGGTACACAAACAAATAATGTGGCGAGCCACTACACTATATACCTTTCCCAAACACTTGGGCATCCACCCATACAAATAGTCTCCGTTCCTACTTGTATTGGTGAAAGCCTGCAATGAGACTTATTACAATTTCTCAGAGTCGCTATATCGAGTCCGAGAGATGAACCACTTAATAACTTCTAGCTCAACCGTTCAAGTATTGACCTTTTAGGATTGCGCTCATAAAGGGAAAATAACGATTATGCAAAGCAATACCCGAGACACAATACTCTATAACAACTGGCTTAACACCTAGTTCCTACAAAGGCCTAACTCTCTCATATGATAAATTATGACACTATAGATTAACTCAGCGTTCTCTCAGTATAACAAATTACCTCTCAGTTAACAATCGAAATACCGTCAGTTGACGATTGAGTTACCCTCAGTTAGCGGGATTAAGTCCCTTGGCTTCGTTCACAGGTTAAACCTGTGAACACACGAATAACGTGGCCTACGGGCATAGAAGGTGACGCTGTCGTTACCTCGAGTGGCGAACTTCCCTCTTCACCTGCATTCGGCTAGGTAAGGCCTTCCTTACTGCGGATGACCACACCACAGGGGGTAGACTAGAGTCGCCTGCACCCGGATCGATTCCCTATCATCCGATCACAGGGCCACACCGAGACATCACGAATCGCTAGCGCGTAGCTTCGAGCAATAAAGAAAAGGCTAGCATAAAGCCAGACCTGTAACAACGTCCTTGTGTCAGAACAAAATGTAAGACCCAAAGGTTGACCAACAATAACAAGGAAAATGATTGAATACTCACAGGGTTCAGCTTCTGCTGTACTTATAAATACCCCAGAGGGTTATTAGGGCACATCCCGATCCTCCCAGGAATACGTCCCTTCAAGTCAACCTCTTGGCTCGTGTCCTCGATCGTAAAGGCCGAAAACACTCGTTGTCTTTTCAAACCGATCTGACAGTTTCGGGAATGTTCTGTCACAGACTAAAGAATATCATATCGATTTCATGAACCTAGCGCCATCTAGTGACGCGTAAGCTACACTAAACGAGCCTGTACAGACCCACGATAGACGTCGCTACCTGTTGCGACAAATGTCTATTTTGCAACGTCACAATATGTTTAGAAAACTATCACTATCCAAAACCCCCATTTTTTTTATAAAATGTTATAATATAATGTTGTAATTATGTTTTATTATATTAAATAATAAATGGCGGAAACATTAATTTGATGAACCTTTTCCAAGTTTTTACATTTACTTCCATAACAAATTTTTCTCCTTCGTTTATTTCCATAAACACATCGGAGTGTTAACGTTGTGAACGTTAGTGGTAATTCTAACATTTTTCTCTCAGCACACAACATATAATAAATCATTGTCAGCTGGGGCTCAGTTGCAAGAGTTCTGTCCGTCTCCTTAATGCCAACCCTTTTTTTTCCAAACTACCTAAGTTAATTAATTTGCGAGAAACGAAGGTACCTTTTACTTACTCTTTGGAGATGCTTAAATGTCGACTATATTGCTTTTTTGTTTTATCGTGATCGTAAAGATTTTATATATAATATTTTTTTAGTGTCCGCTGCTTTCATGTTTTGATATAGGTTCTGTTTATTTTTCTGTTGTTCATAGAAATCTATACATATTATAAAAAGTCACTTTTCGTGTCTCTCTGTGTGTCTGCGTTATTCTTCTAAACTGCGCAACGGATTTTGATGCGGTTTCCACTATCATTTTGAGATTTAATTCCGGAAGGTTTTAGTGTACAATACATTAATATAGCTATAATTAATAAATCTATTCAAGTAGAAGTAGCAGCAATGCTGCTTCATTATTAATACATTGAAGGACACTGAGCGAGACACAATAGAAGTTTTATTGTATTACATCGAGGGGCGTTAACTGTCCCGCAAAGTGTTAGGAGCGTTTACGACGTACGGCATTTCTTACAAACTTTCAAGCCTTTGTTTTTCGAAATGAATAAACCGATTTTAATGAAATTTCATACGCATAAGCAAGATATATAGGTCTAAAATGTCTTATTTAAAAAAAAAGATAACTGGAAATCTCTGTTTCTATGGAAATTTTAAAATCGGTCTAATTTGGCTGTAACACTATTTTTCGAAAATGTTATAAACTAACTTTTAGACGTTTGTATCCTGCTGCGTACGAAGTTTCATAAAAATCGGTTCATTCATTTCGAAAAACAAGGGCTTGAAAGTTTGTATGAAATGCCGTACGTCGTAAACGCTCTTAAATCGAATTAAGTCAAAATAATCATTAGAAACTCTCTTAGCAGTGGCGTTTTCATTTCATTCAGCGTAAAACCCCTCCAGTTACTTATAAATATTCACCAAAAACAGCGCACTGTAAAAAAACTAACGCAGCCCCAGTGCGAATCGCTTCCTATTACATTATTCAGATATTATACATTCGGCAACTGTAACAGGGTGCCCATCTAATTCTAGATGTAAAATAACTTTCAGAATTCAATATTCCCAAAACAATATAGCAACACCTGTGGTATATTTCCATTTGGGCGCGGGCCTGTATAAATATTCAATTTAGACACTTGCCCATATACTGCTGTATATATTGGTGGGATATTTAAACGGTGCTGTTATTGATAAGGCTTAGCATTCCGGATCATGGTGCAGGAAGGTTTTTGGTGAAGAGGGTTCGAATTGCTGAATTATTTTCGCGGTTGGTTGAATGTACTGACGATCCTTTTTAATTGAGAACATAACATATCACCTGCATTACCTGAAGGGGCAGGCAAAGGTGCACCTATAGTATGTAATAGGGGGCCAGCCTATTGCCATCAAACGGGCACAAATCCAGACTCAATAACACTTTGCCCGACCCGGGATTCGAATCCGGGATCTTATCCTCAGGAGTAGTGCTTGCGAGCACTAGACTAACTTGAACAACATTTTGAAGTCATTTACTGATTTTGAAATGACGATCAAAATCAAAATCAAAATATTTTATTTCACATAAACCTACATGGGCACTTATGAAACGTCAGAAGCTAGGTGCACGGTTCCAATTGGTCGTTTCCTATGGAGAAGAACCGGCAAGAAACTCCACGGTTACTCTTTTAAAAATAGTTGTTTTTTACAATGTTTTCAAGTTACAATAGGTATGGGAGGACAGCGTAGGCCTGTCAACAAGTACCAGGTACTTGATAATATAAAAATCTAAAGTCTAAAAGGCCTAAAAAGTCCTCACATATACAAAATTAGAGTCCATCAAAAGGATAAAGTAAATAATAAAATAAAATAAAAAATGGCGCAGTTCTACGAGCTTTAATGAAGCTTTACCGTGCATTGTAAACGTGTAGTAACTATTTTGCTCTTCCTTTGGATCAACGATATCCTTTCAAGTGGCAATAAGCAAGATATATTATCATTTTATTTTATCATCCAGTTCAAAATTATTATTGACTAGCTGTGCCCGCGACTTCGTTCGCGTGGATGTCGGAAAACAACAGGTAATGTGTCGCTTAGGAAAGGTGTAATTGCCACTCCTTCATTGAAAAGGAAGAACCATCAGATCTTGCCTGGTAACGCTTTCCTTACCTAGGGTTCGCTACCACGGCCCTTTCGACTGCAATCACTGCGTCTTCATGGTTCATAATGATAATGCGACAAAGTGTCACTTTGATTTTTGAGAATAAATTAAAATAAAAGCGCCAGCTCGAGGCTGATTATCTAACCAAACAGCCATTTTATTTTGCGTCTGTCTTAGAATACCAACTTGTAAAATCATATCACCATTTTATCTAAAGTATATCTGAGATTAGTAGGTGAAGTTTGAAGTTAGTTTTTCTAAGTCTTGGTTTCTTCTCTGTGGTAAATTTAGAATTTCTTAACTTGGTATTGAAGATATCATATATACCTACCAATATTATGCCTTATAAAGCATCGAGATATCTAGATGATAAAAGGAAGAATACATTAATGGTAAGAGCTTCTACATAAAGTTGCCCGTGTAAAAAGCAACCCATTAAACTTTGGTTATATTTGACACCGGCCGCCATTTAAACTACGAAGATGAAACCCATGAAAACTTTAGACATGATTTTGATTTAGACCTTATACTTAGATAATTACAAAAAAATATACTTAACCGACCTCCATAAAAAACCCTAGAAAGTGCAAAATAACCTTAGTTTGGGAAGACGTTGCGCGTTGGCAAGAAATTACAGACTTCTGAAACCAAAGGTCTATTGCACTTTGAAGTGTGTTTTTAAGTCGGTTGTATTTTATTTTATTTCACACAAAGTCGTGTAAGTTTATATTGAAAACCATGAAAACGACACACATGATAAAAAAAGAAAAAGAAAATTGCAGCCGCCATCTTCGATTTTCATTTTGACGTCACAATCGGCTTCAGCACTCTCGAAAACCATGAAAACGACACACACTACCAATTTTTCGATTTGCAGCCGCCATCTTGGACTTTCATTTTAACCAGTACTGAAACGGTTTACCAACAGTCGATTGGTCCATGAACCGTTGGTCAACATCATTAACTTTTCATCCAAAGGACTTGTGACCCACGAACGTTTCCCCAACAGAACTCTGCGTCAGTGAATGCTTAACCAACAGAATGTTTTGACCAATAACTTTTCACCCAAAGAACATTTTACCCATGTCAAATAGAACTAAGGATGCAAGGGCGAGAGAAGCGAGCTCGGGACTTGGGGCACCCCGACTCGGACAGGTAGGGTTCGAAGGGATGATGGCGGCTCAAGTGAGCGAGCAAAGCGAGCGAAGGGCACCCCGAGGTTAGGCTTGGTTAGGTTACTTTATACCCTTTTCACAGAAATAAAGGACTACGTCTTATTATTATTTTACTTTCATCTTTCCCGGCTCTGTTGGCCTTGTTCTTTGGGTGAAAAGTTATTGGTCAAAACATTCTGTGGGTAAAGCATTCACTGACGTAGAGTTATGTTGGCAAAACGTTCGTGGGTGAAAAGTCCTTTGGAAAAAAGTTAATGGTTTAAAGATAATGTTCACCAACGGTTCATGGGCCAATCGACGGTGGGTAAGCCGTTACAGTTTAATTTGAACAGTTTTATTGGCTTCAGCACTCTCAAAAACCAATAAAACGAAACCCATAAAAAAAAATTGCAACCTCCGTCTTGGATTTTCGTTTTGATCTGCCTATCGGCTTCAGCACCTTTGAAATCTATGAAAACGACATCCATGACAAAAAATCAAAACAAAATTGCAGCCGCCATCTTGGATTTTCATTTTGACCTGACTATCGGCTTCAGCACCCTCGAAAAGTATCAAAACGACATCCAAGACAAAAAATTAAAAAAAAATGGAGCCGCCATTTTGGGTTTTCATTTTGACCTGACTATCGACTTCAGCACCCTCAAAAACCATGAAAACGACAAACATGATAAAAAAAAAATTGCAGCCACCATCTTGGATTTTCATTTTGACCTGACTATCGACTTCAGCACCCTCGAAAACCATGAAAACGACACCCATGACGAAAAAGTTAAAAATTTAGGCAACCGCCATCTTTGATTTTCTTTTTGACCTCACTTACCGGGGTCAGGATCCTCGGAAACCATGAAAAATAGCTCTCTCTCTCTGTGTGTGTCTCTATCTACCTATTACTTTGAAAAATGAGGCATAACGCTTTTTCGTTATTTGACGATTTCTCCCTTAGAACTCCTACCGCAAGCTCCATATAAGAACTTCGTTAAAAAACGCTCTGCGTTACTCAACTTTCTATATCAATAATTATCTAACTTCTCTATCGCTCAGAACACCACATTAATTATTATTATCTTACATTATCCTCACTTAATGTTTAAAATTATTTTAGCGCCACAGGCGCCACTAAATAAACCATCAATGGAAAGCGATTTGTTTAATATTATAATCATTATCATTACTTTTTAAAATAACATAGACATAAGTAGGTATCTGTGTTATTTCGTCATTTAAGTAAGCATAAACTAATAGGACGTGATTATTCGCATCACAACAACAATATGTTTTCGTTAGTAGGTACTATATCGCGCCAATAGATGTCGTTACGTGTTACTAAAAAACGTAAAAAGTTGTTCCTAGAATACTTTAAATTGATTATATCTTTTGATAGAGTGAACCGATTGCGATGAAACAAAAACTAATCACTGCTCCGAGTTCTACACCATATTTGAGTATAAAAAGTAACCGTATTGGTTTGGTACTTTTTACGTTGACCCTGTTCAAATCAATAATCTGTCACATCCAAACAGACAAACAGACAAACCGACAAACCGACAAACCGACAAACAGACAAAAATTCCAAAAATTGATGAAATGGCATCTGTTGGTTATCCTTTAACACCCCAACTATTTTTTTTGGAAATATTTTCAATGTACAGAAACGTCTCGTCTACAGATTTATTATATGTATAGATAGATAGATAGATATAGAAGAAGATTTGTCTATCAAAATACCCATTTATCATACCTGTACATAAACAGTAAGGCGGGATACACATTTGTTCGGGCCGGCGCGATTCGGTGATCCATACGTCATGTTCGTGAACGGGCGCCGTCAGTTGGGACTGGTCATCTCTTTTCTGCCACGGTTTATTTTTAATACTTTATTTTGAATTGTTTTATTTTTTTTTACTTTTTTAACGTGTACGTATTTTTTACATAGTTCTCACTTAAACTTAATTATAAATTCAATATTAACGATGTAACAAATATTTTTGTAACAATATAATTTTAAAGAGTGTCAATGGGGTTTCTTGCCCGTTCTTCTCCAAAGCTACTTACTACGCTTTAGAATGGGCAATTATCTTCACATTTTTTGACTGGCCGGCTCCTTGACAATTTAAAAGTACCTGTAAATGGTTTAATTTAAACAAATGCTTTGAGTTTGAGTTCGGTGCAGCCGGGCGGCAAAATATATTTATATTTGATTTTGTCGCCCGGCTGTGTCGAATCATGCCGACCCGAACCAATGTGGAGCACCCCTTACAGATACTATCATACCTTGCCATACAATGCTCTCCAGTAACTTTACAGGTGACACTTGCTTAGCTCAAAGTCAGAACATTTTCATTAGTTCATTCATTTCATTCGCTGTTGCGGTCGTTCTTTATAATTCCAATACAACTAGATTTTAGACATTATTCCAACATTTGCGGCTTTTGTTTAACTTTGAATATTTAAGTACCTACCTAAGAGCTATTATTATTTATTGTGGGCCCTCAAAAACCTTTTGATAGGAACAAAACGTTTTTGGAAAGTTTTAATATTGTTAACTGTGGTTTGACTTTTGTTTTAATAGTTTAGGAATTATTGTTTGGTGAGTCATTTATTCAGATTGTTTGTCGGTTTTCGTGGTTTACTATTAAAGTCTGTTTTGTTGAGGTTTGCAGCGATGGTGAGATAACTTCCAAAATAAATAAGTTGAAATAATGGAAGGACACGAGACTGCACGAGTACCTACCTTTTTTTATCGTGTGGATTTCCACATCCATGAGGATTTCCTCAACCTAAGGCTAAACCATACGGTGTCCTGCTACCGCGGTGTCCTGCCAGGGTGCTGGAGTGCTTGCGCATTTCGTCACGCTCCCTCGGTCAGTCACGCTAGTGCTGTTGGGCAAATGGTGCTGCGGAGTAAATAATGAAAGGTAACGAGACTTTCAGGGCTTATCTTTAATCTTTATATTTTGAATTGTCTTTTTATTTCTTTTTTTACATTGGTCTCACATACACAAGCAACAAGAATAATGTACCGAAGGGAATGTAATATCTTAATTTAAAAGTGTATGGCATGTACCTAGTTCCATTTCTGTTCTTCTTCATAGTACGTTTTTGACAATTCAAAAGTGCCCGTAAATGGCTGCTTCGAATTTTGCTTCGAGCTTTAATAATTTCAGCTGTATTTCAGGCGACGTGCTATATAACATAACAACATGTCGCTGAGTGATATAGCTGATGTGCGCGAATGTGACAAATACTTCCGCATTGTTTTTAATGGATGCTCTTGTACGTTTACTTCCAAACTTAAACAAATATATTTTCTTTGTCTTTCTGTAACTTTTTAAATCATTTTCTATCATATAATTGCGTTTTGTTTTATGTAGGTCTTGCAAAGCCAATAGCTAATAAAATGAGGGCAATGGTGCGAGCTCTTTTCATATCTTCATGGTTTTAGTTGACCTGTTTCTATAAAGAGCCAAGCGCAGCCGAAGGCGATCGTTTTCATCACCCACGCGCCCACTTAGTAGCAGAATAAAAACGGTATAGAAAAATATGATAGTGTGTCATCGTTTTAAGCAGTCTACACACCAAACCCGCCACAGACCGGCGGCGCGGCGGCGGCTTGATGGTGTTGTTGAAGATGTTGAGGATGGCGGCTTTATTTCTAAATAATCAGGTCGGCGTCTTGTACCCGCGCGCGTCAGAGGGTCAACATGTCGGCGGGTCGGCGGGTTTGGTGTGGAGACTGCTTAACCTGAAATTAACAAAACTGAAAAAAAGTTATTTTAAAGAGAGTTTTTCAAAGAGATTTAATATACTGGTACGTAAATAATTTTATGTCTTTGTTTTAATATACGTACGAAAATATTGTATTTACGGTTAGACCATTTTCCCTCAATACCCAAGCACTTAATTTTATCACCACAATACCTACTGAGCCGAAATAATCGCCTTTGTTAAGCAAAGCGATGCGGTATAAGCAACTTGTTAATTTCTCAAAAGTAATTAATAAGTAGGAGCAAGTTAAATGAATAGCAACGGATCAAATGTCCACGCCGGCTTGCTAACGACTACAAAATGATAAATCAACTTTAGGAAAACAATACCACGGAGTCAGTTTGGGGTAAGGGATGTTCCATAGACAAAGATGGGCGATGCCTTGGTTTTGTATTGAAATTGAAAGGTTAGTGACATATTGCAGTTAAATTAAAGAGAGAGACGGAAGTCCACGTTCATAATTTAAAGAATTCGTTTGTTTAATTTAACGACAAAGGAATTTTCTTTCAAAGGAATTTGTCAAATTCAATCGAATTGTCAAAGTTAAATAGTACACTAGCTATTGCATTTTGACAATTCGATAACATCAAACATGAAGCAATGGGTAGAAATAATGCCCTAGCCCTTTTTTCATTTTTTTTTTAAGGATCTGAAATCATCGAATGACCCCTCCCGCTCTGGGTGGAGCGGAAGGGAGTGTCAGACTCTTACTGACTACAACCCATCTGTGTTCCTTCCTTAGCCCTTTATGTTCCGGGGTTCCCTAGCCGAACCTCTATAAACCGATTTATAAAGCCTAGTATCATTCGCACGCAAAGTCGCTTGCATTGTGAAAACGCGAGATTTTGTAGCTCACCCCTAATATCTTAAAGATGAAGCACAGATGTTGTAGAAGAAGCAAAAATTCCTATGTTAGTGCAGCCATAACGCTTAGCTCCCACTACACAACAACCTTAAACTTTCTGTAGCTTTGAAATTAATCAAATAGTCTGTAGATTCTGTAGTTATGACGGCGCGGACATTCCGCCAGTAGATTGATGGGCCCAGGGGAATAGTTGGGTATCCAGTTCGGACCCCGGCTGAGGCATTGTGCCTTGTTTTAATGTTAATTGATTAAACTGTTATTGGGTATTGTAGCTGGCTTGCTTCTAGAGTATGGAAGGGCGATGATTACATAAAGTGAATTAAATTAACAAGAGTGGTCGTTGTAACTATTTAAGATCTACGTTCAGTGAAGATGTTTAAGCCTCTGTCTAATCATAGGACATCGTAAAACGCTCAGTTTTTGTCGCATAGTTAGGCGCATTGGTGTATATTACAAGACGGAAAAAAATTAGTGTACAATACACAATTTCTTTTGCAAATTTTCAAAGAAAAGACATTTTCAAAAATATTTTATGAAAATTACATAGCATCATGATAAAACAATCGTACAACGAAGCTCAAAAAATATTGTTCGTCGCATACTTAATCGGAATTTTGAGCGTAAACTTTATGTAATGGTAGATACCTACATACGTTGCAAGACGCGTGTCGCTTAAGCGTGTAGCTCGCGGCCACTGTTTCTCCCGCATAAGTTTCGATCCCGTGGGAGTATCGGGATAAAAAAATATCTTATGTGTTAATCCTGGTTATAAAAAATCTGTGTGCCCAATTTCATCCAAATTAGTGCAGCAAGTTTTGCGTGAAAGAATAACAAACATCCATCCTCACAAACTTTCGCGTTTATAATATTAGTAGGATATGATTGTTAAGTTATATTAAATTGTTAACTGATAAAATTTAACCCCCTTGAATTTCAAATTGCTTGAAATCCAGTTTTTAACCGACGTCCAAAAAGGAGGAGGTTATATGTTCGACTTTACGTGTTTTTTTTTTTTTTTTATTTGTCTTCACCGATTTCTCCGTCAATTGTGAACTAATTTATTTTTTATTTATTTAAAAGGGTATATTCTCGTACTCTCGAGGTGATCCCATTGTCATCAAGTTGAAATCTGATGAGAGGATCCCATGGAAATCGAAGGAAACCCTCAAATGTTATAGGCAAACCTATAGCGACGTTGCCAGCCCTCGCGGGAAGAACGATCATCATAATCTTTAAACTGTTCTAACAATCAACACATGTCTTCACATCGCTAGAGTTTAAAACCATTTTAAAAAATACTCACGACTTTACAACCACTGAAACGAAACTCAAACGTCAACACAATCCTGTACGTCCCCTCTAGAACAGCCACATCATCAAACTCACACTAAATCTCTTCAGGATCTCCCCATGCATGTTTGAAGACGTTCAAGACGTTCAAGATGTTCTCGGTTGCACATTTGGCCGTGTTTGAGTTCGTAATTGGCCCCTAAAGTAGTGGCTACACGAAGCTACATCACCTCGAGCCACGCCCCTTCGCTGTTCTGTCCTCGGCTTCGGTACAAGGATGATGTTCTATTACTGGTATCATATAATACCTATAGCTGTGTATGAGTCGGTACTTAAGTCAGAAAGTGGAAATTACATTTCCATATAACAGATGTTATTTTCAATCAGTTTATAGAAACTTAATTTTCCATGTTTTTTCGGTTTTATTACTTTTTTAGGTGAATTTTCAAAACGCCTGTTTTCCTAGAACTTGTAGAAAGTAGGTACCTACACACAGATTTTAGTAGTGTTATAACTGAATTCTAAGAAGCAATACGTTATATATTGTGGAACTAAGTTAGTTCAAAGGAATCCTCAAATGCTTGTAAATGTGAGATATTTTTTCTTGCGTACTGCTCGTTTCTGCTCTTTAGATTTAAAGAGAGCTTACATCTAAATAATAATATCATATACGGTAACGTTCTATTCTAGGTTCTAGGGTTGCTATGGTAGGTTCTTTGCTTTAGGTAGCTATTTAGGTATAAAATATTTCAAGAAATTGTTACGTTGTAAATTTTGTACCTACCAAGGGTTGGTACTACACAGCTGCATTACTAATAAGTAAAGTAGCATTTACCTGAAAACATTAGCATTACATTAAGAGGTTTCTGAGTAATATATTTCATTGTAGTTTGTAAATTGTAAATTTAATTAATTGTATTGTTTTTGTTCGGGCCCCACGTTGGGCGCCACTGTTATATTTTTATTTTTGTTCCCTCCTGCGGCAAACTAACATAAGCCCAGAGGCCAGGGGGTTAGGTTTTTAAATGGAAAGAAACAACTAACTATCTTAAACACAGTTTATTTTGTAAAATTAAGTTTTCGCATTTAACAACCCACGGTAGCCTATGCGGGTCTACCGTCTTATAAATTAGGTAGGAGATTATAACTAAACCCTAGTATTGCCAGCCAGCTAATATTTCAGCAAATAGAGCTATGGTCGTGGGGAGTTGGAGATAAAACCAGTACTGTTCCTTTTTAGTATAAATTAAATATCGATATGAAGATAACCTTCCAGTTATTACGAATGTAACTTATTAATAAATGGGCGCCAGGGACTTGAGAGTCCCGGATCCTGGAGCCGACGAAGATGTCCAATATACTTCAGGATGAACGCAGAACGTCGAACCCAAGATCCTCAATTTAAATTTAATTAAAGGCCAGTTTCCACTTTTGAAAACTGGACTATGAAAAATGATTGGTTCCAACGGAAACCATGTTATGATGTAAGAAATGTTTTAAGGTATAAAAAAAAAACCGTCCCGCCTGCGCTATCGCTAGACGGACTCAGCCAGCCGCACAGTCGTCTCCACAAGAGGCTTCTAGTGGACTCGAGGAACGGGTCTCGCGTCCAGGCTCCAGACGCTCCTCTAGATCCTGGCGGCGAGACGAATCTCTCGAGGTGCCTCTCCTGGAATCGACAATACGGAGACCTAATAGTATAATGGGAAACTTCCTAGGGGTCACCGAGCTTGGAATTCTAAAAGGCTAACAGTGGTGGGACAATAGAAAGGAGGATTGCCCACGTGGCGTCCATCAACTCCACAACAAGGACTCGTTCATGAGAATAAGAATTTAATACCGTTGTTAACACTGAGGAATATCCTATGGCATATCTGTGGTAAATAGTCAGCGGGTGCAATACTCACGGTTGTCTTAGGGAAAAACACTTGACTGTAAGATCCTCGACTGGCTGGAAAGGTGTCTGCGTATGCGCAATTTGGAATCCTGTAATAAATATCCATGGATCACGAGAATATCCTTTTAACAACCAGGGAAGGGCTCACAGACCACTTCCGAGCACTATTACCACAAAATCCTTACCTTTTAAAACATGGAATTAATTTTGGAGTTTCACTCAAGCGTGTTCAAGTGCAAATAGACGCCACCACTGTCCAACAATCCTGTCATGGTTAACAAACCGGAACTAGACAGAGCATCTCAAAAATCTCCCCTATTTCAGGTAAAATGATTATAAGATCACTGAAGATAAACACTACACCAAAATACTTAATTCTTGAAAATCACTAACAACTTTCTAACGTGACGTTTAAACTCTGAAACAATAAGAATCTTCATGATCTAGATCAACAAACAAATTATTTATAGTTTCCAATACGAAAACTTGTTTTGATTGGGGTAATTAACCCAGAATATTGATTGGGCTAATTAGCAACGTATAACCTTGCTACATTATGTCAAAGACAATTCACAGATTAAAAATGGATTATTTGACAACGAAGTTTCTAGAAAGAAGTCTTTAATGAAAAAACAGTTTATTTCCGCTTTCGGTTATTTAGTTTATTATTAATTTTTACTGAAAGCTGAAAATTATTAAGTATTGCTCCATACGATATTAATTCAATGGTTGGCAATCAATAAGTTCAAATATCGATTAAACTACAACTGTGAACCGGCGACCACCAGATGTCGCCTCTAACTGTCAGAAACTGACGTTCGACTGGATGACAGATGGAATGTAAACAATATATTTATTGATCTAATTAATTGTGCAAACCTGTTAAACAGGGTCTAGAAAAGTGATTTAATGTTAGGAAGTGTTATCTAAAGAGTCCAGTGACGAAATACAGTTGAAGGAATGAATCCTTCCATCAAATACAGGCCAAAGTCACTTATACAAACTACAATGAAATATATTACTCAGAAACCTCTTAATGTACCTAATGCTAATGTTTTCAGGTAAATGCTACTTTACTTATTAGTAATGCAGCTGTGTAGTACCAACCCTTGGTAGGTACAAAATTTACAACGTAACAAAATGAGTAAGTAAATTATCAGTTTCAAAGTACCACATTCAGCAGAATCATCAGAATGAAATATGTTATACTGTTCACAAAAAAATTTACAACTCAAAACCCTGCATATTAGTACCTACGACTAAACAAAATATGGATATCTAATATAAATTAGGAACAGAAACACTTACAGTACAAAAAGAGCTCGCACATGGTCGTCATTTCCCGCCACCCTCCGCATCAGTCCGCAACGCATCGCTTCGCACCGCACCGTACGAGTATCGTAAACGCGCCGGCCATGCATCGATCAGGCCACCCAGTGTACCGTGGCTGACTGATACCTCCATTCAATACACAAATTGTCTCCTATATCATATGGGGTGGAGTCACGCCGCTAAGTGCAACTATTCGTCAGGCATCGCGGAATGTTAAGTCAGGCTTTTTTTTCGATTTCGGAACGTCGTTTATAGGGAATTTGTTTGTAATGGGACACCTTTTTTTGTGTCTAGTGTTTTCTCAGGCTCAATTTGTCTTCGTTTTGAAACAGAGGTACTTTAGGGTTGGTATAGCTGAGTACCTAAGGCTTAGGTTACGCTAGCGTTATGATTTAAACAAGCCTAAAGTTTAAAGAGTATTTACTAAACAAACGAGGGGAGCGGTCAGTTATAGCGAAAAGTTTACAAGAAGCGTGCATTTTTTTATTTAGATCGTGATCGTAAATTATTTCATCACCTCTGATTCCATAACGGTGAGGGACAACATCGTGATGATACCGCATGTCCAAGAACCAAAAATTCGAAGTCATGTGACATGTACCAACCCCCAATGGGCCCGCGTGGTAGATCTCCCTCCCGAAGACAGGAGGTCTGAGGCCCAGCAGTGGGAACCTTATAGGCTGATTGTGGGACACTTTTTTGCTAAGGTTTTCTCAGGTTCAATTTGTCTTTGTTTTAAAGAAGCTGTTAGTACCTATTCGTGGCACCACTGAGCGAGAAACGCTAGGAAACGCTAGCGTGATGATTTAGATGCCTATCATAAGTCGACAGAGTACCTACCAAACAAACGAGTGTAGCGGTCAGTTAAGCATGCAAGTTTTTAGGTTATTGGAAGTATCGCAATCGATAAACAAAAGGTTTTAGGTTTTTACCTAAAAACATTTTGCCTATTGATTTCTCTCTTTCTCTAGCTTTCAATCTTAAACACAAAATTTGAAATACGTCAAAGTATTTTCAATTATTGTCAGTGTCCCAATGTTCCTCACTGATTCATTCTGCAAGAATGCTACAGCTGTCTGTTCTGGAAAGGTTCAATCAAAACTGAATTCCATAGATCATACTGCATTTTCCGTGAGAAGAAATTCATAAAACATTATGCCTATACGTTAAACTCTATTGTCCGACAAAACAAAGCAGGTACTTCGGAACATCATTCAGCGAACTAAAACCGAATAACACTAAAAGCTGTTTTGGCGAAGTCGTTGTCAGGCGCGGAGTGTGTAAGTAATTCATAGTAAGCGAGTTAGGCGGCCTGAGAACTTCCTCGAGCTTCACTAAAAACTACGGAACAGTTGCACCGACACGGTAACGGCTGTTTACTGATTGAATGTGTGTTTTTTTGTAATGTGATGAAATAAAAAACCAGGTTTAATTAAAAAACCATTATCTTGGTTTGGGTGTATTGTTTAGGTGCCATAAGAGGAAAAGGAGGAAGGAAGAAGACAAAGAATTTAGCATTATCGAAAACAAAAATGATGATTAGTGCTAATTTCGGTACATCTAAAGAAAAGGGTTTTGCTTTTCTTTTGGAGTGTTACATGCTGATAATGAACTTGATTAAAATACATTCAGTTGAACAATTATCAAACCTGATTTAATTGTTTTTCATTCAAATCGCTATAGAAGAGTGTGTGTGCTGAGACACACTCAACACAATGTATTATTACTAAAGAGCAAAAGTCAAGAGCGTAACCATACCTCTTAACATTAGTCTCGAAGGATTCAAGCCAAAAAGACAATAAAAACATATATTTTACAGAGTCTAGTCTTATTCATGTTTCCAAGACTTAAGTCTCAAGACATGTTTTTATAGAGAAGTTCTTTAAAGAATGTGTTTTCGTACTCGTATGTGAAAGCGCTGTCAAAACTCAGTGGCTCTCATTAGGGTAATGAAAGCGGCAGATTGTGCATATGTTTTTTTTATGAAAGCAACTGCTATTATTTAAGATTTTATTTAATACAAGCTGCGCCCCGCGGTTTCACCCGCGTAAATGTCGATCCCGTGGAAATATCGGGATAAAAATTAGCCTATATGTTAAACCAGGGTGTCAGCTACCTCAATACAAAATGTTATCAAAATTGGTCCAGCCGTTTGAGCGTGAAGAAGTGACAAACATAATGTAAACACACATACACACACACACACACACACACACACACACACACACACACACACACACACACACTCACACACACTCACAAACTTTCGCCTTTATAATATTATTGTGATTTTGACATTAAAAATGCAATTAAAGTGTGACTAAAATATTGGTTGATGGTGGCATTTTTCGTCACATTGTGTAGTGAAAAAAAAAAAAGATGTTTTTATATCTTTGCTGACATTTATAATCACAGCTACTTAAAACACATGTACAGATCTTGTAACTTACCTGACACTGGTGCTAAGCCAACTCAAATACCTTTGAAAAAAATGTTTGAACTTTTATTTACCTAGGTGTGACGGTAGGTACATATTCCCGAGCGTGCTTTGATACTTTCAGACATCTATTTCCTCTTGGAGACAGTGCGACAGTACGTAAATACACAGAGATCTTTTAAGTGTAGTCAAATAAGTCAAATATCTTGGAAATTCAAACTGAATGAATTCTGACATTTGCACGTCATATTGAAATCACTTATTTTTAGACAAGCCTTTATGCCTCCCCAGTTTGACGTAGTCCTGGCGATTGCACCTACGAAATTTACCAAAGCAATTTTTGATAAGATGCTATGTCCGTATTTTGTGATAAAAATCGACCAATAAACCTAATAACATTAGTCTGACGGGATCGATATAGGTTCTAACTTTCACTGATCAGTGATCATGAATGTGAAACCAAGATGAACCCGGTCAATCTAACGCCTAGTTAACAATGGCGCACGGTGCCACCCGAACAATTGGTTAACGAATTTATCAAGAGTTAGCGAGCGGGCAGCTGGTACAACTAGCGTACTTTGTTGTACTTACTGCACACGCATGTGTAGTTACGGTGTACTAGTTTGAGGAAATTGTTTTAGAAAATGTTTGTTTTTACTCGACTACGGCACACGAATGAGGAGGGTGGGAGAGTTACATGTCTCTCATAATACTGTTTAAGAAATAGGAACATAAATAAACATCTTGTACCATACATATTATTAATGTGTCACGGGTATCTAAAGCGCCTTTATACACGATATATCCCAGCTGTGTTGCCGCGGTGCTGGACGTAACATACACACTATCGTGCGCGCATCCAGCGTGTGAGTGCGTGTGATCCAGATGTAATTAAAGGAATTAAATGAGCGCACGTGATTTATTTATGTTAGGTAAAAATGCCACCAGTTTTATCAAAAATGACTTGAAGTTCTTCTGATGTTGTCACTAGCAGAAGAGAGGAAAATAAATAGGCAGAGGTTTCGATTGATAAAAAAAATCATTAACTTGCGGAGTACACTGAAATTAATAGTATCATGAAAGATTTGAATATTACAAGATATTCTTTTTGTCTTAGAATAGACAGTGAAATATTAGAAATCGCGCTTTAAATGGTGAATCTGCTGTACTTCAAGTTTATAAACGATTAAACACGTACCACGCACGATCGCTTTGACGTACGTCCGCGTGTCTATCTGCACGACGTTCGCGATTGGGGGGGCGCTCGCTTGATGCAAAATTGGTCGTGCAAATCCAGCAAAAAATTAATAATAATAATCGACGTAGGATGTCGAAACTATTCACTGTCGTTTTTCGTCGTGCATCGTCCATGTCCATGTAGAGCAAGATGGACCGTCAAAATTCTACTTAACTGACATTATTGCTCGTCTGTGTTTCAGTTTCTGAAAGCTTAATCAATAGAAATCTAAGTACATCTACAATTGAAAATTCTGTTCATTTAAATTCAGGGGTCAACTTAAAAACTGCTACTAACTGCTAATTCAACCCTAAAAACCAATTAATTAAACCAATTGTCAGCAACTCGTTAACACAAGTGACGATAATCTATCGGAATACATCCCGCGACGCCGAGGGATCGGAATAACTATGCATACATGTAGTTAATCAGAGAGGCGTGTAGAAGATAGCAGAGTCCCCGCGGAGCATGACCGCCGATGTATACTGACGTCATGTGTCGCTGCGTGTAACCGCTGGTAACCCCTTGACCACACGCTACACGCTCAAGCGAAACGCGTCTTGCGACAGAGAAAACAAGTGAAAGAAGTTTTTTAGAGCACCCCATGAGTCACCGCGACGCGACGCGACTTGCGGAGCGACCGCGACTGACTGAAACAGATCACGCGCGCGCTTGTCGCTTGACGCAAGTCGCATCACCCGGGGCCATGAATGATGCCTTAGATGTAGTCAGCCCTTATATCAAATTGGATTGGCTAATCTTTGTATAGTTCCTGGGAACATCAGATAAGCAAATGAAGAGAAGGTATTAGCATACCTTCTCTTCATTTGCTTATCACACCACATCACATCGCGTCACGCTCTTTCAAGAAGTAGCCTTCTTGAAAGAGCGTGACGCGATGTGATCACTCATATAAATCAAAATCAAAATCAAAAGTCATTTATTCAAACTAGGCTGAGAATCAGCACTTTTCGAACGTCAAAATTACATAAGACAGTCCCCCAAAACGCCCGCCCTTCACCACTTCCTAGTGCTTTCGCTGGGGAGAAGAAGTGGCGCAACAAACTCCTCAGCAGCACAGCTGTCTGTTCACTTATAAAATACTCGACTGTATACAAAACTAGATCTGCAAAGTATCTAATTAACATTACAGGACACAGAACATTCGATAAAATTATTTGCCATATGTTAGCTAGCCACGCCAATATACCAACAAATACCATAAAAATCTATACGTACTCAAGCTAAAATAAAAATACTAAATCAAAAGTAATAACTACCTAAATAAAAGCCTCCAGGTATAAAGGGCGTGACAACTTACATATTTATGCAATGCTGGGTTCTGTTCACGAAGCTGTCACTTGAAGTCACAAATGATAAACTAGGACCATCAAAGTAAAAATTAATATTAATAATTAATAAACAAGTTAGGTATTACTAATAACTATTATTATTATAATGAACGCTAGCTGGATGTTGGTATTAAATATGGATTTTTAAAGGTAAAGAAAACCTGCAAGAGGCAAATGAAATCAAAATAATCAAAATATTAAATTTTCATAAACCTACATGGGCATTTATGAAACGTCAGAAGCTAGTTGCACGGTTCCAATTGGTCGTTTCCAAATTACATGCTCTGTGGTTTCCAATGGAGAAGAGCCGGCAAAAAACTTTACGGTTACTCCTTTAAAAATAATTTGCAAAATAAACAGCAGGCATTGAACCCATCATGACACAACGTCTTCTAGAGCACTTAAAATGTTTAATATCTTAGATTTAATTTGATACCGTGTACATTAAGACGGTACCTAGACTGAAACATTAGCCGTTTCACTCACCTTAAACATTATTCAAGTAGGTAATTCAAAAGTGTTGTAATAAAATATTCAAACTAACGTCGAATGCTAATTGCATTACCGTTTTAAATGCTACAGCGTTTATAGTTCCACGATATTAAAATATTTTATTTTATGTAGCAAATGTTAGGGTTGTCAAAAAATAAACTAGTTAAATTATATTTTACTCATACCGTCTTTGACAAGACATACCAAAAATAAAACTTAGAAATACCCTGATTTTGTACATAATAAACGTAGCATAGTTAGCCTATTATGTTCGGACTGCTGGGACACAGGCCTCTCTGTGAAAGGGAGTGGGCCGTAATTTACCACGCGGGCCCAGTGTGGTTCGGTATATACCACGTATGTCTTAGAATACGATACGTATTCGAATTTTTGGATCTAGGATATACCGGTTTTCTCACGATGGTTTCCTTCACTGTTTTGAAAGTAGTGGTGATGAAATAATTTACACAAATTAAAGCGCTTGGCTGGGTTTGAACCTACGACCTACAACTCCTTAGTCACGGTCGATTTTTGTACATGATAATGAAAATTATTATTTATTATTATCACGCAGGTTAAATGCCTAGCCGAGACAGTGTGAACGTGTATATTTAACAGTGAAGGTAAATACCTTCACTTTTAAATATACTTACACATTGTTATTATAACTACTAAATGTGTACTGCATGCTATAAGACGTATAACCATGATGTAAAATCTAAATATTTGCACGGCTGAAATGCCGAATATAGTGAAACCCATAGAGATCTTAAGAACGTATGTTACCTACCTATATTCTTGCAAATAAATTACATTCATTCATTCATTCATTCATTCAATAATTATAATTATAACCACCCTATATCCCTAACCACCGGTAGCTTGGACCCTGCTCCCGACACCGGCGGATCGCTATGTTTTTATATTTTTAAATGTTTTTTAATACTTATTTTTATACTTTAAGAAATATTGAAAAATATAATAAAATTAATTAAATAAATAAAAGACATTGTAATCATAATTATTGTAATAATTATTTACAAGTGTATAATTATTATTGTTATTGTAAAGTCTGGAAGCGTGGCAACCCTAGTCTTCCTCATTCGCTTGATAGTTCAACGTTATTGGTAGATTGTAATAATGTTTTTATTGAAGTCTAGTCGATGTTATAGTCTGAGCACCCTAGAATGTGCGTTTAAATTCATTGCAGTTGCACTTGTATAGGAAGGTTTACAGTGCATTGGGTGATTTATTATCCCTTGCGATAGAAACATAAACCTATTTCTAGTGGTAATAAACATAACATCACGTCTTGTTTACGCAAGGGATTGGCCAGAAGTGTACCTATAGCTCACCCACATTTCGCCAATTATGTTCAAGTCACATGTAATAGGGGGCGAGCCTATTGCCATCAACCAGTCACAAATCCTAACTCCTGGCTGCAAGAGGTAATGTTTTGTTAAAATAAACGAACATTTGTTTAAACCGCTAACAAACGTTCATAATGTTTGTGACTTGGGATAAAAACAGCCACATGCTTACTTCAGATGTCAGCACTAGACCAAAAATTTAACTGCTACCTCACTATCTATAATTTTTTTGTCAAAAAGCTACTTCTTTTACGAATAATTATTAAATACAACCATTTGCGCAACTGTTAATGGCATACTACTAAATAAATACTGGGATTATTAATTCTAATACTTCATACTATGGTAAAAAAGTTTGAAAGGCGAAAGTTGGTGGCCAGTAATTTTCCATTAAATCTGCTTTTTCACCAATGGTAAACACTCATTAACTCGTCTTCACTCTAAAAGTCATTTCAAAAATAGAAACACATTATTGACAGTTTAATGTGACATGAACTGTCATGTCACATTAAACTGTCAATAATGTGTTAGCATCACGTGCTGCTGCATCGTCAATGTGCTACCATCACGCGGAAGAGCTTTCAGTTTTTAACTCCATTACAATCGATTTCTAGACAGAATCTTCTATACCACAACACTGCCTTGCTTCTCTGGTTCTTCGCATATCTTAGGTCATAATCATCATCAGCCACAACCTAACTTCACTCACGGCTGACCATAGGCGTCTCTTTTCATGTGCCGATCCAAACGCTCCTGTGCCAGCCTCATCCAGTACCGTAATTACGTCACATACTATCAATCTCAATCAAAAATATTTTGAAGGATAATGTTAATCCATTGCTTCATATGTTTAAAAAAATTGTCTGCTCAATAAAGTAAATAACGCAATAAATGTTGTTGAACTATCAAAATGAAAGAAAGAAAAGAAAGAAAATACATTTATTTAGCACAGACTAGAAGGCACACAATACATACATCAGTTAAATACAAAGAATAAACATCAAAATAACAAAGGTGTAAAGTCCGATGTAAGAAATTAGCAGGAAAGTGTGCCTCACGGCTGCGCCAAATAGGCCCAGTTCAACAAAAATGCCAGACAACTAGTGCCTGACGAATGTGTGTTATGGAACCCGCGATGGCATTGTCGTCCGCCCATCTCTCCGCTAGACGACTGACACTTCGTGTTCCAGTCCTTGGACGCCACTCGGTCACTGCTTTACTCCACCTGTCATCATTACGCCTTGCCTTGCCTTAGGTAAATACTAATTACTATACTGGACAAATACTTACAAATTGAAGACCGCAAAGTGAAGCTAAACTTTCTTTTACCAAACGCCAATAAAACAAGGTGTTAATAGCAAAGAAGTGCAACATCGAACATTAATGCATTAAACATTCAGCTACCCAACTGCAAAGCCACATTGCCGCAACCCTTTCTATGCGCAGTCGGGTAGATGTGTTGTAAATCTCATAAAACTCACGGGCCTTCGCGCAGTTAAATGATATTAAATCTAAAATGCAAATGTAACGGCTTCGATACTGAGTCGCTCTTTTGTAAGTAACAAGGAGGTTGGACGAAGATGTGCGGTAACTAAATGTGGCTAACTGTGAGCATACATTGTGTCATTCAGATTCTGTATATTGAACCTGGAAGTCTCTCTATTCTGGGGCCGTATTACAAATTATTAATGCCATTCATGATTCCAGTATGAAAAAGGGGTGGCGCTATCGGTAATGTATAGCTCAGTCTCTCTCTTACACTGAAATCATAACGGCATTAAACCGATAAAATACGGCACCTGTATATTTATCATGATCCACATATACCTATCCTTCTGAAGCTTGCTTCTTGCTCCAGCCGTCCTTTAGAAAATATCTTCATTTAACAAGTGATTTTACTCTGTTTCTATTTCATATTAGCTGACCTGACAGCTAGACGTTGTCCTGTCCAAATTTCAATAATTAATATAAAAATCCCATAGAAAATACACTTTCAGTTTTTACAGAATTTTAAATTTTCCTGCGGACTTTTTAAATTTTTCTTTCCCTTGAAACCTTATTTACGATTACGAAAACAACGAACAGCATTTCATTTTTATCATTGTAAATTACTTACACAAACTACCCGAAAAAGCCGTTTATCCTGATTGTAATAAACAGCCATTTCTTCAATCAGCTAGGTACCTACATGTTTAGAGGACGATATACGTAAATAAAAAAAAACAACTTTGCCTTTGTATTGTAGCTTTTGACATGCCAGTGGGGTCACTGGCCTGTCAAAAGGTAGTAAACTCAGATTTTTTATTTGCTAGACTAAAATGACAGCTGCGATCGAAATTTTTTCCTCAACATGACAATATTGATTATATATGTATATAAGCTGTCATTTTGGTGTAAATTAAAATCAGAGTTTAGAGTGTACTCGAACAATCACAAAGTGCTACCATAAAGTCCTTGCTAAGGCCACTTCCATTGCAGCTTACCTCCGAGAAGTGCATTCATTCCATGTACATACTCTTACGGCAGAACTAATCTGCTAATGCATCTATACTTAGTGCGGATCGGACCTCCATTTGCAGGTTTCGGGAACCATTTCATTGCGCCCGAGTTTGGTTTCAGTCGCATTTGACAGATCTATGTTTGAATCCTAGCAAATGTTCGTCCTCTCGTTGGTACGAGAGGACTAACATTTGCTAGGATTAGTTTTGAGTGAAGTGCAGCAGATATTTCTCTGGTTGCGTCCATTTCTTGATGAGTGATAAGAATGAATGAATGGTGTGGTATCGGAGAAGGCATCTTTTCATTCAACAGTTTTCAGGTCGAGTCCATTTTCATCAAACGACTTATGAGTTACTGAAAAACATTTCCTGGATTTTTGAGAAGGCTTTTGTAAAACTCGAAACAAACATTTAAAATCTAGGAAGAAGACCGCCTTGAGGTAAACACCGACTTGTCAGAAGAGGCTATATCCACGGAAATCGAATATCCTCTTACCTTTCATTTTAAATAAACATTTCCAGCATAAATGAAAACGCCTTTAAAAGCCAAAGGCATTCTAAGAACAAGCAGTTTAGTGGGAGGGAAATAACAAGAAAATTAGCAGCGCACGAGTTTAATGGCACTTCTAACGATCTAAAGGGAAACGGATGTCCGCTGTCGACGCCTTCAGACGTTATAGGTTATGAAACTGATCGGCCTACGCCTTTTGGGGTAGCGAACGATGGGGTTAAAAATAAAAGATTCGTGGAAATGGCTTTTTAAATTTTGTCAAGTAAGTTCAACCAACTATAGATTCAGATAACAAGGCCCTTTGTACACGGCATGGTTTCATTACGGTACGGCGGCGTATAAATCGAGTCGTCGAAGAAACGTGTCCGTGTACAAGCTTCCATAGTGATCCATTCAACACTGACGAACTGTGCCTATACACAAGCTTCTATAGTGATATATACAACACTGATGAATGTACCTACACACGTCGAATAAACCATTTATGTTGGCCATTTTCTCAATGAAACCATTCGAAACTATCAACATATTTCACAAATACTTATAAAAACAAACACATTGAAACTTCAAGAAATTTCCATTTTGACTGACATACCTATCCTCAACACCGTAACCTCACTCACCTACGACCTGCACCACTTATCGCCGACCCGCTCACCTCACACTTATAAAGTTAGTGTTACTTAGCTCGATTGAGTCGTCCCACACGTTATTACGTGCACCCACTAATGGCCATTTTATTGAACCCTGTGCCCCTGCTCACCCGCTTATCCTGATGATAGCGATCAATAATGGACGCACGTATCTTTGATTAACAACTTTTAATGTATTGCCTTCTGTTTTATTGGCTTTCAGGGTATTTACTTTATTGGTTCCGCAGGCTGGGTCAAAATATCGTCCACTTTACAGCTCAGTATTTAGAAGAATACGGATAGAAACATCTTATTTGTTAAAATCATCACCGACTTCATAGAATACTAAGGGCCGGTTGTTTCAAACGGTTGGTTAACGTAACATATGTACATCAAATAATAATGATTACGTACTCGTTATTATTCGACGTGCGGCAAGGCCATAGTTTTGTAATTGTAATCTGAAACAACGATTTTTTGGTTTGACGATAGTTAGCGCCATTTTTGACGTATACGCGTGCGTCAAGTGGACGTGAAACAACCCGCCCTTAGTAGTTTCAGTAACACGCAAATGGCAATCTAAAGTTGCTGTAAGTTTAACAATACCAACCAACCTCCTTCGCCTATTGGAAAAGCTGAAATAGAAGTCGTTTCAGAAAGACAATAGCTGTCCCCGTAAAACCTAAGAATTTATTCTGTCCCCCTTTAAACTAAACCTGTACAAATAAAAAAATCGTGCACACCAGTCCTAAAAGCGTAGCAAGTAATCCTAAACACACGTCTTTCTTTTTATTTGTCGAACAATAAAAAGAGACAAAAGCTCACACGAGCGACAAACGGGAGCGAAAGTACCAGGCTCGCAGCGACACACGGAGATGTTTAACAATTCAACTGGCCTCCTTTGTGCGCCATCACGACTTGTTTGCTTTCAATTAGACAGTGCAATTGCGTAGCATCCATGATTCCCTAGTACCTCTTTGAATTTTGGTTTCGATTAATTGGGGACAAAGCGATCGAGCTGATACATTGTTAAACCGGAAATTAAACTAAAATTTATGTACACACGGCTACACATCAAGCTAAACATTTCCAGTTTTCGCTGACCTCGCATTGTATAGGTTTTTCGTACAATCAGAAGCCAGCTTATACTGGTTATGTATAGCTTGATGTGTAGCCGTGTGTACATTAAAAAAACAGCCCAGGATTCGAACCCAAGCAGCCACTTTATTTCATCACCACTGCTTTCGAAACCAACTGCGTCCTAGAACCAAAAATTCGAAGACATGTAACCTCCGATCCAACCCGCACTTGGCCCGCGTGTTGGATCATGGCCCACTTCCTCTCTCAGAGAGGAGGCCTGTGTCCCAGCAGTTTGAACATTATAGGCTGATTATGTACACAAAAAAAAAACATAAAATCGAAGAAAAGGAGACGGAATTTGGAGCTTTCAAATTGTTTTACGGAATTTAGCAGCTTCCGGAAGCTTGGAAATGGTGCTTCAACGTTGTTTCATTAATATTTTACAGTGTGTGGATCTTTATTGTGCATTAATTTTTGGTGGCCAATAGAATTTTTTCCGTAGTCTCAACAACATAAATATGCCTGCACCGATCACCAATGTGTTTGTAGTATAATAATTTCATAAAACATCCGTTCAAAGACCGGGCATTGAATAGACGTGTCACTCGGCTAAAATCATGCATTGAAAGAAGATTTTCTTGTTGATCGTTCAAGGCATGTGTTCGCTGGTTTGTTGCCGGAGTCCGCTTTGTGCGCCAATAGTCGCTTGATGTTAGCTTTCAATTAAACGGCGGAATTGCGTCGCATCCATGGTTTGGTTTGGTACTCGTGAATTTTGGTTCTAATTGGAGCAAAGCGATCAATGATGAATCGAAAGATGAGGACTTTTAATTTGGATTTGGTACTAAGTAATTCAAATCAAAACGCAAACGTCCGGCAGGGGTCATTCTTTTAATTTATTTATTTAACGGCAATTCTGTACCGTCATCATTAGGTGGGTCCATCTTGCGTGGGTATATGGGCAGGTAAGATCAAAATTAAGGCGGAATATGATTCTCTCACACTTATTTAATCAATCCAAATCGATTAACACTCGCAGTGCCAAATGATGGTTGCCCGTTTGACGTTCCGCCAGAATGACAATCTAATCCTGTCATTCTCGTCTAGAAATTGATGGTCGCGCCGTCATATTTATTCACGTTGTGTTTGAACGTTTAATAATATTGTTATTATATTGCATGCAGAAAAACGTGATTATAAATAATGTCATTGATAACGTGCGTCAATTTATTTATGTTTATCAATTAAATTTGGTATACAGTTTCAAGGACTGCTATTCAATCTTTTTCAGGACTACTCATTGCTTTAAATAGCATCGATTGACTCGTCGACAAATTAGTCCCAATTCCAAAAATGTCATAAGAATGGCTAAATCACGCAATTTCCTTTCACCTCCTTCACCACGCCATAGAGCAGTTATACATTAACATTCACACAGGATAAAAACTGTCCCTTATGTCATCACTACTTCCAGAGGATATAAGAGTAACTTTTAATTGCGTCGAAGGTTAGTAGACGTCACAGCGAGCGAGCTTACCATCTCTTGGGTAAAGACGTGAGTAGCTTAAACGTCTGTAAACGAACCGATGCTTTTTGAAGAAGTTAGGTATATGCTGTAACTGTTTTTATTGGTCCGTCAAGGGAATAGTACGTAGTTATGTCCTTTAGTACTTTGTGAACGTGATTTGGGGTTGTAATGTGGACATTGCTAGGGTATGTGGAACTGTTAGGTCTGTTGAAAGGTTATTTTGTAAGGTTATAGTATAATCTAAAACGGTCAATTGAAGAGCCATGTCACATTTGTAACTGAGAGATTAGAGTCTGCTGAACTGAGAGATCTTCCTAAGGAAACGCCGTTCAAAAATAATTTCTTTCATAGTTCTAATAACAATTATTATTGCATCAGACATTCTCCTAATTTAAATTAACAACAAAATTAAATCGACCAACCCCTAGCCATTTCTAAAGCAGTCGTCAAGTAATGAATAACGATGGAGTAAAAACAAGACGTTTACCAAAGTGGGACTGTAAGCATCTCCTAATTGTAGCCTCGGGCCGAACGGACCAGTTTTAAGGCTGCCTGTCCATTGGAGT
Source organism: Gortyna flavago (assembly GCA_963669345.1). Classification (NCBI taxonomy): domain Eukaryota; kingdom Metazoa; phylum Arthropoda; class Insecta; order Lepidoptera; family Noctuidae; genus Gortyna; species Gortyna flavago. The sequence goes on from OY770130.1 coordinate 1,723,633, forward strand.
TCTGATCGGACCGGAGTGGTGCGCGGTGGTTAGCTAGGAAAATTATATACTAACACAATGCCTCTAAACTCCCGTCTCTTCTCTACGAGTACGTTTTTTATTTACGACCACACATAACTTTTTACAGAGTAGTCCGATTGTTTTCTTTTTTTTACAGTTCAATCGCAGAACGTGTGCAGACATATGTAGCAGTGAGGAGCAGCGGCAGAAGGTAGTACCTACTGTCCTACCCTTCCTCGCATCAAGTCCTTGTTCCACTACACAGCTCTGCATACACTTCGCGGTGGAAATGTATAATACAAAACTAATCTCAGTTTCGCTGTACTCATATTCGCTGAAGCGGAGAGGAGCGGAATCGTAATATTATTTTTGTCGAAATCGTTTGGGTAGGTAATGTTGTCCTAGCTTCGCACCTAGCTTCTCTCGGCTCCAATGGACAGGCAGCCTAAGAGATAGCGTCACAAATACAGATCGCTCAGTACTTGAGGCATTAAGATGTTTGTAAATGAGTTAATGCTTGTTTTCGTTGAGATTACAGTTGATTTTGACGTGGAAATATAGTAGGTATGGCTGGCGATGGTTTTGATATTTTCTTTTTCGTTTCGATTTAATAGAGTTGCCTGTCTGTCGTTTTGGTTGTCGTCTAAGGGCTGATGTTTCAATCATCTGATAACTTTATTCGAGGAATAAATTTGAAATTTTGACAGTTATTTCATACAAAAACTGTCAAACGTCAATTTTATTCCTCGAATAAATGTTATCTGGTTATTGAAAAATCGCGTGTTTGTGGTCCGTAATAGGAAGTAGGTACCTACTCTTACACTGCTAACATAATATTATACTATTACACATTATATTATTACATTATATACAATATTATTTTTAGTAGAAACACGTGTCTAGTATTTTTATGTAATGAATGTATGTACAAAATTTCAAAACTGTATCATGGGAAATCACGAAGTTATAAGCTTGTTATGTTACCTGGTTGTCCGTTAAAAAACATGCTCACCACGCGGCGCGGCGCGGGGTGACCATGTTTTATGCTCCTCCAGCAACGTACGCTCATTGATAATAGTTTGGCAGTAGGTACCTAACTGTACGGCGATTTTATTGTAATTTTTAATAGTGTTGTAATAGTGATTAAATATTTTTGGGACTAAATATAACATGGTGTAAAAAATATTGAAATCGATGCAGTTACTTATTCTGAACCAACTATATTCAGGTTTCGCATATACTAAAAATAATGTTGTATACTACGATTCTGAAACGGTTTTCATAGACAAAAAAAGAATACATCGACCTACCTATTTAATTTTGTGTTTTATGATTGTATCAAAATACAACGTTATTTTATTTTACACGTACTTTCAACTCACAACGTGACAATGAAAATCCGCTAAAAATACAATTCCATCAAAACATTTCTCAGTAAATTCAGACAAAGGGAGCCTGAAAACTTGATAATTACTCAGTAGGTGGTCCAACAATACATTACGGGGAAACTTTTTAAGACATTCTCCCATTGTCAACTTATTTCCCCTCAATTTACAACGTAAAGGAAGCTATATAAACAAAAAAGTCGACAAGCTCGAGCGTCACTTGTTTTTCCTTTTCCCTACTATGTTGGGGTCGGCTTTTAGTCTAACCTGATGCAGCTGAATAGCAATATTTTACATGGAGTGACTGCCTATCTACTAAATACACGAATGACAGCCGGGACCAACGGCCTAATGTGCTTTCCGAGGCACGGAGGTGTTTGGAATGTGAAGAAGGTCATCCATCCACCGACTAACCGCGGCAAGTTTAGCTTAACCTGATCGATCGACCCGTGCGGCTGTTGTTTCTTAGCCACAAGCATCTCTCAAGGCAGATGACTAAGAAATCTTATAAAGAGCATAAAAAAATGTTATAAAATGTTATAAACCTATTATATGTACTATGAAGTACGAAAGAAAACTAGTATCGATCGCCAAAAATCTAGCAAATCTGTAGATACTTTAACTGAAAAGTACTGCTAAAATTGGTTTCGCGCGTGAGAAATGAAATGTTACTAGTCCATAGGAAAGTTAGAAAATACAATAACATGGAAGTAGGTATAAAATTGTTTAAAGGTTTTTATTTGATACTGTCTCTCGCCCGCGTTAAAGTTGAAAATTATCCCACGGGGAACGTACTACTGGAATAAAAAGTATCCTATGTCATAACTCAGGTCATGGTATGTCTGTGTGCCAAATTAAATCCGAAACCACTCAGCCGTTAAGGTGCCACTAGTCGATATTTTTTCCATACAAATTTCCAGTGTTTGACATTGTGCATTCAAAGTTAAACATGATATCGTTTTGTCTTATTATTAATTTTGTCTGTACGGAAACAAAATATGAGAAAGGTAAAATAAAAAAAGCCATTAAAAAGTTATGATGAGCCAACAAGATTCGTTTTTCTTGCTATTTTTAACGTAACTTTGGGTGTAAATAAGTAATAAAAGAACTGTAAAATCTTCAAAACAAAGTCAGTACCGATAAAGCTCAATTATCGAAGAGTTCAATCAACTTTATGTATAATTGATTTATGCATAAATTTTGTCATAAAACTCGATTTTACAAATCACTTTTCGAATTTTTTTACGCGCCTTTCTGTTCAGCACGGTATTTCTGTGCGTGAGAACTAGACGTTGTGCGTGTAGACTAGCGTCTAACTGCTCATCACTGATACTATCTTTACCGGACACGAAGCCAGGTGAGACAGCATGCCTTTTGGCCATGACCACCAGTGAGTTCGAGCTCGCGACTAGTTCCACCTTAAGGCGTGAAAAGGTAGGTAACATACATACAGACAAGCAGAGTCACTTTTGCATTTATTTTATTAAGTAATTTATGTATATTATTATATAAAGTATAATATCCAATGGATAGCTGTACTGATCTATTTTACACTCAAAAACTGGAACAAATTTAGAAAACGGTAACAAAAACAGCGCTGTATCCGAAGGTTGTATCCCATTGTGGAAGGACCCACAAAAACTTCGGTAACTAAGTTTTTAATTGCGTTTTTAAGTAACGAGCCTTTCAGCCGCTGTAGCACTTTGTTATCAAATTTCTACAAATTCTGTGTTTCGCTGTAATTTGGGTCATTGTATTGGGCTTATTGATTTTAATGATGATCGGAGTTGATAAATGTAAAGCTTTCATGGCTATTTTGTTATGAAAAGGTTGGCTTTTGTTTAATTACAGTGAAGTTCATAATATAAAACCTACTTTATAATATTGTAATACCTTCTAACCCTAAACGTTATTAGGTATATGATTTGATTTTGAAAAACAATCTATATACATATAATATATAAGATTCAAAGTCCTGACTGACTGATATATCAACGCACAGCCTAAACCGCTGGTCCTTAGAGACATGAAATTTGGAGGGTGTGTTCTTTGTGAAGAGTAGGTATCCAATAAGAAAGGGTTTTTCGAAATTCCACCCCTAAGAGGGTGAAATTTCAAGCGGGCGAAGTCACGGGCAGAAGCTAGTGTTTCTATAGAGGGTAGCAGGAATACCCGCACTCAACCTGCTATTCCATGGATTCAGTACATGATTTTGAACCGCACCTGCGTTAAAATTTTACGTCGGTTATTATGTTTTATTAATGTTTTGCCATCTATATAAGACACGACATAATTTACTCCTGTCCTAGTGAAAAACAAATAGATTTGACTTATGAGAAACTTGGTTAATTTATGTCAAAGAATTGCTCTATAATCAATTACAATATCACATTGACTGATAATGAAAAATTACAACATTAACGCATATGCTATGTATATGGGTTAACAAAAAGCCTACATACACAAAGTCGGACACAGCTTTACAGAATTAAATAATCCAAGCTCAAGGAAGACGTTAGACTATGGCAGGATCCTCGATATCACCGAGGCTTGCGTACTCTCCTCGTGATCGTACCCTATCCGCATGTTACCTTCATGTCTGAGGGGAGGTGAACCCGTGGTTTTAAATAGGCTATGTTTTAGGCTTTGGGTAGATTGTGCTGGGCGCGTTACGCTGCGGTCGATCGCTACACACACACACACACACACACACACACACACACACACACACACACACACACACACACACACACACACACACACACACACACACACACACACACACACACACTACTTAATAAACTAGAAAATCTAGCGGTTATAAAAATACAACAATCATTACTGAACATTGATTTGATTACCTAGAAAATTGTCATTGTCCCACTGGACATCCTTTGGGAAAAGGCCAACAAGAAAAGGCCCCCGTTTTGTATTTACAGGCGAAATTAGATTTTCCGTAACTGTATTTTTAAAATACAGAGACTTTGTAGATAAAAAAAAAATTACAAAGAGGGTTTAAGTTTACAGTAATCAAAATGAAAATAGCGTTCAAGCAGAACGAAGTGATCTGTGCGAAGCCTTGGTGAAAGTATTGTACAAATTTACCGGACTCCATAACAGTTGTAAGTCACGAAATGCGCAGTCGTTTTAGTGGCAGACGAGAAACAGCGGCGAAAAGATATTCTTTAAAAAGAATTAGGGTTCCGTACCTCATAAATAAAAAAACTGAAGGTTTGTGTGTCTGTCAGTCAATCAAGACCCTTTTTCTAACGAACGCGTGGAAGTATCAAATTAATATCAAATACGTAGGTCAATGGTCCCTTAGAACTCTAAAAAAATCCAGCTTCTAAGTCAACGCAATAAAAAAATACCATTGCCATTTATGTGACATATTTTGATACTCGTAAATAAATCAACGTATAACCTCGAATTATGAAATTTCGCAAGAAGCAAGGTCTCACAGCACAAGTAAAGTCCGAAAATCGTTCATTTGTAGTTTTATTTTCTCATCACAAACTTACATTTGCCGTTGGAGAATTGACCGTGACTTATATCGATATATGGGAGAACATGTTTTTTAACCACAGGTTAAGTTGCTTGGGATAAATTCAACCCAGTTGGGAACCCTTCACTGTGCGTGGTCGGACATGTAGTTGGCCGGTTTTTCAAACGGGATAGGACAGGCTCGCTTTTGCATCATTGCATAACGTCAACCTTGCCTGAAGTTATGCGATCTGATATTTGTTTCGCGATTATGATGTTGGTCCCTCGGTGAAAGTAGTTCAGTTTGATCGTGTGTACCACACCTTCAAATATGACCACACATTTCTGATACATTCTTATAAGACTGCAAAGTAAAGTCAATGTACGGTCTGTGAATCTTGCCCCAAGTTTGGTTGGACAACTAATCTAGATATACTACAATAAAGTTGAAGAGTTTGCCTGTTTTTTTGAACGCACTAATTTCTGTAACAACCAGTCGGATTTGAAAAAATCTTCTTGCATTTGATAGCTCAATTCTTGAGGAATTCTATATATCACGCTATGACCCTTAGGAGCCGAGCAAAAAGATAAAGAGTCAGAAAGAACGCTAAACGAAAACGAAGTAATGGCGCGGGCGGTCGGTGCGATGCGACGCGGTGGGGCGGGGGAACAATAAATTTCGAAAAAAATCGTGGGCAGAAGCAAGTGACAAATAAAATAATTATTTGGTGTCAATCAATAACATGCGTAGTCGTCCAACACAATCATTAATTAAATTAAAACATCCAGGTAAACCCTGTATCGACGCACATTTCCGCCCTGCCCCGATATACCATGAAATATAAATGGACCGGCATGATTCAACGAGCCCTGGCAATGCGTTATTCACGACCCACTTCCTAAACTTTTGATTTTTTGATAGCATTCCCATGTAAGTACTGCACTTTCTTATTTCTTTCTTGTCTAGGGAGCACTGGTGGTCCAGTGGCAAGGCCGCGACTTACTAGTTGTAGGTCGTAGGTTCGAACCCAGGCGCCTGCGCTTTACTTTGTGTAAATTATTTCATCACTCATGCTCTCTAAAACGGTGAAGGAAAACATCGTGAGGAAACCGGCATGTCTGACAACCAACAATTTCAAGACATGTCAATCTACCAACCCGCACTGGACCCGCGTGGTGGATTACGGCCCATTCCCTCTCACAAAGAGGAGGCCTGTGTCCCAGCAGTGGGAACGTTATAGGCTGATTATGCACTTTGCTAGATGTTAGCACACACTGTTGAGAATGTGTTTTTCGAAAGTTTTTGGAACATTTTTGGCAGTGAAGGGTTCTAAATTGTGTTGACTAAACGGAACTGTGAACGTGATAGAACTGTTTTTAAAGGTTTATTTGGTTTTTCAGTTTCAGGGAAAAGGCTAGGTAGATGATGATTTGGTTTTTACGTTTTTACTCTGTCTATGCCTATGTGAACGCTTGAAACAATAGAATTCATTGCTTTAATATTCTTTAGCGACCATCATCATCTGCCTGCCGTTTCCCAGCTATATTGGGGTCGGCTTTCAGTCTAAAGCTGCATCCAGCAGCTGAGTACCAGTATTTTACATGGAGCGGCTGCCTATCTGACCTCCATAACCCAGTTACTGGGTAATAAGAGACCCTTTGGTAAGACTGATAGTAAGACAATCGGGCGTCTGACAATCCGTAACGTCTGTCAAAGATCTACTATTGACAGCCGGGACCAACGTCTTAACGTGCTTGACGGGTTTTTCGGTGAACGTGAGAGGTTTTTCGGTCACCCATCCATGGACCAATAGCGACAAGCGTAGCTGAACGTAATCGATTGACCCGTGCGGCTATTACTTAGTCACAACAAAAAAAAAATTTAATTATTTTATTAATTAAATTATTAAAGCTCCTTAATACTCTTTGGCCACCGTTGACCTAAATGCTGCTTTTGCGTTTAGTCAATAAATAGTTAAATTCGTGAAGCGTTTCACAGTTTGTTGCACAAAAAAAAAATTGTCGAGAGCGACAGAATTCTGAATTAAAAATGTTATTGTTGTGTTAGAAAATCTTTTTTTGTCTACTTGCACGTAGGAGGAATCAATCGTGTAACATGCCTACGTATTTACAATTTTACTCTCGGTTCGAAGCCAACACAGCGTATATATCCGAAAGGTGGTCATAATTTATGAGTATGATACATAGATACCATCAAACTGAACAACTTTCTCTATGGGACCAACATCGTAATCGCGAACAATAATCAGCCGTTCCATACATTTGGGTCGAGTAGGTAGGTATTGAAGTTTTGTATAAGACAGTTGAAATTTTTTACGATATTGGTTCCATGGAGAAAGTTCCGTTTGATGGTCTATACCACACCCTTAAATATGAATGGTGTACCACACATTTCTTTAACATGCTGTATACACACACAGGTTTCTCGATCAAAAAGCTTGCGTGGTTGTGTAATTAGAGAAATTGGGCAATCAATTGACTGGCGCGGCTTTGAACCGGGCTTCTGTTGTACAAGTACCTATTTGTTGCCGGGTTTAGATGTAATTTTCATGTTACTTAGTTTTAATGTGGAATGATGTTATGGAAAATTGAGGCATATACTGGCGTTTTGGAAGAGAGCTATTTATTATGTACAGTAGAAACTTAACCTAGGTACCGCAGACAGGCACAATGCGCCCATGCGACGCGATTCTGATAGAATAATTTCGCGGAAAATCATCGCCAATCTGTGAAAAATATACCAATATAATTACCTACTAGAGTCCGCGCATTGTGGTAAATAATCGCTTGCAAATCTGAAAATGAACTTGCGATTTTATTTCGCATGAACATGCGATAAATAAAATTGTGTTGCAGTGCGCGCTTAGCCTTAAACCAAGTTTACGCTAAAGTGAAGGGCGTAATTAAAATACTTGTATTTTAAAAAGTCGCCCGTTGTCCTTTAAAAGTAGGTACTACTGAACTACGTAAAATTAATAAAATATACTTAAATTACATAATCGTAGCTTAAAACTGAGTAAATTGTAAAATAAAGGTTGAATGAAAAATGACAAATCGCTCAAAAATATTTTTTAAAACAGAACCGTGATTTCGTTTCATAAAAATATATTTTTTCTAAACTCTCGTTTCTTTTAAGCCGTAAAAGTGAACGTTAGGTTATTAAATGCAAATATTGCAATAGTGAAGGTAATAAAAGATTGATTACCTATTGCGACGGAGCCGGAGCAATCCATTTTCCTTAGGTAACTTTAAAATTATATGTAGAACCTTACTCTTGCCAGATTTGCATTAAAAAAAAAACTATGTGGGTACCTACTCAATATGCATAGCAGGTAGATTTATTAATAAAAAGGTTATTCAACCCTGGATGTACAAAATCATAAGTTCTAAGACGTGCTTGTCTCCAGCTAGTTTGGACTAAAAATCTAAAACTACCTAATCCCGTCTTTTTCTATAATATGACATTATTACAGATTCGTTTTTACATAGGTCCACCAAATTTCTAAAGGGGCTGTGTAAAAACAGAATAAAAGTAAAATTAAAATTTTGACATTCATCCATTTTTTTTCTGTTTTTATAAATATGTTTACCATTTTACTGTCATAGATTTCCGCAAACGTAACGCCTGATTCCATTACTTATTAGCATAATAAACTACTATTGATTGATATTTTTTATGATTATTCCATAAATAAATATTTGTAACGGCCGCGAATCATATTTGAAAATTGCAAAAAAACCTAAGAAAATTTGAATTTCGCGGGCTACCCTGCCGCTTTCACTTATAGAAAACCATGTCACAATGCAGGTTCAGATTACCGCTAACAAAAAGTATACTTATATCCGTAACTGTAACAAATAAAAAACTTTGACTTTGACTGAATTTTGTGCATCGTCCGAAAGACAACGAATCTACGTGATAAAATACACGTGCCATCCAATAAACAAAACTATTTTCTCTAGGGGTGAGCAGAACTAAAAGCAGTATTAACACGAGCTGGCGCCACGTGCTGCAGAGCGCTATGCGTTAAAGGCAGGCTTACACGAAGCCAGTGCGCTTGCGCTAGTCGTACAGACATCCTGCGCTGGCCTTGCCAGTGTTGTTTACGCAAGACAGTTCTAAATTTTTCATGACATACATTCGTCTCAATAAAAAAAAAAATTCTGGACAAATCCGACTGTTGAAAAATAACTGCGTTATTATGAAAGAGGAGTAGAAAACAATCAGCGACTGGCCCAACGTGTTTACATGGGTCTAACTGCTGGCGCGGGTGAGGGGGACAAGGGGTGAAAGTCACTGGCTAGAAAAATAGACGGGCGCTCTATTCATGCGCTGGGAAGAAATATTGGCTGCCAGTCTAACTGGTGACTAGCGCAGCACCCTAATTGCACACACTAACAAATTCAATCTGAATAATTTTGAAGGATATTGCTAATTCATTGCTTCATATGTTCGTTCGAAAAATGGGTCTGCTCAACAACGTAAATAACGCAATGAATGTTGTCAAACTGTTAAAATGAAACGCATTGCTACGGATAGTGTGTTACTCAATTACCCCATTGGCTTCGTGTAAACCTGCCTTATAACTCGTTTAAGTTCGTGTTAACTTGTTCGGACAAGTTTGGTAGTGAGAGGTTATTGTCCCTTGCCTGACCCATGGAGAAATGTGTTGAATGCGTCGATAGAGAATTGTGTAAATTCACTATTAGCGTATACCTTAAAGAGGAGAGCGAGGTGGTAATTGTCTTTGGTAATCTGGTATTATCTTAGGTAGTCGGGTTATATTTTCCAAAGAAACTGTACCGTGTAACGTGACTGCAGTTTTGTTACCAACAACTGGGGCCAGACAAAAAGTTTGCAAACGCGAAGAAGAAAGAGAAAAATATTTTTATCTCGTTTACTCTTATATCTAATAAGGCCGCCTTCCGAATTGGCCAATATCGCTCACAGCACTCAAATCGTCTCACATGCGTTCCTTAATGGATATCACGATTATGACAGCTGAGAGCTGTCAACAATTCGGAACACTCGTTAGCGCGCTCACAGTGCTTACTCGGTGTCAAAAAGATATTACAGCAGTATTTCTTCATAAAAACACCACACGTCTCTTCCTTTTCTTTGTTTAGGTGGCGACTGTCAGCCAGAAGCACAATTTCGAAAATGCCACGTTATTAAAAAGATATGGTGCAACTCAAAACAAAACACACACTGACACATCCTCATCCTCACACACACACACACACTGTCATTTTTGACAGCGCTCACGGTGATATTTGTACGAGGCATGGTCGGCGTTATCGCAAGATGGCGCATGCCATGACGTCATCTATGACGATTCACGGGACATCGTTATCGCGCTCACGCCAATTCGGTACGGGTTTTAGCACGCTCAAATCGATTACATCGATTATGTCCTCAATTCGGAACGCGCCCTAAGTCTTGTGTGTCCTTGTACTTTATTTTGTGACTTGTCTATTGCTATACTCTGTCTGCGGTTGAATTTAATTTCATCTGTATTTAGAATACTTCTATAATGTACCTATGGTTTATGCTGTTATGAGTAGACCATGACCTGGAGAAGGACATAAGCTACTTTTCATCCTGGATCGCAGATGAAGTCGCGGGCAACAGCAAATCAATTGTAAAGACAAAGCAATTTAAATAATGTAAGACAAAATGTCAGTGTATTTTTAACTAAAAGAAGTACTTACCTAAGAAAGAAAATTTCTAGAAAAATTTAAAGATAGCCCACTGCTAATTTATTCAGTGGCCCTTGCTAAATGTGTCTCGAAATATCTCGTTTCATACTCTTAGAATATAGGAATCAAATAATACCTATTGATAGCCGAAGTTCCAAATAAATTCCGTGTTCCCGTGACTCCGAAATGCATGTAGCTTTCCGATGTAGAATCTAGAACATTCTATTTGCAAACATTCCTGGCTATATGAATAAATTCCATTATCGAAAAACAAAAGCGTAGTTACCTTGTACAGACGCCAGCACATCAAGCTACTACAATCTGTCAAATTTCTTTGATAGACTTTCAACTTTATCGCCAAAGTACAAGGTTCAAAGTTGATTGGGAAAATCTGACAGTTTCGGGTAGGTTGATGTGCTGGCGTCTGTACAAGAATCACAGACAAGAATGCTCTGTTTTTTTTTGACGTGAATACGTCTTTAAAATCGCTTCCATAGTGGGAGGCAAGTCAAAAAAAAACCAATGATAACAAAATCGGGGCATAGAGTTTGGTGTTGCAGCTTCATATCTATCATCTCCATCCTAAATGCAATTACACCATTGGATAGTTAAAGGATCAAATAATTATTTACGCCAAGTGAGGACTATGACGCATAGCGCGCGGTGGAGGGGGAATCGCCGCCATTTTGAGGTCATTTCGCTTTAGAATAACTTTGACTCGGATAAGCTACGACGTTCGTTTAAGTTTCAATCGTCAGCTCTCGTCAAAATCTATCGATTTTATACAAAACATCAGTAAATAGTGACAGTGAATATAATTTTTTAAAATAATATCAAAAATATATAATGTCGGCCTATAAGCGTCAAAAAACCTAATCGAATTACAGAAATCGTATACGGTTGGAAAGGGCTTCTCAAGAGCAATCGAATGGTACCAATAAAAGACCATAATGACTGAGTCCAGCAGTGCCGGCCGGGAGCGTAAAAGAATGAATGCGGCCGAGCGGATCAACGACGGTGCCAGTACATCTGCAGCTGGGACGATCGAAATTATGCAAGTGAATGATGATATCAATTTATATCGACACTGGATCAATCCCGTTACGTAAACGTATTCACGTACAACACACGACACGGCCGTGTCTATGACACCGCGACACCCCATTTTTTGTAATCGTATCGTAGATACAAAATTGCTATGTGTCTGTACTTTTCTTTTATACCTTTATCCGTCGGAAATATCGTTTGTATGGGACCTCTTTGAATATGACTCTGTACTTTCTTTGTGAGTTATAACTGTCTATTGTCGTCGGGACATTTGCATGGCAAGATACTTTTATTGTTCGCTTTTCAACGGATTGCTATCAGTACATAATGCACCATCTTAGGTCGTTCCTCGGAGTTATTGCGGTTCTGCCAGTCTTTTAGTTTTGTTCATAATGATTTTTTGATATTGTAGACGTTATTTGTGTTTATTTATTTTTATGCTCATTTACTGACAATTTTACTGAGTTTTTCAGGACAGTTTGAGTATAAATCAGGATTTGTTATTCAGTCAGACATTCTATTTTATCTGATCAGAGCTAGCAAATAAAAATACCTTATATGATAAATGATTTATTTTCTGTAATTAGGTTTGTACAAACACTTTTACACGTCAATCATATTTTTTTAAACTACATGAGGTCGGCGTTTCCTATCTGACTATTCTGAGAAGAAAGGCCGAAACAAACTCAGAGGTCACAGTCTCTTTTAAAGTCCAGACATAATCTTGGTCAGATCATGTGAAGACCATGTAGATTGGTGTCTGAAATGGTCTTTTGAGGAAAGAACCACACAGATTGAGCGGACCTGTCCAGTCAGTGCACGCATTTGTCAAAAATCGTGCCGCTCAACTCAGAAGTTGAGGAGCTCAACGATTCGACGAACAATACCAAAGAAAGGACATTTGGGTAGGCCGCGTAATTTACTCAAACTGCCAGATCATGATTAAAACTAACTAAGAAGGAAAACAGTAAAAAAGAATGACCCACATAGTCCTCACATTCACAATAATTAAATAAAAAAAACTTTACAAAGTCAATATTCATGTCATTGTATATATAAAAATCATCAATGTCAAAGTGTATATAAAAATCCGGGCATAATCTTTGAGGACCATGTAGATTGGTGTCTGAAATGGTATTTTGAGGAAATAACCACACAGATTGAATGGACCTGTCCAGTCAGTGCACGCATTTGTCAGAACCGTGCAGCTCAACTCAGAACTTAAGGAGCTCAACGATACGACGAACAATACCAAAAACAGGACATTTGGGTAGGCCGCATAAACTACTCAAACTGCCAGACCATCATTAAAACTGAAACAATGACCCACATAGTCCTCACAATCACAATAATTAAAATAATATAATACTTTATACAGTAAATGTACATGTCATTGTTAAAGAAAATAGATATTTTGAAAAAATAAAGTGTAAAATAACAAAATGAAAAAATAAAAACAACAATTACAGTCTAAACCTATTGGAGCAGCTCAATCCCAAGCCTTTTTGTCCTCAATATAGTCTTTTACAGTATAATAGGCTTTCTGGCATAGTTTCGCTTTATAAAAGATTTGAATTTATTAAGGCTTAGTTCTTGAATGTGACTAAGAAGTTTATTATAAAAACGTATACATTGGCATCTAAACGACCCACCTATTTTCTTGAGCCTTGTTGTAGGAACAACAAATTTCTGTTTGTTCCTAGTATTTATGTTATGGATATCACTATATTTTTTAAACAGATTAATATTTTTATGTGCATACAAAAGATTATCATAAATGTACTGAGAAGGCTCAGTTATTAATCTCTTTAAATTTGTCTCTGAGGGAGTGTCTGGGACTTAATTTATAAATGGAATGAATTGCCCTTTTTTGTAAAATAAAAATTGACAGAATATCGGCGGCATTTCCCCACAATACCGTTCCGAATACCGTACGACATCACACTATGAAAATAACTAAATTAAACTAAACGGGCTGTCTCTAAATCAGTTAAATCACGAATTTTCCTAACGGCTTAGTTAAGGTACTCAGGAGTTCGTTGGTCTCTTAGAAGCCTTTTTGAGTGAGAGGCTTTTGTCATTCAGTCTAATAATAGGGTTCAGTGGATCTATCTTAAATATATCCCAACACGCTCATTCGGGCTATTGTATTTGCGGATATATGACAACTGAGTCTAATTCAGTCGATGATGGTTACGTCGTTTTATTAATCTGAATTATTAATTTAGAGTGCTATTATTATTAAGTCTTCAGTTAGTTTATTTTTATCTGAAATACTTACTTTTCAATACAGAAGTGTCGATTGTGTCGCTACTGCTCCTCCCATAATAACAGTAAGAAGGCGTAAGCATTTTGGGTCTGCCGATTGATATCTTCATCGTTCATAGTGTTCATAATATTGTTACATCTATACTGGCCAGCTGAGACGCTGGCAACACTGTCGGCGTGCCCTCATCACTGTCAAGCCCCTCCACGCACTCCAAGACGTCATGACGGGGAATGGTGCATAAATAAGCCTGCACGTCTCATTCTCGCTCTCTTTTCACAAGGACAACTGATAATTTAAAACGTACAAAATCTAGTCGCAGTCTCATCTCGGCGACAAACAAACGTCAAAAACTTGTCAAAATGTAGGGAAATTAAAGGTATTTTTGACAGATTGAGACTGAGATCAGACTGTGAACGTTCTTAAAAATTACGAGAATTGCCCCTCTGATCGAACCTCTGTCAACTCACCACAGAATTAAGCCAGTTAAGTATTCATAACTAATCTTTTGATCTATTGTATGTATGTAATGTAATAAAATTATGGTAGTTCAATATTTTTGTATTCTAATTGGTGGTTGATAATTTGCTTTTCGTGTGATTAAATTATAATGGATTTAAGTTGAAATAAGTTGCTGTGTTTTCTATAAATATCTAATTAAAATAATTTAATAAGGTTGTTTGAAATTCATTTATTTTAAACCCTGTGTTTAATCTGTTGTTACAATATAGTTTAATTAAGGTATAATAATTATGATTTTTTAATATAATTCTTGCTCATATGACATGCCATGAAGCAGAAACCCTATTTCTATGTTGCAGCATAATCAGCCTATAAGGTACCCAACACACAGAGGGACACAGGGACACAGGCCTCCTTTCTTCGAGAGGGCCGTAATCCACCACGCTATCCCAGTGCGGGTTGGTAGATGTCACATGTCTTCGAATATTTGGTTCTTGGACATGCCGGTTTCCTCACGATGTTTTCCTTCACCGTTTTAAGAGTAGTGGTGATGAAATGATTTACGCAAAGTAAAGTGCCTGCTTAGGTTCGAAGTCCACGACCTACAACTGTTGGATATGACGCATTATTTTCCCCAACTTGTTCTTTTTTGTTTTTGTGTCCTTTCTCTGCGGCATGTTTATCAGTTTTTTTTCTGGCCTGCGCTGTCCCACTCCTGGACAAAGGTCAAGGACAAACTCCTCTACTCCTTCCATCTTTCATGTGCCCGCGATTCCTCCTCCCATTTTGACGGAACCTATTCAGCTCGTCCTGCCATCTCCGCGTCTGCCGCGACCCCGCCTCACTGTCTCAGGGCACCAATTCTGCGCTATTTGGGCTCACAGTTTGTCCGGCATGCGGCAGACACGTCCTGCTCAAGTCCCATTTAAGTTGAGCAACCTTTTGAGCCACGTCAACTATCTTTGTTTTGGAGACTGCGCTCCAATCCATTGTGTTTCGAACACGAAATATGTATATGTTTTTTTTTCTTTACAATTCGTTTACAACCACACGCGAAATGTCAAGAAATAATAAATATTTCGCCTGTTTAAAACATCCTATCATCCAAACAGACTCCAGAAGCAGTCCATCCCTACACATACAGGTACCTCAGCTCAAAAACGATTGTTGACATTCGATTACCGACCACACAGGCCTTCGCCGGCCACCGTGCATAATTCAGACCACAATTGTTCCCTCCCCGGTTTATTCACTCGTTTTAAGGCTTTACTTGTTTGTGGCCGATGGCTTTTTGAATAAAAGAAGGGGTGCTTACGCGAGATAGTTCGTTTATCGTGTATAGTGATAGCCTAGAGGCGGGAATGGTTCTTTCAGTATGTAACTTCGTGTAAAAAAACTTGCATTTTTGACAATGATATTGAGTTCCAACAGAATAATATGTCTTTGAGCGTCTGTTTTTCGTTGGACGGTATTGTTTAAAAGACTATGCAGGAGAGCAGGACATCGACGCGCAAACTGTAACCATGGATTCAGTACATAATATATTATGCATAAGAAATTTTTCGGTCAAAATGAATGGAACAGCAATTTTTTATTATAGCCTACTAAAAATTGCAACTGTGGGAGGTTCAGAATCATGTAGGTACTGAATTCATGGTATTAGGTTGCGCGTTCCTGTCAAACTGTATATCTTAGGTGCGCTGGCTTGCTTGTTTCCACCCAATAACAAAAAATAAATAATTAGTATGCTCACTTCGTGTGTCAAGCGATGTACAGCTGACTTCATAAGCTTTCTCAAAATAGTATGATCGATCGGTGCGGTAAGGGTGCGAATGGATGATAGGTACTGTAATAATATACCCTTATCATTTCTCAGAAGTCTACTGTAAACTGTAGCTTAAGGACTATCGATTGCAACAGATGTTCGTTTGACTTTAGTTAGTGTTAGTTGGAGTTTCATCATAATAACATTGTTTTAACTCCAGCAGAAAGCAGAGTTATTTTACATACTTCAATTATTTAGCATGAAAACGAATTAGGTATGTCTTGAGCAGTGGTGAAAATCCGCTCCTTCCGACTTGTAGGTGGAAGGTTCGAACCCAGACAGGCGCTGTACTTTGTTAAATTATTTCATCACTATTGCTCTCAAAACGGAATAGGAAAGCATCGTGAGGAAACCGGCATGTTCTAGAACCTAAAATTCGATGACATGTGAAATCTACCAACCCGCACGGGGCCCGCGTGCACTCACCAAGAGGAGGCCTGTGTCCCAGCTGTGGGAAAATTATACGCCATCTTGAAAATGGTTGCATTACCACATCAACCGTACCTCCAAAAACACAACATTCGCAAGAAACACTCAACATAAACTTCACACCAACCCAATCCAAGTACCAGGCTCATATAATCATTCAGCAGATCTTAAAAACTAAAAACATTCCTTACTTAGAACAGTCGAATGGCGTTCAGCCAAGTCTGTGTCGCGGTTAGGAGCATCCATTCCAAACGGAATTCGGTACTTCATACATTATTACTATGTATCATGTCGCTGCGAATTTATGGGAGCCAAGCAGATAGAGCTGGCGTCTAAAGTCTAAGAATTAGAGTTATAGGTTGTAATGTGATGGTGTTTTAAGAAATGGGTCTTTTGTATCGTTAATTTATCTGGCCAAGATCACTGAAGGTTGTTATGGTTGATTTGATTTAAATTCTAATAGCTTAGTATCATAAAATATGATGGTTTAATATTTTGGTTATTGCGACTTTTATATGCCATGTTTTACTTCTGTAATACCCATATCAACCGACAGATTGACCTACTTTAAAAAGGTGTCTGAAAGGGCTGGTACAAACTGGATGCGGAAGGCGGAGGTCAAGTTGTTGTACAACTGAGCTTGAGAAATGCCATATGTCCAACAGTGGACTGCTATAGGCTGAGATGTCTGACCCATATCAAGCTGTTTGTTTTTTAAATCAAAATGATCATGTTCATAGTTTCCTATAATGATCCTTAATAACGTCATATTTGAACACTAAGCCGTTGTAATGTACTCTGAATTTCGCTCTCATGAAAATAAACTAAAGCTATTGTTTATTTTGGACAAAATAATTTCAACAATTTGTATGAGTGTCCTGTTGTCTAGGTAATCGTATATCCCCAACCGTGACAATTGTAAAGTTTCAACAAAAACATCAATATTCATCCCAATTGGAAGCCGTTTAATTTATTGTGGGTTACTGTGACCACACGCCAGTGATCGATGTCGGGACGGTCCTATTCTTTTAAAATATCAAACGCGAAAATAAACGTTTTTCCTCAATGTATACTTTTACTTGTATGTACAGCATAAATAGGAACATATGTTTACTCATAACCCGCGAAAAGGTTCAGATATATGTGCCATAAGGAACCACCTTAGGCTAGTGATTGATTGCAGTAAGAATAGACACATTATATCGTTCTAGAAATAATCTTTATGGAACAGAAATAAAAGAATCTCATCCTTGAGAATGTTCTAGTTCTACCGTCAACATAAAGAACAGAACTAGCGTATTCTTCGCCAGAACCACACCTGAGTCCACTGCTCTGGCATGCACTGTGAATACTTAAAACCAAGCGAGGCTCAAATATTAACCTTAAGATATATCTGCTGCCCCAAACATAGCTTAATTTCAATTTCAGAAGTCTACCTCCTAAGTAAATGAAGGCTGATGAATCATAAACTTAGCTACTACAATAAACAGGAGTTACAGTACCCCGCCCTGAATATGGCACATACTCGTACATTGGCACATACTAAAGTTTTAATCGAAGTTCGGAATTGTAGAGCGTCGTCTCTGTCGCTCATAACTGCGTGACAGTCTCTTTCTAAAGTTCGATGTGTCATATTTACGGGTACCTACTGTACTTCCGAACATGGCCGGTTTAAGGCTTATCCTTGAGTGTGTCCTAAACGTTTGTATGAACCGTGTGAACCCGCGCGCCTATTCAGACAAAACATTCGATAATTGAAATATTTTTTGGAAATTCCTTCGACTAGGCTTTAAATTGAGTTCAACAATTCAGCAATGATAGTAAAACGAATTTCACTATCTAGAACTGCAGGTGTAGGTAGCTGTTTCTGACATACCTGCAACAAAAATACCAAAGCATTAACTAATGAAAACAATTACTCGACCAGCAATAAATAACTCTATTCACTTTGCAGTTCCCAGAATACGCCCCCGCTCCGCGCACTGCAATACGTCAGCGCTATGCATTTAATAAATCATGAAAATCGTCCGTCCGTCTGTCATCGCGTACGGATGACAAATTGCGAAACTACCCGATGCCCCCGAGCACCCCCGAATGCAGCCGAACCCCCCTACATGCCACCCGATTGATGACCAGCACGTAATTGCACTGTTTAAATTTTTCAAATGTGTGTTGAATACTGTTAGAATTTGGTGATTTAATGTACTGGAAGTATGTAATGGGTTTTGTTTGATTAATTGAATTTATCAGAGTTCCTAACATAATAGGTTTCCCTTTGAAGTGATATTGTTTGATACCGTTAGTTAGAGTATTCAATGTTGCTGATATTATAGATGTATTTACTGGAAATTGCTTGTGTTGTTAATGACACAGCCACATTATATTAATCATTTAATAAATATTAAATCGCACTCATAAATCACAAGACTATGTAAATATTATAATAAATTATGGAACCAATTTTTCTATGTCAATCAAATATGAATGATTCAACAGTCATAATGATACAAAGTTGTCGTAAGAACGTGATTATTTTTATTATATAGTAGGTTATGCCCGCGGCGTCGTCCGCGCGTCGGTGTGAATGTCGTAAAATATCCCACGGGAACATACTACCGGGTCTACCGGGTTTTTTTACCGGGGTTTTCATATTTAAATCTATTGGTTTACCCAGCGCACGTCAGTACAGCCCCCAGTCAGCATGATTTTTTCCGAAATCTTCCACAATTATCGTCATATTTCCGCTAATTTACACAAAACCTTAATGATACACCTTCCTTCCACATAAATCACTTCGTCCATTGCTGAAAACAGTATGAAAATACGTTTGGTAGTTTTTGAGTTTATCGCGTTCTGATAGACAGGCGGGAAGACATTGCAATTGGGCTATCAAATGCTAAAATAATTTTTGAAATCCGACTGGTAGTTTTAGAGAAACAAACAAAAAAACAAACAAAATCTTCAGCTTTATTATTAGTATAGATAGATATATATAGATAGAGACTTACAGTACGCCATTATATACTCAGATATAGTGCTCGATGAATTATTAATAAATCGATATAATAAATTAAAGATTTCATGGTAATTGATGTGAACTCTTATTACTTATTCGTAGTGTCTTCTTCTTGGCGTGTCGATATCAATCTAAATGAACTCGGTGCAGAATTGAGCAACTTGTTTGGCGCCATCACCAGCGTCCATCGGTTCCTGTAACGTGCAGCTGACAGGACACGTATATGACACAATATTATGTGTCCCATCGTTAGTGGAACAGCACCACATTTACACTCCAAGGCGCAGTCGTCTTTGAATTTCCACCTGTTTCATCATTCGTAGTGTAAACTATAGAGTGTATCTATTAAAGATCTTGGAACTTGACACTTGCATTCTGAAACATAAAAAAAGTTTATAGTGAATTCTGGTAGATGGTGGACAAGCACAGAATTTGACAGAAAAACAGAATACTTACTAGTTTGTCAGATGACAACGAAACATTAAAAAAAACATAGGCAGTAGGGGACTGCCGACAGAAGCGAAAACTTAAAATTATATACACATAATTTTATGTATATTCACTTTCACGGATGACGCGAATATATAAGATTTCCCTTAACGAAAATTGCAACGCGCCTAAAGACGCTTTCACTTCAAAAACAGTCGTTTTCACGGAAGTTTATAGCTAGCTATAATACCTATATTAAAGAACATGTTTTTTTATGCCATTACACAGTAACAAGATACCTATTCAATACTGTTTACGAGACTTCTTAACAAACCCGCTTCGTACGCTTATTTGTACTAATCAGACCGTCCTAGATAACACAGCAATCTTACCTCATTACGAAATAGAAGCACCAATCATAATCATTAGTCTGTGATTTCTCATAGACAAACCGCCTTTTTTCCTACTATGAAGTAGTTAATCATTACAAAAAATAGGCAGTTAGTGACCGTACCACACGTGTAAAACTCGTTCATACCTATAAAGTCAGGTATACACCTGCAAGTTACTTGCGCAAAAGTTTGCAAGTACTTTGCATGCCCTTGTGCTACGAACAACTAATTGGTGATTACCATGCAACATGTAGGAGTGTAGTGGTGGCCCAGTGGTAACTGGCGCGACTTAGGTACGTGTTGTAGGTCGTAGGTTCGAACCCAGAGAGGCGCTTTACTTTGTGTAAATGATTTCATTACAACTATTCTCAAAAGGGTAAAGGAAAACATCGTGAGGAAACCGGCATGTCGTAACACCAAAAATTCGAAGACACGTGACATCCAACCCACACTGGGCCCACATGATGGATTACGGCCCACTCCCTGTCACCCAGAGGAGCCTAAAAATTATAGCCTAAATATACGTTATGTAAGTCGAGTCCGACCGAAAATTGTTTTTTTTAGGGTGGATTGATTTGACTTGCATTACTTTTCGGTCGAAACGATTTTTTTAATCAAAGTTAAAATTAATGCTGTGTCAATCTTTAAATCATTGTTATAACTCGTTTCAACTTAAATCACGCGAAACTTCTCAAAAACAATTATAAAAAATCAAACAATCTGATATTAAATACGAGATGAAGTATTTTTTTCAGCATTTACTCAGTTATTGTGGTTTTTGTTGTTCTGACTATGGATAAATATTTATTCTCTGAATAAATAAATTGAAAGTACCTGTTGATTGCCTGGCACTTTACGTTTCTCGGCCGAAAACTAAAATTGTCGAAAATGTATATTTATTATGAAAATCAAAATCAAAAGTCATTTATTCAAACTAGGCTGCAAATCAGCACTTTTCGAACGTCAAAATTACAAAAGACAGTCCTTCAAAACGCCCGCCCTTCACCACTTCCTAGTGCTTTCGCTGGGGAGAAGAAGTGGAAATTTTCAGCAGAAAATTGCCGAAAACCGATAACACATAATACACTGTATAATCATGTCATGCGCAGCATGTCGCGGGTTCGATTCCCGCACGGAACAAATATTTGTTCCGGGTCTGGGTGTTTTATCTATAATACGTACCTATGTATTTACAAAAAAAAAAATATAAGTACTTTATCAGCCATCTCGTTACCATAACACAAGCACTAGGTTGCTTAGCTTGGGACTATATGGCGTTGTGTGAAATATCCAAGGATATTATTATTATATTATAAGTTTCAGCTGAAAATTGTGCAAGTTAATGGCATGTGTATTGGCTTAATAATTATTTATTCTGAACCCATAATTACTTACACTCGTACATATAATTTTAATGTAATTATTATCGCCAGCCAAACAACAGTTGGTGTTGACAGAACGAATATAAAGAGTAATCGTATGAAAACATTTACACTGTTCGGATACTATGAAATCAGTTGATGAAGGTAATTTAATTTATATCGGACTCCACCGCGGTATAATTATGGTTGTTAACTACTTCCATTATTTGTTTAAAAGCATACCTAGGGCGGTAGGCAGTTATAACGATATTAATAAAAATATATTCGCACTAAAGTAAGACTCCATAAATCTACGATTGGCAACTATGTATGTACACACACATGACATCACGGCTATAATTCCCGAAGGATTAGGCAATGGTATAGTACACCAATATTTCGTCAGTTATTTTCAAGTCACAGTACCTAGTAGGCGAGCTGCGATGGGGCAAGCTTATGCCATCAACCGGGCACAAATTCAGAATACGGGCAGCTACTGAGAAATCCCTGAAGTCAAAACACAGCACACACAAACCAGCTACAATGATAAACAAAACACACACACACACACGCACAGTCAGCCAGTAGCCAACTATTATGATTAATAAAGTAGGAAACTGCTATAAGCATCTCTGGATTAGTGATTGCAGTTTATCTACTCATAGCTAACTAATCTGAATAATGATCGGGTGATGCGCTAGGTAGCTCGCGAAATTCAAATTTTCTTAAGTTTTTTGAAATTTGCGGGTCAGTGTCAGGTTGTATGTTGATTTAAATATAATTGACATTCCAAAAAACTTACGAAAATTTGAATTTAGTTACCATAAACTACACTTTTGTTAAATTTACTTTGCTATAAAAAATATTCGTATGTGCAATAGCTATTAAGCCCTCATATTAGCGATTGAAATCTTGAATCGTACAGTTTCCGGAAACAATGCCTGTTATTTGACTGCACCTACCCTTTGAACCGGAATACAGCAATGTGCCTTTATTGCAGTAAAAGATTATTTCCCTGAACGAATGCTTTCAAACATCTCAATATAAAACTAGATTGTATTTGTGAACTAGCTTCTACATTTTTTCCTTAATTATTGTGAACTTTAGTTAGATATTGTAAGGACTTGTATCAAAAAAGTATATTTATTATATTATATTCTTTCCCCAGACCCACCGCGTCGCATCGTATCGCCCGCCCGCTGTATAACTTAGTTTTCACCTAGCGTTCTTTCTGACTTTTTTTATTTTTGATCGGCTTTTAAGGGTTTTAGCATGATGTTATATAGCCTATAAACTTCCTCAAGAATTTATCAAGTCGGCCGTGTAGTTCTAGGTTAGAGAGTTCAAACAAAACACGAACTCTTCAGCTTTATTCTAGTATATGTATGTATTTAGGTAGTATAAACATGTTAGGAAATGAAAAACAAAGCAATTTTGCTGAAAATGATTCACTTGGATAACACGTTTAGAATTACAGACTAGACTATCAAAAGAATAAAATTCACGTACAAAAATAAAATGCGTAGTTTCGCACCGTCCGCCGCAGAAATTGGATGTCATTTGTATAGATTTTTATAACAGATAGAAATAGTCCGTTGATACAGTTTTAAATATAAGATTGAGACTACGTGAATTAAAATTGATGCCGATGACGATGCTTTATCGGAAACCAGCTAAAGCTAAGAACTGAGGCTGGCTAAAACTACTACTACTACTGTTTGAACTTGTATCTTAGGTTCGGTGGATAAAATAGTTGTTCTGTCGCTTTTCGTGTCTGTTTGTGTTATCACGTTGTTCTTCTAAACTGCACAACGGATTTTGATACGGTTTTCACCATAATTTAGAGAATTTATTCAGGCAGGTTTATGTGTACAATACATAATATTAAATTCACGTAATAAAGAAATCATGATGTTTTGTCAAGTCGTAAAAACCGTACGAAGCGGGGGGGGGGGGGGGTCGCTCCACGTAAAATACTGGTATTCAGCTGCATCCAGTTAGACTGGAATCTGACTCCAACATAGTTGGGAAAAGGCTGGGCAGATGATGATGAGCAGTAAAGTTAGTCCAACGCGATAACAAACTAAAATCATCTATCTTCCCATTATAACATCGCAAAGACCAGCCGGTCGATCCTGTTAGAATCTCACCGTGAGAAGTTAGGTGAAGTGAGCTGTCATTCCATCTGATGCTATAGGGATTTACACTAATGACAGCTCACTCCACGCTCACTTCACCTAAGTTTTCACGGTGAGATGCTTACAGAATCGCACTGCTGTACCTAATAGCGTAATACACTATCAATCTCAATCCGAAGGATATTGCTAATCCATTGCTTCATATGTTAGTTAAATGCCTGTCAAAATGATACCTATTGCTAGTGATAGTTTGTTACGCAATTACCCCGCTGAGCACGCTCCCAAATTACTTTCATACTCTCATTCCACACAAATAATTCCCTATCAAATTATCGATCTTCCTTTTTATTGAAAATATATAAGAATTAGATGTCCGATGTCCTAGGTAGTTGGATGGTCCCAATTACGGTAATGTGTCACATATCGAGTGAATCGGAAAGCGATGTATCAAGTCGCCAGGGGCAGTAAATCAGGCGGTGAATATCGGCGTCGTGTAATACGTTGCAAAGTGTTGTGTTACTGAG
Organism: Gortyna flavago; assembly: GCA_963669345.1. Lineage (NCBI taxonomy): Eukaryota > Metazoa > Arthropoda > Insecta > Lepidoptera > Noctuidae > Gortyna > Gortyna flavago. The sequence continues at coordinate 1,748,111 of OY770130.1, forward strand.
TTATCTGGCCAATAGATATACGATTAATTATAAGTATAGTTATGAGAACTATCTGATGTGTTTGTGTATATGATAAGGTATCGCTTTTCTTTTCGGTTCTTTGTAGAGTGTATTTTCAACATGTTAGGTACTAAAATTGTCTGACAATTATGGAGAACTAGCGACCTTCGCATGGTGTTCACGATTTGACAAGACATCGAGATTTCTATAAGTTCTGAAAGTTTTATATCAATATAATATACACATCAACCTTCTATATAATAAAATAGTAACGAAGTCAAAACTGTAAATTGATTAATTTTGAAAAAAAAAAAAAATTGCTACGAGGTGTGGGAACGAGTTTGATGCCGAAAATATAGTCTTTAGAATTCTTTGTTCGTATGTCCGTTTGTCTGGATGTATGTCCCGGATTGGCGGAAAAACGGCTCAACGGATTCGGATGAAATCTGGCACACAGATAGTTTATAGCCTGGATTTACAGATAGGGTACTTTTAATCCCGGTAGTACGTTCTCGTGGGTAATTTTCCGACAATCACGCCGGTCCGCAATATATTCTCTAAATGGTGATAATCTAGAAGAACAACGCGGTCTCACCACGGATATATAGGTCACACAGACATACACGAAAAGCGACTTTAATTTATAATATACTAGCTGACCCGGCCACGCGTTGCTGCGGCTAACGTTTTTGTAATTTTTTTTTCTTTTCTTTCCTATCATTCAAGTTGGATCAAACTGCATATGGTGTACAAATTTGATTAAAATCGGTTAAGTAGTTTATGAGTCCATCGCGTACAAACATCGTGACACGTAATTTATATATATTATTAAGATTTATTAATATATTATTTAAATAAAAATAAAAAACCACGAGACTATGTGTAGCATGGTTTGTAGTTTATTTTTGTAATTGATTTTGGCCAGGTTCTTAGAACAACATCACTTGTCATGTACTATCTTATTCATGTTCCGCCCGTCTGCTGACGACTAACTATAAAGAACGTTATGCAAAAGCAGGAACGACCACCGAACTGTAGCCAACACGATCTCTACGAGACAAACCCGTGACAACGCATGCATTCACACATTAAAGACACACTTAATTTAAATGTAACTGCTCCCGCAACTTTATTTTATTTTTATTGGCAACTTTACGATATTTTCGCACTAGCAACTGTAATAAATCCTTACTTTAATTGTCCAAGCTCGAGACAACTGTAAAATGTCACCATAACTCCTCAAATCTGTTGTGTTGTTAATAGTGTGAAGGATGGCCATGACTTTTATGGTACGAGTATACACCATGGTCAAAGGTGACCAACTTAAATGATCAAGTGATGTTTGTGAAAACTATAATGAAGTAAATTAATTCAGAATCCTTCCAATCTTTTTAATTCCAATCATTTTAATGAAACTTCATACGCATGGTTCTCCAGGGTTCAGCCATTGCGACGAGCGCTTCCGATTATCGTACAGTATCCACTTTTCATCATAAGTAATGATTCGATTTAAAATCCCTTCATTATTGTGTCGGTTGAGCAAAGTAACACTGCAGTCGACGCGTGTTTGCAAGTTCGATTCACTCAATTCATGAGGTACCCATCGTTCAAGTTTTTTTACTTTCCCGATTTGCTTCAAGTGGATTAATACAGTTTTATCAGTTACCCCGAAGCCTGCAGCTATCTCTGAAGTGCTTTGTGATGGATCCGCTTCTACAATAGCCTTTAATTCTTCATTTTCCACTTTGGTATCCGGCCGTCCACGGGGTTGGTTCTGAAGGTCGCAATTTCCAGAACGAAAACGTTGAAACCAAAAACGTACCGTGCTTTCTTTTGCGACACCAGCGCCGTAAACATCATTAATCCTTCGAGCTGTTTCTGCAGCACTGGTGCCACGGTAGAACTCGTACTCGTAAATATACCGATATTTCATGTTTTCCATTGTGCGGTAATAAGCGACACCAAAGAAAAAGTAATGAGGAAAAAACAAATGAATGACTGTTTTCAAAACTCAAATGTACCACCTAAATTAATTTATAAATTTGAATTTGGAATTCTTAACCAAAGAGGAGATATTTCAAATCAAAGTGGTCAGTACGACAAAACGCTAATTTCATATGTAAAGACCTAATATTTACAGTTGCACCTCAGCAGCCCAGGCAGCGGCGTCGGTAATCAAACGCTAGACGTTCAGTCTACATCAGCTGCAAGTGTTGCTGCTCCATCCATCACATGAGGGCCTGAATAACAGCCGGGAATACATCTGACTGAGGGAAACTAAAGAACACACTGCACTGGTGCATAGAACCTATACAAACACGGATGCCTTTAAATAAACACACACATGCCTGCTTGCACCGCAAAGCGCTAAAAGAATTTAAAACATCGATCTGGTTCTGCCAATTGCTTAAAGATGACTGAGACAGAAAGATGTTTTAAACATGTTAAGCTTTGCAATTTGTGTTGCAAGTGTGCTTCACAAATGAACAATTTGATGATATAGGAGGGAATGCATTATGCCAACATGTGCGAACACATGAGGCACGAGAGCATAACTTACCTTCTAATATTCTGTTAACGATCACGTTCGACAACAACATAAAATAGCATCTTAAGTGATAAAAAATAACCTAATATTTGGCAAAGACCGCCAAGCTTTTTATCATACTCGATGTGTCATCTTAACGTCCGCATTCTGGATGCAACATCAATATTCTTCCCCTTACTGAGCTTAAAGCGATGTCTTCAACTCGCTACTCAGCACAAGACTCCCCTCATTTCTTTCCCGTGAAGGATAGAATACGTTACGGGAATGAGTTTCTCTAATTTCTCAACAACAAACCTCCTGTGTATCCTTTGCTGATCTCGGCACAATATTTCAGCGCTCACACCTAACATTTGTTACCGCGGCCGCCGTCTGACGCGCGTTCTGTTACCGGTGTTGCGTTAACCTCCTGTGCTTATGTGACCCTGGTATTTTGAATCTGCGTTTGTATGGAGTTTTTGGCTTTTAATTGATGTTTTGTAGTTGCATGAAATTTAAATAAATTATTTAAATGATGTGGAAAAGGCATAATTAAATTATTACTTTGCTGACGTATTAACACAGACATCATAAAAATATTGGTACCTACTAGCTGTAAATATTTATTTACAGTCTGACTTTGTTTGACATGGGATTTACGATACGTGTATAATAATTATGGACCTTTAAATTGCCACACATACATCAACAAAAACTACACAGCAATTAAAATAAAAGCTTTTAAGCTTTTAAGTCGCGGGCAGAAGCTAAGTAGTTCTTAATATGTACTATGGTACATATTACATACATATATATTCCGTTAAAATAACCAGTGTTTAAAGTAATAAGTTGACCAAGAAGATAAAACCTCAAACAGATACACGCGGTTGCCGGTTTTTAACTTTTCAGCTTTTTCAGCAATTGTTAAAAATGTCAGCGAATAGTTCGTTGCTATCTATTCAAAAACTTACTGGCCGTGATAACTGGTCGAGTTGGAGTTTTGCCGTAAAAGCATACTTACAACATGAGGAATTATGGGAGTGTGTGGAAGAGGGACCCGCAGCTGATTCAAAGAAAGATTTGAAGGCTAAGTCCAAGTTAATATTATTGGTGGATCCAATAATATATGTTCATATACAAGACGCCAAATCGGCAAAAGAGGTATGGACTAATCTATCACGCGCATTCCAGGATTCAGGTCTTCTCCGGAAGGTTGGCTTATTAAAAGATTTGATCAATACAACACTAGAAACTTCCAGTACTGTTGAAGAATATGTCAACAAGATAATGTCATCAGCACATAAATTAAGAAATATATCTTTTAATGTGGATGATGAGTGGCTCGGGACATTGATGTTGGCGGGCTTACCGGATGTTTATAAGCCCATGATTATGGCGATTGAGAGTTCGGGTGTAAAAATTAGTGCAGACCTGATCAAAACTAAACTCTTACAAGAAGTTAAAGTATCTGACACTACCGCATTTTACACAAACTCAAAAAACAATAACCCAAAAACCAATCAATCAAAGTCAAAAGGCCCCCGTTGTTTTTGTTGTAATAAATATGGACATTTGAGCAGAAATTGTTGGCACAAGAAAAATAAATCTGAAAATAAAAACAATAATAATAAAAATGGTTTTATAGCTGCTTTTTCAGCCATGCATTTGAATGATGCAGTAAATTGGTACGTGGATTCTGGTGCATATACTCATGCATGCACAGGGAATGGTTGGAAGATGAGACTACTCCGCCTGTTCACAGCATAAGGATTGCTGACAACAAAGTGCTGCACGTTCAAGGATGTGGTAATGTAACACTATGGGTACCAAATGAGAATGGCAGCAACAGTGCAATACAGGTTAGAAATGTATTATTTGTACCGAAATTATCTACAAACTTATTGTCAGTTAGTAAAATAATAAAAGGTGGCTGCAAAGTGGAATTTGATAAGACTGGATGTTCAGTATACAATCAAAATGGGAAAAAAGTTGCTTCTGCAAGTCTTATTAATGATACCTATAAACTAAATGTCAACAATTGTAAAGTCGGAGCAATGACAGCTACTGCAGAGGCAGATACCTACTTGTGGCATCTACGTATGGGACATCTGAACTTCAATGATGTCAATAAAATACCAAACTGTGCTACCGGTGTAAAATTGTCCCCGCAGACAGAAAGTTGTGTATGTATTTCATGCCTGAAAGGTAAACAAACCAGGCAACCTTTTCCAAGTAGTGGCTCCCGGGCAAAGGAATTGCTAGAGTTAATCCACACGGACGTATGTGGACCTATGCAAACTACATCAATTGGAGGTGCAAGGTATTTCACAACTTTTATTGATGATTATTCACATAAAGCATTTGTGTATTTTATCAAAAGTAAAGCTGAGGTATTTGATAATTTTTTGGAATTTAAAAGTCGTGTAGAAAATGAATTAAATAAAACAATAAAAGTCATAAGAAGCGACAATGGGAAGGAATACATTAACAAAAACTTTGAAGTTTATTTAAAAAAACATGGTATACTGCATCAAACATCGAATCCGTACACTCCGGAGCAAAACGGCTTAAGTGAAAGGATGAATCGTACGCTCATAGAACGTGCCAAATGCATGATCTTAAATGCTGAGTTACAGAAAGATTTTTGGGCTGAAGCGGTTACAACAGCTGCTTACATAGTCAACCGTTCACCCACACGTGCTCTCTCCAACATAACACCTCAAGAAGCATGGAGTGGCATCAAACCAGATCTAAGTCACATGAGAATATTTGGGTGTAGAGCTATGGTGCACATACCAAAAGAGAAACGAAAAAAACTTGATGCAAAATCAAGAGAGTTAATTTTTGTTGGATATTCTGACTGTACTAAAGGTTATAAGTTCATAGAAGCTAAAAGTAGAAAAGTAGTTTTGAGCAGAGATGTTACATTCCTTGAAGCAAGTATAAAAAGAAACATGATAAATACTGCACCTGAAACAAAAACAAATACAAGTAATGAAACAGAAACTAACATAAGTAACAAAAATAATAATCAAGAAAAGTCACAGCAAACAATTACGAATATTACTTATGAATAAAAATAAAAATTAAATTATCTTACCTTTGACAAGTCAACTTTAAGTGAGAACTGAAAGTGATGATGTTCATGAGGATATACTTCCTACACCGAGAACTCCGGTCACTAGTGTTTCAGACACATCAAGTTCAAGTACATAATATGATGATCCCACAGATGAGACATACGTACTAAACGTATCAGTATATATGTCTCTAGCCTTACCTGTTCAAGAAGAGCTCTGGCTTAAACAGTTAGAAGAGGATTTTTGGAATATATATATAGCTTGCAAATATTCCAATCATTATGTACTGCGATAACCAAAGCGCTATTAGTATTTCAGGTACTGAAAGTTATAACGCACGAAGCAAACATATAGACGTCCGTTATCATTTTGTTAGAGAAAGAGTATCAACCAATCAAGTGTCTGTAATATACAAGAAGAGTCAAGATATGGTTGCTGATATACTAACGAAGCCATTGCATCGACCAAAGCATGAATTCTTCACGAAAGCCATGGGTTTGTATTCAGGAGAGGATGTTGGAATATAAGTTGGAATGCAAACTTAAACCTTTGTGAATGACTTAGTTTTTTCTTCTTCTATCTGTCACTCCTTGATAACATGTCCTGTCAATGGTTTGCTTCTCACTTTTAATATACCATGTTAAATAATTATCTAGTGTTTCAATCTATTTCAACAGTTCCGTACCCAAAGGGTGCCAACGGAACCCTATTACTAAGCCTCAGCTGTCCGACTATCCGTATGTCTGTATCTCATGAACCATAATAGGTTGCTATTCAGCCCGCCAACGCAGTTGACATTTTCACATAATGTGTATTTCTTTAACAACAAATTAATAATAAAGTTAAAAATTAGAGGGGATCCCAATACAAGAAATGTGTTTAAAAAAAATGTAGTGTTAAATATTGTACCGTGGTACGGAACCCTTCGTGTCGGATACGACTCGCACTTAGCCGGTTTTTTTGTCTTATTATATTATTTATACGTGACTTCTAGGGATCCCTTGGTATGATGTAAACTGGTAACTTCTCTTTTTGCGTGTACCGTTGAGGATTGTGAGTGAGATCGCATAGTTAATTGATTGGATCAACCCGCGCGTATTTGTAAGAAACGCGTCAAAATATAACAACAAAAGGTTATCTGTTTTGGATTTTTTTTCATAGAGCAAATCACAATTTATCGTGTTTATGAACAAGGATGTATCTATCTATGACATAATTATATGTATAAATATATATTAGAAATTTATTTTTAGGACCTTAATACACTAATTTGACCATTTAAAATTGATTCGTAAACAAGAAAATTCGGATATCACGTTAAGTCTTAAAGGGTTGCTTAAGTCCTATGTAACAGAGGGCCAGCCTGTTGCCAACAGGCCACAAGTCTAGACTTCGTGCTACTACTGAGATTTTCCCAACACGTTGTCCGACCGCAACAAACACGATTGAACAGCAAACAGCAGTTTTGTTTGTAACCGTAATGGTGACCAACAAGACAGTCTGTTACACATCATTATATCATCGTAAAATATAATATTAGGATAATATTATAAGGATTGTTTTATTAGGATAATATTATTATTATAATTAAATTAATATTATTAGGATAAATAAATTAATATTATTAGGATAAAAAAAAATATTATTAGGATAATATTATTATAATATTAGGGTAAATTGATAATACTGGTGATGTTCTTCAGAAACGTCAGGTGCGTAGTACCGAAACCGCCGTGCGTGTATGACTACCTGTATGAAGGTAAACAAAGCAAAAGGAGTATGTAAGGATCGTTGGAGGTAGCGTTCTGTAGTTTCTGCCTTGGTTTTGACCATGGGAAGAACCGTGAGTTTATGTATGCATGATCAGCCTATAATGTTTCCAATGCTGGGACACAGGCCTCCTCTATTCGAGTGAGAGCTATAAACCAACACGCGGACCCAGTGCGTATTGGCGGATGTCACATGTCTTCGATATTTTGGTTTTAGGACACGCCGGTTTCCACACGATGTTTTCCTTCACCTTTTTGAGACCAGTGGTGATGAAAAATAATTTACACAAATTAAAGTGACTGCTTGGGTTCGAACTCACCTACAACTCGTAAGCCACGGCCTTTACCACTACGCCACCACTGCTCAGTTTATGTATGTATTGTTTGTAAATTGATAGTTACGAATACTATTAATTTACCCATCTTCACAGGTTCACCTCGCTCCTTACACGTGCCGGATTAAAATCAATAACGTAAAACTGTTTACCTATTGATATACCCCTATACCCGTATGTAACTTGGTAATTACACCACATCGGCGACTGGGTAGCACTTATATTGTCTATACAGTTTTCCGTAAAGTCTCTATTACAGCGTTCTTGTCTATAATTAATACACTATCGAAGTCCAATCTCTATTAAATAACTGCTATTTGATTTCATGAAACTCTGTCTAGTTTTTCGAATGTTTTGATTGTACCTATATGTGTAATTACTAGTATTGACGCATAACTTATGTAATGTGTAGTGCAAACTGATACGAGTAGATGAGGAAATGTAACAGTTTTAGTCTGTTCAGGATGAAGTGAAAAATACCATCATTCTTTATTTCCTTCATAGCACCGATGCAGTTACCCCAAAAGCCCATATCAGTTCCTTTTCAGAACTAACTGAATCTGATTTTCAACAACCTCAGAGAGGCTGGTCTCGTATTTTTAAGAATGTTCGCAGTCTAAATCTGTCAAAAATACCACTAATTTTCCTAAATTTTTGACAAGTTTTTAACATTGATTGGCGCTGAGATGAGATTGAGACTAGATTTTAAACGTTTTTAGGGTTCCGCAGTCAACAAAGAACCCTTATAGTTTCGTCATGACTGTCTGTCCGTCCGTCCGCAGCTTAGCTCAGAGACTCCTTGTACTAGAAAGCTTTAATTTGGTACGGATATACTCGTACATATTAATCACGCCGTCAAAGTGGTGAAATACAAAAAAAAAACGTACGTAAAGTTGGGATGTTTTTTTTTTCTCTCGTCTACTAGGTGTTTCAAAAATATTGCGGGTTTGTGAAAACCATTTTTCGATTCAGGGATCCCCTTGTGAAATACTAAGCTTTAAAGTGCAAATTTTTGTTAGAGTCAAGTGTCCCCCCCCTGTCAGGTAAATGGTCGCTTTTGGATATGTGAAAAAATTAAAGGTTGAAGTATATATTATATTATATATTATATAACGAAATTAAAAGGAAAACTATCACAGATGAGTAGACTTTACAAGTTTACGAGTAAAAGTCGACCAACTTAAATTTGCAGCAGCTATGTATGGGAGAATATGACTTTCAACTATGTTATGACTATGACTTTCAACTATGTTACTTTCAACAATGTTAAGTACATTGTAGTTGAAAATCATATTCTCCCATTGTTCTTGGCATAAATTCATTCCAATTACGGAGCCCTTCATTCTGCGTAGTCCGATAAGCACTTGGCCGGTTTTTTTTTAATAACGAGAATTAGCCTTCTGTTCAGTTCGCTAAATTACAAGCACATCATCGAGCAACATTTAACCGTTTAGCCTTGATCCTAGCGGAGGTCAATGTGTGGAGGAAATAATATATTATATTAGGTTATATGTTAGGCAACAATAAACAAAGTATATCCAGGGCCGCGACGTGATCCGCGGAGTCCGACAGGCCCAAGGGATCGTGCACGTACTGACGAGACAGGCCGCTAAAATGGCGCTACGAGACGAAAAGGGTGTGTTTTGAGATGTTGGATGTCTTTGCTATACTATAGGTACATCTCTGTTGGGTTAAGCAAGGTTGTGGATTATATGTGACGTTAGGTCTGCCAACGATTTTATATGCATAGTGTATGAAGGGTTAACTATTCAAAGTAGTCAGTTAATAAATAAACTAGTGCGTCTGTATATACCTAAATAGAAACTGGCTAAATTATGTAACAGAATACACGGAACCAAATTTAAAATTTAGGTACTATCGCGTCAAACGCTCGTTCACTGTTTTCGTCACAAAAGTACATACTTCCCAGGCTAGGAATACTATTTCTCTAAATCATTGACCACCATAATTCCTGTAGGTACTCCATACGTCACCGTGACACAGTGCACCATTTTAGCCAAATCGAAACTCCAGTAAATTCGCTTATAGCGTCACTAACAGCAAAAAAACTCCAGGGACCTACGTGACGTGAACAAATAAAAACTACTTGTTCAACTTTGATAGCAGGAAATTGTTTTAAGCAACGTTCAGAAGGAGATTTCGTAGGTGGACTGTCCCAGAACTCCCTGATGTAGGTAACTTTCAACCCCTGTTTTCTTGAACGGCAAATAAAATAAAGAGTTTGATGTTGACTCTCTGTTTGTTGTTTGTTTAAGTTGGTCTTTGGCGGGTTCGTTAGGTCTCGGTTCAGTAGGTAGTTTGTGAGTTATGTGTTTGTGTCGCCGGGTTGATCACGACCTTTTCTTTTAACGTGTGTCTTTAGGAGCTACCATGGAACTGTACATTAGGTACTATTTTTTTTTTAATCTGTCGATTACTTTGGTTCATCGAATTAAAGCAGTTTACTACTGAACCTGCTGAAAATAATTTTAGAATTAGTGTATTTAAAATCGTGCTTGTTTTAGTTATCAAATTGTATGCCCAGTGGAAGTAGAAGTGTCGGTGGTCCGGCGGCGAGATGGACGGACGACATTGTTACCATCGCGAGTAGAACCTGGATACCTAAGGCTGGCACAGGAGCGTGGGGATTGGCAAGTGAAAAGAGAGACCTATGTTCAGCTGTGGGTGATGTCGGGCTGTGTAAATTAATTTGATACGGACGAATTGATTAATTAATTTCCAAAATTGGAGTACAGCCCCAATAATAATATCATTGATGTAGGTATTAACGTTTCGTCTTTAACACTTTGAAAACGAAATGTTAAAATGAAAAAGATACACAAATAAATGATTTGATTTCAATGATATTCCATATTTCCTTTCCTGCCTCCATAATTCCAGCCCCCGATGTTTACAAACTCAAACGTATGTACAGCACCAGCATGTTCTCATGCATACGAACCACATTGGAGAATCCAATTTCCTTAGAACGTGAACATTTTCCCTCGCAATGAAGCGTCGATATTGTAAAGACGTGTTGGATATCATTTCTAACTTTATTATATTTATCAGTTCATCAAAATGTTTGTTCGTTTGAATGTGAAAGAAAATAGCGAATGAAGAGAAAATAAACTCATTTATCAGTTCTAAGGGGGATAATACATATAACATCTCGCGTGTGATGCAGGTTAGGCAGATAGATGTTTGTGTCCATATGTATAGTAATACCCACATTTCGCCATGTAATAGGGGCGAGCCTATTGTCATCAACCGGGCTCGCAATCCAGACTCCGGGCTGCTACTGAGTAATTCCTGATGGCAATAACACTGTACGACTTGGGAATCGAACCCAGGACTGCTTGGTTGGTCTAGTGACTAACCAAGAAGTTACTCTGTCATGTGGGTAAGACACGGGCACGACTTACGAGTTGTAGGTCGCAGATTCGAACCCAGTCAGGCGCTTTACTTTGTGTAAATAATATCATCACCACTGCTCTCAAAGCGGTGAAGGAAAACTTCGTGAGAAAACCGGCATGTCCCAGAACCAAAAATTCGAAGACATGTGACATCTACCAACCCGCATTGGGCCCGCGTGGTAGATTACGGCCCACCCCCTCTCACAGAGAGGAGGCCTGTGTCCCAGCAGTGGGGACATTATAGGCTGAGTATGTATACAGGGTGGCAGGGACATCAACGCGCGAACCATGAATTCAGCACATGATTAGACGATGAAAATTTTCAACGCAAGAGGGTTCAGAATCATGTACCGAGTCGATGTCTTAGCCATCTTGTATATCTAGGATTACAGATTCACGAGTCATAGACATTTGAATCATTTGTGAGCTTCGGTATGATATAGGAAGGAGTATGAAGTAAAGAGGTGTATGAAGTGTTGTTAACTTTTTACTAGTTTTTGCTGCTTCCCTCACTCATTTTGGTGTGCCCGACAGGGTCCATATTATCTAATTATAAGTTTACCAAATAAGAATACTGTAATTGATATAATTGTATTATAATTAATAAGTTAGGGAGTTTCAATTGAAACGACTGCTCACGTCACTTCAAGCACACTTCACCTAAATTTTGTCGGTTAGACAGGTTTAGAATGAACTTGAAATTTTATCTAATTTTACAAAACAAATTGACACGTATTTGAAAGAACATTTATGTTTGAAAACTTTGTTCGTGTTTTTATTTTACTTTTTGAAACGTAGTTACTGACAACATCATTACCTATGTTGAAAAAGAAAAAGAATTTTATTTTTTAACAAGACTAACAGGTTTAGTTTTTCTTGATAACGAGTAGTCTACTTGTATTTCTTTTGAAAATGTATTTGTTTGTATTTTCGTATTATTTTGCTGTTTTTCGTAAAACACCGTGTTATCTAATGTAGTGAGTAATATTTGTAGATTATTGCAGACTTAGTAGGACGATTTTGGAAAAAGGGCTAACTAAACAAAGTATTATTTGAAGGGATCGAATTAACATCAAAGCTACGTTTTTCTAAAACATTAATTCAAGTTGTAAGCAAAAGACAACTAAAGGTAAATGAACAGGGTTAATTAAAATTAATTAATTTTACTTGTTATGAATTATAATGCTGATATTGAAAATTAAGCTCTGCCCTTATTCTAAATCGTAATCAGATTTCTGAGTTGGGTCATTTTAAAACCCGAAATACTGCTGAAATTTTAGTTAGATATCCTTGTGTTGTAAAATACAATGCAAAATTAGCAATTTTTGCCAGATAATACAATTGAAAACAGTTTAGTTTGCTGATTTCTAGGTATGTTATTAATTGGATATTGTTATAAAACTTTATATGGTCGATAAACTATGGTCCCTATTTATTTTATTGTTAATTAGCGATCCGCGTCACTCGCAAGGTTTGCACGACCTGACAAAATTACGAGATTTCATTATTAAATGAAAGTTTAATATGAATGTAATAAATATATTATAACCTTCCGGAATAAATGCTCTGAATGATTGTGAAAAGAACAACACGGTCACACAGGTGTCAGCCGTCCGAAAAACGTTTTTATATCAAAATCAAAATAAATACATAAATAAAATTAAATAAATACAGATAGTTAAATAACCTGGATTAATACAAAGGGTACTTTAAAACCGGTAGTACGTTTGTGGGATATTTTCAGAAAACCGCCGCTGGCAAAAGCTATAGTAACAAAATAAGGCGATCAGAATGTTGTCATGTGAACAACAAGATACTGAACATAACACATTGACAGCATAACGTGTATCTAGTAAAAAGAAAAAGATAAAGAAAGATAACTAAACAAAAAAGATAACAGGCAGCATGTAAGTACCACGCATACATGAGCCATCGAGGCGGAATGTTCGATGAATATATCTTAGTTTATATTATTTCTTTTCTCATATTCCCATTGTATTCAAAGCGTGCCGTCAGTTATTTATCTTTCAGTTGACATGCTTACAAAAGGTACAAGTTACTATTTCTTTTTAATAATAATAACTTTATTTATTTAGACTACGGTCCACAATGTTAGTAACAAAATATCTTAGTCTATCATCATCATCATTCATCATTTCAGCCGAAAGACGTCCACTGCTGGACATAGGCCTCCCCCAAGCACCTCCACTTCGACCGTTTCTGTGCTTCTCGCATTTCCTGCGGCATTCACAAGGTCATCGGTTAGCCTATGTTAGTAATTAATAACTAAAACAGAACTGCACTAATTGCGTAATCAATCACAATCTGAATCATTTTGAAACATAATGCTTATCCATTGCTTCATATGTTCGGAAAATTTGTCTGTTTATTAACGTAAATAACGCAGTGAATGTTGTTGAACTGTCAAAATGAACGCCATTGCTACTGTTAGTGTGTTAAGGCTCCCCCAGAAAGGCGCATGGGATTTTAGGAGAACAATTTCTATGAAGTTTTCATAGTTCGTTCTGTTGTTTTGTTCTACTAGAGTCGAGTTGCGCTGTCGCGTCGCACCAGTCTGCGGGAGCCTTTACGCAATTACCCCACTGGTTCGTAAATAAATTAATACGAAAAAGAAAAAAATAACGATTAAATAATATTAAGGAAAGAATATTTTCTATTAAAATCTGGGCAATTTAACCTATTTTAAATCGCTGATGGAGTTTTTAACTTCGAATAAAAAGTTATAAAAAGATCGGTTAATTTTTTCTGGAGAAGTATCCTCATTGTAGTATCCCAATTATTTTTCAATCAATCAATTAAATCTGTCTTTCAAACTCACGAAATTACGCCATAAGCTTTTATAAGCTTAATTAAATCGTTTTTACATGAAATAATTGTTAAGAAGTAAAAACTGACAGGTCATTTGAAAAGAAATAAGAGTCCATGTATATAAAAAAATAAGTCATCTCAATATATAATTATTTGAGGGCTGACAGTCTTATCAGTGTGATTTCACCCTCTCGACTCAGGGACATTGCATGCGCCACTGTGAAGTTAAGAACAGTAGGCTGATTAGTCCAAGATTAGGTGTTTTGTTGGCAACAGTTGAGGACAGCTTGATACGTCTATAGTCATCCTCGTAACTACGAGGAAATGAAGCTATCCAGCTTTAGCGCTTTTGATATCGCGGGTTAATTGCATAAAACACTTAAAGTAGGAATGGATTTCATTTTGACAGTTCAACAACATTCATTGCGTTATTTACGTTGCGGGGTAGGTAAATTTTTCAAACGTATGAAGCAATGGATTAGCAATATCCTTCAAAATGATTCAGATTGTGATTGGTAGTGTGTAATGCAAATCATGTGCAGTTCCCACTAAATTGAAACTTCACTAAGGTTTAAACTATCTAACTATCACATAGACAAATAGACTTTGTCGTTTTATGACGTGCAAGTGACATTCAAGCTTTGGGTAATGGAGCAATTACGAGTTCGACTAGCCTACTCAATTAGGAACGCTAAATCGTATATCTCACACAGTCAACTTCTTCGTGTTGACCCCCTGCAAGCAATGTATTAGGTATGAACCTACATTATGATGCGACGCCAAACGTATTCTCGATAATTTATAAGAAATTTGAAAAGCAGCTTCAACTTGTCTTACTGTAATCACATACCGACTACCGTGGTGACGTAGCACAGCAAGCGTAGATAAGTTAAATTGAAAAAGCGATCATCTTCTCTCGCTGGCTCCCATGGTACACTGCCGGGAATATTATAAATTGTGAACAATGAAAGTATAGCAGTCGAGGAAAAAATGGACAACTAGCTCCCAAGGGTTGTGAGCTGAATAGGAAGGCTTTATTCATTTTATGCCATAAGAGTATCCATTCATAGTTAGGAAAAGGCTAGGCAGATGATGAAGAGTTACCATTCTAGGAGCGTGTTGTTATAATTTTCTTGCTCGATGCTTTGATTATGATTACAAATGATTGCATGAATTCAGTAGTAAATGCACTGATGATCTATTGCAAAAATGCATTTAAAACAATGTATATATATATTTTTCATTAGTCATAAATGGTGTAAATTGATCAAAGGTATTTAGGCAAGACTGTAAATAAAAGTATCTTTGATGCCAATTTTCTTGAAAAATACTACATAAATTAATTTATTTTTCATAAACCTAAATTACGTAGGTACTTTCATACACACATCATTTTGATCCACGCCGGCTCAGCCAAACTTCCACTTGATTAAACTCACACCAAAATTACATCATAAAAATATACTGAAACACGAAGAAAATGTAACTCCGAACACATTAATCTTCTACGTGCTAAATAGTCATTCATAAAACGCGCATTACGTCACGGTAAGGGCAAGTTCACACCTAGTCGGGTCACGTCGTGTTATCAAAGTAATTTACACGGCGCACGGCAACTCCATCTAACTTGTGGAAAGTTGGTTGATTAGGCGCGTGAGACGAGACGCGATGCGGTAATTATTTCCTTACTTGTGGTGCCGATAGATCGGCGGTTGAGTGTGATTCATTTTATGGAGAAATGGTTTTGGTTAAGGGTTTTTGTATAGGGAGAGTTATGTTGTGGTTAAATATACAAGATAGGGTGGTTTTCTTTAACGTAGCGATGTTTACGTGTTCCATTAAATATATTTATTAGTAAACTTTGAACAATGAGTACACAGTAACTTTAAAATTTGCACATTCCAAACTTTATTTTAAGCATCTCATTATTTATAGAAACACAGAATGAATGATCCAGTGAATGAATTAAAACAAGTAATACGTACATAGTTTGGGAAAATAAAAATAAAATGATTAAAAGTTGAATGTATTGCAATACATTTGAATTACATTAAATAAAAAATAATAAATTAAATTAGATTTTTTTGAGAGAATGTTTGCACATTTTATCATTCAAATTTTCAATACGACTTTATTTTTCGAGATACAATTTTAACAAGTATTAATCAATTAGGTATACGTTGTTATTTATGCCACATACAGTCAGCAAAAGAGATAAGTATGCAGGATCACCGCATCAAGTTTGGTAAGAAACCGATGGATGTTGTCGACTGAAATTTAATTTTATAAATGAGCTAATATGTTTTTTATTAATAAAATTAAATTTTATTCGAGAACTTCCATCGTTTTCTTACTAAACTTCAACTATTTATTTATCTCTTCTATATTATCTCTTTTGTTGACTGTACATATCATTTTAATTTTGAATAAATCTAGTAACCCCGGAATTCTAGTTAGTACTTATGCACTAATAGAAAAAATCTTTATAGTTACTGTAGCAACTTTTATATAGCGTAATTATTAAGATATTTAAATGATAACAATTTTTTATACACTTGTCTTTAAAAAAAAATGTGTTTTTAAAAAGGTTGCATGCCACAAGCCATGCATATCATAATCTTTACAGTACATAGGTGAGAAAAGTTAAATCAATTTTGCCTATACTCAAAAATACTTTGGAATGTTTACTTAAACTGTTTCAATCCATTAATTTCTTCTGAAGCTTACAGAAATGCACTCAAATCACGTTGAACTACCATATCAAAATCAAATAACCGGAATCGAACCCCATCTCGATAACGTTTCAAACGTCTATAAAAATACTCATTTAATTCCTGGCTGCAAACCAAATCTCAGACCGAATTTAGTAGAAGGAAACGCATTTTTCGGTACAACAGACCAGTGTGGGTACCTTTGTTTTATTTCATCGTAGTGGTAGTAGGTATAGCCGACCTCGTAATTTCTTTACCACCCTAAAGTTGAATGTCAGATGCGCGTCATAAAACTATAAAGTATATTTGTCTATGTATATTTTTAACCTTAGGCAGTCTCTACACCTACAATAAGTTTGCGCGATATGATTGATCACTCAAACGATACAAACGGCCCATAAGCTTTAATGCTTTCGCGTGAGCAAAACCTGCACAATACACACAGTATTGTACACGGTGCAATGACAATTTTGCTCAAATTAAAGTAGATAAATTATTTACTATTTATAGGAATTTTAGATACCTAATACTTATGGATAAGCACTTGAGTGAGATACCTGAAATACAGGTTTATTCCTAGTTCAGGTAGAATCCAATTATTTCTTACCTACCTCTAGCTTAAGGCCCTATTTTGTAAATATGTAAATCAATTATTTCAATAAACAAACAATATGATGCAATAAAAATTAAACTCGCTCAAACTTTTGTTCAATCATAGCGCAATATTCAATATTAATGGTAAAGTAATATCACGAATTGCGCAAACACATAGCGCATTTCGTGATATTATTATGCAATATAATTGATCATTTAGGGCCCGTTTTAGTGAAGTTTCAATTTACTGGGAGCTCTTGAGGTGATAAAGCAATTACAAGGTCGACTATACTAGCATCAGTACTCAGACTTTGTTGAGTTTTTAGAGAAACAAGTTGTATCCTTTGTGAACTATGTAGTTTTGTTATTGATTAAAACAAAAGACTGTGTTCCTGAAAGAACTACAAGAATGTTTGAGCTCTGCGCGGGCGGAAACGTGGGTTTTGGCAGAGGCGAGGAATAATCGCGGTTGGTTGGTGGAGAACAAGAAATAAACCACAGACAACAGCGGTATATCATGGTTACATGTCATGTTCTACGGGTTACTGAGTTTAAACATGTTTGGTTGCATTTTATACATAATGCATGCCGCATGAGTTTCTTAACGAAAAACTGGGGGAGAAAACGGGGGGTTATTGGCGAGTATTTACTGCCTCGTTGGTCTAGCGGACGCAAGCACTACTGCTGAGCATGAGGTCGTGCATTTGATTCCCAGGTAGGGCAAAGTATTATTGGGTTTTTCCATAAGAAATTACTCAGTAACAGCCCGGAGCCTAGATTTGTACCCGGTTGATGGCAATAGGCTCGCCCGCTATTACATGGGACTTGAACAAAACTATCGAAATGTATGTATACTATAGGTAAACCTACTTATACTGCTCCTGGATACTCGTACTTCAGCTTCAATATTCTTGCTACCATCCATTTCAGAACCTGGAGCTCTACTGTCCAAGTCCGTCACCAAAAATACGGGCTCGTCCGAAAGTCAGTCTAAACAAATGATAATTTTTCAAATAGTTAAAAACACATTGGGAGTAAAGAGAACTGTCAAATAGTGTTGTCATTCGTTATTAGTTCGAGTCTCAAATTAATATTATGTCCGTAACTGATGCTATAAACGCCCATATCTTCGCTCCAAACAACGGATTTCGTGCTTAGATACTAGACATACGAACATTAACTCTATGAACAGACGTAAATACAAAAACCTTTATCAAAACCATTGTTTTTTCAGACTTATATTAAACAGGTAGCAAAAATGCATTTAATATTCCCATTCCAGTTAGTTTCTCGGAAGTTCAAGGATAATTATTATTTCCGTTATTAAAACTATAAGCCAGCTGAAGGAAAAGTTATTCTAAACTTTTACTATGAACAGGTATCCAGTTTCAAAGAATAATTTTAAAATGAAACTTGTTCATGAACAGAGAAATGTAAATTAAAGTAGGTTCAGAAGAAAAACAACATCGTTATGCATTAATGGAACTGTTCTGGGTTAAGGGCGGGCTACACTGGAAAGGTTAAGCTATAAGATATTTAAGCTATGTTTAAGTTAACGGAGTCCTGAACTCCTGATAAGAGGGTAGGCATGAATATTTGCGCAGAATTGGATGGACCAATTTTTGTGTAAATGTTGCCGAATTCATTCCGAGGCCTAAAGTTCAGTTGCGGCATTTTAAAAGCGAATATTTATAAATGATCATTCCATGGTATTATTATTTTTTTGCTTTTATGTGGATACGATACGTTACGTCTTCGAGACTAAGGGTTACACAAAATATTTTTAATTTTTTGTTTTTATTTAGGTACCTATAATTTTTATTAATTGTAAATATAATAATTAGAATGTGTTTTTCGTTTTTGTATCTTAGATAATGGTGATAGATACTGTTGCGCATTCACCCCACGGTTGAGTTAGATACTACCCCGGCCCTTTTCATTCTGAAATAATATGTCGTATTAACTCCATAGCTTTTAAAAGCATAGCTTAGACTACGCTCCAATTCCACCTAGCACACATAAGGAACGTCGCAAGTTCAGACATTAAGATAAGACAAATTGTTCGCCTCTTATTACAAATGGCTTCTTAATGCGCAAGATACGTTTGCGATCTAGTGATCGCAAATTACAATAATTGCACCGCCATAAGTTAGTACTTATGGCGGTGCAATTATTGTAATTTTTAAATTTTTATGTGTGTTCAGTGGAATGTTTTATGATTAACCAAATTACACCTAATGGCACCATTATTAATACTTGTTTTTAATTTAAAAGCGCTAATATTGTCAGTGCGTTTTCCATTTCTATCTATTCATTGCTAGTATAGTTTTCAAATCTTCGTATGGAAATTATGGGTTTGTGTGCTATATCGATTTATATATAAACCTGTGTTTTAGGTTATACGTTTTTATAGCATATACAAATTATATTATATGAACGTTATTTCAAGTGATATTATACTATCTGAAGGACAATTCTCGTAATTTAAAACGTTCAAAATCTAGTCACAGTCTCATCTCGGCGACAAACAAATGTCAAAAACTTGTCAACATGTAGGGAAATTAGAAGTATTTTTTGACAGATTGAGACTGAGATCAGACTGTGAACGTTCTTAAAATTACGAGAATTGCCCCTCTGTTATTATGCCATATATTCCACACCCTTTCAAGTCACAGGAGGCACAGCATCATGCTGAGTTCTTGACACAGTTATGGCGTGCAGCTGCCGACTATTTCTGTTCTATGCTCATGATTATAGATATATTTCGTTTTTTTATTATTTCTTTATTATTCAAGTTAACTGATCATTTGTATGCACCTGTTTATGTGACAAATCAATCTATTTTTCTTGCTTTCATAATTATTTGACATGAGGATAGGCACCTAGAGCAGTGGTGGCCCAGTGGTATCGGTCCCGACTCACGAGTTGGTTGTGAGTTCAAACCCAGGCAAGGCGCTTTAATTTTTGTAAATAATTTCATCATCACTGCTCTCAAAACGGTAAAGGAAAAAAACATCGTGAGCGCACGGCATGTTTTAGAACCAAAAAATCGAAGACATGACTTCCCCCAAACCGCACTGGGCCCGCCCACTTCCTTTCACAAAGAGGAGGCTTGTGTCCCAGAAGTGGGAATGTTATAGGCTGATGGACACCTAGTACCAATGGGAAGGCCTTGTCATTAACCTATAATAAGTTGCCAAGCTTTGGTAAATAGACAAAGTAAATAGATTATAGGTTTACTGAATAGGCTCGGTATTCAGTAGACCTAGTTACCGAACTCCCCATAATACAATCAAGTGAAGTCATATCAATAAATCTCATGAGCAGCATACAATAATATTAAAAGGTGGAGCTGAAGCTAGAGTTATATGTAACGGAAACAATGGGCAATGTTCCAAACTGGGGAGTTTACTCACTGAGGAGTTGCCTCGGGCTTTGTGACTGTACTTGTGTTACTGTAAATGAGAATTAACTGATAAAGTTAAAATGTGATAGCTATCACGGCCATTATGCATGTACATTCGTGCAGTCAGGGATATAAATTATTAATCAGATTGGCATACTACGTCAATTTGCTGCGGTATAGCCATTTCAGATAACTGACTATGAATTGCTGTGTAAGATGGTTGTCAATTTTCTAAACAATTACCCGCTTATTTATAAACGTTGCTTAAAGCTAAGGTATGATTAGCGTCAGTTAAACCAAACATTTTTGACGTTTAAACGTTTCTAATTTTAGGCAACGTTTATAAATAAGACGGATCATTTCACTGACTTTATTTCACAAATGGTTAAACTAGTTAGGTAAGTATTTTACGAAATGTTGTATTATCAAAGTTCTTGTTACCATGTGAACCAAACAAGAAAACAAAACCAAAAAGAAACATCAAATTGTTCCAGCCGTTTAGGAAGAGTTTAGTGACAAACACACGTACAGAAGAATTATACACAGCGTCTACGAGAAACTGCGATCATCTAATATGATAACCAAACCTTCAGGCTCCTCCAAACTACACGTGACTTGGCCTATACATGTCGCAAATAGTCACGTCTGTATCGCCCTTTATTGAAGCCATCACGGTCATAGTGTAGGTCCATGTCCAAATAACAAGAGGAGACACCTTATAAAGCTAAATACGCAAACTAACGCACAAAGGGGCTCTAATAAACGTATTTTAGATAATGTAGAAATAAATAAAAATTAATTTTTAACTAGTTTCACACAAATTATTTCACGTCAAACTAAACAAAATAACGCAAAAGAATATCTCTTTCTGGATAATGGTTTATCTTATCAAAAAATTATTTCTCGTTACATCTTTGCCCAATAAAATATTTATGCCTGCTAAACTATTCTCTTTAATAATAACAGAATAGAAAGATAATTACCAATTTGTATCGTCGATAACTCAAAGGCGAGACTTTTGTGCTTGGCAGTACAGTCACGTGCGTTAGGCCGGCGGCGGCCTGCACCTTCATTGCTGAATCACTGATTTTTGATACTGACTGTACTGATAAGATAAGTTTTTGCTGACGGTTTATTTTCGAGAGAGTTGGTAGTATTGCTATCTTCATAGGCTGCAGAATTTTCCTTTTGATAGGTTTTTTATAGTGTTCTAATATCTAATGTTTCTTGCTCTCGACAGCCATTTATTTTCTATTTAACAGGTCAAACTCAAACTCAAACTCAAAGCATTTATTTCAATTAAACCATACTTTTGAATTGTCAATAGGTCAGTCAGAAAATATGAAGCTAGTTGCCCATTCCAAAGCGTAGGTACGAGTACCTATGGAGAAGAACGGGCAAGAATCTCCACACACACACTCTTTTAACATTCTTTTAAATTATACACACACTCTTTTAAATTATATTTTACAAAAATATTAGTTACGTCATTAATGTTGAATTAAATTTATAAAAATATGTGAGAACGATGTAAAAAAAAATGCGTACGCGTTAAAAGTGGCCAGAGTACAGCAAATAGTACTTAACAAAACAATAATCCAAAAGAAAAATAATTAAAAATAAGCCGAGGCAGCCAAGTGATGACCAGTCCCAACTGACGGCGCCCGTTCACGAACATGACGCATAGATCAGCACCATTCAGCTCAACCATTTTGAAGGGAGCTAAATGATCCAACACACACGCCACCGTCAGCGAGACATTTGTGTGAGCATGACATACTATCAGTCGCCAGGGCACATTCAAGTCAGATCCATGTAAGTGTAATGCTGTTGAATTTATCAATAGCACAAACTTAAAATAGTTTTGTTGTTAGTACCTCTCGCAACTGAAGTTGTATTCACATGGCAGAATACACATTCGCATAATATTGAAAATAAGCGACAAATTATATTACTCAACACGACGAAATACGAACAACTGACGCTCAACATTTCAACTCCCACAAAACGTAACATTAATCATACGCTTAAGATTTCACAATCCAATAGTTTCCTACCTCGGACAAGTTGCACTTACAATTCGTGTACAGAGCCGTTTAAATATTTAGAACGAGTTCGCGCCTTACTACAGTCCCTCTACTCGAACACTGAAGCCTCGAAAGTGATTAGGATAACTGCCAACAGTGTATCCTGCCAACTAACTGATATATGGAATGGAGCTAACTTCAAAAACTATTGCGATCCTTGCACTGAAATACGGGATAATTCCTGTTGCAATTAGGAACTTCGCCGATGTTAATTTTGAGATTTTGTTCGCTACGGTAAATGCTACGGGGCTACGGTTCGTAGCACGTGAGCTACGAGCTGTAATCGGTTACGCGATTGCTACGTAACTGAATATCTGCATCTATATTTTGCTAATTTATGGTAGGCCTGCTAAAACCATAAATTGGTATTGCATAAAATATTTTATCTAATATCGAATATAAAATTCCACCCGTTTGTTTCACTTAGGATGGAGTTTCGAAATATGTAACATAATTTCATTATGCATTAACGGTATAGGTAACCTTTAAAAAGATAATAATTCCACAAATTCGTTGTTCCTATCATAATAGGTTAAAATTATGTGTTGTTATTCAATCAATTACTTATGGATTCATAAATATGTACGTTTAGTAAAACCATAATTATCCATATGTCGCATCCGGTCATTCGTTTGACTGTTCGGAACGCGAGCACCATCTGGTGGCGAAGACAGAGTCTAGCCTGAGTTCGTGGGGTGCCTAGAAAAGCGAGGAGCGAGCTAGAGGAGCTCTCTTGGACTTTGGACATCGTACAACATGCGCTCAGAAACTGTCCCGCGTTCCGTGTCTGGTTGTGTCGTGTACCTACAATGTGTGATTCGCTGGTGTGATTAATTTGTTCGTGAATTTATAATCTGATTTGAACTGCAAACGGTTTTCTATTGCACATAAACCAATTACCCAATACACGTCCACATCAACTACACATGGCTGGATAATAACTGGACACACATACCTTCTCCGTCACATACATAAAATATTTCAACACAAAGCTAACACTTTTACTGCTAACCAAAAACACATCGAAACAATCCTTCCCCCAATCAATCGTATGTTCAAACCTGTCGCGACCCTGTTGACTACTTTCCTGTCAGAAGGGTAAGATGCGCGATCCATTAGTAACGTGTTTGTGAGAGCATTCCGACTAAAAGCATTAAAGAAACCGGCCGACGCTGAAAACAAAATAAAACTTTATTGAAAATGTTGGTTCGTCTTGACTTTACTTGACTCTTGATGATATATTCAGTGTTGTTCGTTTGGTAATGTTTTGGTATGAAGTTAGGTACTAAAATTATTTCGTAGATTTGCAGCAGTCACAGTGGTTTCTGGAACGACGTGTCAATCTCAAGGGGAATTCTCGTAATTTTAACAACGCTGATCTCATCTGTCAATAGTACCTCTAAAATCCTTACATTTCTGACAAGTCTTTGATATTGCTTGTCACTGAGATGAGACAGCAACTAGATTTTGAATGTTTTAAACTACGAAAATTGGCCTTCTGATTGGCGGTTGAATCACAACAGTTGACATGCTATTGGCAAATTGTATTGATTTTCGTTCCAGAAGCCGGGTGCGCAATAGCCTTGCTGATTAATAATATCTGTTTTTATACGCTATGATTCCTTCTCGTTTTGTTTGTGCGATACGAAAGAAGAAGTGCAATATGTTGTCTCAAGCCATTTACGGGTGAATTTATTTTTCAATTATATTTATATTCCTTAGTTATTGAAAGTTACAACTTATACATACATGCTCCTAGGATTTTAATAATAATATCCTCCCGACTGATTTCGGTCACGGTGGCCTATCTCAACGGAGATTAGCCAGGTGCGCAGTAGATTTTATAGTGCACAAGTGTATGCGCAAACACAGGTGCACTCTTTGTTCCTTTACTCTCAGAGTCTGATGGGATGGCAAACCGACACGACCGGGGAGAGATCAGGCGCAGGACCAACGGCTTTATGTGCTTTCCGAGGCACGGGGGTATCAGACCACTAACTTCCAAACTCCGGGTTGCTACTGAGAAATTCCTAATGAAAAACCCAATAACACTTTGCCCGACCTTGGAATCCAACCCAGGACCCTGCACTCAGCAGTCGCGCTTGCGACCATGAGAACAACGAAGCAGTTTATGAAAACATATCTGGTTGAACAATAAATCTGAAACAAAACCATTAGGTAATGGCTGATCGATGAAATTGAATCTCTAGTGTTTAATATTATGGGCGAGTGATATCGTTCACTGCTGGTACACTGCATTGCCTGCTTGCACTCTACTTAATTACAATGTACTCAGGTTCGTCATTTTATTGCTCTTACGCTCAGCTGTAATGGAAATAGCTCACAGCTGAGGACTTCTAGAAATTCATTAGCGAACTTAAATTATTGTAACATATAATTATTATGGGAAGTGGAACTTTGTTAGATGGCTTCAATTTGTATCTATACGAGTATTTCTATGGAAAACGCCCCATTGTTAGGTAATCTCTTAACTTTGTCATATTGCTGTTGATAACAATGTCTTAGTATTTTAACGGGAATCACTTTCTACGAAAATCAAAAATCATATCTCTGAAATGAAAGTCTCAAAATACTTTGGAAAGCGGAGTATTGATAAAAGGCTCGGGCTAGGTAAACTGTCGACTGTTTACTGTTGTTGAGTTTATTGCAACTAATTACTCTAGTAATTAGACGCATTTTACGGTTGCAATAAATGAGTCATCTTCAGTAATGATTTTTAAGTACGACCGCGATCTTTGAACTGTTCGCCTCGCTACCTTTGCTGACTGGCACACCTTTTTATTAAGACAACATGAGAGAAAACAGTTAGACGTTTTACTTAATTAATTTAGCCTACATTACACCCAAAATGGTTTCCGCACTTAAAGACGAGATGTTTTCAACTGTTTTAAGACAGAGGTAATGCTAATCTCCTTGACTTAATTCCTTCAAAGAAAGACGTCACTTTTTCTCGTTAGGAAGTGGAACGAGCCCACAAATAACACGTGTGTTCATTCGTTCAAAATGCTAATTCTCATGGTAACATTTGTAACATTAATGACGTTTTCGTTTAATTCGACGTGCTTTGTGAACCAAATGAGTGGTAGCATGTGGTGGGGAGATGTGTTCGAACGTTTAGTTGAACTAAGAATAATGTTTGTGATGTCTTTACTTGGCTGGTTTCATTAAGAGATTAGCATCATAACATCAGCCTTAGCACTAACGCGTGGCGTAAATTCGAACTATTTTTTTATCGAAAATACGACTATCCTTTAGAATTTAGGTTAAAATGTTTGCGACAGCGCTCTGAGTATATGCATAGATTTGAATAAAGTCTTAAAACCAGGTTAATACTATGTGCGAAACTAGTGTTAAATAATTCAAATTTACGTAACGTTAACGTCACACTCGTGCAAGAAGCAATACATTATTATAAAACTAACTATTTATACTGGATACTAAATTAAATGACAAACTACTATATACCGTATGGTCACGGCCAATCACAATAGAGAGCCTTCAGCACGGGAGATAACTATTATGGTGCACAAGTGTATGCGCAATAACTGTGCAGACATAGGTGCACTCCATCTTCCCTCATTCTCATAGTCCGATGGGACAGCAATCCGACACGACCGGGGAGAAATCAGGCGCAGGAGCTTAACGTGCTTTCTGAGGCATGGAGGAAACCAACAGCATACATTCATGCAAAAGCAAAAGCAATCCTCCACATTGCTATCATCGTTTGTATTGTATAACAAGGTTTTTGTAAGATAGTTCTATTATTTAGCAAAAGTTAAAATCAAACTCAAAAATAACAATTTTTTTTTAAGAAATAATCAGAAAACGCTTTATTTTTACCTCCAAATCGATACAACACTGCCATAAATATACAACCACCTTCCTTCCACCTCACTTCTGTAAGAACCAGTTAATTCCCCCAGCACCTCGCAGTAAACATGACGCCTCATTGTCAAGTCGGCACGACGAGGTACCTTTCAGGCTAATTTTAAGTTCAAACTAACCTATTTAGCCTCTCAGCGGCCCTGGGGCGGCCGGAGTTAGGGCGCTGCCATAAGGAGAATTCGAGTCCATCTTTTTTCTGTAGTTGAAAAAACCTTTGACCGAAAGTAGAACGATTTAGTTCGATTAAGAGTTTATTCGTGTCATCCCGGTTATTCATAATGGGATCGAATTTTGGTATTAGTAATTTAGTCTGCTAGTGTTTCAACGTTTATTATGAATTATTTCATAAAAACATCATAATCAGCCTGTAATGGGAACATTATAGGCTGGACACAGGCCTCCTCTCAGTGAGAGGTAGTGAGCCGTAATCAATCTTGCGGGTCCAGTGCGGGTTAGCGGATGTCATATTACTACAAATTTTTGGATATAAGACATGCCGGTTTTCTCACGATAACTTAAAGTCTTATAGTGAAATCTGAAAGTTCTACCTATTATTTTGAGGATTGGTGAGTATTATCTCCTCAGACACTGATTGGGGATCCACAGGTTGGCTGTACGTTGTGTTCATATTATCGGAACATCACTCAAGTATCATCTCGGTATACCGAATGCTGTGCGTCTCAAAGGTTGTAAAAGAAAGGTGCACTAAGTACTTACTTCGCGGCGCCTACGCGTTCTTTTCGAAGCAGGATCTGTGGAACTACCTAAAGCAATAAAAATTCAATCACAATTCAAAAATGTTGTAAACTCGTCACTCATAGAAACGAGTTTTCGCACAAACTGTGCAGAATGTATGCAGCTGTGCAACTGTGATAGGCTGGCTTGATTGATTGATTCATGACTCGCAAACAGTCAGCGAGTTTATTGAAGTGGAGGTCTCCCAGCGTGTATTGAACTACTGGGCTCACTGGATGGAAAATCTTAAATTACAACTATCTGTATAGGTTGAAATTCGGTATGACGGTAAACCATACAAATAGAAACGAATAGTATAAAGAGAAAATAATTGTTTTTTTTTGTATGTTTGTTACGCTTTCGCACTAAAATCGCTGAACAGATTTAGATGAAATTTGGCAGACCATGGCCTGGATTAGAAAATAAGATACTTTTTGTCCCAATATTCCCACGGGATCGATATTTATGCGAGTGAAACCGCGGGGCGCAGCATCAACCGCCTATGGTTCACTTAGGTAACTATTAAGTACACAAAATGAGAAGCACCTAGACCAAAATAAACCTAATAATAATATGACCTTAGACATCTACTTAATAAAATCTTAAATTAATTAATTCACTGACAGACAACGCACAGTCTAAACCGTTGGGTCTAGAGGCATTAAATTTTGCACAAGGGTTCCTTACAAAGAAATCATCCACTAAGGAAGCAATTTTTGAAAATTCAGTAAATTCATGAAGTTAAATACTGAACGTTTGTATGTCATTTTTGCCGATGAAATGCCGTGATGGCCCATCAAGTAGACAGACGACGTGTGGTGCTATAAATTCATCGTTATACTTACTATATAAGTATGAAGATGAATTTGATTATTTCCCCTCTCATTTTTATATACTTCTCCTTTTTATATATTATTATTTTAAGACTGTTAATAGCTTTTAAATTATGTAAATATTTGAATCTGTAATAAATGTTAAGCACATAAATTTAAATAAATGGACGTAATGCATAAAGTTTACCAATTTAAAAAAAAAAAAGCTACGTAAACAATATAACCAGTATTTGCTTACCTAAAGAATCTCTGATTGTCTGAAACCAAAATAAACCTAATGTTATATTTCTAGACATAGCTATAGCGTTGCAAAAGCGGCAGCAGAAATTGCAACACCCTCACAACAGTCCTTCCTATACTCAATCACTATTTGTTTCTTATTAAACCTCCCCATCACATGCGCATACAAATCGTAGCCAATTGCTTTACATATTAACGCTAAACCCAATAACAAGTAAGCAGGAATGGGGTTGCACCAGCGTTTTTGTGATAAGGTTTG
Source organism: Gortyna flavago (assembly GCA_963669345.1). Lineage (NCBI taxonomy): Eukaryota > Metazoa > Arthropoda > Insecta > Lepidoptera > Noctuidae > Gortyna > Gortyna flavago. Next base: position 1,776,835 of record OY770130.1, read on the forward strand.
CTTCCCGCTAATTCTCCTGGGAGGACCGCGAGTCATGAATACAAATAAAAGAGTACATTTCGTTCTTGTTTATAAGCTGCGTACGCACTGAGTGACAAGCTGTCTGAGGGGAACGTTCCTGTTTAGTACTAAAAATAAGATCAAAAGAAACAAATACGGGATCCTGTACAGGAAAAACAATTAACCAGTGCGCAAACTATAATTATGAATTCAGCATATGATATATACATATAAAAAATCTGCTGTTTCGTAGAAAATAATCGGCGAAATATTTAAAATATGTCAAACTAGCAGCGCCCCGCGGTTTTACCCGCGTTTGTTTCTATCCCATGGGAATATCGAAATAAAAAGTATCCTATGTGTTAATCCTGGCTATAAACCATCTGTGTACCAAATTTCATCCAAATCCGTTTAGTAGTTTTTGCGTGATGAAGTAAGAAACATCCAAACATCTTCACGACCTTTCACATTTATAATACTAGTAGGATACATGGTTACAGTTTGCGCACTGGCAAAAAATTTGTCCAGTATGAGTTTCATGTTATGTAATGACTTACGGCAAGAAATAGTGGTGATCCCCTTTTTTTCTGTATCTAAGGATGAGTCTGATGGCTGTGCCCTGCAATGGGACCATTTCCTCCATCAGGAGGAAATGGTCTAAATGGTGGAAATAGTATTATGGAAAATTCTCTGAAATTACGCAACGTATGTATCAACATACGTTACGTAATTTCAGAGAATTTTCGTTTTAAATAGAGAAGTCAGTTTGATGGATGTTCATGATTACGAAAGACATTGTATAAGTTGAAGTCAACGAACTTGTTTAACTGAAAAACGACGAGGAGTATCTGTACAGGGTAGTGGAAAGAGAAAGCGAAGAAAACTAACCCTTCACCACTTTGTGGCTCGTCAGAACGCCGTCACCCAGTGCATACACAACTTAACGTTACGACACTAATTCCGTGCTTATGACGTATTCAGTATTCTTATAGCTATCCTGAACTCTTTTGTAGGTTGAGTGTCTATAAAGCTTAACTAGATTGAGATGTTACTTTTACCTAGATACCTACTATAAATACTAAAACCATTTCACGATCTAGTAAGTAGTTTCAGTTTTATACCTATTGATTACCAGGTATATATATAGGTTAATGCCAGCTTCCTAAAGGTTACTAAAATGGTTTATCTTACTTTAGTAAGATTTTGAAAGAGTGCCTGGCTAGTATTTCAAAAGATTCTGCAAGCAATTTGACCTATAAAAACATTAGTGGTAATCGATTTAGTATAATTAGCCTATAATGCAATGTGCCTGCTGCTGGGACACAGACCTCATCTCTTCGAGAGGGACTGGGCTGTAATCTAATCAGTGCGGGTTGTTAGATGTCACATGTCTTCGAATTTTTGGTTTTAAGACATGCCGGTTTCCTCACGATGTTTTCCTTTACTTTATTGAGGCATTGAGAGTAGTGATTAAATATTTACACAAAAATCGTAAAGCGATTCATTCCGTTCTTCGAACCCACGGCCTACGACTCGTAAGTCGGGCTGTTACCATTGGGCCACCACTGCTTTCAGTCATCATTTAAAATTTCTTAGTGTATGCAGTGTTAGTATTAATAATAGTAGCATACAACTGTGACAGTATCTAACATAAATTATAAATTTAAGGCACAATACAATACACTATTAAAGTTATATTATAATATTGTATTGTACGTGTTTATACGGGCCTTGATGCCTGAAATAAATGGGTAAATAAAATAAATTAATAAATTGTAAGTAGGTTTGTACAAACACTTTTACACGTCAATCATATTTTTTTAAACTAGACGAGGTGGACGTTTCCTATCTGACTACTCTGAGAAAAAAAGGCCGAAAAAAACTCAGAGGTCACAGTCTCATTTAAAGTCCAGACATAATCTTGGTCAGATCATGTGAAGACCATGTAGACTGCTGTCTGAAATAAACCACCCAAACAGAGAAAAAAAGACAAAATAAAATTAACCCACGTAGTCTTCGCATTCACAATAATTAAAATACGAGTATCTAATATAATACTTTACAAAGTAAATATTCAATATTCATATCATTGTAAAATTTATAAATACCTAAAGATAAATACTTGGAATTTTAAAGACAAGAAACCCCTCAGTTATGGCCGCGCCCTACGTAGCAAAGTTTTAAAATAGATAATCAAATATCAGAGGCAACTTTTAGCGAGACAGAGTGCCGCCTTCACGTGCAACTGCGAATTCACTTTAGATTTTTGCATAAATTGCTACGTTGAGTCAGCAGGCTTTAAGATTATGTTGTAGATGCTTTTTCTTCGTTATATAAATATCAGCGCAATGTTGTGCAAGGCTAATGTTCGTGTAACTCGTCAAAATGTAGGGAACAGCTGATTTTGTTTTCACGATTTCAGGTTTGGTCCCATAGTAAAAGTTGTTCGTAATGATGAGTACAATGACCTTTTAAGAGTTGGTGTTTTTCCACTAGCTCTGTATATGAAGCCGACCTTTAAAATACTCGTATGATTATTTTTGTTGAACATGTAAGGAGTTTTTAAAATCTGCCTAGCCCTTACCCAACTATGTTGGGGTCGGCTTCCAGTCTAACCGGAAGCAACTGAATACCAGTATTTTACTTGAAGCGACTGCCTACCTGATCTCCACAACCCAGTTACCGGGTAATACGATACCTCTTGGTAAAACTGGTAGTCAGACTGTCGGGCTTCGGTCGACCCGTAAAGACTGTCAAAGATCCACGAATGACAACCGGGACCAACGGCTTTACTTGCTTTCCGAGGCACGGAGGGGTCTTGGTATGTAAAGATCACACATGTTTTTTTAAACCAATTTACAGAAATAAATCATTTAACAAAATCAAAGAGTATCAGACCGAAATTGTGTTACTTTAGGACACTAGCCAATTCCTACAAAATAGAAAAGAGTAGGTGTATATATCAGATAACCCTAAAAAGTGTCCATGACTTTTCTAATAAACCTAGCTTCATTATAATTAATGTTAGATAAATTGGTATAGTATCGTAGGTACTAGGCATTTATAAAAAACTAATAATATTTGAAAGGTTCGAACGGCCATTTAAACGCCCTAAGCCAAATGAAATGGCTTTCTATGAAACCATGCTTTGAAATTTTAATAATGCCCGCGGGCGTTCCGGGTTTTATTGAGTTCCGTAAAAAACAAGCGGGTCGGATCGGTCGGTGGGGTTGCCAATTCTCCAGAACCAAGCATTGTTTAAGTTAGTAGGTGCTTTGAAATTAGTGCTTTCACGCATCTTTGCGTTTGAGTTTCTTTTGACAACATTGAAAGAGAAATTTCCAAAACTGAAAAGTTACAATCTACTTAACCTTTAGCTACAGACGTGGTATATATTTTACGTAAGCACTGACGTGGCACAGTATGTTATAAACCCTCATTTTTTTTTTGTCTCACTATAGTTTTATTGAAGAATTCCATAGCTTTTATCTTACAAATATAAGAGTAGGAAAAACTCCGACATTTAAATAACTTATATATCTTCAGAAAAAAAAAATGTCAGAGGTTGCTTATAGCCGGGTCAGGAAATACACAAAAAAGTATATATTTAAAAGTAACTGAACTTGTTATTTTAATTTTGATTGCATCAAATAATTGTACATATCGACGGAAAACCATACCTTTTGATAAGTTTTTGTACATTTACGTTGATTGCATTAGGAGATATAAATTAATTTATCATTAATGTTTTTTTTTTGTTCCACATTAACGCCATATTAGAAAGAGAATCATATATTTAATGATAGCTTAAACAAACCCTTATGAGCAGTATTAAAATCACAATTTAATTCTGCGTTACGCGCATATAAAGCTATTGAAACTTCACAGTTACAATTTACCATTATTGTTTAAAAATATATTCACATAAAATGCGTTTATTACAGCTGTTTTAATGTTAAAACAAGCTTGAATTATAGTACTGGTTCGCACTTGACCTTTTTTCATTTCAAGCCATAAAATAAAATTATCTTTGAAATATTAATAGTAGGTCGTACCCGTGGGACGGATGAGGCCCTGTTTACACCTCACGATTGTGTATTTTTTTTTAAATGATCATAGGTATATTTTTGCACTTAAAGCTTTGTGGATTTTTGTAGGAAAATGCTTTGTTTTACAAAAATTGTTAAAAGAAAGACATAAAGAAAAATGCGTTTATTGGCAGCAAAAAAAACCACCATAATAACAGATAATAATGATTTAATGCTTAATTTACTTATTATAAAAGAACGATTGGATCTACTCTATTTTGCTCTGACTTTCAAAAGTTTTGGAGACATCATGACATGCCACTGGGTATTTTATTAAATTCGTTTTTGGGGTTTCATTTATTCTGATCTATGACAATAAGTGACATATTACTCAAAAATAATGCATGTAACAACAGTTTTTTTCACAGATGATACCCTTGCATGCTCCACATTCATTACAATTTACATGCTTCCATTTATTTATATATTAAGCACATAATCATGTATTTAATTTATCGTTTATACCCATAAGTTGCATTAATGATCTTTTTGGTACAATTCCTAAACGTTGACTTACATTATTTGATCGCAACACCAGCAATCCTGTTCACTCCACTTGAGCCCTGCACCCCGTACCATATAAAAGCCCCTGTCGACTGCTGCGTCTGGGATCCGAGGGCCAATTCGTATGAATTGTACGCTCCCGGTTAACGATTGTTGCGAACACAACCGGTTCGGTTGTACGGCTGTAGCCGGTTCGGTGATAAGACACGTACTCCGGTTAATTTGTCCGTGTACACTGACGGGCTAGCGAACACTTTTAATGTTAAAGTACGGTTGGGACAGTTTGCGTGCTTTCAATTGTGTTTGTAGGTACCTGGTAGTTATTTTTTTGTACAGTTTTTGCAAAGAAAGGGTTGGAAGGCTAGTGTGATGTTGTTTTTCGTGTTCCGCGCCCAAAAGGTGCCAAATCCTATTGCTAAGGCTCCGCTGTCCGTCCACCCGTCCGTCTGTCACAGGGCTTTATCTTTTGAACCGTAATAGGTAGACACTTGTAATGTTCTGTGTGTGTACCTACTACTATGGTTTACAAATTATTAAAATTTAACCAAGTAAAAATAAAAATTACTGATGATTTTTTTACTGTAACAGTAACAGTAAAAAAAACATTTTCAAGCAACTTAAAAGTAGCCTAAATATTTGAAAAAAATGCGTTCAATTTGACAAGCACTTTTTAAAACAGCCTGCCAGTTTCTATTGATCTGTGAAAAACTTAAAATGAAGCACTGACAATAGTGTCAATTCCGATTTACAGCTCACTTCACGTTTCGTGAGATTTTTACGGAATTATAGACCGGCTGCTACAAGAGGATCCGAGTTACTTGACTAGTTTCTCGGCTAAATATTTCGCATAATATAATGAAATAAAGGAAATGTTTCAGATTATTTTTACAAACACTTTTACGTATCCACAAATCAGCTTAAATTACATATTTAAGTACGTACCAAATTTTACCACATTTCATATTTAAATGAAGTGTTTGAATGTATGTGTGCACGTGTTAGCACTTGCGTGATTAAAACATTGCATTTATGGATGCGTGGGAACACGCATAAATGTATTAAAATTATGAACGTGGGCTTTTAACACTTTTAATATCAATCTGGCAGATGACATCTGGGTGAAGCTGTGCTCAGTTCTAGGTATACTTGCAGTTTCTAGATGACGACTGCAATATAATGATTAAAGCTTGCTGCAGCGTCGTAATGATAACAAAATTGGTATAAAAAAATGTTCAAGAGAGAGATACCTAAGTTTAAAAACTAAAACCCGACTACTGCAAAGGATGAAACAAGAAAGTACCTTCCCGTGATCGCATGCCGCTGTTATAACATACTTAGTTATAAGCTTTGGAAGTATGCTGCAAAATATACGATAAGATCACACGATTTTCAATTTTCTGTTAAAGTCCGACCATGCTATTGATTGTGGCCCCACCTTTGATACTGACAAAAATATAAAACAAAAAAAAAAAACGAATAGAGTTCTATATCTAACCCAACAGTATCGCTAACTTACCTTCCAACCTTGAAAGGAAAAGTAGATTACGCACCTTGCTAATGAAAAAAAAAATGCACTCGTGTTCATTTAGTGCCCTCGCCTACGCTCGGGCACCAACATAACACTCGTCCATTAATAACTCACTTTGCGCTTGATGCAACAATCTACTAATCTTAAACTGCCTAAACGGCATTAATGCCTTGCTACTTCTATATACAAACAAAAATCAGTAATTAAGGGTTCTTGTATTATCCGCTCGGCACAGGCGATAATAATTTTGTTTAATAGCACTTGTAATGTGCTCAACGATCACATTGGCTGCTGGCGGGTTTAATTTTAGAGCTGGTGGACAAAACCGCCTGCTCAGACTGTGTATATTGCATATGATTATAAGGTGACATTGTGTAGCTCTTACTAAGGTGGTTAATTATGTTTAACACAACTTACTATTTACACCACCACTGTTTTATTTCATCACCACTGCTCTCAATGTGGTGAAGGAAAACATCGTGAGGAAACCGGCATGACCTAGAACTAAACATTCTATCTACTCTACTACTGCAAGTATGCTCGAAGAGATTTCTTTATAAAGTTATCCTTTGTACGTATCTTTTTGTTCCTTTATTCATGGCTGTTTATATGTGTGTCTGTGTATATAAATGGTAAAAAAAAAATTGGTAAGAAATAAGAAAGAGAAATGCGTTTATTGGCATTACAGCAAATAAATACAACTTATAACAAAAAACAGATCTTCAATTAGATTTGAAGATCTGCGAGGGATCATATCGCAAGATATGCACTAAATATTTAGTCGCATCTGTGACTAAAATCTGAGAACCATTGGACAGTGTCCTGAGAGAAGTCCTGTAGTGCAAATATTTGTGTCTAGTTGAGCACAGGTCATGTTTGAAAGTGCACACACGCTATGTATTCTGAAATAATTGGCATTTTTTGTACACAAAGTTAAAGAGTAAATTATGCACTGCATGGAATCCGATGCACATAAATGGCTGCTATTGCCCGTTTTTGATAACACAGGGTGACACCTAAATTACATACTGCTTAAATAAAAGTGCAGTGTTGAAATTTCAACCCTTGGTGTAGCGCCGAGAGGTGAAAATCAAACTTACTGCTAATGTCTTAGGCAAAGGTTAACAATATCCTCAACAGCTTGAGGTAATTGCTAATATGCTCTATTTGCGGGCAGATCTACCCTGCTTGTCAGTGGATTAGAAAAATCAAAAGTGAAACTGACCAGAGTTGTATCCTCACTCTTGAGATGCTTCTTCTTTTACTTAGCGTATCGGTGCACGGTGGCAAAAAGTTCAAACATCTTTGGCCCAAAAGTCAGCTGCGCGAACTCCGCTCACTGAAGCAGTCATAAGACCATCAAGTGCGCACGCGTCGCAGGATTGAAGGTGGTGGATTGTCTGTGGCATGCTGACAGTTTCGTATTCACAGTTTGTGATTAATATCAAACAGGAGAGTGCTGCATATCATATCCTCTTCGTATAGTCTCTTTTTCCATATCAACGACCCAGAATGAAATAATTCTTCACCGTTAAATATTGCAAAACTTTCACATTATGACTTTTATAAATCACTACCTGAACGTTATAGCCGTTTATAAAAATAAGCACCGAATATATCCACATAGTGCCTAGCTTAGAAGCGTGGCATCATTGTCATTTGTCACCGCGCCCATATATCATAGGGATGATACGAAAATATCGGCTGTCACGCCTCGTCACTCTACTCTCAAATAAGGTTTTCTAAAGCGGATGATGCTGTGCTGGTCGTTGTGGAATTTAATGTGTCCTTCATCCGTTGAAAGTAAGGTTGCATATGGTAAGGTCAGGAAAAGTGTTCACGATATAGTGGCGGAGACAAATGTTCTGCAGGTTAGCACGAGCGATTGTTTAAAGCGAAGGCTTTTTGTTGCAACCTGGATTTTGAACTCTCGGTGTTGAGCATTAAGAATACAACAGAGTACATCCCAGCGCGACAAATAAACAAACTGTTGGATTTTCAACCCTCGGCGCTAAGCAGTCCGTTGAAAATATAGTGCGCACAAAAAATTTTGCCGCGATAAAAAATCTCCCGTCGGTCGGTACGAGGGCTAAGACGGGCTGATGTTATCAAATATTTCACAATTCCCGACTATTTTCTTGTAGCAGTGTGAAGATAACAGGTTAATGGCGTGCAATAGTATGTCATCTCACTAGCTTCTCAATCAATCATTCGCCTTATTGCAGTTCACTGTTGGACCAAGGTCTACCCAAATCGCACTCACCACAACGCGGTTCTCAGCCTTTTGTTTCCAGTCTAGTGGTTTAATTTTCGTACATACAGGTTGCCATGGATTCAATGCATGATTCTGACCCAGGTATGATTGACATTTTTCGTTGATTATTAAAAAAAATTAGCTGTCTCGTACAAACACACACTTTTCTATGAAATAGCAGACTTTTTTTGATAACCGACGAAAAATGTATACACTAGAAACAAGGTAGAAACATGTACTGAATGAATTCATAGTTTCAGTTTGTGCGTCAATGTCCTAGCCCTGCCATTGGTGGCACAAACTACAGTGGTAACAAAATAACAACAGTAACAGAATAATTTGGCCACGGCAACGTTTCAAAAATGTATGTACCCAATTCATCTAAGTAGTTTGCAATAGCAAAATGGGTACTAATTTGTCATTTCATTTAAATAAATATAAAACTGATAATATTAACATTAGTCCTACAATAACCGGGGGTTGTCCTTAGGTGCACTAGCATAGTGCGAACAGGGATAATCGTCTGTTGGTGTCTCATTTCATTAAAAACGTCTAACGAGCCTCTGCGAGTTGCTTGCTGCCTCTCGTAGTGTCTTTCAAAGGTGTGGCCCCAGGGTCTCGAAAAATGTCAAGAGAGATTAAAAATGCGAAAGTATATCTTTTTTTTTCCAGTAATCACTGAGCCAAGATTGTTTGTTGGCACGTCATAGCCACATGAAAAATTTATTTAGAAAAAATGGCACGTGGATGTATAGAGGTTCGTCATCCCTGTCGTAGCGTTACTGTTTATTGAACGTAGGTATGTCATAATTTAATAATTTTCATTACAAAACAGTATGGTTGCAAGTGAACAAAACAATACGAGTGCTCTCTTTGCAGAGTACTCTGTGGTCGCCGCGTGGTCGCATCGATTTTAATAAATAGACCACTAAACTTCGGTCGCTGGCTGTGCTAATGAATTTCTCTGTGGTTACTGTACTGTGTGTAATTAGTTGTTAATAGTGTATGTAAATATGTGGGTACTTGAATGTTGGCATATTCTATGACTTACTAACTGATGCTCGCGGTTTTACTTGCGTCCTAGGAAAACTCAGTCATGTTCAACACGGTTGAGATCCGAATTTCGTTGAAATCGGTTTCGGAGACAATCGAAAAGATAACTTTCGCATTTTAATCTGCCTAGCCTTTTCTATGATGGGGTCGGCTTCCAGTCTAATTGGATTACGATACCCCTTGGTAAGACTGGTTGTCAGACTTTCGGGCTTCTGACTACCCGAAACGACGCAAGCATAGCTTTACCTGATCGATCGACCCGTGTGGCTGTTATTAGGTACTTAGCCACAAGCCCCTCTATACACACATATACACTTTCTGATAAATTAGGTATTGGTATTACGGGGGATCATGCCAAATGCAACATAGAAAAAACATACAGGGTGAAATTGAAAACATGCGACAAATCGAAATGGGAGATTGTACTCATCATTATGAATAACTTTTACTATGGGACCAAACCTGAAATCGCAAAAAAAAATCTGCTGTTCCCTACATTTATGTTCGCATAACTCGTCAAAATGTAGGAAACAGCAGATTTTTTTTTCGCGATTTCAGGTTTTCAATTTCAACCTGTATATCATTCGTTTCTCATTAAACGTTTTTCTCATCACTTTTTCTTTATTTTCTTTGAGTGTGTTTCTTGTTGCAACTGCTTCAGTGGTGATCGCAAAAGCAACTGACAAGTTTAAGGTTCACGGTTCGATTCTCAGGTCTGTTAAAGTTTTGAGGAAACACTATTGCTTTTGATTTTCTTAAATAAAACCAGTTCGTACGAATCATTTAATGAAGAATTAGCTACTAAAAAGTTAATACTTTTCGCCGAAACACGCCTAAAATTCTCAAGTTACCGATTTCGTTAAAAATACCGAATCAATTTCCCCTGTAACGGCTGATTGATGTCTAAGTGATAGTTAAAGAACATAATTCTCGATATTGATCACTGGACGATTTGCACGAATTGATGAAATCTTCACATGATAGATTTGAGTTTACAGCGAGCTACGAATTTAGGACGATGAAATAGAATCGATTAACAAAGAAGTGAGACTGTTAAACTTTTATCTAAATAAAACTCATGTTCGTTTTTTTTTTTCTGTTATTTTGATGAAAAAAAGGAAAGAAAATATTTAATTTAAGTTCTAATATTTAATTTCACGCACAGGTAATATAAACAATAAAAAAGATCACTAACATTAAAACTAATTGAATATGAAAACAATACAAAAGTCCTGTGGACCGAATAATGCTAAGGTATTCTGATAGGGCTGTAGGTTGTGATGCCACAAACACACCATTTTACTGATATTTCTCTCAACCTTGTTATTAGGTTTATAGAGCATTCAATTTATCTTATTGATCTTTAATTCAGGCATAATACCCATAATTTTGTTAGTGTTATTTAAACTATGTTAGTATAATTATCTAAGACACACACATAAAAAATAAGGAATAATAATAAAAATCAATATAATTTAAGAAATACTAGTTATAATAGGTACCCATTAATCCATCTTCTGGATACACCCGGCAACATTACATGCACTGCGCACAGGTGCCTCATCAGGTGGTCTTCAGCCTTGCTCGCAACAATGCTCAGGAGTGTTATGTCGCTTTCCCGCATACGACGCAGTAATGATGCGCATTTTTTACGCATGATCGCAAAAAGTCATCTGTCAGGTATGCGCTGCGGCAAAAAAAAAAACTGTTCGATATAACTTCGCTTAGAGTTGCCATACAACAGACCATAACACACTTGTTCTATAGATTTAAAACATACATAAGATATTCGTTACGTAGCACAGAAGTCGACTATGCAGACACCAATTCTCTTTTCGATTAGAATCCTTGTGTTCTATAATAATAATACCAGCCTATCATTGTCTCACTGCAGGAAAAACGCCTCTTCTCACACAAAGAAGGCACGAGCATTGATCACCACGCTTGCTCATGACGAGTTGGCGATTTCAGATTTAACTAGGTCTTGGTTTCCTCACGATGCTTTCCTTCACCGACGTTAGTAATGTCCAAGATAAACTCAAAAAGTACCTATGAATTGAAAAAGTCACATTGGTGCCCGGATTTGAACCCACTTCTTCGTGCCTAAGAGGTGAGACCTTAACCACGCACAAATCACGACATCATACTCATCATTTCAGCCGAAAAACGTCCACTGCTGGACATAGGCCTGCCCCTAGCACCACTACTTCGACCGGTTCTGTGCTTCTCGCATCCAATGGGTTCCTGCGGCCTTCACAAGTCGTCGGTCCACCTTGTGGGAGGCCTTCCAACGCTACGTCTTCCGGTACGACATCACTTTCTATCAAACAAGTAATATTATAAAATCCTTGTTAAAAATCACAACAAAACTGCAACTCACTTCGTAGCTCCCGGTCATAGCGTTGAGCGAACAATGATTCGGTTTTATTAAGGCGACATCTGTTTCCCCCGGCGCTAAACCGACGCGGAATTAATACGTACCGATTTTATCGTCTGCATTCAACTGTTTACAATGTTACTGTCTCGAGATTGTTGGGCTTTTATAGCAAATAGACCTACAAAAAAAGTCACTTTTTGCTGTAAAAGCTTTGCCTTTTTCCTGGTATTTTGTTTCTGGTTTCTTGGGAAGTTGTTTTTAAAGAATTTATGAAAACATAAGAGAACGCAAAAATGTTTTCATATATTCTGTCACCTGTTGTTTATAGTTAAGATGATGAATTTACGGGTTTTTGTAATAATATAGGTACAGTCGCAATTAGATACATAAACTAGGGGGTAGGCAGAAACTACAGATCGCCACCTGCTACTAACATACTTATTCCTTTTGTCTCGTTTACGTTAATACATCTGGTCATACACGCACGCCGGTTGAAAGTACTACGCACCTGACCTTAGTCGCAATTATTTAATTTAAAACCCTAATTCTTTGTAATTTTATAAAAAATTGCGCCGGCCAAATCTAATATTCTTCAATAGCAACTAATTCTTCGTTCAAAACGACACTCAAACCACAAAAGGAAAACCCTCAGTTGGACTCGCACACGAAGGGTTCCGTACCACCATACAATATTTAACACTACTTATAAAATAACGGCAAAAAATCATGTTTGTTGTAAGGAAGCCCCTCTTAATTTTTTTTTCTGTTTTTTAGTATTTCTTATTATAGCGGCAACAGACACACATTCTGTGAAAACTTCAACTGTCTCGCTATCACGGTTCACGAGATACAGTACAGCCTGGTGACAGACAGACAGACAGACGGACAGTGGAGTTTTAGTAATAGGGTCCCGTTTTCACCCTTTGGGTACGGAACCCTCAAAAGTTCTTACCCACTAGCCCATAAATTGGGCCCAAGTGCAGTGATAGGCACGTCCTCTCCCGGAACTAATTCCGCGAACATTTGGTACAATGCGTTTTACCGTCTATCGGGTTTCCACCCCATAAACGCCCGGTGGGACACATTGATTGCTGCCTCAGATTTTGTTCAATTTGCATTTTATAATTAAAGAATTAGATGTCGGTTGGTAAGGTCGAGTGTTAGTGCGGAATGAGCTGAGTCGGTTAAACTAAGATTAACAAATATATTTTGTAATATAATTTGTGTTGTTGGGCTCTGATTCTGTTAGCAAAGACTGAACAGAACGTAACATAGATACTAAAGTAAAAGAAAAGAGATATGAAAAACATAGGATTTCTGAAATCACTTTTTATTTCCCATTAAATATTTAAGCTGGACGAAATAATATAACAACTAACAGCTTACTATAGTCCCCTATTGTCAGCCCTGCTCTTTCCCCACTATAATAAGGTTGCAACTCTTCTAGAACATTTACCTACATTTACTTCACAGATGTTTCCGCTCTCCAGCTCAGTTAACCTCTCTCATTTCTCGCTCATCTCGCCCTAGGACCTGACTCAGCGCTGTGGGTCGAAGACGGTTTATTTGTGCTGGCGCGTCGGCTTTTACATTTTAATGGTGCGTTTTAGAGGACGATCTACTTTAGTGCCCGGCGATGATTTGGGGTTGAGATGTACTGCCTGTGCTGTCAGGATTTTGGGTAAATACTAAAATGTCTTTACTTTTATGTTTGTATTTTTTGCACTTACTGAAAGGGTAAAAATTCTTCATGCTATCTGAAAATCATATCATTTGTTGCTTTGCAAAAATGGGTCGGTATCTTCGGGAATCTCGCTCGACATACTCGTATATCTGTATCTACCTACTTAGATGTTTAATCAGATTGTTGATACTAAATGTTTTAAGACGAACGCTAATCCTGCCGACAAACTGTCACGCAGTTTGTAAGTTTGATGATTTATTTATTTATATTATTGTTTATCGGCTAAAATTTGTCAAAAACACATAGCCACTTACGATGTCCCTACAAAACTTAGGCATCCACTTAAGCATCATAAAAAAGTTCTCTTAACTCCAGTTACTCGTACAAAATCCGAAAGGTGTGTTTTTTCGCTATATATAAGCCTAAAAGAACTTTCACGAATGTTAGGTAGGAGCCCATTATATAAATCGCCTTAACATCCAATTCATACAGAATGTATTATTTAAAACAAAACGCATATGAATAGTTGGGGCCCGGGCCCCGCGGGGCGCGTTCCGTCCGCCTAATGTTAAGATATAGCGCTCCTCTCTTCATATTTTATGTTACGTTTCATACGTAGTGTCGTGATAAATTCTCTTAACTTCCATTATGTAATAGGAAAAGATTTATTACGTGTGGCTTGGCTTATGATGTGTTTGGTCGCTTAGGGCGGGTTGTTTCACGTCCACTTGACGCACGCGTATACGTCAAAAATGGCGCTAACTATCGTCAAACCAAAAAAAGCGTTGTTTCAGATTACAATTACAAAATTATGGCCTTGCCGTAACAAAAATTATTTGACGTACGTATGTTACGTTAACTAACCGCTTGAAACGACCAGCCCTTAGTAAGTAATTTTTTTTTTAATATTCAGAATAATTCATGCTTTTTTGATTCACGGTTCATCTTTTATAAAACGGAAATTAAGCATTAATGATATAACCAATATTTTGTAACAAAATCTTATAAAAGAGTGTCGATGACGAATCTTCCGCCCGTTCTTTGCTTTGCTATTGGTACGCTTTGTAATGGACAGCTAGCTTAATTTTTCTGACAATTGAAAAGATGAATTGTTAGAGTCAAAAAATTAAGCCGTACCTGTAAATGGTTTAGTTGAAATAAATGCTTTGAGTTTGAGTCAATAAGAAGAAATATCTTACAATCAGTATTTAATACATACAGTAATTTAAGTTTTTTTATAAATATTATTTGCCTTTTTGTGCCCTCGCGTCAGGAAAATTTATAAAATAAAAACTTGCAAATAAATGCAAAGTTAAATAAGCAAGTTATATCTTTCTAGGGAACCAGTGAGTCTGAACACAACAAGCCACTCTCTAATAAATTATAGTTCCATATAAAAAAGCGGAAATTACATCAATAAAGAAAAAAATAACAGCACAGGATGTGATCGGGCTTCCGTTCCAAAACGACTGCCACCGAGAGGTAGGATCATGGAGTGCCAATATGCAAACGAGGATAATATGAGTCAGTATATTATTATCAGTAAGTAATTTTTGTTATGTGTTTTTGTAGTGTACAATAAAGTAAATAAATTAACATGAATTGTCGGGTCCAAAGAAACTAAGAAAAGGTCACCAATAAAAATCCTCCTACAACTTTCTTGATTGCCAACCAAATAATTTCCTGGACCTACCAAAATTTTTAAATTTTTGTATTAGTACTTAGTAGTTTTTCTAGTAACTGGGTTGTAGAGGTCAGATAAGCAGTCGCTCCATGTAAAATACTGGTATTCAGCTCTGCATCCGGTTAGACTGGAAGCCGACCCCAACGTAGTTGGGAAAAGGCTATATAGGCAAATGATGATGACATTATTAGTAGTTTAATTTTTTTTAAATTTTGTTTTTTGTAATCTTAATTTCATCCTTATATTGTACCTAGCTTTAAGCCCTTTGTAACATCATTTTACAATATGGAATGCTATAAATGAATCGCATGAGCTAATTCTATTTTAATAATAAACGAAAAAATTCAGCATATGATTCTAGACATTTTTTCCTTTATGAGGAACAGAGAGTTATTTTATCCAAAACTGTTAGAGAGTACAGATCAACATCTATTAATTTGTATAACTGTTGACGGCGATAAGGTTGATTTTTGCTTAGTGGAATTTATGCATAAAAACTACGTGTGGACTGTTTGATGGTTTATTTTTGACTAACTTAATTAAAGTAATGTGGACTGTAGATACATGCATAGGTACATATGAATAGCTAATATAGACTATTACACATCGTATGTTGTGAGCTTGGACATTCCGCCCACCAAAGGATCTATCCTTTAAAAAAAATAAAGAGTAAAAAAAATCATCGTAAACTTATACAATATTGATTGATGTGCATTACGCACTGAACGACAAAATTCTGAAACAAAGTAAACAAGGATTATGAAAGGTTAGTAACCAAACGCAAGTTGGTAGTATTATGGATAACCGTATGGGTAGTATGCATATAGGTAGGTGGTTCGAAGTTAGGAATGCCTATTTAAGTTTATTTACTACATAAAGCGAGTTAAATAGGTAGATTCTTAAAATATATTGACATAACATAACATGAATGGAAGGTAAGTATGCAACGTTAGTTAACTTAGTATGTAAATAGGTAAACAATAATAAAGTGAAGTTAATGAGTAAATTTATTACTAAGATACATTTTGTTTATACCCGCCCTGGTCTTGTGTTTAAACTTTATGTGACCCTTGTTTAGGTAGGATACATAATTTACTCATAGGTCGTTTATAAACACCGTTTTTACATTTAACTGACACCACACGGGTAATGCCATCAGGACCTACATGTTTTTCAATTATTTTACCCAATATCCACTTACTTGGAGGAATATTGTCTTCTTTTAAAATCACTACGTCATCGATTTCTGGCTCAGCATTCTTGGTATTCCACTTATGTCTTTGGTTCAGATTTATGAGGTATTCTTTGTGCCATCTGTTCCAGAAATCGTTGACCATTTTCTGCGTTAACCTCCATCTATCTAAACTAGAAATATTAAGATTTGTATAATTTTCATCACTTAAATTTAACAAAGGTTCGCCAATCAGAAAGTGGCCCGGTGTTAGTGGAAGGGGGTCATTAGGTTCGTCGCTTAACACAGTTATGGGCCGTGAGTTTAAACACGCCTCGATTTGTGTCAATACTGTAACTAGCTCCTCGTAAGTGAGGGTTGTATCACCAATCACTTTTTTAAGGTGAGTTTTCGTGCTGCGCACCCCAGCCTCCCATAAACCACCAAAATTGGGTGCATGAGGAGGTATGAAATGCCATGTAGTACGCACCAGGGCTAACAACTCTGCTACTTCACCAGGAAACGAAGATTTGGCACTGTTGAACATGTCCCTCAGCTGCTTGTCTGCTCCCACGAAGTTAGTGCCATTATCACTATAAATATCATGACAATGGCCTCGTCTCGATGTGAATCGTCGAAACGCGGCGATGAATCCTTTTGCAGTCATGTCGGTGACAGCCTCAAGGTGTATGGCACGCGTTGTCATGCAGATAAACAAACATATGTAGCCCTTGAACGATTTAGCTCCTCTACCCGGTGAGAAACGAATATTGATGGGACCTGCGTAGTCCACACCAGCTGATTTAAAGGCTCGTTCAGGTTTCACTCGCACTTCTGGCAACTGCCCCATCAGTTGCGTGGTATTCTTTTTTGAATACCTAATACACTTGACACATTCTCGGTAAATTTTTTTTGTTAAGTCTTTAGCTCGTAATATCCAGTATTTAGATCTCAAATAATTAGACATCACTTGAGGACCACCATGTAATGTCATGTGGTGAGCATCCTGAATTATTAGCTTGCTAAGATGGCTCTTAGCGGGTAAAATTATAGGGTGCTGAGTGTCGTATGAAGTTTGAGATTTTTGGATGCGCCCGCCAACTCTTAGAATCCCGTTATCGTCAATAATAGGACAAAGATTACGAAGCTTACTACCTTTAGATACATAGCCGTGAGATTTTAACCGCCTTATCTCCTCTATGAAGTCAATAGCTTGGACTTGTTTAATACAAGTATTTAACGTTGCCTTTACTTCTCTAGGTGTAATAAATTTAGAAAAACATTCACGTTTGTCTTGAGGTAATTTAAAAATCAGAAATCGTCTGCAATATGAAATAACTCTCAACATTTTTGATAAAGTAGAATATTTCGTCCAAATAAATTCCTCTTTAATATTATTTATAGTAGTCAAAGATCTCACACGTTCCTCCTCCCGTGTATCTTCGATGTTAGGAGCGCTGAAACTCAGGTTTACGCTAGACAACCAAACCGGTCCATTCCACCATAGCGAATGGTTCGACAACTCCGGACCTTGTAAGCCCCGTGACGCACAGTCAGCTGGGTTCGTATCTGTAGATACGTGCCCCCACTGCTCGTAATCTATAATGTTCAGAATGTCTGACACTCGGTTGCTCACGAATGTGCTCCACCGACTTGGTCCACCTCTCAACCAAGCCAAAACAATAGTGGAATCGGTCCACGCAAATAAACTATCTTTAGGTACTCCCAACACTTGAGAAGTCTCTGAAATCAGCTTGGCTGCCAATGCAGCACCACAAAGTTCCAATCTAGGGATGGAAACTTGCTTCTCGATTGGAGCTACCTTTGTTTTGGAGGATATCAGGCTTACGTACACTCGCTCCTTATTAATGACTCGCATGTACACTGCTGCTCCGTAAGCAGCCTGCGATGCGTCTGCGAAGACGTGCAACTCAACTCTTGAGACACGGGTGTAGTGCAACCATCGTGGTATGCTTAGGCCTTTGATGCACGTCAAGTTTTCTCGGTATCGTAACCACTCTGCTTGCAAAACACCGTCAATAGGCTCGTCCCATTCTAGACCTGTCTTCCACAACTTTTGCATGATCATTTTTGCTATTACCACAATAGGAGCAATCCATCCCAAAGGATCGTAAAGTTTAGCTATTTCGGAAAGAATATGTCGTTTGGTTATGGGTTGCTTAGGTTCTGGCAAATTGACAGTATATTCGAAAGTGTCGGCTTCCCTGTTCCAGCTCAACCCTAAAACTTTGACAACAGTATTAACTTTAAAGGGCAACTCATTATCTTCCCGTTTATTTTTTCCAATGTACTTTAACAAAGCCTCACAATTACTACTCCATTTTTGAAGTTGAAATCCTCCTGAGTTCATAAGAGTGTTCATCTCATTATAAATATCCACAGCTTCTTCCACTGTCTCGCATCCTGTGAGGAGATCGTCAATATAGTAATCAGTTTCAGTAATTTTTGCAGCAATAGGGTACTTTGATTTCTCGTCGTTGGCAAGTGTCTGAAGTGATTTTACTGCAAGGTACGGTGCACATGCAGTACCGAAGGTCAGCCTCTGAAGTTTAAAGTGCTTTATTGACTCATTAGGTGCAGATCTCCATAGTAATCTCTGGTAGTCCGTATCTTCTTCCGCTACACGCACCATTCTGTACATTTTAATGATGTCTGCTGTAATACAGATTTTGTGTGTCCTCCATCTCATTAATATATGACGTAATTCCTGCTGTAGCTGAGGACCAACACATAATTCATCATTTAAAGAAATGTTATTAGAACCCTTGCACGAAGCGTCGAAGACCACGCGAAGCTTTGTGGTGGTCTTGTCCTCTCGAATGACGGCATGGTGAGGAAGATAGACAGCCTTAGTGTTATCAATTTCGGAAGAATTAACTTGTACCATGTGGTTTAAACTAATGTATTCTTCCATAACTTTGTGGTATTCTTCCCGGAGCTTAGGATCCTTTGACAATCTTTTCTCTAAGTAATTAAACCGTTTAGTAGCTATCTCCCTCAACCCACCATATTGACATTCTGGTTCTTTGTTTTGAAACGGTAACCTTACTACGAATCTTCCTTCTTCGTCTCTGACTGTTGTGGCTTCATAAAATTCTTCGCACCTTTCTTCCTCTTTTGAAAACTTCTTGCGTATACTGTTAGGTTCCTTTTCTATCTCCCAAAATTGACGTAGTAACTCGTCTTCTCTTACCTGAACGTGTAGGGTTGTAATGTGTGTCTTAGCTGAGGTAGATGCTTGTAACATTCTTCCAGAGATCACCCACCCGAGGGTTGTATTTTGTGCCAATAGATTTCCCTTGGGGTGCTTAATAACGCCATTCAACAAGACGTCGCTGTAGACCTCAGCTCCAAGCAGAATATCTATTCTACCTGGTTTTGTAAACCCTGGATCAGCCAACTCCAGTTCCTTAAGTTTGGACCAATCAGGCAATTTGAGATTCATGGTTGGTAGCAGTGTTGTTAGTGTGCGCAATACATACGCATTAACTCGAACTGACTCTCTGGGATTATGGCGTGATTTCACGCAGAGTGAAACTATGTGTTTGATTTTGGTTTGCCCCTCTCCCACACCGGACACCCAACCACTCACTGATTTACGTGTTAGATTTAATAACTGAACGGTCGCCTCAGATATGAATGACGCTTGCGACCCCTGGTCTAACAAGGCTCTAATGATATGTTTGCAACCGTTGTTGCTGCTAACTAACACCTTAGCAGTAGCTAATAACACAGAATTTGTCTGTATGTGCTCACAATGACAAGAAACAATTTGTGCATCAGTTGAAGAAGGAGTGGACTTACCTCTTAACTCCTCACTAACGGTACCTGTAGCCGTGTTTTCTCCTTCCTTTGATTTCTCCGTGTTTTGCTCTCTCTCGAAGTGGAGAAGGGAGTGATGTCGCCGCCCACACCTTTTGCAGCACGCTGACTGTCGACATTTGTTCACCGAGTGTGATGACGCGAGGCAGTTGAAACACAATTTGTTCTTCTGAACATACTCCTGTCTTTCCTTGGTAGACATGTCGGCGAATGTTTTGCAATGGTAGATATAGTGCTCGCTGTTACATAACGCACACTTAATTTCGCGTTCTTTTCCATCCTTGTTGACATTCGAATGAAAGGCCTTAGGTTTAACTGCTGGTTTTGTTTGCGATGATTTTATCTTGTTACTCTCGATCATTTCCAGCGATCTGAACCTTGACTCCAGAAAATCTCTCAAATCTTGCCAAGTGGGCAGGTCACAATTTGTTGTACTAAGTTGTTGTTCCCACTGCTTCATTGTTTCTGGATCTAGTTTAGACACAACTAGATAGTTGATAATCATGTCCCAATTGTCAGCTTGAACCCCTAAGTTTTTCAATGCTTTTAAACAAGTCGATGTCGTATCTACCAGGTGTTTAATCGAACTCGCAGACTCAGTATGTATATATTTTTGTGTAAAGAGAACTCTCAAAATTGCGTTACAGTTGAACCTCTTGTTGTTATAACGTTTCACTAATTCGTTCCAGGCGTCATCATAATTCGCATCTGTAGTAGTAAAATTTCGCAATATTACTTCTGGTTCTCCTGATAAATTGCTCTTTAAATAATGCAGCTTCTGTACTGGCGACAGTTTTGTATTTTTATGAATTAAAGAAGAAAACAGGTCAAAAAATGTCTGCCATTCCTCATATTTGCCGCTGAAAGTGGGTATTTTAATTTTTGGCAATTTAATTTCGTTGCTGTCTGATGACCCTTGTTGACCTTCAGCGGTACCAAGCATTGATACTTGAACCGTTGCATCGAGAAACGGCTGAAGAGCTTCCTTTATAGCTGCCTTGTATTGCACATATAATTCTTGAAATATGTCGTATGTCTCGTCTTTAAAGTACGGATCTTTTCTTTTTTCATCTTTAGTTAAACTCACAATAATACTTTTATGTCCGTCCTTAAAGTTCTTCCAAAGCTCTTCTAGCAATTCTAACCTTGTTTCCAAGTAAGGTCTTTTAATCCTATCTTTTGGCGATTTTTTAAAGTTCTTTTCTGCATTCTTTAAGTTTTCTAGTAATTCATATTGATAAGGCAGAAGATTTTCCATAGTATCTTAATATTCTCGATAATAATATGCTTCGCACAACAATAAAACTTGAATAGTCAACGAATTTTGTCCACGGAAAAATAATGTTCACAATGACCACAAGTAGAAGGTATGTTGCACTTTTTGTTAACTACGCACTTATTTGTCGTTTTATTAAAACTTCGTAATCCGATCACTCACACTGAATAATTATAAGTACTTAGTTATGTTCGTGTGTTTAATACTGTTCATAAAAAACACGAGTTCACAAAAGTTTGCATTCACAAAAAACTTCCATAGAATCCTTATCGCTTTCTTTTGTTCTCGCGACGCGCTCGTCCACTACCGGTCAGCGGTAAACGTTCGGCTCGAATTAGGACCATATGTTGACGGCGATAAGGTTGATTTTTGCTTAGTGGAATTTATGCATAAAAACTACGTGTGGACTGTTTGATGGTTTATTTTTGACTAACTTAATTAAAGTAATGTGGACTGTAGATACATGCATAGGTACATATGAATAGCTAATATAGACTATTACACATCGTATGTTGTGAGCTTGGACAATAACACAATGGAATACGAACCAAAATTGTGAATAATAGAATAGAAAAATTATGCAAATAGATCCACAATATTTTCTGCTGGATTTCCAATTTCTATCTTCTCGGCATCGGCAGCGACGTCTATCGTCTATTTCCCTCTCGACTATACAAAACCGTAACGTAGAGACACGCAGACAAAACATTGGTATTGTTTTTCGCTTTTTTCTCATCTACCCTCATTCTTGCGTTATTTCCCTAAAGACTTACTGAAACAAATAATGACCTATTCTGTAAATAGAGGAAAAAAGTGACTTCGAAATGGCAAATTACTAGAGGATTGTACCTGTCTCGTGCTGACAATACGATTGTATTACTTTTCTGTAACATTTTGGTATTTCTGATACAGATAAATAATGATATTGTTGTATTCTATTTGTTACTGAAGAATTTAATTTTGTATTTTCTTGCTAACTTTGTTTTTTAACGTTTCTTTCACTTCGTTTCTTTAATGTAGAATTTCTGTTGTCTTTTTAGCAATCATGTTTTTATTATTTATTATCTAAGACTTGGAACCGCGTGATGGATTACGGCCACTCCCTCTCATTGAGAGGAGGTCTGTGTCCCAGTGGGAACATTTTAGATTGATTATGTAAGACCTGCTGAGGTGGCAACGGCCGCGACTTACGAGTTGTAGGTCGTAGGTTCGAACCCAGACAGGCGCTTTACTTTGTGTAAATTATATCATAACCACTGCTCTCCAAACGGTGAAGGAAAACATCGTGAGGAAACCGGCAGGTCCTAGAATCAAAAATTCGAAGACATGTGACATTTACCAACACGCACTGGGTCCGCGTGGTGGATGACGGCCCACTCCCTCTCACAGAGAGGATGCCTGTGTCCCAGCAGTGGGGACATAGGCTGATTATGTTATGTACGTTGATAATAAAGCAAACCTTTGAATATTTTGTAAAAAGGTAAAAAAAAACTGAAAACCACTGATATTTTTGTGTACTTAAATAAAAAAAAAAACAAATAAATAGTACACCACATTCTATCACCTCATTCCTACCTACCCAACACCAAAAATAATAAATTCACAATTCGTAAAACAATTCATATTTAATTCAATACACAAAAAATTCATGCCGCTTCCCTTCACGCTCAGCTAATGAGGTGCCGAGCAGTAGGGGAGGTTCGCAATGCAACCCCATAGATCATGACTTGCATTAGGGGTGTGATATAGGGGTGTGAAATCTATAGCACTTAACCCCTGTGACATTCCGCGATTTTGAATATTATAAGGGGTCTTTTTGCACCCCTAGAGCATTAAATTTGGCGGAGTGTACCAGGGCCGCATGTTTATAAAAGCAGTTAAGTGTATTATCGTCTTTTGTGGAGGGTGCCAGTAGAATTCGTAATGTAATTAAATATTTGAAAGACCTATCGCGAATTTTGTATTCATTGTGATGCACGTGGTGTGGTGAATTTAATTTTACTGTCACTGGCGAGGTCAAAATGATCTACGAAATTGAGAAAATCTGTTATAATTTTATCGCGTTTCCTTCTATAAAGTCTTCAACATCGAAATATTTATAAAAATAATTACTTGATTGTAGTTTAGTAAGTTAAATTTCCCTATGCCAAAAGAAAGCTCCAACTGCTATGGCATTGAGTCCGCCTCTGTTCATTTATTTGCTCAAATTATTAACTTAATAAAAAATAAATAAACCATTCCATCATCTGAGCGGGAAAACAGTGTTTCAAATGTCAAAAGCAAATGCCTTCAAAAATTGAAATAACAATCTTACTAAGTCCACTTTAAAAGTCTCTATTATCATTAACTTTTCGGAAGCAACTCTTCAAAGCCAACGAATCGTCTGTCTCATAACACAAAAACTTTTCTCGCAAAATACAAACTCAAACACGGCCCGGCCCGTAAGACATAATTCTCTCCTCACAGATTTCATTCATTAAAACGAACAACAACTTCACTCCGAGCGAGTTCGTTTGGACCGACATGTGGTTCTAAACTTTCTTTAAACGGTTCAGGCCGTTTGCATACCTGCATACTTTGCTCACGCATCACCAAACACCTCTAACGCAAATGAGTAAAACTCAAAATTCCGTGAATTACATGTATGAGTACTTTGTGAACAGTAAGATGTTCTGAGAGAAGAGTTAGTTGCACCACGCATGCGCAGTCCTCACTGCAGCTCGGTGTTCCACGTTGTGTTGACCAGTTGTGACAGTCGATAGCTGACTGCCAGAGGGAACGGCCGCGCGCGACCTTCCCGAAAAATACGTCTTACGTATCGTATCGTGTTTCATGTTTAGAGTGTTCGTAAATTTTACTTTTAGTGTAAATAATTAAATTAAAATAAATGTGTTTTAACGTGCCACGTTTAGCAATTAAAGGATTTGAATAGGTAAGTGAGCTTTTAATAAGAAAGTCGAGATGAGAGAAAAGCTGTGTGAATGAGGAAAATTTTGTATAATTAGTTAAAGGGCCTTTTCAGATTTCATTCGTTATAAGCGGAAAAATTTCTTTAGAATGTTGGTTGTTTTGGTATCTTTGCTGTGATTTGGTTTATATTAAAATATTTCGATTTATCCTTTCAATGTTTATTGTAAACAGATTGAAAATTCGGATTTTGTCTATGGAGTTCTTGTTGAATAGAAGTACTATATTCACGTTTCAAACGGACGGAACGTTCAATGAAATTCTGGGAAATCATGCTTCAATGAAAAACAGTTCCTCGAACACACACACACACACAGTTTTCAACATTCTGTTTAATGGATTTACTGTTGACAAAACAAGAAAAATATTCGCCAACTTTTGTATTTCGTGTGATTGAATTGAATTTCTGAAGTGAATTAAATTGAAAAGGCTTATGAAACAGTTTAGTTTCGTATGTTTTATTTCAGAACGATCTTTTTTTGTTCGGATTCGTTTTACTACGATTTCTAATAAAGGTTTATGAACAATGTTTACATAAATTCTGTCAGCAGATTTTCTTCTCTCAAGAGTTTCAAGGTATTGTTCGTAAAAAGAAATCTGCTATGACTATTGATGAACTTTTTTTGGGATTATTGGTAAGAAGAATTTATATTTTATTTATTGGCGAGTACATATTTATTGAGAAAAAATAATTGAATTGAGATTTCAGGTCCGTTTTTAACGTCCCTAGTTTATGAAATAGTTATAAAATGGAATTAGAAATACATACTGACATACAAATCGAATGTTAAGAAAAAAAAAAAATTTGGTAGAGAAAAATAATACTGAAGAAATATTTTTAATTTCTAATGCGTATGTAGATATTTTTATTTATTTATTTATTTCAGGCATCAAGGCCCATAAAAAAACCATACAATACAATATTAATATAAGTAAGAGAGATATTATGTATATAATAATAATAATAATATCCTTGGACATTTCACACAAGCTAAACAACCTAATGTATAATTATATTAATTCAGCTGCATCCGATTAGTATGGAAGCAGACCTCAACTGAGTTGGATAAAGGCTAGCCAGATAATGAACAAGTAATGTAAAAATGAAGAAAACTGAAATTATAAAATACCTCATCATCTGCCTAGCCTTTTCCCAACTATGTTCGGCTTCCAGTCTAACCGGATGCAGCTGAATTAAAAAATACCTATACCTACTTAACCCTTCATCTAAAATTGCTTATGAAACATTAAATACAATGCATTATTTGTGTCAGCTGTTAATAAGATTTTCGAATCCTATTAAAAATAAAGTTTCACAAAATTTAAGTCCAAAGTTGTTAAGTTTTAACAGTTTTCTTGTGTTTAAGTTAAAAATATAGCGTGTGCATAACGTGTCAGCTGCTTGTTACGACTCAAGTAAGAGTCAAGTTAAAGTAATTATGTGAAGTTAAGCCTTCGTTTATTGCTAAACGTGACTTGGAGTTTATTTGACGACTGTCGATTCCAAATGGTTCTAAGTTATAATTTTATGGTTACCTTGATTATAATAATTGCGTTTCAAGTCTGTTTTCAACAGGATAAAATTTTAATTTTTGCATTTATAAAATAAACTTTTTTTAAGGTTTTCGTTTTGATAAAAATAACAATAGGTGCATGCTAGGTTTTCAGTGATCTCTGCACTATACAAAACCTTTATAAAATGATTGTACTATTGATGGATGGAAGATTGAATACTCTTTATTACATGCCCACGCACTCATTTTTTCATTTTTACATAAGCCCTTTTTGAAACAATTTTTAGGTTTTATACGTAGGTAGATATTTAACGCTATTAATTTTTTATTTGCTTGGTCGTAATAAATGAACAGTACATAAAAATAATGTTGCTGCCCATACTCTTAAAATAATCCGTCAGTGTGCACGACCTAAGGTAAAATGTAGCTGATCTCATTTATTTATGTTATTAATTACCTACATTTAGAGCAAATAAAATTCTGATTCTGATTCTAAACGTCACCCAACTAAAGATTAGCGATGGTGTATTTTAAATTTGGTGGTTACATTTATTTTAAAACCTGTTTAATATCAATGTCTGTCTTACCTTTATTGGCGAAGCTATAGTTACACTACAAAACGCCTTTCACCTTTTGTTCGGGAATTTCAAGGGATATGCCGGAAGAAGAAACTGGATACTCAATAAAGTAAATATAATTTAAAATTGGTGTTAACAACATGAGGTTTCAAAGGCAAGTGTCTCAAAGAGACGGACACATATAATTAATGAGTAGAATTAAAAACTAATTAGGTGAATTGCTGCTATGAAATATTGGTCAGGCGTTTCAACATTAATAGGGCGCCTTGAAAGCGACCTGTGTGTAGCAGTAGATTGAAGCAGGCTGATGATGATGATCCAACACCTTTTAATATTCTTTCTTTAGAATCTTTACTGGCAAAACTAACACTAGGTTTTGTGTTTTAGCTCATAATGAAATTCAGTTTTAACTTGCCCCTATCATTTAGACTCATCTATTCACGTTTACAAGTACAATTGCCTCCAGATTCTTTTCAAAGGACCAGTTAGAAGTTTCCAAAACTTACTTAACACGTAAGATTAGTTTTTGGTCTTAGGAGGCTGGGCCTATCAGGCCCACCTATCTAAATATCTTACCATTAGCCCATATATAGAGTTAAAGATGATTTAAGCAAGACCCGACCGAATCCAATCTGTGCTATCTCTAGGTCTTAGGTCTACATCTGATACTACACTTGCTAACTTTGTCAATTTTAGTTAGTTTTAAGTTTAGTTGTGTTTATTTTAGGTTTTTGACTGAAGCTTTGATGGTAATTTAAGTCACGGGTCAAGAAAAATTGGTCCCTCGGAAAATATTGAGACAAAAAGAATCTCAGCTAAAAAAATACATTTCAGTGTAAAAATAACATTGCCATTAACATTCCCTTGGTTACTTAGACATTAATTCTTACTTATTAAAGATAAGTTGATGAAATTAAGGGAGAATGCTAAAAGTAAGGGACGTCTAAAAATTGCGAAATAAGTTAATTATTATGCCTCTCGGAGCTCTTTTAAAATTAATGTATTAGTACTTTAAAGAGTTGTTCGTGAAACAGACATCGTTTCTTGAAAATAGACGGGGCTTTGTGAAAAAATATTTTGGGATTTTTGAAATTACGTAGATAGGTATTAGGGGTGGTAGATAGGTATTTTTAAACTTCAAATGCAGCGTACCTGACTGTAACAGTAATTCTTTGAACATCAACGAGGCTTTAGATAAAGCGAGTCAGTTATATATCTATATATAGAAGACTCGCTTTTTTGTTTTTGCGTTTGCTTTTGAAGTTCGGTGCAATTAAAAAAAAAAAATATTACAAAAATGTTTCAAACGAATCTTTGTTTTTGAAATTGTGATGTAGGTACCTTTTTTATCGAGCAGCAAACATTCACTGAAAATGTTTTTTTTGTAACATGTAGCTGCTGCATTAGTTTAGAGATGGCATTCACGATAGCCGAGCGTATCGTAGTTAATGGGTTAGATTCCAGATCAAGGAAAGTACATGTACGCAGCTAATTTGTAACTACTTTAAAACAATGTTGTGAGTATGCAGAGAAGTTAATTCTTTGACTACACTATCAGTATGTATGAGTTAAGACACATACAATAGAAAATTATATTGGCAGTGTTGTGGAAAGATAAATTTATGTTTGCCAGCATACCTACCTATAAAACAGTTGTTCGACTATAAATGGTTTATTGGGGTTCCTTATTTAGCGTGCTTATTTCATATCAGATTGTTAGGTCGTAGAAAATCATTGAATGGATAGGCAAGTAAATAAACAGTAGTTTACGATATCACCAGATCCGGATCGTAATACAGAGGAAACTTTTTAGCAGTTTGTAAATGCGGCAAAACACCAAACAAATAGATAGTTTTAATGAAAATACCCGGAGAATATTCCACAAGATATTGTAATATTAATAAACCATTTTCTTTCCAACGTTTTTCTCGTTTATAGACAAAAATTTCTAAGAAATAATCACATGCCTTGGTCCAAAATTAGTTGTCCTAAAACGACACAAGTATGTTGTTTACGTATAAGGGTTAGGTCCAACAAATGTGCCGGCCACAATGTTAGCGCGGAGGAATTTCATCACACAGCTGTATGAGACATCACACAGCTGTATGAGACATCACACAGCTGTATGAGACATCACACAGCTGTATGAGACATCACACAGCTGTATGAGACATCACACAGCTGTATGAGACAAATGCCCGCAGACTACGTTAGTTATTTACAAGGTTTAGTGGGACGTAGGTATCACTATAAAGTAAAATAAATGTTTGTTTAGTTGACAGTGACTTGAGTGTTGATAACATAACAATATTGCGATGTTACGATGAAGTCTCGTTGGATTTGTGGTTGTAGGACTGCTGGTCTTGGGTTCGAACCCTAGGTCAGGCAATGTGTAAAATATTAAGTTTAACATTAGGAATTTCTCATTTCGGGCTTTGGGGTTATATCCGGTTGGTGTCAAAATAAGCTCTATCGAATGATAACTGAAAACTTTCATGGAAGCAAATCGTTCTTACCATTAAAAATACATTATTTATAATATCTAATATTTAATGTACGATTATTCTTGACAATATGAAAAAAACGTTATTAACGAGTTAAAGTCAAGGACTTTCACATCAATCATTTGAAGGTACCAACTAACTACCGAATCTAATCGATTCACTAGTTGAACCAAATAATGGAAAATAGAATCATGGCCAGTTCATGATTTTTGTTGTTATTTAAACTACCTACCAGGGTTGTTAGTACTATTATCCAGAGTTTTGGATAAATAATATATTTATGTTTTTATGTTTTTTTTTACATGGGCTTTTTCTTTAATTTAAAAGTACTTATCAGAATAGAATTACTCAAAACCAGATCTGACTTAAACGCAAATTATGGCAATGATAAGTTACGTAGGGTCTTGGATCCGCATATTGGTACGCAAGAATCGTTTTCTCAAAACTCTCACTCATATCATCTTTAAATGATTGAAGTTGACTACCAGTATTTTACATGGAGCGACTGCCTATCTGACCTCCACAACCCAATTAATGGGGAATACGATACCCCTTGGTAAGACTGGTTGTCAGACTTTCGAGCTTTTGTGAAAGATAACGACTGTCAAAGATCCACGAATGACAGCCGGGACCAATGGTTTAACGTGCTTTCCGAGGCGCAGAGGGTTTTGGTATGTTAAGACGGACACACACACTCAGAAAAAAATATTGTTGGCTCCAACAATAAAACTTTAACAGGGGAGAGCCCACCATAGTGTATAGTTCCTGCGGAAACGTTTTTATTGTCAGGAATTAAGTTGTCAGTACAACAATATTCTTTCAACAAATATATGTATTGATACTACAACAATGTTTCTATATTGTCAATACAACAGTATTTTTTCAACAAAATGTGTTCTTTAGTCTGTGCACAACAATACTAAGTTATGAACGCAACAGCTGTACTTTGTTAAATTAAATAGTTTGCCTTTGTAACCACCATTACAGCTTAGTCACGGTATTAAGGTTGCTTGACTTAATCAACTCATAATTATCTACAGTAGCAAAGTTATTTGAATGCTGGAGCTTCTCTACATCGTGAAAATAGCAATGTTCCCTTTGTTCATATGAAAGAGCCTTTGTTCTAGTAGAAATGTTATGTAAATCCTGGAGCTACGCCCCTTCACGAAAACAACTATACTTCCTTTGTTAATATGAAAGAGCCTTTGTTCCAGAGGCAATGTAATTTAAATACAGGAGCTACTCTACATCGTGAAAACACTAATGTACCCTTTGTTAATATGAAAGAGCCTTCGTTCCAGTAGCAATGTTATGTAAATGCTGGAGCTACGCTCCTTCGCGAGAACAACTATACTTCCTTTGTTAATATGAAAGAGCCCTTGTTCCAGAGGCAATGTAATTTAAATACAGGAGCTACTCTACATCGTGAAAACACTAATGTACCCTTTGTTAATATGAAAGAGCCTTCGTTCCAGTAGCAATGTTATGTAAACGCTGGAGCTACGCTTCTTCGCGAGAACAACTATACTTCCTTTGTTAATATGAAAGAGCCCTTGTTCCAGAGGCAATGTAATTTAAATACAGGAGCTACTCTACATCGTGAAAACACTAATGTACCCTTTGTTAATATGAAAGAGCCTTCGTTCCAGTAGCAATGTTATGTAAATGCTGGAGCTACGCTCCTTCGCGAAAACAACTATACTTCCTTTGTTAATATGAAAGAGCCTTTGTTCCAGCAGCAATGTAATTTAAATACAGCAGCTACTCTACATCGTGAAAACAACAATGCTTCCTTTGCTAATATGAAAGAGCCTTTGTTTCAGTAGCTAACTCTCCTTTGTTAAAACAACTACACTTTGTTTATACTTACATAAAAGATTTTGTTCAAGTAGCAATATCATTTACATGCAGGAGCTACTCAACTTTGCCAAAACAATTATACATCCTTTGTTCATATAAAAAAAGCCTTTGTTCCAGTACCTTCCATATAAAACAATTGTATTTTCTTTTTTACTGCGAATAAGCCTTTGGTACAGTAGCTAATAAATATACTTGCAAATAATGTAATATATTTGCTACTGAACCAAAGGCTTATTCTTAGTCATAAAGAAAATACAGTTGTGTTTTATAGAAGCTACTCGAACAAACACTTTTTTATAATATGAACAATGAAAATATAATTGTTTTGGCGAAGGACATAGCTCCTGCATTTAAATAATATTGCCTTGGCCCAAGGTACTTGGACAAAAGCTTTTATGTATAAACGAAGAAAGTATAGTTATAAGCTACTGAAACGAAGGCTCATTCATATTAACATAGGAAGTATTTTCGCGAAGTAGAGTAGCTCCTGCAATTAAATCAAATTGTAGTTTACTAATTTATTGGTACCAGTAACTAATACTCATTTGATTTCTCATTGAATAAACTAGTTTGTCAACTTATTTATATATTACAATCAACTAGTTTTTGTTTGAAACACAAATGAGTATTTGATACATAGGTACTGGCAGCACAATAATACGTTAGTGAAACAAAGGCTTATTCGTAGTAACAATGGCAGTATATTTGTAAGAATAGCTACTGAAATTAAATTCTAAACCTAAATTATACGGTTTTAAGTGTACCTAACAGTGGTCATAATTATGATAAAAACAACATTATTTTTAGGGTATTTGTGTATTATATTTACATGCATTGAAATTTACATGCTCTCTTATAAGTAGGTACATTAATCAGTTTAAGTGAGTACACTTCTTACAACTAAATCTAAGGGTCAGTACACCGCAACGTGACGCGCAGTTTTCAAGATAGCAATACATTTATAGACCTTATCTACTACACAAAAAGGCGCACAATTCAGTGAGGTGGGCTGCGCGGCGTAGCTCGGCGTAGTAGACACCACCTCACTGAATTGTGTACTTTTTTGAGTAGTAGATAAGGTCTATAATTGCTATCTTGTAAACTGCACGCCGCGCCGCGTCGCGGTGTGAAATAACAAAAAAAAAACAAGGCTTACAAGTCAAATCTGGTCAATACTTTGTACAAGTATTATAAAATATTATAATAGGTTTGATTACTTACACAAAAGGAATTACTCTTATATGTAGGTACATAATAATCAGTTTAAGTTAGTACACTTAATACAACTTTACGACTACACATTTTAGCTTTTGCAGCTTAGAGCATGATTTTGATGATTATTTTTTATTAAATAACAGAAACTAAAAAAAAATAGCATTATCATATCAGTTTAATAAAACTGATATGATAATGCTATTTTTTTTTTCAAAAAAACACTTAAAACTAATAAGAATAATAATTCTTATTAGTTTTAAGTGTTTTTTTATTAAGTTTATTTTTCAGATTAAAACGGATAGCAATGTTTCACCTCCTATAGTATTCGTAACATATTAAAACTACCAGTATTCAGTTGGTTTTGACCATACCATTTAATGACAATTTTATGCTAGTATACTTAACACAAACGTAGCAACAATTTATTATTTAAAGTGGTTTTCGCAAAACAACGTACTGTTCAGAATGCGAGTTACCATAGCCGATATTTACAATGTTGCAGGGAAACTGATACTGCATAGTATCATAATCAATATAAATTAACTGCGTATCAGTCTGGGCCTCTGTTACGTTATAAGCATGATAATGCGAGTCAAAAGCAATAGTTACCATAGGCAGCGCCATAAAGACTATTTTACTATTATTACACACGTAAATATAAAAAAATAAATAAATCTTACGAACTTCCTACAGCAAGTACATATGGTTGGGGTGGAATACCTTTAGCAGCCACAAATGCATCCCTGTCGGCGCAATATCTTTCGATATCTGAAGCTGTTGTTACACGAGCAAGAAAGCTTGAACGTACTTCTTCCTTTGACAGCCTCCACACTTTTGTTTCCTTGGCACAGAAACAGTTGGCACTTGACGTAAAAGCAATATTATTCTCAAAAATGCTGCTAATGATGCCTGGTGTTCTCCGACTAAAAAAATACATTAATGTCATTACATTACGTCGTATCTTAACCTTTTTATAATATTATATACCGATCTATTGTTATTTTTTTATCTATATTATTTTATTTTTGTTATTGTTTGCATTTCATATATCCATTTAGAAGATTTTTGAAAAAATAAAAGTGACAAATACTAGAAAACATGCAATTAAATAATCTTTGTAATTAAAATTACCGGTAGCTAAATCGAGCAGCTCAAGAGTAGTTTGATCTTGCCTGGAAGAACTTCCCTTCTCTGCCAGAAATTCCAGAAGCTTTGTTTTAATAATTGGGAATTTTTCCTCAAAAACTTTGTCAGCATCTGGGTACACTGTCTGAAAGTCCAAGGATAACTGCAACAAATACAATTAAAACATATAACATGTGTAAAATTAGAACTACATTATAATATAATTAAAGATGCGGGATTAAAGATAGGTATTGGGTCTGAGCGGAATATGTCAATTTGTTGATGAGATCAGACAGTTTTTAAACGTCTAATGTCTAATGCAACTAAGACTCACCAGTTCATGTCCATCGGGCAAAGTGAGGGCAGGAAACCAGTCAAAGTATTCTTTGTATGATAGACCTTCTGCTTTCAGTTTACTGTTTCGTAATTGAAAAGTGGTGAGCCACTTTGTCACCACTGTCTCTCGGGGCGATGATGTTCCCCGCAACTAGTTCAAACATTCTTGTGGAGATGAGGTTGATTCAAAATCAGAATCGTCTTTTCCAATAATTTGACTATCCAAATTTTCCAACTCTTTGTCTAATTGTGAATTCCAGTCCTGTACAAAATACATAAACAAGTCATTATTAATTTTCATTTCATTCAAAAACAAGTCATTATTCATTCATTAAATCCTTTCCAAAAAAAAAAAATTTATCATCAAAATCGGTTCATAAACGACGAGGTTGAATTGAGAAACCTCCTTTTTTTGAAGTCTTTTAGTTTTAATATGAAGTATGGTTTACCTGAATTGACGTATTTATTGACCCATCATCTGTTCCGAATATTATAGGAGATGAAACATTGCTATCCGTTCCAATCTGAAAAATAAAACAGGCTGGCTATTATTTTTTACATTCTGTTAATTTGCTAAGAAACAAGTATAATATTATAATATTAAATAAAAAAAAATCATCAAAATCAGACTAAGCTGGGAAAGTAGAAAGAGAGAAAATATGATGTAAATTACCTCTAGTAAATTGTTTGATGTTGTTTATCCAGTACTACTCAGCTGAAATGCTTCAGCAGTAGATGATTGATGTTTCAAAAAAGATGATTTATTAACATTACTGCAATGCGTTAAAGCTAAAAAGGTAACCAACAGACAGTCAATGAATGGACGAAGATTGTGTCTTTCACCTTTATGTTGATTACCTTAGCATTTTGTATGTAAATACGACTATGTCGTTCTAACAACTTTACCTTTTCAGAAGGTAACACGGGCTTTTGAGACTGCTGAAAGAAAAATTTACTAGGTTAACGAATTTATCCTGTCATGTAATTACCTATTAAGTATCACTAGGTACTTTATGACTAATATTGCTATCGAATTACTTATAGAGAATAAATATAGGAGTAGAGGTAGGCTAAGGAAATTATGGATAAAACATTATGAATTTGATTTGAATTTTGAATTATGGATTTTGTGTGAAAGTGAAAGATGTCATTTTGTAAGAAAGACTACTGAGATATGGATGATTGAGGAACGTGGAGAGAAAGAACCTGTTGTGCTGACCTCACAATATGAAGTGAGATAAGGGCAGGAAGATGATGATGATGGCTACTACAGAACTCTTAAACTGCTAAAACTACTTCCATGTAGGTTTCTATTTAGGATTATAATACATGCATATTATATGCAATACAATATCACCCAGACAGAGCATCCAGATTATCACACAAATGTTTGTTCTCGGTGGGGATTGAACCCACAGCCTACGGCACAGAAGGCAAAGCTACTACCAACAATGAGATTATCTAAATAACATCATTGACTACTAAATGAAAATAAGAAACAAAATGGCGTCTAGACATGGGTCGGATTAGGTAAAAACGATACCTATTCCACCTAATCCTAGTATTTAAAAATACCTAATCCATTTACCTAATCCGAATATTTTATTCAATATAGCCGCTGACCTGTTCCAATACTGTACCGATATTAAGTAGCGTATGTGGATTGGGTAAGAAATATTAGGCATGGAGTATGGACGTTCCGTTTCTGATAATTTGTAGAACAATGGATTAAGTATATAATTTCGTTTTTTTATGGGCTAACGGTACTTAAAGCAAACGTGAATACTCTGGTTTTTAACATTTAATCTAATATCGTGATCAAAATTACCCTTCATAGATACTTAAAGAGTGCGCCTGCACAATGTGTTTAATAATGGTAGGTACAGCGCAGAATCTTAAAATGTCGTCTATTAGAACATAACCTTATACCTACTATACTAAATGAATATTTTTTTTAAATAACTTGCTTAAAAATACGTAAACCAGCTAAACCAATGGAATGTAATAAATTTATGCAATTCTATCAATGGTCACGTACGCATGATGCACTTGCACTGCCAAAAGTTAGGTCAAGGTTAAAGTAGAATTACTCAAACGACATATTTTTTTGTCTTTATGCAGTCAAAGGCAAGAAAAGGCTAGGCAGATGATGAATCAAATCTCAAGTTATGTACTTACTTTATATGATTCGGACCATTTAATTCATCTGTGATAAAAAAAAGCTAATAACATGAAAACTTACCAATGAAACTGTCCTTTAGATGATCCAAACGGGCAGAATTAAGAAATTCTTCCATTTTCTTAACGAAAATGATCAATATTCACGCCGTAATGCCCATACGCACGGACGCACAACACAACACAAATGGCCGCCGGCCGCCCGGCGCGGAGCCAGGCGGGCGGCGGCCGGCTGGCCCGAGAGTCCGAGACAGAAAGAGAGAGACACGCGCGGACCGCGGTGCGGTAGGTGCTCCACGCCATGGCCGCCTTCCGAATTGACTAATATCGCTCACAGCACTCAAATCGTCTCATATGCGTTCCGTAATGGATATCACGATTATGACAGCTGAGAGCTGTCAACAATTCGGAACACTCGTTAGAGCGCTCACAGTGATTACTCGGTGTCAAAAAGATATTACAGCAGTATTTCTTCATAAAAACACCACACGTTTCTTCCTTTTCTTTCTTTAGGTGGCGACTGTCAGCCAGAAGCAAAATTTCGAAAATGCCACGTTATTAAAAAGATATAATGCAGCTCAAAACAAAACACACACTGACACATCCTCATCCTCACACACACACACACTGTCATTTTTGACAGCGCTCAAGGTGATATTAGTACGAGGCATGGTCGGCGTTATCGCAATATGGCGCATGCCATGACGTCATCTATGACGATTCACGGGACATCATTATCGCGCTCACGCCAATTCGGTACGGGTTTTAGCACGCTCAAATCGATTACATCGATTATTTCCTCAATTCGGAACGCGCCCCATGACGCCACATGCCAGCGCAGTGTTGCAAACTCGTTTATTTTTTCTCCCAACGACGCGATACCGCGAAAGCGATTGGCAGAAAAAAATATATTTAGAAAACAAATTAAACTTGCCAATAAAGAAATTATGAGGTACTTATCGAGTAGTTCTTAAAAAAATGCAAAAGTGGGAATATACTAATACAAAAAAATATTGTTTCTGTCTGTCTGTTTGTTTACTTAACGTATGTTTACGCATCACGCAAAAATAACGGGATCAATGTTCATGAGGCAGTATTAGTTAGCTACTGCAACTTATAACATAGAATAGGTTTCATGCACTGTCATCCCTTAAGGGGGAAGCGCTAAGGTAGCCCGCGAAATTCAAATTTTCTTACTTTTTTTGCAATTTGCTGGTCAGTATTAGGTTATACGTTGATTAAAATAAGATTCGCGGCCGTGACAAATATGTATTTACAGAATTATAATCATTACAATTAGTAATACAACTTGATATGTTAGTGTAATCCTAAAATGTCAAGATTTCATGAAATAGTCATTCGGTAGGATTACTTGGTCTTAGAGAGTTGTGTTGATGACTTTAATGATCATAATTCTGTAAATACATATTTGTTACGGCCGCGAATCATATTTTAATCAACGTAAAACTTAGTACTGGCCAGCAAATTGCAAAAAACGTAAAAAAAATTGAATTTCGCGGGCTACCCTGGCGTTTTCACCTTAACCTCTCTGCACGAGCAGGTTAGATAGATTAGCCTTCTTCTTAGACAACTTAGGATGCAAGAGCGAGCGAAGCGAGCTCGGGACTTGGGGCACTCCGACTTGGACAGGTTAGGTTAGAAGTGGTTATTTTTTTTAAACCACCCAGAAATAGGAGCCCCACAAAGCGGGGCTCCGTCGATTACGCCTAAACACATCTATTTAAAAAAAAAATTGAAAGGAAGGGGGGAGGGGCCTGCTAATTCCCCCTTCATTTTATTCGTCACCCACCACTTCTTCGGACCTGATAGGTGTCAATACATGAAAAGGAGAATGACAACCAATGGGCCCCTAGTTTTGGTGCCGTGTCAAGACTATTTACTTCTCAAAAATTAAGTCGTATTTTTACATGTTTAAGTTTTATTTATCAACATTTTTTTTACCCTAGCATTGAAAACATAATTAATATTTGTTTTATTGAATTTATATCAGTTCCGCCATTAAAATTTAACCTGAATGTTGCCAGACGACAGACTATGTCAATGAAATAATTGTAATCGATTGAAAATATCGATATTTTACTAATCCGCCGCGACTAAAATGACCGGAGATAGCCTACAATAGCTTTTCTCCCGTCGTAATCTAGCTAACACTCTCATCTAACTGATTAGGCGCGAAGTAGACAACGGGCGGGCGGGCTCAAATAAAAAAAATAAAAGTAGTAAATAAACTAAAAAAAAAAAATATCTTTGTGTTTCGTGGTATTTCCTACCGTCAGAAATATTCCGACTCATACTTAATTAATCTCTTTAAAAAACAAAAGTTAGTACCACAGATATTATTGTGGTTAGTAGTTAGTACTTCCCATACATACCTAAATAGCGTTTACAATAATTATGTTCTTTTTAATTATGTAAATACTATTATTTATAAGAAATCGATTTGGTAAATCGATACATGGTCACACTTAGACAGATCTAACTGTCAAATCTGTCTTCAACTACAGATAATCTTATAAGATTTATAATGGAATGGATGTGGTATTTTTGCATAAAATACCACATCCAATCCTTGATCTAAGAAAAATAGAATGATAGCGATACGCCCATAAACAAAATTACTAAAAATAAAATTGTGCGGACCGCACACCGCGCTCGCTGTCACCTGATTCAACGCCACTCCAGTGGAGCGCGGACAGTCGGCGTTTTTTACAACGCCACTGAAGTGGTGCGGGGCGCGTGAGTGGATAACCTCAATTTCAGCATCCGAAAAAATAAGATTTCTCTTAAACTAGGGTGAAAAGTTGAAAATCGATTTCAGGATATGAAAAGGTAATTCTAGGTCTACAAAACCAAGTTAAAACCACCGTGACATGCGAAGTTTTATAGGGGCCCAAAACTCCTAACAAAATGGGCATTGTCCTTTGAAAGTGAGGTTAGAATATTAAAAATTTCAAATCTCAGAAAGGGGGGTGGGGTTCGCCAGTTTTCCTTCACACCGTTGTACACCCCCCTCCCCCCTCCCACTACCACCCCTTAAATCGATGGCAGAGATACCGGATTCGTACCCCAGGAGATCTTATCAGAAGTCTGATCTCAAAATAAAATAGCAAATCTCTCAATATACTGCGTACCTACATACTTACCTACAAGGTCATAGTCAAAACATGTTCAGGACGTTATATTCAGTTTAAAGTTGGTATTTTTAAATGTTATGCCTAAAACACTTTTATAAAAATAAGATTTTTGGCATTTTCAATGTCAAGTAGTAGCCGAGGGGGTTAATTGCAGACTTTCGCTGTAATAGTAAGAAATGCTCAAGATGTTATTCCCCATAAGAAAACAGTACATTTATTTTCTGGCACTTAAATTTTTGGGTACTTTATGAACTTATGAATGACAAGTTTATGAAATACAAACTTATTTTTGCAGTTATTAATGATGTGCAATATTCAACCCAACTACGGAACCTTTTACTGTGCGTAGTCCGACATTAACAAGGCCAGTTTTTTTTTATTTCGTTGGGAAACTACTTACCACAAAAAAAAAACAATTTCTATTAGGTACTCAAGTAAACTAATAGAAACAAAAACTACCAAGCTCATACAACTAACAACACATAGGTATTAAAATGTAAAGTGATTGCGGAATACCCAATTTATACCTACAATTAATTTATCATCATTCCCAAACTTTTGCTCAGCCTACCTTAAAATGTATACTGGGCATTCTGTAGCAAACTATTACAAAGTATCAAAAATAATTAATTGTACGATAAATAAAAATAAATTAAGTCGTATTTTTACATACTTAAGGTTTTTTTATCAACATTTCTCTTACCCTAGCATTGGAAATCATAATTAATATTTGTTTTACTGAATTTGTATCAGTTCCGACTTCCGCCATTAAAACTTAATCTGAATGTTGCCAGACGACAGACTATGTGAATTAAATAATTGTAATCGATTGAAAATATCGATATTTTACTAATCCGCCGACTAAAATGACCGGTGATAGGCTACAATAGCTTTTCTCCCGTCGTAATCTAGCTAACACTCTGATGTAACTGATTAGGCGCGAAGTACACGAAGGGCGGGCTTAATAAAAAAAAGTAGTAAATAAACTAAAAAAAATATTATCATTGTGTTTCGTGGTATTTCCTACCGTCAGAAATATGCCGCTACATTCATACCTAATTAATCTCTTTAAAAAAAACTTAGTACCACAGATATTATTGTGGAACGGTTAGTAGTTGGTACTCAGGTTAGTATTAGTAATTCCCATACATACCTAAATAGTTAATTGTTATATTATAATTATTTTCTTTTTAATTATGTAAATAATATTATTTATAACGAATCGATTTGGTAAATCGATTACTAAAATATTTAACATGGTCACACTTAAACAGATCTAACTGTCAAATCAATGCAATATGTTATTGTTAATATTGTTATGTTATAAGCATCAATGAAATTGTTTCGTGCTGGATGTTTTGGATCGTGTTGAATTTATTCCTCCGTATTTACTTGTTCGTTACAATTTGAAGCTGTCGAGTTGAGCGTTTACTTACGTTTCCCGGTTTCTCCAGTGGTTTTGTTTTGAGATATTAAACTCCTTTTTTAGTGAGACGTGAGCACATTGACGCTGAGCTTTGGACTCTTGTTTTAGTGATGTGACTGGCAAATTGACTCTATTTTAGTTTTTAAGTGAGTCTTGGACTCTTGTTTTACTCCTGAAAAATGTCTGCACCTGGTAGAGGTCGGGTAAACCGCCCTCTCTCTCGCCGATGTGTCAATTGTTCCCTACGTTTGGCGCCTAATCGTCGTACAACGTGAAATCGAAGTATTAGATAAACCAATACTTCTTATCCTTCTGAGATCCTGGGTAACACCTACACCGGTAAGTTTATAATATGTCATTTACAAGACTTATACGAACATTTAGGATGCCTGTACTTGGTCAATCCAGACTGTAAATCTCTATTAAGTATTTCCACTATAACAGAAATTAACGTTTTAGGCAGTGTAAGGTGATCTGTGAGAAAGCCTAGACCATTGCAATGAGCACATGAATAAATGTACGTATTTTCTATTTAGGAATTCACTAATTTATTTTTATTATCTTTTCAGATATTCTCTAATGACGTCCTGTGTGTTGAATGTTTTGTATTATTACAAAACCGGACATCATCAAGCACAACTCTACCCTTGTATCCCTTGCTTTTAGACATCTCAACATATGTTTTGCGTGTGGCATGTCAATTGCAAGTCGCAGAACTCATTGGGTCAGTCAAGACTGTCCTCCAAGGAACGTTATACTGAGATGGACACCAGCTCATCATGTAAGTGTTTTAATTGTGGCATTATAACAATGATTGAACTAATTGTCGCGGGTTCGATTCCCGCACGGAACAAATATTTGTACGACCTACAAGTATTTGTTTGTTGCTTGGGACTATATGGCGTTGTGTGAAATGCCAGGGATATTATATTATTATATTATATATCTTAATATATATAAATTACGTGTCACGAGGTTTGTCCGCGATGGACTCCTAAACTACTTAACCGATTTTAATCAAATTTGTACACCGTGTGCAGTTTGATCCAACTTGAAAGATAGGATAGAAAAAAAAAATATGACAAAAACGTTAGCCACAGCAACGCGTGGCCGGGTCAGCTAGTATTATATTATAATTGAACAAAAATAAATAGTATATAATATAATATAATATTTTCTTATTTTTAGATCTTGAATTTGGAACGAGTTTGTTATGCTTGTTGGGAAGCCGCATCGAGAGGAATACAGAGCCAGGCCGTTGGTGGCGTTAACAGACCCACAGTGGAGTCTGCGCCGGTGACTGATAACATCGTAGACATTGTGATTCCTGTACCACCTCCACTACCTCTGCCGGTTCGACCACCTCAGCAACAACAATTACCTCAAACATATTCAATAATTAATTCACTAAAGTACAAACGGGTTTTGGCAAGTTCACGACATTGCACGTTCCTTGGTTTTGCGAACACTGAACGTCTGTTAGTACCAAGCACTTTAAAGAAGTTTTGTTGTTACCTCATAAAGTATATATTCCCTTCACTGCAAGAATCTGCAGATATCATTTGCATAAGCATATGTTTTTTTTTTTACATAATTCTCACATATAATTGTAAATTCAACATTAATGATGTAACTAATATATTTGTAAAATATAATTTAAAAGAGTGTCCATGGAGTTTCTTGCCCGTTCTTCTCCATTGGTACCTACGCTTTGGAATGTGCAACTAGCTTCATATTTTCTGACTGACCGACTTCTTGATAATTCAAAA
This sequence comes from Gortyna flavago, assembly GCA_963669345.1. Classification (NCBI taxonomy): domain Eukaryota; kingdom Metazoa; phylum Arthropoda; class Insecta; order Lepidoptera; family Noctuidae; genus Gortyna; species Gortyna flavago. The sequence continues at coordinate 1,818,924 of OY770130.1, forward strand.
GTGCCTGTAAATGTTTTAATTGAAATAAATGCTTTGAGTTCGAGTTTGAGTTTGACTTTCCAAATCCTTCTGTTGCTCTCAGCATATTCTTAGTAAAACTCAGAACAGGTGATTACTGTCAACTCTTTTTAAAATGCCAAGATCCACTTTGAAAAGAAAAATGAATATATTGAGAAATTGTTTAAATGAACAGTGTTTCTCGACATTTAGGAATAAATCACACATCTATCCAAAATGTAGCATCACGGAATAGAATCATAGGTAGGTACCGGAGGGTTTTTTTGGGGATGCCAACATGGCCTCAAATGTTAAACCTGCCATTGTAATATGTGATGGCACATATTATGTTTATGTGCAAAGTAGCGGCAATTATAAATATCATATTATTTTAGATATAGTCTGCATAAAAGATCAAGATTATCATTAATCGAATTAAGAAGATTTGCTTTAGGATCTTACCAATTAAAACAGGCAAGATCCTATTATGGGGAGCATGTACGGGCGAAATAAGCAATGAACTAATAGAAGAAGATTTTCCCTTAATATTAGGTCAAAAGAATTATCTAGTTAAGGCCAAAATCGAGATATGTGAGTAGCAGGATTTATTACACACAATTAATGATAAGTAGAGAGCAACATATATATAATAATGAAGAGTAAGATTTATTTTCAATGTTCATATTGACACACATTGATAAATATGTTGCTGTGGTGACAATGGAAGGTTGCAAACCTTACCTTAAACCAGCAACATATTTACTGGATGACAAATTGTAATGAAATGCTATTTTGATAGATTTATTTACATTGGTCACATTGACACAGGTGCAACATTCCATTGTTACCACAGCCAAATATCAAGTGGTAGTTAAATTCTACGACTATAATTATTTTGTTAGATTAATTAATAATGTTCACGTTGACATACGTGTAACGTTCCATTGTTACCACAGCCAAATGTTTATTAACTTTGATGTAAGGATAAAGCTAAATTGTTCCTAGCACATTAAACGACGGGCAATAAAAAAGTTGCTAATCTCAACTAAGCTCTTTCTGTAATAGTAACAAAATATTTAGTTTCTCCGACAGGAAATTATCAACAAAGCATTTATTGTGACTTTGTTGACCCATTTTTTCCTGAGTGCATCTACGGACCAGCCGCGGCAAGCGTTGCTTAACCTGATCGATCGATCCGTGCGGCTGTTATTACTTAACCACAAGCCCCTCTAGAATTTAACGTCAGATATTTTTGCAAACAAAATGCCGACGTTTAGTGGAATGGCAGTAACATTATTTCTAATTGCTGGTCTTTTTCTCGCCTAGCTTTTAGTCGCGAATGTCTAGGCATTTAGCTCACAACGATTTATTGTTAATGTCTAAGACGTACGTTTTTCTGAGACAATTGTTTCCTTTGCGGATTTTTGGTGATTGTAAATTTTATTTTTTCTTCTGTAAAAATAAACCTTGAGCTAGACACTTACTTTGCAATAAACGTTTTGATTTTGAAAAATGACACCGTGTGTTTAAATTCTCATTTAACAAAAATGACCAATCAAAGATCTACATTTAAGTACATAGGTATTATGAATGCGACGGTCAAAAAGTCGTGGATCAAACGGAATGGGGAGATAAAGGAGGTAATTTCCAACAAAAAATTTTTCTACATCATGGCCATAATTCAATTGCCCTAAAAGTTATGAATATTTTAGGATACCGAGTTCTTTCACAATGTTATTTAAAAAAAAAGTGATATAAAACAGTAAAACAAACGATGTTTTATTAAAGCTAGATAATGTATCAGTACTACAAAAGTTCTATTGCGGCTCTGGGTACCTTTCAAGAGAAATTATGTTTTTTTTCCAAATATTTTTAAGAATTACCAAAGATAAAAAATAAAAAAAAATAAAAACACATAAAAACCGTTGGAAATGACCTCCTTTATCTCCCTATTTCATTTGATCCGCGACTTTTTGGTCACCCTATATAAATAATTAAGTCCTAAAATTAGTACACACTATGTATTTATTAGGCCTCTTTGTTTGAAAATGCTTTAACGATACGCTGATTATATATATATTATTTAGCACTTAGACCAATTACCTACTACATTGTGTTTGTCTTCATTGTTATCAAGGACACAGTCCCCTTGTGATAAGAGTACCTAGATAATTGTTATAAGTACCTATACTTATATATTTTCCATTGAAATGGTTTTCTTTTTAAGATATTTTCTCATAGATTTAGTATATAAGTACTAAAGATATGTTTTCACCGACTTTCAAGAACTGGGGAGGTAGTTAATTCGACGTGTGGACTGTAGATACATAACTATGTATGAATTTAGTACCGTTACGTGCATAAATATAGGTCCTCGTGACTGTATAAAACATGCACAGCACGATCGGCAATAATATCTGAATACATGATTCATCGATCAATATATGTCGTCAAGATGACGGCAAATATATGTGAACACTAGCTGCGCCCCGCAGTTTCACTCGCATCAGTGTCGATCCCATGGAAATATCGAGATAAAAAGTAGCCTATATGTTAATCCAGGGTGTCAACTACCTCCATACAATTTTTTATCAAAATTTATTCAGTCGTTTGAGCGTGAAGAAGTAACAAACATATAAACACACACACACAAACTTTCGCCTTTAGAATACTATAAAAATAAAATAGTAAGATTAGGATTTGTGGAACTTTTCCACTTGTATGTCACAAGTGGCAGCACAAATATGTGACATCGAAAGAAAACCAAAACCTTCTGACGAGCCAAACGACGCCAAATTATGGGATGCTGGATTGGCTTCAAAACATGTGAATCAACTGTATTTCTTAATGTTCTTCACGACACAGAACATGAAACTTTAAATAGCATCTATCACTTTTATACTCGTATCTAGACTCATGGTTGAATATCTAACATTTAACTATCAACCGTCCTACAAAAAACTCCAAAAAACAAACCGCCAAATATGCGCAAATATGTAAATATACGCCCTAAGAAAATAAAATCTACTTTAAAAAAAAAACGTTCAAATCACCAATCAGAATGAAACTAGATACATAAAGCATATTTAAAAGCTGTTAACGCAAGAATAGCGATTAGAGTAAGGAGCTCTACTTAATCCCGTACGCGAATGTAGAGCCACGTTCTATTTGATAAACTATTTGCTTTAACTAGAGCTGTAAAAAGGATGCCGATGTCGCTAGTAGAGTTTGAAGTCTAAAGGACTCTATAGTTTTAGTTGGGAATTAAAGTAGGTTTAAAGCACAAGGATTTGTAATAATGAGCAACTATGTTACCATTATTTTAATTGGTAACACTCTATTCGTACTGGGTATGGTGGGGTACAATCAACTCGGGGTGCGACGGGAATTTGTACTAGTGTCGTATATATGGTGAAACTCCTCCGAGGCATAGAGCACAACCCGAGAGTGATGCAGCGGTGACACTTGTCCGTACCCGACCGTTATGTATGGAGGCGACGGCCCCCGCCACTGCTGGTCTATATACTGATTGATATATTCTTGAGATGTATTTTGTGCTTTAATTTAAATTTTGTGTGTGTGACTTGGCTATCGCATTAAATTAAGATCAGTAATGATAGTTTTAAGGTATTTAGGTCAAGTAAAAAGAGGTACAGTGGTCGCCAAGTGGCAACTACCGCAACTGATGATAGGCGTTTTACTTTGTCTAAATTATTTAATCACCACTCTTCTCAAAATGGTGAAGGAATAGGTACATCGTGAGGAAACCGACATGCCCTAGAACCAAAATATTCGAAGACATGTGACATCCATCCAACCCGCACTGCTTCTCACAGCATGTCTCCCAGCAGTGGAAATATTATAAGCTGAATATGCAGGTCAAGTAACAAACAGACAACAACAAACAACATGTAAGTAGGTAATTCCTTTCAAGTTAATTTTCTAAATATTTCATTTCAATATTTGATTTGAATGTTTGTGTATTGTTTTATTGCGTATGCGTGATTTATATATAAATTTAAATTTAATTGGATTTAATGTAATGGACTTTGTCTGAAAATAAATCAAATTACGCAAATAGATGTTTCCTAAGCACATAGATAGATATATGTCACTCTTTCGTACGAATCCCTTCTGGATCTGTTTGTTCCGGCAGAGAATAGTCTGTCCGTGGGTGTCGTAAAGGATTGCAAACGCATAATGTGTAGGGGTAGGCTTTTTTTTTTTTTTTTCGATGGGAAATCATCAAATGACCCCTCCCGCTCTGGGTGGAGCGGAAGGGAGTGTCAGACTCTTACTGACTAAAACCCATCCGTGTTCCTTCCTTAGCCCTTTGTATTCCGGGGCAGCGGTTATCATTTTTAAGGCGCTGATACGCCCACGTAGTGGCAACTGGGAATTATAAGTTACCTAACGTCGCGTCGAGTTGAATACATTATTTATTTTTGCGTTAGCCTCGAATGTAATGAATATCCAGGGGGTGTACTCTCTAAGCACAAAGTCCGTAGTTTCGATCGAAGCTACGGGCATTCCTTACTCCGCATCACCTTCACATATACGATTAATTCCGGGCCCGAACTAAGAATGACTGACAACATTATTTGACAGCTGTCCTTACTCCTGATGTGTTTTTGCCCACCCGAAAAAGTTAATTAATTGGGAGTAGGGTTCATTCCGAAGTATCGAACTACATTTCGACAGGTCTGTATCTTCGTTGACTGACTTCGAGAGTAGGACCTTGACCTCCAGAATCTTCAAGTGCACTTTTTTAAACACAAAGAGGAAATAGGGAACTTGATGGTCAAAGCGTGGCAAGTATACCCACCGCGAGCAAGATATCTTGAGTTCGAAACCTACGCATTGCACTTTGAATGAGAATTAAATTAATTAAGCATTATTGTTTTAAAAGAATACTAGTAAAATTCAAACCCCCTTTGATAGTACCTGTTTAACTCTTTGCATGTCGAGCGTACAACATGTGTACCGATAACAATAAAATTTCTATTGTGTCTGCTAATTAGACGCGCGACGACGGGTTAAAAGACATCAATTACTAAAAATTGATTTTAATTAGCATAAATGTAATGTGCATAAAGTTTCACCATACGTGATACATACAATGATACACAAAGGAAAAAAAAGCGAAATAATTCTATACATTTATATCATTCATATGTTAGCTTCTTGTCCTACTCACCCCCAAAGGAACGTTATAAAAGCGAATCATAATGAATCGTAATGTTATTCCCACGTAAACGTCGGACGAATAACAAACGTGTATGTTTTTACAGCGCATTCATTTATTACAATTGTTCTTAGGGCCAGTTCACATTGTTTCGTTACTGTACGAGTTTCTGTTGTTCTAGTACGTTTTGAAATAGATGAGAAAGGAAAAACACATCCTACTTCAATTCTACGTGGGTCTAGGCAGATATTACGAAACGAATGTACAACATTGACATTAATTCAGTCCTATAAGGGGACCAACCCGCATTGGGCCTGCGTGGTGAATTACGGCCCACTCCCACTTACCGAGAGGAGGCCTGTTTCCCAGCAGAGAACATTATGCTTATGTTATGCTATATGGAGACCAACCAATAATTGCTGATTGTAATGGTAAAACACCTTCATTATGTAAATATACGTTCTAAATAATTTCAAAGATTCAGTAAGAATTATTTATGTACTTCTCAAAGATTAAGCTTGTTGCGTAGGTAAGAAAAATAGAAAAACCTTGCAACTTTTGAAAAACAATTGCGATTGTGACTTGTTCTCCCACATGCGCATGCATATAACAAGCCCTTGACAAACATAACTCTGAATATGAACAGTTGGTACAAAAAACAACAGGAATAGCTCACAAACAATGTTTTCGTTGAACACATTTCATCTTCGTTCACCCCGAATATTTTCAGCCTCGCAACGAATTTGTGTCAATACTCCTTTATTGTTTTTCTGTATTTTAAGTATGTCGCTGCGTTTTTATGCGGTTTCGTGCGATTTTTTTGGTATGAATTTCGGAATGTGTGTGAATTCGATTTTAGTAAAAGTATTTATTTTTTTACGTAGGCATACGTGCAGGCATGTAGGTATTTAGAACATAAAGGTCACCTAAGCTTCAATTCAGTATGTAAATAGCTGACCAGTTTTTATATATCGAAGTCCCACTGAGCATTGGAAATAAATTTAAACTAAACAGTTTTTAGGTACGGGTTTTCGGAAGCCAGAAAAACTCACACATGGCCGTACTCTAAAATGTTGGTATTACCTTTTATGTTGTCTTCATCACAGACAATTTAGCTCATCATCATCATCATCAGCAGCCTATAGCTAGTCCACTGCTGGACATAGGCCTCTCCTATTGCATGCTATTCAACTCGATTTTCGGCAACTCTCATCCAGCTGACATCTAAAGACAATTTCGTTGACACACTACATTATTCGTAAATTCATTTCATATGTGAGTCTTTGCCGCGTAATTAATCAACCTAAGCTAATTAGGTAGTAAATATTCAATCCACATTCTTATATGATTCTTTAACCTTGTTTTGTTTTAAATACATGTACATAATATTATTTTAAGTCTGTTAGCTTTAAATACATTATGTAAAAATTATCTTGTTTGAAAATAAAATCCTCACGACAAATCACTTTAACTAATTCACATAAAAGAAACATGAAACAAGCCTGAAAAAAAACCCCGAAAACAAAAAAAATAACAATTCAATTGAAGCAAATTCCAAATACAGATATCTAACATCGATTACGAACCAATGAGCAACTGAAAACAGAAAAATGTTCAAGTAACTATTATAGTAACATCAGGTTAATGGACTGAAACAATCCATCATACTGGCACTAAAAATCCATTGATGGATATAATAATATGAAGTTCCAGCCAACTACTATGAAATAATTAACATCACGACTGTTTCGACCATTCGACGATGGTATAGGCACATTTCGCCAGTTATATTTACTGCCATGCGAGCCATAAACTGGGCGCAAATCTACTATGAAAATATGTTTATTGCTATGAAAGAGCTACAAAGGTTTTGGGTACCCAATGACCACTAGAGTCTATGTATATTTAGTTATCTAATGCATACGAGTTCTTGAATCGTGGCATATTTATGAAAAGAGAGGACGCCTTCTCTATTCTATTCATGCTTAGGCATTATGATGAAAGACAAAAATCAGGGAAGGTGGAGCCTTAATACCTACACTAGTTTTCGAGGAACAGTCTAAAAAAATTAGGATTGTCTACAAAACAATAAATCTTACATAGGTAGGTACTTACAAACGATTGATGTCAATACACGAACATAATTATTAGAAAAGGACCTATAACAAGAAGGTAAAAACAAACAACTTTGCTAGTGCCTTCAGTAAATAATGTAACTAACACCTTAAACCATAAATCGATAATTCACAAACTCACTCACATAAATTAAAAGGGTTTCAAAAACAAACAGCGCACCACATCACTAGAATTACGTCACACCTCCGGCGTTTATCAAAGCGGGCCGCAACGAATTTCAATTGTAATCAAATATGGCGCCCGCTCTGGGTAAACAAGATAAAACGGTGTAAACGTGTGCTTTGACAAGCTTGCGGCTTCCTTGTGTGTTGCGTGGGGATATTCATACTTGGGATTTAGAGGGTAGGCAGAGTTTAAACTTGAACTTTATGGGTACTTTAACATTGAATTAAACTAAGGCTGAGTTGGACATCATTGGTTAGAAAGTTAGCAGTTAGGTTGCGGTCACGCTAGAGTGCATAGGCAGCTGCCGAATGTAATAATAACACCTTTTGCATGCGGATGCGTGTTTTTGTTATTTGTGATAAAATTTCTACGCTACCAAAGGCTTTTATTTTGGTATACCTAATATCATACCACCGCGGCTATATTCCCTGAAGGGTTAATAATAGAATAATACCAGGATATTATTGTCCCACTGAAGGGCAAACGTCTCTTCTAAAAAAGAGAAGGCACGAGCATTGATCAGCACGCTTGCTCATGACGAGTTGGCGATTTAAAACTGTAAGCGTCAAAAATCCACTACAGCTGTCGACTGACTGTCCTTTGTTTGTCATAATAGGTATATGCTAGGTGTGAACACGGTCAGTGCCACTGCTGAAAATGGTTTTCATAATGCTTGAGCTTCCAATTGAAATAATCACCACATCTGTTAGAGAGATTACAGTTATTAGCACAGGTATATATTTGTAAGTGTTTTCTGTTGCAATATACGACGAGACAATTAATCTTATCCATAGTCTTCCACAAAATCAACGAGAAGGATATTAATCGCGTTACCTTCTTCTCGGAAAAATAGTACAATGTATGTATATAGAGTGGTTAAAATGGGTAATAGAGACTTACCAATACTTTACATACCGTCAAACGGGGCGAATAGGGATGCAGGAGTGAATCGGGACGAAACTTTCAAAGGGATTTTAACACTGAAATAATAAAGTTTTTTGCCAAAAAGGACTGCAATGTGTTTACTGTATTGTAATTAACGATTTAACCCTTGTTGGCAACAAACTAGATTATTTCAACGTTAAAATCCATATTAACGTTTCGTCCCGATTCACCCCTGAATCCTTATTCACCCCGTTGGTACAAACACAACATTTTCTTTCAATCTTTAACAAAATATTAACTGAAAGACCTCACAATATCGTACTCTAATCCATAGTATAAAGCATATTGTTACATTATTTGAAGAAAGAGCCTATTTTATGGAACGACCCATTGTTAGTCTAATGCATCTTATTATGGACTGAACAATCTATAGGTTTTCCATTAGCTGGTTACAAACCCGCATTATGGGGTTAGAAGGGAACGAACTTTACTTTGATATTTTTTTCTTATAAAAGCATTTGTTTGGTTGGTGCTGATAGTAAAAAATTGTCTAGGTGTGGTGGAGGCATACAGCTACACTTCTTTCTGCCTTTGTGAATGGTGAATAATAATCATGACTAGGTTTAGGTATTTTATTATTTATTATTATTTATTTATTAACTCATGATCACTATCATTACATCATCATCTTTCATTATTATCTTATCATTACTATAATTTTTTTTTTGTTCTTTTCATGTCAGCAAAGAATGATCGCCAAGCTTTATACCCAGCGTTGTTATTGAGTTAATTTTCTATAGGTCGTTCAATCACGGCGCTATTCTGTACGATATTTTACACGTAAACTAATTTTATAAAGATAAAATATTTGATTGTTTGTCTGTTTGTTTGCTACGCTTTTGCACGCTAAAACGGCTGAACGGATTTGGATGAAATTTGGCACGTGGGTAGACAATGACCTGGATTAGGACATAGGATACTTTTTGTCTCGATATTCCCACGGTATCGAGACTTATGCGGGTGAAACCGCGGGACGCAGCTAGTTAGTTAATAAAAGGATCACACGTCAATTTACCGGCCTGCAGTGCGATTCTGTAACCATCTCACCGTGAAAACTTAGGTGAAGTGAGCGTGGAGTGAGCTATCATTAGTGTAAATCCCTATAGCAGCAGATGGAATGACAGCTTACTCCACGCAAGTTTTCACGGTGAGATTTTTACAGAATCGACATGTAGTTCATACGTTAAAGCAAATGCCGTATGAAACTACCAGTGATTCCAAAATTCAACAGTAAACAATCCTATGGTTAAACGAGATGTGAACGTGCGCTTACCTTTAACTGTGCTCATGTGCGAGTTAAACATAATACATCTTAAATTTTTAGCATGTATTTCAAGTTTAGTGTATAAATCAATCAGTATTGCCACTTCGTGACTTACAGTTACTGCCAAAAAACACAAAACCAGAAGAAAATTCATAGCATACCTTCACAAGTCCAAACATTAACTTATTTACCGCCATCTTTATAAACGGTTTACCAACTTAACATAATTAAGTGATTCTTCTCCAAACACAATGCCACTGCTTTACATACTAAGCGTTGTCGGCGCATATTTTTAAAGAAACCTTTTACCCAGTGACGTGGCCACTGGGTAAAAGTCACACGCTCAAGCGCCACGCGTCTTGCGACAGCGACTGCGGAGAAAACAAATGAAAGAATTTGACACCAGTATAATTGCGTAATGGCATTTTGGGAGTTCAACAACATTCATACGTTGCTAAGCGGACAGATTTTTGAAATATATTGAGCAATGGATAAGCAAAATTCTTCAAAATCATTCAGATTGTGATTGAAAGTGTGTACAAGTCGAGTGCGCGAAGCGTCTTGAAGAGCGATGAACATAAACAATTGACTCGCTTGACTCTAATCGCAAGTCGCATCGCTCGAGGTCGTGAACTGGGCCTTAGGCCGTCTTCATTGGACCCTTAAAATGCATAATTATCTTTTTACGGAGATGTTTCCACATTTATTCATGGGGCTATGTTGTGGGTAATGTCTAATTTATGACTTGATCTTACCTTGCGACCTCAGGCCGATCCACCTTGGGGTGAGGTTAGAGTGTAAGCTATAGCTATGCGTGATGATTATAAGAGATAATGTAATGAGTTTTTCATTCTTATTATTTGTTTTTCTCTGTAAATAGTAGTACAAATACTTTTACACGTCATTAAGGTTATTGTAGAGGTATTTTCCATAAAATGGGACTAAATTCGTGCTGATTTATTCCAGTGTCTACGTAACTATTCGTTTTGTTTCTAATTGAATAGTTTTTAGTGTTACCTATGTAACGTGGCACTTAACGTTGTAAAATAATGTTACTAGGCACTTAGTAAAAAAATACTCGACACTCATCTCTTGCAGATTTGATAGCATATCTCAACATATCTTGCAGTGTGACATCAACAGAAACTCGACCTTGTAGCTGGAAAGCATTTCAACGAGAGCTCATTTTGTATTCATAATGAGGTCTCCTTGAAATAATATGATTTAGGGCTGATTTTTCCATCGCCCGATAACTTTTATTCGAGGAATAAAATTGACGTTTGACAGTTTTTGTATGAAATACCTAAATGTCAAAATTTGAGGGGCCCGTGGCTAATAATAATAGCCGCACAGGTCGATCGATCAGGTTAAGCTACGCTTGCCGCGGTTGGTCTGTGGATGGGTGACCATCTTTACATATCGAGACCCCTCCGTGCCTCGGAAAGCACGTTAAGCCGTTGGTCCCGGCTGTCATTCGTGGATCTTTGACAGTCGTTACGGGTAGTCAGAAGCCCGAAAGTCTGACAACCAGTCTTACCAAGGGGTATCGTATTACCCAGTAACTGGGTTGTGGAGGTCAGATAGGCAGTCGCTTCATGTAAAATACTGGTATTCAGCTGCATCCGGTTAGACTGGAAGCCGACCCCAACATAGTTGGGAAAAGGCTAGGCAGATGATGATGACCTAAATGTCAAAATTTAAAAATTATTCCTCGAATAAAGTTATCAGATGATTGGAAAGTCAGCCCTTAAGAATATAATATTGTTCAACTACGACTAGATTACATGGCTAGGTAATAATATATATAAAGTACAAGCATAAAGTTTGTAGTTAGTGGGTGCCGTAATATTCTTCTAGATAGGTTGCGAAATAGCCTGTGTTTAGGAGAAACATTGACAATAAATAGTACGTGTGGAATATGTATGGTAGATATATAGTAATCATTACAGCAAGCTACAAAATTAGTGACCAATAAGGGTTATTAAATAACAAAAAAAAAAACTAAAATTCGTGATTCGGAAAAGATTTTATAAAAAAAAAATTGTATATTGGAGTGGTAAGTATTTTGTTAGTGTGGTGAGTCTTTCGTTAGTTTATAAATAGTGCATTATTAAAATTAACGTCATGTCATCGCGGTTGCTCGGGACTAAGTAGGTACTCGTATTCCGGAAGCAAAACATCTGATATTAATTGAACACATTAAAATGATTGAACAATTACTAGATTAACAATTTACTATTAATTGCCATGTAATTCTCTTTATCTGCGTTCCTATCGCAGGTATGCTGGAAGAGATTTCTGTAGAAATTAGCATCATCTGTGTACCTATTTTTCTGTGTCTTTTCTTGTCTGTTTATACAATCATAAATCTTTGTGCACATAAATGGTTAAATATTAAAAAATTACTTTGAAATAAATCTAAAGGAGTCTATTTACTAAATTACACTGTAATCAAAATTTTTGTCTTTCTTTAATCGTAAAGTTTTTAAATTGAAAATTATTAATAAATGTTACCTTGACTAAATACTTGACCTCTAGACAGGCTGGGGTGAGAATAACGTAATAATAATCTGAGTCTAGATATTTTTAACAACATTTTGATCTAAGACTGCGGGATGATGTATAGGAGTCTTAACGAAACGCTAAAAAAAGTGTTATGAATTTGAAATGGAAATGCGGTGGTCGTTTCTTCATAGAAACGCTCTCGCCTGTTTTCTTTCTGGTTAATTACCATAAAGCAATATTTTTTTACAGAATAATAAATTAAATATTAACTACTTGTATGTCCCTATGTTTTCCTTTTTGATGATACATTATTTTTATAAGCACTAGAACCCTAAAAAAATGCCAATTTAAACCGCTGTCAACGGAGGCCTAGTGTACAAATTTGACAACTATTAATGACTAAAGAAAAACATAGGGACACAGTATATATCCTTCTTATTCAGTTTATGAAACATCTTTTAGATTGGTCACATATTGGAGGAGGATATAGGCGAGAGCCAAACCTCGAATTATGACTTTTTACTTAGGCTTTAAAAGACAGGACAGAATTTGGAGCACCACACTGCGTTCCAAAACGGGTATCTGGATGTTTAGGAAAGAAGGCTGCTAGGCTCAAATGGGATTAGGCGGGTTACATCAGCCGCATGCACGTTGACCGCTGGCCAAAAATCTCTACACAATGGGTGCCTGAAGATGGACGGCACCGCCGAGGCCGGCCGAGAAAGAGATGGCGAGATGACCTGGACGCGTACCGCGAGGGCTAGTTCGAGGTGGCGTGGGAAAAGTGTTCCTGGAAGGATTTGGGTGAGGCCTTTGCCCAGCAGTGGGACAGTACAGGCTAAAAAAAAATCATATTTTTTAATTACAATGTGGGCTTTTATAATATCTAACGTGACGATATTAACGTGGACGTCCACGGCCATAAATAAATTCATCACAACTACGGATTCCTTCATTGTGTGTGGTCGGACACGCACTTGGCCGGTTTTTTTTTATAATTTCTAAGCTAACACAGGCTGCACTGTGCCACTGGCTTATTTGTTTTATTTGCTCAGCGTTACCTAAACTGTGTTTATTTAAAACCCAATCTTAATGTTTACAAAACATCATCATTCTCTTGCCGTAAACCCAATTTATATAGGGTCGGCGCAACATGTCGTTTTATTCCATACTTCTCCATTAGTCGTCTTCTCGGTAGTCACCCTCTTTCTAACCATATCAGCATTCACACAGTCCGTCCATCGTATCTTTGATCTTCCCCTAATCTTGTAGCCATCGACAAATTTATTCACTTTTACAAAGCAAGGTACGATAAATAAATCTATTTGCAGTATCTTAAACCGTCACGATATCAAGTGGCCCTTTTAAAAACTCACAAAACGACATAAGGGTGCATGAAAAGACACATTTGGCATTCAGTTGGTTAGCACCGGTCGGGCCCAGATTTTATCGAGTCGCCCCACCTCCCTCCCTCCCTATCTCAACCCCACTTATGAATGATTGATTTATATAACGATTTATGTGTGTTTGTGGTAGTACATGAATGTGTGTGGGATTATAAGATTGCTTAGGACTGTTTAGATATTGTTGCGATTGCTCAAGCATGAAACTTCATTTAAATCATCTGCCTAGCCCAACTATGTTGGGGTCGGCTCCCAGTTTAACCGGACGCAGCTGAATACTTTACATGAAGCGACTGCGCTGACCTCCTCACACCGCCCGACCCTTGCTCGACAAGCCAGCCCGCGAGGCTGAGCAAGTAGCTTTAAACTCCCAAAATAATAATAACCAGACCCAGCCTGACCATTGCTGCCCTCCCCTCAATGACTCACTAAGCCGAGGCCCGAACCCCACAGGGGGTGCCCTTAGTGTAGCTCATTTAATTCAATATCCTTAGTTTGTAAGCCCTGGCTGGGGGCCTTAAAGTAATTTTTGGCCACCACAGGATAGTCCGGTTAAGCAGTAAGGCAACCTTAGCGAGTTGCAACTGCGAGTGGTCATACCACAAAAAAAAAAAGCTGACCTCCTCAACCCAGGTACTAGGTAATACGATACCCCTTGGTAAGACTGGTTGTCGGACTTTCGGGCTTCCGACTACCCGTAACTGACCAAACTCAAACAAAATGTAAAGAAGTCAAATCAAAGTACTGTCGACACAAAAACAAGAGGAAGACCAAATGCAGAGACTACTGTGTGTGAGGGTTATGTCTCTTTCCCAATATGTTCTTCTATTTATGAAGTGGTTAGATAATCTTTTCCATTAATAACACGTTCATGTCCAACACTACTCGCAGTATCTACTTTATTATAACAAGGTGCCAAGCGACACTTACATACAAATACGTTCAAGTCGCGGCTTCCTTAATATAAATCCCATTAACTTATGGCCACGCAATGCGACTGCAGTCGTGTGAAATCATTTCGTTATCATTTTGTGTCGTAATATCAACACCATTTATGTTTGGCTCTTAGATTTTAGCTTGATTGAACACCTAAAATGACAGTACATTAGGGAGATATGAAAATAATTTTATGTAAGTATTTGGAATCACATAACATAAGCCCTTCTTCCCAAGGGGGGTAGCAGAAACTACAGAACGCCACCTGCAACGATCCTTAATTAGGTTTATGATTGGTCATGATATGTAAATTTTAAGCCGGATTCACATTACTGTGGTATGTCCTGTCGTGACGAGTTCTGATGCAGTTTTATCCAATTTTTTTATAATTTAAATAAGCTTGTGCCCGCGTGAAATTTGTTATTTTATAATTGGATCTGTAAGTTCTGAAGATTTACCTCCTAAATACAAACTCACAAATTTTACCTAATATACATGGTCGTAGATATGAACCACCGCATTGCCATAGGATCTAATCTAATCTAACTAGCATGTACAGTCCCACTGCAGGGCAAAGGCGTTCCTTTCCCTTTTCCACACAATTCTGTCTTTTGCGAGTGCCGGTCAGTCCTTACAATAGGGGTCAAGCTCGTCCCGCCATCTTCGTTTCGGCCTGGCACGATGGCGTCGTGCGTTTAGTGGGACCCAATCGGTGGTTCTCTTAGATCAATTGTCTTCTGACATGCGGCAAACATGTCCGGCCCAGTCTCACTTAAGTTTAGCGGCTTTCTGGGTAACGTCTGTTATCTTGGTTTTATATCCTGAAATAATAGTTTGTGTTGTAAAACTTGTTGTGATAAGATGGCCTCCTGAGCAGATTCTTATGATTTGCCAAATCTGCATCAGGACACGACCCGTCAGCCTAGTGTGAATCTCGCTTTATGGTGGCCTGAAAGTGTATTAGTGTTCATACAAACGAGCAGCACGACGACGACTGCAGTTCGCTTTGCCATTAGCACACTTAACTCAAAGATAAAATGTTGATAATAATAATAATAATAATTAAATATACTACTACTAGACTTAGCACACGGGGTTGTTGACATGTGGAATGTGAGCTCGGCTGTCATTGTCCCGATTGTCGTATCGGCCAATGGCCTGATGGCCGAAAGCCTCGATCAACATCTATCGAGGCTCTCGTTAGGCGGTTGGATCAAGGGCCTGATTCAGAAGGCAGTACTCCTCGATACGGCTCGCATTGTGAGGAGGTTCCTGTCTCTGGAGACCTAACCACCGGTAGCTTGGACCCTGCTCCCGACACCGGCGTATCCCTATTTTTTTTTATATTTTTAAATGTTTTTTTTATACATATTTTTATATTTTAAGAAGTATTTAAAAATGTAAAAAAAAATTGATATATAAATAAATAAAAGAATAATAATAATATCCTTGGACTTTTCACACAACGCCATTTAGTCCCAAGCTAAGCAACCTAATGCTTGTGTTATGGTAACGAGATGGCTGATAAACTACTTATATACTTTTTTTTTTTGTAAATACATACATATTATAGATAAAACACCCAGACCCGGAACAAATACTTGTAGGTCGTACAAATATTTGTTCCGTGCGGGAATTGAACCCGCGACATTCTGCGCAGCAGTCAATCGCTCACCCACTGCGCCAACCGTGTCGTCAAATGCTTTTTGCCTCGACTAATGCAGTTTGAGGGGCTCCTTTAAACATTAATTCTATATAAAATGTTAAATCACTACTCAGAACCATATTGCTCAGTGTGTGTACCGTGTGGTCTTTTCCCACGCCCCAGCGACCACTGAATGATTGATTCTACCATTTTTTTTTTGTATGTAGTCTTGCAATTTTGATTACGTAAGTACATAGTTGCGTCTCTATAGTCCAACTGGTATCTAAGCAAAATAAAGCAAAAATGTTGTCCAATCTGTTTTGTTAAATTGAGTAAATGTATGTATATGATCGTTTTGATCATAAAGCATAAATTCATGGAGTTTAGCATAACCATCCATTTGGAAAGTTTCTTTTGCGTACAATGAAATGTTTTACATTCCCTTACCTCACTAACAGTTACACAAACACTATTTATTCAGAATCAACGACGTATCACATGAACAACGACTTTCCAAGTACACATTGTTAATTCATCAAAATCCACCAACCCAAACACGACCTTAACTCCTCCACGTAAAAATCAAAATCATTAATCAAACATAGCCTATTAGGTCCGAAAAGGGAAAGAAAGCGCGAATAACAACATTGTTATCGCTAATAAGTCATCGTTAGCCATAAACGGTGTTCTTTTGACCCGACATTAATGGGTAGGAAGTGGAAAATAGTCCTTTTGTCCCATTAATAAAGTCCATTGTTGTGTGACCTAATTTCTATAGAGCATATAAAATACGTTGTCTGTGGTACAAGGAAGTATTCTTGATAATTCAAGTTAATTCTATTAGGGCTGTTTGTTTGTGAAGATGTGTATCGTTGGGGCATTTCATGTTTTAGAATTTTCATACTTTTATTCTCCATTTTTCTCTTGATAGCTGTTATTTTGGGGAGAAAGGGCCTTTAAACTGTGTGTTTATATTATAATAAGCATTACGATCAAAAGTGTACCTACAATGTAAATGACAGTAGAATTGACTTGTCTAAATTTGATATTGCAGAAAGCCCTTAGTTCAAGAGTTCCTCACCTTGTCCCACTCAATATCTTGACCTATTTTCAAGCTGTAATCCTTATAAATAAGGTCATTTCAGATTTACACTGGCAAGAAAAGGTTCAGAAATATTTATGTTCTGTGTAAAACTTGAAATAACCTGTCGCTAAGAAAATAAAAAAAAAAACTAGACAAGCATAAACATCACTAAGAATACTACTAGTGCCAGTGTAAAACATAGATCAAACGTTGTAAAATCTAAAGGTAACTTCGTAAAGATAGTTCGCAATCACAAGTCACGCCACAACCCGAGAACGTAATTTGAAATAGAAATCTTTAATGTGACGAGTTCAGCCACATTCGTTTTTTATCAAAATGATGGATCGCTTCAAACCGCTGAATCATCTATCTAATAACTGTCATAATGCTATTAAATACCAACGTTAAAAAATAACTAAAAAGCTTGATAAATACTGCATTTTCGTACTGTTTCTGCAAAATATGATAAATGGGAGCAGCCATCATTTGTCAAGCGTGATGGTTTCCATAAACTTTGAAGTAAATATGTCATTTAAAGGCAGATTTCGTGGAAAGTATTTGCTGCTGAAGGGTTATAAATACGTCGAATTTATTAATGCTTCTAAAGCGCTTTGAATTGCTTTGGAAATACGTATTTATTATGAGTTCTTTTTAAACGTATTTTAATTGGTTCTTAACCTAAGTGCTATGATTAATATATAATTTGATACTGTCGTTGGAGATATAATTATGTATTACTTACGTCGATTCGAATCTAACCTAATATAATAAACTTTTGACATCGAATCATATTGATTACAATGAAACAATGTACTAATCATGCACATGTGCTTTTAATTAAGTTAGCTCATAGAGATTCCATTACCGTTTATACTAGTGTTGTCGATCTCCAGTGATGTTCCTACTTACTAAAGATACTACAAAATAAATAGTTTAGAAAAGGAGGCTTGATGCGAATGTCGGGCTGTGTGATGCTAGTTGAAGAAACCATGGGCGTATTTGGTGCTGGTTGTGAATGACGGTGACTATGGTTATGTGTGTAATCATGTCCTGAATGACCATGATCATGCCCATTTTCAATCCCGATTAATCTTTCTGAATTGATGCAAATCGAAAACCTAGAACAAACTGTTCGCCAAAACTCAACGAGCAAGCGTGGTGATCAATGCTCGTTCCTTTTATGTAAAACAAAAGCCATGTGTTGTGACAACCACCGGTTGATGTAGTTATTTTAATCAGCTTGTTTAGCAGATAGATTAAATATCACCACATAATATCCTTGTTCATCTGAAACGTTGTGCAGGTGTACCTATAGTACGCACGGCTACACAACAAGCTATACGTAACCAGTATAAGCCGGCTTCTGAATGTACGAAAAACTTATACAATGCGAGGTCAGCTGAAATTGGAAATATAATAGCTTGATGTGTTACCGTGTGTACGCCTACATTTCGCCACTTATGCTAAGTCGCATGTAATAAGGGGTGAGCCTATTTCCATCAACCGGGCACGAAGCCAGGCTCCGGGCAGCTACTTCTAAATTCCTGATAGAACAACCCAATAACACTTTTCCCGAATTACCAAGAACCTAAGGACCTTATTAGTATTAACATAGTAGTACTAAATATCAGTATTAACTTAATAGTTGTTTGAGGGGCTCGGGGCTAAATAATAACAGCCCCACAGGTCGATCGATCAGGCGCGGTTGGTCTGTGGATGGGTGACCATCTTTACATACCGAGACACGGAGCGTCTCGGAAAGCACGTTAAGCCGTTGGTCCCGGCTGTCATTCGTGGATCTTTGATCGTTGTTATGGGTAACCAGAAGCCCGAAAGTCTGACAACCAGTCTTACCAAGGGTATCGTATTACCCAGTGACTGGGTTGTGGTCAGATAGGCAGTCGCTCCATGTAAAATACTGGTATTCAGCTGGATCCGGTTAGACTGGAAGCTGACCCCAACATAGTTGGGAAAAGGCTAGGCAGAATCATGATGATTAACCTAATAGTTACTTTTGTGTAAATTATGAGATAGTTAATCGAGTGTCATGCCGGTGAGTGCTATTCCAAGAATGTAGGTCGCCGCCTGTGTCATGATATGTCATACGATTTACGTAAGACATTCCCTCGTTTTAACGTTTACAAGTCGTGTTGAGATTCAGAAAACACGTGTTATAGATACATATCTATGACAGGTGACTCAAAGCACATGCTTTGAATAAGACTTGTAATTTATTGAAAAGTAGGTCAGTTCACGTTGCTTACTAAATATATTAGCAATAAAGTGTTTAACAACGATTCGGAGCACTTTTTCCATTAATACCTGAGGTATTATTTTACAAACTAGAATCTTTTAAAACGTTTATTCTAAAAACGATTCTAAATAGTCAAATTCAAACAAAAAACATTAATTTATATCAAATCTCAACACCTCAAGGTCAACGCCATTACTTCCACCATTTTTCTTCAAAAGGAATCGCGACTAAAGACCTATTCACTATTTGGCACAAGCAACTTACAGACGATCATTCAAAACTTGTCAAACTTTTACATAACAACATGTATTTTTCAATTCAGCGAGTTCCCTAATGCGAATCTCATAAGAGTGGCACAAATGTAGCTGACGCGGCGAAAAAATGTATTTTAGATCGCGTTGCTGACTGTAATTCATATCTAAACGATCGTGTTGGCTTGACATATATGCTTGTGTTTGTATTTGACTTCATTTGAATGTAAATGTAGCGTTAATTTTTACTTTCCCGGTTTTTTTTTGTGGACATCTAAAAGTGGTGTTAGGTTATTAAATAAATGAAGAGGTTGTTAAAAAAAAACTGTGAATAAAAAAGGATACACGAATATTTTTTGCTAAAAAATCTAGAATTTCGGCACACACTACACCACTGCGTAGATAATTGAGCAAGATAATATTATCCTACAATATTCAGGTTCAGGACATGAAGTTCAAACGTAAGACACATTATATAAAACTGATATCAGCACCTAACTTATTACATTAATAAATTATTACTGAGACCTTGCTCAGTAATAATTTATAAAGCATGACCCGAACATGTTTTAACAAAGGCATATTAATTTGGAAACCGTGTTGTTACAAGAACTGCGCCAAGTTCGGTGAGTAATTTCAAAGTCTGGAACCGTTTCTTACATCGTAGAATCCTTAACTCTAATTAAATGAAGGCTTGTTTTTCTCAACAAGTTCTGTCAAGTGAGTTTGATAGTCTGTAGCCCGCCTTAGAGGACCCAGAGTTGTAAAACTTTGCGAAACAAAGGCCCGCGATCATTTGTCATGTTTTTGTTCAGGAGACTTAAATTAGATGCCTCGTAATGAAAAGAGTATTTTTGTGTAATAGCACTAAATAATTTGGGGTTAATGCAGTCACCGCTTTTTATACTGAAAAACTTCGTAATTAATTATTTGGAAGGTTTATTAAAAGTTGGCTGTAAATTCGAAGACTCATTGGCTAGCTAGTGGCTATCAGGCGGGTTTGTGGTTTGTAATTAAGAGGGGAGGATTGTTTCATTTTAAATGCTAAAACAATTAAAATTTTAATTTAGTACAGCGTCGAGTATCAGAAAATACTTTTGCTGTGTAAACAAAGTTGTACATTTTAGTTTCGTGTGACTCGTAGCGTTTTCGTAGCCGTGCTACGAGCTACGCTAATAGCGTAGACGTTTCGTAGCGTCATTGCAGGTCAGGCGTTACAAATGATAGAATATTCTTAAAGCCATGAGCCTTACAAACTGTGTAACATAAAAATGTTACACATTTTCTACCACATATTTTAGACTGTCAAAATTACCTATCGATATGATAAATATTATTATTTGCCATGCCAAGTTTTTTTTTTTTTGGGATAACAAACAATCGTACATTGTATACCTAATTATATCTAGATATACCGCATGCTATCAGTAAATGTACAATCCACTACGTATCCTTACGTTACTTGCTTATATTACATACAGTTTTGGTAAAATAAAATAAAATCAATATAATTTTTTATAAAAACAATACAATGGTTTCGTTATATTAAAATCCAATAGTTAATAGAATATTTATTTGCGTAAAACATGGTATATAAGGGTGTTAAATACACATTGAGGCACAAATACGTTTAGCTATGATAAAACATAGCATGCAAAATTTTAAAGCAAGTTATGCATCAAAATCGTATTTTTTTTTAATTAAAAAAAACATTAACATTTTTTATCTATAAATTCTTTTAAACTTTAAAAACTACACTCGAGTAACCACTTATGAAATTTAATAATAATTAAAATATATTTAAGAACATATTAATGAAACCTCAGCTGGGCTTATAATAGTGCTCTTAAATCTTCCACAGTACTTCCCACTGAGCGTCGCCAAGCCGTTTAAATATTAATTCATTTCCCCATTCATATGAATCGGAGGCAAGACGTTTAGTTACAAGAAAAATCGTCGGTAAAGCGAAATGGTTCGTCAAATAGCTCAATCAACTTTGTACTATGATGTTAATGTTTCCCTTTGATGTTTCGGTTTGAATTAATGGGCCTTTCGTACAATATTTATTATGATCGTTTATGCATGAGAACATAGGGTGTTACGCTGTACCTATGGCGGATGTTTTTGAGGGTTGATTATTTTAAGAGATATTTTAAGAGAAACATTTTTGTCAGGGTATTTTTTTCAACTGGGTTGTGGAGGTCAGATAGGCAGTCGCTCCATGTAAAATACTGGTATTCAGCTGCATCCGGTTAGACTGGAAGCCGACCCCAACATAGTTGGGAAAAGGCTAGGCAGATGATGATGACACCCTGTACGCTATATGGAGAACTCTTTGCCTTGCAATATAATATTATCCAATACACCTATGTGTAATATTATCCTATGTACGAGTATCATATATATTGAATAATGTCGTCCTTTGAAACAGCCATCTTCTCTACTAAACTGATTAACCTCTTCATTATGATAGTTGTCATTGAGTACTATTATAGGCAATTACTATTACAAAGGGACTAATTTGTTAAGTGTCGGTATGTGGGTTAAAATGATCAGAAGGACAGATTAGAAGGCCAATTATCGTAATTTAAAATGTCAAAATCTAGTCGCAGTGTCATCTCAGCGACAAAAATATTCATCTGTAGTCGAACAACATCCTTATCCCATAACGTCCAAGTAATATAACATCACTCTGACGTCACACAAAATCCTACATCGCGCAGAGTTTACCGCGCGACTAGCATATACATAATACAACGCCAATAGCCCACGCATTAGCCCACCAGACACGACACCCGTCTGGTCTGAGGATCCTCCCTTTTCTATGGAGGATGAGTGAACTTTACACCCTGGAGGCCTACCATGAACTATTTAAAAACGATTCAAAAGCAAGACATTTCAGTTTAGGTTCTTAAACTGCATCGTTCACAGTCGTACCATGACGTCCAATACGCTCAGCGGCATTTGGATCGTTGAAAGTGAATGAAAGATAGCAATTCGTTGCTAAACCGCGTTTGAAACGTTTCTGGTGAAAAAGAGACAACGCTATTATTATCAAATAAGTTTGTTTGTTAGACACGTTCAGAAGCAAGTAACATTTTATTTGTTCATAACTCAATATCATTACTTTATAGTAAAACAGACACTCAAAGATTAATACGGTAACTATTGTTAAAATAATTCTTAGTCAAAGTAGATATTTATTTACCTTTTGCTATTTATTATACGAAAACAATATTTTTATTTCGACCTAATAAAACAATGTTTGTGTTTCGAACGTACCAAAGTGTAGTTTTGATTTCAAGGAATGTCGAAAGTATTAAACATTGTATAATTTGTATATGTACTGAAACTAAATAATTCTTTCGAGAAGTCTATAGATAAATCTATTAAGAAAGTGAATAAATGTACAACTTGCCTCGAGATTATGACAATAATTTGCAAGTGCTTTTTTTGTTGCATTCTAGTCGAAAAAGGACATCTGTTAAAGAAAAACAAATGCGGTTTATGGCATGTAAAATAGGTATTTTACACTTTAAAAGAAATATTAAAGTACACTTATATTGGTTTTTTGTAAAATTCCACTAAAAAACTTTATTTTCGTCAATAATTCACCAAATGTTTCAGTTTATGTTAGAGAAATAGTAACTTTTATTGAATCGCTTATTTTGACAGTTAGCGTTTCAGTTGAGCTGCTTTAAAGACGTCATGGTACCAAATACAGTACAAAATGAAATGAATGAAACCAAAACTTGCGACTCAGTTTGGGATAATCGCTGTCAGATGGCACGGCCTAAATTGAATCGTTAAACTGACGTCTTGGTACGAATTAGAAGAACAATTCAGTTTAGGTCCTAAAGTGGATCGCGTTAAGAGCTCGTGGTAGGTATGCTGTTCCTCATTCCGCTATTTTGTCATGCAATCTTAACTCAACTCAATCTCAACGTACTATGTTTTTTGTTTGCTCAAACCCCTATAACATTCACATTTAATAAAGTCACACTGTATAATATACGTATCTAATAAGTTTCGATTTAGTTTGTAAGTAAATGTACTTCGTTTGATATTAACTTGAATATATTAACTTGAAGACACATCCTCATAATATTTGTATTTAGTGTATTTATCTTGTTTGGTAGTTACATTTATGAAGCGCTTTATGAACCTCAATCTGTAGTAGAAATTATATTTCAATGGAAATCGTTCATTAGTTTTTGAGGTTTTTAACCTAAAAGGTGCCAACGGAACCCTATTACTAAGCCTCCGCTGTCCGTCCGTCTGTCTGTCAGCGGGCTGTATCTCAAGAACCCTAATAGGTAGATAGTTAAAATTTTCACAGTGTGCGTATTTCTATTGCCGCTATAACAACAAATAATAAAAATAAAAGAAAGTTAGTAAAAATGAAAGGAGTCTCCATACAGGAAACGTGTTTTGTTTTGGGTTACTCCCTGAGTACCCCGATCCCCGAGGCCCCCGTACCGGAGAACCCCGAATACGATAAACATGATTTCATTTTTTGCTTTTTATTTATTTATTTATTAAAACTTTATGCACAAATAAAAGAAATACTGTACAAAGGCGGACTTAATGCCTGAGGCATTTTCTACCAGTCAACCTTAGGGTGATGCAGAGACAAAACATGGCAGGTGCAACATACGTGATAAATAGTTAGGAAATTACTATAAAATACAAGAACAAATATTAATACATACATACATATAAACAAAACGAACTGCGAGGAGAAAAAAAAAAAAAAGAAATATCGGTAGAGGAGAAAACGAATCCAGCAAATCAGCGCTGAGATGCTACGGCCAACTTACGGCTTTTTGATACTCGTACTCGCACTTGGCCGGTGTTTTTTATTTCATTTGTAAATATTGTTCCCATTACGAATTTATCTGGTAAAGGACTACCCATTCGCTACATGTGGCCCAAAAATATAAATCTCAATTCCTGGGTTATTTTAGAAAGTTATCGACCGGAATTGCTGCGGCAGGCACTATTAGTATCTATCATCCATAGATATTAGATATAATTATTATTATAATATATTATTATATTAATAATGTCTTAAAACGAAATAAATAATAATATTATGTGCGTAACGAGGACTTTGAATTTAATCTATGTGTTAGGCTCACAGAAAATCCACATAATTTCAACGTTGTATCTTAGATTGGCAATGCTTCGGCAAATATCTTAGCTTAGTGAGTTACGCCACTTTCCATCAAGTGGCCCGCCGACAGCCTGATAGCCAACTATTTCATAATACGGCCAAGCTGGGCCACACACCGCCACTGTTTCTCTACACAGTTCATCATTATGCTGATTATACCCACCGCGACAATGACATACTCAACCTATCATTTGTATGACATTTCTGACGTGTCTGACGTGTCAGACTAACGAGTTACAACATGCTCGCTTGCATGTTGGTTATCACATAACGGAATGTTGGTCATTATCGGACATTCATTATGTTTTTATGCAGTGTCAGACCGGCAGTATTTAGTGTTAGAACAAATGTAGTACCTACAATCCTACATATTCATTTATGGTGGAAATAATAGGTAATGGCAGTTGTGGTGCATGGAGAAAGTGATGGCGGTCTTATACAATAACGTTATTAGAATGATAGTGAGAGTAAAGTAGCCTTAGAGCAGTTTACCTGGTTTGTCAAACCTGCACTGTCTTGGTACGCACACATACATACTTTTCGCACTGCTGATGCTGTTACACAGGCCTCCTCTTTGTGAGAGCGAGTGGGCCATAATCCACCCCACAGGCGGCAACTGAACAAAATGCCATATATCAACAACAAGCATTTTCAAAACAAGCCATTTTCCTTTTCGATGACGATTTAATTTAATATAATTTAATTTCGAATAGTGGATTTAATTTCGAATAGTTCGAATGTGCGGGTTGGTGGATGTCACGTTTTTGGTTCTGAGACATCGGTTTACTCAAGATGTTTTTCTTCACGGTTTTGAGAGCAGAGGTGATGAAATAAGTCACGACCTAGAACTCGTAAGTCGAGAGTTGATACCATTGGGCCACCACTGCTCTCATACATAAACTCACGCCTTTTTCCAGTAGGGATGGGCTAAAACTACCGAATAAACGCCACCTGCTACGATCGCCTTAGATCCTGTTACTAGTGCGCAGGTTTAAGAATATTAGGTATGCTTGAATTGGCATGAATGTCTGTTGGTCCGCTTCGGTTCAAATCTTAACTAATATAGATCATAATGTATTATTATGATGACTTTCTAAACATTGTATGTTTATTTTTTCCAGGTACGTACATCATCGAAGCATCTGACCTTTGTGAGTTTTATTTAAAAACCATATTATTAAGTATACTTAGCCAGGGATAAAGTATTAAAGTATAGTACCGGGTTGAATCTTCACAAAAAAGAGTTTTCACTCACCGCTCAACACTTAACACCTATAAAAGACCAATGTCACATATTAATAATTACGGGCGCATTGCAGTTACCTATTAGAGCGGTACCAGCAAGTATTTCTAAATAAATACCAGGTCTATAATACTAGGTATCAGTCGTCATTAATGATAATGTTAATACTCTTGTTGACATACCCACCGTTCCGTGGTATACATATCACTGATTTCGTTAAATGATATATGGTGCTTCAAAATGGAGCAATGGCCGAGTTTACATAATGTAGACAGGTAATATCTAGGTTGACTACGCAGACTGCCTCGTTGTTCTAGTTGTTGCAAGTTCTACTGCTGAGCATAAGATCCATGGTTCAATTCCCGAGTTGAGCAAAGGGTTTTTCATCTGGATTTTTTCAATAGCAGCCCGGAGTCTGGTTTTGTCTGTACCCGGTTGACGGCAATAGGCTGGCCCCCTATTACATAGGACTTAAATATAACTGTCACCGAAATGGCAATGGAGAGGACTATGCTTGGAGTTTCCCTGCGTGATCGAATCCGCAGGAGAACCAAGGTAACCGGCGGCATAGCCCGAAAAATTGCCAACTTTAAGTGGCAATGGGCAGGGCACATTGCTCGCAGAACAGATGGCCGATGGGGTCGAAAGGTTCTAGAGTACCGACCGCGTACTGGAAGACGTAGCGTTGGAAGGCCTCCCACAAGGTGGACCGACGACCTTGTGAAGGCCGCAGGAACCCGTTGGATGCGAGAAGCACAGAACCGGTCGAAGTGGAGGTGCTTGGGGAGGCCTATGTCCAGCAGTGGACGTCTTTCGGCTGAAATCATGATGTTGATGATAGGTAAACCTGTGGCTAACCTTTCGTGAAATACAGACGTGATGATACTCATTTTGTGATTTATTCCGGTCTGATCCCCTCCACCCCCTCCCCCCTCCTCGATCCCCTGCTAGTTCTTCTTATAAGAAATCATTTTAGTTTTAAATGGAGCATCGCCGAGTTAAAGTAGTATGTAGATAAGTAATACCTATGTAATCCGCCCAGTATTCTCTGTGAGTCAGCAGAAGTCTGCCGATAGTGATTCAAGTTCCCCGTATTGGGTTGGTTGAGTCAAGTTAATTGGAATTTATTGGGAGTACTGAAATCTCGGAACTGTTTCTGATAATTATTAAGAGCACAGACCAATTTGCAATCTGAGCCGGTTTTAGCTGGCTTGGTTTGGTTGTAGGTACAAAAATATAATGTTTAACTCATTTTTAACTGACTTCTAAAGAGGAGGAGGTTCTCAATTCGGATGTTTATTTTTTTTTAAATTTAAATATGTTCGGGCAAAACTCCGTCATATAGACGGATTTGCAAAATTCTTTGTTTGTTCGAAAGAGGTTTATTCCGAAATGGTCCCATTTAAATTTCGTAAAGATCTGATAATAAGTTTCGGAGACAGACAACGGAACTCTTCAATAAATGCCAGCAAATCAACCGCGATTGCTGATGATGCATTGTTTACGCAATCACACAACATAACATCACGCCTGTACCCTTTAAAGAGGAAGGCAGATGTGTTCAATAGCTTCCTGTAACTAATATAGCAAGTAGTGTTATACGAATTTGTATAGGTAGGTACAACTAAAAAGCGAAAACAAAACTTTTGTACAAAAAAGAAACAACCGACTTCCAAAAAAAAACAACACTACAAAGTGAAAAATTTACTTTAATTTCGAAAGCCGGTGTCAAAAAACAAAAATGCTGAACCAACGACACCGACTTCCGAAGTTACAGTTATTTTTCACTTTGTAGTGTTTTTTTTGGAAGTTTTTTTTTTTGTAAAACGTGTCTCGTTAACCATATTTTTAACCGACTTTAAAAAGATAAAAAGATAAAAGAGGTTTTCAACTCGACTAACGTTCAGCGATATCATAAATCGATATTTTGATTGAAAGAGTTTATACCTATTTAATTCACTTTGTGTATGGTGATGATGTTATACAACTTCCTGTCTCTGTTTTTTGCAAAGCTAGTAGTGGTATGGGGCTGAGGTAGTTGCCACAAATAAAAAATAAAACTGTTTCTTATGAAACTGCTAATATCGAAACCTATTCAATTAAAAATAAAGAACATCACTTTAAAAAAAACGATTACAGCCAGAATTTTAAAATATAACATTTGCAAATTTAAAAACAGAATTGCTTTCTAACGACAATTTGCTGACAGCCCTAATGATAGGGTTGCCAACCTACAAATAAAATTGAGCTCTTATTGGTCAGTCAATAACTCCAATCAATATTAAAAACCACTTTAAAGCCATTATAGGGACTGATTCACGATTGCGTGTAGATATCGCTTTTGTATGAATAAATAAGCGATTCGTGGTAAGGCTGGCTGCACACGTGTGGGCGGGACATAAAGCTCGGACGTGCTCCGTAATTGTAGCAAATGATCGCGTGCGGACCGCCGAGTCATGTTTGAGTACGATTGGCTTATAATAAGATTATGCCTGATGTTATAATAAAGGTTTATGTTAGATGTTAGTAATAATAATAATTGTTTTGTATATTGAATTCGTGTTAATTGTACGTAATTAACAGCGGTTATTATTTTTATTTTTGTTGTTGAAGAAGCGGTAATGTGGCAATATTGTTAATTGAATTCACTGCTTTGTAGGTTTGGACTTGTACGTCACATTCATAAAACCACACAGCTTTTAATAAAGTAATTGAAGAAAAGCTTACTTATTTTTCATGGTTTAACAGGATTGGGATCAACAATCCGGTTTTTGTACGTTAGATTTTCGATCAGATACAAAAACCGTTTGTATTTTCGCCATAACTTCCACCCTTTGTGACAGTTAACACCACGCTCAAAGCTCACGTTCCATTTTATTACGCCACGTGTAAAATATCAGTATTTATTTGTATATGCATTTTATAGCTTTCGAAAACAGTAATAGTTTAACAAATAACGACACGCGTCAGCTGTTGTGTGCGTAGCAGTTTGCTACGAAACCGTAGCCGGAGTGCTACGCCGTAGCCAGTATCTTATTCTTTTCCTAACGCACTGTTTCCTTAACGTAAATGTTAAATAAATAAACGTTTCACTCGCGTAAATGTCGATCCCGTGGGAATATCAGGATAAAAAGTACCCTATAATTATGTTAGTCCAGGGTGTCAGCTACTTCCCTTTTCACAAACTTTCGCCTTTATACCCAGTGAGATATTTAAAAATATAATTTATATGTAAATTATGCAATCAAGGACAATAGTTACGTGATGATATCGCATTTCCAATCCGACTCCTCTGAGACGAATACTGTTCGCTACCCACAACGCCATCTATCGCATAACGACCTGCGCGCGCGACCGGGTCGCGAACGCGAATGCTTTCGTTTTTATTTTGAATGTCGGGTCTCTATGTTATGTTCATTCGAATATGAGTCCTTGGAGTAAACGCAGTTGAGAAAATATCGTTATTTTTATTTTCACAAAAATCCAAGTAGACGCCCCAACATATGGTCCTTCTGAGCCAAATTATAAAGAACAACGAAGAGGAGTTCTATACGTGGTGAAGTTTCAAGCATTCGTCGCATTATTACGAAGAAGAAGTTCACCCGCCATTACAAGAACACGTGCAACGAGTACCTACCTTCAGGACTTCGAGTGGATTAGAGGAGTGGCAGGTCTGATTTTCCTACCAATTACCCATCCTATCTCGGTCTGTGTTTAATATTCGTGCTGTGTTCCTAGTTGTTGAGCGGCGGTGCCCAACCGGTGTGATAACCCGACGCCGTGAGTTGTAATCTCGCGGGTTTGAGCGGGCGGTACGGGGCGCAAGTCCGCATCATACAGGAAGGATTACAGTGAGTACTCTTGTGTTCTTATTTTCCCTTAAAATGAGTGAAGCTAAGATATCGGAACTTGTTAAGAAAAGAGCAGTAACCAAAGGTCGGTTAACTTTATTAGAAAATTATGTTAAAAGATGTAAATGCCCATTAGATGACCAACAAATATTAGAGTTACAGTTACGCGTAGATAACAGTTCGAGTTTATTAGATAATTACACCGAGTTGCAAAGTTTAATTGAAGAAAGCACGGACGAGCTCGATCTTCCCAAACAGTTGGAAGACCGAGACCGTTTCGAAGATCAGTACTATAGGACAGTAGCTTCTGCCAAACTCTTGCTGCAGAAGGAGGTACCTGTAAATACTAATAATGTCGTCATGAAAAGTAAAATGTGTGTAAAGTTACCGGACATTAAGATACCTACCTTTGACGGTTCGTACGATAGCTGGTTGGAGTTTAAGAATTCTTATTTTACTATGATCCATGAGCGGGAGGATTTAGACAGTATACAAAAATTCCATTATTTACGATCATCGTTAACGAATAGTGCATCGCAAGTTATTGGTGCATTGGAGTTTACGGCCGACAATTACTCTCACGCATGGGAGCTACTAGAGAATCGTTACAACAACCTACGGCTATTGCAACATAACCACGTCAAGTCCCTTTATGCGATCCCTTCTTTACATAAAGAATCGGCTTCACAATTAAGGAAGCTTATAGACACTGTGCTAAGAAACCTACGTGCGCTTTCCTCACTGGGGGAACAAACGCACGCGTGGGACACGTTAATAATTTATTTGGTTGTTTCGAAGTTAGATCCCAGTACTGAACGTGAATGGGAACAGTATCAAGGTACACTTTATAATGCGAACACTAAGCCGCCATTCGTAAAGTTAGACGATTTACTTAAGTTTCTTAAAGACAGGGCGGATATGTTGGATATTATTAAGGTAAACCACAGTAAACATTCACACGACAACAAAAGTAGTGAACAAACACAAAACAAAAAACAATCTACTCATAGTTACGTCGCTACGAACGCTGGTGATAAAAATAATAATAAGAATAACACTTCGAAAACGAACAAGCGTGGTCCGCGCGTGTGTGTGATGTGCAAAGGTAATCATTCACTTTATACGTGTTCCAAGTTTATTAATTTACCTGTTCAAGATAGGATTAACTTGGTAAACACAACAAATATCTGTAAGAATTGCTTACGTTCAGGTCATGCGGTACAAGATTGTACATTCGGCCCGTGTAGGCTGTGTCACCTTGAAAAGCATAATAGTTTGATTCATGTCGATAGTGCAGACAACGTGAACGTGGTAGGTGCGAATAATACGCAGTCGCAGCCGATAACCACTAGCGTTTCTAATAATGTCTCAACTTCGTTACATTCATCAGCTGATAGTACCGACTCACTTTGTGAAAAAACGTATTCCGTGTTACCTACCGTACTGCTTTCCACAGCGCTGGTGGATATTGCAGATAATAATAATGATTTTCACACCGCACGCGTGCTTCTTGATAATGGTAGCCAACAGTGTTTTATTAGAAAATGTTTATGTGATAAGCTAAATGCAAGTTTAATACAGTCCACTTGTCAAGTTACGGGTGTAGGTCATTCGATCGCGAAGTCTACCCACACTTGTAAAATATTATTACGTTCGAAAGATAAGCGCTATCATACTAATATTGAATGTTTAGTGTTGCCGTGTATTACTAATAGGTTACCGGCATTTTCTATAAATGTAAATAATATTAGTATCCCAGACAATATTCAACTGGCTGACCCCACCTTTCATTCGCCGTCGGATATTGATATCCTGATAGGTGCAGATAAGTTTTGGGATTTGTTGATTGATGGTAAAATTAGGTTGAAAAATGGACCTTATTTGCAAAACTCTAAGCTAGGGTGGATAATGTCTGGACCTTTGTATAATAATAATAACGGCCTGCGCATTAATCAGGTTCAGTGTAACTATTCGCAAACATTAGATACACAATTAAAACAATTTTGGGAACTCGAAGAGATTCCCAACGCTGGGAATATCCTTAGTGCCGACGAGCAAAAATGCGAGAAGATTTTCGTTGAAACGACAACACGTACTCAAGAAGGTAAATTCTCTGTGTGTATTCCTTTGAAGGAATCGCCTGCAGTTCTCGAAGAAAGTTACAGTGCGGCTGAAAAACGTTTGTTGTCACTTGAACGTAAGTTCACTCGTTTCCCCGAATTTAGGGAAAAATATATTAATTTTATGAGTGAATACGAAAGTCTCGGTCACATGAGTCGCGTAGATACATACGGGTCACCTCACTATTTCTTACCACACCACGGTGTAATAAATGAAAGTAGTAGTACCACCAAATTGCGCACGGTGTTCGATGCTAGCGCAGTGACATCTACAGGCAAGTCGCTGAACAGTATACAGTTTATTGGGCCACCGCTTCAAAACGACATTTTTTCCATATTATTACGTTTTAGGCAGTATCAATACGTAGCATGTGCCGACGTGGAAAAAATGTACCGTCAAATTTTAGTACAGCCAGATCAACGTGACTTACAACTGATTCTGTGGCGTAAAAATCCGTCTGACTTAATAGGTATATATCGCCTTAACACCGTGACGTACGGCACGGCATCAGCGCCTTATCTGAGCATGAGGTGTCTGAACCAACTGGCGCGTGAATGTGAGGATGAACAGGTAGCTACTGTGATTAGGAATGACTTTTACGTGGATGATGTGTTGATAGGTAATGATGACTTAAATAGTTTATTTGACATGTGTGATAAGGTCACTAATACGTTAAAATCGGCGTGTCTTCCATTACGAAAATGGATATTTAATTTGGACATCACTGCCCATGACATATCAAAAAGATTGGCATTAGGAGATCAATGTCAAAATAAAACTTTAGGTATGGGATGGTTCAATAAAAATGATGAATTACATTTCACATCACGAATAAATAATAATAATTCGTACCCACTAACTAAACGTAGCATGTTGTCATTGATAGCACAAGTGTACGACCCGTTAGGTTTGTTAGCAGCGGCAATAATAATAGCAAAAATTGTTATGCAAAGTTATGGTTGTGTAAAATAAATTGGGACGACCCAGTTCCTAATGACGTTGTATTATCTTGGGATAAATTCATTAGTACCCTACAATGTTTACGTACATTACGCATTCCGCGTTGTGTAATGAGTTCGCACTCACAATACATAGAATTACATATTTTTAGTGACGCTTCTCAGTGTGCATACGGCGCATGCACGTACGTACGTACATACTCAGATAACTCAGCTGTTACTTGTCAGTTACTCTGTGCCAAAAGTAAGGTCGCGCCTTTAAAACCAACTAGTATACCTCGTCTAGAATTGTGCGGGGCGTTGATCGGCGCACGTTTGTATAGGAAAATAATTAGCTCATTACGGTTGACCTTTTATAAAACTTTCTTTTGGACAGATTCAACCATTGTCCTTGGGTGGCTTCGAATGTCGCCTCACTCGTTGAAAACTTTCGTTCAAAATAGAGTAGTAGAAATAAACGAGCTTACGAGTAATGCTATATGGTCGCATGTAGGTACTAAAAATAATCCAGCAGACTTAGTCTCACGCGGGGTCAGCTTGGACACACTGGGTGAATGTAGTCTGTGGTGGAACGGTCCACCGTTCTTGCAGTGTCATGAGTTGATGGAGTCGCAGCAGGGCACAGTCTCGCGTTCTGACTACTCTGCTGACCTACCGGAACTAAAACCTCATACTACAGCAATGGTCTGTGACGTCACACAAAATACCGTTATTAATTTTGAACGGTTTTCTTCGTATAATCGCATAAGGCGTACAGGTGCATATGTATTGCGTTTCATCCACAATTCACGCACACAACGACAGGAGCGCATCATAGGGCCGTTCTCAGTGAATGAGTTGCGGTCGTCAACGCAACTGTTAACGCGACTCGCACAACGGGAATCTTTCCCTAGTGAATATACTAAATTGAAGGGTAGCTTACCATTACAAACTACCAGTGCAATTTCTAGCCTTAACATATTCTTAGATAACAATGGTATAATAAGAGTAGGCGGACGCTTAACTAACTCGCCTAACTTCGGGTATGATAAAAAGCACCCTAGTTTATTATGCTGTAAACATCGTTTCACATTACTATTGTTTCAGCATTACCATGATAAACTCCTCCATGCTGGTCCCCAACTGCTACTTGCTACTGTGCGTGAGAGTTGGTGGCCATTAGGGGGCAGAAATCTGGCCAGAAAGGTGGTTCATCATTGCGTCCGCTGCACGCGACTTAGGGGAAAGACCGTTGCCCCAATCATGGGCAACTTGCCTGCGGAGCGGTTGGAACCGGGTTTTCCTTTTATTCGCTGTGGGGTCGACTATGCTGGACCCATATCTGTACTGAACCGCAAAGGTAGGGGGGCTAAACTGGAAAAGGGGTACATATGCCTATTTGTTTGTTTTATAACGCGAGCCATCCATCTTGAATTAGTCAGTAGCCTTTCTGCAAAAGAGTACTTATTAGCATTGAAAAGGTTTATATCCCGTCGTGGTAAGCCGGCTCAAATTTTCTCGGATAACGGGACAAATTTTATTGGAGCCATGAAAGAAGTTAAATTAATGTTTAATGAGCATTCACGTCAAATTATTGATAACTTAAGTAATGATGATATAGAGTTTAAATTTATACCACCGTACGCTCCTCATTTTGGGGGATTATGGGAGGCAGGAGTTAAATCCTGTAAACACCACCTGAGGCGGGTCATGGGTACCGCTAATCTAACGTACGAGGAATTCGGCACGGTGTTGGCACAGATCGAAGCCGTCCTGAATTCCCGTCCAATGTTTCCTATGTCCTCAGACCCACATGACCTTCTTCCACTTAGCCCGGCACACTTCCTGATCGGCCGGCCGCTCCTCTCACCAGCCTGCAAAGACCTTACGGAAGAGCCAATTAATCGCCTGACGCGATTCCAGAGGGTGGAGCAAATGAGGCAGCAGTTCTGGAGGCGGTGGTCAACCGACTATATTTCAGAGCTTCAGACCAGGACTAAGTGGAAGACTCACACTGAGAGCTTAGCTCTGAACACCCTTGCCGTCATCAAGGAGGACAACTTACCACCTCTGAAATGGCGCATGGGCAGAATTATAAAGGTGTTCACAGGAACCGATGGTGTGAGCCGTGTAGCTGAACTCCAAACAGCGACGGGCTCTGTGCAGCGAGCCTTCTCCAAGATCTGCCCACTTCCGGTGCCATCGACGACGAGTGGTGGCCAGGATGACGGCAGAGTTGAGGCCGCCGGCGACGCAGCAATCTAGTTTTGAAACCAGAGGATTCCAAGGCGGCCGGCATGTTCGCTACCCACAACGCCATCTATCGCATAACGACCTGCGCGCGCGACCGGGTCGCGAACGCGAATGCTTTCGTTTTTATTTTGAATGTCGGGTCTCTATGTTATGTTCATTCGAATATGAGTCCTTGGAGTAAACGCAGTTGAGAAAATATCGTTATTTTTATTTTCACAAAAATCCAAGTAGACGCCCCAACAAATACTGTCATCCCGCAAAAGCGAAAGAGTTCATTAAACACAGTTTTTGTTCAAAACTATTCACCTTACTGCTATTACCTAACAAACTTCACGAAACTATTTTAATTAAATTACTCTAAACTTCATCGAATTTGAGGTCAATTTACCCAGAGGTGGTTACCCTGCTATCCGGGAGGCATGCGCTTAACTTTCCCCTCATTTGACAGCTGCGACATATGAAACAACTCAAAGTAGAAATATTTCCGAAGCTGAAACATTCATCATCTGCCTACCCTTTTCACAACTATGTTGGGGTCGGCTTCCAGTCTAACCGGATGCAGCTCAATACCAGTATTTTACATGGAGCGACTGCCTATGTGCCCCTTGGTAAGACTGGTTGTCAGACTTTCGGGCTTCTGACTACCCGTAACGACTGTCAAAGATCGACGAATGACAGCCGGGACCAACGGCTTAACGTGCTTTCCGAGGCACGGAGGGGTCTCGATATGTAAAGATGGTCACCCATCCACAGACCAGCCGCGGCAAGTGTAGCTTAACCTGATCGATCGATCTTTGCGGCTGTTATTATTTAGGCACGGGCCCCTCTCGGGCCGAAGCTGAAACATTATCGGGACATATTTAGGATTGCTGAACTGAACACATTCTTGGCTTAAATATTTGATGGCTAAATTATGGGGTATTTTTTTCGGTGGTTTAGTGAAGAAGTCATTGTTCTTACAATATTTCAATCCACATTTTTTCTAGGCAACATTCAGAGACATAATATGATACTACTACTGTGTGTGTGATGTGAAATACAATCTCTATAGATTGTATTTTTTTAGATTTTACATCGACCATTTTCAATGTCGAAATGTGTTTGTAATGTCGAAATAACAGATTTTTACTAAATGCATATAAAAATATATCAGGTACTTATAACAACAAACTGTTTTTTAAAAATTTGTCTGTCAGTCAGTTTGTTTCGGCTTACCTCTGAAACGGCTGAACCGATTTTTATGAAACTTTCACTAGCAGATAGCTGCTGTTATAAGAAGTAATAAGTTTTTGTATCGGTAGCACGCTCCCGTGGGATAATTTCCGACATCCACACGGGTTTAGCTGCGGGCAGAAGCTATTAAAAAAACCGGTTAATTATTATTAATAGAAAGAAAGAAAGAAAAATACGTTTATTTGTCACAGAAACACGTGCATACAAAAAGATAAAATTAATTCTAATAATAAGGAAAAATAAATAAAAACTAAATATATACCTACTACCTATCTATAATTACGAGCACAAAGCAGGATAGTCGACGACTGCACGTCATAACTGTGACAGAAAGGCATAATCTTTATTTATTCAGACCACAATGATCGACAGTGTTAGTAACAAACATATAATGAGATATAGTTAATGAACTCACATAAAATATAACATAAAACCCTTACAAAAGGGACATAAACAAACAAGAAACTACCCGAAAATTCCTCAAATTGAACACATTCAAGAAATCGGTTTAGTCCGCAAGAAATAGTTGCTCCTTCCATAACCCCACCCGTTAATACTTTCATAGCGGACAAATAGCGTGTTCACCGTACATTTGGTTATGTCTGAACCGCGCCGCATTCCGTGCCCGAGATTACTCAATTAAGGGCCACTTTATTGTTTACGAATGAACATAATTTGTACGAATAGAGGTTCATGGACGTGGGTGTGGGGCGATGTCGGGAGATGCTGGGACACTGTTGCATGATTTTTTGCGACAGTAAGTGAGATGCCCCTATGTCGTAGACTCGTAGATTGCAAAATATTGTTACATGTGTGTGTTTTGTTTTTTTTATTATGTTACTTCTTCACTAGGCAAGCAATCCAAGTGAAAAGTTTATTGAACCTATTTTTGCAATATAAATAATTAGGTAGGCTATTTATATTGGAAAAATAGGCTCAATAAGCTATCATTTGGATTGGCGTAGGGTTCAGAGAAGCATCGAATGAAAATTCTGTGGTAGCAGAAAGTTGCACTTTTTGTAAGAATATTGTTTAAATATTTTTATTGTACGTATATCACCTGCCTAGCCTTTTCCCAACTATGTTGGGGTCGGCTTCCCGTCTAACCGGATGCAGCTGAATACCAGTATTTTACATGGACCGACTGCCTATCTGACCTCCACAACCCAGTTACTGGGTAATACGATACCCCTTGGTAAGACTGGTTGTGAGGCTTTCGGGCTTCTGACTACCCGTAACGACTGTCAAAGATCCACGAATGGCAGCCGGGACCAACGGCTTAACGTCCTTTCCGAGGCACGGAGGGGTCTCGATATGTAAAGATGGTCACCCATCCACAGACCAACCCCGGCAAGCGTAGCTTAACCTGATCGATCGACCTGTGCGGCTGTTATTATTTAGCCACGGGCCCCTCCATTGTATGTATATATGTATAACTAACTATTTACACTAGATACTAAATTATTTATCTAATCTATTTAGAGACCAATTTAGAGGGGCCCGTAGCTAAATAATAACAGCCGCACAGGTCGATCGATCAGCTAAGCTATGCCTGCCGCAGTTGGTCTGTGGATGGGTGACCATCTTTACATACCGAGACCCCTCTGTGCGTTGGACAGCACGTTAAGCCGTTGGTCCCGGTTGTCATTCGTGGATCTTTGACAGTCGTTATTGGTAGTCAGAAGCCTGAAAATCTGATAACCAGTAACTGGGTTGTGGAGGTCAGATAGGCAGTCGCTCCATGTAAAATACTGGTATTCAGATGCATCCGTTTAGACTGGAAGCCGACTCCAACATAGTTGGCAAAAGGCAGGCAGATGATGATTTAGGGACCAAATTGTTTCAGTGTCGGGAAATCTAGATGAGAAGGTAGTTCATAATTTCGTAACCGTTCTTTATAATTTTTACCACTACTGATGTATGTACTTAACATAATTCATTAGTAGGTATCGTGAAACTCATTTCAGGAAACAAGCCAAAACGATGTTTTGATTGAAAATCAAACTGCACTACCTAATCCAGTTACCAAGCTCGATGATTACACCGTCCCTTTAGACTGTTATTTTGGTGTTCATTGGAAGGCTTCATCAATGGAAGTAAACTGATAGACGTTGAATTGATCAAAATTGTATTAGCTTTCTCATGATTACATGATTTGATTGATTGATTTTTAGGCTGACGAAATCATCATTTCCATTATCAAACGCTGACAAAATTATCATGCTCATGATCATAAGCTGACAAAATCATTATTCTCATGATCATAATATAAACAATTTTCAACAATTTAAAACCCAAACAAGTGAGCATCACCCCTAACGCTCGGCATTCACATGCTTGTTGCGATCTATCGCAGATCGACAAATGTTTGCCAGTCGATTACCAGCCCCGCCCTCCGACAACACACATTCAATATGTCCTCTCATACCTCTAATGGAAGTACTTTTACCGACGAATTTCGTTAGAATTTGATAGATTGATGTCAGAATTCTTGTTAGTCGAAAACTTGGTAGTTTTAGCAGAAATTGTTGAAGCAACCAATACTTTGTAACCATATTATTTTGATTTAAAAGACTGTCCGTGGAGTTTCTTGCCCGTTCTTCTCCATAGGTACCTACTACGCTTTGGAATGGGCAACTAGCTTCATCTTTCTGACTGACCGATCCCTTGACAATTCAACAGTGCCTGTACTTGGTTTATTGGAAATAAATGCTTTAAGTTTTGAGTTTGAGATTGAGAATATAAAACCTTGCGTCACGTTTTATTTATGTTATATGTAAATCAGCAATAAATATAAAATAATATCACTTCATATTTTACTGCTATAACAACGCGTGTTTGCCCGACCCTATCGGATTATAGCACATGGGAGAAAAATCAATCACTGTACTGTTCGTTTGACAGGAGTTAAAAGCTGATCATAAAACAAAGTACCCTTTCAAAATTTTTCACAATCAGCACTCCAATCACAAAGCATTTTTTGCCAAACCTTTATTAATTAAAAACCTAAACCGTACCGGGTGCGCTAAGTAATTTCGTAAGCTCTGTAAAAGGCATTATGGAGCAATAAGGGCCCGATACGGCAAACAATCTCTGAATATAATCGCCACTTAATTCACAACGAAGTAATTTAAAGAAAAATAACATTAGCAATTCAGATGACTCTCTATCGGGTGCCGTTATTAACTGTCAAACTGGGAAAACTGAGGGCCAAAACAAATTGACTTTGTGAAGGTCGCCGTTTGATCGCGAAACTCGATTCATCTGATCAACTTAACGCCATGTTGCTTTGGAGTTGCCGATGAAATTAGAATAAGAATGATCTTTTACACTATAAGAAAATTTTAGTTTTCCTTCAATAACTTAAAAAAAAAGAAAATTGGAGAATTAAGGGGAGAGTTTTGCCCAGCAGTGGGACGATATAGGTTAACGGAACTTAATACAACTGAATAGTTTTGGTAAAGTCAAGGTTTTTTTTTTATTTGTTTCTAAGACACTTAGGCTTTTTCACAATTTGGTGTTAGTTATAAAACGAAAATCAACTAGAATCACAACTGTCTTTCTTTTCGTCTTTTTGACCGTTGTATGAAATGTCTACAACACGACAAATTGACGTACCTAGTGTGTCA
Source organism: Gortyna flavago (assembly GCA_963669345.1). Classification (NCBI taxonomy): domain Eukaryota; kingdom Metazoa; phylum Arthropoda; class Insecta; order Lepidoptera; family Noctuidae; genus Gortyna; species Gortyna flavago. The sequence continues at coordinate 1,859,138 of OY770130.1, forward strand.
ATTTGATAAGGAATTAATTACCCTGGCTGTGTATGATCAAAAGTACCTACCAAGACTTTCTGCTATAGCCTATTAGGCTGGAAACGTTTCACTAGGTATAGTTTCTAACGAAAAGTGATCAACAAGGATCATACAGACTGGGATTGGCTTTGACAAAACCAAACCAGAATTAGTTTTTCGCAATTCACTTTTTTGTCATTTTTGTTTTTCATACATGTACGAGTACCATACACCAGGTTTTAGTTTCAGTTACGCATGTATCGTACGTTTGCAGAGAGCAGAGAGGCTCTCTTTTTGGCAAATGTATGTTGACTACCAAAACCACGAAAATAAAATAAAACACTTTTATAAGTATGAAAGTGGCAAGATTGACAGAAAAAAGGAACTGATTGTCTTGGTGTGGGCCATGTGATGGGGAGAATGAAACGCATGTGATAAAGGGGTGATGAAAAAAGTTGATAGATGGAGAGGGAGAGGAATTCCAAAGAAAGGATGGATTGATTGTGTGAGGAATGATATGAAAGAAGAGTGTGCAAATTATTGTGTGACGGATTACCGGACCCCAATTTACATAAGACAAGGAAAGGAACATGATGAAATAATTTTGTAAAAACTGCGAAATCGAAACACATCATCATCTGCCTAGCCTTTTCCCAACTATGTTGGGGTCGGCTTCCAGTCTAGCCGGATGCAGCTGAATACCAGTATATTACATGGAGCGACTGCCTATCTGACCTCCACAACCCAGTTACTGGATAGTACGATACCTGAAAAAAAAAAACAAATAATTAAACCGCGAAATCGAAACACAATTAAATACAAATTTTATTCCCACACGTAATCGGCCTATAATGTTCCCACTGGAACACAGGCCTCCTCTCTGTAAGAGGGAGTGGGCCGTTATCCACCACGCGGGCCCAGTGCGGGTTTGTAGATTTTGAATTGTTGGTTCTAGGACATGCCGGTTTCAGAGTATTCTTCCCAAATTCTATACAAAATTCACCACACACCCACAAGTGCAAAGCAATTAACACCCACGTTTACCAAGCTATAAAAGCGACCATCAAACTCCACCAGACAGTTTTATTAAGATTATTCCGCCACATAATATTTGAAGTTTTTACGTCCTTAGCCTCAGAAATGTTAATAAACGAGTATCACAGCTAATTGGAAGTCTCCGGATAATGGTTGCTTGGAGATTGCGGATGGTATGTGCCCGTAAATTAGTGGGGGTGTAAGGGGGTGTAAGCGTGTGTAAGTGGGTGTACATGTGAACATTAGGCCCGCTGTTAGGGATAACCGGCAATTTCGGTCGGACTTTTTATTGGCTTAGCAGTGGAGATAAATGAGTCGTGTTGATTGGTGGCTCCGATTGATTGCTTGAGTTTTTGTGAAACAATGCTCAAGTTATTACAATTTACTGTCTGTCATCAATACATCTATATTATCTTCTATACTTATAATAATGCAATAGTAACGATGTCAAAAACTGTATAAAATATAAAAAAAAACTAAGTAATTGCTACGAGGTGTGGGTGAGTTTGATGCCGAAAATATAGTTTTAATTTTTTTTTGTTTGTGTGGACGTATGTACCGGATTAGCGCAAAAACGGCTGAACGTATAAGGACGAATGGAGACAATTTTTTTTGGGCCCACTGTTAAACGGTAACGTTTATTAATGATATTGCACATGAAAAAAGTGATCATCTTATTATAATTAACAGACCAGAAATTATATAGAAATGTAACCGGAATAATGAAATAATAGTAAAAAAGTGTTACGGCAAAAAATGCTTGTTTAGGAGCGTTTTTAGGTTTATTTTAACGTGAAAAAAAAAATGTTACTACGGTGCGCAGCGGTAATAAGCTTTAAAATACGTTTAAAGAGGTAATAATTAATTGGTACAGTGAACTTGTTTTTATTAATGCTGTTATTAACGGTTATCACGTTATAAATATCATCAACGTACTTTAAAAATCACCATGGAACGAAACGTAATTAATAGCCCGTTGCAGATACTCTGTGGTCCAGTTTCAAACAGTTTGACAGATTGTCATAAAGACCTCGAAGCCATGCCAAAAACACTTAAAAAAAAACTGTTTGACAGACAACATAGAATGTAGGACTACATACTTTTTGGACAACATTATTATTGTTTCCTGCAATAGTTGTATGTTTCTTCTGTTCTTTTCATATTTTTATTCGAAAGATTTTATGAAAATGGCATCTGTTGATACAGTGCATAATCCACAAAGCCGATAAAATCAAGGCACACAAGTAGGAAAACTTATTATATTTATATATTAGTTGACACCACCCCATCAATTACTAACACTAGAGCTGCTCTTGCTGGATACTGTTGTAATTGTTTAGTGGGCAGACGCACTGTTGGCTGCTGTGCACATGTGATGTGTATAGTGTGGTATTTATCTTGGGCGCGGCATCAAGGTGAGGTTGAGCCACCTGCATCTTTTTTTAGATGAAATACTGCTTTTAAGAGATGACTTTGAAAATGATGATGATGAACAGTAATAAATACTTCTTGTGACGTACCTATACCTAATGTGTTTTTTTTTTCTCCTTGCACAACCAGCTTATAACACATCACCTTATTATTTTAGATCTACATCTAATCCATTTTCATGAATAAGTCTATCAAATCGTATAATTGTTTTATGCTATAATATTATTATTGAAAAGTGCACTATTTTGACTTAAAATACCAAGGAGACCTATCCACTCATTAGACAATAGCTCTTGTGAGATTTTAGGTTAATATGAGAGTCATGTTTTGACTGTCGTATTTCACAGTATTCCGGTTACATAAAGTTTTGCTAATATTACCACTGTAATCTAGAGATTATAAGGAATAAACTAACGTGCATTTCATTGCTATACGCCACAATTTGTGGTGGGCCTATTCCCCAAACAAAAAAAATTGTCTCCTTTGACGTACCTACAGGCTGTTTATAACGGACATTAAACACATAGGGTACTTTAAATCCCGGTGGTACATTTCCGTGGGATATTTTCCGTCATCAACGTGGGTGAAGCCGCTAGCAAAAACTATGTTATACAAGTCTTAATTTTGGTAATAACTCAAAATATTGTCTATATTGTAAAGTACAAGAACATTCTATGAGACCTTTTTTCAATGTCGTTTAATTGTCACCAGAATGTGAAAGCATAAGGCCCTTTGTACACACACGTTTTAATTGCCGTGAAAAACTACGGTTTATTTGCCATATGTGGGCACGGTCGTCAGTGTTGTATGGATCACTATGGAAGCTTGATGACGGACACGCTTTTTCTACGGTGCGATTTATGCGCCATTCCGTAAAGAAACTGTGCCGAGTATGAAGGGTTCCGTGTACTTTGACTTATTTCTTTCTTGATAGAACTTTTACTAGGAAACATTAGGAAAGATCCATCCAAACTTGAAATTAACATATGAATCCGGGGACGTTACTTATTTTTTTTAACATAAGTTACTTATTTTTTTTAACATAAGTTACTTATTTTCAATTTATTTTGACATCGTCTACTCAAAGTGATTTCTCGACCACCGGATATTCTCGGGACAGTAAAAAGCTTGAGTACCTAATCTATAAATCCGATAAAAGTGAGAATAGTAAACAGTTCCACGAAGAGTCCGACCTCCTAACAATTTAGATGTGTTATCCGATACAAATTCAGAGAAACCACCCAACTTGATTGTTTGAAACGAAACACTTCGTTTAATAAATTGAAATCTATACCTTTTTTGTCCGCCAATTTTTTTACGTTTATCTTTTGTTTATTTTTTTGAAAGATGGTACACACATTCTGCCACGCACACACACACAGATAAACTCACAGCTTTTTCTAAAGGGATAGGCAGTTACTAAAGAACGCTACCTGAGGGGCAATTCTGGTAATTTTAAGAACGTTCACAGTCTAATGTCAGTCTCAATCTGTCAAAAATACCTCAAATTTCACTACATTTTTGACAAGTTTTTGACATTTGTTTGTCGCTGAGATGAGACTGCGACTAGATTTTGAACGTTTTAAATTACGAGAATTGGCCTTCTGTTATGAACCTTATATCCTCCTTTTGAATCGTTTACGTTCGTACATCTAGTTACATCTAGTAATTAAAAACATTGGGTTTTGATGGATTTGAAGAAATAAAATTGCTACTATCCTGTAATAATCTGTTCTACAACAGGAGAAGGTTTTGATCGCTGCGCTGTGGTTCTGCAATCTCTGAGGAGAAAACAGATACCTACATAAAAATGTTAAAGTCAGTTGATGGTAAAGATTGACATTTCACAAACAGTTTTCTGACGAACCTATGTAATATAAGTACTGTGCATATCTAACTTAAGTTCATTCCTAAACTAAGCTATGCTGAATACCTTTAGAAGTACCTAAACTAATAAATAAGATTTACGACACGCAATAAAAATAACTAGGCAATAAGAATAACAGAGGAAGTCATTATTACTCCTCCACTTTCATCGAGTGGGTATGCTAATTGAGGTAGGTATTAGAGAACGTAATAGAAAGAACTAAATCAGGAAAATTACGTAGATATTACCTTTAAACTATACATTATAATAATGGCATCGTCATCATCTGCCTAGCCTTTTCCCAACTATGTTGGGGTCGGCTTACAGTATAACCCGATGCAGCTGAATACCAGTATTTTACACAGAGCGACTGCTTATCTGACCTCCTCAACTAAGTAAAACCCAGTGCATTATATAATAATGTACGGTGTAGATTATTTTGGATAAACAATAACGTAAAAACAGAACTACTTACAGTTGCTCAAAATGAAACGTTTCACGCTTGTTTTTCGATCACATTTTTAGAAAGAAGAAGAAAAAAAATTACGTTTTTTTGCGGTAAACATAACGCAGAAAAAGAACACGAACACAAAAAAGTACAAGTTTGGGAAAATATGTGTCTCATCCACGCAAAACGGCCATCTCTCAGCATAATGCTAAGACCCTATGCGAGACAAATCCCCAGCGCTGGTTTTCAGCTACAGGCGGCGTTAACGTGATGTTTACCGGTTTTGACTGGCTCCAGCAAGAACAGGGATACACAGGGATAGAACTAATAAAATCTATACAATGTTCTTTTGTGTGGTTCATTTGGAATCCCAACACTAAATATTACTAAATAGAAATACTACAGACATCACTAGCGCGCGCCCTTGGAAGCCATATTCTTTTGAATGTATCGTTCACTTTCCTCTTAGTCGGGCCGCGACAAGTCGATAACGTGCTCCGGTCTACTTGATTGATTATTGGTGAGAAAATACTTCATTATTCAGAAGAACTGGCTGTTTCCTTACTGTGAGTACATCTACTAACACACATCACAGGTTCTTTCCCCAAAAGATCATCGCAGACATTAATCTGCATCATCATCACTTCAGTCGAAAGACGTCCACTGCTGGACATAGGCCTCCCCCAAGCATCGCAACTTGGACCGGTTCTGTGCTTCATACATCCAGCGAATTCCTGCGACCTACATCAGCACCCTAATCGCGTGAATTATAATCTGAATAATTTTGAAGGATATTGCTAATCCATTGCCTCATAAGTTCGAAAAATTTGTCTGCTCAACAACGTAAATAACTCAATGAAAGTTGTTAAACTGTCAAAATGAAAACCATTGCTACTTTTAGTGTGTTGAGACTGATCAACTCAGAGGTCATTAACCTATGAATTCGTTTCTTCTCAGAGTATGAGATTAAAACACCGCCATCATACCGTTTTAAAAATATTATTTATCATTTAAACGTTTCCATAAAGATTACGTGAATGTACATAATCTGCCTATTATGTTCCCACTGCTGGGACACAATCCGCCTCTCTTCGAAAGGGATAGGCTGTAATCTACCACGCGGGTCCAATGCGGATTGGTAGATGCCACATGTCTTCCAATTTTTAGTTTTAGGTCATGCCGGTTCCCTCCCGATGTTTTCCTTCAACGTTTTGAGAGCAGTGGTGATGAAAATAATTTACACAAAGTGCCTGTCTGGGTTCAAACCTACGACCTACAACTCGTAAATAGCGGCCGTTATCACATTCCTAGAAATATAATTTATTAACAGAGGTTGTTTTACGAAAATTCGTAATTATGTATAGACACAGTAATTCTCAAGCCAAATCCACGTCATTTCAAAGTTCACGCAATATAATTCACAATAATTACTTGTTGCGATAAATTATACTTTCTTTTTACAGCCCACAAAAACTTTTCTAATTAATATCTAATTAAACGAAGTTATTTATTCCGGATGGTAAATGCCAAAGATTATTGATAAGTCCGTAATTACTTGGTCGAGACTTTGTTAATGAGATTTTTTAAAGAAAACAAAATTTATATCTGTATTATGTTCTAAAAGTGAAAGTTAAGATACAAACTCATCTTTAGTGATTCCCTACGAATAGGCCGTTTATTTATAAGATATAATAATAATAAATCATTTATTTCGGGCTACCCTTACAGCAGTGGTGGTCCAGTGGTAATGCTGCGACTTACGAGTTGCAGGTCGTAGGTTCGAACTTAGATAAGCGCTTTACTTTGTGTAAATTATTCATCACCACTGCTCTCGAAACGGTGAAGTAAAACATCGTGAGGAAACAGGCATGTCCTAGAACGAAAAATTCGACGACATGTGACATCTACCAACCTTCACTGGGTGTGGCAGATTAGGGCCCTTTCCCTCTCACCGAGAGGAGGCCTGTGTCCCAACATTGGGACCATTATAGGCGGATTATGGCTATAAAATAATAAAATAAAAATAATAATCGTTTATTTTCAGGCGTCTAAGGCCCATAGCGTGTTAGTATTACCCAAACAAACTTAAAACTATGTTAGTAGTAACACAGATGCACACATGAATATAAAAAAAACACAGCATCTACTCACATATATAGGAAGGTTTATCAAGTCCCATGTCTGACATGTAGCTTGATAAACCTATCTATTGTAGGCCCCTCTAACTTGTCAGCAAAAACAATATACCTTATAAACTAGTGTTAATAAATAAGGCTTAAGACTTTGTTAATTTCACTTCACTTTGCACATTTGCCTAATAATGATAGCTTTCCGTGTTTTAAAAGGATCCGTTGAGCAATAACAAAGTGACTGAACAATCCATTATAGAACTAGAACCGAATGTAACAAGGTAGTTTGCACTTAAAACGATTACTTTCACACCTTCCCACACAGAAACCATCGACAGTTACCTTGGGCACTAGTCCCATCGTCGACGTGGAGGCGACTAGCTATCAACGATTTTCTCGTTCAAGAAATGCACACAAAATTGTAGGTCTCGTGTGAGTGAAAGAGATACATATATTAATAGTTGATCGCTGACTGTTCACACCAAGAAAGTACTAGTTTGTCGCAGCGACAAGAGCTATCAAAGAAAGTACTCGTTCAGTGACGCTCGCGTGCATAAATAAAATACAGAATATAATGTTGCCACTGCTGGGACTCAGGCCTCCTCTCGGCGAGAGGGAGTGACCCGTAATCCACAACGAGATCCCAGTTCGTCGTCGCTATCGCGCACTCGCTACTTACTCGTTGCTCACCAACTCGTTTTTAATTGCTGGCTATATTCACTTCTCGTTAATCGCCAACAGTCGGACACGCGCCTTAGTGTATTGTCAATAATCGCACGTGTATACTATCCTATAGATATTATTATACACATTAAACATGTCAGAAAATCATCCCTTGATATTTGAGACATCAATCCCTCGATTCAATTTTGTTAATTGGAAAGGTAACTTTATAGTACTCCACGGGAATCACCTAGTAATTAATGAAATCGTGTAATCCAATATACTGTGTCAGTCTGAAACTACTGGTAAATATTTCTATATTACCTTTATACCTAGTTTAAGTGTGATTATTAGTATTAATGATGTAATGTTTTCAGATCAAAATACAGGACTGAAACGTGGAATATTGTTGCAGTGAATAGGGTATAAGCGGATAATATGTGAGTTATTCCGGTCTGATTCCCCGAACCCCTCCTCCAACCCCCCCTCGATCTCCTGCTAGTTCTTCTTCTGTTTTAATCTCTGTCTGTCCACTATAAATATTGTCATTCCGGTTTGATCCGCTTTTTCTTTTGTTTTTATTCCTGAAGGATCGTCAGCAACAAAATATAAATACAGGGTTTATCGTAATTCCTAATCTAACGGACACGTACCTATGTTTGAAAACAAAGTCAGGTTAGTTACACAATTTATAACTCAAGAACGGACCGATTTTCAAGATCTTTTTTTTTTGGATTTGTATTCGCCTCGAATAGCAGAATAATTATTAAAAGATGGGAAAAATTCAAAAAAAAAACTGAGGCGGTACGAAGTTCGCCGGGTCAGCTAGTATTATAATAATTAGTACTTACCCATGACCACAGAACCGAACCAACCAAACCGGTTGCAGTGGAGGCAGCAGTGGACGTCTTTCGGCTGAAATGATTTATTAATTTTTTTATTTATTATTTATCATCATAACTTAGAGCTATCATTACAGGTTGATGATGAAATCCATGTAAGTTAAAGTAGAAAAACGTTGTTGCCAGACAGTATTTGTGTTCAATAAAGTTATTTCATTTTTTTTTCTCTCTAGCCTGCCCTGTCCCACTCCTGGGCAAAGGCCTCCCTCCACTCCTTCCATTTCAATTAACTAAGAAAAAATCCACCATAACTTTATAATTACGATTCATATATACATTCAGCCGAGGGGCCCGTGGCTAAATATTAACAGCCGCACAGGTCGATTGGTCAGGTTAAGCTACGCTTGCCGCGGTTGGTCTGTGGATGGATGACCATCTTTACATATGGAGACCCCTCCGTGCCTCGGAAAGCACGTTAAGCTGTTGGTCCCGGCTGTCATTCGTGGATCTTTGACAGTCGTTACGGGTAGTCAGAAGTCTGGATTATATTCTCACGGGATCGACACTTATGCGGGTGAAATCGCGGGGCGCAGCTAGTTTATGATAATTATAGAAAAAAAAAACCGTAAACAATGTGTAAAAGAATACACAAAGCAATTTCCCGTTCTGTTAAAACCGTTCAGCTTTAACAGAATAAAATTCAAAGGAAAACAAGAATATTAGTCCATGATTTATCTTCTCCACAGAATTATTAAGATATCCAACGCGCTATAAATTATGGACGAAACGCATTTGTGGCGGTGACGGTCCCAAGCAAGATCATCAGCGAAGATTTAAATATGACCATTTCATTTTAATCAGAATTCATATGTGATTGTAGTTAATAGGCAATGCGGGTAGTCGTTTCTCCATAGAAATGCTCTCGCCTGTTTTCTTCCTGGGTAATGACCATAAGCTATATTTAAATACAGAACAATAAATATTAACTACTTGTATGTCCCTATGTTTTCCTTTTTGATGATACATTATTTTTATAAGCACTAGAACCCTCACAAAATGCCGATTTAAAGCGTTATCAACAGAGGCCTAGTGTACCAATTTGACAACTATTAATGAAAAAAGAAAAACAGGGACATAGCTTAATCCTTCTTATTCAGTTTATGAAATATCTTTTAACTTGGTCCAATATTGGAGAAGGAAATAGGCGAGAGCCAAACCTCGAATTACGACTTTTTACTTAGGCTTTTTCAAAAGTCTCGTTTTTAAAAAAGATAGTAAATTCGAGGTATTTTTGATGGACTGAGATAGATTAGAATGCAAACGTTCTTAAAAATTGGGAACTGCGTTTAGTCATATAATTTGAGAGAAAACTAATAGGTTTAATAAATTATGACTGAGATCTTTTAAGATACTTTTGTAATAAATTATTGTTGCCTACCATTTCTCTGAGACCCCTATTTTCAGATCCACCATCGATTTGGTACTAGAGCAAGCCAAGTTGAGCAGAATGATGGCGGATTTACACTAGGTCGCTTACCAAAACGCTTCACAAGCCGAATCGCCACCCCATTTAAAGAGGACGATAAAAATCGCAGGTGACTAGTTCATTTTGCATTAAAATGTCGACCTTCACGCGATGGGCGATCGCCTGCGACTGAGTATTTTCAAGGTCGATTTTAATTCTCCGCCACATGCGACTTGTCGCCGCACGGCAAAAGTTGAAACCTGATGATGCAGATGACTAAAATCACAAGTTCCAAAGTAGAGTACTTTGGAACTTGTGATTTTAGTCATCTGCGGTAGAATTAGGATCCAAAAACTTTAAGTGGGAACCTTAAATAAACCAAATAAGTAAGCCCAATAAACACAATATACTCGTAGTTTCTCTTTATCTACATACCTACATACCCAAAGTTACTCGTACAATAGAATAAAAAGCTAGCAATACACATGTCGCACATGCAGAAGTTTTATTAAGATATCCAGTCGGACGATAAATCATGCTTGGACAAAATGCAATTGTGGCCGCCGACTGTTTTGTCGACCCTACTCGGACCGGCCGCCATGGTGTACGGTTCGCAGAAGATATTGCCGAAAGTTTTATTTTTTTTCTTTACGTGTTGTGTCGTGTGTGTGTTTGTGTATACAAAGTTTAATGTGATATCTCGTTCATAGAAATTGTTTATTTTAAAGTATGTTTAGTGATGGATTCGTTCACCCTTTTCTGTGCATATAAAGCCAGTAGAACAAGATGACGATAAGAGCTTCAAACTATGACTTGAAAAATTTAAGTAAACGTACTTATTAATACCATTTGGCCCCCCGGTAAAGGTTTCATAGATCAAAAGAAAACTTTAACGCACATAAAATTTCGACGACCAACCCCTGAAAAATAACCAGTAAATCGAAAAGCGAAAAGATAGATAAAGTAACATATGTGCGGTGATATTAAGATATCCAGTGCCCTCGATAAATCATCGAACAAACGCATTTGCGGCGACAATGTTTTTGTCGACCCTACGCGGGTACGGACGTCGGACAGGTTATTACTAGCTGTATGTAGTACATGGATACTGATCTATGTGGCAGACTTTGTTCAAAGGTGATAAGAAGGTGACCTTATAGCTGCGATGAGAAGGAAATTTTCCAAAAACTATTTAGGTATTTTTTTTTATACTGCTACTGGTTTCAAGGTCTTTAAGCGAGAGTGTTTGTAGACCTGGGTTAGATCCCGAGTCAGGAAAAGTGTTATTGGGTTTACCTATAAAGAAATTCTCAGTAGGAGGTCGAATGCTGGATTTGACAATAGACTAGCCCTACAGGCTATTCAGGTCCGATATTATGTTTATCCACTTATCACACATTTAAGAAGGGCCAAGTATTTATTTATTACACCACTGCTCTCAAAACCCTAAACTCAAGGAAACCGGCAATTATGCTATGTAGGCTGTATTTATCTCTTTGAAACAAAACGTTTGTTGCTGATTTCAAATTGCGGCGTGGTATGCAATAATAGAACTCGTGCCTAATGTTAAATTCTGGCAATTATAGCTGTTGGTATCGAGACGATTTATCAGCAGTATGAAGTGCATTCATTTTACTGTGGTTTTACTACATTTTATCGGTATCGGAATGCATGTCTTCAAATATACGTTATTGTAGATAGGTTCCATTAAATACATACATAACTTCGTGAATGTTTTTTTCCCAAGGGTACTCGTAAAAAAGAGGTGCCGCTATAGTACACCCACATTTCGTCAGTTATGTCAGTTAATTCTCATGTGGTGTGGCATCAACCGGACACAAATCCAGATTCAGGCTGCTACTGAGAACATCTAGATGGAAAACCCAATAACACTTTGCCCGAGCCGCGAATCGAATCCAGGACCTCATGCTCAACAGAAGCGCTTGCGACCACTAGACCAACGACACCTATGAACGAGGCAGTGCTAAAAAGTATTGTGTCTAATTATTATTTTCGTATTTTAACATTATTAAATCAATAACTGAAAGAAAATTACTTTCTGAACTAAAAGTGCAATAATAAAGTGTAAAGAGTCTGCGGTCAGATTTAAGAACTATTTGAAACCATTCGCTCGCCGTTCTCGTTCAGAACAAATGAACTATACTTTATGTGACTGCCTGAATGTGGCGTTCATTCGGTCACACTTGAACGGAACGTTCAGTTCATAATTTTGAGAAAACTTCCTGAAATGTGGCAAGCTTTGTTCCGATTGAGTTCTAATATTTTAAAATTTAGAGGTAAGTGGTGAACTTATAAGAGTGCTAACGTTGCTCTAGCATTTATGTAAACGAGATGGACACTATTTACCCTAAAAGTACTTATCTACCTCATTTTTTTATATTAAAGCACTGAAAAGCAACCTTCCCAAGATCACATTATTTAATCCGATCCCAGCTATAAAGTCCACGGTAACGGTCCACGGAAGGGTCCAACTATCATCGGTTTACGCGTGTCGATAAACGCGAGTGGCGACGTTAACTCGCCCTTACGGATGGATGGAGCGCTTCACTTCCTGAGGGGACCGCGGTTAAATTGGCCATGTTGGTTTTTTGAATTATTTTTTGAAATTTTTTGTCCAATAATTTTTTTTTGTTATGAAGTTGGTAGACTAGTAGTGCAATTGTGGCGCACTGGAAACGGCCGTGACTTAAGGGTTGTGGGGCGTAGGTTCGAACTCAGACAGGCACTTTACTTTAAGTAAATTACCCAATATGGACCAATTGCTATTTTGACCGAGCGCGATTTTGACGGTTTTTCAGTCACTTGACCGATTGCGAATTCGACCATACGTGACGAAACGTATTTCATAACCACTACTTTCAAAACGGTGAAGGAAAACATCGTGAAGAACCTGCCATGTCCTAGAATAAAAAAATCGAAGACATGTTTCACACACACATTCGACCTGCGCCGGGTCCGCGTGGTGGATTACGGAATACTCCCTCCCACAGAGAGGAGGCCTGTGTCCCATCAGTGGGAACGTTTTAGGTTGAGTATGATGAAGTTGAGGCAGGTAGTGCAGTGACTGGATTGTAGTTAGCAGTCACGAATTTCTCCATTTTTGAGATAAAACTTTTTAAACGTTGCTGACCTCGTATCTTTTGGCGGCATCTACCACAGGCAAACTACGCTTCACAAATCCTGTATCACGCAAGAATAGTTCATCGCGTCCCGCATATATACAACGTTCCGGCTTCAACGGTCGGGCAGTTGCCCACCAGACACAACACCCGTCTGGTCGTGGTCGCAGGATCCTCAGTTTTCTATGGAGGATGAGTGAACTTTACACCCCGCTTCTAATACCTCTATGATCTAATTATCATGTTTTCGTATGTCTTGTAGGGGGCTTACAACTTTGCCGTATGAGTGTTTCTGATTTTGAGCTTTGTTTATTTAATTCGGGAAATAAACAGTTACACAAACATCGTAATAAACATGTAGTGATAAAAAATACATTACATACGTGTAGCTCACGACGTTATCCATGAAAAACGTTGTTACTCAACGTTTTCATTGACAAATCGAAAGGAACTTTCAATGCTACTAATATGGAAGACGAATTTCGATTTGTTCTTTTCGATTTGTCAATGAAATGTACTTACCTATTAGTTATGCCCCTACTTTTATGTACATTTAACTTGATGTGTTCACCATTTAACCCTAAAACGCCACTTAAATACGATTACAGTGCAAAACTCTGACGTCACCATACGTAAACCACACGCACGCGATTACACGGAAACGCTGTTCTCAAGTGTTAAGTGTTTTACTCGCTCACGAGGAAAGTATCATGACCTTTATTAAAAGCTGATGTATGTATTTTCGTTTCACCGTGTCATTGAAATTACTTTTACCACGTCTTGAATTATATTGCTTTGAAAAGAAAAGGATTTTCGTCTGTAGCGAGAGAATATTTTAATTTTTTAAGGATAATACGAAAATTCTTAATTCTGAAGAGACCCATTGGGCAATCAGAGGAAACATTTTTGCATCTGGTAGCCCAATTCTTGAGAAAGGCTACTTAACATCAGGTTATTACGTGCTTTTACTAGCACGGGCAGGCGATGCGATGCGACGTAGTAGGTCGGGGGCCGAAATTTCACGCGGACAAAGTCGCGGGCAAACTAGTCTTCTTTTTCCCTCATGCAAACTATACTTTCAAATATTAATAATAATTATATATCTACGGGCCTTTTTTTTGATCTATCGAAAGCCTTCGATCTGGTGTCACATGATATGTTGCTACAAAAATTGGAAGCTGTTGGTGTTAGAGGACCGGCACTTCAGTGGCTGTCGTCCTATTTAAGCAATAGAAAACAATGTGTCATCATCAATAAAAAAAATGAAAACAATGTGATAATATCCTATTCATCGGAATATAAATATAATAAATATGGCGTTCCACAGGGAAGTGTGCTAGGCCCAATATTATTCCTAATTTATATAAATGACATTATAAAAATAACTAACCATAAATGCGTATTATTTGCTATATTTCTATTATAGTGACATCTAATAAAAAACTAAATACCATTTCAGAACATGAACTTGACATTAATAATACAATTGACAAATTATTGCATTGGCTTGACATTAACCATTTGATGATAAATTTTGACAAATCCGTTTACATACAATTTAATCGATCAAATAATTCCAAATATGACATTAAACTAAATATTAATAAAATCAATGAAGTAACGCGTACCAGATTTTTAGGTGTAATAATAGATAAAAACATTAACTGGAAAGAGCACATAGACAATGTTAGCACTAAAATTAATAAATTTGTTTATGCACTAAAACAAGTAAAAAATGTAACTAATTTAAAAACTGCTGTTATGTCATACCACGCGTACGTCGAATCGTTGTTACGTTATGGACTAATAATGTGGGGTAACAGCACTGACTTCCAAAGAGCATTCATCGCTCAAAAAAAATGCATGAAAGCAATTTGTGGACTTAAGCCCGACGACTCATGTCGACCAATATTTAAAAAACTTGGTTTGTTACCGTTACCATCGCTTTACATATACGAAATATGTGTGTTTGTTATGAAAAATAAGCAACTATTTAAGACTGCAAATGATGTCAATCCTCGGAACCGACGAGATCCATATAAACTGGTGTTGAATGATTTGCCTAGACTGTCTAAATACAATAGTAACTGCTTGGCAATGTGTGTGTGCATTTATAATAAAATACCAAGGCATTTCAAAGCTTTAAATACAAAATTATTTAAAATTAAATTTCATAAGTGGTTACTCGAGTGTAGTTTTTATAGTTTAAAAGAATTTATAGATAAAAAATACGATTTTGATGCTTAACTTGCTTTAAAATTTTGCATGCTATGTTTTGTCCTAGCTAAACATGTTTGTGCCTCAATTTGTATTTAACACCCTTATATACCATGTTTTACGCAAATAAATATTCTATTCTATTCTATTCTATATTACGAAAGCGGTCTTCTAATGTCGAGTATTGTCGGAATTTCAAGAAATATAGATCGTTGGTCTGTAAAGATGGTCACCCATCCACGAACCAACCACGAAAAGCGTAGCTCAACCTGATCGATCGACCCGTTCGGCTGTTATTACTTAGCTACAGGCCCCCTAGATACATTGAACACACGCAAGAGAATCTTCACATTCTCAAAACGTCTTGTCATCCCCTAAGTTTCTGACACATAACAAGCAGTACTTCAGGAAGTCTAACCGCCATTAGGGAGGAACACACGTATATTAGGGGCTTTTAAAGTCGTTCGCGGCTCGCTGTAATTTGCGACTAAACGTCGATGGGAGATTACTGGAGCTAGTCACTTCGCTAGCAAGGTTTGAGTGCGTGTGAATGTAGCACTTCCTTTTGCAGAATATGAGTTTTTGTTTTTGAACATGCGTTTAAAGATTTGTTTCAATTGCTGTTTGAAGTTGTGCGATTACTTGAGCTTCATGGTTCACGCAAAGATAGGCTTTATTCAGGCAGTTGAACCCTGAAAATTTAAAAAACGTGTTTTATTAACTTTACACACATAAATATTTTTTTTGTAGGTATATTATATTTATGGGTGGGTCATACCTACGTATAGAATGCATTAAAACAGATGGGCCAGAATCGTTAAACAGTGGGTTCCTGAAGACGGACGTCGGTCACCGAGGCAGGCCTAAGAACTGCCTGATTGGCCGGAGAAGGCACAAGATATGGAAAATTTTAAAAGTAGGGTGAGAACTATGCCCAGCTGTGGAACAAAAAAGGTTTAAAAAAATGGTGCTATTTATTTACACGACTTTTTGGTCTTATTTTCAGCTGCATATAACCTACTATTTAATAATAATAAATCGTTTATTTCGACCAACACAGGATCATAGTAAGCACATAAATTAAAAAAAAAGTAAAATAAAAAATAAATAAAATAAAAATAAAGATGCTTGAACTTTTTTCAAGCTTCACAAAACTTTTCAATTTTATATATTTTCTATAACCCTTCTTATCACTTTAAATATTTTCTGCCAAAATAAACAAAGCACACACATTCACACACTTATTTATCTGCTTATCTGCATAAACCAATAAAACCGATGACAGCACAAAAAAGGCTTTCATTATTATTCTAAAGCTTCGCAGGAAGTAATCAGACGAAAATGTAATTGTCATCGCGCATAACATCTGCTGAATCTAATTTATTCACTGGATGCTGCGACGCGGAGATGCCCTGATGACTGTGAGTCCTCGTGTTGTACGGACTTGATTTATATCGTTTGAGTGAATTATGAACGAGTTTTTTCAGAATAGGCACGTTTTTTCAACACACAGCCGAAAAAACGTGCCTTTTTGCAATTGCTGTAAAAATTATGCTTCTTCTATACTCTATCCCCCTTACTAATAGTACTAGTAATCAGATAGTTTATAACCTGAATTAACACACAGGGTACTTTTAATCCCGGTAGTACGTTCCCGTCCGATAATTTCCAACATCCACGCGGACGAAGCCGCGGGCAAAAGCTAGTATACCTCAAAAAAAATTTCTTCACAAAGTAATTTAAGAGGAAATGCGGTGGTCTTTTCTCCATAAAAACGCTCTCGCCTGTTTTCTTTCTTACAGATTTTTTTTACAGAATAATAAATATTAACTACTTGAATGACCCTATGTTTTCCTTTTTGATGATACATTATTTTTAGAAGCAGTAGAACCCTCACAAAATGCCGATTTAAACCGCTGTCAACAGAGGCCTAGTGTACCAATTTGACAACTATTAATGAAAAAAGAAAAACACAGGGACACAGTATATATTCTTCTTATTCAGTTTATGAAAAATATTTTAAAAAGGTCCAATATTGGAGGAGGAAATAGGCGAGAGCCAAATCTCAAATTACGACTTTTTACATAGGCTTTTTCAAAAATCTCCTCATTTCCTCTTAATCACATTCCCTTATTTTTAGAAAGTATTTGTTAATGTGTCATCTGGCGTTGGAAAAATCAGCCCTAAACCTGAAATATCCCCTAGATAGTGTTGATGTGTGTATTATGATTATGCTTGAACACCGTTCCCAATGCCGGTGGATTTGTTATTATTATTATTAGCCTGTGATGTCCCACTGCATGGCAAAGGCCTCCCTACTCTCTTTCCACTTCTCTCTGCTTAAAGCTGCTGAGGACCAGTTCTTGTTGAAGGAGTCCAGCTCATCCCGCCATCTCCGTCTGGGCCTACCACGATGTCGCTTGCCATTAAGAGGGACCCATTGAGTGAATTTGTTATTTTAAATAAAAAAAATAATGTTTATTCAATAATGATGATAATATCATGATGGCATGGTGGTTAAAGCCTCGCCTCTCATGTACGAGGTTGTGGGTCCAAATCCGGGCAAGCACTAATGTGACTTTTTTGAATTCTTGCATACTTTCTAAGTTTGTCTTGAACATCCAGGAGTGTGGCCTACAAAAGTTATTTGACATTTTTCAACCTTATCTGTAAGTGCTGTGACGTACCAAATTATGATTTGAAATTGTAGTAATTGAAATGTGTGAACGTTTTTATTGCCTAATTGAACTACCTTTGACTTATCATAAAAAATATCTGGAGTACCTGATTTTTTTTAATTTATTTTTTTTGTCGTATTGTGGCATCACATGAGGGAAAATGTCAACTAACTTTTGGAGGCCATTTTAGATGAAATAACACTAATTAATTATGTTTTCAGAATTAAGCTAAAATAACATAATAAAATACAGACCCTTAGTAGTAGTACGATAACGAGACAAATAGTAGCCATAATGAGTAATTTGATTTGAGAGGAAACTCAATAGACTACTGTTTTATTTGCGTTATGTCTTTATTATGCATACATTTTGTTGTTATCATTCTTTTATTCAGCACAGACGACGCGAGTTGTCCACTGTGAAACATTTTCTGAACATTATATTTTTTGCAATAATATTTTTCTTCTGGTTCGTTAGCATACTGATTATCTAGCTATATAATTACGTAAAATTCAAAATCCTTACTGACTGACTGATATATCAAAGCACAGCATAAACCGCTGGTCCTGGAGACATGAAATTTGGAGGGTGTGTTCTTTGAGAAGAGTAGGTATCCATTAAGAAAGGGTTTTTCGAAATTCCACTCCTAAGAAGGTGAATGAGGGGAGGGTGAAATTTCACGCGGACGAAGTCGCGGGCAGAAGCTAGTGGTTTATACAAAGACATCTAGATGGCAGGAAAACAGAATCAATCAGAAAAAAAAAACTGCTTTATGTTGAAAAATTATATAGTAACACAACATGACTGCAACAAAACATTGCAGGTGTTCTTTTAGTTCACGATAAAATAAACTATAAAACACGAACAAAGGCAGAAAAGCTTTACTCAAAATTGAATTTTCTTAGTTTCTGACAGTAAACCTTTGAGCGATACAGAAAATATATTTTATGAAGACGGAATCTAGTTTACATCAGAAACGAAGTTAAATCCCGCTAAGATAGAAATACACTATAACCGAGGAAGAGATAAGTTAACTTTGTCAACAGACTGCACGTCTTTAAACCCTTCAATCTGTGTGAGAGTCAAAATGGCGGGTGTACCATAGCGAATTAAATTATACCAATTACCAAAAAAATCTACCTAAAATGTACTATTCAGTACCTAGGTCTAAAAAATCTGTACCTCTTTCACAACGAAATTATTTAGAAAGTAAGGTACACCCGCCATATTGACATCAAGATGGCGGGTGTACTATAATATTTTATTATTTAACCATTACTCATAAAATATAATTACACCAAAAAATTGTACCTAAAAAGTATCTCCATTAAAAGAAAACGTACACTTGAACAGTTGGATAGTTTCTTAGAAATAAAACAACCGTGTTTTGTGTAAAACTAAACACGATACTTAATTATAATAATATTATTGATATAGTTACATATATTATATGTACATTGCAGTGCAGCCCAGTGGTAACTGCCCCGACTTGCAAGTTGTAGGTCGCGGATTCAAACCGTGTCAGGCGCATTACTTTGTGTAATTTATTTCATCACCACTGCTCTCAAAACGGTGAAGAAAAACATCGTGAGCATGTCCTAGAATCATAAATTCGAAGACATGTGACATCCACCAATCCGCAATGGGCCCGCGCGGTGGATTATGGCCCATTCCCTCTCCAAGAAAGGAGGCCTGAGTCCCAGCAGTGGGAACATTATAAGGCCAATAATGCTAATGCTAAATTATGCATTTATATTTTTATTTATTTTATTGCCCGAAGTCTGACAACCAGTCTTACCATGGGGGTATCTACATGTACACGTGTTTTCCAATAACTAGTTTTTGGAGGTCAGACAGGCAGTCGCTCCATGTAAAATACTGGTGTTCAGCTGCATCAGGTTAGACTGGAAGCCGACCCTAATATAGTTGGGAAAAGGCTAGGCAGAAGATGACATTTATATTTAAAGGATATTTTTCAATTATGAATTATATGCACGATAATAATTATTAATAGTTACTATACTCCGTCGGTTTAGGTAGTTAACTAAATGTAAACAATCTTGGCATGTCTTTTTATCTAAAAGTTGTCTATAAATTGTATATAAAAATCTTTGCGACTATTTATTTACCTAAATCGATGTTAGCTAATAAACTAAATTTTAAATAATCTTTGTGTATATTATGTACGACCTCTTTAATATAAAAAGACATACCAAGATTGTTTACCTTTAGTTAATCACCTAAACCGACAGACCATAGCAATAAAATATATAGTATTATCTTTATAGGTATTTTTGTTATTAGCAATTTTCCGCAACTAACAACTAGCTTCGTAAATGCACATTTATGATGCGGGTAGTTGATAAAAAATTGCGATTTACACTGTGTTTCCTGATTAATCATACGAGCTTCATAGCTTGCAATACGGAGATAACTTAATTATCATTGTTATAATTTTCACTGCGATCATATAGAATAAATTAATATGAAACGCGGAAAAAAAAATGTTGTTGACTTAAACGAACAGAAAAAAGTGTTTTATAAATACAAACGACATTTCCCATCGATTCATGATTTGCCTTCACCATGTAGTGATCAATTGAGTTTTTACCATCCGGCGGCGATGTTACAGACATCCACAATATTGGCCACTATCGAGTTCATTGTCGTCGTAATGCTGAATGAAAATGTTTTGATGATCTTAATAATTTTATAACCAAAACTCCGAATTCACTTATCGCTAATTGCATTATGTATGGACAAAAATAAAGAGGTATCTAATCATTTTGACGCGTAATTTTCATTCATGATGTATACTTCAATTATCCCTAGAATATATAAAAATATGCACCTAGATCAATAATTAATTATAATAATAACATAGTAAACGAGATACGGTTGTTTTATTTCTCAGGAACTATCCAACTGTTCAAGTGTACGTTTTCTTTTAATGGAGGTACTTTTTAGGTACAATTTTTTGGTGTAATTATGTTTTATGAGTAATGGTTAAATAATAAAATATTATAGTACACCCGCCATCTTGATGTCAATATGGCGGGTGTACCTTACTTTCTAAATAATTTCGTTGTGAAAGAGGTACAGATTTTTTAGACCTAGGTACTGAATAGTACATTTTAGGTAGATTTTTTTGGTAATTGGTATAATTTAATTCGCTATGGTACACCCGCCATTTTGACTCTCACCAATCTGTGGTAAGCGCTCAACGATATTCACGATTTTATATTTACGGCGCCATCTAGTTTTAAAATATTGACCAACAAAATATTGACATGTAAGAGTGCCTTAAACGATCTACTTACAGAACATTAATTAAACTTTTTAAAAGTACTTATCTACTTTTTTGTTGTTTCGAGAGTAAGATGGTCCTTATGAACAAACTGTGGTTCATAATCATACGACATTTGTCGGGTTAAAGATTCTATAAACAATTCAACCAACATCCCTACTTGTTCTTTCCCACAAAACCACTAAATCCGAATGCAATACAGTACACACCCCCCTACCACAGAATCATATAAAAATCCCTCATTATCGCTAAATACATTCATTTAATCACATCCTGCGACCGGCGGCGTCGTAAAACGAAGCCTGGTCATAACGGGGTGAAGGTCGCGGCCATTTACGTCCTATTCGGTTTATAATGCACGTACCACAGAGTTCCCGTTTACGATATCTTTTTAATATGGATTTTGATGACGTTTTGAATTAGGAGTTTTTGAGCTAGAAGACTCGTAAAATATGAACTTCCACATTTTTCATAAATGGTTCACAGAAAAATACAGCAAAAGATAAAGATACCTTGTTAATAGCACTGTAAATTTATAGAAACATTTACACCTAACTAATACATATTTTTAGATCCGAATGCCAGGTTTTTCGATGAAATTAAAAATATTTGAAGTTGCTTTGCCCGCATTTTTTTAGAACATTAGTTTTGGTAACAACTAGATCAAATAAGATTAATTCGAAGCATCTGCAACTTTCTCAGTTTGTTGTTATAAGCTTTTATTTTATCTAAAACTAGCTTCTGCCCGCGACTTCGTCCGCGTGAAATTTCACCCTCTTAGGAGTGGAATTTCAAAAAACCCTTTCTTAGTGGATACCTATATACACTTCACAAAGAACACACTCCAAATTTTATGTCTCTATGACCAGCGGTTTAGGCTGTGCATTGATATAATCAGTCAGACAGGATCACAGGACTTTGAATTTTATATTAGATTATAAAAGTAAACCTAAGTACCTACCTAATAAAAAAAAAACTCAATAACAGAAAATAAAATACCTACCTACCTAAATAAACCTATTTCTGATGATACGTGGCTAAATAATAACAGCCGCACAGGTCGATCGATCAGGTTAAGCTACGCTTGCCGCGGTTGGTCTGTGGATGGGTGACCATCTTTACATATGGAGACCCCTCCGTGCCTCGGAAAGCACGTTAAGCCGTTGGTCCCGGCTGTCATTCGTGGATCTTTGACAGTCGTTACGGGTAGTCAGAAGCCCGAAAGTCTGACAACCAGTCTTACCAAGGGGTATCGTATTACCCAGTAACTGGGTTGTGGAGGTCAGATAGGCAGTCGCTCCATGTAAAATACTGGTATTCAGCTGCATCCGGTTAGACTGGAAGCCAACCCCAACATAGTTGGGAAAAGGCTAGGCAGATGAGGCAGATGATGAACTAATCTAAACTCAATAAATAAGCAAAATCCCTAAAAACTAATATCTATACGAATGACTAATCCTACCTAACAGTTTTATAAAATAACTTACGGTCACTACGTACACTATCAAATATACTACCCATACTTTAAAATTAAAATCTATACTTACTTATAAAAACGACTTATAAAAATAAACCTAAATAAGTCTACCTTAAACTGTACTTATTAAAAACTAAAAGGAATAAAAAGGTCGCACTGAAAAGCACGTTTTGGAATTGCAAGTAGCAGTTAAAACATACAATTTATAGAATGCTAATATGAACGAACGCTCGCCTATTATTATTATCTTCGTCGTGTACTACGACAAACTTATTATTTGCGGTTGGTACAGTAATCGGTTCTAGGGATCGAACCGCAAAATTAAGTTTGTTTTTTATTGTATATTTTTTTCCGGGATAAAAAGTACCCAGTGTGGTGCCCAGGATATTAAAGAATAATTATACCAAGTGTCATCGTAATCGAACCGGTAGTTTTTGCGTGATGCCTGAACAAACAGACAGACAGACAGAATTTTTTTTAAATCACATTTTTGGGTTCTGTGTCGGTCTAATAACACAACAACTAATACCTATTTTATAAAAAACAACAAAATAAATTCAAATAAACTATTTAAAGACTAAAAGTCGCGCTGATAAGCACGGTTTGTTAATATCAATTATCGTCTGTCAATAAGGTCGAACGCTCTGAACGCATCAACAGCCAAATATTGAATGAAGCTCGCGCTCGGACCTCCCTTACCCTACCGCCGCGACCCGCGTCGAGCGCGGCAACCGTTACACAAAAATAATCCTTATGGCATGATTCAGTATTCACGCGCGACGGCGCGATGGCTTATTAGCGTATTTCATGTATAAGTTTGGTGTTTCTATACCGATTACTATGATTCTTTTTTTATTGAATAGGTAATAATATTAACTTCTTTTAATTAGGGATGAGTGAGAGTATTATAAACGTAAGAGTAAACAAATATAATCAGAAAGCTCCGAACTGCTAAGGTATCGGGAGTTACACGTGTTATTGTGAGTCAACCATAAAAGAACCATAGACATATGCTGTAGTAGGATATTTTTTAGATAATTTTATGTAGAACATTTCCGTCATAAATGATTTCTATGTAGCTTTAACCATTAAGGCTGCACACGCGACTGAAGCTTAAAAAATGGAGCAACTTCTCCCGTTTTCCCAACATTTCCTTTCACTGCTCTGCTCCTATTCATTGTAGCGTGATGAAAAGTATACTATAACCTCCCCAGGCGTATGAAAAATAATTGTACCAAGTTTCGTTAAAATCCGTCGAGTAGTTTTTGTTTCTATAAGGAACATACAGACAGACAGAAAGACAGACAGACAGACAGACAGACAGACAAAAATTTTACTGATTGCATTTTTGGCATCAGTATCGATCACTTATTACCCCCTGATAGTTATTTTGAAAATATATATCATGTACAGAATTGACCTCTCTACAGATTTATTATAAGTATAGATATTTTTGTTATAATAATACCAAACTTAAAATGAGTACCTATACAGAGTTTTCAACATTCACTTTCGAACGTCAGCAACGAGTTCGGTTGTGTCCGGTTTTTCTACAAGATCCATAAAATGAACTTTGGACATGTCCGTCCAAAACAACACCCATAATTTTTACGCCTTCAAAATTGGTCAGCCATAAAACCATATCTATCAAACACAATCTAAATTAAACGTTCTGACCACCTATTGTTTTTATGTCAAAAACAAACACAGACCAAATACATTCCCATATTAATTTGAGTACCTAAACAATCAGATGAGAACCGTATGAAAATTCCACATATCCAATTTGGGACAATGATCTGATATTACTGACATACCTGTTGGCATAGATACCTGCTTATGTGCACGCTCGACTATATGTCAAGCTACACATTTCCGGTATGGACTGGATTCGCATTATGGGGAAAGCCTATACAATTCAAGACCAGTTTATACTGGACATTTATAGCTTTATATATAGCCGTGTACATACCTCTGCAAATTAAACTCTTTGTTCATAATATTTCCAGAATTGGTACTTATTGGTAATAAGTACCAATTCTGGAATATTACCAATTCTGGAAATATTATAAATGCGCATCTATTCAAATGTATATATAATTGATATTTGACGCGAATATTATTTCATTGTTCATTTGTATAAGTAGGTACGTCTACTGTAAAGTTTAGGCTCGAATAAATGTTAGGAATTTATTTCACAATACCTATTGATGTTAGTCAAGAGCAACATCTCACAGTTCATATCGAGGATTTTCTGAAGAAATATTCTACTAATACCATGTGTTTTTATTTATCAAGTTTACGTCTACTTACTCCATCATGAAGTTCAATCAAATTATTTGAGGAGTTTATTATGCGACACCACCTTTGTCATCCACTTTTTGTGTTCACGAGTACCTACGGGTTAAATATTATTAGGATCTAAAGGTAGATCAATAAGTGTTCACTCTGCCTAACTGTTTTGGGAATGGTGATGATGTGTTTATGTTATCTAGAAGTATTTATTCTATGAAGGTAAGTACAATACGTAATCATAGCAAAGTCTTATTAAAATATAAATAAATCGGAACAGTCTTTTAAAAATGAAAAAATGCATAATTATAAATGAGTACACAGAGGAAGTCTGAAAGTTACACCAGTAACTGAAAAGTTGTGTGGAAATCGGTTGTTATGGTATGGGCATGTGTTACGGAGGAATGAGGAAAATGTCGAAAGGAAAGTTTTGATTATGAATGTCGATGGCTATAAGAGTATCTACATGTTCCGCCGATTCCAAATGACGATGGCAGGACAGTGATGATGAATAGAATCTGTATTTTTTGGATAAGCATCATCTCATTTATCCAATAATTTTATACAGATAATATAATTCGATATGCCTTACAAGCCAATTATTTATATTTTCATTTTAAGTAGGTACCTAAGTGTCCTTTCGCATTTCTAACAGCAAAATTTCCATCAGTACCCAGTACAGGCTTCCAAAAATTTTTGCATAACCTAACATTCACGATGTCATAAGAGCACAGCTGGCCGAGCCTTTAGCATTTATGCGAGCGACGTGAGCTCTATAAAGATGGCACCCAAATTAAATTCATAAGCATATACACACGGGGTTATGAGCGGTGGCACTCGATACCAGTGCCGTGGGAATTAGGGGTGGTTTGAAAACATCCTCACTAATTGCACTTTTGTTTTAATTTTTTACGGGAATTTTGAATGAATTTTTTTGGGACTTTCATGGCTATATTGCTTTGTTGATTGATGGGATGACCTGAATGGAGAAGAGGCGTTTGGGAGTTGAAAACTGTTCATTGTTCGTTTTGTGTTACATTGGCTGAGGGAATTGCATTTGCAAATTGTGATGCGGTATGTTTACATGATATATACATGACATAATACATATTTATACAAGATAACATAATTCTAGTTTAAAGGTTGAGGAGCTGTTTTTCTGTAGGTACCTATACCATTGTCAGACATAAATTTCCCAAACACCACTTGGAAATAGGTGTAAACTGCTATGTGGTGTGAATTTTTATGGAAAACTTCGATGAAAACAAAACCCAGTTTCACAACACCAAACGAATTTACGAGGCAAAGTTCATAATCAGCCTATAATGTGCTGGGACACGGGCCTCCTCTCAGTGACCCTCTCACTGAGAGGAGGCCCGCCGCAGAGTGGGCCGTAATCCACCACGCGGGCCCAGTGCAGGTTGGTGGATGTTACATGTCTTCGAATTTATGATTCTAGGACATGCTCACGATGTTTTTCTTCACCGTTTTGAGAGCAGTGGTGATGAATAAATTACACAAAGTAAAGTGCCTGTCTGGGTTTGAACCTACGACCTACAACTCGTAAGTCGCGGCCGATACCACTGGGCCACCACTGCTCTCAGGCAAAGTTAGTTTATTCAGGGGAGGCCCCTTTACAGTCTCCCCAGGGATGCGCCTTACAGGCGTTGCACGGGGGGTTCCGGAATTGTTCTTTTAAGACGAACCGGGACCACCCCTATGTGCTGATGGTGATAACCGGGGTGGTTTTAGTGAGGTGAAAATCCCACACTCCCCGACCTCCCTCCCCGGAGTTCGGGTACCTTTTGAAGGTTTCCCTCCGAAAACAAAAAAAAGGTATTTATTAAAAAATTGTTTCAGTTTACTTCATTACGGAATAATGAGAGATCGTAGGGGAAATGAACAATTAGGGGAAATATAAATTCATAAATATATATTTTTAATTTTTCGCATTTGTTGGGATTCCTGTTCGGTTTACTTATGAATGCTTGATGAAATGTTTTCTTAAGGCTTTGTTGAGTTGTGTTTAAAAGGTAAACAGCTTGAGTCATTGCTATAATATAAACCTGGGGTTTGTTACTATTTACGACTATTAGCTGTTGCCAACTGGGCACGAATTTAGTTTCTCGGCTTCTTTTAAAGACAAATTCCTAATGAAAACTCAATAACACAATTCGCGCTTGCGCAGTAATTGCGTAATACACTAACAGTAACAATAATTTCATTATGACAGTACAACAACATTCACTGCGTTATTTACTTTACTCGATTTTGAGATGTCGACACCACATCTCAAAATGCTCCGCATACCATGGACCGCCAAGAGTACGAACAAATCTGTCCTTGGTCAAAAGAAGGACTATCTACGATTCTCGATCAAGTTACTAAAGGATTCTCGGTTACTTTGGTCACATTTCCTGTAGGGAACCAGATAATCTAGAAAAGTTGGTGGTGATGGGTAAGGTAGGTCGGAAAAGACCTCGCGGCCGGTCACATAAACGCTGGTCAGACTAAGTGACCACCCTCACTGAACTCTCTGTTACATCTGCCCTGAGAGAAGCTGAGAGCCGAACAAAGTGGATGAACGTCGTGCATAAAGCCACGAATGCCTTTCAGGGACACGATCTTCAATAATGAAGTACGCCACCAAGAAGAGAGAGAGATTTACATTGTTGAGCAGACAAATTTTCCGAATATGTATATGAAACAATGGATGAATGGAAACAATGAAACAGAATTTGATTGAAAGTGTGTTACGCGATTTTGGTGTAGGATGTATTCGGGTGGATAGAGATGACAGAAAATAATACGGAATACATAGTTCATAAGTTCATGTGTGTTTTCTTACGAATAATTATACCATGACTTCAAGTTTCCTATAATACCTAATGCCAACACCAACACGCAGACACGTGAGCGAAGCCGCGGGCACAGCTAGTTTATAACTATAGTCAGCCGGGAGGGTAACACCCGTCCTCTATCGGGTACAATCATGGTAAAGTTTTAAAAGGTTGCGGTGGTTTTAGGACATAATTATAGAGACCTTTTTGGTAACCAATAAGGTCGTCCTAAAACCACCAAAACATATTAAAATTTTGTGTTCATATTTATTATGTGATATGTATTTCAGAATGTTCTGTAATCAAAATGTAATTAACTCCAATAATTAACTTTATCTCCAATCAGTAAAGTTTAATATCGAAGCAGTAGCTTTTAAAAAACTACAAAGTTCTATATGATCATAAATGTATTTTATCTTCACCGTCTTAGTCTGCAATAAATTTATTAGGAACCTAGACAGGCTTTGACCGCAAATTTTTGATGTAGGTTATATTACAGAAAAAATTAAGCCCTTACTTTAGGGATTTAGATATTTTAGGGATAAATTTGCCAGTGCCAGATAATTTTATCCGAGGAATAATTTTGAATTTTTGACATTTTCTTCTATACAAAATCTGTCAGACGTTAATTTTATTCCACGAATAAAAATTATCTGTCGATTGAAAATGCGGCCCTTTAAATCTAAATGTTAGCCTGTGCTTTGCTGCAAAATGTACTTCGAACTTGATCTAAAAATATAGGTATCGATGCAAAATTATTCAGGCACTTCAACACGTTCGTAAAACTATAAACAGATTCTTAGGTATCTTTTCTTTCTGGGTATCATTAACGTCAGTATGAGTTTAGGTATATTAGAGGGTGGTAGCTTAGCCAAACTGCAAGGTAGTAAGGAGATGAAATGAAATGAAATTGTTTATTTTGTAAATAAGCTATCGGAATCACTTTTACACGACATATTATTTAAAAATAAAGCTGAATGAGGTCGGCGTTTCCTATGTGACTATTATGAGAAGAAAGACCGAAACGAACTTAGAGGTCATAGTGTCTTTTATAGTATATAATCTTGGTCAGATCATGTAAAGACCATGTAGATTGATGTCTGAAATGTTCCTTTCAGGAAAGAACCACACAGATTGAGTGGATCTGTCCAGTTAATCCCTAGTAACAAGTGAAATGATAGCTCACTTTTAGCTCACGTCACCTTAATTTTCATGGTAAGTATTTTACAGAAGAGATCGGTTGGCATAACAGTCCGGGTTGATGCAGTCAGGACGGTCTCTAAAATACACTGCAGGCCAAAAATACGTACACATCATATTTTGTATATTATCAAGTCACAGGTAGGTACTTACTAGTTCTTTCGATAATTTAGAATGCTCTCAGAAGATTCCAATATGCAAATGTAATATACTTTTTTGACCCTAGGCTCTGCGAACTCAGAGAGGTACCTGAAGTTTATAGACATAAATTTCAGCCACGTCGATACTTAAAAACTTTGAGGTAGGAACTTATCGTTTTTAAATATGGCTATAGCATACTAAAAAGAGAGTATTCTGCAAGCAGCTTTTAAGTAATTAAAAGCTGAGGCTATTATTAAAGTCAAGCAAATAGTAATATTTCCTTGACTTTAATAAATTCAATATGAAGTATTTAAGTACTGTGAATCTATGTATAATGTGACTGTATTACGATTACATGATGTAGGTAACTTAAATAATTATTTACCAGACTGAAAAGTCGAATGTATGAAACCATCCCATAATAATCACATGTCATGTGTATATTCTGAAAAATAAATCATTCATACATTACCTTCGTTAAGGCGGCGCCACCCCACTTCGTTTGTTTGTCATTTCTTTTATTTTAGAATGAAAATGCAGAAAATAAGCACGTTAAGTTGTGATCCACAAGATAATACGTTAATATTAATACAAACGGTAGTTTTACATTGTTTAGTTTTATTATAATCATTAAAACGGAAAATAGTGGCCACTATTATCTGTATTATCATTCTAAAATAGAAGAAATAAACAAACAAACGGCGTTTGGTCGGCGTCGTCTTAAGCTCAGAACGCTTCATGCTTTTAAACCCAAAAGAGATGTCAGCAGCAAGGAGGGGCCCGTCAGTGCCGAAGCCTGCCGGGGCAGCGGGATTGTCCGAAAGGATTACCGCTGCCCCGGAACATAAAGGGCTAAGGAAGGAACACGGATGGGTTTTAGTCAGTAAGAGTCTGACACTCCCTTCCACTCCACGCAGAGCGGGAGCATTTGATGATTTCCTACCGTTTAAAAAAAAAGGGTGTAGGATCATTAAAAAATAATCAGCCTATAACGTTCCCATTGCTGGGGGTCAGGTCAACCATTCTCTCTATTACGAGAGAGAGGGGTCTCTCTCGTAATAGAGAGAATGGTTTTTAATATATTTGTAGACTACGAATGGGTTCAGAATTTAACCTTTGTAGCTAAGCTTTGATATTAAAGTTATGACATTACAGCCTTACAAGTAAGTATACATAGTCGCCCCCGTTCTAATATTGCTTTCTACCGCGACATTCTGATATTATTTTCTAAATCCCTTTCATCTCTAACCTTTAATGTTCTTTAATATCTCTTTGTGGCGGTGAAATCCTTGAGGTGTTGAGTGAAAAGGTACTGTAATGTCTGGGTTTGCTTTGTAATATTTATATTGTTATGGAAAATATTTATAATTCTATATGTTAAAACTAGTTTCATAGAATTCACAATCACAATAATAATATACTAAAATAACAGCCCCACTTTTATAAAACTTTACGTATTTGATTCTGGTCTCATTCTCTCCATTTCTGGAAGATATGAAACCAAAATGTTCTATGTTAAAATATGATTCCGGAATAAAAGCTCTTAAAATACAATTTATACTTCATACCAAAAATATATACCCAGCAAAACATTTTACTTCATATTTACAAAATTGCCGAGTATTTCGTTGAAAACGTCGTCAAGTTGCGACATTTTTCTCGGCATATTGGATACAATTATGAACTCGCTTCATCAAGCGGGCTGTGAGGTGGTGTTCATTAATTTTATGAGCCTAATAAACAAGCTAAAGTACACTAAAGGCCATAAATTTAGCACAACCTACCTGTGAATTAGCTGTGTGTAATTATTCAAGCGTAATGTGAACGGTGTGGGTGATATGTGTGGCCCGTAGTGTCATAAAGAATTGTTGCATAGTTTACATCGTAATCAAGTTTAAAGTTATAGTTTCTTTTAGTGGATATAAAAGGTGAGGTGCTGTCATCCCTATAGTAAGCAGAATGCATTCCAGATAGAGCTTGGCAATTAAAAAAAATTATGACAAAGACGTTTTTGACAAAAATAAAAGCCGTTTCGAGCTGAAATTTTTACGCGTGATATGAAAACACAAACATTTCTATTACAATCAAAAAGCCACAAACGCCGTATCCCTTGGAACTCGAAATATTTATATTTAGTGCTATCAGAATTTTGCGGACGGATTTTTTCCCTTTAATATCTTATATTTCGGGCACGTACCGCGTTCGGAGTAGGCCAGACGAAAATTCATAAGTCGGCTATATTGCGGGGGCTATATTGAAAAATAGTTATTTAGATTACCGTAGGAATCATGCGGACAGACGGACGGTACTCGTCGGCTCCATCCGTGATGAGATTTTCTATATCGGCGGTAGTTTTAATAAAAGACCTGCGTGAATTCGGAATGCGTATTCTAAATTAAATTATGAGAATTTCTCACGTGTTTTCGTGTTCTATTTTTAGATCATGGATGGTAGTATGCAACTTAGATTGACGAAGATGATAAAAATATCTTCTCTAATTAAGTCCAATGACGTAATAACGTTGAATAGGTATATGGGGTAGGTATGTGTCATACCCCATATACTCTCTCATACCCCATATGCTCATACCGTATGAGCCAGTTAATTATTCTTCGTAACATTCTTGTCAGAGCGGTCGTGGTCCTCATGTAGTTTCTTGTCTAGGGGCTGATGAGATTCATCTCACGATTTCTGGTATTTTTACTGCATTCATACAAGGGATCACCCTCTCTCAAAACGGTGAAGGAAAACATTGTGAGGAAACCGGCATCTACCAACAGAGAGGAGGCCTGTGTCCCAGCAGTGGGAACATGATAGGCTGATTATGTATATTAATTTACAGGAATATTCTAGAGCTTTAAAACTGATATGCTTTTAAACAGACAAAGCCCAACGTTTCATACAAACTTTCAAGCCCTTAATTTTCGAAATGAATGAACCGATTTTAATGAAACTTCATACGCATAAGCAGGATACAACAAGTTTGTATGAATTGCCGTACGGCGTAAACGCTCTTAATCCACTTCAGGCTTTAATATTGTCAATGTACAGATTACTGACTGGACCATAATAGGCTTAGCCTGCGTGAAAAATTAGATTCATCAGATCCGCTGAAAAAGCTTTTATTTATTCCTAAAATGGTTGTTGGAGACTAGCTTTATTATTCCATAGGTGTTATTGTGACGTTTTATTTTTTAACGTGTTTTCCCCAACTCTGCCACGTGCTGAGGCCCAGGCTTTATTATTACGTATCTCCCTCCTGTAGCAAGTATTTTATAGCTTTATGTGGTTTCTTTTTTAGAATTTAAATACTTACGTTACCTACCTAATATTCTTGCAAATAAATATATCATTCATTCATTCATTCATTACAGTTTTACATACATACATTGCAATAAACTCACACATCCTTCCCATGGGGGGTTGCAGAAGCTACAGAACGTCACCTGCTACGATACTTACATTCTCCTTTTGAGTCGTTTACACAACCCGGTTCCGGTTCTTCCGGTTTTAAATAAGATATAGCTATGTCCCTTCGACATAGCATTTCAAACTGACCTCAGGGGAAAATATTTTTAAAATAAGTGACGTACCCTCTACGTCTTTTCTGAGAACACATGAATGTTTGGATCCAATTAATCAATATGCATAGCTTTTGCCAACGATATTGGGGTCGGCTTCCAGTCTAACCGGATACAGCTGAGTACCAGTATTTTACATGGAGCGACTGCCTATCTGACCTCCCGTTTGGTAAGACTGATTGTTAGACTTTTGAGCTTCTGAGCCTATAAAAACTTATAAACTCCGACTATTGTTTACCCAAAAAAAACTTCAAGCAGGTCTAGGCATTTTCGAATTTGTCCATAATACGTATGTAGCGTAAAAATGCCCAAAACGAGGTCGAATTCAGCCGAAATATGGTTATTGGAATATTTGGCTGCGGTCAATTCTAGTGGCATTTATTGAATCTTGACCGGGCAGGCATATAGTGTTGTGCTTTAATTCTATGAAAATGGAACCGAGAATATTGAGTAGGAATGTGAAATATACTGGCCAAAAACACAGATACTAAATAATACTCTACCAAAACTAATCACTTTGAAACTGGAATTTAGTGATGCAGAATTATAAACATCTGATTGAAATATTCATCATCTGCCTAGCCTTTTTTCCAACTATTTCTGGGGTTGGCTGCCACTCTAATCGGCTGCAGGTGAATACGTGGAGCGAATGCCTATCTGACCTCCACAACTTAGCTACTGGGTAACACTGGTTGTCAGACTTTCGAGACGACCAGTAACGACGGTAAGATGCACGAATATCAGCCGGAACCAACTGTTTTTCGAGACACGCGAACGCGGCAAGCGCCAAGCGTAGCTTAACCTGATGGATCGACTTGTTATTATGCAGGATTTATTCAAAAGTAAGCTTAGATGAACTAAAGAGCGATGACAGTTTTGTTACTATTACTTCGCAAAATTGTTAATGAAACCGATTTTCAACTTATAGACCTCAATAAACCAGATCTAACATTACCCGTTCCTTTGTTTCAGAACCCAACAAATGTGCAGATGTAAAAATGTAACAATAAAACCGCGAACATCACCAAAAATGAAGCGGCGATCGCTGACCACAGTCCGCGAGGAATTACCACCTAAGACCATATGCAGTGACGTCACCATATACGTCATGGTCACCGCCACTGCAGTCCTGAGCTACATAAACAGTTTGAACGGGGACTTTGTCCATGATGATATACCTGCCATAGTGACGAATGGTGACGTCATAGGAACTAACCCGCTGAAGCAACTGTTTCTTGATGATTATTGGGGCATGCCGATGGCTGATGTGAACAGTCACAAGTCGTACCGGCCTTTGACTACGCTGTCTTTTAGGTGAGTTGTAGTTTTTAGTTTTTGTTGTCATTATGATAATCTGCAAGATTAGAACGGAATTACAGAATAAGATCATAATATATTATTATACTGCCTAAAATACTAACTTTCCGACTACTTTTGTCCGAATAAAAATGACGAAACGACCGAATGAGATATTGAAATCATCGAAAAGTAAACATGACTGTTCATTGCTACCTATAATACTTTTCTACCACCTTAAATTACGTTTTAATATATAGGTACCTAGGTAAAGGTATTTGTATTCTCATTCGCTCGCTCTTGCAGCCTATGCGTAGCCCCGCGTACATATATAACATGATTATTTTGACAAAACCTCTGTTGTCGGTAACATAGTAATTTTTTCGAAGGTGTCAGTATTTTATTATGAAGTTTAGTTTTAATATATAATAATAAATCTTTATTTATCCAAAAGCATACAGAGTTTGAAATACAGTTTGATAATACAATATTATTTATAGTTTAAGTTGCAAATTCTGTACAGAAATAATACTCTACCTCTTAAACTGGGGTTTTGTTATTCGAAGATCCATTTTTTTTTGTCGGCCATAGATCGCTGGAGATTAATTTGTTTTTCGGAACCATATTATTTCTCATTACTAAATTGACTTCCGAATGTGCTTAACATTTGTGCGCTAAACGTTTGGATTGTTCCGTAAATAGCTTAATGAATAGACTAAACATGCTAAATACGTCATCATTATAAGTAAGCTTCTACTGCTGGCTAAACTGAAGCTCTTTATTAGGTATATGAACGCCAGAAAGATATGTCGAAGTTGAAAACTAAAATCACCGTACTTGGTTTCTACAAAGTCATCATCATCAGCCTAGCCTTTTCCCAAACATGTTATGGTCGGCTTTTAGTCTAGCCCGATGCAGCTGGTTGATTTTTACCAAGTACGGTGATTTAATTTTGTTAGGTAAGGTTAATAGATGTTCTAAGTTTGTTGTTAGACGACAGGCAATCACTACTTCCCATTCGCGCAAAGTAATTTCTTCATCACCATTCAAAATATCTAAAAGTTTGAAAGAAAATGGCTTCATTTTCCACCAGCACATCTTTCTTGATTTAAAACGATTTAGTTTCGTTAAAAGCGGGAGCTTTTGAATCCGATTTTTTAGGTATTAACGATGGGTCCCAAATGCTTAGTTTGAATGATTCCTACTGCGTGTGTGCGAGACATTTTCTTCTTTTTGATATTTTACCTTTTTATACCTTTTGTTTATGCTTTTTCTACCTTATGGTTTTTACTTTTGAGTGACATATATTATACTTTGTTTTATCACCGAACCAGCGCCTTTAATTCGATAGTTAATAGCGTGCTTTAATTCGTGCGAATTATCAAACCTACATAGATACATAATTATGTACCTACCAAGGTACGGTAAAACAGTAAGCATAACAACAACTGTTCACTGGAGCAAAAACCATGAATATACAAGTTCGTAATAATGTTCAAGAGAAAACAGTGCAGCTAGTTGGTTTGCGTAATATAAATTTATTGCTTCATATTTGAGCTCGTACCGAGCCAAACCTCTGAATGCACTATTGCCATTGCTAGTGCAAATCCGGCAACTGTATTGCCACTATTGCCAGCGAATTGCCAGTGTATTGCCAGCAATACATAGCGAGTATTGCAAAAGTATGGCAGAGGCGTGCCAAGTTGCAATTATGCGTGTCGTTTCAGTTTGATGTTCAGTTTTAGGTTGTCGATAAAACAGTTTAAAAAACTGGGAATGGTCAGTCCAATGCACTATAAATAGTTAGAGCATTGTTTCGCCAATCAAAAACAACACCTCGTTTCCTATTTTTTTTGACAGACTTTTATTAGCTTCACTTGTAATAAATAACAAACAATGTAATAAAATCTTAGAAGTAAATTTTAACCTACTTCTAATTATTATATCGAAATTAAACTTTATATGTACATATAGTTTGGATGACAAAACTATAATTTGGTTTCTTGGAGCTGATCTGATGATGGAGTTAGGAGGCGCATAGTGGAACTCTTCAGTGGCTACTAGTAAACCCCTCGAGTTTCGGCTCATTTGTTTTGACGAATCCAAAAAGCGATTTTTTTTAGTTTATTTAAACTACATAAATCATTGGATTTTATAGGTATAAGCATGTCATTCTATTATGCTGAAGTTGAGTTGAGTTTAGCATAACAGAATTATTTAATTTT
This sequence comes from Gortyna flavago, assembly GCA_963669345.1. NCBI lineage: Eukaryota > Metazoa > Arthropoda > Insecta > Lepidoptera > Noctuidae > Gortyna > Gortyna flavago. Next base: position 1,895,412 of record OY770130.1, read on the forward strand.
GGAAAACTTACATGTTCTGCTTTATATAAATCAGTTCAGTTTATTTTGGTATTTACTGGGCTGATCTGAATCAGTTCCTGAAAATAAAATAATTATTCTATCGGCTAAAGCAAAAGGCTTTTTTAAATGGCGTTTCAGGCAATTTCTCTCTGTCTATTTCTAGTAAATCATGAAGTCGGTATTATTCAAAATAAATGCTTCATCATTTCAGGCGAAAGACGTCCCCAGTTGGTAATAGGGTAAACGTAATTTGTAAATAAAGCCTTCCTCAAATGAAATAAGATCTAAGCTGAAGGCTCAAAACGAGGTATTGAAGGGAAGGCTAAACACGAGGTACTTTGTCCTATACCTACCTATCAAAAGAAAAATAATATCACACCACAAAAAACGTGTGAAAATAGTTTTTAATCCACCCTGCTCCATAAATTCCCCTAGATAATTTTACTTGCATTAGTTGACACGATAAGGCGTGCGCCCGAACAAAGCAAGGAGATACCTTAACCCATTATGTGCGCGAAAAAAGCGGCGAATGCCATAAATTAACATTTTGGTAAAGTGCGAGTCCCGTACGAGATAAGAACGTGTCTTTGTGGCACGTGCTATCGTAATTTATTAGTGCACTGTGTGGGGTGGGCAGATATCGAAGCTATTATAGTGGGAGGTAACGGTTTAGTTGCAAATTGTAAGCTAATAAAAAAAAATGTCTGCTTCGTTGGTCTTGTGGGCAAAAGTTTATAGTGGATAAGACAAATTAAAACAGAAGAAGAACTAGCAGGGGATCGAGGGGGGGCTCAGGGGATCATACCGGAATAACTCTTCACAAGTGCAACTGCTGAGCAAGAGGTTCTAAGTTAGATTCCCAGGTCGGGCAGAGTATTACTGGGTTTTACCATCAGGAATTTCTCATTAGCAGCCCGGACTCTGGATTTGTGCCCGGTTGATGGCATTAGATTCGCCCCTTATTTCATGGGATTTACACATAACTGGCGAATTGTAGGTATACCTACTATTGGTACACCTGTGCTTAACCTTTCGGAGAGTACTTATTATTTCCACGTCTAAATAACTAGGCTGACAATACTACATTTTGTCGGAGGTAACACAATTATTTTTTGTGTAAAAGAAAATGAAAGAATATCACATCTTGTGCCCGATTTCTATGCATGGTCCAAAAAAAATAAACAATACTTTGAACTCGAAACTACGACAAGCTACTCGTAAGACTTCATAACATAAATATGAGGCTTTATCATTGAGTAAACCATTAGTCCAAGAAAATGTAAATGAGGCTTTCGAAGGTGAAATCATTAACTTTCTGAGTCTTTTTAAAGGCTACTGTTATTAGGACATTCGAAATCAGTTTTTTTTTGTAATGCTACAATATTGAGACGAATTTACAAAATCTTTTAAAATTGTAGGTCGTAGGATCGAACCCAGTCAGGTACTTTACTTTGTGTTAATTATTTCATCACCACTGCTCTCAAAGCGGAGAAATGAACCGAAATGTCCTAGAACCAAAAATTCGAAGATTTGTGACATCCACCAACCTGCATGGGCCCGCGAGGTGGATTACGCCCACTCCCTCTCACAGAGAGGAGGCCTGTGTCCCAGCAGTGGGAACATAGGCTGATTATACTAGGAACCTCTATCTTTATATCGCTCTATGATAATTCTAATTAATAAAGCTGTAATGATAAACAGTTATTATTAATATAGATACTCATAGTAATGGTTCGCGTTGATATATCAAACCTAATCAATCACACAGTGAATGGTTGATTGGTATATCACTCGTAAGGGACTATCGAATGCTCTATTGTTCCGCGCATTGTACTATACTAGTAAATTGGAGCTTGAAATTATGTCTGATATTAATTGTGTTGTGTAGGTAGTTACTTGCATTGTTATCTAACAACGATTTTCGAAAGGATATTAATAATCAGTTACCAGTTGTAGAACTATCGTCAGGTAATCTCTCAATTGATCCGTCCTAGTTGTCTATGTATTTCGAAGTTCTACTTATATTGATGGTTCAGTAACGTAACGTTTCAAGATATAGAACTAATATCAATGTCCTAAACATTATTCAAGAATAGCAGACGACTCCTGGAGGGAAGACCGCGTGTTGGTAAGCGTAGCGTGGGACGCCCCCAGCTAGATGGACCGGCGACCTTATGAAGGTGGCCGGGACAGACTAGTTCCAGAAGGCGGAGGACAGTGTATTGTTGCTCAGCCTGGGGGAGGCCTATGTCCAGCAGTAGACTGCGATAGGCTAAGTTCATTGGTCAAGACGACATCAGTAATCCGCCCCTAAGACGTTTCGAATTTCTATTTAAAATTTCGATCAGTGGGTACTGATCGAAATTTTAAATAGAAATTAATTGTGTAAAGAAAATGTTAGCTAAAAGCAGACTCGGTTTTTATCTTAAAATCTCATCCTGTGTACACTGTACTACTAGATAAGAAATACTTCGGTTTGAAACTACCCCAGCAATCTCGCTACAGGAATATTAAAACGCAATTTTCAAATTTCATTAACAGCGTCTAACGTCTCAGCGAGTTGGCCTCGTACACCTTCCACAGGCATGTCAAGAGACGTAAAAATAATAATCAATCATTTATTTGCATGAAAAATGGTATACAATGGTGTTAAAATATATTTATAATGGCACGTACATGTTTAGCTAGGATAAAATAGAGCATGCAGAATTTCTGGGTTTTTGAAAATGTTACAACTTACATCGACATTTTTTAACCAGACAATTTTGGTGGTTTCCAATAGTGTTAAAGTTACAGAGTCAAATTATGTTCACAAATGTACAAAATTACAATTATTTCGAGCGTAAACTGTTTGCACAGTTTGGACGTATTTCTACATACAAAGAGGGAAGAGTTTACTTACAGATAATATACGGGTTATATTATAAAAACATTTCATCACAGTGAATAAATAATCATTACGTAAAATAAATAGTGGGAAACGTTTCAATATTCCTTTTATGCAATTTATCAATTTCCTGATTTTGGAATTTAAAACTTTTTTGGCAGTTTATAAATTATGCTGTCGTTTTTATCGTGTTTTCTGTGTTCATTGTTACATTTGACAAAAAAAAAATCCGTTTATGAACGGGGAGGTATTTTAGGGTGAAACAGTTTCACTTTACTAAAAGAGTAGGTAGGTTAGCATCAGAGAGATGTTAACTGTACTTACCCGGATAACTAAACATCTGTATGATTATATATCGCGTAATTATTCGGATCTATATAATATTATTTAGCACAAAAGAATATTATATGTGTATCTATTTTAGTGTATTGTACATATTATTTGCACCAATGACAGCGCCATTTTATGTCCAGGAAAATCACTATCCATTCCAAGGTTGTCTGGAAGAGATCGCAGAAAGCGATAAGGCCGCCCATTGTATATTTTGTAGTTTTTGATGTATTTTTTTATGTTATGTATTTTTGTGGTGTACTTGCCCCAGCTTCGCACGGGTGCAAGTTTTTTCGAACATTTTTTTTTTCTCTCCGTAAGGACCATCCTCGTACTTCAAGGAATATCTTCTTCTTCTTTTAAATAAAAATGAATATATAATACGTCTTATATAATAATACTACTTCTTATATGTAATAATATTCCTTGAAGTACGAAGATGGTTCTTACGGAGAAAAAAAAAAATAAGGGAAATCGGTCCAGCCGTTCTCGAGATTTGCGCTTAGCAACACATTTAGAGATTAATTTTTATATATAAAAAGATGTAGGTATTATGACATACGTTTGTTAGCTAAACTGGAGTCCGCTACGTGTCTTCGAACTATGCTATGCCGAATAATGCAGTGCAGAAAGTTTGGAATCTGACCCTTATTTTTTTTTCCTTCAAAATTCTCATTGGCGTTTATCTCATGATTTAATTCTCCTGCGTATGTTTTTTTAAACTTTACACAAAATCATCAAAATAAAGAGGCGTGGCCATACACATTTGTGTATGAAAACACGATTTTTTTGTTTTCCGAGCTGCATGGGAAACATTCCCCGCGCGGGTGAAGAGAAAAATATATAAAAATGAAAAAAACCCTTCCTGGGTTTGTTTTATTTTCAACCGCCACGCGCACCGCGCACATCTAGCATTTTGAGGTTATAATTGTCTTGTGATTGTGAATAGTTGACACTAATCTAAAAATAGTTTAATACGCAGGAGACAGCTTGTATGTGAAAACGAATGTTTATTGTGTAAGGTTTTTTGTGAACCTACCTAATTTTTCGAAAAAACACGCGCAGGAGACGGCTTTATGCTGGTACTGGAAAATTTTGCATACCACACTGTCCGTTCATAGTTGTTTTACCATTCGTGATTTTGACAGACTTGGCAATTATTGCCACGAATATAAAGATCACTGTGATTTTGACAGTGATGCAAAATCACTGGTTTAATAACTGTGAACGGACTGTATGCATGTCATATTCAATACAGTAAGTACCTAATTCGTTAGTAGTTTTATAGTATATGTAAGCAATTTTCGAAAAAAGGTTATTTTTTTAACTATATTGCCAAACATTTAATAAAATAATGGTTTAATTAAACTTGGTAACGCATTTTATAAAACTACAGAATAAAAGAGTTCACAGCACAATTTTTAACACACGAAAATACAAAATATTTTCACAAAACTTAAACTGCCACAAAACAAACACAAAACGTATAACTTCGCTAAGACTATGAAAACAAACACGAAAGCGGCCGAAATCGGATTACACGGGGCGTCCGGGGCGCTTTTCAGCAAAAACCAATAGCAGGGACCAACTAGTGCCACCAGTAATAAAGCCCCGGGAGCGGGACGGAAACGCGGAATTAAAGGAGCCGGAATACGGGACGCGGCACCACGGGGTTTTTCGGTGCAGTTTTTATTTTTTGCTGAAGCTAGTTGCAGTTGGTTTTCTTGGCACTTTTCAGCTTTGTTTATTGTTATTTTTATCAGCATACCTATTGCTATTTGAAGTTGCCTATGTATTTACCGTTTAGAACAGGTTTGACTCGATATTTTTTGACGTTTAATGTGTAAGTACTTAAGATTATGACGTACTCAGCACGTACTTCAATAATATTGTTGGAAGATGTTAACTTTATATTTGAGCACAACATTAATAAACGATATCCATAACACTGAACAAGCAGTAGGTACTATGTAAAGTTAAAAGTTACTCAAAACACAATATTTTATTAAAACGAACCTCTTCAACATCAATAAAACTCACGAAAAGCTTCGAAAGTCCCGACCTATTCAATATCCCGCGGGGCAGCCATCGTTCCGGAAAAACTGTGACGTCCCGGGAATACGGGGCTCACGACAACACTACCCTCGAACACCCAAGGGGCAGACGCATAGAGGTCGTGTAATCTTATTTTTTATAGAAACGTGAACGTTCCCTTACATCTGATAGTGTAAATGTTGGTGTGTGATAGAACTTTATCACTGTTTTTATTGATAATAGTGTGTGAAGGGTGTAGAATGATATTATTATTTACTAGTTTATGCCCGCGACTTTGTCCGCGTAAAATTTCTTGTTCCCCCGACCCTACCCGTCGCATCGTATCGCCTGCCCACACTATTACTTACTATTACTATTTCGTTTAGCGTTCTTTCTTCCTTTTTTCTTTTGGCTCGGCTCTTAAGAGATCTAGTGTGATGTTAAATAGTTTAGAGCCTTCCACAAAAATTGGGCTATCAAATGCAAAAAGAATTTTTCAAAACCGACTGGTAGTTCCAAAGATTCGTGTTCAAACAAACAAGTAAAGAAAACAAACAATCTCTTCAGTTTTATTATTATTACTAGCTGCGCCCCGCGGTTTCACCCGCATAGGTGTCGATCCCGTGGGAATATCTGGATAAAAAGTAGCCTATATGTTAATCCAGGGTGTCAGCTACCTCCATACAAAATTTTATCAAAATTGGTGCCACCCGTTTGAGTGTGAAGAAGTAACAAACATATAAACACACACACACACTCACAAACTTTCACCTTTATAATAATAGTGTGATCTCAGACCAAATAAAAAACCAAGACAGAGGGCTGTCAACAGTAAAGTGAAGCCGGTTTCGTAAATATGTGTGCGCTTAGTGAGGCGTAGTTTGATTGTAAATAGTTGTAAATGTGTGCGTGTGGGCGTGTATGCACAGAGCGGAGACGTAATTTTGGCATGCCTCACTGCATCGTTGTTAGCGATCTGTCTTGGTTTTTTATTTGGTCTGAGAGTGTGATATAGATTTTATATATAAATTTTACATTAGATTTTACAGTCGTCCATGTAAAATACTGGTATTCAGCTGCATCCGGTTAGACTGGAAGCCACCCCAACGTAGATGGGAAAAGCAGATGGGATATAAAGATTGTCCACGACGACAGCAGGCCGCCATCATAGTGCTCTTGGAACCGCGCGCTCGTAAGGCACCACCAATGCACTGCTCCGCACGCTTTACCTCATAGCGAGTGAGACGGTATTCTGTTGCTCTCTTGAGTGAATTCACAAGAAATGCATTGATTTTAATTAGTGATAGATGTTAGTATAGATTAAGTTAGGACAACCCGCATTAATTGCATTGCTTTATCCTTGGTTTTACAGGATTTAAATGAATTAATTTGGAATTTATTTATCTACTTACAGAGGGGCTAAGTAATAACAGCCGCACGGGTCGAAAGCTACGCTTGAAGCCGGTGACCATCTTCGCTCGTTCCACTAAAATCCCCTAGATCAGTCCCCTAGGGGATTACACAGCACTCAAATCTTTACATACCGAGACCCCGCCTCGAAAACATGTTGGTCCCATCTGACCTCGACAACCCAGTTACTGGGTAATACGATACCCCTTGGTAAGACTGGTTGTCAGACTTTCGCGCTTCTGACGACGAGTAACGACTTTCAAAGATCCACGAACGACAAGCGTAGCCGATCACCCGTGCGGCTGTTATTACTTAGCCACATGCCACTCATAGACGTGGAATAGAATCCCGGCAGGAAGTTATAAATAACACAATGTGACTTTAGAAGCTCTGTACAGGATCTTCATTTCTCAAAGTTTCCTCCGCCAATAAATAACGCAGACCACCCACGACCCAATTTTCAAAACCTGACGAATTTACTTCATAACTTTAACGAAATAAACGCTCCATAAAGACTTTTTTCCGAGCTAACAAGACGAAACTCGATTTATTTATTACTAGGAGCTTTGATAAATAGCAACTGGGGGTGTGTGCCAACCGCGCCAACCGACCGAATTAAAGAGACCACGCTCCGCAGCGGTGCCCGAATAAATTGGTGTGTATTAATCTTTGTCACCTAATACTCCATAAAGTTTGGCGTGATGAATTAGGTTGCACCTGACGAAGTCTCTAGTGAACGCACAATGATGATGCGATAATAAACTGAGATTCTAGATTTTTACAATTCGGGGACAATTTTTTATCTGATTTCGGCGAGGTTGAATGGGGCTTTGTTTCCGGGGTCAATGTGCTTGTGAATAATTTAATCTAAAAGGGTTTTCAATGGACCTATCAAAAAAAGATTTAGGCCGCTAATGGGATCGTTGAAAATAAGGTCAGAATGAAATATTTTTGCTGCTGGATTAACACAAAAAAACATTGTTTTCATCGATTTAAAATCAGGGAAATTCATTGAAAAGCAAATCAGCTACCATCTTGAGTTGTCTGTATATTGAAATCTCAACTTTTACTCTCTGATAGCTGTATGAAATTGTTATAACACGGCCAATTGGCCTTGGCTATTAATGTGCTTAATAATTTATTCTCTGTCTGTACAAAATTAGGCAAAAATATATTTTTTATCCAGTTATACATAAGTTCAGGCTGAAAGTCTCCAATGAAAGCACGATGATGGGCGATCGTAAAGTGAGATTGCATTTTGAATAATTTGAGGGCAATTTTTGATCTAATTTCTGTACGGTAAAAGGGTCGAGAGCTGGGTTTATTTCCCGTAGGTACAACGATTAATATTCTAGGGAATCCTTTGAGTAAAATGTGTCACTGTCAAACTTAACCCCCTTTATTAAAATACAAGGTTTTTCTTAAGCCACCCAGCCAGAAGCTAACTGTTTTAGAAATGCGGGACTAAAATGACTGCTTATTTCGGTGCTAAGTTGTCATTTTAGTATTAAGAACTTTGCCTAAATCGAAATAAAGTTCGAAATACAAATAAAACAAAGTTTTAGGCTAGAACTAAAGTTAAATTTCGTTTTGTAATAAGGCGGGATAAGTTCAAAATATCATACAAAATTACATATTAATTACTAGTTGGCTGTTCAAGCAAGTTTCAATAAAGGAAAATAAAATAACAAACAGTTCCGACCAATTGGTTTACGTAGGTATGCTTTTGTGTGTTATGTAGCAACACCTATAACTTGATACTATTTCACACAATACAACATGAACGCACTTCCCCAAACAATCTTATTACATTGATACCGAACTCCCGGTTCCATCTGCAGGCAATTTGCAACCAACCGCACGCGTTACACGCGTTATGGCTCGCGATCCGACGGGGTTTGCGATACACGGGCAATTTTTCAGCTATCATTGTTGCCCAGCAACTGTTGCCAGAGGCGGCAGAGGTACTGACAACCAAGCAATCTATTTTAATTGTTGTGTCGGCAATAAAAACCTTCCTCCATTTGCTCCTTACATTCTGTAGCATAAGCTAATACTTAATTTTCCCATTGTTGGGACTCAGGTGATCAGTAGTTGACATTAGGCTATTGTAACTTAGATAAATTACAAACTCTTCCACTAAAAAGTAAAAAATAAAAATCTTTTTTACAAAATAAAAACAACCGACTTCCAAAAAAAGTGAAAAATTACTTTAATTTCGGAATTCGGTGTCAATAAACGAAAATGCAGAACCAACGACACCGAATTTTCACTTTGTAGCGTTTGTTTTTTGGAAGTCGGTTGTTTTTTTTAACCTACATATTTCTATCCCATGAAATGAATAGCGAATGTTTATGAAACTGATATGACTGCTTCACGGGCAGTAAACCTGTCAAGTGTTTTCCGATCGTTCATATAGTGTGACAATATCTCTTGCAAACAATGCCTATTTTTTGTCATGGCAGTCTTTCTATTGTCCTGACATCATATTTAACCTATCTCAGAACATTGAGCAATTAAAGTTGCCCGTGTGAGAGCACCTATTTCGATCAGCCGGACCGCGTGGGATGCGTTGTCATGTGTGAAATCGGTAACGGACAATGAGTTTTAGGTTAGGATTAGGGTTTCTGATTTCTGACTAACAGACTAGTGGTCATTGTGGTTTGAATTGTAATAATGCTATTCGGATGGGTTAGACGATCAGAATTTGTAGCATCATGTTATGGTCAATCGAATTTGTTTGTCTGGGTCTTGTCTAATGATACTTGCATAATGAAGCTGGGTAGGTCTATTTTTTTATCAACTTAAAACTTTACATGGTTTCTTTTCAGTAGGTACAGGCAAATATTGACAATGTATCTGTGAGCAAGGAACCTGCTTTTTAGGCAACTTCGTACCGTGAGCCGTAGACACGAATGGGGCACTCATATCCTGCCTTTTTATGCAAGTTTATACCTTAGCCGGGTCACTGATGTGTTCCGCACGAGATCTCGGAGCCCCTCTCCTGTTTATCTCCAAGGGTAGGCAATCCCGTTATTATCGTTGATAGGACCCCGATATTCCCTTTAGAATTTCCCAGAAGGAAGGTATTCGTATGACAGGATTTTACAGATGAAGGAAAGGTTCATCGACATCAATAACTTCGTTGCATCCAAAATTTTGAGGTGCATTAAGTTCCACGAGTGATACTTTAGATAGTTAACTATTTTTACTATAACATGAGTCAAGTCCTCATAGACAGGTACTAGATCTATAAGAACAGCTTATAGATCTAGTACCTGTCTATGAGGACTTTGTTTATTTATGTTTGAAAAAAAAAGCCTTGCTTGAAAACGTGAATAACGCAATGAATATTGTTAATTATCAAAATAAATGGCGTTGGGATTGAATCCGTCTTCATAAAATTGCATCTACACTACATGTGAATAGGCTTTATCAAAATCCATTCCCCAGCAACGTAACACAAACACATCGTCTGTGTACACACATATAGCTTCCTCTTACTTATAACTTTCTCGAACTTACGCGATCAGTTAAGCTGTGTGTTTTTCTCCCATACTCAGATCATCCTTACAGCTAATATTTTGACTCGTAATCAGAATTTATCTGATATTCGGAAAATACGTGTGTGGGAAGAATATCTTTAGAGGGCTTCCCCTCTAAAGATATTCTAGAAACGGATATAGGGTACCTTTCATCCCGAAAAAAAGTGCTGGTCCCGAGGAAAACAACAATAACGTTATTATGATAATAGATGGCGCCACGTGTCTTTTGTCTTGATCGCAGACGAAGTCGCGGCCAACAGCTAGTCTTATATAAAATTAATGGAAGGGAATCATCGATACGACGAAAGAAAAATAAGAATCAAATAAAGTGTTCGTAAGCGATTGTCAGGACTAAATCAATCGATATGTTAGATAAATACTAAAATGTACCTAATACTATGCACAGAACCTTCACCTAACCTTATTAAAAAAAAATGTTTACCTGCTGAGCTTGCTCCATTTCCATGTAATTACGTCAAACGTGGATAGGAACCGATCCGGATTGATTCCAGTTGTTAGCACCACATGAGCTCGAAAACGATATTTCGTTTAGATTGATTGATGGTAATTGGCGCTTGTGGACTTATTTAGCTCGAATGTTGTAGTGATTTGTGATGCAATGATGTGGAAGGATGAGGTACCATGTGTGGGTTCATATTTTCCAGAGATATTTTGAACTGTAATACCTAAGAATTAAATTCTTCAAAGAGCGCCTCTTTATATTAGGTAGGTATATTGTTTTCCACTGATGGCAATTACAAATTAAATTCTCCTAAGAGCACTCTCCTTTATATTTGGTACGTATCTTAAGGCATTGACTGCCAACGCTGTCACCGGTGACCGCGAACAATAGATTTTCTATTGTGTCTGTTGCCTGGCAGTCAACGTGTACGTCTGATGACTTCATTATTATTTTTCAATCTGCATATTAGATAAATATTATAATTAGATATGTTTTTAAAAATAATTGGGACCAAAATGGCTATTACGATTACGGGCTGTTTTGGGTTCTGGTAACACTGAAGGGAATCCCGCGGGCGACCTGCCTGCGCGATGAAAGATTTTATTTTTGTAAGAAGGTTTTTACAACCACTTTTACACGTATTCAATCATATTTTAAAAATCTGATCAGGTCGGCGTTACAAACCCGCCAAACAAACTAGAGGTCACGGTCTCTTTAAAGGTTCAGACATACTCTTGGTCAAATCATGTGAAGACCATGTGAATTACTGTTTGAAATGGTATTTTGGGGAAAGAACCCAAGATTGAGAGAACCTGTCTAGTCAGTGCACACATTTGTCAGTAATCATGAAGCTCAACTCAGAACTTAAGGAGCTTTTAATGATTAGGAAGTCACGCGACTATTCGCATCAATTTGAACAGCTCCATATAAGTTTGATAACACAATCGCCACGAGTGAATTTCGTCTCGCTTCAAGTGCGAGATTCGCTTCAATTTGGCCAAACCATTTACCCACAGCATTTACCCTTCGTACACGGCACGGTTTCTTTACGGTACGGCGTATAAACCGCGCCGTAGAAAGTACAACACTCACAAACCGTGCCTACTCACGGTAAATAAGCTGTAGTTTTTCACGGCAAGAAAAAAGTGTGTGTATATAGGGCCTTATTGTATTGTTACCTAAGATGTAAGAATTATCTTAAAGACAAAAAAAAAACAAAGCTAAATGACATGTCACAAGCAATGTCTTTACAGAATTAAACTGGGAATTAATAACTGTTGCAACAACCCATTCGGATATTGCTTTCTTGCTTCTTGCAACACTTGGTTATGACTTGGATACTACAATGTTCTATTACGTTTATATTCTGTTCAGACATTTTGTTGGGGTTCACAAGGGATATCAAACTCTTAAGGGATATTTATCAAAAGTTTAGAGTATGAATGTGGATGGCTATGAGAGTAGGGGAAGACCAAAGAAATGATGAATGGACTGTGTGAAAGATGATATTGCTAGAAAGGGACAGACTACCGCGATGAAGATTAATAGTGCAGTATGGAAGAGGAAGACATGCTGCGTTGACCACAAATAAATTTGAGAAAAGGCAAGAGAATTATGAAGGGATATAGAAGTGTATAAAAAAAATGTTATTTATTCGTTTCAAATTGGCTGTTATTTTTTAAGCTTTTGATAATAAAAAATACGCTGTATTTTTTGTTTTGCTCTTTGCCCCGCAAACTATATTATCTGCACAATACTTTTCAGTGTTTTATTCAGCTTTACTACATTTTCTAGAACAAAACAATACTTCTAACAATCATAACACAGTTAACCACGTTTACAAACTTAACATACTTACCTTAATTGTATTAGAATAATATAGAATATTATTTATTGTTGTTTCAGACAGTTAATTACAAATAGGTAAAGTAGGTAAACTTTTAAAAATATCACTACAACTGCATTCCTCTAGGGTGTTAAATAATCCTACTATCCTACGTCCTATCCATATAAGTATATATACATATTATATATTACATTATAAACGCGAAAGTTTGTGTGGAAGGATGGATGTTTGTTACTCTTTCATGCAAAAACTACTGAACGAGTTTTGATTAAACTTTAACTTTAACACATATGATACTTTTTATCTCGATATTCCCACGGGAACAACACTTATGCGGGCGAAACCACGGGGCGCTGCTAGTAAGAGAATATGTAAAAAGAATAATCTAACATGTTTTTTTTTTTTTTTTGACTATGGCATCTCGCAGTTCATCCTTTATGAGGATGGCTACTGCTTAACCGGACTTTCCTGTGGATGCCTCGAATTAAGGCCTCCAGCCAGGGCAAACAATAACTTAAAAACTAAGCGACAGCGCTAAGGGTAACCCCCTGCGGGGTTCGGACCTCGGCTCAGGGCGTCGCTGGAAGAGGACAGCAAGGGACAGGCTGGATCGGTATTATTATTAGTGTTTAGGGGCGAATTTAAAACTACAGGCTCAGCTGCGCGGGCTGGCTCGAGCAAGGGTCGGGGCGGGAGCAAGGGTCGGAGCGGGAATCTAACATGGATAAACAGAAAACTTAAATATGTATGTACTCATAGTCCGACTGCCACTTGGTTTTTCGAGATATCGCAAAAGCAGTTGGTCGACTCTTCGTGTGATTTAAGGATTCGCTTATTTTTTGGCCAAAGAATCAGTATCGCCATACAACGTGGCAATGCTGCCAGCCTTTTGGGCACTGTTCCTGTTGACAGCGATGCGGACGAATTTTTTGATGCCCTGTGATTCTTTCCCACTTTTATTTTTTTAATATACATATATATATATATAATTATTATCATTTTAAGAAGGCAGAAAGGTGGAAGAAGCAGTAGGACAGTATAGGCTAATGGAAAAAAAAATAAGTCTGTTAGCTTTCATGTTAGTTATTCTGTAAATATTATCTTGTTTGAAAATAAAAATGTCAAAGTGAATGAATACAAAAACTATGTACAAGAACTATTCTAACAGAATCCTTTGTTGTATATTCTTCCATTCGTTCCATTGTCTCCAATTCCAGTGGAATTCTCAGAAATCTGCATTCTGCAGGACTACTGATTGAACAAAGCACCGAACGCTGGTCAATGTTTGACTAGTTCTCTGTAAGGCGTGCAAATCCCGCAAATTGTAAATGTTTCAGTTTCAGCCTGCAACGTGTAGATAGTTTTGTTCTTTGGGTTGTTTTTATAAGAAGCAAAATGATTACAACCCTTTGCAGTTTCTGTCTTCTTTTGTATATTTTGACTGCCTGACAGGTTCAGTGGTCGTAAAAGGGACTGCTGACAAAGGGACTCTGAATTCGATCCCGTATCGAGCAGTAATTTTATTTGCTTTTGCCGTCAGGATTTTTTAAGGAGCATCTTAGAGTCTGGGTTTTAGTCCGACAGATAGACTTCATTGCATGAGAGTGTACATTTCCAACTAATTTCAATAAAGTTATTCTAGTAGACGATGCTAATTAAGGATTTATATTTGTCAGTACCTAGCTTAGTGATCTAGAAAGACTTTATTATAAAAATAAAGAAACATCCAACTTCCAAAAACACTACAAAGTGAAAAAATACGTTTTATTGAAGCTAACTCTAAAACCAATCATCAGAACTTGACCAAATTTATATGGAACCACGTTATAAGTATACCTTTTAAAACTAAAGAAGAATCTTCAAATCGGTTTATTAATGACGGAATTCTGAGGTCACAAACATTAAAAATGCAACTGATTGAGAACCTCGTCCTTTTTTTGAAGTCGGTTAAAAACTAAAGAAGAATCTTCAAATCGGTTTATTAATGACGGAATTCTGAGGTCACAAACATTAAAAATGTAACTGATTGAAAACCTTCTGCTTTCTTTAAAGTCGGTTTAAAAAGATACTTTGTACAAAAATGTACAGCTTCAAGTACTTTAACTTTTCCCCTAGCAAGCCCCAACAACTTGTTGATGATAGACAAACACTTCTGTTTCGTCCAGGAACGGCGCAAAAATATTGCAAACATACGTCCACAAATATTGACAGTCTCTAACATAAAGTCCTTATATGATGACATTTAACTATGAAGATGAAGAGTATACTGACGAGGCCATAATATGGGTACCTTTTCAGAAATATTGCGATGAAATTTTGATATTGGAAAGAGGAAAAATTTTATATTTTTTCTAAAGTTGGTACAAGTTTATGCAGTGTAATTGGATAGAGGCTAGACGGATCATGACCTTTGTAGTTACATTGTTAATTGATTTGGGCTGTGCTGGCACCGCTGCTGCGGCTGCTGAGATCCTCAAGCGGCGCAAATACTGTAATCTTATAGGTAACTACAGCTTTGAGCCGTGTTGGAATCCCAACACTAAGTAACTAAATAATACGAACGTGTTATTTTATTTTGTACCTAGTGTAAATAGTTAGTTATCTATATACATAAAATTCAAAGTCCTGACTAACTGATATATCGACGCACAACCTAAACCGCTTGTCCTAGAGACATGAAATATAGAGAGTGTGCTTTGTGAAAAGTAGGTATCCACTAAGAAAGTGTTTTTCTAAATTCCACCTCTAAGAGGGTGAAATATCACGTGAACGAAGTCGTGGGCAAAAGCTAGTCATACATACAATAAAGTAGAATTTACGAGACAAAGAATTGTTTTATACTTTTTACAATTGCCAAAAAAGATTAATATAATGGAACGGCGTTTGTTCGTTCTGAACAAATTGTGTAGGATGGTTCTTACCCGCAGTCCTTACGCTTATAAAACTGAATTACACAAAACAGCTACTACATTACGAAACCACTAACATTCCTCCAGAAATAGGAACAAAAACCAGCTTCAACATGTTTTTTCTTGAACGTATCTCATGACAAAACATAAACGTAAACGACCACAATCTGAACACAATAATGAAAACATTCAACCATACAGCCATAAGAATTTCACTGACGTAGCCACAATACAGGCGTTCTTGGGCGAATATATTTTTATTTAGTCCTGTCCCCTCTGCGACGGTCGGGGTAGCAATAAAAATATTATATACCTAAGTGCTCTGCGGTCGATGTTCGGTGCAAGGTTCGAAGGGAAGCGGGTATTTGGTTGGAGTAAGCGAATTTGCGGTTTTAGGATTATTAAAGCGTTTTAATTGATGTCCGAACTTTAGACTGAAAACTTCAATTGGCAATGAACAATGCTTGTGAGTGCGAAATGGCTGCCTTCGTTCAACTACCTACCTAGAGGTGTTATTAGACCACAGAAACTAGTGTATTGTCAAAATATTTATGAAATTGTAGATCCCACTTGACCAACGTTAAAACGTAAGTAAGTATATGCAATTTGAGCACTTTTTATTATCATGCCTCTGCATGGCACTTAAAAACATTTTAGTCAAAATAATAATCAAAAGTACTTAGGGTACTTTAATAAACTTCCAGAATGTAAGTAAAGCAAAAAAAAAAACTTTCCATTTGCATCCAAAAATTAATACATTTATTCACTCATGTATGCACACATGTTCCACTACAGCGCTAGAATCTCATAACTTGCACGGCTGTGCATGAAACATAGTCGGTGTACTCATCCTTTATGCCAGGTACGAGTTTGTAGTTCGTGGTTTTCCTAGAGTTTCATTACGCTAGAGTCTATCCGGTCCCTAATAACATATACAGCGATAGTAATATTAGAATGACTAAACTGCAGTCTATTAAACGAGGATTAATTAGTCCGTGTATTATTTTGTTGCTGTTACGAGTACCTTGTTGTTTAGTTTAAGTGTTTCTGCAGTGGGATGGGGAATGAACATGGTTTTCAGTATTTAATTATACATAAATTGTTTGGTCAAATGTTGCAGTGGCTTACTGCTACACTGTCTGTCTGTGTTGTGTAGTGAATTACAGACTAAAATTATACATAACATGCATAATCAGCCTATAATGTGTCCACTGCTGGGACACAGGCCTCTTCTCTGTGAGAAAGAGTGGGCCGTAATCCACCACGCGTGCCCAGTGCAGGTGGTAGATGACACATGTCTTTGAATTTATGGTTCTAGGACATGCCGGTTTCTTCACCATGATTCCTTCAGCGTTTTGAGAGCAGTGTTGAAGAAATAAATAACACAAAGTAAAGCGCTTGTTTGGATTCGAACCTACAACTAGTAAGTCGCGGCCGTTACCACTGGGTCACCACTGCTCTTAGATTAAAGTTTGTGATAATTATATTGTTAGGTTTTTTATTTATTAACAAGGAAGTAACTTAATTAATTATTTAAACAAGAAGGGCTCGACCCGAAAAGCTGTCGTCCTCGCTACAGAGCAACATTATGAGGTTTAATTATTTAAAAACAACCTCTAGCCCTGTGTTTTCGATGCGATGAGGTTATTTATTTTGTTTGTATGTACCTAATGTTTATTCTTGAAAAGCAACCCGGAGTCTGGATTTGTGCCCAGTTGATAGCAAAAGGACGTAAACATGACTGGCGAAATGTGGGGGTCGTATAGACACACCTCTGTCTAACCCTGTGGGGATTACATGCGTGATATTAAGTGTATATGTATAAGAAAAATAATTAATAAACGGTTCAATAGACCCTACATGAAAAAGCTACGGTCAAAGCCGACATTCGCACAGACGTAAAACATCACGGCGGGATTTTATCGCGCACTGGATTTTCAACTCTCGCTGTTGAGACGAGCGTTGAAGATCCAATAGAGCGCATCCCCACGCGTCAAAAAAACACTGTTGGATTTTCATCTCTCTGCGCTACGCAGTGCGTTGAAAATCCAGTGCGCGGGAAAAACGCGCCCGTGCGTCAAGGAAATTGTTTGCAAACAACTAAAAAAGCTTTTGACCACAGATATAGATAGACCTAGATAGCGCTAGTATCACGATCTGAATGCCAAGCGTGCCATTTTTTGACTACCAACTATAACGTCACAAGCACTATTTAGTGATGGGAAAATCAAATTGATTCAAAAATGCCGCCGCGTGCGGCACCCGTCTCGCTCCACCCCTGGGGCCTAGCGCCAGCGCACACCCTCACCCAGCTAGCAGTACACAGGACTGAGCGCGAAAGTGGCGGCTTACGATTTTTTACGTAAGCTGGAGCGATTTTAGGCACGCGAAGTAGTTGCTCTTGCGTCATCTAGGTGTATCTATAACTGTGCTTTTGTCAAAAGACGTGCCATACGAACTCGAAATCGATTCGTATTTAATTTCAAGACGTAATTATGTTATGTTATCCTTAATATTTCTTCCTGTTCCAAAAATAATAACAAACAAAAAGCATAATATTTTCCTTAACAAAATGAAGACTTACAATTTGCGAGAAACACAGAATAATAAATAACACGTGTAAGCATTGTAGGGATTAAAATAACCCCTTTTGTAAGGGGCGGCCGTAGGGGCTAGAGTTTATGCTAAGTATATTTTATAGCACCCGAGGTCCTGAGGGAACCGGCAGGTTGCTTGCCTGAACTCTTTGTGCAGGTACTTTGTATTGATTTAAGTGTAGTTTGGGGTTGGGGAGTAAGCAGAGATTTCCGATACTTGAATTGCTTGGAAATTGAAAGAGAAATGGCTGAAAAAAGTAATGTTGTATAAATACATACAATGATGCTGATCAGCGCTTCTTTACACGGTGCGACCAGAGGGGCAATTCTGGTAATTTTAAGAACGTTCACAGTCTGATCTCAGTCTCAATCTGTCAAAAATGCCTCAAATTTCAGTACATTTTGACAAGTTTTTGACATTTGTTTGTCGCTGAGATGAGACTGCGACTAGATTTTGAACGTTTTAAATTACGAGAATTGGCCTACTGGTTTCAAAACCAAATTTGGTTTTGCAAGTCATCAGAGAGCTCACGAAGGAAATAAAAATTAGTCTGGGTCGCTGTCGTCGGATGCGGTGAAAAATATTCAAATCACAACTGACATTCTTTGACAGTTGTATGAAATGGCTATGACACGGTACAGACGCCAGCACATCAAGCTGCTACAATCTGTCTTAAAACTTTATCGCTAAAGCATTAGGTACAAAGTTGATTGGGAAAATTGGACAGTTTCGGGTAGTTTGATGTGCTGACGTGTGTACATTGGCGTTGTGTCATTTGATAAAATTTATTTTATTTAATTTTAATAAATATTATTTAATTTTATTTGAAATTAGTTTAAGAGTCTATTTAAAAACCCAGTTTAGTGGGAAAATAATCTCATTGTGTCTGGAAAACGTTGCGTTTTTGTTGACACAGTAAGTTGGGACCGGATGTAAGACGGAATAAAGAAGAGCGAGGGCAAAGGGTAGCTCTGAGGGTTTCGAAAAAGGGGATTAAGAGATTATGTAAAGGGTGTGCGTAGCCGGACCCCGGTTATGGGATATTAACAACATGAGTTGTTGTATGTAGTTCCATAACAAGTCCACCATTAATTAATTACCATTTGTCCATGATAATTAATTATTATTATGTTCTGACATTGTAGTTGTGAACTTATTATTGAGATTTTTTAGAAATTCCCTCGTGGATTAGTACCTACCGGATGCAGTTAGAATAAAATACTGCTATTCTATTTTAGTCAAGAGCAAACTCATTTCAAATAAAAAAAAAACCGGTAAGACTGGAAGCCGACCCCCACATAGTTGCGAAAAGGCTAGGCAGATGATTATGGATGTAATACCAGCCGCACAGGTCGATCGGTCAGGTTAAGCTACGCTTGCCGCGGTCAGTCCGTGGATGGGTGACCATATTTATATCCTAGCTGTCATTCGCGTATATCTTTGACAGTTTTTACGAGTCGTCAGTAGCCCGAAAGTCTGGCAAACACTTGTAGGTACCAAGGGATAACGGGGTTGTGGAGATCTAGGGGCCTAAAAAGGCCACTTTTGCAGAATCATAAAACGATTCATCTGTTTGACAGTTTCACACCTACACTATATCCCTGAAAAATGCTATAGGTACACCTCTGCCTTACCATAAATGCTATAGCATTTTACGAATCTCCATACAAAACTGTCAAATAGATGAAATTGCGTGATATGAATTTTTATGATTCTGCCAAAGTGACATTTTTAGGCCCCCAGATTGGCAGTCGCTCCATGTAAAATACTGGCTACTTGTAAAATATTCAGCTGCAACCCGTTAGACAGGAAGCCGATCCTAACATAGCTGAGATGATGATGATGATGATGATTATTTAGAAATTGAAAATTATCCAGACTGACAATATTACGAATTCTTCGAAGATGTTTATCTACTAAGCTTTTATGATCACATACTATGTAATTAAGATATTGTTGTCGTTGTATCATTATTCTCGTCGTATATTGGTATGTATTAATTTGGTTAAATAATTTTACTATCAAAACATTGAGTTTGATGTATGATCGTCTGTGATTGTGAGCCCTGATATTTGATATTATATGGGTATCATTTATTTACTTTCATTTATAGTTATTTGATGATGCATCGGTATCTACAACGCCACATGCGAACAACGCGTCGTACTGACGTCACGCAAGATCCTACATCTCGCAAGCAGAGTTTACTGCGCAACTAGCATAGATACAACGGCCTGACATGAATCATCGGGCAGTTGCCCGCCAGACACAACACCCGTCTGGTCGGAGGATCCTCCCTTTTCTATGGAGTCAAAAACACTAGGATATTTTTGTGTAAAATGTTTTGTAAACATACTGTTTGAATAGTGGGGGGAGACTTTAAAATGGATTCAGAATCTGGAGCTTTAATTAATGAGCTTATTATTTTACAAATGGGGCTTATGGCTAAGTAATAATAATACAGCTCAACCGGTCAGATAAAGTTAAGTGCATGGATGGGTGACCATGATACTTAAGCTTCATACTTTTGGCAAAAAGTGTCAAAACATTTTTTACGCCTGCGGGATAGGTGCGTAAAACACTAACAGTAGAAATGGCTTTCATATTGACAGTTAATCAACATTCATTGCGTTTTTTACGTTGCTGAGCAGACACATTTTTCGAACTAATGGAGCAATGGATTAACAATATCTTTCAAAACCATTGAGATTGTAGTTGAAAGTATGTTACGCATTCACTGTGCTGGTACCATTTATTATCTACTAGTATCCGCCCGCGGCTTCGCTCGCGAGGTATGTCGATAAAAACTATCCTATGTAAGGACATAGGATAGTTTAGTTTTATTTTTTTTTGCAATCTACCTCTCTGCCAAATTTTATCGAAATCGGTTCAGTGGTTTAGGCGTGAAAAGGTAACATACAGACAGACAGACAGAGTTACTTTCGAATTTATAATATTAGTATGGATTTTACTGTTTATTTAATATTCCGAAAATGTACACAACAACTAAGCACTAAGATCTTTCGTAAAAACCACTCTGACGAACCTTGCAAAACTCCAACAGATTCCGAGAAAACCAGTGAAATTTTCTATCCGCTTATAAATTCTCAAGTAAAATAACATTTACGTACGCAAGTCTAGACTTCACAGTACCTGAACCTCCATAATATAAGGCGAAGTGAACGAGACAGATTTTCAAGGAGAAATGTAGCGTGTGCGAGATATGTCGCTTGCTATCTAAATAATTCTCGTGTCGGGTCTTATCATATGTTTTAGGAGCCATATTCAATGGGACATAACCTCTGTCTAGTACATTGTTGTACCCCAATCAGAAAGGAACCCTTTATTTTAAGGAGTAAGGTTATTTTTCTATATTTTTATTCAGATTTATGTCACGTGAACAAATGATTTATTAACTTCGGCACTTCGCTATCGATTGACAAGCATGTGCTCATTACTCTCACAAAGAATAAACTCCATAACATTTTAACAAAAACTGCTCTTCTTTTTGATGTAGGTATTCTTTTATGTCTAAGCAAAAGTTTGGCGGCGTTTAACCTTGTCTGTCTGTTACCTTTTCATGCCGTAATGGCTAAACGGATTTTGATGAAATTTGGCACATAGGTACACCATAACCCACCCTATGCCCACCCTATTTCAAGTTGAACAAATATCAACTTTATTTGAATGATGATTAAATTGATTTCAGAGTGACTAGCACTATTGACAAAGTTATAAAAATGTTTGAAGTTGTAGTGTAAACTGAACTTTATTGTGTAGGAATTAAAGTTTATATAGTATGTAGTATTTTTCCATAATATGCGGGGGCTCTATCACTAATGGGCAATAGGCTCGCACATATAAGGCGAAATGTGGATGTACAGAGGCCAGCACATCAAGTTACCCCAATCTGTCAAATTTCTTTGATAGATTTTCAACTTTATTACAAAGCTATAAGGCTCATATTCAATTGGGAAAATTTAACAGATTGGGGTAGCTTGATGTGCTGGCCTCTGTACCTAATATCAGTACCTACTTACACCTCTGCCTAACCCCTCGGGTAAAACAGGCCTGATGTTATGTTATCATCATCTGCCTGGCTTGTCCCAACTATGTTGGGGTCGGCTTCCAGTCTAACCGGATGCAGCTGAATACCAGTATTTTATATGGAGCGACTGCCTATCTGACCTCCACAACCCAGTTACTGGGTAATACTGGACTGGTTGTCAGATTTTCAGGCTTCTGACTACCCGTAACGATTGTCAAAGATCCACAAATGACAGCCGGGACCAACGGCTTAACGCGCTTTCCGAGGTACGGAGGGGTCTTGGTATGTAAAGATGGTCACCCATCCACGGACCAACCACGGCAAGCGTAGTAACCTGATCGATCGACCCGTGCGGCTGTTATTACTTAGCCACAAGACATACTTTCAATCTTAATCTGCATCATTTTAAAGGCTAATCCATTGCTTCCTATGTTCGAAAAATGTGTCTGCACAACAACGTAAATAAGGCAATGAATATTGGTGAACTGTCAACATGAAAGCTTTTGCTGTGTATTACGCAATTATCCCGCTGTTCTCAATCGACGACTAAGCTCGCACCGTTTATCAACATTTTTACCGCACACAAATTCTCCCATATCAATTTCGTATGTTTGTTAACTAAATGGCAGATAAGCCTTTAATTCGCGCTTAATAACGGGAATTAGTGACTTATCGCTATAAATATAGTATCGACGAGAATGGAGTCGCGATCGCATGGTACTGCGCAATTACGTCAACTGCGCTCCGAGGAATTTTTGGTAAATACTAAGATGTTGAGGTTTTACTGGAACGTGTAGTCTGTCTTGTTTCATTTAGGTAACATGTTGAAATAGCGTTCAAGATAATGTTGTTTCTTGGAAAATCAATTCACCACGACTTAAACCCTTGGTACACACGGCGACACATCAAGCTATACATTTCAAGTTATAGCTGACCTCGCATTGAATAGGATTTTGGTACATTAATAATTCATAAGAAGTCAGCTTATATTGGTAATGTATAGCTTGATGTGTAGCCGTGCGTACACCTAAGTTTTTCTTGCCGTGAAAAACTACGGTTTATTCGCCGTGTGTCGGCACGGCCTTCAGTGTTGTATGGATGACGTATTCCACATTGGGCACCCGCTTAAATGGCACCTGAGTGAATGCACCTGACACACAGCGGCACATTCACTCAGGTGCCATTTAAGCGGGTGCCCAATGTGGAATACGTCGTTTGGATCACTAAGGAAGCTTGTTGACAGACATCACGTTTTTTCTACGGCGTGATTTATACGCCGCCGTACCGAAACCGTGCCAGAACTAAGCTACATAAAGAAAATGATATGGCTAGTCATGGGTAACTTATTTCTTTATGGTACTTTCAAGTTATAAGTGATTAATTTTTTTAATTAAGTGGACGAAGGCGTTATCGACCAATTGAATTTCGACATAAGTCACCTAGGAGAAATTGAGAATTCAATATTTTCTGGTTAATTATTATAATGATTAAGATAATGTTTCGAGAAATATTTTCACGACTATTTCTAGCTTTGCCTGTCGCATCTACGTAAATGTATCTTACAGATTACTGGAATCTATATGAATATTGTTTACAAAACTCTAAATAATTCAGACAGCCTTTACGAACCCTTCAAATCGGCTCATCCAGTACATTTACATGTATAACAATAAGATTTATGTTTTCTACTCAATTAGGTTCCACATGGTACGGCCTACCACAGCGCGTAATTACAAAATTTACAACAGACCCGCGACTCAGCATAATTGTTCACAAAATGACGGCCGTGAACTGCCTGGCTTTGTGCTGTTTAGGGACCAAAATAGGATCGAAAATGGTTTCTGTGCTGTGAAGGTTGTATGTTCGCCATTTGTAATTATGGTTTGGTCGTGGACATTGAACTTTATTAGCATAACATAACATCGCACTCTCGAAAGAGGCTGAGCGGTAAAGAATTAATTTCACGCTAATATTATAAAGGCGAAAGTTTGTGAATGTGTGTGTGTTGTTTATATGTTTGCTACTTCTTCACGCTCAAACAGCTGGACCAATTTAATGAAAATTTGTATGGTGGTAGCTGACACCCTGGGTTAACATATAAGTTACTTTTTATCCTGATATTCCCACGGGATCGACACTTATGCGCGTGAAACCGCTGGGCACAGCTAGTCATACATAATTTCAAGTTCCAATTTACTAGTACAGTACAATGCGCCGAACAATAGAGCATTCGAAAGTCCCTTACGAGTGATATACCAATCAACCATTCACTGTGTGATTGATTAGGTTTGATATATCAACGCGAACCATTACTATGACTATCTATATCAATAAAAACTGTTTGTCATTAATGCTTTATTAATTAGATTTATCATAGAGCGATATAAAGTGTTAAGCCGTTTGTCCCGGCTGTAATTTGTAGATCTTTGACAGTCCTTACGGGTCGTCAGAAGCCCGAACGTCTGACAACCAAGGGGTATCGTATTACCCAGTAACTTAGTTGTGGAGGTCAGATAGGCAGTCGCTTGTAAAATACTGGTATTCAGCTGCATCTGGTAAGACTGGAAAAGGCTAGGCAGATGATGATAGAGCAATATAAAGATAGAGGTCCCTAGCATAATCAGCCTATGTTCCCACTGCTGGGACACAGGCCTCCTCTCTGTAAGTGGGAGTGGGCTGTAAACTACCACGTGGACCCAGTGCGGGTTGGTAGATGTCACATGTCATTAAGTTTTTGGTTCTAGTACATGCCGATTTCCTCGTGATGTATTCCTTCACCGTTTTGAGAGCAATGGTGATGAAATTACTAACACAAAGTGAAGCGCCTGTCTGGGTTCATACCCACGACCTACAACTCGTAACTCGGGGGCGTTATCACTGGACCGCCACTGCTCTCCTGCAACAGAATCATATCAGAATAAAATAAAATGTGAATGCAATCAAAATAAACGAATGAGTATGTATAAATAATTAAGGTATCAGAATTAAAATTAGAATAACATATCAAATGCAAAAAATAATAATAATGGGGACGAGCCTATTGCTCACAAACCGGGCATAAATCCAGATATCTGCTTACATGACCTATATACAAATAAAAATATACAAAATGTTAATTTCATGGAATTGAACATGAAAACGCGGAAAATGTACCATACAACTCCGCTTACCCCTTTTTTTTTTTTTTTTTTTTTAAGGATGGGAAATCATCCAATGACCCCTCCCGCTCTGGGTGGAGCGGAAGGGAGTGTCAGACTCTTACTGACTAAAACCCATCCGTGTTCCTTCCTTAGCCCTTTATGTTCCGGGGCAGCGGTAACCCTTTCGGACAATCCCGCTGCCCCGGCAGGCTTCGGCCCTGACGGGCCCCTCCGTGTCTGCTGACAGCTCTTTGAGGCGCGCGTGGAACACATACGCGCCGTCCGGCACGGGCCTGGTCCTGATCGGACGGCGAGCTACCCATTACTCGCCGTCCGCAGGCCCGCGCCTACGGTGGCCGGGAGTCGTCACGCGGCTCCCGACGCCCGGGGCGTCTACCGCGGCGGCTGGGACGGGCGGCCCTCTCGGCTCTCTCCCTCGCCCATCCCGCCACCTCCTTCGCTAGCATGACTGCTTCGCAGAAGGAGGTGACTGCCTCCCACTCCCTCTCGCCTCGGACCATGGCTTGGACCAGGGCCGGGCGCGAGAGGTCGCCGCCGCTGCCGATCGCCTCTACGAGGACACGGCGGTGCTCTGCCCAAGCGGGACAGACCTCCACCGTGTGCTCCACCGTGTCCTCTGGGCGATCCTCGCAGTGGTGACACCCGGGCGTTTCCTCCCGCCTGATGATGTGCAGGAACCTCCCGAAACATCCGTGTCCGGTGAGGACCTGCGTCAGGCGGTAGGTGAGGGCGCCGTGACGCCTCCGCTCCGCTTACCCCTTGAGTAAATACAGGTGTCATTAGTTATGCTTGTTTTAGTATTTTATGATCATATTTCATACACTAGCTTCTGCCCGCGACTTCGTCCGCGTGAAGTTACCCCGACCCACCCCGTCGCATCGCATCGCCTGCTCGCGCTATTACATCGTTTTCGCTAAGCGTTCTCTTTGACTTTTTTTTTTATTTTGCTCGGCTCCTAAGGA
The DNA here is from genome assembly GCA_963669345.1 of Gortyna flavago. Taxonomy (NCBI): domain Eukaryota; kingdom Metazoa; phylum Arthropoda; class Insecta; order Lepidoptera; family Noctuidae; genus Gortyna; species Gortyna flavago. Next base: position 1,921,605 of record OY770130.1, read on the forward strand.
TTTATAAGTTAAGGATAGGTTAAGTAGCCTAATAGCCTTCCTTAAGAATTGGGCTATCAAGTGCAAAAATATTTTTTTCAAATTCCACAAGCAATTTTAGGGATTAACGCGTTCAAACAAACAAAGTCTTCAGCTTTGTAATTAGTAGGTATAGACTAGCATTTATATACATTACGGACCTCATGTATACAACCTATGCCAATTGACAGCTAAAGTTAAAATGTTACAGTCAAACTGTAAAATCGATATTGTCGGTTTTGTGGGTGTGGGAAAGGATAGAAAATGTATGCCGTGAATATGAAGTTAATTAGTTAAGTTACCAAGGGAGGATAATTATTCCGTGAAAGTCGAAATGTAGGTAAATATTATACCAAGTTAAGTTATGTTAGGCCAACTTAGGGTATATGTTTCTTGTTTGAGTATGTTTAATTTATAGGTTCTTTGTTGTGTATTCGAATTTTGGAATGGTTAAGCATTTAATTTGGGTTATGGTGAATTGTTTAACTTTTTAGCATGTTGCACGTCTTCTGTATTTCCTTTTGAAATTGAAAAATACTCCTAATGAAATAAAAGCAAATGTATTTATTAGGACTCGTGCAGAAATATCACAAAATAAACTTAACACTCTTAAAAAAAAATTACAAAAAAAAGTAAAATGAAAATAAAAACAGAAAGTACTGGGTAGTGATTTAATAATAATTAAGCATTTAGCTCTCGAAAGTTCAGGCTTGCACTTAATAAAAACTTTTGACATGTCATCGCTGTGATCGAAATGGTCAATTACTTATATTCTTACAGTAGGTAACTAGGTATATTCTAATCGTTAGTAAAATCCATAACTCCATAAAATGTCTTTAGCTACCACAAGTCATCCATTCAAAATTACGAAACAAAAAATAAACTTAAAAAAATCTCAATATTTGAAACATTCTTAAACAGAGCAAAAATGTGGCACTTGACCGACATATTTCTTTCAACCAGCGTTAATGAGAGTTCGCTGTAACCAGTTAAGGACACTACAGTTGTCATTATTTTAATGACTGCTGGTTCTTTTTGGTAAACGAAAAAATTAAATAGAATCAATTATACAGTCATCTCGACCATTTTTAGAATAACAAGAAAATCATATAAAAAATTTCTACCAAAAAAAAAAAAAACATTTTTGTACAAAATAGGTAGGTACGTAAACTATTCACCATAAAACCATTCCCCAGTTCTGAATATCCAATGCAGTTCATAAAGGCAGAAGAGCCAGCTATATCTACCAGGCCTTTGTGAAGCGACAATAGCCCAAAGGCTTGTTGACAAACGATCGAGTGGTCGTAACTTCGATTCCTATCCCGGCCAACTATTGTGAGGAAGGCACTTCTAGTTAAAGTATGTCTAGCTGAGTTGGAGGCACTGCCGGGTGTATAATAAGCTATCGTAGAGATGGTTGGTTTTCGGGAAATAAAATTTAGCTTCTTGATATTTTTTTCATGTAATTTGTATTATTGGACAGTGTTTTTGACATAGCTTTGTCAAACTAGTTCGAAGTGCGAATATTTGCGTAGTGCAAAATATAATAATTTTTTTTACATACCTAACTCTTACAAATTTTATTTTTGGAAGTATTTTTGGTGATCCATTAGCAATAAATTGAAAATAACGTCACATTCTGTAAATCAAGTTAATGGAATGTGACGTTCTTCTACGTAATATATAAAAATGAGTAGATTCAAACATTATTTATGTTTGCAATTACACATTTTTGGAACGCATTATTACACAGTAGCTTCCGAGGTATGTCGATAAAAACTATCCTATGTCCTTCCCCGGGATGCAATCTATCTCTCTGCCAAATTTTATCGAAATCCGTTCAGTGGTTTGGGCGTGAAAAGGTAACATACAGACAGACAGATAGACAGACAGAGTTACTTTCGAATTTATAATATTATATATACATTTAAAGTATGGATTATAGGAAAAAATTTAAAAAAAACTAATATTTAACATAATATCCAGACACACAATCGAAAGCGTATTTGAAACTCCTAGGTAAACACCAGCAATATATTTACATGAAATAAATAATAATATATTATCATACGTCCCAAACGACTTTTAGAAGAGTCTCGGGTAAAAATGTCTAGACGTTTCTCTAAATAACCTATCAAGTGAAGTGACCGAACGTGAATATTTTAGTAGGTGTTCTGAAAAATGAGGCTTGGGCTGAAGGGTTACGTATGACAATTTATTTACAGGGTAAGTCGGAGGCTTACCTACTTGCAGGTAAATGTTTGTATATTTAGTACTGTAAAATTGCACTTGGAAAGAAAGAAAGAAACAAAAATAGTTTATTCTGCACAAACAAAACGCAAATTACAAAAAAAATGACATAAAATATACACATATTGTTTGACAATAACAGGTTCTATCTTCAAAGGGGCTCGTGGGTAAATAGTAACAGCCGCATGGGCCGATCGAAGGTTAAACTACACTTGTTGCGGTCGATTCCTGGATGGGTGACCATTCATTATATATCCCCTCCCTCCCTCTGTGCCTCGGAAAGCACGTTGTTCCCGGCTGTCATTCGTTGATCTTTGACAGTCGTTAGGGGTAGCCAGACGCCCAAAAAATCGGAAACCAAGAGGTACCTATCGTGTTACCCGGTAACTGGGTTGTGGAGGTCCGATAGGCAGTCGGTCCATGTAAAATACTGGTATTCTGCTGCATCGGATTAGACTGGATGCCAACTCAACATAGTTAGAAAATGGTTAGGCAGTTTGTTATTGATTCTGCATTAGACTAGGTAGGTTATATGTATAAATAAAATACTAGTCGTAGGTTCGAACCCAGGCAAGCATTTTACTTTGTATAAATAATTTCATCACCACTGCTCTCAAAACGGTGAAAGAAACCATCATGAGGAAACGCATCATGTCCTAGAACCAAAAATTCGAAGACATGTGACATCTACCAACCCGCACTGGACACGCGTGGTAGATTACAGCCCACTCCCTCTCAAAGAGAGGAGGCCTGGTGTCCCAGCAGTGGAAACGTTATGGGCTGATTATGCATGCCTTTAACTGCCTTCAAAACATTATACAAATATCAAATAGTTACCAAAGCTATGAAAACGCACTTAGATAAAACTAACATTAGTTCTTGTAAGGTTATTGCACGGCTGTTGGCAGTCGGCCCAGTATATCAGTACCCCCAGTACCAGTACATGCTACCCAAGGGACCCGTGGAATTATTTAAATGTGCTATGCAGTTAGAGTGATGATCATGGTCTATTTGAATTCTGGGACAGAGGCGATGCAAACCATGAAGTATAACGTTCGGTAGAACATCATCATCATCTGCCTAGCCTTAAATTTTCCCAACTATATTCAACAAAACATGTACAAGTAGTATAATCAACTTATAATGTTCCCACTGCTGGGACACAGGACCCCTTTCGGTGAGAGGGATTGGGCCGTTATCCACCACGCGGGCCTAATACGGGTTTGTAAATGTCATATGTCTTCGAAATTATGGTTCTAATAGGACATCATTTCCCGACGACGTGATGTTTTCAATCACCATTTTGAGAGCAGTGGTGATGAAATAATTTACACAAAGTAAAGCACGTGCCTGGGTTGAACCTACGATCTACTACTCGTAAGTCGCGGCCGTTACCACTGGCCACATCTACTCCTTCAAATTCCTGAAAGTGAATTGTCATTGGAACAACGTGCCGTATGTTTCTAAAACAGTGTTGTCATTGTTTGGATCGTATAGTGAGATTACGCAATAGTTACGCGTCCAAATTAGCTGAATTTGTTTGCGAATTGTTGCATTACAGCAATGATTAGATCGCATGTTGCACATGTGTGTGGAATGTGTGGAAGCGTCATTAGAAAACAAATGGACAATAAAGTTTAGTGAGAATGCATGTTTTAGGATTATTTGGTACTTATCCACACAGACAATAAAATTATGTTTTTTCTTCTTGTTGATTCTTCGATGTTTTTTGAAAATCTGAGAGCGTTGCTACCTAATACTTCACTACTTTAATAAGAAGTCGTTACAGGTCGTCAGAAGCCTGAAAGTCTGGCAACCAGCAAGGGTTATCGTGTTACCCAATGACTGTTGTGGAGGCCAGATAGGTAGTTGCTTTATGTAAATACTGGTATTCAGCTGCATCCGGTTAGACTGGAAGCCGACCCCAACATATTTGGAAAAAGGCTAGGCAGATTGATTAAAATAGTGAACCTAACTTTTCTTTTAAAGAAAAATTTTCATTCCTCTAAAGTTAGTTTAAAGGTCTATCCGCACATATCAGAGCCATGGCACACACAGGACAGCCGCTAAAGCTTCGTCGCCGGCCCGGACACGGACGTGTGTGCACGAGTTTGTATAAAAAGTCCACCGATATTTTATTTTGAACCCCTGACGGTGCACTATCGGTCTAAGATCCGGGTATGACCCTGACATGTGTGTAATATAAAATTAAAAGCTAATCGATTCGATTGGTTCAATAAATTGAACAAGAATTCAGGAAGCCAGCATATTCTTTAACAATAAATATTCCCCTATTTACTTTTGTCCTGAATTGTCATTTCGACATGGCGAACCTATGTTCTATAATAGCGCGAGCGGTCGTGCCATAATGGTTTACATTGTTCTGTAGGTACATATGTACTGAACTCTGTCGGAAAGGTTTCAATTCGCTGCTTTTGCCGCTCATGTCGAAACTCAACATTTTATTACACGTACTAGCTTCTGCCCGCGACTATATCCGCGTGAAATTTCTTGTTCCATTATCGCTTCGCCTGCCAGCACTATTAGTTCTTTCTGTCTTTTTTTCTTTTTGATCGGCTCCCAAGGGTCCTAGCGTGATGTTAAATAGCCTTCCTCAAGAATTTGGCTCTTAAATGCAAAAATAATTTTTCAAATCAGACTGGTAGTTCCAAAGATTACCGCGTTCAAACAAACAAACGCTTCAGCTGTATTTTTTTTAGTATACGATTGATGAAAGGTATTGCCGAATTTGGAGTATATTTTAAAATAATGTTAAAGCGAATTAAAAAAAATTAAAAGGTAATTCTGCGAAGAATTTTTTTTTTTTTGTAGAGCCCCACCCACGTGCATGCAGGTTTTGGCATAAAATAAAATCATTTCAAACTGTACCAGCGAGGTTGCATAACACTAACAATTGGAATGCCTTTCAATTTGACAATTCGACAGTATTCGTTGACTTTTTAACCGACTTACAAAAAGGAGGCGGTTACATGTTCGACTTTACGTATGTTTTTTTTTTTGTATGTTCAGCGATTTCTCCGTCACTTGAGGATCGATTTTGAAAATTATTGTTTTGTTTGAAAAGCATACTCCCAAGGTGGTCTCATTGTCAGCAAGTTGGAATCTGATGAGAGGATCCCATGGAAATCGAGGGAAAGCCTCAAATTTAATTGGCAAACCTATAGCGATTTGGATATTTTTTAGAGTAACTTGAGCATTTGCTCTCGGAAATCATCATTTGGTAAAGTGGAGCTGATGATGAAGACCGCAGACGGCCATCGGAACTAATCAATGATAAATATTTCACGGGTTCCGATTCGATTACTTTAATATGATTGCTAAGCAATTTATGCTCGTCACAATGCATGTGGTGGTGGAGTGGAGTTCTCCAGATTCTTACCAGGAGAACTCCTCAACAATTAACGTCCCAGCATCGGGAAAAGCAATATTTTGTAAAAGGTGATGAGCAGTTGACGTTAGGCTATTGTAACATAGATAAATTACAAACTCTCTCACTAAAAAGTGAAAAATAAAAACTTTTTTACAAAAAAAAAACAACCGACTTCCAAAAAAATACTATAAAGTGATAAATAACTTTTATTACGGAAGTCGGTGTCGTTCGTTCTGCATTTTCGTTTATTGACACATTGGAAGTCGGTTGTTTTTTTTTGTAAAAAGTTGTCGAACAGACGAATATTACAAACATATAAAGCAATGAATCTTGGGAGTTTTTTCTCAAACTTCCGTTCGTCTTAGACTAGCCTTTTTGTAAAAATGATAACATGGAATATTATTTAATTCCAAATTATTTATATTATTGATATTTCAGGAATGCCAATAAAAACTAAAATAAACAGTATCTAATACCCACTCTTTCGTAACAAAAATGTAACAATATTCTCTCAACAAATAGTGAATGTAACGACTCGAGCTCGCATAGAGTAGTAAATAATATTCGTCATGAGCAATAATTCTCATAGATCAAAGAGTCTATTATCTTTGGAAGAGTCGTGACGTCTTCAGCTGTAGTCGTGTAGTCCTCGGCAGTAGTCGTGTCGTCGTCGGCTGGGAGTCGTGCCGCGTCTCGTTCTTTTCACGCACTAAATTAGATAACGGTGGAACTCACGCGAACGTTCTTCATAAGAAATATTTTTGGAGCAAGGTGTAGGCAAAAAGCGATTTTGTTATTGTGACAGGCTTTTTTCGAAGTTTTTTGTAATTTTTCAAACCATAAAGTTACTTTCAGATGGTTCGTAATGACTAAAAGTTATTGATAGGTTTTAGAATGTTAGCTTTTTCTAATTTACTCTACTTAGTAGTTTTCTGTTTGAAATCTAACCTTTCTTATGTTATTGTTTCAGGTATGTACAGTTTATAACAACGCGTGATTGACATCATAGTCATTCGATAAAGTAAGTAACGATAAGTCAATTTGAATTAAACATTACTTTGGGCTACTCAGGCGAGGAATTGTGCAGTACACTTGCAATTCCGATGCAATTCAATTTCACAATTCAGCAATATTCATAAAGTTTACGTTGTCAAGCAGACGAATTTTTTAAATATATAAATTAATTAACGAATTTAAAAAATATATACCTAGAATTGTGTGTTATACAAGTGGGATGCAGGTGTGCTCTCGCTGGCAATATGTCTTCCCACAACGAAAAATATTAAATCAAAATATTTTTATAAATGAAAGTTAATAATGTTGCCGCTACATCGTATGAATTGCACCACACCCTACAAGGAGTCGGAGGTTTTTACCACACCGTATCTGGGCGTGTGCCATTCACAGACTGTCACAGAAATATGTTTATAAATTCACCCGTATTTGCCTTGATAATGTAGCGATGTCAGGACTTTATAACATTAAAATTTAAGTCATATTTAATGACTAGCTTCGTTTTTTAAGGAAAAGTTCTGTGAAGGTCGATGAAGGTTTTATTGGCTGGTAACAGGGCTGTCTTTATAATGTGTATTTGTTTAGGATCTGTTTGAAATTGAAGGTCTGGATAAGTATATAATAGATAAAGGTAGCTTTGGTTGCTTATTATAGTTTGGTAATTACGTACCTAAAATTACACCTGAGATACAGGACATGTCATAGTTTGGGTTTCATAAAACGAGCATAGCATGTACTCAGCCTATTAATATAAGTTATGTAAATAATGCATTGTTAACCTTTTTCTCTCCTTATTGTACGAGGCTTATGAAATAAATTATAAAAAAATACACGTCGTAAAAAAACTCGCAACTGTCAGAGCTCTACAACTAAAGTGACTGATACGGAAATGTAAAAATGATTAAGCTTTTTTGGGCTGCTACCTACAAACTGTAGAAAGCTCAGCACTATTTTGTTCCACAATCCAGTAAAACACTGTAAACAACAACAGTGCAATAATGTAACGAATTTAACTAATTTCGATTGTTTGCCAATCAAGTAACGTAATCCGGCGCGCATTCATTTTTGGATTTCCCGTTGCAATTCCGTTCAATAATTCAGAATTCCGCACAAAATGGAACAATCTGTTCTCCGTAAATAGCAACACAGCTAAAACCTTTTATGTTTTAAAATTGAATGCATTCCATAAAGATTCATGGCATTTTACATAACCATTTATGTATTACCTACATACAGTCCTACATACCTTTATTATTCCGTGGGCCGTATATATTCATAGTTCGTTTTGCATTGACCACTGCAAATGTCCGACTCATTCATGAAACCCCAGCTATGCAGCGATGAATGCTGCTGTCTGTGCGATGTCATTATTAAATGTAGCTGTAGCATTTAATCTATCTGATTATTAAAACCGTATGAATATTATATGCGGATTCGATGGTTTATTTTTGCGTTGCTATTTTTAATTGTTTAGAAGATCGTAAAGTAGTCTCAACAGTAGGTACATTTTATTTTTGTATGTTTATAAATGTATCCACTAGTTGGCAAAAATATTGCTTCAGATTTCTGACTGTTCAGGTTTTTTTTAACATCTTGGTTTGTTACTAGATGCTACTGGAGATACAGAGGTAGCTATTGTAGAGGTTTTAACCTGGAACCAAAAACTCACAAATATGTGTCAAGTTACCTACTGGCATACTGTATAAATGCTATTTCATTTAGAAGTACAGAAAAAGAGTAGATAGTCAGCTCGTATCGCTGAGCATCGGATGTGGATGTAAAATAAGTACCTACTTAGTTTTATTTTTAGGAATAATTAATGTTCCCACTGCTGGGACACAGGCCCCCTCTGAGTGTGAGGGATTGGACCGTAATCCACCACGCGGGCCCAGAGCGGGTTGGTAGATGTTACGTCTTCGAATTTTTGGTTCTAGAACATGCAGGTTTCCGCACGATGTTTTCCTTCACTGTTTTGAGAGCAGTGGTAATTAAATAATTTACACAAAGGAAAGCGCCGGTTTGGACTCGAACCTTCGTCGTACAACTCGTAAGTCGCAGTCATTACCACTGAGCCACTGCTCTTAAAAAAATGTTTTTATAGCAACTAAGTTAGTTATCCACTAATACATTATAGGTAGGTATTTCTAGCTAGACAATTACGCTAACCAAACTGTGGAACGAACAGTAACTTGCATATAAACGCATCACCCCGCTGGGACCAAAGTCCACTAGAAAATTAATTTCACGGTCCAATATCGGCTAATTCGATGTCTGCTATACCATATCTAGATGTAAATAGATCCTGGTTTACTACTGTGATTAGCGCTAATGATTTGGTCAATGATAATTAGTTACCGGTTGCATAGTGTTCTACGTTTTACAATGTACGGGCTGTTCTAAAATGTATCTGATAAAAATGTAATGATTGATGATGATTGGTCAGAAAACGTACAGACATAATAATTATATGGATACCAATTTGTAGTGCCGTTTACAAATTATTGAGTATTTTGGGTACTTTACCCCGAAATTGTAATTTTAAATCACTTTAAACTAGTCTTTCATTTAACAATAGAGGTTTAAGATTTATATAATAACTTCAATTTTCGTCGATGATTTTTCAATCATAATTTAATAAGGTGTTATTCAAATAATAAATTGCTGGGAAAAGTGGCGAAATATAAAGTTGAAACCTTCTAAATACAGATGAATGTGTTACTAATTCCCTTTAGAGATGATTCCGAAAAAATTGAACCTGAACAGGGTTTGTTTTATCAAATACTTTTGGAACAGACTTACCTTTACGTACGCAGGTACTAAATGGAATAGGCATTTTGAACAAGTATGGGCTGGTTGTTTCAACCAGTTGGTTAACGTAACATACGTACGTTAAATAATAACGATTACGTACTTATTATTATTGGATGTACGGCAAGGCCATAAAAAAAAAGACCATCATTTTGTAATTGTAATTTGAAACAATGCTTTTTTTGGTTTGATGATATTTAGCGTCATTTTTGACGTTTAAGCGAGGTATAACAAGTGGACGTGAAACAACCCGCCCTTATTGATAAAAAATTGAATGTAGGTGTAAGTAGGTAAATAGTTTGATTAACGATAATAATATGTCTTGTCTTTAGATTGGATTTTTTTTTTACATTTGACAAGCATATAAGTTCATTGTTCCCGGCAACGATAGAATCTTGTGTTTTCAGGAAGGTTGACGGTAGTGCGTTTCTTTTGATCAGACGAATTGTAGCCACATATTTTTTTTTTTATATTGTGATCACATATCTTAGACATTAGCGTGATCTTAAGTAGTAGAATAATTATATCGTTTAGAAATTCGCTATCGCAGTTATAAGCAGGCCTGTAGGCCTGGGTATAATATGTTCGGTGGAAGACAGATGCTCAGAACAATATTGATTTCTTATGTCAAAGATATCAAAGGCATGGAAATAGTATGATACAGAGTGGAACGGACTTCGCCGCGCAACCTGTTACCATTGATTCACCTATGTATAGGTGTATATAAAACAAAGTCGGGTTAGTTACACCACTTATAACTAAAGAACGGCTGGACCGATTTTTAAGATGTTTGATTTGTTGGATTTGTCTCCGCTCCGAATAGCAGAATAACTATTAAAAAATGGGAAAAATTTACGAAAAAAAATTAATAAGTAATGAAGATTATTCATTTTCTCATACTTAAATTTAGGCGGTACGAGGTTCCGGCCGGGTCAGTTAAGTACGATATAAAAAAAATGCTGTTCTATACATTTTGACCGCGTAGATATTTTACTTTTCTATGAATCGGCTGTGTTTTTTTTAAACTCACGAAATATTTCTACGCCAGAAGGTCTAGAATAATGTGCTGAATTCGTGGTTACAGTTTGCGCGACGCTTTCTCTGCAACGCTGTATAATAGTCAGAGTTTACTCAAGGTTTCCCTAAACTCGTAGCATGAAACTCCGTTTTATATAAACAAGACACATTTGCTTATTATTTCTATGTCCTTCGGGAACCCTGACAGGTTCCAAGGAGTGTTTCACTATGATGTTATATTTTACCATACGTTCACCTCAGCTCATAAGTTTGCTGCATCATTCCCCGTGTTCCGCTCAACTTTATGCAATTATAGATTAAGTATAAGTTAGCATAGGTACCTATGGTCTAACACCCGGTTTCTGAACTTAGAATTTGAATTTGAAAACAAACTCTACATAAGCATACCTAATCTTAAGGTGAATCCTGAAATGTAACCCGCGAAACTCGATATTTCTTACTTCTTTGCAAAGTTTTTTTTTCGTACTATTTGATCTTAAGTAGGTAATGCTACAGTTCAGTTTCACAAGTTTTCAACTTCAAATTGTCAAATCAGAAACCCAGTGTAAGCTTCCAGTGACGTAACACATTCTGCCAAGACTCGAATATGTCCCGTTTACGGTTATCAGAAAATGACTTTTCATCTTTTTCTACTTACTGTCCGGCAAAGAGATAGGTTACAAGAATTCTGGAAAAATATGTAATTAGGAGGTTTTTCGTGAAAATTAAAAGAAAACAGAGGTGTAAGAAAACAGTTAGTATTTACTATCTATATACAATAATAAGGTAATTTATTTTACCATTCCCATAGCAATTGACACACAGTGCCAACTAGTGCCGTCTTATAACTATTACGTTCCTTTACTGTTGCTGAGCACGCAATGCAAAGTTAGTGTTGCATTTGTAGAAACAAATTCCTACATAAAACGCAATGTAGTTTGAATAACGTGATTAGTTTTGTGACCGCACGAAAGTTGGTTTTTGTTAAACTGCGTTTCGTTTGAAGCCTTCAGTTTTTGAATTATTGCGTTATGGGCTGGTATGGAAATTTCTAGATAAAATAAATATTTACTTGATTTAAGATTTGTAGGTCGTGGGTTCGAACCTAGCCAGGAGTTATTTTTTTGTGTGAATAACTTCCAACGGCACTGCTCTCAAAACGGTGAAAGAAAACATCGTGAGGAAACCGGCATGTCCCAATGGAACCAAAAATTCGAAGACATGTGACATCTGCACAGGCGCCGCGTGGTAGATTATAGCCTACTTCCCACTCGAAGAGAGGACGCCTCTGTCCCAGCAGTGGGAACATTATAGACTGATTATGCTTATGCTATAAATATTTATTATTCTAGTGACAAGGCTGTTTGATTGGCTGACTCTTATGCTTAGTAATCTAAGTAGCTATGCTGCTCAGAAAATTTTCAGTGAGATTTCCGACTTTAGGCTCAATGAAATTGTTAGTAGGCACATAAATAAATAAACTAATAAATCCCTTTATTCCGTAAATTCACTAAAACTCAAACCCCCTTACTAATAAACGTATTATATCAGATGAATAGTTACACACCGATTTCTCTCTTTCAGTCGTCAGTAATTTGACTTTCGAAAGAAGAAGACAAAGCGTTGTGTAACTATACAGACGCTATACGTTTATTAGTAAGGGGGCTTATATAAAAACTACAAAAATAAAAGACTATAATAATGTCTCTTAATTCAGCGTGCCTATTGGCAAAGACAATCAAACGATGTCCACTGTTGCCTGTCTTGAGCAACCCTTCTCCAGTTTGTCCTGCTGTCAATTTTATTTTATCTTCCCACTTTGTGTATTCTCTTCCTCGTCTACTTGAGTGTTATGCACATTGTTAGTTAATAATATTGCCACCACCACCATTATAATCACGCTCTGTAACGAGATTGCTGATCACAGAATGTTGATAACACAAAAATTATGCGGAAATTCCGCTTTTCAATCACCGTAATGACACCCAAAGGAATGGTCTGATCTTTCATCCCCGTCTCAGAGATTAGAGCACTCACCATAATTTTGTAGTACTTACAGTTGTAACCCAGTACAAACCATACCATATCCAAAGTACCATCCCAAATATTACAAGTACACGTATTACGGCATACTACGCAAATACGACGCGTACTTACGATTATGTAAATAAGTACGCCGCGTACAAACTAACTGGGCTGGGAGTGAGTATGTGCCGGCTTAGTTTAAATACGCTGAGTTCCCGTAACAGTCAATATGATTTTCTTAATGTGTGTGTTTTATTTACGTTTTATATAAGAAATGTTTTTTAAGTAATCTTTATGGATTTGGTTTTTGTAGTTTATGTTTTACGGCAAACAAATATGTGTATTATTTACTTTAGAATCGTATGAACGTCGAAAATTAGAGGCTCATTTTAATGGTAATTATGTTATGTTCGGTTTTGTACGTTGCTGAGATTTAAGGCAGCTTTTCTGCTGAGTCAAGTTTTTCAAAGACTAATGACAGCCATAGATAATAATAAGCTTAGTTGTATGTATGTATGTCACTGACCTAAGTTCCACTATAGAGCGTGGCGCTTTAATGGCGACGTTAACACACGTACGAGTATACGGTTTCGCGTCTTCGTTTTATGAACATAGTTTAATTCTATGAAACGTTATTATTTATTTTCAATTTTCTAAAATAGCATCTTTTAGCAACCTGTACGATGGCGCAGGGGTCATTTGCCGAGATCCGGGTTCAATGAACTTAAAACGAATAATTTGCAAAGAGTAGGTGAATTGCAAGAAAGAGAGAGCCCTATGTCGGTGAGCGGTGCAGGCGGTTCTTTTCAAATGGTTAGTATTTAAACTATCGAATATAAATTCAAACTAAATTTGTCAAAAATAATGATTATGGCGTACTGAAATACTAAGTGGGTGATAGACTGAGATCGAACACAAATATTGAAAACGGCGGCCTAAAATACGAATTTGATGTACGAGTTATTCAGAACGATCAGTATAGTAATTCGAAGAAATTTAAAACACTACAAGCTACAGTGCTCTTGCATCCTATGTTGACGGAGCCCCGCGAATCTTGCATCCTACGTCGCCTATCGACCGACCGCAACCATGCAACCGATGTCACCCGAAGTACGCACGAAGCGCCCGCCCTCTCAGTTTTTTTTTTCGCCCAATTTAGTATTTGATTCAGACACTTAGAATTTTAGTTGCTAAATTAGATTACCTGTTTCACACTGTTAGTAGCTCATTTTACGAATTTTAATCATTCATAATTATCGCCAGTTAAGTTAATATTTCGCAAACATAATTTTTTCGCCATTATTAAAGACACGAATATACGTTATTAAAGAATCTCATACAGTCATCCATATAATTTACTAGCAGCGCCCCGCGGTTTCACCCGCGTTAGTTTCGACCCCGTGGGAACATCGGGATAAAAAGTATCCTACGTGTTAATACTGGTTATAAACTATTTGTGTACCAAATTTCATTCACATCCGTTTAGTACTTTTTGCGTCATTAAGTAACAAACACCCAAACATCTTCACAAACTAGAAGGAAGTAGGATTTTTTCGCCCGGTTAATAATTACGAATTATTTTATGTTGGTATAATTTTTCTGATTACTGGCTACTGTAAATGACGCCATTGTAGCGGCACATTGTATATTTACATTCAAAACTTTATCTAACACAATCAGCAGCCAACAAAGGGTTATTGGGGGATGAATTAGAAACAGGAGGACTGTTTCTAATACTTTACTCAATCAAAGATAAGACAAACAAAACAGCGCGAATCAACACGAAGGTAATCTCTAATTCAAAACTCGAACAACTCTAACAAACAACCGTCAGCTCTATCAATAAATAAAACCTTCACCAATTATTGATACAACCCGATTTATGCCCTTTCAGTCCTGGCAGGGATGGTAAACCTTTTTGCATTTGCGTTGCGAATTACGAAAACGAAATCTTGTTTTGGTGAAGCAAGACGTGGTCGTGCAACCGTTTTGTCTGAGAAAAGTGTGGATAAAGAAATAAAATGGTCATCATCCAGTCCAAGACGTTCAGTCGAGCTTTCATTCTTCTTTCTAGTCGAGAGAACTTTGGTGAAGTGAGCTTGAAGTGAACTGTTAATCGTGTGAATCACTGGTATTAGATGGAATGGCATCTCAAATAAATATCGTTTCACCTAACTTTTCACGGTGAGATTTTTACAGAATAGACCTGCAGTACTGCCTTGGGGGAGGCCTATGTCCAGCAGTGGACGTCTTTCGGCTGAAATGATGATGATGATGATGATGATGACTGCCTTTCCCAAGCATCGGCATCGCCGCATCGACCAGTCCTATGCATCCAGCATATTCTCGGAAACTTCACGGGGACGTAGTAGGTCCGCTTTGGGAGACCAAATAAAAAAATCTTGACATCTTAAATTTTGATCGATTTGTAACACAAACATTAGAATTACACTATAACAAAACAAAGGAGATAACACTAATGAACCGAAAATAGTGCTGTACGTTATTAGGTTTCATAGTTCAATCGATGCCCAGAATTTTCTTTGCCGCGTGCCAAAGGTTCGCCACCCCTGCGTCTAGCGAAACGCCTTTAATACTAGGGATGAAACAAAGGGCTATTGTTAGACAACCCACTTTTCAACTTTATCGCGCACGGCTTGATAGCATTGTCGTTAGGGGTGTCGACGATGTTGTGCGTTTGAGTCACACTTGATCGATGTTTTGTTTGTTGTCATTATCGGGAGCTTGCAATAGTGGAATGGAATTTATCATTAGCGCTGCTGATAATCTTTATGTTTGCAGTGACATGGACCACATCTCATTTGTTAAAATGTTGATAGGTTTTGTCTTTGTAACAATACTCTGCCTTGTTTGATCTATTTCACTTATTTCAATCGTGAATTTGGTGTCACATATTTATACCTACAGAGGGCAGGGAGATCGACGCGAAAACTGTAACCATGAATTCACTGCATGATTCTAGATTCCCAAGCGTGCATTTTTTTGTCGCTTATCAAAAAAAAATCTGTTGTTTCATAGACAAGTGCTTATATGGACAATACCTACGCGGTCAAAATGTATGGAACATCAAAAATTCAACTCGGGGAGGTTCAGAAGCCGTGGTAACAAGTTAAGCGTCGATGTCTCTGCATGAAAGAAAGAAAGAATGAAAAAAACGTTTATTCGCGGTGAACATGACGCAAAAAAAAGAACAAATACAAAAAATAATAAAAGGTAGGGGGGAAACATGCGTCACATTCACGCAAAACGGCCATCGCTCAGCATTATGCTGCGACCCTATGCTAGACAGAGCCCCAGCGCTGGTTTTCAGCGACAGCCGGATTTCTATAATGTATGTAATGTAAGCCGTTTAGGTTTTCTACTAAATCCTTATATGCAATTTCTAAGCTTCTCTCCGTCAGGAAACTATATATCCTACACATGATACAAAGATATCACAAAACATTACCTTTCGACTATGCCAAACTTAGGAAAAGACGGTGCGATATAGTAGCCCCTACACACCCCACTCGTACTGTCTTTGCTAGTCGGCAAAATTTGGCTCAAGCCCCCCGTGTTTATAATAAAATTAACCGTATCCTTAATATATACCCCATGCAATTGTACGAGTGTAAGAAAAATCTGATTGAATGGCTCCTTACACTTAATTATGAAGATGTGGAGGAAATCCTACTTACATTAACTTGAATTTGATACATGCTTAATTCACTCACATACTACACGTAACGAACAAATAGGGTTATGTACCCAAATCAAACTACCATAAACACACACACACACATACGCACACACACACACACACACACACACACACACACCTCCGAACGTGTACTCACGTACACACACACACACCCCTACACACACCCCCGAACGAGGGCTCACGTACACACACACCCACACCCCCCCCACACACACTCACACAAACACACACGCACGCACACATGCTCGCACACACTCTCGCACACACGCTCGCACACACAATCGCATGCACACACACACTTCACGCTTCTTTTTAATTTTTAAGGAACTTATTTTTATATTATTGTTACTCTTATTGTTGGTCTAGTAAGTCTAAAATTATGTTTCAATCGGAAGAGCGAGGCTTTCCCAACACAAGTATCATTCGATTACTTTCTGGGAAGCCCCGGCAACTTACATGTAAAACTTACTGAAATAAATGCATTCTTTTTTTTTTTTTTCTATATAAGGCAAAACAGAAAGATATATTTAGTTTTATGACTAGCTTCCGCCCGCGGCTTCGCCCGCGTGGTATGTCGATAAAAACTATCCTATGTCCTTCCCCGGGATGCAATCTATCTCTGCTAAATTTTATCGAAATCCGTTCAATGGTTTAGGCGTGAAAAGGTAACATACAGACAGACAGAGTTATTTTCAAATTTATAATATTAGTATGGATAATGAATTTAATAAGCATAGCAGACATATAACTAAACTAAAACAATTAAGAGATTGAAGTTGCCTGAGAAATTATTCGGAGGGGCCTGCATTGTAAAATGTTAGCACATTTCATACTCTTTAAAGCCAATAATGCATTGAAAAGTTAGCCCGGATTACTGCTCGCCTCATAAACAAAATACAGCTTGATATTCGAAACCCTTCCCATAGCTTCACGAAAAGGACCGTTTCTGTTAAGCCGAAGGTTTCAAGAAACTATCTTCTTATAAAATATGAGAGAGTTAAGGACGTTAATCGTTTGATAAGGACAGAGCTACTTTATGTTAGTGAGTTACTGTTATACAGTTAATTGTTAACTTGCTAATGCCCAGGATTTTCGAGGATACGCTGATATGAAAGTCGGGTTTATTTATGTGTTTGCTAAATTTTGTCTAGAGATTATTATTCTGTTAGATATTAGCCTCTTCCACGTCTTTGATAAGGGATAAAACTCGAGTATTATTATGAAAATCTACCTTGTATATTAAACCTAAAGAAATCATCATCTGTCTAGCGTTTTCCAAACTATACATATTGAGGTCGGTATCCAGTCTCACTGGATGCAGCTGAATAGCAGTATTTTACATGAAGCGACTGCCTATCTGACTTCCACAACCCGGTTACTGCAACTAAAATATTTCTACATACATCTGGTCATACACGCACGCCAGTAGCGAATACACCGCACCTGAATTTTCTGAAGAACTTAACCAATAAGGTCATAATATGTTCTCCTAGGGTGTCCCCTCCGGCATTAACAAATCAAAAGTTCTTTATTCTAACTAGGCTGAGAATCAGCACTTTTCGATCGTCAAAATTCCAAAAGAAACCCCGAAACGCCCGCCCTTCACCACTTCCTAGTGCTTTCGCAGGGGAGAAGAAGTGGCGCAACATACTCCCCAGCACTCATATCTGCCTTGTAAATACCTTTTGTTGTAATCATTAATCCTCTCAGTATGACTAAACCATCTAATCATCGAAAACAAGGTAAAAAAAATATTTAAGGATCGTATCAGGTGGCCTTCTGTAGTTTCTGCTTACCCCCATGAGAACACGTTATTAGTTAATGTTTATGTTTATCTTGCAACAGTTGTACCACTGAATGATCAATAAATAAGATATCACTATAAACCGTTTCTACCTACATAGACTAACAACAATTTTCATTACGCGTCTAATCAAGACACCGATTGCAATTCCTGCAGCGATCCGTTGGAACAGGCGGGTTGTTAAGACTTTTACTTATTGTAGAGCTGGGGACCTGGAACAATTTGTCGGTCGATCGGCTCCGACGGCCAAAGATTGCTTTTTTAAAGATACACTTCGAATGGCAAGTTGGATAGTTCGCATTCTTGGCAGGGTCGACGTTTATTTAGTTGCTGTGCAGGTTAGCAGCGTTTAAGATACGGATTCTTATAAATTACTAGCTTCCGCCCGCGGCTTCACCCGCGGTATATGTCAATAAAAACTATCCTATGTCCTTCCCCGGGATGCAATCTATCTCTCTGTCAAATTTCATCAAAATCCGTTCAGGGGCTTAGGCGTGAAAAGGTATCATACAGACAGACAGACAGAGTTACTTTCGAATTTATAATATTAGTATGGATAGTGGGTTTGGTTTGGCAAAAAATCTTGATTTAGGACCAGGTACTTTTTTTCGTTCGTGGTAAGTTCCTGGTAGCTGTTTTGGTAATTGAGGATTTTTTTTTTATGCGACGTGATTTTAATAAATAATGTATGTGGGTACTGCACGAAATCTGTAAAGAAATACGATCTTTAATAATACACGCGAGCAGTGCACTGTTCTCCTGTGCTGTCCTCCCATACCTATTAACACTGAAATTTGAAAACATTGTTAAAGCCAATAATTTTTAAAACGGTAACCGTGTAGTTCCTTGCCGGCTCTTCTCCATATGAAACGATCAATTGGAACCATGCACCTAGTAGATTAGATAAGCGCCCATGTAGAATTATGTGAAATAAAATATTTAGAATTTGATCCATTTGGATTACCAGAAACGATTATTATTGTGGGCTTGCTTTTTTTTTGGGAAGGGTATTTGTCTCCGTAGGAAAAATGAACATTGAATGAACCTACAATATGTCATTTTATTTGAACAACTGAATATTTGCATGCAAATGCCCCTTCAGCTACCATTTACTCAACTAATTAACTCATGCAATACCGTTAGAGAATCAAGTCATATTCGAATGCATCGTTCCAATTTCTAAGTACTTACATTTGAACATCCTTCGACTCAATAGGCAAGTCCCAGTACTATTTGGAGCTCAATTCCTTCAGTAAAGTCACTTCGCTCAACGACTCTGCTCGAGTATCTTCTATGTGCCTTTCAAACAAGTACCTACCGCTTAAATTCGTCTGCTTACGGTTTTAATGGATTGGTGGTAGAAGATAATTTTGGCGGAAGTTTTGGTGGACTGTTAATGGTCGGTTTTTAACTTTGATGAATTAGAGAGTTGATTGGTTATCGAAGGAATCATAAGTATCGAAAGGTAGGTCTACTATTCATTTCAATGCAATTTATTTAGGAACAATTCACATTGTGTTTGAAATCATTAAAATTATTAAACTAACACATTCATAATACAAGGTATAAGGCCTACTGCCTACTCCTTCGAGGAATATACCTACGCGCGATATTTTGTATGTGTTCATTCAATAGTGTTTGATAAGGAAACAGCTTCTTGAGTACGACGCTACGGGTTCGAACCTAATTTAAAGCGGTGAAGCTACGACCTACGCGTAATGTCAAAGTGTAAACAAACTAAGTCGTCATACACTCATCTGTATTTAGAGTATGTAGTTTTCAATTTTGTATTTCATACTTAAAGCCTACAATTATTGTTTCATGTTTGAATTCCATTATAAAAAATTTTGATTGAAAACTCAACGACGAAAATTGAGGAAAATTACCCTCAATTGTGAAATTATAATTTCGGGTCTTTGAATATTTAAGTATTCAAATCTTTGTTAATATTTTCACTTGATACTTTTGGAACAGACCATAGGTAGCTACTTTGTAAGTTTATATTCGTCGTCTCGTATGGTGCAGTATTCTACAACATGAGAAAACCTGGGCTAAAATCACCAATTTTGTGTGCTAGATTGGTGACGGCTTGTTTCTTCTTCGTATGATAAAACTGATCTAATACACAAAACAGAATATGCTTTGTGTATTAGATCAGTCTGGAGGAATATTATTAGTTTTAATGCTTTCTATAAAACTAATAATATTCCTCCAGACATAAATTCGGCCATAGCAACCAATCTCTGCGGAGACCAGTCTTTTCGCGGGAGAAATTATAGTGTACAAGTGTTTGCGCAGACGCGGTGCACTCTCTATCTTTCCTCAATTTTTATAGTGCGATGGGACGGCAATCCGATACGACCGCAGAGAGATCAGGCGCAGGCTCAACGGCCTAATATGCTTTCCGAAGCACAGGGTTATCGCACCGCCAACCTACAAACTTCGGGTTGTTACTAAGAAATTCCTCTTGGAAAAACCCAATGACACCAAATGAAATGAACCCAATGAAACCAATGATGCCCGACCCGGGAATTGAACCTAGGACCCCACGACCTGCGACCGCAAGACCAACGGGGCTAAAGAACTAGGTGTATTTAACATACATAATCAGCCTGTACCGTTCCCACTACTGGGGCACAGGCCTCCGCTCAGAAAAAGAAAATACTATTTCTTAAGAAACTATAAAGGTTTTAAAATAACAGTGGTTTACCATTCAAACAGTGACAATTTTACAAGACTGTATTTTTAAAAAGTTTACGCTAGCTCAACCGGAAAATTAATACGAGAACTCTTGTTTGAAAACATGAGGTTTGTTCGAAAATATCATTCCCCTGTCTGTGTTTGTACTCACAGATTTTTATTTAGTTGTTTTTTTTATGATAATATTTTGTCTACATGATAATAAATCTTGGATGCCCGTCACGTTATAAATAGAGTTGTGATGAAACTTTATTTTAGAATATTTGGTATTCAAGACGCAAAATTAATTTTTATTTACTTCTTTTTATAAGATGCACTATGTAAACTAAGTAGATATGTACAGTCGAACAAGCTTTGTGGTGTACCTACAGGCAAACATATTAAACTTCCCACTTGACTTACCAAAATGTTGTTGTCTTATGTGCATCGTAACATTATTAGTGTAAGTGATGTTAAAAAATGAACTAGGTACTCAGTACAATCACAACATTTTATAAAATATGGTAGGTATTGGTCTAACATTACTATTCTGTGAAAAGCAAAAATAATATTATTTGCAGTTTAAAAAAACCGGCCAAGTACGTGTCGGACCACGCACAATGAAGGGTTCCCGGACCACGCACAATGAAGGGTTCCGTAGCTGGAATGAATTTATCCCAAGAAAAAACTTAACATTGTAGTTGAAAAACATGTTCTCCCATACATTCCAACTGAAAATGTAAGTTTTTACGCACAATATTGAGAGATTTACCATGTTGTTTCAAGATCATAGACTTCTTATTAATTTTCCTGTAATGTATAGGTAAGTATAGAACTATTTTCTGTACTTTTTTCAAAATTTTAGGCTTAGTAGTTTTGGAGATAAGAGGGGGGAATGCTAAATTTCCGTCTATTGTCTTAAATAACTTTAATACAATTTATTTTAAAATTATGAAAAAAATATATTTGAAATCCTCACGGTAAGCCCTTTCATTTGATATGTCACACGGTACAGATTGCGAAACTTTTTTTTTAGTGTCTATTTACCCCTCAAAAATGACTCCCATTTTCAAAACTCATTTATTTACTTTACACGTCTGTGTTTGGGTCACAGAGATTCATATGTGTACCAAATTTCAACTTAATCAGTCCATAAGATTCGGAGCAAATTGGCTGTGACAGACGGACAGACAGACAGACACACGAGTGATCCTATAAGGGTTCCGTTTTTACCTTTTGAGGTACGGAACCCTAAAAAATACGAAAGAAATCCATTTATAGTTTATCAGATCTTTTTTCGTAACATTTGCTTGACCTTAGCGCCAGACCTGACACCGCATGACTGACGTCGGATTATCGTGATAGGTGGGCTTCTTAAGGGTATATCCCAACTGTTTTATTACAAAACTAGAATATGGTAGATGTATGTATTGTGAAGTATGTTTTTGTTACATTTGTTTTTTTACTTACTCACAAACATAAACTTAAGCTGTATTTTTATTAACCTCCGAAGAAAGCTCCTGTGGGTATGAAATTGTATTACGTGTTTGATTTCGTATTTTATCTACAGCTAAAAATTATAAATGTTTATAACCAAATAGTCGTCAATCAATGACATGAAAATACCCTAATAAAGAATCAAATAGCATAGCGTTTACAGAAAAGAAATTCCGCCAAGAAAATGACACGCTCCGTAATAAATGATAACGTGCGTGACTTTGTAAAAATGGTGATAGGTAACGCAACCTGTCGCGGGATGAGTAACTGACGTTGTTTAGTTTAAGCATACTATTTTTCGTTTTTTTATTTACCTATTTGTTATTTTGTGTCACAGAATGTAC
The DNA here is from genome assembly GCA_963669345.1 of Gortyna flavago. Lineage (NCBI taxonomy): Eukaryota > Metazoa > Arthropoda > Insecta > Lepidoptera > Noctuidae > Gortyna > Gortyna flavago. Next base: position 1,944,173 of record OY770130.1, read on the forward strand.
TGAAGAATGTTTGATCTTTTTCGTCTACGCACTCACCGAGTAATAGCTGGGTTATCTAGTATAGTGACTTTAAACATAAATACTGATAGTACAGTTTGTTCACAGTTATTTTACCTCTGCCATCAGTAACCTACCAGCAACCTTATTAGAAAGTGAATAAAGACTAGACAGAGATGCAAAATAATCGGAAATGACCACAGACCATAATATAACCAAATATTATTATTAAGTAATAAAAAGGTTGTCGTAGTAAGTTCATTTACCCCGAGATGCAAGGAGGTCCCCTGCAGTACCACCGTCACATATATTCTGGACCCCACGACACAGGGCATCCATCATAGTGTGGGGTCCAGGGAATTTGTAAAAACCTAGCACCTAAGGCTCCTTGTAAACTACTATTAGTCTTTGTTCTTATATAGTACTGTGTTTTTTCTGAACTGAAAAAAGTTTTTATTATTTTATTATTATTCTTTTGTTGTCTTCATTATTAACGCCTGTTTGCATCACAAATCACTAAATGCATTTAGCGCTAAACGTATTTAAAACATCATTAAGTATGTCTCTTTCATCTTCAAACGATTGACAGAAATAGAACAATGTTTTAAATTCGTTTAGCGTTAAATATATATTTAGTGTTATGTGGTGTAAGTGGGTCTTATTAAGGGTAAGTACCAAAGGTAAAACCATATAGGTCACCTGTATTAAAGTTTGTCAGTGCGACAATTTTAGTAACTTACGAGTATAAAGATCAAATTCGGAAAACACCCATAATAAAACCCATGTGTGTACCCTCTCTGAAAATCTTCAAACTTACAAAGGTCTTATTTTATATCATATCATCTTTGTCTAAATAACTTTATTAATGCTCTTTAAACAGTTAATTAATGCACGTACTGCTACTAAAACTCCTAGCGATTACACTTTTTTTTTCTCCTAAACTAGTATGTCTAACTGTGGACAGCATTGTGGGTTATATTACTGCTAAAATTGTTTTTTTATTTTAATTATTTGTAAGCTCTTGTTTGCTGTTCCTTTAAATAAAATAAAATAAACACGTATTTGTTTGTATGAAACTGACAGGTGTCTAGAACGCTATCTCTCGTCGGCCCTACTGTAGTTAAAATGATTGACTTATCTGATAGATACCCACCGAAAACCGGTAACTTCTTTCCTTCAATAAGAAATGGGACTTGGAACGGTGAACAAACGCATATAAATAAAATACCTACTACTAAAAGTAGCATAAATTTCTACATTAAAAATGCAATGAAATTTCAGCGTAGTCGATAGGCTTACGTAAGGCATCTGCATGGCAAAGAGTCGGTATTCGAGTCGACAGAGAATTTAAAATATGTATAGTGAAAAATTGATGCCTCTTCCAGTCTGCGTCGTACATTATCATTCATAATGTACGACGCATCTAGGAAATGCTGTAGTCATATCGAATTATGCTTAAAATGTAAAAAGAAAAATTTATAGACTATTCCATTAGCTGTTTTTCTTTGTATGGTAGTCAGGCTTTCTGTATTAAAATGTCTGTGAGAAACTATGCGCCTTTGGCTCGTATTAATGCATTCTTCTGTCGATATGATAAAAAATGCGTTATTTAATACTGTGAGTATTTTCTAGAACTATTCCATTGGATTTCAGGATAAAATAACTTGCACATGACAATCAGCTTTGTGGGCAAAGTTGACGTATATTATCCCGTCGCAAAACGCAAGATTGATAGTGGAAAAATCCTAAATATTGCCAAGTCATCACCTACGAACATCAACGACTCCCAGGAAAAAGCCGCATACAATTTCCTCCATAACGCAATACTGTAAGCAATACACTCATACACACAATTCACCCCACGCAGAAAAAAAAGTATTCAAACGCCCCATTTACGCCAAATGCTACCTCAGCGCAACGGCCGCCATTTTTCATCCGATTTCGTGCGAACACGATCGAACACGAACGTTAGGCAATATGTTCCGTATGTCATACAAATAAAACAACTCGGGTGATAAACTACAGTCATTTTCGTTCGTGAAGAGGTGTACATTCGTCATGAAGCCTTGGCTCACTTTTCATCCGGATTCCTTATCGTAGAAGACTGTGTAAGTGACTCACGTAAGCTTCAGTAAATCTGTAGGTAAAGACGCGGGAAGAAGTTGTCGTTGAATTTGAATTAGGAATTCTGACTTGCGGACGATGTGAAGTTTTTTATAGAGGAATAGTTGTAGGTTATGGTAGATGAATAATTCCACAATAGTGACTATAAATTGCTTTCACTGTTGACGACGAAGCAACATCGACATGAATATAAACAATACGAATGCATTTAAACACTATCAATCTCTATTTGAATCATTTTGAAGGATATTGCTATTCCATTGCTTCATATCATCGAAAAATTCGTCTGCTCAACAACGTAAATAACGCAATGTATGTGGTTGAACTGTCAAACTGAAAGCCATTGCTACATCATTTCCAATAAGTAATGCTATTTTTTATAGTCGCATGTTGTTTCTAATTTGTATTTGAATAAATAACTATTCAAAAGACTTGGCTTTAACAGAATAATCACAGAAAGCCCCATCAAAACCCTGTCTAGACTACTATTTCTACATTATCTACTATAATAACAAATAAGCACAAACCAAAACAAAGTTTATTTAAAACACAATAGCTACAATAAAATCCTTAAATTCAGACGCTTCTATAAAATATTTGAAGCATTATTTAAGTGGGATTTAGTCGTTAGCTAAACTACTATAATGTCCATTGTTCAAACGGTAGTTTCGTACAATTTCGCGGTACATTTGTGGCGGCGAAACTGCACGGAGAACTAGCGCCCCCTAGCGGGCAAAGTGTGGACTAGTCTATAGGGAATTTGGACTTGTTTATCGCCGGTATTATGTGCTGTAATGTTCTCGTGTACCAAGTTTTTGGGAGTTTAAAATGTTATATTCTGGTCTTGTTATCTATTTGAGCGAATACGGGAATAGTTTGGTCTTGTCTTAGTGAAAAGTTAAGCTGGAATGTAGTGTTTGTGTGTTGAGGACTGCCCAAGCGTTAAGCCACATAGAAGTTCTTTTGATACTGGTTCATAATAGTATTGTAATTCTAATGTAGGGAACTGACCATCTTATTATAACACTTTATTGTCGTGAAACCTACATTTACGAACAAATTTAATTTGATTTGATGATTGAATAGTACAGTATACTACTAACTGTACTTGTTTCGCCACGTAAACACTACATTCTATTTTTTTTTTTTTAACTAAGTAAAGACCTACCTACTACGTAATTAGAGATACTATGTACAGTGATTTCAAAATCGCGAAGAGTCCAAAATTGATATTTTGAAATTCAAAAACAATTTTTTTATAGTTAAAAGCTCGTTATTGCTCTTGTGGTGGCATAATAACAAGGTTCTATACGAGTACTATTCGGGTTTGTTAGGAAGCAAAGAAGACAAATCAAGCAGAAATATATTGTTATTCTCGACACAACCATAGTATTTTATTAAATATTATTTTATTAAATTTCAACATTTGAAATCCATTGTTAGACAAGAAAAACTGCCGATAAACTGTTATGCAGTTTGGCAGATTTTATGTTCTTATGTTATTGTTAATACAGATTTTGAATAAATAAAATAAATACTAAATAGTGTGGATTCCATGAAAGTTCTAACGGAGATAACGCCATCACTCTAATTCCCATGAGTGTAGTAAAAGATGAGTAATGGTGCACGTCCACAGGATGGACACTATTTATCATTATTACTTTATTTTGTTAAAAGGAAACGGCGATATCACTATGTTAGGCACTTTTCCTGGAGAACGGATCTAAAAAATAATTATTTAAAATAGTGTACTCACTTTTTTTGTTTTTTTTTTTGTGTCGGTTCTGAAGTTAATAGAAGCCAACATAGCTTACAGAGTAAGCATGCTGAAGTGGCAGTGGGCTGGTCATGTTTGTCGAAGGACCGATGGCTGACGGAGCTGACGAGTGCTGGAGTGGACCAACGACCTGAAAAAGATGACTAGAGCAAACTGCACGCGGAAACTGGACGACAGGCTGTTGTGGCCCATCCTGGGAGAGGCTTATGTCCAGCAGTAGACTGCGATAACTTGAGTTAATTGATTGACTGAGGTTATTTTGAAAGACTTTTAAGGTTTTCTTTTCCTATAAGATACATAAAACTCGGATACCTCAAGTTATATATGCTTACATAGAACGTACTTGAGTAAAACGATCTGTTCGTGGTTGTAGATAGAGCAATAGTAATAAAAGGACAAGTTACTCGTACTCATTATTTTCAATATTTTCAATGAAACTTCAACAGGATCGTATTCTGCAGTCAGCTGTGAAAAATGATGCACATAATATTTAATACATAAGGATTCCTGATGCTATCAATAATAAAAAAGCTTCAACGAATAATGAAGAATTCATTGAAGCATCAGCTAGTGGAATTACTCGTATTAATGATTTAAAGGCGGCGATGTATGATTTCATTAACTCTGGGAGTCATTACCTGTTCGGATCGTATCATGTATAATGAATTCGGTACTCTTCTGCCTGAAAACGATTCGAAAATTTTCAGTGAAGTGATAATATTGAATTTTTAATTTAGTTTTTTTTTCGTAAAATTAACATACTACACCAATATATTATGTACTATATTGGTGTAGGCACCTCTGCCTATAGCTTCGGAAATTGCGGCGTGATGTTCATCATCTGCCTGCCTTTTCCCAACTATGCTGGGGTCGGCTTCCAGTCTAACCGGATGCAGCTGAATACCAGTATTTTACATGGAGGGACTGCCTATCTGAACTCCACAACCCAGTTACCGGGTAATAAAGTCTGACAACCAGTCTTACCAAGGGGTATCGACCCCTTGGTAAGACTGGTTGTCAGACTTTCGGGCTACTGACTACCCGTAACGACTGTCAAAAACCACAAAAAAAAAACAACATAACCTAGAAAAATCATAACTCAACCGAAAAATTCAAACCTTTATGAATTTACGAAACTTATTTTAAAAATTCAAACGTACAGTAATAAAATATTCGGAGCGCTTCCCCGGGTTCACACCGAACAAGATAGCCGATGTTTTACGGCTGTGTCGTCGGGCTGAAATTTAGAGCTATTTCAGACGGGGCAAGTGCATAGCGCGTATTGTATGTAATAATTTACGGATCGCTTTGTGACTGCACCTCGCATTGTAAAGTATTAGGCAGGCTTTAGACTGACGGGATGTTTAGTGCTGCATTTAGTTTGCTTGCTTTGTTTGTGAGGAGCAGCGGTGGCCCAGTGGTAACGGTCGCGATTTACAGGTAGTAAGGTAGGTTCTTTGGTCGTAGGTTCGAACCCAGACATGCGCTTTACTTAGCGTAAATTATTTCATCACAACTACTCTCAAAATGGTGTAGGAAAACGTGAGGAAACCGGCATGTCCTAGTACCATACATGTGACATCTACCAACTCGCACTGGGCCCACGTGTGTAATCTACATTACAGCCCACTCCTTCTCACAGAGAGGAGGCCTGTGTCCCAGCAGTGGGAAAATTATAGGCTGATTATACTACTACTATTCTTAGTATGGTTTGCAAGTGATTGAGACAGTTGTAGTGGTTTAAATGAGGCCTCGTTGTGATTGTGATTCGCGGTTTACTATTAGAACTGTGTGTTTGCGTATGGATCCTTGGTTTAGTGGCCACTTGTTGAGGGTAATGTCCTCATGAATAGTAATGGCTGTCTGGCTATAGTGGGGGATGATAACGATTGCTGACTCCTGTTTTCTCTGGGATGTTTGAATTCAGTATGGATTTTCGTTTGATGGTGAAAGTTGAAATATGTTATGAAAAAAGTTTTATGTAATAGTCGGGTTATTTCATTAGTTCACCAACTATAAAAACTTTACAGCAAATAACCATGGCTACATTTTAACTAAGTATACTTCGCGCGCTCTCTCTCGCACACCGCTCGATGTGTCACTGCACAACAAAGAGCGCGCGAAGTGTAGTTCGCGTTATCGTGACAATGAAGCCCTAGAATAAAAAGCTAAATTTTTTTTTTTTTAGAAAACCACGACGGGTAAATGTAATTGGAAAAGGATCTATGAATTAAAAACCCCCGACTTAAAGAATTTATGTAACGAGACTAAAACAGATAAATTCATAAATGGAAGTCGGGGCACCGTTCTGTGGAACATCTTCTATTCTAAGAGGTCCCAAAAAAAGAGGTTCTAAAAAAAGAAGCACGCTAGTATTGTTATGATGTACCACCATCTATAGACGCCACTACAAGAAGTTCTACCAGCGCCGAGGTTCTGTCTCGCATACTGTCGCAGTCGCAGCATTATGACGAACGATGGCCGTTTTGCGTCGGTGGATGTGACGCAAATTTTCCCTCAACTTGTTCTTTTTTGTGTTCTTTCTTTGCGTCATGTTTACCGTAAAAGAACGTTCTTCCTCTTTCTAAGTTTGCTGATGCTTTAGGAGAAGTTACATAATTATTTTTTCGCTAAAAGCGACTATTTACACAACCTAAAAATAAGTTTTTAAATCATAATACGATTTTCTGTACTAGAATATTCGTGGACACTTCTGAACCCACCATAACATACTACACCCAGGATTAAATTACTCCGAAAGAAAAGGCCTAAACTTTGTACCGGACTTGCGTGAAACAGTGGTTTCTAGTATTTGAACTGTGTTTAAGTAATTCAATAGCGGGGCTTTTGTTAGCATAGTATCTATACTGGAATTTTGTATAGCATTTGTATAACTTTGATTCAAAGTTCGTGTAAGTAAACTTAAGCTTTGGAAAGAGAGGTTCTTGTTTTATTTGACATCTGCATTAAGGATGTTTTGAATCGAGTTCCCTTACTCAATACTTATACTTTACTTTCTTACTTATTATACACCCCTGTAGTTATAGCAGGTGGTTTATTTTTTATTTATTTTTTTATTCAAGAGGAACAACAAAGTGGTTAGTTATTCACACTATTCAGTTTAATAGTTCATTCGAGTAAACAGTTTAAAGCGATTTTTTTTTAATTAGAGAAGTTATACCTATTTATGTTTCTAGTAATTTCTAGTACTTAATCTGAGCCGCACTTAATTTTTTGTTATAATGATTGACCCACTCATTAGTGCGTGACGGCGTTTTAGTTACGACTAAATTTATGTACTTAATTATTAATTAGATGCGCTTAAACGTACTTATGCTGGATGAGCATTACTGGCCCGTACTTATATTGTAGCGCCCTCTTGCCTGCTTGTAACATGAAACTGTGATCGCTGATGCATCTACAAACCGTGCCGACTATGATCACTAAGTTAATCTTAATTCAAGTGCTCAATTAAATGATAAATGATTTATTTTCTGTAAGTAGGTTTGTACAAACACTTTTACATATTTTTTTTAAACTAGATGAGGTCGGCGTTTCCTATCTGACTATTCTGAGAAGACAGGCCGAAAAAAACTCAGAGGTCACAGTCTCTTTTAAAGTCCAGACAAAATCTTGGTCAGATCATGTGAAGACCATGTAGATTGGTGTCTGAAATGGTCTTTTGAGGAAAGAACCACATAGATTGAGCGGGCTTGTCCAGTAAGTGCACGTATTTGTCAAAAATCGTGCAGCTCAACTCAGAAATTGGAGCTTCATGTTCAGCTTGGATGGTTAAATGCAAATTATAATGATAGAAACAACGGTCGCGTCATGCGTCTACGATTTAAAATTGGATAGAGTTAGGTAATGCATATTAAAAGTAAGTACTTAGAGAGTACTATTTCAATTTACATTATTTATTTTAGGGTCCTAATAAACGTCGCCTAGTGGTCTAGTGGTCGCAAGCGGTAGTGCTGAGAAAGAGGTCCTAGGTTAAATTCCCGGAACCAGCAAAATATTATCGGTTTTTCCATTTGAAATTTCTCAGTAGCAGTTCGGAGGCTAGATTTATGCCCAGTTGATAGCAATATCTATTAGGTAATTAGGACTTAAACATAACTGGCGAAATCTGCCTAACCCTCCTTTTGAAGATTACAGGGATGGTCTTAAGTTGACGTAATATTGAACATAACGATCCACTTATGGTGGGATTAGGATTCCACTGATGTTTAAAACTAGTCATGAATACTAAATTATTTGCGTAATACACAGACAACGGTAAATAATAGATTTGTTGATTATTTGATCAGTTTCATCGAATAAATAATAAAATGAATGTGATCTGCGAATGACAAACCAATTACGTTTAAACTCGGTTCATGAGTATTTATAAATCAAACTAATTAATTTTGAAACATATTCACATTGTCCCTGCTTTTAATATACATATATTTTTTTATAAAGCATTTTAATATTTATCTGTGTTAATGTTAATGCCTATGACCTATGGTATTTAAGAGTATGAGTATGTATGGTATGGGTTTTATAATTGCCTGAAATAAATGATATTTCATTTAAATTTAATATTGATTAGGTTAATTCACATCGTATTACATTACATTTTAGGTCTGTCACCTAGCCTAGCCTTTCGGATTCTAGCCTAACCGCATGCAGCTTACTACCAGTATTTCACATGAAGCAGCTGCCTATCTGACCTTCACAACCGTGTTACTGGGTAATTCGATATACCAATTGGTAAAGCTGTTTGTGAGACTTTCGGGCTTCTGACTACCCGTAGCGACTGTCAAAGATCTAAACATGACAGCCGCGACCTACGGCTTAACGTGAGGGGAATTATAGTGCCCTCCAAAAGTTAGTTCACATTTTCTAATTCAGCTATATATTTACTCCCCTTACGAATAAACGTATTATATAAGGTGAATAGTTTACACACCGATTTCTCTCTTTCAGTCGTCAGTAATTTGTCTTTTGAAAGAAGAAGACAAAGCGGTGTGTAACTATTCAGACACTATTCAACGTTTATTAGTAAGGGGGTTAAAATTCTAGTTTCAAATGCTCACACTGTACACTATAACGCTTTTATTGACTAACCCCCTTACTAATAAACGTTGTACAGCGTCTGTATATTATTAGTTACACAATGCTTTGTCTTCTTTGTTCGAAAGTAAAACTACTGACAACTGAAAGAGAGAAATCGGTGTACTATTCATCTGTTATAATACGTTTATTAGTAAGGGGGTAATTAAACTACCTATGATAAGAGATTACCTGATATTTTTTTGAAAACCGGCTTTTAGTTTTCAAACCCTTTAATCAAAGTTGTCAGTTGACATTTATAATTTCTGTACATTTACAATATTTACAGGGTTGTAATATTCTTTGAATAACATTTTTAGTAAAATATCAATACCTATATTTTTTATAATTGTCAGGGCTTTTGACTTTATTCTGAAAAAATAATTGCTTTGTGGTGAAAATTTACCATAGAAGAAGGCATGATAGTACAATCAATTAAATACTTTTTCGTACGACGTGACGCACCATCTTTGAGAAAAACCAAAAAGCCAAAAAAAACCAGAAGAAAAACCCAGAAGTGAGAACTTAGTCCCCCACCACTCCTCCGGCTCACCTCCTAGACGTCAGGAATGTTTGTATGTTCACTCCCTAAGCACTTTAAAATTTGACCTCGCACAGGTTCCTGTAACTGTGAAAATAGTGAACTCTAATTAATAAAGCTATTATACTTGGCTTCAAAGGAAGTTATCAAAAGTGGAAAATAGAGCAATTATGTTCGTTTGACAATGTGAATTTTGCCTCTTTGTGGAATAAAAGGTAATATTAAATGTGGTTTGAAAGCTATTTGTCATTTCCACGCTAGTTGTAGTACTTAGTCTTACTAATTGGAATGTGGTTATTATGATTATATTATTTGTGGTAAGTGAACAGATAGACTTGTTTACTGTGATGGATTTTGATATAAAAAATGTTTTTGCAAAATAATCTGTGCTGATGAAGGGTAAAGGAAGTGTAAGAGACTTGTAGCTGTGTGTGCGTGTGTGCTGTGTGTGTGTGGGTGTTGTGTATTGTAGCTGTGTGTGTGTACAGCTACAGCTACAACTACTAGCTATTTATTGTATATTACAAAGAGAAATATATAACAAAACTTAGGCATAAAACGATATCTGTAACTTCACATAGCCAATCAGTCTGAGTAGGTACTTCAAAAACAGGCCTTAATATTTTCCAAACCGTTTACCATTAACAGACAAACAGATAAAATATTTTCGCTCTCTCAACGATTGCTACATTTCTGCCATTGTCTCCACTAAACTCCAACTATGACAAACGACGCCAATAAAAAAATAAACGAAAACGTTAAATTTCCGAACAATGGCAATAATAACCGGCGGGGAATTGCGCAATCATCAGCCGAACATCGGACGGGTCGTGGCTTTACCGATAGCGGTCGAGCCATGACATAGATAGGTAAAAAAAAGCTAAAATGATAAACGGAATTACTAGGTACCCTTATCATCATCTGCGTAGAAAAAACATTCTAAGCAATGTATTTTTTTATGGTACCTCGCAGGTCAACTTAGAAGGTTTACGGCTACTTAACCAGTCTTGTATGTGGGTGTCTCAATAAATTTAGGTCTCCAGCCAGAGCTACAAAAATTTCGCTAAGGGCACCCCTTGTGGGGTACGGACCGCAGTTTCTAAGGGCGGTGCTCGCGGCGGCGAGCGCTAAAGGAGGGCAGCATGGAACAGGCTGGGATTGGATTAATTTGGGATGAATTTAAAGCTAAAGGCTCATCGGTCCGAGCTGGCTCGAGCAAGGGTCCGGGGCTCCGGGCGGGCATGAATTGGGGCGTCGCGGCGTGCCTTGACGGCGGGGACGGAAAGATGGCGGTCGAATTTTTCTAAGCAATGTATTGAACTGTGACAATTATAAATCAGCCAATCGTCGGACAGCCCGTGGCCTCGACGATAGCGAGTCAATAGCAGATGTGATTCATAGAAACAATTATCAATGTCTTCTTAAGTTACCTAATAGATTTTTTTTTTTTAAATAATGTTAGGATATGAAACTTAGCTAGACGGTTAGATGGTCAATTGGCAACCGACAGCGCAATCATAAGCTGGATATCAGACAGGTTGTGCCTTCGAAGATAATGTTTTATTCTAAAGCAAAGCAACCAAAAGTCCGTGATTTTGAGACAGTAGATCATCAATCCCCATTTCGCAGACGCCATTTTCAAGGCCACCTCGCGTCTCGTCACAAAGCACGGAAGTGGGTCACGCCACGCTACCCACCAATCTCTGTAAATTAATATTTATACAAAATAAATGCGGATAATCTCCATTGGAAATGAGACTCACTTTCAAATGAACTGCGCTGCATCGTAAGTCTAGCCATGCTATACAGCCGGGGTCGCGGGATTCATCGAAAGAGTTCTCGTGGCCCCGGAACGCAAAGGTCACAGAAGAAACATGTATGGGTTTTGGTCAGTAAAATTCTGACACTCCCTTTCGCTCAACCCACAGCGGGAGGGGTCATTTGATGATATCGCATCCTTAAAAACAAAAAAAAAAACATGCTATACAAACTTGTTCATTTTTCAGTTGACAGAAACTTTCATTGAGCCCTCGGATTTTTTTTAATTTAAAGAAATATTTATCAGTTTGTCAATAAGTAATAAATAAATTGTTTCGGAAACAAAATTGCTTAAGTATTCCTTTGTAAAATCGTACGTTTTGTCTGTGTTCTTCAGATTAAAAATAATAATCTTTTCAAAATAACCTCAACCGCGAGGCGAGTTAACATTAACCTGTTTACTTAAAACTTTAATCTTACTTATTTCCTGTATGTTTTATCTTGTTTGTTGTGTGTATTTTAATAGTAATATAACACCCACACCCTTAAGAGGTCTTATGGCTTTTAAGTGTGTGTCAATACTTTTAAAAAGTATAAGAGCGTACTTATTATAAGTTCCTATTGACATCAAAGTACTAAAAAACTATTCAAAAGTCACAAATGCCAGGCCATGGCCTAGCATTCACATCACAAAGCGGACGTAGGCCACTTCGTCAATAACTGTAAATCAAAATATAAAAAGAATAGCACCAATCTTTTGGCTACTTCTGCCCGCTATGGCGGCGAAGAAAGTTATGTTATAGACATTATAAAATGAATAGCTATATATTATATGTGTGTACGATTCATGTTCTTGTAATGATTGAGTTTCTTGTGTTTACGTTTGACATTTATTATTTTATGAGTTCGATTTGTAATAACAATCTTATTTTTGTACGTGAGACAAGATAGGGAAGAAAAAATAGAAAAGCCTTCGTTCGCCGCCTTGCCCGTGAAGTTTAGTTGACGTTTTCCTCCTGGGTTTTTGGATTTCTCTACCACTCTAATGCACAGTCAGGGTTGTTATATAAATTTACGCCCTACGTTAATATGCGTGTTATAGACAAATCATGAGAAACTGTCAAGAAATGACAGTTGTTATTTGAATATACAGACAATTTAAGTAGTTAGTCACTTTGCTTAGCAATTAATTTCACTGACTTTAAAACAAGTAAATGTAAAAAGGAATATAATTATAATGTTTTAACAATGTGTGATCAGAGCAATTGTCAATTTCTCCCAGACTACCGTTGGCTAATCTGTCTACTTTCAAATTTTAAGACTATAATCAGCCCATAATGTTCCCACTGCTGGGACACAGGCCTCCTCTCTGTGGGAGGCAGTGGGCTGTAATCTACCACGCGAGCCCGGTGCGGGTTGGTGGATGTCACATGTGTTCGAATTCTTGGTTCTAGGACATGCGGGTTTCCTCACGTTTCCCTACACCGTTTTGTGAGCAGTGGATCACCACTGCTCACAAAACGGTGTAGGAAAACGTGACACGCAACGTCGTTAACGCGAAATTATTTTATCAGAAATAATTTAAATAAAGTAAAGCGCCTATCAAGGTTCGAACCTACGACCTACAACTCGTAAGTCAGGTCACCACCTGCTCAAACCGATCTCAAATTTTAAGAAAAGATAAAAAAAATAAAACCACGGTTTCTTTTTTTCTACACTTAGTAACACTTACAAGTTAACAAGCAAACAGAAAATATAAAAGAAATATCTCAGATTCACAATCTCGAAACTGAAAAAGCTTTGTTCTCTTTTAATAAGCGCTCGTCTGGGCTTTAATGTCGCTATTGTATGCGTAATTACGCGTAGTCTGGTACTGTGGTGTTTACTTACTGGGTAACGACACTATCTTGTGTGCTGGCTTAGTACTTGCTTGTGTGTTTAGAAGTTTCCTGGATTTTAACAGGTAGAAAATTTTGTTAAAAATATAATTTTGTTTGTTATTTTGAAGCCAATTGTTTGCTTATTTGCCAATACAGCCCTAACATGAAATATACGGTCTAAGTAAAGACGCGATTTCTTCTGTCACTCCACCCTGTAGTGACACGTGAAATCAAAGCTCGTTTATCAACCGAACTGCCGTGCTCGGGGAAAAAACATGGCTTGACGCGTGATGAGACAGAGTATGCAGTAATACAAGGTTTTGGGGGAGGTTTTTGAGATTTGTTGCTAGGGGAAACTTGTAACAGTGTAATATGTAGCATAGCCTATAAGTTTCCCACTACTGGGACATAGGCCTCCTCTCTGTGTTATGTTAAAGAGTCAAAAATTCCCCAAAAATAGTCAGTTTTATTTGCCAATCATATCTATTGGACCTTGAAGCGGTACCTTTGTAAAGATTAATGAAGTACAAAACTTACATCGTATAAACATAATTAATGATTTTATGGAGACTGATACTGGGACAGCAAAGGCTTACAGAGATCAAAGAAAATTAAAATCATTAATATTATCTGAATGACTACTGTATTCTATTAAATTTGAGCTATAACACAGGTATTTCTAAATAATAAATAATTAATTCAGCCATTGGTATTGCCCTGAGTTCCACCCCAGATTGAAGCTGCATTTCCACCAGAGATGTGCGAGGACGCGTAGGATGTGTATGAAACAAACCAATAACATCGCTTCATTTTAATAGCTTGAACTAAGTTAGCGTTGTTATTGGTTAGTTTTACACACATTCCTTGCTACGTATCCTCGCTCATCTCTGGTGGAAACACAGCCTTAAAATGGGTATCTTCAAAGCCTAAATTACATGCTAACTTTTGTTACTCGAAAATAAATATTTTATTTTTATTAATAATATTACCTAATTACATTTTTACACCAAATGAAGCTTCTGCCACCCACCTGTGCGATAACGTAGCGGTTCAGTGGTTACATTCGTCGAGTCCGCCCTGCTTACTAGCAGCGTTTGAAAAATTGTTTTGTCAGTAAATAAATGTTTGTTTACGTTTTCACTGGGTTTCTGAAGGCAGTGTCAGCGGTTCACGCCTCAGTTGTTACAATGGCTTTTTATGTGATAAAAATATGGTATTGGGTACAATTTGTTTTGGTTGAGTAATTTCGGTTACGGTGGCTGTAGTATGTTGAGTTTTGGAAATAGAATTTTGTTGTCATTGTGACTGTGGATTTTAATGAACTTTGTTACAACGGGGTGAATAGGGATGAGGGGTGAATCGGGACGATACTTTAAAGGGTTTTATAATTTAAATAATATACAAGTAGTTTGTCGCCAAAAAGGACCCTAAGGTGTAAACTGTATCCCTGAGGGGGATTCTGTCAGAGGAGAATAGTGAAATAAGCCAAACTGTGTCATTAATTTCTGTAATTGGGTTTAAAACGTTAAATAATTAACAATTAAGTACCCTTGTTGGCAACAAACTATATTATTTCAACGTTAAAATCCATAATTGTACTGCATTTAAAATGCGTTGAAACGAGGAAATCGATGGTATTTTGTTTTAATTCATTAGAAAAATACGATAACGTAGCTTTTAGCGGAACAACAATGCTGATGTATTTTGTGATTAGAAACACTGTAACAACGCCTTTTTTCTCAATATAGTCATTTATTTTACAATAAAGGCCAATAAGGCCGCCCATTGTATGTTTTGTATTAATAATCGTATTTTTTGTTATGTATTTTCTGGTGTACAATAAAGTATATCTACATCTACATCTACACTAATATTATAAAGAGGAAAGATTTGTACATTATTTTGTTCTATCGCTAATAGTTTCGGCAGCGCATTCGACGAAAGACATTTTAAGACTCATTTTTCTACACCTTCGGTTACATTGTTCAAATTTTACCAAGTATCCCTAATTTTTTTCAAAATGAAATGTAGCCTATGTCAAATTGGAAGAATGTAGCATTCTATTGGTGAAAGAATTTTTTAAATCGGCCCAGTACTTTTTGAGCCTATTCATTACAAACATACAAACATACAAAAATAGGTACAAATCTTTCCTCTTTATAATATTAGTGTAGATAAATAATAATTTTTTAATAAATAAAAATATTTGTGAAAAAAAGTGTTTTATAGGTATCCAAATTTCCAAAAATAAATAATTGTCTACCCCGTGCGAAGCCGGGATGGGCTGCTAGTATAGGTATAAATAAATAAATCGGGTAGGCTTTTCTTTAAATCATATCGTCTTCCTTCACTAACATTTAAATCTTAAAAATCTTTACGTTTTATAAGTCAGTTCTAACCGTAAAACCCTAAGGATAAGTCACTTCCACCGTGCTGGAACTGAAGTCTATTCATGAAAAAAAATGCTATTGAGCCATCAACTCACTTAGTCGCTGGATCGCGACATCCTTGATAAATGAAACCGTTCTCCCAGCGACGTTGTTCAGAACTAGATACTATGTAGCTTTGTTTGAAAAGAGACTTATATTGACTTGTTTTATCCTTTTATTGGAGAAATGGAAAAGGTTATGTTACAAATAATAACAAGCAGAAACGAGTATTTGTCATTAAAACTAGACTGGTTTGTCTTCATTGGAGTATATATGAGGAGTGAAAAATTACTTTTTTTTTTTACAGAAAAATGGTTGTATGTATTTTATCGGTATTTAAACAAATTACTATTTCCTCATTTTCATTTTATAAAACGTGGTACCTAATATTGAAAATGCATATTTTCAGAAAAGTGTCATTGGAGCAGCGGCAGATGCTCTTTGCATTCATGCAAGGGCATGAGGACCTTGCCCGGAGCCGTGTTTTGACACTTATTGCTTAGATTATTCTTTTTTAAACAATATTTTGTTATTCGATAACACTTCCGACAGCAAATACCTGTCGGAAGAATTGATGTCTTCATACCGTATATGAACTGTCAAAATTGTACGGTTTCGGATTTGTGAATAGCGATTATAGGATTTCGTCGATAACATTGACATTCGATACGGTACCAAACCGTGTCGTAGCTTTGTGAATAGCTATGCTGCACAGGATAATAACATTACGTAAACTAGCACGCACGTACCTTGACTTACGCATCGCACACCTTAATGGAATACAAACAATAAATTCGCCTTGTTGTTTTGTTTTATTTCATGTTGCATTGCATATATTTGGAGGCGATGTTAGTTTCAAAGTATGTTATATTTTATGTAACGTATATCATAGTTATGTATAGAGACCCACCGTAACATACTTAACTTATTTGCACAGTGTACAGCCATTACTACAAGATAATGATGTTGTATTCACACACATCAATTAATAAATTAACACATTCAGCACAACAATAATTATCGCGGTATCAACAAACTTCATTTATTATGGACAGCAGTGGTTGCATTGTTGAATAAATAAATCGATACTGCAGTGCAATGTGATCGTGCATCATTGATATGTTACATCAACAATCGTTTGTGTTTGTTTGAGTATATTTAAACAGGGTGTTTGGACTGGGGGCAAGCTTCAGGTGTTGTTTATAGCATAACAATATAACGCCGGAATTCTCCGGAGGGGAAAGCAGATGTGTACCTATAGTACATTCGAACAATTATTCGGATTCGGTTTTTAGAATAAGTATAGGGAAAATATTCATCTTTCTACTACCAATTTTTTATTTTATTACGTGCGTTATAACTTTTTAAGCTTATGGAGAGGGAGAGAGATGAAAAAGAAAGAATAAAAACCAGAGAAGAGAGAAAAGGGTAGAAAAAAGGAAGAGCAAAAAAAAAAGAGAAGAGTACCATGCAAAAAAATGACTATTCAGCATAAAAATCCTATAATGTTCCCACTGCTGGGACACAGGCCTCTTCACTGTCTAGGGGATCAGACCGGAATAAATCTTACACGCGGACCCAGTGCGGGTTTATAGATATCACATGTCTTCGAATTTTTGGTTCTAGCAGATGCTGGTTTATTCACGATGTTTCCTTCACCGTTTTGAGAGCAGTGGCGATGAAATAATTTACACAAAGTAAAGCGCCTGCGCACTATTCAGCGCTCTAACATATATGTATAAGTTGAAATAAGATTTGAAAATTTGCGTGTATTTGGGGTTTTCCAGGCCTGCACCAGCCCCCCAGCTCAGCCCGCCGTGCTGGGAAGATGGGATGACGCAAGGGTATCGACACATGTTGCATCCCACATCAAACGCCGACCTAACTTCCAAGGCATTATGACCATTCCATCTGGTCTCTTCTATAACCTCGCGTGCCAAACCATTCGGTTCTAAAACAGTGCAGCTGTTTTAGAACCAAATGATGGAGCGGTGCATCCGTCACAGGCGGTGACGGATGCACACGCTCCCGTCACCACTGGTGACAAGAGGACAACGAATGATGTCGTTGAAGCTGGCGTGTTACTGCAAGATACGCCATGACCGAGGCAGTCAACCCTTTCACCCTTCACTATTGGCAGCGATGCAGAGCCACGAAAGGATCGCCCAGACATGGCACGCTATTTTAATTCGGAGCCAACATTTCACAATATTGACGTCTTTTATTAGAACTTAAAGTGGCCACTCAAATCCCGAAACTATCGGGTCTCGGTATCCAATTTGGTCGAACAAGGATGTATCGCGTTCAGAAATTTAATTGAAAAAGCAATCAGCGATGACAACCGGCTGGAGAGGTCAACGCATAAACTATGGACTTTATCGATTTTGATACGTTTCTATTGTCACAATATCAGAAGGTATAATCATGCCTCTAAAAGTTACTCTGCAATTCATGAATTTTTGTAGAACTTTTTTATGTTACGTATTAATATTGAATGTAACCTTTCAAAAATTTTCCCAATCAACTTTAAACCTTATTTATGCTTTAGCGATAAAGTTAAAAATGTATGTAAGAAATTTGACAGATTGCAGTAGTTGATGTGTTGGCGTCTGTACTTACCACATACTATAAAAGTCCAGAGTGTGGAAATATTGACTACATTGATGTATTGGGTTCCCGCCTGTAAAAACAAATGTAGGTGGTAATAGTAAATAAATATGCTTAACTTTCAACGTTATTCGACATTGTAGGTGCCAAAAGTTCAGATTTTATTTCTTGGCTATAACTGTCTTGACCCGAAGCCAAAACATAACCTACGTAACTTAGTAGACATGTAACTACGCAACAAAATGGTTGCACAATCATCACAAATCCGCCTACCCATCAGTTTCGCGACCGTACACAAGCACCGTCCCTTAGCTATTTTATAAGAAGGGCGTAAGACCTTAAAGTCATCGTAAACATAGCCGCTGTCTCTTATACGTTGGGTTAGGCGAAACACTGTGAGATATTTGCAATGATATGTTTTGGGATGCGGAAAATGGGGTAGAAATGTATCCCTTCGTTTGAGACGGTTTTGTAAGACAGCAATGGGGTTTCTTATTCTAAGTTAAACACTGTAGCAACTGTAAAATACGAATATATTCAAATGCATCTAAATGTTATACATATATCGTGCTGTCCTTGGCAGTTTAAGGTCTGATTTTTCAATCGACAGATAATCTTTATTCGTGTAATAAAATTGACGTCTGACAGATTTTGCATAGAAGAAATGTCCAAAATTCTACATTATACCTCGGATAAAATTATCTGCCGTTGGAGAAATCTGCTCTTAGTTACCTATATTGTAGGGAACGAATTACTTCTAGGCCCACTTGCACCACAGACCACTGAATACGTTTAGCGCTAAAACAATTAAAACACGTTCTGTTCCTCTCAATCGTTTGGAGATATTAGAGATAGAATGGTGTTTTAAACAGAACGTGAAATAACATAACATCACGCCTGTAACCCCAGGAGGGTAAGGCAGAGGTGTGCACGCCCACATTTCACCAGTCATGTAATAAGGGGCGAGCCTATTATTACCCTCATGAATCTAGACTCGTTGCTGCTGATGAGAAATTCCTGATTAGGAAACCCAATAACACCTTGCTCGTCGAGGATATCGAACACAGGACATCATGCCTGCACGTTTTATTATGATTTTTGTATGTAGTTGTCTTCAATGATAATTGTACTATTTAATTATTTGTGGTGCAAGTGGGCCTTAACTAATGTTGTTTGAGTTTTCGAAGGACAGATTTTTACATTTTATACACTATTTTATTTCGTGTTTTATATCCACATAAAATTACAATGTCATATATCTCTGACACAGCATCTTTGTGCAAATGCCGTATAAATATTTCAGCCAGAGTTACTTCACAATCTTATATCCCAACGGTATAAACAAAACTTCTGGCCCTGAGTATGTAAAAGTGTGACGTCAAATAACGTTCAAGTTATTTCTGGGAAGCCTGACCCTTCGTTACAATATTATTGGATAACTGAAATTTCTTGTATGCACACGTCATCACATAGTCATATCAGATTAGGAACGATTTAATATACACCATGCTATGATAAATAAAGAAATTAGTTTTTTTATATCAACAGCCTGACACTGGGTTGCGTTAATATAGAAACCATGACAATATAGAAACCATGACAATACTTACAATGTACCTACGTCAAAATATTCTCACTGAAAGTGGGATCCAATGAAAATATATCAGGAGTCAGCCCTTTGCCTAATGCCTTGTTTTTTTTTACCACAGTATGAACTAAAGTATAGTAAGGACTAGCTGTATGTACCTGCGACTTCGTTCGCGTGCAATGCGTGCATGTCGGAGAACAAATTGGATATCATGTTTTTTTTTGCGCGGAACCCTAATTCTTTTTCTAAAGTAAAAGTGTCTATATTACTCCTTATAATCCCATCAAAATCGGTCCAGCCGTTTCAGAGATTAGCCGGAACAAACACGCAAACATTTTTTAAATTGTCGTTTTTTGTGACAAGAACCGTATATATTTTCAGATGGATTTATAAAAAGTTGTTATTTTAACATTACAAACACTTCAATTTTATTTATTTGTATAGGCAACAGACCCTACACAAACTACTAACTAGTAATAATCTATTGCGTTAAAAATAACCCACGAGCGTCATGTTATACAAACAGTGGCATTCACCTTACACCATTCTTTCATTCACAACAAAAACTCCTTTAACAGCAAAAAAGACCCTCAAAAAACCCTTCAGTAAAATATTGCAAAACTCGTAAAAATCTCCGCCTCCACCATTATAATTGTCAAGTCCCAATCTATCGCGATTCGCCATTGAGGCCGGGTTCGAGTGGCCGGCGTTTTATTGTGAGCAATATTCAACCAGACTTATAGACGCTACTGTCAGCTATATCTTTTGTTGTGATTAAAAGGGTTAAGAGCATGACGAATGAGAAGGAATTCATTTAGTTTGTTGTCAAAGGACAAGGAGTTTTTTTTTTGTAGTTGTGACACCAAGAAGCATCTTCTGTTAATCGATAGGTATTATAAAACAGAGTCGCTTTTTGTGTGCGTCTGTGTGACCGCTTTGATCTTATAAACAAAACAATGAATTTTGTTATGGTTTTCATCATAATTTAGCATTAGAATTTATTTCAGAAGGTTTATATTTTAACTTGCATATATTTGCAAGCACCCAGCTTACTGTCTAAGTCCGTCAATGAAGATATTGGTCCGTCAGAAAGTAGTTCGAAATTTCGGAATGAACCCTACACCCGATTAATTATTATTTTCAAATTTCAGTAACACATCGAAAGTAGGGACAACTGTCAAATCGTGCTGCCAGTCATTCTTAGTTCGGGCCCCAAATTAATCATAAGTCTGTAGTTGATACGGACTATACGGAGTAGGTAACATGCGTATCTATGGCCGAAACTACGGATTTCGAGCTTAGGAGATGTCAGCATCAGAGGAGGGGCCCGTCAGGGCCGAAGCCTGCCGGGGCAGCGGGATTGTCCGAAAGGGTTACCGCTACCCCGGAACATAAAAGGCTAAGGAAGGAACACGAATGGGTTGTAGTAAGTAAGAGTCTGACACTCCTTTCCGCTCCACCCAGAGCGGGAGGGGCATTTGATGATTTCCCATCCTAATAAAAAAAAAGGAAGTAAACCTCCAGAGACGGGTCGCTAGTAGTCATTAAAAGAAACACCATAAGTGCGACGATGCAGGTAAACTTCCGACATAAACTTTATAATTTAATCCTAGACTAATCTTTCTCGACTTACAGATTCAGTTGTTATTTTTTCGGACAGTAAATCTCTCCTGCTATACGCTATCTATAGTCAGCCTATAATGTTCCCACTGCTAGGACACAGGCCTCCTCTCAGTGAGAGGGAGTGGGCCATAATCCACTACGCGGACCCAAAGCGGGTTGGCGGATGTCACATGTCATAGTATTTTTGGTTCTAAGACATGCCGGTTTCTTCACGATGTCATCCTTCACCGTTTTGAGAGCAGTGGTGATTAAATTAAATACATAAAGTGAAGTGCCTGGCTACGTTCAAACTCACGACCTTCAACTCGTAAGTCGGGCCGATACCACTGCGCCACCTGCTCTCAATCTCTCCTGAAATCAAATAAATTCTATCTGAGCTTTCGCTAGTGACACGCTCATTAGCAAACTTTAAAATATTAACTATCAGCTCATAACCAAAGCATGCATACGCAAACATTTATATGATTACACACACACGTACACAGCACATCATTTCCGTTGAAATTGTAATATTCCGTGCCGCTAAATGTTTTATAATGACACAGGCATTTAAACTGTTTTGTTTATACCTCTTTGTGGTGCTCATGTTGTACATTGGTCGTCGAAAAGGTAATGGCAGTGGTGTAGAATGGTCAGTGTGGCCATTTTGGCCTGTTGTTCAGTGTAATTGCGTTTTTGTGTGTTTTTGTAGCGTAGTATTTCATTTTATTTTAATGTAATAATCATTGATTTAAGGTTTGTATGACAATGTTGAATTTTGTGCTGATGGATTGATTTTAATTAATTGGTTTTCATTGTTTTGCATTTTATTGATTTTATTGGTAAGGTAGGTAGATATTCGTATTTTGAATAACGTAATATTATTTTTGTATTGTCTGTGCCTGAACAAGTTGAATTCTGTTAGTATGAAAACGGATGAAATAGAACATTCATAACAAAAAACGATCCTCTGCCTTTGATTTCATTTGATATTAATTTGACTTTGATTTGATTTGACTTTCTCGAAGCCAAGTCCCAATAATAACTCTAAACGTCCTTCAAAATAATAAGTGTCACTAATTTTGACGGATTGTTAAAGCCGCAAAATGGGCTATTCGTAAATTAAACTGTACAAAATTACGAAATAAAAACTAGAGACGTGACGGGAACAGGCAATTAATTGTACGTAAAAAGGGACATCGTGTGACGTCGGAGAAAAACGGCTGGGCGGCCCGGCCGTGGTGAGTTGTGGATATGTGTTCCGTACACATAGGGAATTTATTTTATTGCTGCTATTGCTGTTTTTTTATAATATAACAATATACATTAACTGACATAATACTGTAAATTTTGCTAGGTATTTTCTTAAATAGTCTTAATACTTTGAGTAGTTGGAAAACTCCATTGCTAAAATAAGGCCAACATTTTGGAGTCTCCAAACCCAATTTAAGACCACAGGAAACCACAGAAACACACATATTGCAAAAGAGAGCTGTCAGAGCCACCCAATCTACGTCGCCACGAATCTTTTAGGGAACTATTTAAAAGGATCAATATTATGACGGTATATTGTCAATTCATTTATGAAAATATTACATAAATGTAAGAAAAAATCTAGTTATATTTTTTATAATTTTAATACTAAAAATAACGATAAATTGGATTTTCAGATTATTTACAGTATTTCATCTTTTATAGGGTGCTGTATTAAATGTTACAACAAAATACCTTGTGATTGTGTGAAGACTTGTTTTGGTGCTGTCATTAGTATAAAATGTCCTCAAAATTCTCTTCCGTCTCTCCGTCCGTCTGTCTGTCAGAGGGTTGTATGTATCTCATGAACCGTAACGGGGTTAATATATTCAAAGAATGTGTGCAAGATAAAAATAAAATACCTAATGTTAAAAATTAAAGGGTGTCTCCAACGGATAAAAGGCTGTCATCCATTGGCCGCATTTATCTTCCAATATTTTAACTACACACAGTCTCCAAATACATACAGAACTCTAAAAAGTAATAGAAATCTCGCATTCCCTATCAAAAAACAAGTAAGAACACCTATTCAACGCCGGCTGTCGCTGAAAACCAGCGCTGGGGCTCTGTCTCGTACAGGGTCATAGCATTATGCTGAGCGATGGCCGTTTTGAATGGATGTTACGCATGTTTTCTCCCATATTAATTATTTATATTTTTTTTATATATATTTTTTTCTTTTGATGCGTCATGTTTGCCGCAAATAAACGTATTTTCTTTCTTTCTTTCTTTCTTTCTTTCTTTCTTTCTTTCTTTCTTTCTTTCTATTGGTTTAACAGTCCCGTGCTTGGATGATATCGGTCCCTATTAAAAAGCAATCAAGGGTCGCCTTGTTTGTACTCGCGCCGATCTAAAATGGATACCTTCCTATTACCCGCTTTTAAATTGAGAGAATATTGCTTTAGTTTTTTGCCGTCCGTTACATTTCTGTTTTGTGTCTAAGAGAGAGTTTGATCTACGTTTGTGTATTTTCTGTCTTTTTTATTCATGTGTCGGTAAATAAGTCATGTTGATTTAATTATTTTTAAACTACACGTTCTCTGCCGTGTAGGTCACCGGTGACCGCGAACAATAGATTTTCTATTGTGTCTGTTGTCTGGCAGTCAAATGTTACAGGTTTATGGTATTGTTTTATTTTAACATAAAATCATGTTTGTATTTCTTATATTCTTCGAAAGGTCACCGGCAGAAGCTTGTATAGGTACGATGTCTTTATAACCCCACAAAACTAATAGAGAAATAACACCCTACATGCAGAAAATTCCAAGAACACAAACAAGATAGTAAGACTTAAAGTAATTTTGGTGCAACGCAGTACAGCGTTCGTACATTTTGAACGAACTGACTTAATTGCTTGGCGCAATGAAAGAGTTGGCTCGCTTGCGGTGTCAGCGAATGGGAAATATTAATACCTCTAGCATCACGCGAGCCTTTGGCGTCTATTAAACTTTCAAGAACTTTAATGCTTTTGAATGGTGGTGATTTGAAGAAGTAAGGAAAAATAGGAGTCGTGATTTTTTGGTTTAGAGTGATTGAACATGAACTTTAAAAACGCATATGCGTTGGTAAAAGGTTATTTTTTCATTAATTTATTAATTTCTATCTTATGCGTAATTTGAGAGCAGTCACAGCAGGATAACAAACTATCTAGAAGTGGTACTTACGTCGTTTACTTTGTGTAGATAATTTCATCATCACTGCTCTCAAAACGGTGAAGGAAAACATCGTGCGGAAACCGGCACGCCCTAGAACCAAAAATTCAAAGACATGTGACATCTACCAACCCGCACTGGGCCCGCTTGGTGGATTATAGCCCACTCCCTCTCGAAGAGACAAGGCCTGTGTTCCAGCAGTGGGAACATTATAGGATGATTATGCTTGTCAACAGTTACAGCAGGATAACGAACTTTTATATTAGCTAAAGATTGCCCATTCTCATGCTGTAATTTTACACATTTCTCCATTACGATGTTAGTTTCATGTTCTAGTACTAATACTAGCCAATCTAATGTATATTGCAGATAGCTAATCGTTTATACTAAAAAATAATGATCATCAGTGAATTGGACCGTCTGAGTCTATAAAAACCATTAGTGCATTTACATCAATGAATAAAATACTTAATTCAATAGCTTTATTCCAACTCATCACCATTCCACTATTAAACTAACAGAGGAATGCAACTGGTGTGAACATTCAAAGATAAAACAGCGTTAAAACCAATACTTAAACTAAAGCAAGCTCATTAAATCGCAAGTACTGTAAACCCGACACTTGTGACATTTGATCTCTGCATTTATCAGTCGTCTTTGAATATTGCCGACGCAATAAAACTACCAGCCACTAGAGCTTTAGTATTGCCACTATAGAAGACTGGAGGATATCTGAAGTCTATTCAGCAATATAGCTTGTTCAGATTTATGTTTTGTGACTTCTGTCTTTTTCCGAGGGGAAGTCCTCATTGTTACCCTCCACCTAGGGAGATCGGAGGGTTATTTCGGACTCCTACCGACTAAAACCAAACTGTTTCTTCTACTACCATGATCACAATTAATTGTGCTTGCTTTTTTAATGGATTTCTGTAGCACAACTTTGTTTTTCAACCAAGTCTTAATATTAAATTTCAAAACAAAAATAATATGCTAAATGGTGTAGATAGTTTTATTTCGTGTACGTGTTTATGTGGAACACACACTCTTGTAAGTAAGTTTCTAAGTGTAAAGCTTGCCCTGCAAATGGTTTGCAACTCATGCGAAGAGATTAACGAATCACGTTAAATCATGACACAATTGTCAACAGCAGGTTCCTTTTGGTTTTAATGTAATTGGTGTAGTACCCTCTTACTTAACAATAAATGAATGTCAAATAAATCACCAATCAAATTCGCTACATCGGTAAATGCTCACAGAGAGCAGCCCATACATTCTAAGGCACGTGGTGTAAACCCTTCGCAGCGTATACCTCGCGATGACTGTACGCGGCTTTGCAGAATGGCACTTGAAAAATGTGTATAGTCATATAGCTTGTACAGTCATCTACAGCGCCTTTATCTCGTAGCAATTAGAGTGATTTTCGTAGTACTAGTGTTAACAATGATGTAGCTAGCTGTATCTGTCACGTGTTTCGAGACTTATGTCCTAGCATGGACGAGGCATCTATGCTTTGAGGCACTGCTAATAGTGCTTGTTAAGGCAAGGCTCAGGAAGTAGGCCGCTAACATAGAGAAAAAGAAACACAAAGATTTTAGTCCGCCATGCCTTTCAAAGACCTTTGCTTGCTTCTGAATTCGAGATAGATATCTACAATCCTGTAAGCTCAGCTCCTTTGAAAGTAAGCTTTTTGAAAACTTAATTTTTTTTTTGTTTTTTCATTTTTCTTTTGTTTCTGCTTGTGAATGTTTTCAACCCTTTTATATGTGCTGTTCAGTTCAACCTTTTTCTTACATCAACGGAGTACTGATTTTATTATCGTTGTATATCAGAGGAGAAAGAACGTTCACAGTCTGATCTCAGTCTCGATCTGTCAAAAATACCTCTGATTTCCCTACATTGTTGATAAGTTTTTGACATTGATTGTCGCTGAAATGAGATTGCGACTAGATTTTGAACGGGTTTAATTACGGGATTTGGCCTTCAGATTATTTTCTAATGGCACCGACAAGATTGTACCTGTGCAGTGTGCAAACGTGTCACACTTTTTTTTTTGTTATTTTGAAAAGATTGGTCAAAATAGAGGGACTGGCTGCCAAGGATACTTAAGACATAATTTAACCAGTTGGCTGCGACATATATATATGTAAGTACAAATACTTAGTATCATGTAATTCAGCATGATAAAATGAGACCTCACTTCTGTAAATTCTTAATTCTTTAAACCAGCTCGTTTATTGGATATCCTGTAAAATAAATTACGATTAAATTCCATCCTTTTATTGATCAGACATTCATTCCGTTTTCACCTGTTTTACCAACAACATAATACCTACCCAAAATTAGTGGAGTTTAAAGATAATTTAATATAGGGGTAAATCAATTAAATCAGGGGAAATATATTGATATTTGACAACGCTGTACTGTGTGCTGTGTAGAGCACTCGGGATGTTCACCTGCTATAACATTAATTAATGCTGTATTAAATTTCGTTTGGTATAATTTATTCTGTTATTTTTGCTCCAAATACGAATAGATTAAATAATAAATAGGGTATTTTGGATTGATGTTGAATGCTGAGCTAATAAAATCTTATGATTTGTAGTTCTTGTAACTGTATTTACAGTATAATTAGTATGACATGTTTCCGCAAATATAAACATAATGTTGTTACATCATGTAACATCGTCGTGTGGACGTAATTGACGGGTCACTCGTTTGTAATTAGCATGTTGTGGTTTATCCACTAATTATGCTCTTGCAAGTAACTATGAAGTAACTTATGAACCACATACTCACATAACAAACGGCAACACCATAAGATAGAAAACCAAATGATCTCAAAATGGATTGCATAGTGAGGGCGTAGCACAGCGAGAGCAGTCTGCTACGACGTAGCAGTACTACTACGCCGTAGCCACCAATATCGACTCAATCTCTTGCAAATTGAAAAATTATTCAATTTCATTTTCATACATTTTTCTTTTTTCTCAACAGCTTATAAAAAGCGGGCTGCACCCTACAAAATAACCTATTTATCGGTGATACAGGTGTCAGAGGGTACCAAAAAAGGTATATTTTTCCCGCCGTTTTATAAGGATCGCACGTCTCGGGGTAAATTGTAGGGAAAAAGGTTCCACCACGTAGTTTACTTACGGGAAATTATGGACGTGCATAAGTAACTTACTGCTGTAGGGGAGAGTGGAGAGCATCGAGCCTACTTCTGGAAAGTAGGGAAGCAACGTTAATTATGTATGAGGACACATGTTGGGCACTGCTGGTTGTCTTTGTAATGATATAAGGCTTTGTGGATAAATTATTTTTATTTAAGTTGAATTGATTGTTATAATGACGGCAACCTACATATTTTCGCTGTAAACTTAACTCTGGTGACCATATTTTTTCTGAAATAAAACTATATTTTTTTATTATAAAGTTACTTGGTATGTGCATTTACGACCGATTGCATAGATGATTCATATTCATCATCATAATGTTCCCACTTGTGGGACACAGGCCTCCTCTATGTGAGGGGGAGTGGGCTGTAATCCACCACGCGGGCCCAGTGCGGGTTGGTATATTAGAAGCACTTTAATCTGAATGAATGATTCAAATAATATATGTTGAACAAAGCAGATATAATTTTTTGTACGATTATGCTTAGACAAAATAAAATAGGTAAGTAATTATTATATAACATAACTTTACGCTTGTATACCCTGAACGGCTAGGCAGAGGTTTTTTATGATCTTCAATCGGCTTATCTAGCCATAATCAGATGTGGTTTCAGTAGATTATATATTTTTGAGAACGTGGCTCCATTGAGGCGACATCAACACAAAGCATGATAAGAGCTATTCTCAGTCTCTCCAACCCAGGTCTAGTATATGCCATATTTTTAGGTATATTGATTGTAGTTTGGTTATTTAGGAAGTCCTTAGCCAATTCTTTGGTATGCTCTAGTAGTTTCTTCTTAAATCGCGTACAGTTTTGTTTACTTCTTCCTTTACCGTAGGCATCCTTAGGTATTCATGAATTTTATTGTTAGCAGTAAAAAAAAGAATATACATACATAGCAATAAAGGATATGTCACCACTAGCGCAACGTAATCGCTCTATATTATATTACGATTACTCCATAATCTCGAATAATAAAAGTTGATTGTATCGTTTCGTGATGCCAATAAAAATAATATTGCTATCATATGTGCAGAAACAATTTTTCCCTTTTACCAAGGTTGAGATGTATCAGTTTCATATCTGAGCCCAAAATTATTGGAAATAAAAAAATTGGTGATTTTTTTGTCTTTTTGTGGAAAATTGGATGAGTCGGTATTTTTCCGAGATTGGATATGTTAGGCAGCTTTTTTATATAAAGTTGTGCTACCATTTGTTGGTGGGAGGGTTCGCGGAAATAGGAAAATGGATATTGTTGTGGACGGGGTAGGCTGCGTCAATACACTACGCATCGATTGCTTGTTTCAGAAATAGTAGAACAGCTAGGGTAACATAACAAAAGGGGTAAAAGTTTTTAGGTTTTTTCAATTGTCTCATCTACCTACGCGAATAAACCTCGGTCACTCATTGTTACCTAAGTGCATACCGTTAGCCTACAATATTATATTTTTTTTCAATTTGACATTAGCAATGTGAGTTTGGGCATTTTTTGGGTTCCGTACCCAAAAAGTGCCAACTGGACTCTATTACTAAGTCCGTCCGTCCGTCCGTCCGTCTGTCTGTCTGTCTGCCTGTCAACGGCAACCGTAATAGGTAGACATATGAAATTTTCACAGTGTGCTGTTGCTGCTATAACAACAAACAATACAAATTAAATTAAAGGGAATTTCTATACAAGAAATGTGTTTTTCTGTGTTTTTTACCTTGTGGTGCTGAAACCCTCTTAGCCGGTTTTTTTTTTGTAAGTTATAATAGGCCTATCACAACTTACAAAAACAAAATTCAAAGAACTCAATCAAACTTAATAACTTTGAAAAAATAATGTAAAAACCCGCCATTTTACTCCCTTTATTCGCCTCACAATAGATTTGAAGGCTTTCGTCAACTAAGGAGGGCAAAGTTAAAGTTAAATTAACATGTCGAGAAATATCGCGGCTTTTAGAACAAACAAACAAGGGTCATTAATCATAAAACTAAGACCCAAGGATCCTGTACACTTAATTATTGAATTCTAAACAACTTTGGTTCTAATAGCTGGGCTTAGTTTTTATTTTGGACAAATTTTATTTTGGTTGTTTGTGCTGAGTTATTTTGTTTAATGTGCTGTGTGTTATCATTTAAGTCATTTATTTGCCTTATTAATTTTTTAAAGAGGTTTTTTGCTTTTATTCTCTGTAGCTGTTACTACTAAATACTGGTATTCAGCTGCATCCGGTTAGACTGGAAGCCGACCCCAACATAGTTTAGAAAAGGCTAGGCAGATGATATTTAATATGTATTTTAATTTTTCGTAACTAATATTAATGTTTAATTGTTACAGACTAAACCACGCCCTTGTAGGGCTAAGACCATGGTGGTGGCACGCGTGCAACGTTGCACTACACGCTGCGTGTTGCGCGCTAGTTGCGCGCGCGTGCGTGACAATCGCACGACTGCAGCGACCATTCGCTGCGCTTGCGGCGGTGCTGTTTGCAGTGCACCCTGTTCATACTGAGGCGGTGAGTAGTATATCTACTTGTTAATAAAATAAGTAAATGTGAGGACTTTGTAGGCCTTTTAGACTTTAGATCTGTAGATGATTTTTTATAATATCAAGTACCTGGTACTTGTTGACAGGCCTACGCTGTCCTCCCATACCTATTGTAACTTGAAAACATTGTAAAAACCAACTATTTTTAAAAGAGTAACCGTGGAGTTTCTTGCCGGTTCTTCTCCATAGGAAACGACCAATTGGAACCGTGCACCTAGCTTCTGACGTTTCAAAAGTGCCCATGTAGGTTTATGTGAAATAAAATATTTTGATTTTTGATTGATTGAATATATGAAAGTAAGAAGATAAAGCGCGACCAGATAGATCGACTAACAGTCAGTGATCGTCGCATTCATATATCATTCATTTGTTTGGAAAACCGGAAGGCGCCTTCTGCCGGCGCGGCGACGCCTTCAGGTTCGCCGAACAAAATGAATACGACGGTCACGTGTTCGTGCGACGATCGCTTTGGGAAGGACACTGTCTTGGAAGATGTTGGGACAAAGTGGAAGGTTAAGAACGTTATTGTTGTGATACAAATTGGGAAAGCTCAATATTCAGCAGTAGACTGCCATAGGCTGAGTTGTTGTTCCGCCAGTTACTCAACTGAACCGAGCACTTGGCGCATCCTGGACAGCTGGCCAATTCTTCACTTGCGGTGGTAGGGCTAACGCCCGCCTGGTTTGCGACCACCCTTTAAACAAACAAACTTAACATTGTAGTTAAAAAACCTCCCATACTTTCCAACTGAAAATGTAAGTTTGTACGCACAATATTGAGAGATTTACCATGTTTTAAGACCACCAACTTCTTATAGATTTTCTTGTAATCTATAGTTATAGAACTATTCTCAGTATTTTTTTTTTTCAAAATTTTACGCTCAGTAGTTTCGGAGATAAGGGGGGAATTGTCAATTTTCATCTATTTTCTTGAATAACTTTAATACAATTTACTTTAAAAGTATGAAAAAATATATTTGAGATCCACGCAGTAAGCCCTTTCATTTGATAGATCACAAGGTATAGACTGCGAAACTTTTTTTTTTAATTTAGTTTTTGCCCCCCAAAAATGACCCCCATATTCAAAATTCATTTATTTACGTTACACTTCTGTGTTGGGTCACAGAGATCCATATGTGTACCATATTTCAACTTAATCGGTTCATTAGATTCGGAGAAAATTGGCTGTGACAGATAGACGGACAGACATAAGAGTGATCCTATAAGGGTTCCGTTTTTTCCTATTGAGGTACGGAACCCTAAAAATACGCTTGACACCGTTCTATTGTCCTCATATCCACCCACAGATATACATTGGCCTATTCTTAGCCAAGACCCAGTTTAATAACGAGAAGTGACAGGATATCTTATAATAAGCTTCTAAATCAGAAAACAGTTTTAGCGACGTTGTATGAGTATTATGAAAGGTCAATGGTTCGACTTTATTAAGTTAAATGTCAAAGCCAGAGAAAAATGAGTAAATCCTGTTAGACCGGACTGAAGGCCTGTTTATATAAAAATCATACATATTTAAGGGCCGCGAGTAATTGTCTGACAGGCGGGAGGGGCCCGTGGCTAAATAATAACAGCCCCACAGGTCGATCGATCAGGTTAAGCTACGCTTGCCGCGGTTGGTCTGTGGATGGGTGACCATCTTTACATATCGAGACCCCTCCATGCCTCGGAAAGCACGTTAAGCCGTTGGTCCCGGCTATCATTCTTGGATCTTTGATAGTCGTTACGGGTAGTCAGAAGCCCGAAAGTCTGACAACCACTCTTACCAAGGGGTATCGTATTACCCAGTAACTGGGTTGTGGAGGTCAGATAGGCAGTCGCTCCTTGTAAAATACTGGTATTCAGCTGCATCCGGTTAGACTGGAAACCGACCCCAACATAGTTGAGATAAGGATAAGCAGATGATGAGTAATTGTTTAACAAACTCAGATAGGACTCAAACTGAAAGAATAAACTGAGAATTTAAAATATTTTATAGCAATAAACTGGGTTAGTGAAACAAGTAACAAGCTCCTGATTTCATTTCACCCGAATTTCACAATATTCCTTACAAACATCTACACCTCATTCTGTTCACCCCTTACAGAGTTAATTAAAAAAAAAAGTAACATAATGTCCTTCATCAAGTTTGAAGCTATCTCTTTTGCAAATTTCATTAAAATCAGTTCAGTTGTTTACTCGTGAAAACGTAACAAACTAACAATCGGACAGACACTTTCGCATTAAAAAATGTATTCTGTCTGTTAATTTTAGCTAATTAAGTTTATTTATTATTTTATTAGTTAATAATATGTTTCTATTGTCGGCAGGTAGCCGGAGTAGTGGGCAGAGCTGATGTATTAGCTTGTATATTCTTTTTATCGTCACTTCTGGTGTATCATAGGTAAGTTAATTATTATCTCACTTCCGCTTTTATTTTTCATAGAACCTATCTTAATGATAGATAAATTAATTATCCTAGGTATTGCATCCTTTTCATGTAACATTTTAAAAGAACTTTCTTGTGTTAAATTAAGTCCTGTCGCTGTAGGTACTTATACCAAATTGACAATCAACTTTTTTCATTTTTTTTCTTCTTTGGCAACTGAGCCGACGTCGACTATTCTGCCAGCATCTGACAACCAACTTAATTTGTCCGTATAATTCAAACCTCAACTGTCATTCTTTGACATTTGTATGATAAGGGTTTACACGGCAAATTGGCGTAGTGAGTAAATTTTTTAAACCATTAATTACCCTGTCTGTACTTTTTGTGATAGATTATGTAATTTTTTATGTAATTACCAACATTCTATTCCATTTTTCGCGCATTCAAAGTTTAATAAAAGTGTTGCGAGAATTTATTTAACGTAACGTAATTATTCCCGATAATTATTTCAGTCGAAGATTTATTTCACGAAATACGTAGTAAATGTATTTCGATAAAACGTTTCGTATATTTCGTGACGAGTAAAGCCTCTTAAGTTTTTTTCGAAATAAGTACCATTCGTTTAATCCCCTGGTAATAGATAGCATTTTTTGTTATGCTTTGACAGGCAGTACTGTACCTATTGGGGCTTTGGATTGAGATATTGACAGCATCTGTCTGAAACCTATCATTCGGCAAATTACTTTTAGGCAAGTCAATGCTTGGTTGAGTTTACTTCCTATATACAGGGTCAAATTAAATTAGCTAGCGAAACTCTGCTGACCTGATGGGTATCGATATGTAAACACGATGAAATTTAAATAAAAAAAGATTTCATGTTTCAGTTTGAGGGGTCAACTACCGCTGGTAGTATTGTTAATTCAAGTATGAGTTGAGGAAATAATTATGTTGTATCGTATTTCGATATTAACACCAATCACGTCTATGAAGTTTACACAATAAAAACTGATTTTTAAAATGATATTTCAACTGAATACACTAATTGCGGACGATGACCCCATAAAAAAACAACAAATAAATTTATTTTTTGTTGTATCATGTTTATTATTCACGTCTGCGGAGTTTCGCTAGCTAATTTAATTTGACCTTGTATACTCAAAAGCACCTGATATTCCTGATACAGATTTACGATTAACTTATTTCTCGATCAGCATTCAAATAAAAATATAGGAAAGAATATTATCAACCACCTCATTTCCGTTTCATTCCCTTCAAAGCTCCAGCGTAATAAATATACTATAATATTATGTACTATAATCCCCTATCCATTGTTTGTAGGCCTACGAGTAATAAGAAGTGTGTATGGCTGAGTGTGGTCCTCGGAGCTCTCAGTATGCTGGCGAAGGAGACCGGCATCATGATATTTATACTCAATCTAGCCTTTGACTTTTATAGATGTTGGCCGTTTGTTAAAAGGTATTGTAATAGATTTTAATCTTTATGAAATTCTTTTACCTTGATAGGCTGAGTTTATGTTTTGGAAAAAAATTCTTTCCTGGTTAATGTTTTCCGTCCTGATAAGAAAGATACATTTTTGCTTTTAAGAGTTTGTCAGCTTATACTAAATAACGTTATCATTATTGATCTCAAAACAACTAAAACATTACATCCATGTCCTAACTGGAAGCGGCTGTTGCGTGAATACGCGATTACGCGATCGTTTGCATGAATGATGACGTACAAATGCGACTTAATTGATCGCGTGAGTACGTCATATTCATATGTTATAAATACCGGATTCACATGGTTCGTTTTGAAATTGAATGAATTTTGTTTGAAAGTCTATTCAGACGGTTTAAATCACTTTCGAGTTAGCACTCGATCAGTTAAAATCGAACCGTGTGAACCTGGTATAAACGAGCGTGACGATCGCGTACTTTCTGAAGGGTGGGCGTTTTGGGGGACTGTCTTATGTAATTTTGACGTTCAAAAAGTGCTGATTCTCAGCCTGGTTTGAATAAATGAGTTTTGACTTAGATACGAGATCTCGCGACATTAACTTTCGGTTAGAACACGGCCTTATCCTGATCTAGATCCAACGTTCTAAACTTGACATAATTAATAAATAAAAAATCACACTAATTGGACCTAGTTTCAAACAATTTTATGTTCAACAAAGTAGGTATGCATCTGTTAGAACTGGGTGCCCGCAATACTGGAACGAGGTTCATTATGAACCTGCGACCTTCTAGTTGTAGTTCAGAGTGCAGGCTACTACTTGTTGGACACTTGTAGCTTTTATTTGCTTCTCATTTGTTGGAGTGCTCGAGTTTTTGCTCAGCAACTATGCTAGAATAAGAGATAGACAAATATTACGATAGACAGCGGTCCGTGTGTTTTAATGATGCTTTTAAGAGTTTATTTGTGGTTTTTTTAATGGTTTCTAAGTTTAATGGTAGGTTATGTATGTGGTTTTTATTTATGTTGTCTACTGTCATCTAGGTTCACGTAATGTTTTTATTCTCATTATCACTTTGGTGTCATTTTTTATCGTTTATTTTACATCGAAATGAAATGTTTTCGGTGTTTGTTTATGGGGTTTTTTTTGGTAATATCTGTTATTTAACCACACACAAAAACACGGAATTAGTTGTATATTATGGTCCAAATCCAGGCGTATTTAAATTGTACACAGCGTAAGAAATATATATACACGCTTGGTCATTTGTTTGTATAGAAAATATTATCTGTGCCTATACTTAGTTTAATTCATAGAGAACCTGTTTTTACAATGCATACCTAACAATTTTAATAACCAAAATATTTGCAGCTAGAACAATATTAAAGTTATGTAGGATCAATTCGTAGAATATTCAATTATATTTAGCGCACAGAACGCAAACTGTAAATCATTACGTGATAAATTACTACATATTTCTATGTAAAATGCTTGTTGGTACAATATTAATTACTGTTTCATTAATTAAAGTGAATTTTCAGGTCAATATGTTCGTTTAAAATTGAGAAGAAATGTACTGGGTTGTCGCTAAGGACTATAAAGGTGGTGGTGTCATTGGCACTGCTAGTTTGTCTGAGGCTAGCACTATTGCAAGGCACCTGGCCTTCGTTTTCACCCCAGGACAATCCTGCTGCTTTTCATCCTAGTTTTTTTGTAAGGTAAAGTATCAAAAATAGGCAGAAAGAGGGGTGCTAAAACTCATGACATAATAAAAATAGAATGTTGTTTGTTCATAATTTATTATATCGCGATGCAATTTGCGTTATGTTATCAATACACAGTCATGATTTCAGGGAATTCTTTATTAAACTTAAGATAATTGTGTTGGGTATTTGTCATTTTTTTCAATTCACATTAATTACTTTTATAATATATTCCTAATGAAAACTCACATAATGTACACAGGTTTTGTGTGCTTTCCATTCGACAAGTTTAGTAAAAAACTGTCATATTTAGTAAAAGTCAAGTTTGAGATGGCATAGATTTATTAAAAAAAATGAAATATATTTCACGCCGAAAAGACATTTATACAAAAGTTACTCATACAAAGTATTTCTTTTAGATTGATGACTTTCTGCTACCTAGCAGCATTCAACTGGTGGTTACTCCTGTGTCCATGGACACTCAGTCACGACTGGCAGATGGGCTCGGTGCCTCTCATTACGAGTGGCTGGGATCCCAGGAACCTGCTCACTTGTGCTGCCTTCGGAGCCCTGCTGCTGTTGTGCTATCGGTTTATTGCTGATTTGGAAGTAAGTCCTATTATCCAGAGGCTATTTAGATCGGACACATTTATTTACTCCAAAATTATTGTGATACAAAACGACTTTTTCTCCTTGACGAAACAATTTTAGTGACAGATTCTAAACAGAAACTCGAACATTAAAACGCTGTCATGTAGATTTACAACTTCCATCATTCTAATGTATTTTTTTTACAATTTTCTAACTGGTTAGAGCTGTTATAATAAGGCCGTGGATTTGATTAACAGGACTAGTAAAGTGTCATTGGATTTTTTTATCAAATAAATCCAATGACACATTAGCCATTTTCCGTTTTCAAGTTTTCGACATGACTGCCGCAGAGATGATTTTAATTACGGGAATTTACTTTCAGTCTAAAGTCTCCTGTCAAGAATGCTTTTTCCATCTCGGTATGCCCATTTTGAGCATGAACAACTTTCATGAAACATAAAATAATTGCTATAAACATTATAACCTATTATATAACACCCTGACATAAAATATTACTTTTCACGCAAGGTACAGAAGCACACGCCAGCAGTGATCGGTCTACTCCTAATGGTCCTACCCTTTGTGCCTGCAAGCAATCTGCTGGTAACAGTAGGATTTGTAATTGCCGAGAGAGTACTCTATATACCGAGGTAAAATGTTTTATATTTCCTCAGAAGTACTAGCAGCATTGCTGTTTGATTACTTTTATTACAGCTCCAGTTTTAGTTTTCAATTAGAAAATTTTCATTATTTTATTTTTGTGAATAGGTAGTGTGTAATTTCATTTCGGGTTGATCTCAATTCAACTAGCTTTCATTATTGAAAATAGTTAGTTTTTTTCTCAATAATCAGCCTTAAATTGCATTTTTATTTGTATTAATAATCCTGAATGCGTATACAATATCGAATTTTAATTTTATTCCCAAGTTACGTGGTTATATTGTAAAAATATATTTTGACAAGAGCAAATAAATAATTAGTATATAATATCTCCCCACATTAGTATATTCCAGAATTAAAAAATCTGACAGTATTCTTCTTTTCAGTGTGGGCAGCGTCATCATAACAGCATACGGTGTACAGCTGATGTGGTGTTCCAAGCCCGGCACTAAGGTGTTCCTGGCAGTAGGCCTGGCAGTGCTCGCTGCTAGTGGAGTAGCTCGGACACATCGGAGGAATGCCGAGTGGCGGGACCGAGCTACGTTGTTGAGGTGAGCATTCGGGAATGTTGCAAGACAAAAATGGGCTTTAGATAGGTCACGGTCTAATGCTATGTAGTGTACAGGAAGTGTACGATAAGTCTTTATTTAAATTCTATCTAATATCTAAATTAACATTCACTCCTGCGCGTCTGATATCAGCATACCTTAAAATGCCTTTAACTTAATTGGATTCCGATGTGTTTCGGTAGCAACATTTTAATGTTAAACTCTATCCCTTCCTAGACTAGTTTTGTATTAGAACAGTCCTCGACTATATTTGAGATTACACACAAATACCTATAAGACACATTTAGTATCTCCACAGTACATAACCACCCAAAACAGACAAAGCACAGGGATTAAACATACGACCCCTAGCTTAGGACGCCAACTCCTGAACCAGAGCCTTATTTAAGTACAATTTCGCCCTTTCTGAGCTCTATCGTCATTAAAACTTGACCATTACCTCAGCAGATGTTCCAGACGTCGATAACAATTACAAATAATGACAAGTTATTTGTCTACTAGCCCTAACCTTCGAAGTTATATTGATATTTTGAAACCTTAATACTGTATAACGACTTTGGACACTTACTTGTAAAGTTTAGCACTCGAAAACTATTTCATTGGTGGCAAATTGTTACTGTAAGTGGGCGGCGAAGTTGTAGTAGTAAATTAATATGTACTTAGTTATGGAAGTAATATTGGTTTTGTTTGATAAATAACGATAATTAACATAAAATATAAATATGTAAGTTGTCACGCCCTTTATACCTGGAGGCTTTTATTTAGGTAGTTATTACTTTTGATTTAGTATTTTTATTTTAGCTTGAGTACGTATAGATTTTTATGGTATTTGTTGGTATATTGGCGTGGCTAGCTAACATATGGCAAATAATTTTATCGAATGTTCTGTGTCCTGTAATGTTAATTAGATACTTTGCAGATCTAGTTTTGTATACAGTCGAGTATTTTATAACTGAACAGACAGCTGTGCTGCTGGGGAGTTTGTTGCGCCACTTCTTCTCCCCAGCGAAAGCACTAGGAAGTGGGGAAGGGCGGGCGTTTTGGGGGACTGTTTTATGTATTTTTGACGTTCGAAAAGTGCTGATTCTCAGCCTAGTTTGAATAAATGACCTTTGATTTTGAATAAGACCTTTCTTCATTAAAAAAAAAATCGTTTTTTTGACAATGCAAATACCGTTTGCAGCCGTTAGGTGTTCACGTGTGCAGGTGGCAATATATAGCTTCAATTTGATTTCTGCACTAAATTCTCCTGATAAACACAATGTCTATTATCTTTAGGGATTTCTAGAAGTAATCATGCTCAATAACTGTAGTTACTCTCAGTAATTGAATTTACCCTTAGATATTTATTGAGCTCGGCCTTACACGCAGTATTTCGCTGAAGTACCTACATAATTACTTTCGGAACAATCTCGAAACGGTTTACTATCAATATCGCTTCGTTGGTCCATTTGATAGCATCTTTAGTGTGAAGGAGTAGGTGTTCACAAAGGGAGTGCCTCGTTATGCGCCGCAAACTTAAAAATAATGAGGAAATAAGGCATTGATACGGAAATCATGCTATTGTGAAATTTGGGATAATACGGTCAGTTTTCTTGAGAAAAAAAAATCTTTTTTTTACACACTATAATTAGAAGAAAACAAACATGATCTTCTCTCTTCCCTAATTCAAGTTCCAACCGCAGTACATACCTACGTATTCCCCCAAACCATCTTGAATGCGTTTGATATCAACGCAAGCCACTATCTCCTTCAAGACGGTAACTTCATGAAATACTCCGTAATGAAATATCGGTTATATTAAATTCTGTAGCTGCTTTATGAGTTCATTCAATTTTCTATAGAACACGTTTTAGAACTTATTTATGGTAGAGTAAATGTGTTCGCTATGTCGATTTAAGAGGTTTATTTAATAGAAATACCGATGGAACCTTATGAGCTTTAGATGTTTTTATTTTATGTATTCAGTTGACTTTTATCTAAAGTTTACCTATATTTCTGGAACGTCTTGTATAAATGTATTTTACAAAGCAGGGAGACGCCTCTGCGACTGCTGCTAAAGGTAGAATTGTCAACACTTTCTATACAGGATCAAATAAAGTTAGCCAGCGAAACTCTATAGACGTGGTGGGTATCGATGTCTAAAAAAAGGATTAAAAAATTAAAAATAAAATATATGATGTTCTTTGAGGGGTCAACGACCGCTAGTAGTTTAGTTACTATACCTCGCGTATGCGGAGTTTTGCTAGCTAATTTAATTTGACTTCGTATAAACCAAGCGTGTCATCGTTTACTAACACTACGCCACAAATGACGTTTAGAAACATTGAATGGCAGTCCGTGACAGACTGAAGTTAGGCGCTCAACGCAACTTTCATTAGCACTGCAGTTTGTAGACGCTCCCGGCGTTCGGCACGGCGATTCTGCGCTCTGTTGTGTATTTAGTCTTGCTAAGCTATTCCTCTGCGTCCCTGTGATGGTTACCATGTTTTGTCTTTCAAAAATCTCAAAAAGATGAGCTCCGGTAGTTAACTAGGCTCATCTTTTCGTGGAATTAATTAGAAGTCTAAACCTGCACTCAATAATAACTGAGTGCTAAGAAGCTGGGACTTGAAACGTTACTCAAAAGTTCCGGTACCGATAGTTTGTACCGTTCCACCAAAATCGTAACAGGATTAATTCCTTTGCTATAACGATACTGACAAACGGAACGAAATCTTAAATTGTTCAATAACAATATTATCAATATATCGTTATTAGTATAAAGATATAACAACGTTATTCATTTCGATACTGCCAGCTTCATGACTTAAAAGATGAAAAAGTATGAAGACTAACGATGTAAATGAATCGTTAACGTTTTATCTGTAACGTTATTTTAAGCGGATAAGATTATTATTACTGATACCTATAACGTTACTTATAATATTGTTCTACGAAAATTATATTCTATAACGTTTTTGTTTTGTGACGTTATTGATGTTTTTTGGTTTTAGTATCGATACAAATTTTGGAACGTTATACGATAACATTAGTGGTAACAGAATGAAATTAATTTCGTTTTCAAGTCCCTGCTAAGCAGCTTTGTGTTTAGAGACCTTGTTTACAGTACCAGCGACGAGAAGGTCGCACCGGATGGTGTAATTAATTGTATAGTTCCATATACACAGTTCCAATCTGATAATGGTTCTTGATAGTTTGTGCCATTGAGATAGGCTGCAAAACTATTAATAGGACAAGTAGTTAATACAAGTCTTATTTTTATGACAAGAGAATTTATGATGGAATTACATTGCAAGTGTGGAACTCTCTGACAGCGCCTGTGTGTTCAACCACGTGTAACCCGTCAGCCTCCAAAGCTAAAGTTCATAAGCATCTTCTGGGTACGCTCGTTCCATCATAAACCTGATCCATCGCTTTCCACCAGGCGAGATCATAATTTAAGCATTAAAAAGAAACTATTATTCCATATTTGAACTAGCTTACCATCGCAGTGTAAATATCTATATCATATAGAGAGCTTCGATTTTCTTCCTAACCTGAACTAAAAACACTACATAAACAAGTATTATTATCCATACTTCCAACCAACCTGTTTTAAATAGTTTCAAGTTGAGTACTTGTTTAAAGTGAGGTGCACGTAGCACTAACTTTATACAGGGTGGCCAGTCGTTATCCAGTAAAGCTTTCGGCTCCGAAAACTCAATGCATTCAGAGTGCAAGATAAACTTCTATAACGACTCCATCTGAGTCGAATGTTTTAGGTCTCCCCCTTGTTTCAATGGATCCCATAGATTCAAAACTAAGTTTAGTCATAAAGTACAAATAGATTTCGCAGATACTGAGCTGGGAAAATTACCTTTTGTTCCAGGTCGCTTTGTAAATCTATTTATAAACGAAGTTGATTTACATTTCAATCCGGCAGATTCTACTTAATCTCTTAATCACCCGAAAGGAGACACCTCTTTCGGGTTCGGATTTCGGTCGCTTGCTACAAGCCAATTATCTCGGTGTTATTTTTTGTTTCACTTTAAGTAAACATTCAAGATGTAGAATGTAATACTTATAAAAACTTGGTGATAAATAGAACCAAATTTGGACCAAAACCGTCCAAACTCCGCACCAACATTAGTTAAGCAAACACAATTTTACCCGCAAATTGTTTTCCCTAAACACTAATAACTTTCACAAGGAAATACCTCGAAATTTTCATTTCCAAAAACATTAAAGAGAAATGTATTAAACATGACACAAAATGGTTCCTAACCACGATTTACAAGTCTTGCAATATTCGCTCTACAGTCGCCGCATTCGCGCGTAAATTACCTCCAAATGTGTTTTGTTTGTTACAGAGCGGATTTAGTGACTTTGCCGCAGAACGCTAAACTGCACTACAACTTGGCGAACTTTCTACGCGAGACAGAGCAACAAGACAGCGCCATCAAACATTACAAAGAAGCTTTGAGGTAACTAAGCCGTTTGCCTTAACGCGAACTATTGCGGGTCGAGTTCAGGAAAGTTTATTAAGCTATTCGTCATGTATGCGAGATATTTAACCCAAGAGTTGAGCTTGAAGCAGAGCTAACTTTATCTCAAGCAAAATTTTAGCTGAAATAATACAAGTGGTTGGAATAGCGAACAGTTAGAACGTACCTATATGGTGGGTGTGCAATTCGCAACACTACACTCAGTTTCGTAGACACATACAGAGTCGATTGTACTCCAAATGCACAGCCCAATGAATGTTAGCCTCTTACAACTGTTAGGATGCAATCAAATGGCGTGCCAATCGTCTTTGATTGACTTGAAGTAGCCTTACCGTGTGATAGGCGCAGGAATTGTGGGCTGCAAAAGACAGGTTTAGGGACAATGGAACGAGCAATGGATTGTAGCTAATAGCTAGATAGTGACATAGGCATCTATTTTTTAGATATCCATTATACTTGGCAATCATTTTTGCCATACTAACGGGGCTTTCGTAATTGTATAAGTAGTAATGTAGGGAGAATCTGATGCTTTATTTATAACTTTATTTATCGGTAATAAGTTTCATAAATTGTAACTTTTTATTTGATTAATATTTTACCGAAAAGAATCTTTTTTATGCTGGAGAAGAATTTATGACTTGTGTGGAAACTGGTTCCATAATAAACATGTATATTATTTTATTCTGTTCGGGAAACTTACAGCTAAGCTACTTATATAGTGTTCTTAAACAATTATGAAATTGAAGGCTATTAACAAGTTTCCACTGCTAAACAATATGTTTTTCTCCTACTCTCATTAAACAATTATAATTTATTACAAATAGACTTTATTAAAAACTGACAGAAGTCTAATTTCGTAAAACGATTTCGTTCAATTTTTTTTCTCTTGTTCTTCTTCGTGTCGCTGGCACGACTGTATCTTTTTAGTAACTTTCCCACTTTCACGGCGTTGACGGTGGCAGAGCAGAGGTCACTTTGACTGCATGTTTTGGGACACAGATGGCAGGATAGGAGGTCACCACGATGGCATGAACCGGTATTTTTTTTTCTCTGATTTAAATCAACCTTGTCACAATTTCAATTTTCTCCCAGGTTATGGCCAAGCTACGCGAGTGCTCACAACAACATCGGCACTTTAGTCTCAGGGATGGATTACGCCGAACACCATTTCTTACAAGCCATTAAGTTCAATAAGTACCATGTGAACGCACACTATAATCTCGGCAAGCTTTATAAGTGAGTATAGATGTATATTATTGATTAAAACATAAATTATTCTTAAGGGATAGAGTGCTATTAAGTTCCAGAGTGATGCTGAGTAAAAAGGAGCCTTCTGTAATAGAAAATAGATTTTTAAAAGTACAAGATTGGTTTATCTTTAAAGCTGGCCAAAAATATGACCAGAGTAGATAGTACCACGGCCATTGTCTCCATTTCTGATATATATGTCGCAGCCAACTGGTTAAATTAGCCGTTCAGTTAACTGCCTGGCCTTTAGAAGTAGTGTTCGCCTCGCTTCCTCCCTCGGCTCGAACGCGGTTGATCACAGTTCTAACCTAACCTAACCCACTTGGTCGGGGTGCAATGCCTTAATTACTGCAACCAATTCGGCTCGCGCGTGATTGGTTACAGACTTCCAACCTAAACTGTAATTGAATATCATTCAGGCCGTTAGTTGAACGGCCGCCGTTTAGTTGAAAGGCTAGGCAGTTAACTGAACGGCTAATTTAACCAGTTGGCTGCGACATATATATTCTTTTTTTTTATTGAAGCAGTTTATTTCTATACTTGTCTTCTTACAGTTGACTAACACCTTATCTGTCGGTAAATTTTGTAAAATTTCAGTTTTTTTCAATTATCTCGTAGATAGCACGTATCTCCCTATTCGGTAATTGTGAAATTGCCCGTAATATAAATACCCATCATATAAATAAATATTGCAAAGAAACCTCTACAAGTAAAAGCTAAAAAAATCCAAACCAGCGATACATTTCAGGAAAAGTGGCAGGATGCACCAGGCTATATCCATGCTGGAGAAATGCATATGGCTGCAGCCAAGGTTCGTGCAAGCCCATGTGGAACTGTTGACGCTGAAGACAGAGAATGAGAAGCAAGGGATACTGATGAGGCTAGTGGAGTTGGAACCGAACAACTGGGAACATTATGTCCTTTACGGTGACTGGTTGAGAAGTAGAGGTTAGTATTTAAATAAGTACAACCGAAGTGTATTAGTGTGTAGTCAATAAATTTTTTCTTCTTTTTTGCTTCGAATTTTTGCTTCGATAGGAAATCCACAGAATAACAATGAAGTGTTAAAGAATACATCTTACCTTATTTTTGATTTTCACACAAAAACCTGTTATTAGTTTCATTTTCCTTAACGAGGCCACTATTTCAGGTTTACCAGCGCCAGCCGTAAAGTACTACCTTGAAGCCACAAGACTGAGTTTTAGATATCGAGGTGCCGAGCGCAACGTCAGAGCGGATCTGATATCGTTCAGGTATACAGCGCTGATGTACCGGTCACTCGGGCAAAAGTCTAGGACACTGCAATTATTAACAAGGTTTGTATCAGTAAATCAGCAAATTATTACCTAAGTTGTCTTGTGTATTTTGAGTCTTCATCTCTGTAAATTATTTACCTAGCGTTCAACAATAAAACTTATTTAAAGCCATTAATGAGGTTGAAAATAATACCTAATGTTCTGTTAGATTTTTTGTGCTCACTTTGACTTTTCGTACAATCACAATAAAATGTTTAATTATAAGTCTACTAGGATCAATCTTCTCTGTAATCTCCGCCAAATCTTGTAAAATCTTTTAAGTCCTATCAACCGTCCGCTGCGTCAG
The DNA here is from genome assembly GCA_963669345.1 of Gortyna flavago. Taxonomy (NCBI): domain Eukaryota; kingdom Metazoa; phylum Arthropoda; class Insecta; order Lepidoptera; family Noctuidae; genus Gortyna; species Gortyna flavago. Next base: position 1,989,163 of record OY770130.1, read on the forward strand.
CGTCAGGCAGACGTATGCGACGGACGGTCCGCGTTACTAGAAAATTAAAGAGCACCTCTACGTAGCGCGGACCGTCCGTCGTGGATAGCTTTACATTTTCTCTTTTTATATTTTTCTCCTTCTAATACTTAGATGGCACACGTGGCGACGGGGCTGGCCGAGTGCAGCCGCAGCACATATGTACTTAAGAGACTGGCGACTCAAGATGGAGTTGGAAGGTCGTGCACAATTATACTCTAAGGCCGTAAATCCTACAGTAAGTAAAGTATTTTATTGTCACATTAATTTTAACTTATAATTAATTTTGTCTATGTGATTTTCACTGCAGTGAAGTTCATCGTTTAACGGGTCTCGGTTGAGAAGTTGAGCATTTTTGGTATTCTCTAAACTATCCTCCATCTCATGTATATGTTTACCACTGTCATTGAAACATCTCATCATACACATATCATCTTTAATTTGTCCTAAAATCATATTCTTTACCCTTAAAATGTCTTCAAATATCCATCACATATTTCTGTATAACATTGAATTAATTTCAAAATTTTATTACTCAGTCATCATTTGCAAGTCCTACACATTGAAATTATAGCGTTAGAATTAGTTTATGTAGTACGGCTGTTTACGATGAGATACTTACAGTGTTCTACAATGTTAATATAGATACAAGGGTTTCATTAGTTCTAGTACACTATGTTGCACCCAATGAAGCTATTAAATCAACCACCTACCACTAGATTCACTTGGTAGTGAGACTCAGGTGGCTATTCTACTGTTACGTTTAAGACACACTGGTATATACAGTACAAGTTAATGCCATCACAGATGGGCGTCAACAAAGTTAGCGGTGATATAAGAAAAACCCTTTGAACAACTTCACTGTGGACGACACACATATTATAAGCCAGGAGAATTTTAGTCGCAACACTCATAAAAATATGGTGATAATTATGTGTGCACAGGTGGAAATGCTAAAATTTGTAATTCTTCCACAGAAATCAACAAAATGCTTCGACCACACACAACTAGCGGTCGATTCAAAAGAAGAGCGAATACCACAAAAAGAAGTAAAAAATAAAACTGTGAACACAAAAAGTGCTAGCAAAATGTCAAGTGATAAAAAAGACAGTGACAATAGATCGTGTGGGACCAAAAAACGTAACTTATCTATTTCGTCGCAAATAAAAACAACACACAACAAATCTGAGATTGGACTTAAAGACAAAAAGTGTACCTTGCATAGGAAAGATAAGAAAAAGGGCAACGGTGTTATAGCAACTATTGGTACGCCTCTAGCTGAGCATATACTTATGAAAACGTATTAATTGAATGGCTTTTATATCGTTTGAGACAAGCAATCGCGACTGGAGGCCACTTTAAACTGATTGGAAATCGAAACACTTATTTTGAATGTGAGAAATAGAAAAGAACATTACAAGTTTCGTACGAAACTAACAACACGATTGTCCAAATTGCTAGTTATCGAAACAAATCGATTGCAGTTGAATAACAATACAAGTAAAGTGAAATAAATTTTCAATGCTGGTCCTGCTCGCTTGTCCTAATAATTAAAATTTGATACCTCAAGTGATTTAAGTGACGAAACAGTTAGTGAATGGATTCACGTGACCATGTACGTCACGTGACTCTGTTTTGGAATGTGATATTTAGAGCATGACCGTTTCTTTGACGTAGAAAACGCTTGGCAGTTTTGTTAAAACGAGTTAGTTTTAGATACGCCGACAATATCGCAAGATGTAGTTAAGTGAGGATCTTCCATTTTGGAAACTTCCAGAACAAAACGGAGTTTCGAAAATGGATGTGTTTAGATAGAAAACTAATTTAAACGATGTGTAGTAATAATGAAATGAGAAACAATCTATTTTTGTCAGAGTGTGGGGGTGATTTATATGAAAATGCACAAAATTTTTACGCTAGCATTAGTGATTTGTAACGATTATGATCAACTGTTCGTATATTCGCTCAGAATTTATAATTTATATCCCGTCAGATTGTTTTGATTTACTTTTCCTGATAATAGCTATAAAACACAGATATACAAATATTGTTAAGTGACTGTATTTAATTAATTGTTTACGAAATATTGTAATGAAAGGAATGTTTAATATTGTTGTGTGATTAAGTTTAAGACTTTACACCTGGGTTCAAAATTGTGAAATTGAAGCTGTGAATTTGTCAAATTCTACTTTAGCAAAGTGATTCCTTCATCTTCTTCAAGATTCTTTGTAAAAAGAAGCGTGAATTTTTGCCACACAAATCTAAATAATAATGCCTTATTATTAGATTTCTGTGATTTTTGCGGTCTATATTAAAGGAATTACCTGAAGTAATGCTAAAAAGTTTGACAATCTATAAGCAATCCAGAAACCGGGTGCTAGTTTTCTTTGACGGGTGATATTAATTTTTCATGCCTATAATTTAGTATTCCTATGGTTGATAATAAGGGCTAAGGATTGTGCCACAGCTAGTTAACAGAATTCGCTTGGCCTTATCAATCTGTATTGTACTACAGACGATTGTGAAACAATAAACTATGATACTGATGATCAACTATCTACATTTACAGGCGAAATAGTGGCTAATGATTCTGCTGTTGACAGCAATGAATTGCACAGACAGAATAAGTTAAAGTCTTCAAAATGACAAAAAATGAATAATGAAATCATTACCTATTAAAGAACTTGATTAAACGTTTGGTTAATGTTCTTAAATCAATGCAAGTTTCGACATAAACAACAAAACAAAAGAAATTGATTTTGTATTGAAACTATAAAAGTCTGCTTGAAGCCACATAATATATCATTTGCTCATTCTGTTGAAAAACGTCAATCAGTAACAAAAAATAATGAAGCTACAGAGTTTATTACATTTAGCACATGTTCTGAATACTATACAATCAAATATCATTGCTATCAACGGCAGAATAATAAAGAGCGATCTCATTTAACACTAAGATGTAAATAATATTTATAAGTATAGACTTTGGCACGTGACCATGCTTTGAATGTACTGAGAATAAACAATTGAATTATATTTGTGTGGTTTTATTTTTGTTTGGCTCTGATATGTTTTACTCTTGTTAATAATAGGTAATACAAAAGTATCACATTGTGAAGGATAGAACGGTTGACATCTGTCGGGCATGCCTCCGTCCCGGTGAATCAATCCGACATATTAATTCCGGTTGTTCTCGTCTTGCTAACGGTGTCCACTTACACAGAATTTACTGGTTAATATTATCAACCAGCAACTTGCTTTGCATTACAACCTTGTGGAGTCTGAAGTACCAAACTACAGGTATGTGCCCGACCCAGTTCTCGAGAATGGTCACGGGTATTTTTAAATATTTTTTTATAAAAATATTTAAGAATGTCATTAATAATTATTTTAAAAAGGAATACAAAAGTATCGCAATCATATTTCGTCTTTTCTGGTATATGTACGAGGTTAACAACAGAATCTTTTGAAATGGAAATAAAAAATATCCAGTCAGACTACTTGGTAGGTATCGGGACGGAAATTTTATGAACGTTTACAGGTACCTTTAATATTTAGTAGGCACCATTTCAAAGTAAGTTAGTAGCTTCGTCCGAATGTAAGTGACCATCGCGTGAATACGCAATCGTCGCGTTCATTTGGTTCGGCAAACCAGGAGGCGTCATCGCGCCCACGGAGAATACGTTCGGATTTTCCTAAAAAATAAGTGACGCTATATGATCGCGTTAACGTTCCCTCAAAACATTTGTAGTGAGATTTTTACAGAATAGCGCAGCTGGTTGACTCATTCATAAATGCTAAAACTACTTTAAACAAAAATCGTCAAAACGACAATTGTTATACCTAAAGAAAACCCACCACATACAATAGTGCAGATATCTCAGTAAGATACCCGACGTATCAACACCTGAGTAGGTGTTCCCACTAACACCATCTAATAATACTGCTAATCCTTTAGATTGAATCTCGTAACAATGGAATCGTAGGACTTGCAACAAGTGGGACGTAACCTTCATTTCAACATTCAACTTTATGCCTGCACGATAAAGTCGGGTTTTAAGTGAGTGGAGAAATGGGTTTTTATGCAGCCGGTCAAGATTTCTCAGTGGTGAGTGAAGCGCGTTTTATTATTGAAATGTAGTGTTGTTAGTTGAGTATTCGTTTTGTTTAATATTTTATCCAATAAGCAGTTATGAAGCTTGTTAAGGAACTCAAATGACAGTGATGATGGCTATTACTATACTCATTAAAATATTTACTAAATTGAAAACCCTGATGCACCCTGATTTTGTCAGAAAAATGAGCTGTTTTTTAGAAGCTATTCGTAGGAATAGATTCTTTCTTTGTGTGTAGACACACCTCTTCAACTCTGCCTAACCTTTTCAAGAAAACAACCATGAAGTTTTTTTATGTTATGTTAGTAATAACCTAACATGAAACTAAATGGAAAATACATATGGACTATCTATTTACCTCCTGTAGATGTTATAATTATATAGCGCCCCGCGGTATCACCCGCATAATTTTCCATCCCGTAAAAATATCGGGATAAGAAGAATTCTATGTGTTAATCCTGGTTATAAACTATATGTGTGCCAAATTTCATCCAAATACCTTCAGTAGTTTTTGCGTGAAGGAGTAACAAACATCCATCTATCCATCCATCCCCACAAACTTTCGTATTTATAATATTAGTAGGATAGTAGGACTATAGTCCACTTTGCCTTACCCGGCGACATCGATCTAGGCAAATTTTCTTTCTGATCGTGAGCTCACTGTAGTAGACTTACACTGGTTAGAAAATAACAGGTAAAAAGCCTTTATGTCGCATCCTTGACAGCGACTACCTAGACATTTGTCATGTTTCTAAGATAAACGTACCATTTAAACTGTCTCCAAGGCATGTACCTAGATAGTCCAACATACTTGTACAAACTTTGAGCTCGGAGACGTGTGTTCGATATAAAACAAGGAAGTCCTAATGCGGCTGAGCTACGAGTTGCAAACCATCCGGACAGAATTTAGTTCACCTCATGTTTAAACATTCAGGGACTGTTCAAGATTAAAGTTGTGTTGGTAAGTTAAGTTTTAGTATGTTAAAATGAAAGCCCAATAAATACTGTAGCGTAGCGACATAATAAACATAATTAGATCTAGCTTGTCCGTCAGCGCCGCCCTAAGCCGAAGTCCGTACCCCACAGGAGGTGTCCTTAGCGTGTAGTCGCTTAGTTTTTAAGTTTTTTAAGCCCTGTCTGGAGGCCTTTACTTATTGAGGCACCACAGGCAAGTCCGTTTAAACTGACGATAACCTCCTAGGTTGAATAGCGAGATGCCATTCCCAAAAAAAAAAAACATTATAAACTAGTGAAGCACGACCGCTGAGTTGTCACTTGCTCGCAGGCGCCCAAACGATGCGGACGTGTAACTTCTGCTATTGTAAAGAGAATTGCAGTTTAATTTACTTACTCGAATACTACCTATAACGTGATGCACACCACAAATACATATAAGTATTGAATTTACTGTGTGTGTGAACTTTAAGATGAATTTTACTGAAGCAGCACAGTTTGGTTGTAATTACAATAAGACCAGACTTTCCATTTTATTTCCCGATGCTGTGAAAATAAGCGAAAAAAAAAATGTATCGCAAAACACAAGTGCAAAAGTAAGTAGTTTAAGTGCTACAATCTTTATAATTCCTATACATTACCAGCTCTCAGAGTTGTAAATAGTTTTGTGAGCAAAATTCATGTTTTCATTATTAGCTCTAACTTATGCCTAGCAAATAAACACTTGGGAATATTTTTTGTTCAACTCATTCTGACTTAATACTTGACGAAGGTCTCCCTCATAGTTTTCCATGCCACTCTGTCTCTGTTACGTTCCCCGCAAAAATTTATTGTACCAAAATAACATCAACTATATCCAGTTACACAAAAATGTAATAAACACAAAAATGCGCTAACTCATTATATAGATGACTTATAAAATTGTAAACTTGTTGTTGTTGTTCTAATATAAACGACTTGGATAAAGTCAACCTGTATTTCTCTGTTATAATATGAGTAATTATTCTTACGACAAAATTAATGTCTTAAACCGGAACTAATTCTGTCTTACTTCTAGACAAAGGTCTCTCTAATAGATTTTGATAAAAAAGCTGACAAAATTTCTGTCTTTCTAAAATAAAATACCAACACAAAAAACCATTTGAGACTAACACAAAAATGCAATAAACAGTTAACTCATTAAACAGTTGACGAACACCGAGGCGCTGATCAAAGTTTAAATTAGACGAAATAGTTTCACGTTCGCGTCTCGCCACACTGGTGACTAATCCCTGGTAATCACCACTTTTAGTGTGCGCTCCTTAATTGAAAATTAGTTGTAAATTTTGTTGGAGTTTTGTTGGAAAGTGACGGACGAAGTTCGATGGGTTTTTGTGTAAAGTGTTGCTTCCGTGTATTTACAGTTGTGCGCGTTGATAGGTTTGTTGTGTTTTTAGTGTATGATAGGAAGCTAGATTTAGACAGCCAGGTATAGAATGACTGGATTATATCTTCATCTACTGGAGATAAATGAGAAGTTTATTTAGAACTGTTTCATATAACCAGAATGAAATTTAATAGGTGCTACAAATTAAAACATCAAGTAAATTTAGAGCATGTCATTAAGGGATGCACAAACAACAACTTCGTCGTGCGCCCTTGTTTTCGTAGGAAAGGGTTTTCGTTGCCATCTTGGTTCATGTTGTGAACTCTGCAATGAATAGATTGCGTATCGGGCGCGCGTTAAAATTGATACCTTAATTTTCTTATGTGTTTTACAAAGTTTAAAAAAAAAAACTGGAAGATGATGATTCGTGTCTAACATAATCATAATCAGCCTATAATGTTCCCACTGCTGGGACACAGGCCTCCTCTCTGTGAGAGGGGGTGGGCCGTAATCCACCACGCGGGCCCAGTGCGGGTCGGTAGATGTCACATGTCTTCGAATTTTTGGTTCTAAGACATGTCGGTTTCCTCACGATGTTTTCTTCACCGTTTAGAGAGCAGTGGTGATAAAATAATTTACACAAAGTAAGCGCCTGTCTGGGTTCGAACCTATGACCTACAACTCGTAACTCACGGCCGTTACCACTGGTCCACCACTGCTATAATTCGTGTCTACTTCAAGAAAATAACTTAGTTAGCACTATCTAAGACGATAATTACACGATTTTTTTTTTAAGAATTTAGATTGAGAAATTGACAATTTATAATGATTATAGCTTTATAATCATTAATTTATAATGATTATAGCTTTATAATCTATGATTTTATTAATTTATGATTTTATTGCAGTTTTCAAATTCATTCTGTATAAACCTAGTAATAGAGGAAAGGTAGATTAGTAGGTGTAGCTCTTTTACATTTTCCATTTTACAGGACTAAACAGGATGCCATACTTGCCAGTAAAATTCAAAGGACAGTTCCTTTACTTCACACTAATTCATTTAGTAGGTAGTTTTTGAGTAAGTTTCGCTAATATTTCGACGTATTTAATCCACAGATTAAAATATATTTAAATTACTTTGAAAAACATAAACTTATTTTAATATTTGATTCCGTATTACTCATTTTATTGTAAAGAGCTTCATAATATATCGTGTGATATAGATTTAATAACTTACGTATTTCCTTTTATATTAAAATTATAATTATGCTTAAATAAAATCCAAGAAAAATCACTACCAGCGGCAAAAGCATCATTTAAACTTCTCATTTAACTCGTTCTAATATCCATAAAGATGTAAGTGCACTCTCATAATAGTTAAACGATATTAACGAGTGCGGAATGCAAAGCACGTCTCGCCACTAAACATGTACATCTTAACGTCTGTGTGGACGGATGCGAGAAGCGATGGAGGATGCATTCGTTAAAGGATTCGCAGTAAACCGAACTTAATTGAAATGAGTTTTCAAAACCTAAAGTACAAAGAATGAGCGTTACCAAACCCCGATCCCTTAGACTAGGGTTTTTCAATGCAAACGGCATTAAAAAACAACGCGACGAGATCGCCGCGTTCCTCCGCGATCACCAGCTCGATGTCCTCTTAGTCCAGGAAACCTTCCTGAAGCCCCATCTGCGGAACCCGAGCATTGCCAACTACAAGATAGTTCGCAATGACAGGTCTCGCTGCCACAAGGGCGGTACCCTCATCTACTATAGGAAGTCCCTCCATTGCATCCCGATAGACCCGCCCGCCCTCCTCTCTCAGCTAGAGATCTCTATCTGTCGGCTCGGCATCCATGACCGGTCACCCCTCAATCACCATCATCTCCGCTTACATCCCGCCCACCAATGGTGCGGAGGATCCCATCTCTCTCTCTACCGATTTCACTACCCTCTTCGGTACGAGTGACTCCGTCATCATGGCGGGAGATCTCAATGCCAAACATCCCGCTTGGAATAGCAACACGACCACTTCCAGAGGTAGGATCGTGTTCAAGCTAGGCGACTCCCTCAATTTCGATATCATCGCTCCGATGTATCCCACTCATTTCCCGGGCGACCCCGCCCAACGTCCTGACGTTCTCGATGTAGCGCTTCTCAAGAATGTAAACCTCCGTTTGCAGTCTATCGAGACGGTACAAGAGCTCGATTCTGACCACCGCCCGGTCATCTTGCACCTGGCCCCCTATTCGGGCCTCCCGCACGACCCCAACCAGCCCCCCCAGACCAAAATAGTCACCGACTGGAGGAAAGTAAGCGAAAGACTGAAATCCACCACGTCTCCCCACCTAGACTCCATCCCCGAGCAAATTATCTCAGTCGCAGACACGACTGGGGCGATCGACTCGTTCACAGAGCACGTTCAATCCGTACTGACGGATTGCTCACGGGAAGTTCCAGTGATGGAAGACCATCGCTGGAAACTGCCCGATGACGTACGTGAACTGGTGACCGAGAAGAACGCTGCCATTTGTGCCTACGACTCTTTTCCCTGCGACGCGAACAAATCCCACATGCGCCATTTACAGCGTGCTGTAAAGAAACGCATAGGGGAATGGCGCTCCGAGGGATGGGATAAGATGATCGGCGAACTCGAGCCCACCCACCACGCCTTCTGGCAGCTCCAGAGGAAGCTCCGCTCCTCTGAAGAGGCCACAGTTCCTCCCCTCACACGCCCCGACAAAACGGTCGCTTTCGAAAATCTCGAAAAGGCCGAATGCCTAGCCGACAGCCTAGAGGCTCAATGCACTCCCAGCTCTCAACCAGTAGACAGAGCGCACCTCGACGAGGTGAACGCTGAAGTCGAACGGAGAGCCTCCCTCCCGCCAGTCGAAGACCCTGATGATCCTCTGCCTCCCGTCACTCCCGACGAAGTGCAAGACATCATAAAAGGGCTCGCAACCCGCAAAGCCCCCGGTTCGGACGGTATCACCAACAGGGTGTACAAACTCCTCCCCGCCCCCCTCATACTGCTCATGACCGCCATCTTCAATGGCGCCCTGAGCAACAACATCTTCCCCCAAATGTGGAAAGAAGCCACAGTCATAGGCATCCCAAAGCCAGGCAAGCCCAAGTCTGAGCCCTCCAGCTACCGCCCCATCAGTCTGCTCAATGTTTTCGGTAAAGTCTACGAGAGGCTTATTTATAAGCGCCTCAAAGACTATGCCGAAGCAAAGAGCCTCATCCCCCCCGAACAGTTCGGTTTTCGCACGAAGCATTCGTGCATCCACCAGCTCCACCGCATAGTCGAGCACATTAGCGCTGCTTTTCAGCGAGGTGCTTCGACAGGCGTCCTGTTCTTCGATATAGCGAAGGCGTTCGACAAGGTCTGGCACAATGGCTTATTAGGTATATAAGCTGTACCTGCTAGGTGTGCCAGACCGTCTCGTGCTCATCTTACGAGATTTTCTGTCGGACCGCACTTTCCGCTACCGTATCGAGGGCGCTCTCTCTCCCCCTCACCCCATCCGCGCCGGAGTCCCCCAGGGTTCCGTTCTATCTCCCCTCATTTTCACCCTGTTCACTAGTGACATCCCGAACAGTAAAAAGGCACAGTTGGCGCTTTTCGCCGACGACACTGCCATTTACTGTTCGGGTGTCAACCAGTCATCCATAGCTCGAAACCTCCAAACCTCCGCAAGCGCCTTGAGCGATTGGTTCCGGAAATGGAGAATCGAGGTCAACCCCGATAAGAGTCAGGCGGTCATCTTCTCAAAACCGCGCAAACTACCCCCGCCCCTCCCGCGCCCGATCTCTATGTATGGCAAGCCGATCCCCTGGGGAAAGCGAGCCAAATACTTAGGTGTCATCCTAGACCACAACCTCACCTTCAACGAGCACATAAAGACGGCGCGCTCGCGCGCCTCTTTCGCTCTCGGTAGGCTCCACTCTATGATAACTGCCCGCAGCAAATTGTCACTCAAGTGCAAATTGCGCCTCTACACCGCGGTCATCCGTCCCATCATGACCTATGCTTGCGTAGTCTTCGCACACGCCAAGCCGCGATTTCTGCATAAAATGCAAACCCTCCAGAACCGTTTCCTCCGAAAGGTCACGGGAGCCCCCTTCTATGTCCGAAATGTGAATTTGCATCTAGATCTCAGAATCCCCACCATCCAGCAGTTCATGAAACGCCTCTCCAAGCGCTTCTTTGACTCTGCTATAAAACACCCCAATCCCCTGATTGCGGCGGCCTCCCGATACACTCCCTCCCGCATAAGTAGGATTCGCCGACCAAGGCATACCCTCACTATCCCCGACGACGCCACTACCCTCCTCCAGGAGAGCAGTAAGGCCACTAGTACTCTCAGACAACATCACAAACACAAGCTCAGACATCCGTCCTTCCGTCCTCGCCGCCGAGGCCCGTCGCGACGTCCCGCACCATCACCGTGCCCGCCCCGACCCTTGCTCGAGCCAGCCCGCGCAGCTGAGCCTGTAGTTTTAAATTCGCCCCTAAACACTAATAATAATACCGATCCAGCCTGTCCCTTGCTGTCCTCTTCCAGCGACGCCCTGAGCCGAGGTCCGAACCCCACAGGGGGTTACCCTTAGCGCTGTCGCTTAGTTTTTAAGTTATTGTTTGCCCTGGCTGGAGGCCTTAATTCGAGGCATCCACAGGAAAGTCCGGTTAAGCAGTAGGCATCCTCATAAAGGATGAACTGCGAGATGCCATTAAAAAAAAAATAAAAAAAAAAAACAAAACCTAAAGTGCGGTGATTGATGAAATACCGTAAATGTCGTAGCACCATACTGAAATCAAATTCGTACAGAACTTCATTTTTATACTGTTTTTTTTTCTCTGTTTGTGTCATAATTTGAGTTATTTATCTTCTTATTCTCCATGCCAATAAATAGTTTTTCCTTTCTAAATATCCATACTAATATTGTAAAAGCGAAAGTGTGTCTGTCCGTCTGTTACCTCTTCACGCTTAAACCAATGAACCGATTTAGATGAAATTTTGTATAGAGGTAAGTTTGAGTCCCGGGAAAGGACAAAGGATAGTTTTTATCCCGATGTTCCCACGGGATTGAAACTTATGCGGGTGAAACCGCGGGGCGCTGCTAGTTTATTACAAAGAAGAACGAACATACGTTTAATTGCGGTAAACATGACGGAGAGAAAGAACACAAACATACAAAAGAATAAGTTACGGGAAAATATGCGTCACATCCACGCAAAATAGCAATCGCTCAGCATAATGCTAAGACCCTATGCGAAACAGAGCCATCGGTGGTTGCTATGCAATTTCTTTTATAATTAACAGATATGCATGTCATGTTTCCCCTACCTTTTTTATTCTATTTTTTGTGTTTATGTTCTTTTTTGCGTCATGTTCACCGCAAATAAAAGTTTTTTCTTTCTTTTATATGAAACAGGCTTGAAACTTATTTATTCAAAATAGACGATTTTGAACGTCAAAAAGTAACTAGAGACGGCCTCAAAATCGTCTACACGACGCTTTCTAGAGTTGCTTTATAATATAAGCATGGAATGCTAGCTTAAAGAATATAATAACGGGGTATATGAAAATTGTGTACCATTTGACTTAAAATACTAGTTACCAGATGGGCTGTGTTTGAAGAGCAATAAAAAACGTCCCAAGTCAAAAACATCGATATGCGACAAATTCACGTCCAAAAACCCTCAACGTTTAAATCTAAAAGAACCTACAAATATTCGTACATCAGCGTCCTAACTAATTCCTTAAGGAATGGAAGCGATGCAGCGTCACTGGTTGCGGGCGGAACACAAAGAGCGCCCGACAATCGCCTTACGCAAACATTGCCGGTTCTTCCCTGCGCTCCCAACTGTGCCTGCGTTCCAAAGCAGCAATGCATTGATATGTTTGTTGAATTGTTGAATTCTTCAAGGTTCTTGCAGTGAGCGGTACTTTTGAATGGATGTGTGTCTTTTGTGAGATCTAGGGGTATTAGATGACGTAAGTTGATGCTCTTTTGTTTGCGGGATTAATAGTTTTATGACAGTTAACTGGTATGGATGTTATGGTCATAGTGAAGCTATTTTGACATGAGATAAAAAGGCTTTGGGATGATGTTAATTCAAAATCGGTGAGTTATGATTGATTATTTGGTTCCTTAATAAGAATATCGTTTGTTTGGATTCAAATACAAAGAGTTTAATTAAGATTCTAACTAAGCCTCGTTCGGTTAGGTTAGAATTTTTGTGTTTTTTATTTGCATTGCTCATGTGTAGGTACAGACTTTCTAACCCGATTTCGATTGTTAAATATAATAATTTCACGCCTTTTTAAAGTTTTTTAACCAAATAACTGAAAAAAACGTCTTCTTACATTAATTTTCTTCGCATGATAACCGATGTCATGTTTCAAATTAACAACCATGATCATGTTGCTAACAGTCATTAACTAAACAAGTATTTAATGGCGAGACAAGTAAATAAAACCGTCCGTACACAGTTACGAGTTACGGATGGTAGTGCATCACGATATCACAACTTTAAGGATGAACACTGAATTAACGGACGTGGTTATTCTGTAACTCTTTTCATGTTTTAATGTTGTTGAAATAAGGAGCAAGAATTATGTAAAAAATGGCGGCTGATATAGACTTAATGCGATAGTGATTATATCCTTTTGTGAATGTTTGCTAGTGAGATATTTTTTTTCTGTTTATGTTAAAATTGTCGTTTATCTTGTCTAGATCTGTATAGATATACGATAGTTTTAACATAAACGAAAAAAAATTTACGAATCCCTTCTATTCTAGTCTCCTGTACATCTAAAGTGTTTTTAGCATTGAGCTAATATGTACTACGTAGTACATATTTACCTCAATGGTTTTTAGAAAGAAATATGTACACAGACTACTAAGTATCATAAATATCGTGTTTAATTTTCAACTGAAAATCATACAGATATAATTAAGAATCAAACCAAAAACTTCCAGAATACACCTCCCAAACATTTAAAACGACACCGTCGCATGCCTACCGGCCATAACAGTGGGGGCGCCACTGTCTTCGCAGTAAACGGATGCGATTTATTATAATAATTTCCGTTAAAATGGCCGCTCTTCGTTTAAGGCTGTACGTTCACGTGATGTACCGTGGGAACCCGTACATGAATGATGGTGATGTCTCCAAAAGAATTAAGGTAATAATGGAGATTAAAATCTTTGTACGGTCGTTAGGGGTAATTGGGTCAATTAGGGAAGTTCTGTTTTCAGTTGTTTTTGTAAAAACCTAATCGTATGAATTGTTTTCGTTCAGCTCGCCTTAGCCTTCGAACTTTTTTAAAGAGTACAATGGACATTTCGTTTTTTTTTCGCTTTTCGCCTTTGTGTTTTTTTTTTATTTTCTTTAATGGTCAACCAACAATTGTTTACACTGTCACAATTTAAAATAATGTTCAGTTTACAATTTCTTATTGGTTAGCACCGCATGCCCCTATAAACGTTATAATTGTGCCACAAGCTAATACTGTTATTTAAAATTAATAACTTACGTAATTTAATGAGAAATATACTTAAATTAAATCAAAACAGAAGTACAAGGATGTAAAAATTTAGACCTTATTAACAATTCTGTGTAACTTGCCAAATGAGTCAGAGTTGTTTAACAGTTTACAAAGCCGACGAGTGTGATACTTCCTAGCAGGAATTTAACTGGAACTTGTCTAGAATATAAGAAAATTGAATCAGTGATCTTAAAATGAGATAGTCTGGCTTCGTATGACCGTTTCCTTTAGGCAATTCTGCATGCATAAGCTAGATGCCAAATAAATCTCTTTAGTATTCGCTCCAGCCTTAGGGAGTGCGTGGCATAATGAGGTCTCTAGACTGTACTGCAAGTATTCCAAGACTACGCACAATAAAGTTGTACAAATGATCATGATCTTGCTGTACCACCCTGAAACCGAAAACAAACTATGACGTGTCATGGCAGCTTTGCATGAATATCGGAAATGTCTCCGTGAAAGATAATCAGCTCGTAAACTAGATGACAATCTTAGTAGATTGATAAGATATTCTGATTAGTAGTAATTGAGTTTTGATGGTATCGTTTCGACATATTTCTTGTTTGTGTTTTTGGTAGAAACGGTGCACATTATTTATTATATGGCTAAGTATATTGTGGCGAAAACCTGCTATCTCTAAAAGAATGCGTACTATTACTTCTGGACTTTTTATTAGTGAAAGAATCCTCATAGAAACCCTCTGTATTTAAATGGCTATCAGCCGTTTAAATAATTATCTACTATCGCTGTCTAAGAACGTCACAAAATTTTAAGTTTTATGCAAAAAAATCTAATCGAGAAAATTAGATATAAACAACATTTAAATAGAAATACCGCGTAAATTTTTCAACATGTAACTGAGAATAATACTCATAGATTACATCTACTCCCACGAGAAAAAAGAGAAAGAAAAGTGAAGTAAAAAGCACATTCAAAACATACATTTCTGCTGAATCCTGCCACAAGTATCTGTTGCGAAGTTAACAAGAAAATTAGCAATGCATTACGTGATGCAAGCTCCTTCGCAGAAAAAGAACTGCATTTCAAGGATACTTACTGAATATTTCCATATATTTGTTTGGTTTTCATCTTGATATATGGTAATAGGGATCTGTTGCTTTAATAGAACACGTGCTTTTCTTGAAAATTATATGAGTGACGTCACTATCAATTTTGAACTAGGCTATTTTAACTTTGATAAAAAAATTATGTGTACGATAAACTTCTAATACTAAATAAACTAACAAAAGATTTAAATAAAAATATAATATCTTAACTAAAAGTATTAACAAACTAAAATATGACGTGTGTGTAGGACGATAGGTTACATAATTATATATGAGTGACTACCAATTATCATCATCATCATCTGCGTAGCTTTATCCCCCACTTGACATCTCTCCTAAAAATATAGCATAGTTCGTATTTCGTTAAAACTCTTATTTCTTATTTATCATTGCAAAACCGTCTTGTTTTTGCCAAAGCAAAAATCGGCTTATCCAAAAAATACGAGCACAACCAATAGATAAATACAATTTAAAAATAAAGCTTAGGCTTAAAGCGCCCCAACAAAATGTTCTTATATTTGCAGTCCAGCCAGAAATAACTTGTGCTAAGGCTTTCAGCCATAATCCTTTGGAAATGTAGAACAAGAACAAAAACAAATAAATACCAGGGTTATTTTTTATGTAGTATGACAGGGAAAAGACGGACATACTTTACGAAAGTGTATTAAGGAAACAACTCTGCATCATGGAAAAAAATGTTGCGTTCAGTAAAAAATTTGTGCCTACTAACCTACCCGAAATCCTGTTCTTTGGTAAAAGTCGTTCATTTTTATGAGTCTGCCCCTTTTTTCGCGTAACGTGTTACCTGATATACTGTATTTAACATCAATGATTTCATGAGCTTATCACACAGTACTGCGAGCTAACATTTCAAACAAAATCTTTCAAGGTAACGTACCTTGGCAGCCAGACAGATCTTATCAGCTCCGTAATAAACATAACCTTCTATAACCGGCATCGAACCGAACTCCCGCTTACCGGCTAAGCAGACGATTACAATTCGTGACGATCACAACCCTATTTCTAAGGCACATTACACATAAGACGCTGTACGACGACGCTACGTAATGCGATAAACGAGCGATTCTGTGAACCTAAAGTATTTACATAAGGTTTATGAAATCGCAGATACACGTAGAGTGGGTTTGCAGAGTTTTTTTACGACAACGTTTCGAATTTTTGCCCTATAATTTGAAGTAAAGAGGGATACTAAAAAGTTATACAGGAAAGTGTATCCTTTTGGTGTAAAAAGGCTATGTAGATATAGTATATTTAAAGGATAACAACATCTATTAAATACATCTCTTTCTCTCAAAGTCTTTTAAATCGGAGAACATCAGTTATTTTACTATCACCAATGATTCAAGGATGGCAACAGCTGTATGGTTTCTTAAATCGGAGAACACCCATGAATTCAGCAAGCATGGTGATGCAACAGATGTAAAGTTTTTTTTAAATCGGAGAACACCAAAGTATTTAAAACTTATCGAAAGAAACCGCAACCAACAAGCAGTCTGGCAGTGCAATATACACACAAAGTTCAAACACACAAAGTCGTATTGCGAACATTTACCGACCAATACAACAATTAAACATTCACAAAGGATCAAGGAAACTAAAAGCAAACAAACAATTCTACCTTCCCGTCCCTTTCTCAGACACACATTAACTCGGCTCGTAGACATAAAACAACGTCAACGTCCCGCCTAATGTGCAAATCCCTTAAGGCGAAGTCAGCGTCGCGTCATTAAAGGTTACATCGGCTGATTTAAAAGAGATCTCGGATCCACTCAGTATAGGGAAATGGAAATGCACTTAATGCATACGTAATCAAATTATCCGGCGGTACGCCCAGTGGTGGGGTGTGTGTTATACCGTTGTGTAAGCTGTTTGATGTTTTAATTTATTTTTGTTTATTTGCTTAGACAACAATGATCTTTAATATGTTCTATAGATCTGTAGTTAAGTACAAAAAAACATAAAAGCTACGATAGTGTGTTACTGTTGGTTAAAAATATGTCTTTCACTTTTTATTTGGTGTCGATACAATTTTACCAGTATGAGATAACCTCTCCATATACATCATAATTATCAAGTTCTTATGATAAGAAAACACGATTGTACTTTCAAAAAGTTAGTTAGTTAGTTTTTTTTTTTTTTTTTAAGGATGGGAAATCATCAAATGACCCCTCCCGCTCTGGGTGGAGCGGAAGGGAGTGTCAGACTCTTACTGACTAAAACCCATCCGTGTTCCTTCCTTAGCCCTTTATGTTCCGGGGCAGCGGTAACCCTTTCGGACAATCCCGCTGCCCCGGCAGGCTTCGGCCCTGACGGGCCCCTCCTTCGATGCTGACATCTCTTTGAGGCGCGCGTGGAACACATACGCGCCGTCCGGCACGGGCCTGGTCCTGATCGGACGGCGAGCTACCCATTACTCGCCGTCCGCAGGCCCGCGCCTACGGTGGCCGGGATTCGTCACGCGGCTCCCGACGCCCGGAGCGTCTACCGCGGCGGCTGGGACGGGCGGCTCTCTCAGCTCTCTCCCTCGCCCGTCCCGCCACCTCCTTCGCTAGCATGACTGCTTCGCAGAAGGAGGTGACTGCCTCCCACTCCCTCTCACCCCGGACCATGGCTTGGACCAGGGCCGGGCGCGAGAGGTCGCCGCCGCTGCCGATCGCCTCTACGAGGACACGGCGGTGCTCTGCCCAAGCCGGGCAGACCTCCACCGTATGCTCCACCGTGTCCTCAGGGCGATCCTCGCAGTGGTGACACCCGGGCGTATCCTCCCGCCTGATGATGTGCAGGAACCTCCCGAAACATCCGTGTCCGGTGAGGACCTGCGTCAGGCGGTAGGTGAAGGCGCCGTGACGCCTCTCTAGCCACTCCTCAAAGAGGGGCCTTACCGCCGCTATCGCGGCGTGCCCTGCCTGTTATACCTTAGGTTTAAGAAAAGATGTACCTGAGGTAAATATTTTCGTATTGATAAATTCTTTTATCTATCTTTTTTTTTTGTAGCCTATTTTGTGTTCCACTGCTGGGCAAAGGCCTCCCCTTTTTTTTCTTCTTTTTGCCCATCTATCTTATATGGCTAGCAAAATAATAGTTGTTGTTTTCTAATCGTATTCACAAACCGGGAAACACTCTCACATTTTCTTTCTATCTTCGTAACAATTGTTCGAGCCCAACACAACAAACTCACAAACCAACTCGCTACGACACGCTTCGGTGTGACACACTCCCCGGGTACATAACGGCATCGTAGGGAACAACCTATCAGTTACTAATGAGGACGTGGTGGCATGAGAACACCACTTTTCATTACAATTTTTATAAGTCATACGAAAATAAAACCTTTGTTGACGTGCCTGAATGCAAGTGGAACATTTTCTAAAGTATTTTACCGCGATTTAAACCGAACGAGTGAACTTCAAGAATATTTTACTAAGTTTATGTTCGTTAATTAAAAATTAGTGGGCAAGAAGTGTGTCAAATTAATTTATGAGTACGTTATGCGATAGGAAACTTAGAAACAGTGAGGTATTTTTAAAGAAATGGAATGTAGTTGTTTTAAAACATTGCTTGCCAACCTAGCCTGACTAATAAAAAAAATAATTAAACTTTGTGGTATTTTTATATTTTTATTAATATTTGTTTATCTAAGGAATATTTTGTACACCTACATACATACCTATGCGAAGATGTCTACCCCATCGCGCTTTTACAAATGACTCCTGAACTAAATGAATCAATCTTAGTCACAGTCACTTAGATTTGCAATGAATAATTATCATTGACACAGGTACCTCCTACCCATTTTCTTAAGAAAAACGACACAAAACATTGATACAAAATATTATCATTCTTTGTCGACATTTCAGAGCCACCATTAAAACATAAAGAATAAACAATTTCTCAAATGATAAACACTGCAATCCTGCAAAATAATAATTAATATTATAGTATGCAAAATATTTCCACTTAGGTACGTCACATGCACAATTTTGTGAAACACTACAAGCGTACATTTCAAGAGATCTCGGCTTGATTTATCAGTGGAAAAGCGCTCTTTAGCGCTTTTTTACTCTGCATTATTTTTGAGCTGCAAAATAGCAGGATTTATAGTTTCAACATTGTAGCTTTTTGAGCGCTTGAATTTAGAAGTGATGGAACTTTATTTTTGGTGATATTATACAATGGAATGTTAGAGTTAGTGGATATTCTCGAACTTGCTCGTGCCGTGTGTATAGAAGCGGGAGCCAAACTTTTTCTATTGTGTGCTGTATGTGCGCATTATAGTCGCAAATGTGTGTGAAGTTTTCTATGTGAAGGGCGCCGCGAAAGACCATTTTGGTTTGTATAATTCTGCAAATCATGAGCCACAAAATATAAAACCACAAATAATAGATCCAGGTATCTCTTAATCAACGCGTTAATCAAGAACGGCTTTCAAAAATCCTGAAAATAAATAGAAAACTCATTTTTAAATTACACTTTAAATGCAAAAAGGACTTTAAAAAGTCTGCAAAAACCGGATCCACGTATGTAAAGCCGCGGACGAAAACTTATGAATAAATAAATAAGCTTCAAAAATTCCAAATAACTTCGTGTAAAACGCAACGAAGTTTTGGAAAATATAAAAAACGTCGTTCCTACGGCGCGGCGCTCGGAAAAATCAGCGTAATTCGGACGTAAGATTTGCATTTTTGATTACGTAAATCGTAACGAGAAAGGTCTTGAACGGGTTTTTTGAACATTCGTCTATAACTTGCAATATTTAAATAAAGTTCTCTTTGTTAATTGTTCGATCAACGTGATAATTCTGCGGATAGAGTTGTAACTTTTTCTTCATCTCTTTTCTTCTATAAGTGTGGAAGAGAGATGGTTTTACTTTTGAAAATCAAATAATCTTTTTGAACAGTAATGTCATGCGATCCTTAAGTACGGAAATTCGTAGAGCCTACACTTACTGAGAGGTACCTACGGATATAAATCTACGCAGTACCAAGAAACCATAATTTTTCTTTTTACGGAGAGTTATGTTTTTTTCAAGTTGTATCTTCATGGGTATCGTTTTGTAAATTTAAATTTGAAACTATTTTTATATTTTAGTAGTATCCATAAACGTGTATTTTTTTTTGTTTAAGGATGGGATATCATCAAATGACCCCTCCCGCTCTGGGTGGAGACTCTTACTGACTAAAACCCATCCGTGTTCCTTCCTTAGCCCTTTATGTTCCGGGGTAGCGGTAACCCTTTCGGACAATCCCGCTACCCCGGCAGGACCATCCATAAACGTGTATGGGATTACATTTAGCTTAGGTGTGTTTAACGTTTGACAGTAAAACCATGTAGAAGTAAGTGCAAGTGGAAACTTTTTACAAAGACAATCAAAATCACATTATCCTACGTGATATTTCAGGTATATTTCGTCCATAAATCGAGGTCATAGTTAACTAATCACCTTACTAACAGGCGCTATATTTCAAAGCATTGTAGGAAATTACGACTCCGTTCTTTTGTTTCAATGATTTGATACTTCGAGATAACGGCCGAAGAAATGTTGGGATTCATTATTCAGTGAGCGAGCTTTGTTTCCCTGATTTGACCAGTAGCCTAATTGAGAATAATATTAACAATGGGTATTATTTTCATTGTTGTTTATTGCATAAGTATTGATAGCAAGATTCGAAATTAACAGCTCTAATTAGGAAACTTTGTGTAAATTGATACAAAATCAAAATCGTTTTTTTTTAAATAACTATGATAGATATTATGGAAAAGTCTTCTAATCAAACAATTAACTATTAAAGTCTTAATAAAAAACATAACAGATTTATTATTTAAAAGAAATGCTCTTTGTTTTTAACGATGAGAGATCTCTATTACATAAACAAGCTAGTTAATTGTTAAGACGTCGATGAAGTAATTGCTTGAGAATGTTTGTAATTGTCTTTTAAATCGAGAAACTAAACGCTGGTAAGTTGAGATGGGAATTTAGTCTGACCATCAGGCTTTCTTAGAAAATTAATTATTCCTTAATAGAGTTTGGATTTTTTAATATTTTACGTTTTTTTGTGCTAGTATAAAGTTAAACTGATATAATTAATATAATGATATAATTAATGTAAAAAAATATATAGAAAGCTGAAAACTTCGCTAGAAACTGTTTGGATGGAGGAACTAACCTCTAGTCGTTGACACGCAGAAGAGAGAGTTGCTAATGCGACATTATCATTTCAGCTAAAAGACTTCCACTGCTGGACATAGGCCCCCTCCAAGTATCGCCACACCGACAGAACCAGCATCCAGCGGATTTCCGTAGCTTTGGAACAAACCAACCGATGCTATAGTAAATTGACAGTCAGACAGAAAGACAAAAATATGCAAACATTCAGAGAGAGTAAACTTTACAAAATTATAATTATCAACCTAATAAATTCACCGCAAAACGTTACCCGTAAATCCAAACCAGCAAACTTCCAAAAAACGGCAACATGGTTTGCCGTAACAAAAAAAAAAGTAAACAGCGATTTCCAGTGAAACGCCATCTTTTTTTAGTTCATCAAAAATGCAAAACTTCATGAAAATGTATGCAGCACTGTGCGTTGGTCTCGCGGTCTCGCCTCAACAGAAAAATTGCTCCGTCGTTTGTGATGCAGATCATGGCGTTCCATTGAGAGTTGTTTCAGATGAGTGTATCGGATTGTAGTGGTTTTGTGAAACGTGAATTTGTGTGGAGGCATTGAAGCCTATGACTGTTTCTGTAAGTAATACAGGATATTCTTTTTTCTTTTAGAGACAAGCCCACCATATTTTAAACCTTCAAAGATGGACTACCATAACTGTTCGTGGCATCTGTAAGATTTGAATTGGTACATGATAACCGTCTATGTAAGTGAAGTAGGGTTTATTTTTAGAGAGTGGCCAGGACGAAGATGGCAGGACGAGCTTGACTCCTACCGTAAGGACTGGCCGGCACTCGCAAAAGACAGAATTGCGTGGAAAAGGGAGAGGGAGGCCTTTGTCCTGCAGTGGGACAGTACAGTCTAGTTGTAAGATAGAAAATGGCCCATAGCCCTCTTAAAATATGTGACTACATACTGTATGTGACGTCTTTAAGATTTGAATTGGTGCTGACACCTTGCTAAGATAGGACGTTAGCTAAATCTAAAGCTACAGCCTAGGTTAATAAGATGTGCTTATGCAATAACGCCAGGAGAGCGAGCAACATCTGGTTGCCTGTTAGAGGACAAGATCTTCCTTATTAAAACCACAGTGACAAAACGTAAATAACTATTGTCAGATTGTACGTCCGATGCACTAAAAAGTTCAATAGCAGTAACTCAGTGCGTAGCGGCCTACGAATCTGCTACGACGTAGCTAAAAACATCGTGATAGCTACGTCGTAGCAATTATTGTGATCCTTTTCACCCTTTTTAACCGACTTCCAAAAATGGAGGAGGTTATATGTTCGACTTTATGTATGTTTTTTTTTGTATGTTCACCGATTTCTCCGTCAATTGTGAATCGATTTTGAATTTTTTTTTTTCAATATTTAAAACACTCTTCTGTAGATCTATTTTAGTCATTTTAAGAGTAATACCCTTAAAAAATAGAAAGCAGAGTATAATTTTGAGATTGCACTGTCATTTCGTCTTGACTAGTCTAACCTTCAAGCCGTCTGGGACCTTAGTATTTTTATTTGATATGTCTTTCAAGATAAATAAATAATTTTATATTCAAAGTACGTGTTACTTATGTATTATTCAAATAGTTTGGCTGATCCAAATGTGTTTAGGTAAAATAAGCAAATGTTAGCTATGGTAATGGGATTTTAATAATTAAACAAAATCTTACTGAACATTTCTAAGATATTTTATGGCTCTGGCTCATAAATAGAGCAAAAATAATATTTAACAGCCCAACTGTCGCAGAAGCTGAGAGCCTTATTTTCTGTCCTGGGGGTCTTGGAATCAGTCGACACACGTATCCGAGGTTTTTCATCTAAGAGAATTTAAGTGTGTAAGCACACGCCTTAACTCAAAAAATATCCATAGGTACTTACTGATATTCTACATGCGAAAGTCTCTGTCTGTTTGTTACCTTTTTACGCCTTAACAGGTAATCGGATTGGGATGAAATTTGGCACACGGATAGACCTTAATCTGGGCTAGGCCATAGAATTTTTCATTCTGGTAGTTGATTCCTGTGGGATATTCCCAGGGCAAAAGCTAAATAAACTGCGAGTTTGCTCAATGTACACAGTATAGACACTTTGACATGGTTAGCTAGTTAAAAAGTCATTTTATTGCACAGTCACCTGTCAGTGTTTGACACTCACTGCACACAGGCATCCAGGCCAGGCCTTTATTTTAGGCACATTTTGATGGTCTACAAAACGGGTCAGCCTAGGTCTTTGACCTTTTTGGTCTGGTTTAGTTCCAAGAGCAGCTGAACATAAATGTTTATTTTTTGGTTGAGTTAATGAAGTGAAAAAACTAAAGAATTTAATTGTTTATCTGATGAACATTTTGAAAACAAATAGTTAATCATGTATATACGAGTATTTACATAATTTCAAAAGCTAACAGTCGTAAAATAATAATATGTTTAAGTAATATTACAATGTAATAATATGTATGTAATAATATGAATAAAAAGGAGGGGAAATTATTAAAGGGCATTAAAAATAGTTAATTGAATAATTTGATGTAAAGTAAATTCAGAGCGCATAAGAAAATTCAAGTGCGTATTGAAATTCACTTTTTAAATATTCAAATCCGATACAATTTTGGCCTGTAACATTATTGTATTTAAAAAAATGTGATGTTTTAATTGATCTATAACCACAGTCATTATATCTAAGTATAAGCCGAAATGTTTGGATGTGTATAATTATTTATTTTAAGACCAAAATTGTACCAACACTTATGGCAAATAAATTGATTTGCTACATAATACATTTTTAATTGAGTCCGATCGAAAGTTTGTTAAGTTTAAGTTTGTAACTAAAGATTTCGTAAGAGTAAAGAGATTCTCTCGCCTTGAACACTTTTTCAAGAGGACCAAGTTTAGAACGTTGTTGTTAGAGCAAGCTGCGTGATATTTGATTTGGCTAAAGATCACACAAAACAATCCACCTGATATTTCAACCAAAAAAGACCAACTGTCGTATTTAGCGCAAGCGTAACGTATCCACGCTTTTCAGACCGTGTAAGCTGGTCCTTAATATTGTCATAGTGGATCCCGCCAGGAATTAGTTGGATCGGTGCCAACCACGGCTGGCTACAATTAGCCTTTCGCACTAACGCCGTGTGTTGCATACCAAATTACGATACAAAGACCAAAGACTAAAGTCGGAAAAAAAAGTTTCGGAACCCAGGACCAACTTTTGTTGAGCGCAGCCGTTCTACGGATTATCTCGTGGAACTGTTCTTTTTGTGAAAAAGGATGTTTTTTTATTGCAGCGTTTTTGGAAAGTTTGGTTATTAATTGATCGGTGCGGTAGTAAAGTTTGGCTTAATGTTGGAGGTTTTTTCAGGAGATTAAAGTAGCCAGTGTTTTAGTGCGTGGCTTAATGAAAAATAATGATCCTTCGAACTTGTCCTTATTCTTTTTAACAATAAAATTATAAACGCGGGTGCTTAATTTAAATAACATGATGAGTTATAACGCGAAGAGGATATTTAACTAAGCGCTCCCACCATAATCCACGCACTTCTGGCGGAAACGCATCTCGTTCCCGCCCGGCCAATAAGAGCCACTCGAAGCTTCTAGAAGATTCTAGAAGCTTCTTCTATAGACATGCGCCGCACATCTTTTTTGACAACAGTTGTCTGACGCTGTCAACGGTGCGGCGCACCAAAAGTACTTTTTTTACGAATCTATTTTCGTCACCAAAAAAAACCTATTGTTTATATACGACAATATAATTGTCTGTATGTTAAAAAGTCTTTTTGTTACGACAAAGCACATTGTTCACAATCACGTCCATTAAAATAATGGAAACTCATTTCATGCCACAAAAATTATAAAGTCATCAATATATCCATTACCAGACTTCCCGCCCCTTACTATTAACAATGACACAATGAAAAGATCGAGCCACGAAAAATATCTCCGTCTGAGGGTAGACGACAAACTCACATGGAAACTGCACATCAAACATGTAAAATCAAAATTAACGTCATTACGCAAAATCTCAAATTGTATTACAAGAAAAATACCTACGTACTATTATTTATAACTCATTGGTAAAATCACATCTCGAGTACCTTATTGAAATATGGGGATCTGCCGCAAAAACTATCCTAATGCCTTTACAACGAACCAAGAACAAAATTATAAAACCATTATCACTACCTTACTTTAACCAAAACACTATTTGAAAAAAACAAATCATTAAATCTAAAACAGCTATACACATACGCTACCTGCATTCTAATAAAAAAAATCACCACGAACAGCATACAATCAAAGCTAAAATTACATAAAAAAACAATATCACACTACCTAAGAAATAAAAATAAATTACAACGAAGACAAGCTCGGACAATCTACGGTAAAAAAAAATATTGTTCGAAGGAGCACAACTGTTTAACGACCTACCAAATGACGTAAAAGATTGTGATAATATTAACATATTTAAAATATAATACCGCATATTAAATTTTAGCAATGACATACTTCTTATATTTGTTTTGTATAACTTCACCAACACTCATTGGAGGCAAAATTTATTTATTTAGATACAAAAATTACTTTGTATCTCATTGTAAGTGAACCTATGTATTGTTCTTATGAGAATAAATTCTTTAAACCGATATTCATTTCTATCCAATATTTGCCAACTCTACACTATAAACCTAATTTAAAAGCTGCGCCAATAACTTTATCCGCAAAAGCACGTATCACTCGATTGAATTATAAATCTATAAGACACAGTCACCGAAAACAAAAAGTACCGTATTGGCACTATGCCATGGCCTGTTGGTACGTATACTAAATGCTATATTTTATCCCCCGTCCCCCGTCCCCTGCACTTACGACCTGTCAGGTTTTTAATTTACTTCGGCATTCTAGATTTATATGTGCTTTTGCGTATTTTTGCGATGCTGATAGGTGAATTAATTGTGTTAAAATAATTCTATATTTAAGAAGATTTCGAGGTACCTCATTCTGGAAAACGTAACGTAACGTATCACAAAACACGATTTTTCGACTTATTGACTTTCGCTCTACGGGGATGATATTGTGTTCTTTATTTAACTTTGAAAAGGCAGTCAGAAAAACAGTTTATTGAGAGAATAATTTTTAACAGTAATTTAAAGTATGTCTGTAAAAAAAACATGTCAAAACTAAAAACTTAAGCATTTATTTCATATAAACCAATTACAGGCACTTTTGAACTATCAAGGGGTCAGTCATTTAGAAAGATAAAGCTGCCCATTCAGTAACTATGGAGAAAACAGGACCAGAAACACCACAAAATGGTTACAAAATGTTGTTGAAATTATACATGTGAGAAAGAAGAATTAAAAGCGTCCATGATAAAAAGAAAAAAGAACCAAATTTTTAATTTAATTAAAATGAGCCGTGACAGCTAAGAGATCACCTGTCCCGTCTGATAGCTACCGTACAAAAACCATGGATCAGAACACCATTCAGCTCAACCATTTTGAAGGGAGCTAAATGATCCAACTTAGGCGCCGCCATCAGCGAGACATTATAGTGAGCATGGCATACTCTCAGCTGCCAGGGCATATTCAAGTCATTGATAAACGTAGCTAACCAGTAAATGGTAGCTTTATAGTATGTAAGTACATAGGACTCACAAATATTGTGTTGTATAAATAACGTTACACAGCATTAACGTTATTCATAATTCTCTGATAATGGCTGGTTTTATATAAGTATGCCAGGATATATATTAAATTCAATAAATCATATTGAAAGGCCAAAATATGTGTAAATAAATTTAATGAATGCTGCTTAACATTAATGAATGCTGTTTACTACAACAGGTCAACCAGTATCATGCCGTAGTTTTTTGAAGTATTTATTTAAATAAAGAGCATGATTTGACGCCGCACAGGTCGATCGGTCAGGTTAAGCTACGCTTGCCGCGGATAGTCTGTGGATGGGTGACCATCTTTACATACCGAGCACGTTAAGCCGTTGGTCCCGACTGTTATTAGTGGATCTTTGACAGTCGTTACGGGTAGTCAGAAGCCCGAAAGTCTGACAAACCAGTCTTACCTAGGGGTATCGTATTACCCAGTAACTTGGTTGTGGAGGTCAGATAGGCAGTCGCTCCATGTAAAATACTGGTATTCAGCTGCATCGGGTTAGACTGGAAGCCGACCCCAACATAGTTGGGAAAAGGCCTGGCAGATGATGATGATGATGATTGTGAACCCATCCGTCCATCTGTGAATGGACACACAAAAGAAAATAAACTGAGCAGGCAGAAGAATAAAATGGAAACACAAACTGGAATATAAACAACTAGCTTCTGCTGGCGACTTCGTATGCGTGAAATTTCGGGCTCCGACCCACCGCGTCGCATCCCATCGCCCGCCCGAGCTATAACCTCGTTTTTGCTTAGCGTTCTTTCTGTTTTTTTTTTTTCATTTTGGGGGTCATAACGTGATGTTATCAAAAGCAAAAATAATTTTTCAAATCCGACCGGTATTTAAAGAGATTAGAGCGGTCGAACAAACAAACTAATTCTTCAGCTTTATTCTAGTTGTATAATGTACACAGATAAATGGTTTTGAGTTCAGAACTTTTCAACACTATAACATAAAGACATTAACATTATATCACAAGAAAAAGACAAGTCTTCCCTTAAAAATCACTAGTAACAACAAAACTTTATAAAAAATAGTGAAGGGGTGAGAAAAAACTGGTCACAAACCTTAATAAATTGTCTCGTCACTTCCAAAGGCGTTAACGTGTCCTTACAGCAACGAAGTTCAAACAATCAAAACTGTATTCTATATTCAGAAAAATACAGTCTTCGACAACTGCAAAATAAAGTTGCGGAAACACATATCAAACTGAAGACGTTACAACTTAAGTGTCAATGGAAATTGAAGTTTACTTGTTCGTAATAAGGCGTGTTTTAGTTCGAAAGAAAAGTTTATTGGTTCGTTCGTACCAAAGGATTCAACTAGCGCAACAATTTATGTGTTTGCCTAAGTTGGGTCTTTTTGGATCATTATTTTTATTTAGTTCTCTCGTTTGAGGTCCATCTTTAGACCTGTAGTGGGTTTACTGGCTCTTTTTAGGAGTAAAGTTTTTATGTTCCCTTTACCGTACTTAATATAACATAGGTAGGTAGGTGGCAGAAGAGGTCGGGCTGATTGGCAGGAGAATGTTAAAATTACTTTGTTCGCGAACGTTTACTTTATAAATAATAAAAAGCGAGATTGTGTGATTCTTCATGGTTATTTTTCTGCTTTACTAAGTTTTTTCATTATATTTTTAGATAAGCAAGGTCTGCTCATATCATATTCTATTCTGTTAATAGACATGACTTTAACACAGTAACACATTCGATACACAACGACATTGTTGGTCTTTTTTTTTTTAGAATATCTCTGATTATGAAAAATCATAATATAAATTAAGGCGCCACTAGTCAATATTTTTTCCATACAAATTTCGGGAGAGTATTACTCCACTGTTTGACATTATGTATCCAAAGTTAAACATGATATCGTTTTGACTTATTATTAATTGTGTCTGTACGGAAACAGAATATTAAAATAAAAAGCCATTAAAAAGTTATGAGCCAACAAAGATTCGTTTTTCTTGCTATTTTTAACGTAACTTTGGGTGTAAATAAGTAATAAAAGACCTGTAAAATCTTCAAAACCAAAACCGTACCGACAAAGCTCAGTTATCGAAGAGTTCAATAAAATTTATTTATAATTGATTTATGCAGTGATTTTTTCATAAAACTTGAATTTTCAAAGCACTTTTCGAATTATTTTACGCGCCTATCAGTTCAGAACGGTATTTCTGTGCGTGAGAACTAGACGTTGCGCATGTAGACTAGCGTCTAACTGCTCATCACTGATGCTAGCTCTCTCAAGCTAGGTGAGAAAGCATGCTTTTTAGCCATGACCATCAGTGAGTTCGAGCGCGCGACTGGTTTACTCTTAAATAAAATTAAGTGTGTGTGTGTGTAGGCCACGCAAAAAAAACTCATGTAATCCAATATTTACTTTATCAAGCCTATACCACTAAACATCATCTGTCTAGCCTTTTCATGCCGAGTATGTTGGGGTCGGCTTCCAGTCTAAATGGAGCGACTGCCTATCTGACCTCCACAACCCAGTTATTGTTTAATACGATACCCCTTGGTAAGACTGGTTGTCAGATTTTCGGGCTTCTGACGACCCGTAACCTGCCAAAGATACAAGAATGACTAGCCGGGACCAACGGCTTAACGTGCTTTGTGAGGCACGGAGGGCTCTTGGTATGTAAAGGTGGTCACCCATCCACGGACCAACCGTGGCAAGCGTTACTTAACCTGAACGATCGACCGTGCGGCTGTTATAACAAGGCAAAGGGCAAGGGGAAGATGACATCCTGGGGAAGAAAATAGGCTACTTTTTGCACGTTCCCGTGGGATAACTTGCGCCATCCACGCGAGCGAAGCCGCGGGCATAAGGTAGTACTAATTATGTTTAATAGTATAGTGGAATTAGCAATGATATCACAAACAATCCGACTCTTCTGTAAACAAATATTTTATACAGCTCCAGTGTAAAACACTTTCATGTTGTGCTTTTTATTTTATAATCGACTTCTTTAAAAGTACTTAGAAACTTAAAATAACCTACACACAGGAAACACAAATCAAAGCTAGCATTTTTTCTGACTTCAAACGTCATCAGATTAAAGGCAAACCATTCTTGGAAACCATCCATCAAAGAGTAAAATATACACATTACTGGAGAACTACATAAAGGGGTCATTCATTAGAACCCCGCTTACAGCCTCTTAAAAAATATTTCCTGTAGACTTTTTAATTTCTTTGAATATACATATAAAGTTTTTGACGTTTAAACCTTAAGCTCAGGGGGTAAAGACGAATTTCCAATGTTTCTATTATAATATTCCATGTGTTTGCTAAATGTAGGAATCATTACCGTGTAAACGGTTTCTTTTAATGCTGTTTTGGGTTCCGTACTGAGGGTTGATCTTAAATTATTAATTTTATTTTCAGTTTTAATTTTTAACGTTAATAATTATTTTTGCTTACCTGCTTATAAATTGTTAGTAAATAGCAGCATTCTTACATAGCATTATTAAGTTAATGCTGGCCACAATAATAATAATTTATTTCACCAAAAATAATACAACGTTACAAATACTTATAGGCTAGTACTTGGGAGTATATAACATATAATGTTATAAAGTTGTTAAGCAAAGTGACTACCAACTCAAATTGTCCGGATATTCAAATCAATATTGTCATTATTTTACAGTTGTATGAAATGGCAAATTGACAGAGAGTATCAATTTACTTTACTATTAATTTCTCTGACTGCACATAATCTGGCATCACCTAAAAATCCATCACAAAATTCATAAAATATTGCGCGTATTTGTAGCCTAAATAAATAGCTTTCCTGAATATCCTCTTTCTGCCGACGCATTTTCGATTAAAAATCACTAAAGCGCATAATTTAATACAAGTGGCTGTTGCACCCACGAGATCATAATTTAGCAACCCACTTGCCCTAGTTCTTATAACTTGGATGACAGCGAAGCACTTTAAGTTTCACGTTTTAAAATAATAATAATCGGTTTTTCTTTAACATTGTTGCCCTATAAAACTACGTTACTTTGAAATACATTGAAGCTTGCGCTATAATCCTTACTTTTGAATTAAACGTTACTCAAAATATACTTATGTTGCTTTAAAATTTGACAAGTCATCCGCCTCTGCTTCACACGGCTTTTACGACTTGACAAAACATCGATATATTACTGTATTACACATAAACCTCCCGGAATAAATTCTCTAAATGATGTTAAAAACCGCATCAAAATCCGTTGCGTAGTTTAGAAGAATAACGTGGTTACACAGACTGACACAAAAAGTGATTTTAATTAATAATGTTTAGATGATCGGGGAAAACAAAACGTCTACTAGTTTAAATAATAATAATATGAGTTTTTATGAATGTGCCTTATTTCCTTACGTCTCATACGTCATAGAGGCATGAGGAACAGAGTGTAAAGTTCGAATTCCCTAACGAGCTACTTACACAGAGGTGTCACGTAGCGAACCCCATCCTATTTTTCTAATCTGCACAGAAGATTAACAAATCCGACGATATTCGTTTAACGTTTAGATTCAAGCTAACTACTGTTATAAAAAATACAAGTTACAAATTCCCCCACCATTTACCTACATCTGGCACGGAACCCATTAATTTATTCTTCAAGAACTTAACTATTTTTTAATGGTCGCTGTATTTCCACCTCAGCCTCTCGCTTTGGCTCTAATACACCGTACCCTACACAGTAATTAAAAAAATATTATTCAAGAAAACCCAATGGGCTAGGGAAACTTCTCATTTGTATGTGGTGCACGGAATGCGACTACTCAAAATTAAATGGGTTTAGTGTTTTTAAGTTGCTTTTCGGTTGTGAAAGAGAATTACGGTATGTCATAGTATTCTATGAGTAACTTTGATCTTAGGAAGAAATATTAGGTAGTATCATATAACAATCCCTGCAGTTACTTTTCTTTTTAACCGACTTCTAAAAAAGGTTTTTTTCTGCTCTAGTTCATGGTTGGGTTTACTAATGTCATAAGTCTTAATGGGTTTACGAATGACAAGCCTAAAATATATTGTCATCATTTTTATTGGTATAACTAAATTCAGAATAATAATAATAAACCATTTACTTTCAGGTAACAAAGACCCATAGATACGTACCTTCACCTAAGTACTATACATAATAATATAATAATAATGATCATCATATTAAGAACAGAAACGAAATATTTATTTAGATGTTGTCGTTATTTTTAGCAATGCATACATTATTTATACTTATGTATACTTATGCTCATAGTCACCAAATATTCATAACGTTGCAGCTATTTGTATAAAAACGCAAGAGAAAAACTTTAAATTGTATTTCAAAGCACTTTTTCACCAGCACGAAATTTGAAAAACTTGAACAAATATTAAAATAGAATTTACTTATATTTGAAACTTGGTACAGTAGCAGTAAAACTAGGTAGTTTACGGCAGCGGTTCGAACCTGGTCGAATAACAAAGTTATACCGTAACGTAGCCGAATACGGTTTTACACGGAAATTGAATCCAGAACTTGGCGATACTCCTGCACTCCAAGTTTGATCATAGAGATGATAAATCACAGTTTTGTTGTGGACTGTTTAAATGAGTGTTTTATTGAACATCTATGATAATTTTACCGTCCTATATAGCTTTTTAAAGACTTTTCTGCTGTCGGAAATCAACACTAGATAAACATTAATAGTTCCTTACTTAATTATCTACGTCTTGATATAATTATGACTGCAACTAAAATTGATAAAGCTTTAACTTGTTTCCTAAACAGAAGCATGCGATGCATCAACCTCTATTTTCATCCGAAAACACTGGTCCTTCGGTTCGGATTAATTGCTCGACTTCTCGCCTAACCATCTAACCTTTCTAGTATCATCGTGTACCGTTTTTGTTCCTTGATGAATAAAAATTAGGAACACCGAAATACTAGTTCGCCAATCATTTTTAATTATATTATCACACGTAAAGTTAATTAAAAATGCCAAGGTTTAGGCCCAAAATCAAGTGCCCTCTTGCTCTTTTATCTGCGTTTTGACCCTCGCCTCAAATTCTCAGTATTACACTATAGATTTTACCTATTTAGGTATAACGTCCATTCCACTGTAAAAGCTGGAATTCCGGTCGCTCCCTAAAAGAATTCCACTGCAATTGGAATGCGCTTTAAAATTCAACGTGTCGCGTTTTGAGCAAAAATAAAGAAATAAAATTCTTGAGATGTACGAGATAAGTAGGAATGCATTCAAGATAGATTTTACACATGATTTGATTATATCGCTGGATGAAGGATGAAGTTTTAAATAACAAAATAAATAACTTAATATAATGCAGCGTGCTCAAAACGGTGAAAGAAAACATCGTGAGGAAACCGGCTTGACCTAGAACCAAAAATTCGAAAACACCATACCAACTTAGCACTTTGCCCTCGTGGTAGATTATTAGCCCACTCCCTCTCCAAGGGAGGAGGCCTGTGTCCCAGCAGTGGGAACATTATAGGTTGATTATGTATGTTATATAATGCAGCTTTATATACAAGGAGTGGCTGGCGGTGTCTTGAAAAGTTTATCTATTGTTCATTTTACATCGATAAGGGAAGAACTGTTCAAGTCATACCTACTATGTGTGGTGAATTGGTGTGCAATTGATATATTTTTATATTTCAAACGAAAACACTCATCTGCAAAAAAAAAAAACATTACAAAATACATTGGCGTTGTTTGGTACCTTCAAATTTATTTTCTGAACATAGGGTAAAATTATACAGATGTTATATAAAAAACAAAATGTTGCTCCATACTATGTCAAGCCAGAAGGCATACAAAATAGCTAAGGAAATCGAATGTCAATTATCAAAATAAAAACGAAAAAAAAGGTCAATAGGTAAGTCTGGTCCCCAAGATGCAGGCGCCGCCTAGTTTGGGTACCACCGTAAAGATCCAAATGATGATCGCTAAGAGCTACAGACCGACATTAAGTTAAGTTAATTATAAGGTAATACTTGTAACATTGCTTCAATAAAGTAAAGTAAATTAAATATATGACAATAATTGAATGCCAAATACTAATAGTTAATAATAATAAATGTCAATTAATTAAGGCGGCACCCAAACAAATAATTAGTCACAATTTCGTATGACAACATATTTGAATTCAATAAAACCTTATACAATCAGTTTGTTAATAAGAATCCTAAGCAGGCAGCACATCTTCTTAAGAAACATAAGAAAAAAAAAATGTCCTCTGATTATTTTCTGCCAAGAACTCAATACTAATTTGGAAGGTATGTGAAAAAAAAAATTCATTGAGACAATTTTTATTTATTTACTGCCAAGTATTTTTTATCCACGATCCACCACGTTCTAAGCCTAAGGCCATATAAATGTAGTTATCACAAACATGAGCAGATTCAAATGGACTCGCAGAACATCTTACATATTGATGCATGTATGAATACCGTCGACCTAGTTCCATACCTAGTTCCGTCGGTGTGTCGATTATTGAGGGTGCGTGGCTACCAAGCGTTATGGGATTGTCTGGACTTGTCGACTTGAAAGGCAAATATCCATATGATCCAAGATGCTTCAGATGAAATTTCTGCTTTCAGACTCGCAGAGAAAACC
Organism: Gortyna flavago; assembly: GCA_963669345.1. Taxonomy (NCBI): domain Eukaryota; kingdom Metazoa; phylum Arthropoda; class Insecta; order Lepidoptera; family Noctuidae; genus Gortyna; species Gortyna flavago. Next base: position 2,023,707 of record OY770130.1, read on the forward strand.
GTATTGAGTTGGAGGAGCATGTGCCCGAGATTTAAATCGAAAACCTCCTTTTTGTTTTCAATGAATGAGAAGTTTTGCAACTTACTTTTTTATTAAACTTTATGCAACTAAGATGCAGAAAGGCGGATGAATTTAATGGCTAGGCCTTCTTTTTTAATGGCTTGGCCTTCTTTTTTAATGGCTAGGCCTTCTTTTTTAATGGCTAGGCCTTCTTTTTCGTAGACAGATAAACCATTTATGAAGAGCCCACAAAAGAACTTTTTCGGCGGAGCTGCGTTTACATGGCTAATTTACAATGCTTTGCCGAGGTCAATTACTCAACTACCCTTCAATAAGTTTTGTGTTGCGTTGCGGAAGTGGTTGTTACAAGAATGTTTTTATTCGATAGATGAGTTCTTTCAAAAGTGTCCCTGTAAATTTTATACAATAAAGCACAGATATATTTAACTGTCAGCAGATACATAAATTCACAAAATGTTAAAACATGTACTATTGCATGCTAAATATTGGCCAAATGTGTGTTACTAAATATTTTATTATAAGAACTTCATGTACCTACCATATTTGATGCAATAAATGAATTGAATTGAATTAAAAGAAATATCACAAAACACAAAAGCACAATTTAATGGTAACAAATTACATGAATATATCGGTCAAATACAATAAAAAGAAAAACATATTTACTACGAGGTTTACTTGGGTAATATACGATCACTATATTTAATTCAACTAAAAACCGTCGATTTTTTCAGTTAAAGACATCTCACAACAGGTACACAACACAAAATAATGCTGAAACTTAGGCGCCTATTCGTGACTAGCGGGGTAATTTCGTAATACTCAGTAGCAATGGTTTTAATTTTGAAAGTTCAACAGTATTCATTGCGTTATTGACGTTGTGGAGCAGACAAATTTTTTGAACATTGAAGCAATGTATTAGTAATATCCTTCAAAATGATAAAGTTTGTAATTGAAAGTGTGTTAAGGTGTGTAGGGTGTGAACTTCTGTTACACACTTTAAATCGTAAAAAGATTCCCGAAGCAATCATAGAATGATAGTTCCTCTACTGATTAGGAATTCGTCACAATATTTCATCGGTTCGGCTCTCTATTGTAACGGGAACTTTTTGCTTCATTATGGTTTCCTTTGAATTGCTGATTTATACGTTTACTTTACTCGTATGAGAAACTTAGAGCGTTTTTTCTTAGCATTGTGATGATAAGTTATAGCAACAGTATTCTTGTAGTAAAAGTTCCAGTGTTTACTTCTTATTAGAACATGTAATTTTACTGTAATACATTTTGACACAATGAAATAAATTCATTTAAATAGGTCATTTTTTTTTCAGCCAGGATTACATGATTTTATTCTTTACAAATTTGAAACAAAACATAATATATACTCGACACATATTTCGAAAAAAAAAGTTTTCATACTGAAATTCCGTATCAATCATGTTCGTTTACAAGTAAAAATAATCAAGCATGCACATGCGCAAAACTGTAAACGGACACCTCCCATAAAAGTTACATCCCAATAACGAGACTTACTAACCTACCCATTAAACCGTTCAACAAACAACACTGCCACAAACATTGTAGCATTAACGACACTCGATTCAAATTAGTACAAATCGCTTAGGGGTCGCAATGACACCACAGCAGCCCAACTACAATTACTGTAGACACAGCGGCACTTTACTGCCGTTCAAACCGCTAATGGTCGCAAGATTTGTTTAATGGTCCTTACATCTTTGTAAATTGTATGGTATGGATTGCAACGGATTTATGAGGGTTAAAGGGGAATGGGTCTGTTTTGGTGTTGCAGTGGTTTCGGGTTGATAGTTCAAGGGTCCAAAAATTGGTCCTTTGATACTTACTTAATTGCTTATTTGGAGTTGGTAAAAGATGTTAAATACACTGTCAAATAAAATTATACAATCACGATAATTACTTTCCTAGATGTCGTGAAATATGACAAAATTAAAGAAAGAATAGATGAACAAAACGCATTTTTTTTTTTACCTAATCTACTCGCATACAAAGTAGCAAGAGTACAGGGAGTAGTTGTGTTACACACTATCAGTACGAATGGTTTGCATTTCGACAGTTCAACAAGATTCATTGTATTACTTACGTTGTTGAGCAGACAAATTTTTAGAACATAATTATGAAGCAATGATTAGCATTAACCTTCGAAATTATTCGGATTGAGATTGATAAGATTTTACGCAATTAGGATACCTACAGTAGTAGAGAAATTAGTTTTGAACTTTGTTAGGTATAGGGAAACTCCAGGGCTAGTACATAATTAAAGCCAATACGTAGAAATAATCCCACATTCTTCATTATGTCTGGTACTTAATTGATAAAGGCATGTTTACGGGGGACCAGTCTGACACGATAGTCTTGGTCCTTTTCTTAAATCTTTAAAACCAAATTACGTTCAACACATTCATTAGAGTTTCAGAAAACGGATTAAGTGATAAGTAAGCATGGCCATTTATCTGACTAGAACAAGAATATATGTGCAAAAACTTAAGTTTTAAAAGTTTCAGGCATTTAGCAAGTTATTATATCACAGTTAGTATTTTTTGTCAACAGGCCAACTCTGGTACTGCAGTAGTTAGTGAAAAAGGTACCTAATTAAGAAAGTGCAGTGCCGAAAATATTTGTTGAAATCTAAAATGTTATTAACTTTTAGGCTTTACATACCTACCAAAAACTAATTTCATTATTTGTTATAAAATTTATATATTTTTAAGGTCGTGTTGATCATGAACCAAGCATAATAAACATTACTGTATTTTAGAATATTATGGTATTTTAAAACAAATACTTTTATTTCTGTAATTAGGGTTGTACAAACGCATTCACACGTCAATCATATTTTTAAAAACAAGATGACGTTGGCGATTTCTATAGGTACGACTACTTTGAGAAGCACTTCCGAAAAAAACTCACGAGGTAAAAGAGGATACCTAAAATATTTATTTATTTAGATATTAAGTATATTTTATTGTACACCACAAAAATATATCAAACTACAAAATATACAATATTTATATTACGTTTTTATAGTGAAAATTTAAGTACTCGTAGTTCCTTTAAAAGAATTTTTTTATGTAGATAAACCGCGATTAAACAGCAGCAAAATCAAGAATCTTCCTGCAGCGACATAAAAAGTTTATCATAGCCAGTCCTCTGTTTGCCAACTTTGTGACCTACGCAAGCACATTTAAGCTTCTCGTATTTAAGCTCTAAAGCTTATTAAGTTACCTTTAAGCTATCGCCATTTTGGGGGGTCGGTACTACACTTTGGACCGGAATTATGGTTGAGTTATGCATTACCCCGTTGATCTAGTGATCTGAGAGTGGGCCGTGGGTTTGATCCCTGGATCGGGCAATGTGTTATTAGGTTCCTTTATACCTGTTTTATTTAATGACAGGCTGTATCTATATATATAATAAGGAATACTAATACCTAAAGAAAGGAGAATGATTAATTCTGCACATAAATACACACAGTAATCCAGAGTATCCAAAAGCCTAGCATTCGACAAATATTTAAATGTATATAAAAATAATAGTAACAAAAAGAGAAATTAAAAAGGTAAAGGTTTTACTCATCGTTCTGGCAATTTAGGAGTGCTATACACTCCTAGCTACCAGTTCAAAGAATATAAGCGTTATGTTTTGTTATCCTGTTGAAAGTCTAAGCACGCAGCGACAGCTACTTTCTGCAAAATGGGCCTTTTAAACATAAAACATCTCTATAAAACTACAATTTTCATTCCAAAGATTCCGACGATTTAAAATATAGTACCCGTTACGATTATAGCCACAGATTTAGACCATAAACAGTAGATAAAGATAAGTTAGGCCAGACTTGAGTAAGCATAACCTAGTTATAGTCTGTCGTAACCGCTAGCGCCTGAGCGTCGTCGTTTAGTATTAGGGTCACACCTCGTTTGGTCCTAGGACCTATTTGCTTACGTGATTAGAGTTTGTCAAAGGGACTACTCGTATTACACAAATATAATGAGTGCCTTACATTTGGTTCAGTTCATTAATGGTCTGTTCTTAAGGGCCTACCTCGAAAATATAAAATCCTCGAAAACCTACTAAGCGAGTGAAAGTGATGCAATTACTTTTGAAACGCAAAAGAAGAGAGATAGCTATAATGTGCGTGCGCTCGGAATAAAACGACGTATGTGCCAAAACGAATTTACTCCTTTTTTAACAGAATAAATGAATTAAATTTAAAACTACTTTGAGTAAACTTTGATATGATAATTCTCTATGTTTTAAAGTAAATTTCATTCAATAACTCTTAGGAGTTACGCCGTGATCTCGAAAAAAGTAAAAATATAGATATAACTTTGCAATTTTTTTGTATCGAGAAAATATCATTGAATCGTGTATTCCTGTTACACGAGAACAAAGAGTCAAAAAACATATACCAAAATGTTAAATCTCTATTTCACATACTTAACAAGTTACACGAAATAGAAAAACCACATTTTTTTCAACATAGCCCCTTAAGTAAGTAGGTATTCCTTTTTGTAAATTGCTCTTGAAATTGTTTATTTCTTCATGGTGTCGTTTGGTTTGGTTGTAGTTTAGTAATAACTTAAATAATAACTGTACTAGTTAATACAAAAATCATATAATATTAAAATTAGATATTAGTACATATGTATAAAAAGAGGGGAAGATGTCCACATCGCTGCAATCATAATCAGCCTATAATGATCCCACTGCTGGGACACAGGCCTCCTTTGTGTGAGTGTCAGTGGCCCATAACCACCACGCGGGCCCAGTGTGGGTTGGTGGATGTCACATTTCTTCGGGTTTTTGGTTTTAGGACATGCCGGTTTCCTCACGATGTTTTCATTCACCGTTTTAAGAGCAGTGGTGATGGGTCGAACTCATGACCTGTACAAACGACTCGTAAGTTAAGGCCGGTATCACTGGGCCATCACTGTTCACATTTCACTTTTTAGCTGAACTGGGCCTTTTTGGCGCAGCCGTGAGGTACACTTTCCTGCTAATTTCTTACATCGGACTTTACATCTTTATTATTTTGATGTTTATTCTTTGTATTTAACTGATGTATGTATTATGTGTATTGTGTGCCTTCTAGTCTGTGCTAAATAAATGTATTTTCTTTCTTTCACTAGTGCCCACTTGCGCAATGAGGCTAGATAATGCTAATTTAGTATTTTTAATAACAGGCTTATAATTATATCACTCCCCGACGAAAACAGTTACGACCTACAATACCAAGAACATGACTTTATCAACGCACGTGACGACCTTTAAAGGCAAAGTTGAATAGTTCACGTCCCTACTTGTCAACTTTAACTTTATAATATTGCCAGTTAACAAACTTTGTCGTGAGGAGCTCTTTTGCTGCTCTAAGTACCCAGCTAATTATAATAACTTAATAAGTATGGCACTATTACATGGACTTTAACATAACTGGCGAAATGTGGGTGCATTAAAGGTACAGTCACGAGCATAAGTATGTATACACTTGGCTTTATTCTAATGAAATTTTATGTTATTACGAACATAGTATTTTCATACCCATACGTTTATGTAAAATGTCGTATTTCAACATTGTGCAAAAAATCGCAATTGAAAGTTGCCAAGTGTCGACATATTAGTGCTCGTGACTGTACACATCTGCCCAATCCTTCAGGAATACAGGCTTAATATTAAAGAAAGTAAAAATAACGTTAATTTGGAAACAGTTCGTGAAACACAAATAACAAAATTAGAAAGTAAAAATAATATTTTAACACACACACAATTTATGTTATGTTTTATGTAAGTCAGAAGACGGAGACAGAAGAAATAGCGTTGGAAGGCCTCCCACAAGGTGGACCGACGACCTTGTGAAGGCCGCAGGAACCCGTTGGATGCGAGAAGCACAGAACCGGTCGAAGTGGAGGTGCTTGGTGGAGGCCTATATCCAGCAGTGGACGTCTTTCGGCTGAAATGGTGATGATGATGATAAGTAAGTTGACTGATATGTGTAGTTTGTTTGTTTATCCTACACTGTCACAATCCTAGACAAAGGCGTCCTCCAAGTGGTTCCAGGAACTTTTTTCCCTTGCCACCTCGATGAAAGTATGAAAAATATGTTTTTCATATGAACTATGTGGTAGACCGCGTCATTACGGTCAACATACACTGCGAAGACCGGTCCATAAGCATATGAATTTATAATAAATTGAATACTAAGCCTTCCTCGGGGCTACCACTGAATTTATTCAGATATACTACCCTCGGACAAAAGGACCGCAAGACTTAAAGTGTTTAGAAGTGGCTTCAGTTAACACTAAGGCTCACTTGCACCACAATTTAAACACGTGCGTTTAGCGCTAAAAATAATTTAAAACATCATTCTCTGTCATCTTCAAACGATTGACACAAAAACTTTTAAATTCGTTTAACGTTAAACGCATTTCGTGATTTGTAGTGCAAGCGGGCCTTAGAGTGAGTTCGTTTCACCAAGGAAATCATAGCTTACATAGTTTAGGTAGCATTTTTCTATAGCTATCAACGCAGATTATATTAAAAAACATCGTGAAAAACGGTATAACCCTCTTTGCAGCCAGTACATTTAGAATACAAATCCTAGACTGTTCTTATCACACAATAAAAAAATCAAAACATTAAACAAAAAAACATGGAAAAATACTTCGTAAATAGTTTTCTAAAACGATATATTTCGGGCTACTGTACTTGAAAGTATGTAATTTACACTTAGCCACTTCTAGCAACCCTATTTCCGCTACCCCCGAACAACGGATCATTAACGAGAAAACAAGGGCTTGTGTCGACACTACTGACCGCGACTTACAAGCTAAACAACTTACCACTTTGTTCCTAACATGGCTTCTAATAAGTCTATATTGTGGTAGACCGTTATGTATGTTACTGTTGTGAAGTTTGAGGTTTCAAAGTTTTCTTTCTGTGCGTTGTGCTCCCTAACGTTGACTACTTACATAATCAGCCTATAACGTTACAGGCCTCCTCGCTGTCAGAGTTTGGTGGTGTGTGTGCGCAATGGGTCTGAGTGAAATATTGATATCATCACGTTTGCGGAGTTTCGCTAGTTAATTAAATTTGACCCTGTATAATCGTCACATTAACCATAAACTTTCCAAGGTTTGGCTTTGGCATAACTTTACTCTGTGATTATTATTTTTTTATTAGTTTTCTTCTAGTGTATCTCCTTAAAAAATAAATAATATTTTGGCTTAAGTTTCTGCGAAACCAAATCCAAGTAAACATGGGGTAAACAAATTAAATCAAAACAAACAAGCGGGTGGTACTTCCAGAACATGTTAGTATAAAATATACAGTGCGCGTCATTTGAGCCCTTTCTGTAAGTGTCTTAATGTTGCTGTGACAAATGGCAGCCCAAATGAACGGGTATTAAGAGGAGGCCTACTGCTGGTTGCCGATGAAGAAGCCTTTAGGTGTAGTCGACTTGCTAGTGAGAGTGATAAAATAATAATAACAAGAGGGAAAATGAGAGAGAACAAGACTAGATGGATGTTGTCCTGAACAATTGCTGCTTCTTTTTTATTATTTCAGATCTGAAGTATTTCGTTACATGTTACATTTTATCGCGTGCTTGTATGAAAATAATATATTGGATTTCATCAATTTTATTTATTTTACGCGGAACCCTAATTCTTTTTCTAAAATAAAATAAGTACCTAACTACTTAAACAGGAGCTATCTGCCAGTAAAAGTCCCATCAAAATCAGTTCAGCCGTTTCGGAAATTAGCCGGAACAAACAGAAATACATACAAAAGTTTTTTTTTTTTTTTATATAAGTACCGTAGGTATATACTTTCATAAGCATTTAGTTTAAAGCTGTTATTTTGACATTACAAACAGACACTTTTTTATTTATTTGAAACTATATAATCCTAAATTATTAGAAAGTATAACTGCATATTGACTAAATATGTTTTTATTACCGAAAAGGATAGTAATGTGAGTTTAACATTATTATTAAAATAAATAAATGTACTGAGCCCAGCTAGATGGACAGATGAACTCAAAAAGGTGGCTGGGACGAACTGGATGCGGAAGGCGGAGGACAGGGTGTTGTGGCGAAGTATGGGAGAGGCTTATGTCCAGCAGAGGACTGCAATTTTATTTCAATCAACTCAACTCAGGCTGAGTTGAGTTGATTAAAATAAATAACCTTTTTGTAAATGAGTGTCAGAGTTGCAAGTCTGATTTCGACTTCCTGTAGTAGGTACTTTACGGAGGCTTTTAACGTTGTGAGTCGTTGAGCGCGTAATCCATTCAAGTATTTTTACTTCTGCGACAAGGGCACACGTTAATTTCGATTATAAGTGTAGATATCGAGATCTTATTGACGTGGTATACTGGTGAGGGCAGATTTTAGTTACAGGCAATGTTTATTACTCTTGAAACAGTTTCTTTTAATGGGTTCCGAGTGGTTTCTGGCAATATTGGACTACGAAATCCCTGATGCGGTATCTATTGAAGACCATATGATCCATACGTCCATATGATTATTGAGACTATATTTATTTATATTATTACCATTAATGTACACACATACAAACAGACAAAAAAAAAGAACAGAACAGAAAAATAAGTACAAAAGTGATGCTTATTTCATAAGAAATCTCTTCCAGCATACCTGCGATAGGATAGTAAATAGAGAGATGTAGACAGCGTGTGAAAGAGTAAAGGAGACAAAAACATACTGAAAATCATTAATAAAACTAAACAAATATTGTGAGAATATACTTACATACATACAAATAAACATACATACTTCTAAAATAAATATCACTAGAATCTTAATAGTGATAACGTAATCAAGATAATCAATACATGCACAACTATGATGAAGTGGAACGATAGTGTTATTTTACTCTTCTTTTAAAAACTTCAACAGTTCAACAGTCAGGCCGAAGTGAAGTCCACAACCGCACCACATGCACTGTGGAGTAGAAGTCAGTGGAGTGTCTATCTACATACGTCATGCAAAAAAATTAAGAGGACTTTTATGTGAAACGAAGTTTATTTCATAGCAAAATAACCAATAATGTTACCCCACTTTTAAAACTTCGAGTGCTAGAGAAAAATTTACTTGAACTTCTATTACATATTCTAGTCCCTCTTAAAATAAAACAACAGTGAACAAGCTCCAAGCAAGTATCTTAGCACCCTTTAATTTAGCGACGTAATCTGATCACAGTTCCACACTCATATTCTATTGCTTACAACACCATAATAATTATGCTTGCTAAAGCTAAATTAAGACAAAATCCTTAAGTTAAGAGAATTACTTTGGTCCCTTGATTCGCTATGCTCGTTAATGGTGAGGTACGCAATAGTTTTTGTTGGACATAGTAAAAATGACTATCTCTTAGTTTATCTGATTAGAAAAAGTATTTAGCTCCTAATAATAAATTTATTGCTTTATTTCCCCCGACTTACGAGTTGTAGGTCGTGGGTTGGAAACTAGGCAGGCGCTTTACTTTGTTCAATATATTTCATCACCACTGCTCTCAAAACGGTGAAAGAAAACATCAACAGCAAGAAACCTTTGACCATGAACCTACTAAACCCATGTATCCTAGAACCAAAAAATTTAAGACATGTGACATCTACCGACCCGCACTGAGCCCGCGCGGTCGATTACAGGCCACTTTCCTGTCACTGAGAGGATGCCCGTGTCCCAGGTTCCAGCAGTGGGAACATTATAGGCTGATTATGTTTATGCTTATGCTTATTTTCTTTGAAAGACTTACAACTAAACAAAACAATATAAAATGAATGTCACTGTTAGTTACTACGTTACGATACTTACAATCAATATACGTAAATCAATATTACGATCAGATACAATGGTTCTTATTAAAAACACAATACATATTGCCGTCTTTCGATTAAAGTAATTGGGTACATACGACTGATGATTTATGATAGTTTGTGACTTCAATACTGAAGCAGACCAACGGACAATTTAGGTTAATCAAAATCAATTCCTCACAGGGACTCCTGGTTAAATAATAACTGCCACACGGGTCAATCGAAGGTTGGCCGGTCGGTTCGTGGATGGGTGACCCTCTATTACCTGTCGAGACCACTTCGACCCTTGGAAAGCATGTTAAACCGTTGATTCCGGCTGTCATTCGTAGGCCTTTTACAGACGTTATGGGTCGTCATGTCTGACAACCACTCTTGCCAAAGGTTATCATGTTACCCAGTAATTGGGTTGTAGAGGTCAAATAGGTAATCGGTCCATGTAATATGCAGTATCATTCAAGAAAATGATTTGGTCCTTTGACCCGAAACAATCAAAAATATCGTTCTGTTAATTGTTAGTGCTGTAATTACTATTATGCTAAATCGACTAATCGTTTATTCGGTACTTAGACGAGTTTAGGTGGTAATTAGAAATTAATGATCGTGAAATTACTAATTGTTACTGCTTAATAATATAAAACGAGCTATTCTTGATTGTTCGGAAAATATGGTTCGGCAACTCATCTGGGAATTATTCTGGAGATTAAATATTAATGGGTCGATAAGATGTAGTAATCTGTAGATTAAGTAACAGAATAAGGAATTTGTGATATACAAGGTGTATCAGAATCAACGCAAGATCTGAAACTAGTTTGTTCAGGATCGGCTTCTGAATCGATTTCCGTCATTATTTAATCTCAAAATCTTTTATAATAATAACAACTTACCGAAATTAAAACCACACAAACACACGAAATTTAAGTCTTATCTCAGAGTAATAAATCCTACGTAAATGTTGTTTTAACGTTTAATCTCAACAACTATTTTATTTAAAATAATAACAGTTTAGCTTAACTAAATTACAGTACAGATGTTATTTTAGTATACTAATTGGGGTTTCTGAGGTCTTGTGTTTATTCTATTACCTAACTGGCCCTATGTAGGGATATTAAGCATATTTTGGTAACTTAACGCATATATTTCGAATCTGTATTTCCAATGGCATTTTCCCTAGTTGTCAAAAAAAGGCAGTTGTAACCCTTGTCTTCAAGTCTGAAAGTAAAAACTTAGTTACTAAATTATCTAGAAAAAACATTTTTCCCCCTGCGCGATTTGGTTATAAAGTCAAACTACTGACAGCCGATGTGGTACAGAGCCAGACTGAGTAGATTTCAGACGAACTCAGCAAAGGAAACCAGACCCTGGGAGTCTTTTTCGATTTAGCCAAGGCCTTCGACACGGTGTCGGTTTCTGTACTTCTGAACAAATTAGAGACCACAGGAATAAGGGAAACGCCGCTGAAACTTTTAATTGACTATTTAGACCGACGGGTACCAATGTGTTAGAATAGATACGAGTACGTGTTACGAGTAATAGACGAGTTATAACAGAATAATACTGGTTTTGGTTTTCTTCGGGGAAGTATTCTAGGCCCCACCCTATTTCTGATGTATAATAACGATTTGTGTAATCTAAATAATACAGCAAAATTATGTCATATGCCGACGACATGGCACTAATATTAACCACTAAAACCAGTAGCAAATTGTATTAAATCGCTCAACTAGGCTTTAATACTGTGACTAATTGGCTTCACTTACTAGCATTAAATGCCGACAAGACAAAATATGTATATTCACTTCTCTATAACATAACATTATTAACTTTCATCTATAAGCCCGTCAATGTGGAAACCGTACAGTCAACATGTGTAATTATTGTCCTTTTATCCTCAGCACGAGCAACATATAATACCTCTTTTAGAAATCGTATTGAAAGCTTAGTTAAAGAGTATGCAAACTAATAATATGTTTAAAAAAAATGCGAACATTTGCAGATTCAAAATTAATCACGCAAGTTTATTTGGCGCTATGTTAATCCACATATTAATGTATAGCTCAATTCTGTATCACTTCATGTGGTGGCGCACCAACAACTAATTTTCTCCCTTTTGAAAGAGCTCAGAGAGCAATTTTAAAGGTCATTTTTTTTTCCCACAGATCTGTTTTAAAAATCTTGCAACGTACTAACGGTTCGCCAGCTTTTTATTATGCACTTAGTATTAAAACAGCACACCATGCTTGCACCTACAATGCTGAAAATACTAACAAGAGACGGAACGGTATAGTATGCACGCATATCTAAAGCAACCTTTTTTTGTTTTTGGAGAAATATTTTTTACATTTAATTTTTTTCATTTCTGTACAATAGATCAAATAGAAAACTATGTAGGTATCTATAAATAAAAATACTATAGCTGTAAAAATATATTTAAATATTTACTAACCATCGATTATGTACAGACAGAATATTAGGTCTAGGCCTGCAAATAGAATCGCTAACATGCTATTTTACTTTTATTTACCTAAGTTTTAATTTAGTGTTTACTTTATGCTCATTGTTAATTTATTACATTAAGTATTTATGCACTTTCTAGCCTGAAGAACAGGTTCAAACTAGTTCAGACAAATAAGCAACTGTTCCCTATTATAATTGTTGAGGTATTTATTGTAAATGTGTCCCCTTTATGAATAAACATTATGAAAAGCACTCTTACTGCTACGACATTAAGTTCAACGTCTAATTGTTACCACTGATCTGTGTTTGACTATTCAAAAATACCAGATAAGAACACGCGCTAAATTTTCAAAAACCAAATAAGTAGGGTACTAACATTCTAAGTAAAGACTAAATAAACGGATTACTTCTCCAGACTACGGAAGGTAGTAGATAATAAAATAAGGCTGCAATTCGATCGGTTGACATACCGGTCGTGACTGCAATACGCACGAACTCGCGCGAAAATAGACGAATATAAACGAAGTTTTCAATAGCTTTCGGGATCAGAAATGCATTGATGTTACTGTGTTCCTTTGTCATGTATATTTTGAAGAAGGACCTGTTTATTTTAAAATGTTCAAGGAATGTGCAAGTTTTGTTCAATGTTCTGATTTATTTTATAATAACGTGATATTTGAAGCAATTGAAATAAAAAATAATGAATTAAGAAAAGGGCTACTTATCCATAACGGCCAGCTTATGGAAGATGGTCGTTATGGCTAATAAGCCCTCTTTTCGATGGTACTTTGCTTTTATATTGTATGAGCCCAGAGACCAGTAGGTGGGCACGTTGACGGTGGCATCATTTAGGTCATCAAAGGTGCAAGTGAAGGTTCACTTGGGACACTCCAGCAAGAGGGATGTGGTCTGATCAGAAGTACCCCACTGGTACTGGGTATTAGATGGGTCAGTAATCCCCCATTTCATTAAACTGTGTCTGCAGCGGCTTACTTGGGAACGCAATCAATTGAGAGCGTTTCCACGCCCTGGAGGCAATTGTTCCTGGCCAAAATGAGAAATAATTTGTGCTCTTCAACTCATCCTGGTTTATAACCGGCGAGCAAAAATTTAAAATTCTTCATTACAATGATAACTGAATAGACAGCAGTCCTATTTAAAAACATAATTATTCCCTTAACAAAATTAGACTTTACTTTTTTAACTTTACTTTGGAAAACAAATCATTCAATGCTCATTCAAATACTCGTTCTATTCGGAAAACCGCATATACGATCAAAGTGATCCGTTCAATTAGTCGATTAGTTCGCGCACATCAGTAATCGGTCTACAAGGACCGATTTTAGCGTTGTGCTAAACAGCTGGATAACTACACTCCTAAGCTATGTGATTAGCGTGCGTTGTTTATTGCATGTGATGATTTGAAAAATTGCTGTAGGTAAAGCTTTGCTTTTCGAAAATATCAGCCTACAGCAGTCCACTGCTGAATATAGGCCTCTCCAATTGAATGCCATTCAGTTTGATTCTCGGCAACTCTCATCCAGCTGCTAACAGCCATCCTGTGAAGATCGTCGCTCCACCTAGCCTGAGGGCGTCCTACCTTACGTTTGGCGATTCGCGGTCTCCACTCAAGAACACGTCTACCCCAAAAGTCATCAGTTATCGGTATAATTACAACTACAGCAAAAATACTTTTCATTAGACTAATAAGCGTCTAACTAAAAGTAAAGTTTTATTCGTTAATTGCTGTTGCCCACGAACTCGTGCGATCCTCCTTCTCCAGGTCATGGTCTACCTATGTGTCATTCATTCATGTATTTCATCACAATCGATTCAGCCGTTTTAGCGTGAAAGCGTAACAAACAAACAAATAAACTCTCTGTCGCATTTATAATATTAGTTAGTGTTTGAAAACGTAATTAATTACAACTAAAAAACATTACAATTTTTCGAACTAAAGCGTAGTCCATGATGTTTGTGCGTAGCTCTGTGATTCGAGCACAGCAGTAATCGGTCTTTGTAGTGATGCCATTAGCGATGTGCTAAACAGCTGGATAGCTCCAATTTAGGTAATTAGCTCGCTTTGTTCATTATGTGGTTGACGATATGACACTGAAAGATTGGGCCATTTTTAATTACCTGATGGTTTTTTGTTTTTTTGCTAGAATATCATACAAACAGTTTAATGTCTATCAGTACAGCCCTTATATTAAGGAGCCCGTGGCTAAATAATAACAGCTGCACAGGTCAATCGATCAGGTTAAGCTACGCTTGCCGCGGTTGGTCTGTGGATGATCTTTACAAACCGAGACCCCTCCATGCCATGGAAAGCACGTTAAGCGGTTGTCTGGCTGTCATTCCTGGATCTTTGACAGTCGTTACGGGTAGTCAGAAACCCGAAAGTCTGACAACCGTCTTACCAAGGGGTATCGTATTACCCAGTAACTGGGTTGTGGAGGTAAGGTAGGCAATCGCTCCATGTAAAATACTGGTATTCAGCTGCATCCGGTTAGACTGGAAGCCGACCCCAACATAGTTGGGAAAAGGCAGGCAGATGATGAAGTACAGGTTCCATTCTAACTAGAGTAATTAATTAAATCATCATCACCACCATTGATAGCCCTATTCCATACCTTTTGTGCCCTGCTTCCCTGGTATGGTGGGAGTCTGCAGATCTTCCCTGCGAACTTCTGTAGGTCGTCCACACCTGGCTATTGGTCTGCCAACGTTGTGATTATAGTAAAATAATTATTCTTATAAGTGATAGTTGATTCTCGTAGAACTATCTCAAAATATGCATACCTATGCTTTATGGCCTTGGGCGGGTATTTTAGCAAAAACTTTTTTGATTTAATTTTACGTATTAATGAAATATGCAGGTCATTAATGTAAACTAACCTTTCCCGTTTTATGTAAGACAAATTAGCCTACTTTTAACCCACTACCCATTAATTCCCTCTGTTCCTCATTCAATCTCCCATAATTGTTTCATATTATTTACATACAAGAACGCTTCTGAAATTAAGTGACACCAGAACTCCTATTCTTCTTTTCACCAAAAACTTTATCCGCACATCACAAAAAGCAGCTCCACGCTACCGATACACTTTAGTTACCATTGTCTAAAGAGTAAAGTTCCATACAATTGTACGGTGAGCAGGTAAAACTAGTGCCAGACAAATAGTTTGTACATTTGCCCTGCGGTACCCTGCGGCTGTTTGCGAAGTCAGCTAAGCGGGTTCCGCTGCGTTTTGAATAAAATTCTCGAGTCTAAAGTGTTTTGTTGAGGACTGTGGTCGTTTTGCAACTGGTTGGTGGTTGTAGTTATAGTATTGTGGGGAAGTTGTGTAGACTATAATTATGTGTACAAAAGTTAAAGGTTACTTAGAGATACTTTCCTTCAATGATCTCAGCATTCATCATTTGCCTAGCCTTTACCCAACTATGTTGGGGTCGGTTTCCAGTCTAACCGGATGCAGCTGAATACCAGTATTTTACATGGAGCAACTGCCTATCTGACCTCCACAACCCAGTTACTGGGTAATACGATACCCCTTGGTAAGACTGGTTGTCAGACTTTCGGGCTTCTGACAACCCGTAACTACTGTGTTATAATTTAAGTAAAGATTTCAGGCTGGTAAAATGACTACAGATTTTGAGAATCATTAAGTAAAATGGACAGGTGCTTTATTTTGTGTAAATTATTTCATGACCACTGCTCTGAAAACGGTGAAAGAAAAAATCGTGAGGAAACCGGCATATCTAAGAGCCAACAATTCGAAGACATGGTGACATCTAGCAACCCGCACTAGGTCCGCGTGGTAGATTTGTAGCCCACTCCTTCTCAAAGAGGCGAGGCCTGTATCCCAGCAGTGGGAACCTTATAGGCTGATTATGTAAGTAAAGGTGTATCTCAAATTCATACCTGTGTAGCGGTATCTACAACGACACGCGTCATACTGACATCACTCAAAATCCTGCATCTCGCAAGCAGTGTATTTCTATTATGATACAGAGAAAGCTATAAAAAGTTTTTTTTAGTGGGAGACTTTGTAGTTTATCTAAGTTACAATAGCCTAATGTCAACTGCTCATCACATTTTACAAAATACTGCTTTTGAATATTTAGATTTTTGTTGATTTTTCAAAAACCGCTTGTCAGATTTCGAAAAAAAATTCATGGGACTATTTCGGAAGTATACCCTTTCCAACATAAAAAGAATTTTACAAATCGGTTTGGCAAGCGACGGAGTTATGCGCGAACGAACATAAAAAAAAACATCCGAATTGTGAACCTCCTCCTTTTTTAGAAGTCGGTTAAAAATCATAGTAGTTGCAGCCGCACGTTGCTTTGTAAATGTGTGTTGAAGTTTGAGAATATTTCTCAAAAGTTAAACACGAATGTGTGGCGCAGTGATACCTCTCTCTAGGGCTTACTCTCTGGTGGGAACTAGGGTTTATGATATCGGCTGCGCGCTGCGGCTGGAAAGTATTTAAATAAAATTGACATAATCAGCCTGTACCGTCCTCACTGCAGGGTCAAAGGCCTCCTCTCTGTGAGAGGGAGTGGACCGTAATCCACCACGCGGGCCCAGTGCGGGTTGGTAGATGTCACATGTCTTCGAATTTTTGGTTTTAAGACTTGCCAGTTTCTTCACGATGTTTTCCTTCACCGTTTTAAGCGCCTGTCTGGGTTCGAACACAAAACTTACAATTCGCAAGTCGCGACCGATAATGCTCTAAAAAAATAGGGCTTCGATCAAAGTAATGGTTTTACCAAGTGTAAAATTGTTTTACCAAGTGTAAAATTGTTTTACCAAGTGTAAAATTGTATTTCATCCACTTACATTAACTTCACCTTAAAACAACACATCGTCCCAGAACTGCCACCCATGACGGATGATACATCGACTGTCAAGTGAGTTTCGTATGCCATCATATGCTATCATATGCTAACGCATCTGCCTTTCAGCCTCGTACATTCGCGTATTTTTTGCGTCACTCCTGACCTTACTCGATGAATAAAACATTTCTGACCTCAATATCTACGAGGATATTGAATGTAATACAGATCGAGAAACGAATCATTCCATATTTTCCTTGTCAAATGAAGGCGGTATGCGTAACGATCTTTTTGCTTTTGTATCATTTATGAAGGTTTTTTGTACGTGTTTTATGTGCTCAAAAAGATGATAAAGTGTCTGATGAATTTGCTAAGGTAACATTATGGTAATAATAAAGTCAGGGTAATTAATGTTTATGCAAATTTGACTTGAATTGTCCATATATTGGAATCACAAGTGTCCTTATTTGACAGATGTAATAAATGGCTATATCACGGTAAATTTACATAGTGTATAAAATTCACTGACCTGTATTACTGTTTAATAGAGGTCAGTGATAAATTTACATACCCCGTTACTAATAAACGTTGTATAACGTCTGTATAGTTACACAACGCTTAGTCTTCTTCTTTCGAAAGTCAAATTATTGACGACTGAAAGAGAGAAATTGGTGTGTAACTATTCATCTGATATAATACGTTTATTAGTAAGGGGGATAGTGTATTGAAAGCGGGCCCGAACCGATCAATTATATTTCATTATAAGAACAATGTATCCAGGATTGTGTAATATCTTGGTTTAAAACAGTGTCCTTGGAGTTTCTGGCCCGTTCTTCTCCAAGAGGTCTACGTTTTGAGATGGGCAACTAGCTGCAACTTTCTGACTAACTGACCGACTAATTCTTCAATTCAAAAGTGCCTGTAAATTGTTTAATTACAATAAAGGCTTTGAGAAGCTTGACTTTGAGTTTGGCCAATATCACGAATTGTTTGGACCGTTCAGCGTGAATATGGAAGATTGCCGATGATACGAGTAGAACATTGCTTTGAGCAAGTTTACTTTTTATTGTACCGTTTAGGAAAATTATTGCGGAGATCTTGCGCATGCGAAAACATTGAAACTTGCAGGCAGTCAATGTTGTTGCGTGAAAATAATGGATCGTTTGAGTGCAAGGGCTCAGGCCACCTTTCAATTACCTTTCCGATACATATTTTCGTTATAAAAGCATTTTATTCAAGCTATTACAAACACTTCTAAATTTTCAAGAATTTTGTAAAATAAGTCAGGAAGTTATGCGCTCGTTCCAAAGCGTTGATTACTACGAAAATATGGAAGAAGGCAGGAAACTTTTGGTTACTTCAACAATTTCCTTACGAAAGTGCTAGGAACACTATACTTCTAAATGCTTGTCTTTGTAGTGTACCGATCATCACTATTAATATAAATTGGATTAAAGATCTGAACCAAGCTAATGAACACCCGTTTGCCACATTACGTGTGTAAAATTTTATTTTCCAACCGTTTCACTATGTTTTCTCACAGAACTGTCAGCATTCTAACAATATCGTCAAAGTCAAAGTGTTTTTTTCAAATAGGCACTTAAGAGACACTTTTGATCGTCAAAATTTACCCAAAATCAGCCTATAGTGTTCCTACTGATGGAACACAAGCCTCCTCTCGGTGAGAGGGAGTAGGCCATAATCCACCACGTGGACCCAGTGCGGGTTTGTAGATGTCACATGTCTTCGAATTTTTAAAGTTCGTTATTATGCAAAAATATGCTATAATAACAGTGTATGTCAGTTCCAATTTAATCAAATTACCATAACCCAACGTAGACACATAAAAAGTCACAATATAGAGTTCTGAACCGAGCGATGTAAGATAGAGCACGTACAAGCCAATAAAGTTTTATTGTAACAAGTCTGCAGACGTTATACTAAACTCTACAGTTCTAAATTCCAAATTGTTGAGTCTCCGGTGAGCGTGAAGGCGCAAAGCAGAGGAAATAGTATGTAAACGCAGTGCTCGCGTTTTGTGCTGCGTTTGTGCGGGCAAGTGAACTTGACTGGGAGATTGAAGAGGCTAGTTATGTAGGTAGTTAATTCACTGTATTGTATCTTTCTTAAAGAGTAGTCTAATTTTTATTTCCTACTAGCGGCCCGCCCCAGCTTCGCAAGGGTGTAATTTTTTTTTTTTTTAATTTCCGAAATTTTATTTCATACAAACCTTGTCTTGGCAATACCGAAAACAACAAAAAAAGAATTATCCTATTTGGTGCAGTCGTTAGGAAGTTATGCGCGTACAATATACGGTTCGGCGATTCTTCTTTATTTATATGTGCTCGTATATTATATTTTCATTTATGTATTTCATAGTGTATTTTTTTTTATTTGAATAATTTTTCCTTAGGAGCTCAACGTCGCCAAGTCGCGGGTGATACCCTATATCCACCTAGATATAGTAATTGGCTGATTGGCTTTAAAAGGCATCAGACAACGTTGAATGAAACAGTACCGTAACCAACAGCCATAATTAAAAAAAAAAACATAAAAATACGATCAGTAGCATCAAATGTTACCTACTATACTTAAGTACCTACTCTGAAAATGTTATACGTGAATTACATACCAGTGTCCTCCAAAAGTCAAATCATAATGTGGCATGTCAGTTGAAGTGGATAAATGTCAACCACCGCTTGAAGGGCACTAGTGTTAAAAAATTAACCTTACAAATTTTAAGCGGTGCTTTAGACCATCGAACTGAACAACTTTCACTATGGGACCAACGCCAAAATCACGAAAAATAAAACGGCTGTTTCATACATTTTGGTCAAGTAGGTATTGAACTTTTGGAAACAGCACATATTTTTTTGTGATTTCAGAGTTAGATTTCAGAGTTCCCATAGTGAAAGTTGTTCACATCGATGGTCTAAAGCACCTCTTAAAGTTTGTAAGGTTAATTTTTAACACCTTATATATCGTTATTCACCCAGTGGATCATCTACAAATACATACTCCAAATTCTCATCACATCAATAATTGAACAACCTAAATAAATAGGCACAGCCATTTTCATCAAAAACACTAGTTGCTGTATCAACAGATTCTTAAACAAGCTTTTCAAACTTTTACAATTATCTGAAGCACGTCATCTATCACGCTGAGCTGACAAGATACAGTTATTAAAGTCAGAGCAAAACTCGTTTGAAAATGTATGAAAGATTTGAACCAAAAATTGTTTGGACTTTACGAAAACTTAATCCGTTATAGTGATGTATTAAGATGGAATGTTTGAGTAGGTTTGACGTCACGTCTAGCTGAGTACGATGAGACAGTCTGGGGGTTGTAGACTTACTTGTATGATTGATTTTCTAACGGCTTTTTTTGCGTAGGAGATTTTTAAATTGCGTTACTGGACTGTTGTCTGATGTTGCATAATCTTTGAAGCAACTTTAGCAGGCTTTTACTTATTAGACATTTGTATTATTTCGTCTCTACACGCGTCATAAGGATGAGATGCGATAAATCATTGAGAATGTTTACAGACGGGCAGATCATGAATTAAACTATTTAAATAATACAAAAAAGACAGCATCGAATTACTTTCTTGAATCTTGACCCCGTCTTGTAATAAGGGCTTTGTTCAGCTATGAAACTTGCCGGAAAAATCTTACAGTAAAAATTTAGGTAAAGTGAGCAGCGTGAAAACATGCAGCGTGAAGTGAGTTTTCATTCGAAAGTTATTGACACTAATGACTATGACTAGACCGGTAGTACTGACATTTCAACAGATCATCATCATTCATCATTTCAGCCGAAAGACGTCCACTGCTGGACATAGGCCTCCACCAAGCACCGCCACTTCGACCGGTTCTGTGCTTCTCGAATCCAACTAGTTCCTGCTGTCTTAACAAGGTTGTCGCTCTACCTTGTAGAAGGCCATCCAACGCTACGTCTTCCTTTCGGCCCCATCGGCCATCTGCATCATCTTTCAACAGATACACTTTAAAAAACCATGACAAGGATAGGATAGGTTTATGCGTACCTATGTTAGATATTTAAAATATTTATTCCTCAATTTTCATGATTGCTTCTACCACTGTTTATCTCTGCATCACCCAAAGGTTGACTGGTAGAAAATGCCTATGCCCTATGGCATTAAGTCTACCTCTTTATATTTATGTGCTTGAAATATTAAATTAAAAAAAAAACGCTAATCACAATGCAGTATCTAAACGCAGCATCACCTTTCAAAAGTGGGGGAACTTATAACAGTGACTTACCCCACTTTATTTCATTCGGCATAGCAAGATCGTGCCAAATGAGTATTGTAGCCTAGACTCTCGTTACTTCTGCCTGACAGATAATCTGCGACTGTTTCTTGTACTGAAACTATATGTACATACTATTACAAGTAACAAGAATACGTGATAAAACATCTGCGTTTTGATTTGCCAAGAGAATTAAAAAGCTAAAGGACGTGAGATATCGACGTTAGGTTTATCATTAAGGAAACTGTCTACTGTTGATTGGATTTCCTCATGGATCGCAATTTCACCACAATCAGTCTAGTCTTTTCGCAATTATCTTGGAGTTGGCTTCCAGTATAACCGGATGCCGCAGAATACCAGTATTTTACATGGAGCGATTGCCTATCAGAGCTCCACTATCCAGTTACTGGGCCCCACCACCACCAAACAGGGACCAGTCCAGGGGTGGGGGGTGGGTCCAGTTACTGGTTACCCCATTTCGGGCTTCTGCCCGAAATTTCAAAAACTTTCTCGTTTTACAATAATCTTAGCAGCAGACGCAAAATATTGAAAGTTCTTCCAAATCCTCTATGGAATAAAATTGAATTTTATTCAATTTATATCTATTGACGTACATTTTTTTAGCTGGGACTAAAATAATACGAGTAATGTTGGTCCCCCAGATAGATGGACGGACGATCTAAAGAAGGTGGCTGGGGTAAACTGGATATTTTTTTAATTTTTAGACACAATTATTTGTCTACAATAATTGTTAGTTACAAAGATCTTAAAACTATACAGACAGACTACGAACTTTTTTGAAAGGATTAGTTAGATGATAAGTTGGGAACAAGTTATTTCCAGATCAGTTTTGTTGTTGGCTCTCAAACTTCCATCAGTTTCATCAAATTCCCTGTTATTTTGAGCCAGTACTTGATCCGATTGATCACTATCTGTGATCATATTTCCACGAAGAGTACCTTGGTTTAAAGTAATCAATTTAACACCGCAAAGAAAACCAGAACTAATTAATCTATTAACTGCAATATTTTTATATTACCTGCTTTGCACGGTTTGAGGACTTGAAATAATATTATGTATGTTTGATATCAATGCAATAAAAAGAGAAAACTTCGGGAATAAATTCTCAAAAAGATGCTGAAAACCGCATCAAAATTCGTTGCATAGTTTGTGTTGGATTTCATATTCGTTCATAATTTCTATTGTAGGGTAGAAGTAGAAATGACTTGCAAAATGCGTCACTATCCTATCGTATCCCATCCTTTTCCTACATGCACACCTGGACTATCGCTATCCTAGTCACCGCCGACGGTGACTGTGTGAAGAGTCTCGCTCACTTGAACCTGGGTCGTGCCTGGGTCTTGAACGAGAGTAGCGTTACTAAGAACATACTCCCTTATTAATTTATTACTAATTTACGGTTGCGAATTGCCGCGAGTGCATTTACGAACTTTTGTCTGAAACACTACGGAAAGTGCGTGTTTATGTGGTGAAAGGTGTCTGTGCGCCCCCTCGTGTGCTGCTCTGAACCAGCAAGGACTCGAACCCTCTGCCGACCGACGCGGAGGATAGATATTGTAGACGGCGAATCTACAGGTCAGTGATGCTGCATGTTTCCTGCCTAATTCCTTTGTCCATATTCATAGGTTCGTCGTCCTAATTCGTGTCGCATTTGCAAGGTCAGACCTACCTACGTACTTTTCAAACCCCGCAATAATACAGTCCACTATTCAATCAAACCAGCTCCCTGCGTCTGAGATAAACGCAAACAATTTAGTAAGTATTTGGTGTAAGGCGCCACCAGTTTGGGAAGACAAAACGGTCACACAGACAGACACAAAATCATTTTGTTTAATAGATATTATGATTATTTATACTACAATATGAGTTTTTCATGAAGTTTTTACTCCAAGTTATTGTGTTTTCTTAACTTTTGTCATAACGTTATATATAAGTATAGCTGTTGCTTTCTGTGTACCTAGTATTTTAATTTTGCATATTTACCTAATAGAATTGAAGGACTTGGGGGAGACGTTTGCCCGGCAGTGTGGCAGTATAGGCTAAAAAAAAAACAAAAAAAGATGAATAAAAATCTTTTAGTTCAGATAGAGTTTAAAGGGTTAGTAACAATTTGACAATTAAATTTCATCGTGCAGCTGCATCCGCAACATCAGAACATCCCACCAATCTGCAAAACAAATCAACAATACAACTATGTAGGTACTGAAAATTTTCGTGTACAGAACCATTAATTTAATTGACTTTAAGTACTTACAAAAATAATGAAATACCACAAAGTGCTGTAAGTTTAGGACCGCAGTACTTATCATGGTTTTTTTATATATTAATTGTACTACTTGTGCCTTTACTAAAGATAGCAACAATACAAATCATAATTGTAAATTCAAACTATTAATTTACAACGGGTTTTGTGTTAACGGCTTTTAACTTTTAAAACGGCTAATATGAGTGGCTATAAATTTATCGCGTGCACTGTGTACATGGAGTTAAATCTGATAGAAGGATCTCCTGGGCTGGGCTTTATCTTTCGAAGAGAAAGCCTGTGACCCAGTAGTGGGAACATTATAATCTAATAATGATAATATGTTTATGCTAGAATAACCTGAAAAACAGACTTTTAAATACAGCTATTAGATCATTGCAATTTAAATTTTAGTGGCGATATCATTTCATACAAATGAAGAAAAGGTTGTAGATGGGATAGATTCATTATTTGTCGACTTCGATGAAAACGCTCCACCGATTCTACTCTGAGTTTTTCTCATGCGTACGTGGACAGAGGTGTTGAATGTCATCCAACAAAAAAAAATAAAGCCGGTTACAGTGAGCTTCAAACTTTATGTCGGTTCTGAAGTGGGCTACTCGCTGCGCCATAGATGTCAGTGGCAGTACCCCACCGCACTCCCGTGGTCACGTAAATTTGTTACTGCACAGCTACTCGCCTCGTGTTTCGAGCCGCCATTCGGTTTGCATCTGTCTGTACTACACGAGTTTAAAGGATATAGATTATAGTAAACCGGATTGACGGGCTACAGCTACCGGCTTACACGGACATTACGAAACAACTATTTTCAATCAGTCTGCAGCTACATAAGACTTCTCATCAGTCTGTTCCAGTAAGTCCTTTACATCGTTGTTTTTAGAAGCGCATCCGAATCCATTTGCATCGGCCACTCGGCATATTTCGCGAACATTCGGGGCCCGTTTATCACCGCGTTCGACCATTTACGTTGCACGCTGAATTGTAAAATATTATCTGATCATTTTAATTTGTTACAGTAGTGGAATTCTTTTATCATTTAGTTCCTGTAAGCTATAATGTACTTTTAATAATTGGGGCACTATTTTATTTTGCTGTGTTGGTCATAGTTCTGGTCAAGTTTAAGAAAAAAACACAAGAGCGAAAGATTTTAGCTAAAGAATTAAAATGTGGGTGCACTATAGGTACACTTCTGTCTGTCCCTTTGGGTAAACATGCCGTGGTGTTATGTTATGTCATGAATTCCAATGCTAGGGATATAAAACTTGGTGGAAGTTTCCCACACATAATATAAGGAAAACAGCTTCTAAACCTATGAAAAACAAGTTATTTGAGTTCTCAGTTAACACATTGAAGACACTGAACGAAACACAATAGAAATTTTATTGTTATTACGTCGAGGGGCGTTAAGTGTTCCGCAAAGTGTTTAAATAAAATGTAAACCAGGGTAAGCGATTTTTTTATACCATTTATTTCTGAAAGTCATATGTTTATTTATTTATATATAGTTTATTGTATACCAAAAAGTACATAACATTAAAAATACATCAAACACTACAAAATATACAATGGGCCGCGTTATCGCTTTCTGCAATCTCTTCCACCAGGCAACCTTGGAATGGACAGTGATTTTCTTGGACATAAAATGGGGCTGTCATTGATGCAAATATTATGTATACAATACACTAAAATAGATACACAGGTATATGTATACATATCCACAATTATAGATATCTACATAAATACATACTAATATAAGCAACGAAAATAAAAGAAGACTGTAGATGATTGCAGTTATGAGAATAACTAGTTTCAACTAGTTTCCGCCCGCGACTTCGTTCACGTGAAATTTCTTGTGCCCCCGATGCACGTGCAGCGTTCCTTCAGAGTCCTATTACATGATGTTAAATAACAAAATAAAAAAATAAAATTAAATCTTAATCGTAGTTTCAGAGATGAGCGCGTTCAAACAAAGAAACTATTAAACTTTATTGTTAGTATAGATAGATTTTATTCTTCGTAGAATCATTGAAGGCGTATCTCCGAAAGTAAAACCACCCTAAGGCCTTCAATTCGACCAAGATCAACAAACGCACCATAGAAACAGTACATATCTGAAGATACCTCGAAACACAGGAGTTATCTTGTTCAGCCGCCTATTTACCGTACAAACAGCGAACTATTGGCACACGTTAACTGTACACAAATATTTGATATCAGTACACGAACGAACACACGACAATATTGAACAAACAGATACAGCTTTTCATATATTGAACACAAACTGGTTGAGTGGTTGTTGAAGAATATTGAGATTTTTTGTAGGTAGGAATAGAAAGTGTTTTTTTGAGGATGCAAAGGGATCAAAACTGAAATGGATATTTTGTGTTTTTGTGTGTAGGTACGACATCAGATTCTACTCTCAAACTAATCTAACTAAAACTATTAAAAAACTAAAATATTGCGTCGAAACATTCCTCCGCATCGCTGTCGAATGGAAATTAATGTACAGACGCCAGCACATCAACCTACCCGAAACTGTCAAATTTTCCCAATCAACTTTGAACCTTGTGTTTTAGCGATAAAGTTGAAAATCTATCAAAGAAATTTGACAGATTGTAGTAACTTGATGTGCTGGCGTCTGTACTTAAGAGACTGGCGAAATTGCCACGTTGCGTTGTATGGCAATGCTTAGCCTTTGACCAAAGTAAAAGCCATTGGGTCACGGGAAGTGTCAACCTAGACAAATAAATAAAATTTTATTGTTTGTTTAGGTTAAAATAACAGCTTCTTACTAAAGGTACATGAAACACTATAAACGGTACTTATAACAAAATAACAATTTTTAAATTAATTTTTGGCTGTGTGTTTGTTCCGACTAATCTCCGAAACGGCTAGACCGATTTTGACAGGTTTTTCACTGACACAGCTGTCGGTATATTAGAAAAAGAATTAGTATAAAGACACATTATTGTTTTCGGACATCCAGGCGAACAGGTTACTAATAGTTACTATATCTAATACAGGAAACAAAAGTGCCTCAATCTTGTAAGGCGAAACACATTGCCCATCACACCGATTGTATCAACTGACTTTTATGGAGAGTTCAAACTGGCGGGAATATTCGTATGACATACAAATCATAAAATAATTGACACAGTCATGCAGTCTTCAGGTTTCGCGTCCACACGGGTTTTGCCTCGATTTGAACAGCCCTTTACAGTTTCAGGAACACTATATTTTACTTAAAAGTAATAATTATGCACCTACACGCACAAGGAAATACAGAGCAAAATCGAATTGTGTTTTGTTAAGCAAAACCCCGAAGCTATACCTGAAGGAAAATAATTCTCGTAATTTAAAACGTTCAAAATTTTGTCGCAATCTCATCTCGGCGACAAACAAATTAATGTCAATAACTTGCTTTATTATAGCTATTTCATACATACAACTGTCAAAAATGACAATTGTATTTCGATTATCCGGATTTTTTAATTGGTATTCAATTTGCTTACCAATTAATTTCCCTGACTTTACAAAAAAGTATTTGTAGACCTCCTGCCTACTCTGAAACCCATACAAATTCTGAGTACGCTCAAAATTTTTCATACACTGTATGCATTAGCTTGATTCTAACTAAACTAAACGAACACTTTACTCCATATAATAGAAAGAGATAATACGATTACACGTAGGTGAGCAAAAGCTTAACTCGCTAAAAGACAGAGACTAATCATGTTGATTACCAGAACGTGTGCATTAGTTAAACTTGAAACAAAAGCGAGAGAGCACGCTTGCCAGTAGGTGCAATAATATCCGTTACATCACATCATTCCGAATGAGAACTAAGTGTTCCTATTACACTTTCCATCAACTTTTCACGGAATGGAGCCGTCTGTCGCAGCCCTATTCTGTGTCTATGTATTATATTTCGAGTTAACTTCTCTGGTGCCATTTTTCCCGTGTGGATTTCCAACTTTATTCAACTATAATACTCCTTTGTATCCGTTAGGGGTTGACAAAGTGAGTTAGTATATTGATTTTAAATTTGCTGATATTTAAAAACTTAAAATTTTAAAAACAACCTTAGAGGGGAATGCGCTAAGGTACCCCGCGATATTCAAATTTACTTAGGTTTTTTTTTGCAATTTGCAGTTCAGTGTATGTGTTTTGCAGGTGTGTGTTGTGTGTTGACTAAAATAAAGATTCGCGACCGTAACAAATATTACTTTACAGAATTATCATTAGAATCAACATACAACCGGATACTGGCCTGCATATTGCAAAAAATGCAAGAAAATTTGTATTAGGCGGGCAACCCTGAGGCTTTTGAGCTACCTAGTTCGCGGGTTTGATTCTCGTTAGCAAAAAAAACCTAGTGTGTGTATTTTTGGTCTAGGAGCTTATCCATTTGAGAAAATAGCTCCTGTCAAGTCCGAAGCCAGTCGGCCAATCTCAAAACCTACGCAAAAGTAAACAAAACTCAAGCGGCGAAAGTATAATAACCTTATCGGAAATTATATTTTCGAACCGTTTGGGATTGAAACCCTCGGGCCGTGGGGTCCGAGTGCTCATTGCTTGTTCCATGAAATCTGTAAATGGCTGGTTGACACTTCCCGTGACCCAAGGGCTGGCCTTTACCATGGCCAGAGGCAAGCCTTGCCATACAACGTGGCAATGCCGTCGGTCCCTTGGGTACATTACCCGTCGACAGAAATGCGGAGGAATATTTCGACACAATATTTTAGTTTTTTAATAGTTTTAGTTAGATTAGGATATTATATTTTTATTTTAATAATTTGTAGTTTATTTTGTACTAGAAGTTTACACATAATAAAAATGGAGTCAAAGTAAATCACAAACAACGTTAAAGTACATTAAACTCACCACGTAAAATTTTATCGCCTCCAGAATATTCGCTGCGAGGGAAATAAATTACCTACTGAAGTAGCATAATTCCACGTGCATCCAGAATAAGGACGCGGAGGAAACATTGCTAAAGTGCATTCTCATCGTTCCCATCTTTTGTGTTAAGCGGGAAGAAGACTTACAACTGTTGGTTCGCGTATATACACAGGCTTTTTACTTGCTCCTCGAGGTAAGGTAATAGGAAGGTAATGTGTAGAATATTTTCATAGTAGGTCGAAGTTTTCATGTCGATTTTTTATTTATTTGAAAATGTTTTGAAGTGGGTAAGTGTTGGCCTTTTTTAGGGACTTTCTTTTACCATGGAATACTTACATAGCAGCAGTTAGTGAGTGCAGTGAGTGAGGTTCGAATCCAAACGCTTTTTGTGTATTTAATTTCATCACCACGGCTCTCAAAACGGTGAAGGAAAACATCGTGAGGAAACCGGAATGTCTTAGAACCAAAAATTCGAAGACATGTGACATCTACCAACCCCCACAGAGTGGATTACGGCCCAATCCCTCTCACAGAGAGGAGGCCTGTGTCCCGGCAGTGGGAACAATATAGGCTGATCATTTATGTATGTGCTCATATAATATCACACCTATATTCCCCGAAGCACTTACAGTACTGAAAAGCCTATTTGGTGCTTACGAGCAACCTCCACGAGTCAGCTAAAAGTTATTGGCAAGAAGTAGGTACGAGACAAACATTAATTTAGTTTGCAAGTAAAGCTCTTGGTCAACTATCAAAATATTGTGGCCATAATCTTTACAACTAAAAACTGATTACAAAATACATTGTATATTATTTCTGAACTGGCAATGTAACCTCCAACCTTTCTTACAATAAACCAAAACTGAAAGACAACACGTCTAAATTGAGTGCAGATCAGTTTATTTATCGAGTATTCCTAGTGCCTTTTGTTTTGTTTTCAAAGCCAACCGTTTAATAACCAACGACTTCCTGATGATACTAATGACTTTTATAATGGAGGAACACTGACTCCCAAGTCACAGGGGACCTTTGTTTGAGATAAGTACTACTTCTGTATGTTGTAAAAGTAATGCCTGTAACTATGTTGTCACTTTTTTGAAAAAACAAAAATTAATTCCGTCACTTCACGGCGCGTCGGTCGGCCGCCAAAAAACGTCAGTTTGATGACCGTAACGGACAGCACGACACGGTACTTTGTATGGGGCAAGAAATAGTGGCCGTTAGTGGGCAATAGTGGACGTTTGTGAACGTTTATGTCCGACGCCTATGGTTTGGCTGTTGTTAGTTACAAAATAGCAAAATAGTATTGCAACTTTGTCCGCGCCTCGGAAAGCACGTTAAGCTGTAATGTTGGTCCCGGCTGTCATTCATAGATCTTTGACAGTCGTTACGGGTAGTCAGAAGCCCAAAAGTCTGACAACCAATCTTACCAAGAGTCCCAGTAACTGGGTAGTGGAGGTTAGATAGGCAGTCGCTCCAAGTAAAACACTAGTCAGCTGAATTCGGTTAGACTGGAAGCCGACCCCAACATGGTTGGAAAAGGCTAAACAGATTAATTGAAGCTCAAATTTTTGAATTTTGGTTTTGATGGATATGATTTCGGTACCTATGCGTAAAAAAGTTAGTAAAAACGTGTCAAAAACCTTCATATTTGTAATATAAACAATATTTTAGTTCGTTAGATAGAGTCGTTCACATCAATATTTGAACTGTATTTTGTAATTGATACAGATTTTTGCATTGTATAGGTAGTCTACATGAATCCGTGACGAGTTACAAAAATATGCAAATATTGTTTTTGTGGGTCTAGTTAACGCGTTTGAATATTATCATATTGAATTGCTGGATTGTGGGCCAAACAAATTTAAATAGCTAAGTTTATTTTTTCTTTTTTTGCCATCGACACGGTAAGACGAGGATGAAAAGGATCTTTATCAAGGTGTATTTTATTTGTCATGATCATCCACGTGGCCAGCTTATTTCACGTAATTAGCCTAAAATATTGTTAACAGACCCGCGGTCAGCATTGTTTAATAAATACTAATGGTCAAAATATGTATTTCCACTAAACCATAGCCTAATCCAGCGCCATATTAACACAATATTCCATCAAAATAATATCGTACATTGATTATCCAAAAGTTATTATTGAGACCGAACTAACCAGAAATAAACAAAGCATATCAAGGGGATAGTACCTAATTACAAACTATTATAGCTACGGATAATTTAGGAG
The DNA here is from genome assembly GCA_963669345.1 of Gortyna flavago. Lineage (NCBI taxonomy): Eukaryota > Metazoa > Arthropoda > Insecta > Lepidoptera > Noctuidae > Gortyna > Gortyna flavago. The sequence continues at coordinate 2,054,588 of OY770130.1, forward strand.
CAAAATATCATCGCGACCACAATATTGCAGCTTTGTGGTCAACTAAATGGAGTACTGGATAACTAAATATTCAGGTTGAAGAGCTAAAAATATTAGTGAAATTTACGCTACAGATTTAAGTTGCTTGAGTGGTTTAAAAAGCAGCCCATTTTAATACTGAGTAGTGTGGCTTTTGAACAGAAATATTAGAAAACAAAATATTATTATGTAAACTGAATCTTTAAATCAACAACCTACCAACTTATGAGGTTCTTTTGAATTTATCAGTAGACGGAGTGCGAGTGGCTGAATTTTGGGCAAAACAATATTTGAATTTTCACAACAAATTTCTTATTTGTCATCAGAAGAAGAAGAATAACCTACAATAAAAATTATCTAAAATATACCTACCTTTTACCATTCTACGTGGCCCATCCCTAAAAGTTAACCAGTAGCTAGACCAGAAATAATTCGAATTACCAACGTTGGCATAACTCTAGCGTGGGAAAGCAATCCATAACCCACCGAAGGCAAGCTAGAAACTACGATCGCCATTTACGGCGTCAAACCCCAGCAGATATTGCGCCAACTTCGTCCAATCTAAAGCGATCAAAGAAAAATATGAGCCAGAAATATTCGATAAGCAGGAAACTAACATACCAATAAACGGCTGCAATGTATCACTAAAGCAATAAAGAGAAAAAAACGGTTAGTGTCTAAATAACGAAATAAAATATTCAATGGCTTGGAAATGGACACACATTACTTGTGCCCAACGTGGCTTGTAACTTTAACTTTGGGCAAGAATCTACGCGTTGGACACACGGGCTGGTGGAGTGACCAACATTTTATTTTTATGAATTTACGGAGGTCCGATAAATCTTCTAGCTGATATGTCTTTAATTTTTTGGGATGATACCTAATCAGGTACCTACCCAATATCTTATAATATTGTAATATCGTGGTCTAGGTAGGTATATATCTAATGTCACATGGTAGTTTTATACCATTTAGGTATCAAACTGCAGACTCATTTTCGTACATTGTATAACATAATAAATGTTCGTATATTTTCTCACTAACTTCTATTTTTCGAATCGATGATACAACTTATCAATATTATGGTTCTATAGATACATCTTTCCACCTTATAATAAAACTATTGATTATTAAAAAAAAATATAACATTGCACAAATAGGATAATTATAATATTGAAGGCCTGTCTTTTATACCAACAAGAATAAGAACAGACACTGAAGTTAACTTTGCCCAGAATACTAATGGCCTTAAAACCCTTGAAAATCTATGTGGTTACCCAAACAGTAAGCTAGTATGTAGCGGCAGTAAGCTAAGGGTGGAAGTGTGAAATAACAGCAGAATGGCCGTTTGCCGCGCCCGCGGTCCGAAACGATACTACTTTTTTCATTACCTACGCAACCTTAGGTGGCTAGGGAGAACGCGATTCCTGAGGGCATTGTTCAGTTCAGCATGGAAAGTTTTTATTTCAAAATTTCCTGTCAGACAGGTTTGTATTAACATCTACACAGCTATAAGGATCTTTTTGGCGCTCGAATGACGTTGACAGGGGGGCGATTTTGGTAAACATTTCTGCAAAATTGTTTTGTGGGAACTTAAGGAGCAGTGTTGGCCCAGTGGTAACGCCTCCGACTTATGGGATATAGGTCGTGAGTTCGAACTCAGATAGGCGTTTTACTTTTTGTAAAAAATTTCATCATCACTGCTCTCAAAATGGTAAAGGAAAACATCGTAAGGAAACCGGCATGTCCTAGAACTAAAAATTCTAAGAGATGTGACATCTGCTGCCCCGCACTAGGCCCTCGTGGTAGATTCCAGGCCACTTCCTCTCGAATATAGGAAACCTGTGTCCCAACAATGGGAACATTACCTTATAGGCTGATTATGAGATTTATTTTCGTTGGATCCCACTTTTGAATCCCAGTTTAATATTTTTGTCGTTGGATTCCACAAAACATTATTATGTATTACCGTTGAATCCCAAATTTAAAAAATGCAAGTGAATTACGATTTTTTTGTCGTAGGATCCCAAAATTATTTCCATTGGATCCCAAATGTTTAAAAAATTAAAACAACATGGCGGCGTTAGTTCCGATGATAGCATGCGCCAAAAGATTCTTGGATAGCTAAACCCTGCGACAACATCATGAATTATATTCTCTATTACAATTTTTTTTTGCAGTTTGCTTTGAGCTATTTGTTTTTAAATGTATTAGGTAAATGGCATGAGGAAGAGAAGCATTTTTTGAGAGAGAGTTCACAATGTCATTTGCCGTAACTGCTAATCCAACTTCGTTTTACTTAATTCTTTTTTTTTGTTTTTTAAATATTTTATAGCCCTATTTATTTAGTAACAAGATAATATTTGCATAGGTGGGCATTTTCGGCAAAATGCCTACCAACCCACTTATGGGATGTCCCATACATACAAGTTGCAAAAAACTAACATTTTTATGACATAGAAGTGTCGAGTAATTATTAAATAGTTCTAAAAGACTAAAGTTTTCTTTTTTTACTTAAATTGTTAACAGAAATGTAAAACAAAGTAACAAAATTAAATCCAGAAATGCGGCATCTTTCGTCTTGCCGTACTGTCCTCTTAGATGGTAACGGTCATGACCAAAACGTATCTAAGTTACTATTTATTTACAAACATTATTTTAAATAAGCGCCATAATATAATAAAAAAATCATATACTCAGCAAAGTTTGTAAAATTTACCATTCGACTAAACCAAGAATTAGCTAAAATATCCAAAACAATATCAGTAAGTTATTTTCAAAGATAGTAGCAGTTTAAAAAAAAATGCCCAGGTAAGCTAAGGGTGACAGACTTAAAAAAATAATATGTAAGTACATGTAAATAAAACAAAACGTAAAGAATCATAGGCATAAAAAAATTCGCCCGCCCCGCTGTCAGCGGGAAAAGTACCCAAAAGGCTGAAGCTTATGGCGATTCTGATTCTTCATCTTATCCTCTCAGATTGGCATGATTCGTAGCATGCAAAGATAGTATATACTTCTGCATGATACGAAAAAAAAAACTTCGTGAAACAGTGAACTCGCTGCTTCTGTTGCCCCACGGTAAGTGCTAAACTGTCGCAGCTATTTTATTGTCGCGCGACACAGCGGCAACTTAACACTCTTGTTTGCAACTTACTGTACAGTTTGCCTTTTTTTTGTTGCCGGTTACGATTTGTTGCTTTGCCCGTAATTCGTAAAGCCGATATTGGTAAAGTTCTATGAACAAAGTTTGTGGGCAATTATGGTTTTGAGTTTGGTTTTACATTCAGGAATAAATTGAGAAGTTGTGTTAGTACTGAGATTGTGCTGTAAATAATTTATGATAGTTTGTTTGTTTTTTTTTGGTATTTTTTATAACAATAAAATAATAATAATCCTCCCGACCGATTTCGGTCACGGTGAATCTTAACGGAGATTAGTCAGGTATGCAATACGTACGTATAACGCACAAGTAGACCTGCATATAAAAAATAAATAGAATAAGTAAATGAATGGAAATATAAATACATAGGTAATAGGATGAAAATAATTGTAACTTTATAACGAGGAAAATTAATAATGCGCTCTTACTTATTTAAAAAATTGCTGTGCCCGACAGGGTCCATAATTGTTTCTATTATTTTTTATTTACCACCTGTAATTGTACATTATGGATTGCAATAAACGATTTGATTTGATTTGATTTGAAGTATGTGCGCTAACACAGGCACTCTCTGTTCCTTTACTATCATAGTCCGATAGGACGGCAACCCGACACGACCGGGGAGAGATAGGGCTTTACGTGCTTTCCAAGGCACGGAGGTATTGCACCACCAACTTCCAAACTCCCGGCTGCTAGTGAGAAATTCCTAATGGAAAAAAAACCAATAACACTTTGCCCGACCTGGGAATCGAAGCCTGAACCTGCTCAGCAGTCGCATTTGCGACTACGAGACGAGCCGCAATTTTGGTTGTTATGGTAGATTAAACACATATCACAGCGAAAAGTACAAGCTCCACAAGTAGGGTAGGTACCTACATATAAAATGTTTTCGATGCGATGTGACATGTCCAAATATCTGTCAGTATGTTAGGTATTTACAAGCATGACAAGGCCAAATGAAAGCGTGTCTCAGTAGTATTTTTAGATAGTTACGTTACGTATCTAAACTTAATTCTAACACCAAAAATACAGCACAAATAGCAAGAATGATGAATAGCAAAAGAAATACCTAGATATTTATAGACAGAATATAATATGTAAACCTAACATGAAATAATAGTTTGCCTACATTATGAAAATCATTTTACATAGCTCACAAAAGGTATAAAATAAACGGCTCTTCACTTAAAGCTTGTACAGTGAACTGTTCTAAATACTTTAGCCTATAATGTTCCCACTGCTGTCCAGAGTTGCCAAGGAACAATATTTATGACAGAAGTCCAGCTCATCCCGCAATCTACGTCTGAGACAGCAGAGCATAGAGACTAATAAAAATAAAAATCTAAGAAAATATATGAAGTTGGAGTAGTTGACAATATATGTACCATGAACAGTCAACATATGCTAGCCACGACATATCTCAAGGTGGCAAAATATCCGCAACCCAGCGAGAATATATCAATTTTCTATAAGAAAGTTTATTTATATTCTGTACAAGGAACTACGCATCCTGCTGAGTACCGGTGCAGTCTCGGAACAGGAGATGAACTCACGCTTCAGATATTTTTAATAAGAAAGAAAAGAAAAAACATTTATTTACCATAAACTAAAAGAAACACAACAAATTCTGCAGATAAAAACAAAAAAAAACGACAAAGTGCGTGTCGGATGCAGCTCAGCAAAGCTCAGTAGCTAGGTGGCCACCTTTATCGTGGCGTCAGAGGTGTTTTTCAGATCGTCAAAGGTGCAGGCAGTGCAGGTGCACGGACGTTCATTTGTACGGAGAACAACCACTTCGTCTTGATTACACCACATGTAACGGAACATGAAGATAACAATGAATAATGCCTCCATGAATAGACCAAACTAATTCATACACGTAGTAGGTATCGACTATCATGCTTAGGCTAGGCATTTCATTGTCATGCCAACGGAAACTTAATATCCAGAGAGATCGAGGGTCCATTGTGTGATGCTCATCGCGGCGATATTGCGCCCCGTTGCGATTCCGAAGATTAAATGCATTCAGAGTGTCATTTGTAGTTTGTGTGTGTGTGAGTTGGATCGATGGGATGTGTGTGTGTAAAAAATGTTTCAATGGGTTTGTGTTCTGTGATTAGCAGTGACAAAGCAATGAGTTGTTGTGTGTACGACTTTGTTGAAATTACTGTGGGCAAGGCAATCATCTGCTTTTGTAAGGCCAAAGAATAAACGTCTTTAACAAAAACAGAAAAATGGTTGGCTTGATTTTCACCTGAAACCGCGTAGCATAAGCCAAACTAGATGTAGCTGTAATTGTGTCCAAATAAACTTAATTATTTCTTTAATTCTTTTCTTTTTCATAGTTCACCTATTCCACTTGATTGAGAAATTAAGAAAACATGACTTTTAAGGCTTTCTCCATCAATATTTTAGTCATGGTATTTTAATTTATCCTGTCCCCATTGCCTGTAATTATGTCTTCAAGAGCCAACACGGGATATAGCCCAGTATTGTTAAACTCACATAAAATCCTAACCCCCTTACTTATAAACGTATTATATCAAATGAATAGTTACACTTTGATTTTTCTCTTTCAGTCATCAATAATTTGACTTTTGAAAGAAAACAAAGCGGTGTGTAACTATACAGACGCTTTATAACGTTTATTAGTAAGAGGGTAATAATATAATGTTAGGACTTTATAAGAGACCATGACCTCTGAGTTTGTTTCAGCATTTCTTCCCGGGGATCAGTCAGCTAGAAACTGCCGGCGTCATCTAGTTTTAAAATACTGACCAACAAAATATTTACGTGTAAAAGTGTCTTAAAAGATCCACTTACAGGAATAAACATTTCTTTTAATTTCAGTACCATAATCAATTATATCTCTCCTGTAATTTGCACTTAATTGCCACAACTTGAACCGTGTGGACAAACAGATAGACTCAATAATCACGAGCATATAATACCGTGTCAGGTTTAGGCTTAGCTTACACCGTAGGATTATGTGCGCTCATGCGACTATAGTAATTCCCACGGTAATTACATAATCTACCTCGGACACGTGTCATATTCCGGTATTAATTTTAGGTACTAGATACATATACATTATTATGTACCTACTAATTCAATGTAAATGAACACTTTTACAATTTCAACCGGGGACGTCCACATCTACGTCACGGTATCATGATAAGACAAGGAAGTTAAATTAATGGATATATATAATATGAAGACTCTTTTCCGTCCATGAGAACATTACAACGTGCACGTTTTTGAGCAGTGGTGGCCCAGTGGTAAAAGACAGCTACTTAGGAGTTGTAGATTGTAGGTTCAAACCCAGACAGGCGCTTTGTGTAAATTATTTCATCACCACTGCTCTCAAAACGCTGAAGGAAAACATCGTGAGGAAACCGGCATGTCCTAGAACGAAAAAAAAATCGAAGAAATGTGACATCTACCAACCCGCACTGGGCCCGCTTGGTGGATCACGGCCCACTCGCTTTTACCGAGAGGAGGCCTGTGTCCCACCAGTGGGAACATTATAGGCTGCTTATGCATGTGCACATTTTTCCATATATTCTATGGACGTGAACATCCACGATACACGCACGATAATACCGTCACGTTAGGAATTATAAAAGCGCGCATTGCCGAGCAGCCTAGCCGCTTGTTGGCCGGAAACATATTATTCAACAAAAATCAGAGCTGATTCACATAAAACAAACGTAAACCTTCGGATTCAACAAAAATACGTAAAAATGTATTTACATTTTTACGTTTTTTTGTTCTGCAAATATTCTGACAGATCTTTCTTTTATTTATAGAGAAAACAAATGGAATTCCATTTGCGATCGCGGTCTGGACGTTTATTTATTTATTTTTTGATTACATTGTTCATCACATTAATTTTGATACTAAATAATGTCTGGAGTTCAAGAGACGTTGATCCCTATATTAAATTTCGAAGTTTGAACAAAAAGAGCAAAGTATAAACATAATCAGCCTATAATGTTCCCACTGCTGGGACACAGGCCTCCTCTCTGAGAGGGAGTGGGCCGTAATCCAAAACGCGGGCCCATTGCAGGTTGGTAGACGTCACATGTCTTCGAATTTTTGGTTCTAGGACATGTCGGTTTCCTAACGATGTTTTCCTTCACCGTTTTGGGCGCAGTGGTGATGAACACCACTGCTCTAAGAGAGCCAGCTGGGTGACAAGTTCATGTAGGTAATCCCTGAAGGGTTAGATAAATGCGTACGTATAGGAGACACCTATGCTTCGCTAGTTGTGTTTACAATTTGATATTATCGATATCTACCAACCAAAACCACCAATTCAGTCAAAATGCATTTTAAACAGTTTGAAGAACACTAAACGCCTCCAGACGTCATCATCTGCCTAACCTTTTCCCAACTATGTTGGGGTCGGCTTCCAGTCTAACCGGATGCAGCTGAATACCAGTATTTTACATTAAGCGACTGCCTATCTGACCTTTACAACCCAGTTACTGGGCAATACGATACCCCTTGGTAAGACTGGTTGTCAGACTTTCGGGCTTCTAACTACGCGTAACGAATGTCAAAGATCCAAGAATGACAGCCGGGACCAACGGCTTAACGTGCTTTCCGAAGCACGGAGGGGTCTCGGTATGTAAAGATGATCACGCATCCACAGACCAACCGCGCAAGCGTAGCTTAACCTGATCGATCGACCTGTGCGGCTGTTATTATTTAGCCGCGGGCCCCTTTACTAAACGCCTCCAGACGTAATAACAATAACACATCGAGTGTGTCTTGTTCAGTGTCCTTCAAACGATTAATTAAAAGTTGACTCCTTGTGAAAAATTTAAAGGAAACAAAAAAAAAATACTAAAAATACTAAAAGTTAAAATCCGTTTTTCATTTAAAATAAACAATTACGTTGACAGCTGTCGTGTAAACTTGTTCAACCCGCAAATTGTTGCGATTAGTCGAAACCAAAAAATACAAATATTTTATTTCGTAAGTTTAAACAATTTTCAGTAGGTAAGTGTTATGTTTAATTCTTATATTCGATTCCGGATCGTTGATTGTATTGATCGTAATCGTTGGTCTTATTAAAATTCATAATTGGTGCTTTGAGAAAAATTATCAAGATTGTTCTCAGTCTTAGCCAATCACTCTGCCTAACCTTTTCCCAACTATGTTGGGGTCGGCTAACAGTCAAACTGGATGCAGCTAAATGCAAAGATGATGATGCTTTTGATGATTTACATGGAGTGACTGACCATCTGACCTCTACAACCAGTTACTACTGGGTAATACGATACCCCTTGTTAAGACTGGTTGTCAGACTTTCGGACTTCTGATTAAATGTAACGACTGTCAAAGATGTACAAAATACAGCCGGCACCAAAGGCTTAACGTACTTTTCGAGATACGCAGAAGTCTTGACATGTGATGGATGGTCACCAATCCATGGACCGACCGCGGAAAGGGTAGCTTAACTTACATTCGACCCGAGCCGCTGTTATAATTTAGCCACAAGCTGAAGTCTTAAGGTGACGCCGATCCTGCAGTGGCGCCCTCATCGTTTGTTTGGTTATTAATTATTCTATTTTAGAATGAATATACAGAAAATAAACACGTTAAATTGTAAAATAAAAGAAATAACCACACAAACGATGAGGGCGCCACTGCGCGGTCGGCGTTGTCTTAATATTTGGATGGATAATTGGATTACTAGGTACCGTCGGTACCTATTACTAATATTAGAGAGGACTAAATATCGTAACTTAAATCTACCAAATAACTGAACAATTGTACCAAAGGCTGTATGTAGGTACCTAAAGTGGGTACTTACACGTTTCGCTAGTTATGTTAAGTCCCATGTAAGTAGGTAGGTACCTACTAGAGACCACGTTTTTTTTAATTATTAATTTCGTAACTAGCATAAACGATTTCGATGAAATTCAATAAGAATTACAGATAAACTTCAAAGGATGCAGGCATGCTTTGTTTCACTTCATAATTAAATAGTAATCTTTTTCTACATAAAAAATGCAATCTTTTTCGTTCCCAGATACAAATTGCAAACACAACAATATCAATACTGTGCCGAGAGTTCCACAATTTATGGCTGGTTGAGAATAATTGAAACTGAATTTCATTTGGCAAAAAATATGTTCGCAAGAACTGCCGACGTCAGTAGGACGAATATACTGTTTTTTTTTTGATTGTAAAGTGTGCTTGAAAAGTTATTAAAAAAGAACGATTCAATTAGTTTCGGGCTGCTAAGTGGAACAGATGGGACCTAGGGCTTGATTTGATTAACGTAGGCAGTCTAAAAAGGACGAATAATACAAGATTCAAGAGTAATAATATAATACTCGTACGATGAAAAATTGTACAAATAATTGTTCAGGTAGGAATAGGACAGAGTAGCCTTGTAAAAAAAAAACATTAACTGCTTATTAGGTAATACGAGTAGGTACTACTGTCGGAGAAACTAGAAATCTAAGCAACTAATAGGTACCTAAAAATGTTCCTTAGACCAAAAAAGGAGAGAAATCCTTGAAGCCCGAAGACGTTATCGAACTAAACTAACACGAGAGCTAATAGTGAAAGGTGGCAGTGGTTTGAGTGGATCGTGGTCACACTGTTGGCGGCCATTGTCCGCTGTGGTGAGTGCTTTGTGCTCCGTGCCTCCGTTCTCATTCAATACAGACGTGGTATGGTGTGAGTGTAAGAGGCAGCGAGTGGAGCTTCGTCTTAGATGATTCTTGGTAGTTGTATAATCTGTTTTGGATAAAAAACGACTTTAGGTCATTAAGAACTGATTAACTTAAGTTTGGCACTTTTTTGGGCTATGTTGATTACCCTGGTTCTCCTACGGATCTCTTCATTTCTGATTCGAACACGTAGGGAAACTCCAAGCATAGCCCTCTCCATTGCCTTTTGGGTGATGTGGATGATCAGTATGTAACGTTTAATGAAAACTTTGCAAATAATGTTTTTGTTATACTCGTAAATTAACAAACAATTGAAATAAGAATACGTTTACTTGGTGTACATACACATGCATGTTGGCGACTGCCGCTGACACGTGTCGACGCTGGCAGTTGCGTCTGTCGTCGACGCGTGTCGCTCGTGTGTATGCACACTTAGCCGAAAGGAAACTGATTGTAAATAAACTCCCCTCTACCTGCGTTTGTGTTTCCGAGCGCATACAACCCGAATCTCTTCAAAGTGAGAGTGAATAGGCTTCTTCTAGATAAGCTCACTCCATCGTCGACTCTGTCTTTGTCACCTCTGACCTAGACTAGAGTCAAGAGCAAACACATTTAAAATAAAAATAAATAAAAACTACTATTGACACGAGTATACCTTTCTCGAAGGTATACATGTTTTTCGCCCGCCGCTCATGAAATGGACTGCATTCTCATGTTTCGCACAATAGTGCGATACCCCCTTATTCAGGAAATATGGCCAGCTAACTTACAGACGCCAGCACATCAACCTACCCGAAACTGTCAAATTTTCCCAATCAACTTTGAACCTTATGCTGTAGCGATAAAGTTGAAAATCTATCAAAGTAACCGCGCTGCTACCTCAGGCAACGTCTTAGTTAAGCGGTCGGCCTATAAATACAATAAGTACTTACAGCCAGGGAAATTATTTTTTAGGCACCCTACGTCAATTTGGCGAGATATAGCCGTATAGGTAACTGTCAAAGAATGACAGTTATGACTTGAAATAATACCATTAACTTATATATAATAATACAGCCTATATGTAATAATATAGTAATGGCTTATTTATAATAATGGCAGTATTTTGAATAATAAAGCCACAACTGTAATTTTTAGACAACAATATGCGGACAACTTAAGTTGGTTGTTAATTAATTTCCCTAACACAATTATTATTACTGCAATAAAAGAGGTGATTGCCTTATTGAATAAATAACACTAAAACTTATTTCACTAAAACTTATTCAAGTATTGAACACGAAACCCTATAATAGCTTCCCAATCAGAGAATCCTTGATTAACTAACTAGCTAATATCAATTGCATTCCTCAAACAATACGTTAAAAGATACGCAATCCGACACAAGGGATCTGTGTCTCTCTGTAAGCGTACGTCTGTCTGTCCGGTTCATTCCCAGATATTTTGACACAAACACGTGAAGGTCGGACAGCTTACATCTGTGTTCTGTATTTAGTTACTTGATTGTGTTAAGAGATACACTGGCTTTTTTTATTAGATTATTTATCTGCATTGTAGCACTAGCTGCACCCCGCGGTGTCACTCGCATAAGTCTCGATCCCGTGAGAATATCGGGATAATACCTAAGTATTCTGTACCGTAATCTAGGTTAGTGTCAATTTCATCCAAATCCATGCAGCCGTTTTAGGGTAAAAGCGTTACAAACAAACATACATTTTTTTTTATATTTTCTCTTTGTAATATCAGATTAGATAAAAGGTAAAAAGGCGGACTTAATGCCTTGTTAATTATTTATTTATATATACTTTATTGTACACCACAAAAATACATAACAAAAAATAGTTCGAACACTATGAAACATACACGCTCATTACCCGTGGTCAAGGTGGGTCGACCCATTACCGGGTCCAATGGTAATTTTCATTCCCCGTGGTTCCAAGGCATATGGCATTAGGGATTGTTCCCTATCGATATAGTCAGAAAACTATATCGATAGAAAGTTTATTAACCATAGAACCTACTTATGATTAAATACAAATCCATAATAACAGCATAAGTAGGTACGTCAAAAGAGAAATGGGCGACCAGTGGAATGGACAGTGACAGTGGCATTATCAACCAGTCAACCAAGGCCTTTTATACGCATGACTCTCAATATTAAATATTTCCTTTCATGTCTTTCAGCATAAACTGAAAGAAACCCAATCCAAATAAACTACCCGCACTAAAAAATCGACCGATGAAAATCACAATCCTGGTGCACACGATAACAAATACTATATTAAAAAGTTAACAACACTGGCGGGCACTAAAATTCCAAAACAACATAAAACGAAGGAATTACAAATTTCGTAAAAAATAACACTAAAAATAGAACACCAATTTCTCACTCACGCTATAAATTCGACTGACGAATATCGCAAAGCCGGGTCCACACGAGCTTAAATTACGCCGGCGGCTTGCACGTCGGCTCTTATCGAGCCGCTCTCTGTTCACAGTGCATAAATCACTTGCACGCTCCTGATACAGTTGGCTCGTGTGCGCGCAGCCTAACATCTTCGTCCATGACGTTAATCTTGTGTTATCAGCCAGTGTTGAAGGTGGAAGGTAATTAGATGGAAGATCCATCTAATTACCTTCCACCTTCAAGGAATGTGGTGTCACAGTGGTGTTAGTGGTGACTTGTAGCGGTATTAGGTTCATCAATGCAAAAGCGCCTGTTTTAAGACAAAGGCGATACTTTAGCGTAATCAGCCCGAACATTCCCACTGCTAGAACCCAGGCCTCCTCTCTGTGCGAGGAAATGGGCCGTAATCCATCACGCGGACCCAGTGCGGGTAGGTAGATGTCACATGTCTTCGAATTTTTGGTTCTAAAACATGCCGGTTTCCTCACGATGTTTTCCTTCAACGTTTTAGAGAGCAATTGTGATGAAATGATGATGACACATAATGATTTCTAATTTCTATAATTTAAGGACTTTTATAGGTTAAAATTAAGACTTATAGCTTTACCAATAATGAAGCAAAGACCTCAGAGCTTTGCATAGTAGACCCTCCCTTAAGGAAGTAGCTATCACAGGTAAAATTAGCTTACGAATCTATTTTTTATTCCCAGTTTGGTAACAAGAAAATGAAATTGGTATGCAAAACGATTCGTTTTTGTTTATAGGAACCGGGCATAAGTCGCTTTCTTAAGCTTCCCCAACTAATTTAATTATTAGCATTTTTTTACCTTTCATATAGGTATATGTCAAACTAAATATTTTTCCTGTTCGCAATAGTAAATATAATTTTTTGCAATAGGCATAGATAGATGTCTAATTTTACGTCAAAATTGAACTTGTTTGGACGGACGGACGAACAGCTAATATTTTTGCAGAATTCCGCGCTTTGTCTGCTGTGTTATAGCTACCTTCGTGCACTAGTTCATCCAACGAAATTAAATTCGAACATGATTCGAACTAAAATGTTTTTTTTAAATATTTTGTTGTCCTTTTCCTTGTTGGCTGGCGATGAAACAAAAAAGTTTTCGTACAAAAAAGTTTTGTTAAGGTAGAAATTTGTTTTTAAAAGGTTGAACCATTACAAGGTCAAGGGTAGAGGGTAGGATTGCCAGTTACCATTGCTATCTTTTGTAAATATTACGTAGGCGGAATGGACAGTGGTTGTTGAAAGGCACAATAAACAAAAACAGCGCCCCGCGGTTTCATCCGCATAAGTTTCCTTGTTAATATCAGGATAGAAATTAGCCTATGTCCTTTTCCGGGACTCAAACTATATCTATACCAAATTTCATCTATATCGGTTTCAGAGGTAACAGACAGATAGACAGACACACTTTCGCATTTATAATATTAGTAAGTATGGATATGGATTTAAACATTTTATTTTTAGTATTCAATTTAGGGGTTATTGTGCGGAGTATGACTAACCACAAATATAATTCACATAAAACTAGAGTAAAGGAACCCCGCGGGATGAGTTGGACCCCTTCAATAAGATATTTAAAACCCCTATTAAATAGTAATGTTTGGCGACTAAAATACTAGCTTTGAAATTATATAAAATGATCAACAGAATTAGCAAAAAAAATATTAATTAAATCTCGATTATGATTGTAAAAGTTTGCTTGGTCAATCCCTAGCATCAGTGGGATGACACTGACAGCTCACTCCACGCTCACTTCACCCATGTTTTCACGGTGAGATTTTTACAGAATCGACATGCTGGTCCTTAACAGCTATAGATCGAGAGAATTTGAAAAAGAGTAGGGAGGCCTTTGCCCTGGAACATCACAGGCTTTTAATAATAACAAGCTTACCCGACAAACGTTTTCCTGTTCAAATAATTCATACAAAATAACATAGAAAAAAGTATTTCCAATTTTTCCCGAATTAGATCATTTTCCGGGATTTTTTTAAATTTTATCTTTGTAGCGGTATTTACAACGCCACTTGCGAACAACGCGTCATACTGACGTCACGCTATATCCTGCATCTCGAGGATGAGTGAACTTTATACCCTAGTTATAAAGAACATTGAAAAAAAAAATGCCGAATCACCCAAGCCGGTCTCAAAGGCTGCGCTTAACAACGTACAGCATTTCATCTTTATTAAAAAAAGTATTCCAGACCAAATTTCGGACATTGCATTGCGATCAATCTCAGCAGAGCCTTCGGCGCGGGAGATATTGTAGTGCACAAGTGTGTGTGCAGACATAGGTGCTCTCTCCCTCCCTTCACTCTCATTGAGAGATTTTTATTTACATAAATAATAAAGGTACTCCGCACTTCTAAAATGAATGATTAATTTCGAGTAAGCTACTTGTTCTTAACAAAGCAACATTAACAAACTTTAGAATTTCAAGCATCTATTTTCTATTCTATTTTTAGGGTTCCGTACCTCAAAAGGAAAAAACGGAACCCTTATAGGATCACTCGTGTGTCTGTCTGTCTGTCTGTCTGTCTGTCTGTCTGTCCGCCTGTCACAGCCAATTCGCTTCGAATCTTATAGACCGATTAAGTTGAAATTTGGTACACATATGAATCTCTGTGACCCAAACACAGACGTGTAACGTAAATAAATGAGTTTTGAAAATGGGAGTCATTTTTGAGGGGTAAATAGACAATTTAAAAAAAAAGTTTCGCAATCTGTACCGTGTGACATATCAAATGAAAGGGCTTACCGTGAGGATCTCAAATATTTTTTTTTCATAATTTTAAAGTAAATTGTATTAAAGTTATTTAAGACAATAGACGGAAATTTACCATTCCCCCCCCCCTTATCTCCGAAACTACTGAGCCTAAAATTTTGAAAAAGATACAGAAAATAGTTCTATACCTATAGATTACAGGAAAATTAATAAGAAATCTATGATCTTGAAACAACATGGTAAATCTCTCAATATTGTGCGTACAAACTTACATTTTCAGTTGGAATGTATGGGAGAACATGATTTTCAACTACAATGTTAAGTTTGTTCTTGGGATAAATTCATTCCAACTACGGAACCCTTCATTGTGCGTGGTCCGACACGTACTTGGCCGGTTTTTCTTTATGGCAATGGTGCCGATGATAATGACGTGCTTTGATAAAATATTAAGACGCTATGACAAAATGGCCGCGTTCGGAAATGAGTGCACTCAAAGCGAATTTTTTATGTGCCCAGATGGAATATAACATTCACTGGAAGGAAGGACGTCTAGTACCTATTGGAATTCATAATATTTTGGAATGTCTCTCTTTATTTTTATTTGAATTAGAATAATTATTATATTTATAATAAAAAATGTTATGTACAGAGGCCAGCACATCAACCTACCCCAATCTGTCAAATTTCTTTGATAGAATTTCAACTTTACTGCAAAGGAATAAGGTTCTTATTCAATTGGGAAAATTTGACAGATTGGGGTAGGTTGATGTGCTGGCCCCTGTACATTTAAACTTGGTTTGTAATTCTCTGTTTATTTTTAATTATTTTATTTTTGGATTGTTGTTTTGTTAAGTACTATTTGCTGTATTCTGGACGCTTTTAACACGTACGTCTTTTTTTATTTTATTACATCGTTCTCACATATAATTATAAATTCAACTTTCATGATGTAACTAATATATTTGTAAAAATATAATTTAAAAGAGTGTCCATGGAGTTTCTTGCCCGTTCTTTTCCATAGGTACTTACGCTTTGGAATGGGCAACTAGCTTCATATTTTCTGACTGACCGACTTCTTGACAATTCAAAAGTGCCTGTAAATGGTTTAATTGAAATAAATGCTTTGAGTTTTGAGTTTGAGTTTGAATTCGGCGTTAAGAAAGCGGAATGCAAAATCAAGCTGTAAGTTGAGGGATTATTAGGTTGTCTACCTCTGTGTAATTACTTGTCAATCTGCACCCTAATTGCGTAAAACACTATTAATCAAAATCTGAATCATTTACAAAGATACTGCTAATCCACTGCTTCATAATTATGTTCGAAAAATGTGTCTGCTCAAAAACGTAAATAACGCAATGAATATTGTTGAGCTGTCAAATTGAAAGACATTCCTTCTGTGTTACACAATCACCCCTCTGGTCATACACGTACCCCAGCCGTTGCGAGTACTACTGAACTTTTTGAAGGACCTTATTGGTCGATGTTGAAAGAATACATCATCCAACCATTTTCTCACAACCTACATCCGAATTCCCTTCCCAAAGTATTAATAGACATAGTAAAATACACTCTAACCACAAGTAATATCGCTAACCACCACACATAGTAACCAATTTCCTAACATGAGCAGACGAGGCCACAATGCCTCAATTCTGTAGTAAATTGAGCCGAGTAATTAGGTAACTCTATTATCACTAATATTATAAAGGCGAAAGTTTGTAAGTGTGTGTGTGTTTATATGTTTGTTACTTCTTCACGCTCAAACGGCTTGATCAATTTTGATAAAATTTGGTATAAAGGTAGCTGACACCCTGGATTAACATATAGGCTACTATACTATTTTTATCCCGGTATTCCCACGGGATCGACACTTATGCGGGTGAAACCGCGGCGCGCAGTTAGTTTAATTTTATGGCCAGTTGCTTTATAATTCAGTAATATAATATCTATACCACTTACGTTGTAGCTATGAGGTGTGTGGCTTCAGTTTTCGTGGCTTGTGTATGATGTAATTTGTTACTATGTAAAATGTTGTTTATTTAACCATTTATGTACACGTCGAAACCCATGTGTATACGCATATAAACAGACAAGTAGAAAGGAACTGAAAAATACGTACGCTGATGCTTATTTCTAAGAAAATAAATACATAAATCAAAAGCAATTCTTTAATTCAAATATAAACAAACAAAGATAATATGCGTACACACTTTTAAAATAAAATTATATCATTAAAATGTTAATGTGGGTTACTTTACAACTGTTTATTACATAGAAATGTAAAATATATCTATGGTTTCATAAATAACAATGCGTGCGCAGGTACTACGTGAGTTATTTAAAAAAATATTTTATTTGAAAGAATACAAGTCCAATTCGTTTAATAAAACAAATTATATTTTTGTAAGCCTTATATTAAAATTATGACTGACGTCGTAGTGAAACGAAAGAAAATCTTACAAATGCAACGTCACGCAATACAGTAGGCCAATTCCCGTAATTTAAAATGTTCAAAATCTAGTCGCAATCTCATCTCAGCGACAATCAATGTAAAAACTTGTCAAAAATGTAGGGATTTTAGATGTATTTTTGAAAGATTGAGACTTAAAATTACAAGAATTGTCATTTTACACAATTATTAATATTATGGAAAATGTAACTGAATTAAACCATAGATTAGTTACAGGTTACGATAGTTTAATTTAAAAAAAGCAACGAAACAGTATCTCATTTTTAAGTCCATCAATATTTTTTTATATATAATAATAATAATATCCTATCCTACTATGGGTTTGGGTGGCTAAAGTGGACTGGTTACCAAGAACTATGGAAGAACAATTACCCCTGCCTGATCAATGTTTTATATATACACGGATAAAATGGCAGGGGGTGACTTGCACACTCAATAATGGGCCCCCGGAAACGGTCGCTAGCACATAGTGACGTAGTGACAAGGGGGCAAAAGTAATAATATCCTTGGACATTTAACATACCTTGGTGTCATCCTAGACCACAACCTCACCTTCAACGAGCACATAAAGACGGCGCGTTCGCGCGCCGCTTTCGCTCTCGGTAGGCTCCACTCTATGATAACTGCCCGCAGCAAATTGTCACTCAAGTGCAAATTGCGCCTCTACACCGCGGTCATCCGTCCCATCATGACCTATGCTTGCGTAGTCTTCGCACACGCCAAGCCGCGATTTCTGCATAAAATGCAAACCCTCCAGAACCGTTTCCTCCGAAAGGTCACGGGAGCCCCCTTCTATGTCCGAAATGTGAATCTGCATCTAGATCTCAGACTCCCCACCATCCAGCAGTTCATGAAACGCCTCTCCAAGCGCTTCTTTGACTCTGCCATAAAGCACCCCAATCCCCTGATTGCGGCGGCCTCCCGATACACTCCCTCCCGCATAAGTAGGATTCGCCGACCAAGGCATACCCTCACTATCCCCGACGACGCCACTACCCTCCTCCAGGAGAGCAGTAAGGCCACGAGTACTCTCAGTCGACAACACAAACACAAGCTCAGACATCCGTCCTTCCGTCCTCGCCGCCGAGGCCCGTCGCGACGTCCCGCACCATCACCGTGCCCGCCCCGACCCTTGCTCGAGCCAGCCCGCGCAGCTGAGCCTGTAGTTTTAAATTCGCCCCTAAACACCAATAATAATACCGATCCAGCCTGTCCCTTGCTGTCCTCTTCCAGCGACGCCCTGAGCCGAGGTCCGAACCCCGCAGGGGGTTACCCTTAGCGCTGTCGCTTAGTTTTTAAGTTATTGTTTGCCCTGGCTGGAGGCCTTAATTCGAGGCATCCACAGGAAAGTCCGGTTAAGCAGTAGCCATCCTCATAAAGGAGGAACTGCGAGATGCCATTTAAAAAAAAAAAAAAAAACAACACAACGCCATATAGTGTCCCAAGCTAAGCAACTTAATGCTTGTGTTATGGTAACGACATGGCTGATAAACTACTTATATACTTTTTTTTTTTTGTAAATACATACATATTATAGATAAAACATCCAGACCCGGAACAAATACTTGTAGGTCGTTGAACCCGCGACATGCTGCGCAGCAGTCAATCGCTCAACCACTGACACGACAACCAGACTGCAGGCAATAGTGATGTGCTTATAAGGCCCATAGCTAGTGACACGCCACTAAGTACTTTTGCCTGTACGTGTCGCGTTATTTCATCAGTTAGAACAGAAAGGGAATGTCGTTCGAAACTTTTTGCACGTTAGTTAGATAGACGGAACACTTTACTATTTATTTTTGGATTCAAAAATTGTATTTTTCGCAATTTTTTACCAGTCTGCTATTTTTACAAAATCAGAGAGAAAATTAGGAGATCGATGAGCACTATGTAGTTTTTCGTCGAAACTATTGCCTACCTACTTTAGAGCGTTTACGACGTAAGGCATTTCATACAAGGGCAGCGGGATTGTCTGGGCAGCGGGATTGTCCGAAAGGGTTACCGCTACCCCGGAACATAAAGGGCTAAGGAAGGAACACGGATGGGTTTTAGTCAGTAAGAGTCTGACACTCCCTTCCGCTCCACCCAGAGCGGGAGGGCTCATTGGATGATTTCCCATCCTTACAAAAAAAAAAGGCATTTCATACAAACTTTCAAGCCCATTTTCGAAATGAATGAACCGATTCTAATGAAACTTCATACGCCTAAGCTCCTGCTTATGGTGGTATACAAAGGTCTTAAAAGTTAATTAAAACATTTTCGAAAAATAGTGTTACAGCCTAATTAGACCGATTTTAAATTTTCCATAGAAACAGATATTTCCAGTTATCTTTTTTTAATTAAAACATTTCGAAAATATTTTTTTCTAACGTACGTCGTAAACGCTCTTAAGCTGTAACGTTACAGGTGACTTCAAAACTTTATCATAATTTAAAATGCATACAGTAGCTACATAGCATGTAGTTATGTACCTATGTATAGGTTTTTAGTACATACCTAAGCGGAGCAACATGATATCCCCAAGTAATACTCGACATTAGGCCAGTGAGATGATTAATAACGTGAACCAAGGGGCCTGAAAAAGCCACTTTGGCAGAATCATAAAACAATTCATATCACGCAATTTCATCTGTATACAGTTATTTTTGGAGATTTTTAGGAGATTTTTAAAATGCTATAGATACCCTTCAGGGATATATAGGTGTGAAATTGTCAAACAGCTGAATTGCGTGATATGAATTTTTTTTTTATTTGTGATTCTGCCAAAGTGGCCGTTTTAGGCCTGCAGTGAGTTAGAATTCAAACGATTAATTTATATTAAACGTTGTACATTTTGCAACGAGTGCATTTTTATGAATATTTATTTTAGAAGAATGTTACTTATAACGTGTTAGCAGCGCCCCGCGGTTTCACCCGCATAAGTTTCCCGTAGAAATATCGGGATAAAAACTATCCTATATCCTTTCCCGAGACTCAAACTATCTCTATACCAAATATAATCTAAATCGGTTCAGCGGTTTAATCATAAAGAGGTAACAGACAGACAGACACACTTTCGCATTTATAATATTAAGTAAGGATTAAAAGTAAAACCTTAAACTTAATACCTTATAACAGATAGTTTTAAAAACCCTATCATGGAAATCATTTGTCACTCTAGTAAACCTCCTCCATAAACGAAAGGCCGCTGCTCTTATAGAGACTTCTTCTACTTTCGGCAAGAAGTACATAAAAATAACTCATACCGTGGTTGAAAATAGTTGTAGTAAAGGTATGTGGAAGACAGATAGACATCTAAAAGCAACCACATTTTGCAACATACTTCCAATAACAATTCGAAAGATTTTGAAAGAAATTTCTAATCCATTGCTACATATTATGTTGAAAAATTCTTCTGCTCGACAACGTCAACGACGCAATTAATGTTGTGGAATTGTCAAAATTGCCATTATAAGGATGTTTCGTAAATACCCCGCTGTTTACCAGTTGAAGTCTTTAGATACGTAACCCCAAAACGTAATGAAACATAACCCATAACATATCAGGCCTAAAATATCTCCACGCCAGCTCCCACGTATGCTGAAACACAGCTTATGAATGAAAAAAAAGTGATTTCATATTTGCGGCACTTAAAATCGTATCAATCAATTCTGACTACGGCAGCCCTCGCGTCATACATTATCAAAGGCGTTACTTGGACGTCTTCCATTCGCTGATATACATCTATGCTGGATATGACTGTGAAGATATCAGCCTCCATCTGCCTAGCCTTTTCCCAACTATGTTGGCGTCGGCTTCCAGTTTAACAGGATGCAGCTGAATTAATACCAGTATTTTACATGGAGCGACTGCCTATCTGACCTCCACAACCCAGTTACTGGGTAATACGATACCCCTTGGTAAGACTGGCTGTCAGACTTTCGGGTTACTGACGACCCGTAACGACTGTCTAAGATTCACGAATGACAGCCGGGTCCAATGGCTGAAAGTGCTTTCCAAGGCACGGAAGGGTCTTGGTATGTGAAGGTGGTCAGGGTCACCCATCCACGGACCAACCGCGGCAAGCGTAGCTCAACCTGATCGATCGACCCGTGCGGCTGTTATTACTTAGCCACAAGCCGCTTGTCATATCACTGTTATTCAGTAAAAAACGTGTAAAAATGAAAACTTAGGTAAAGTGAGCTATGAATAGTGTCCATCCCTAACATCATGTGGAATGACAGCTCACTTCAAGTCCACTTCACCAAAGTTTTCACGGTGAATTTTTTACAGAATTGATCAGCTGGTCCTTGGACACAGAAAAAACTGAAAATCTTGCTTTTTTATACTGTGTGTGTTGAAGCTCAATAACTGTTATGGTTTCTGAGAGAGAACCTCTGATTAAAGATAGATAAAGACGCAATAATATCCTGTTACAACCTTCTCAGAAAGGAGTACCCCCTTACTTCCCTTTGTGTACTAACTTCCTTAAATTACGTACACAAAGAGTGTGTCCATTCTGCGAAAGTTGTAATATTCTCCGTTAAATAGGTATTTTCTGAAGGAAAATAATATTTAATATCAGACAAATACAGTCTTATCTAAACTAATATTATAAAGAGGTAAGAGGTAGGCAGGAGGCGTTTGTCAGAGGTAATCTAATGAAGTCCTGATCCGATTACCAAATATACATGATTTACACGATTTACTCATAGAAAGGTACATTTTTACTGAGTGGCAAAGATATATATGTGTTATGAATATAGTTGTCTTCCATGCGGACGAAATCGCTAGCAGAAGCTAGACAAATATAAGTCAATTGCTTTGTAGATTACCAAAAAATATTTAAGCAAACGCATTGACACTTCTAGCTTCGGTACATCTGCACATCCCCGAATTTCCTTACAATCTTAACTTTGCCGCTACAAAAATCTATTCTCACCTTAATCACTTACAAAAAAACTCACAAACTTTTCAGTCTCAACCGCAAAATAAAGTTGGTGAAACAGTTAATGCCCTGAATACTATCTCACGAACGTATATTTTAGCTGTTAGCAAAATGTTAGCGATTTGA
The DNA here is from genome assembly GCA_963669345.1 of Gortyna flavago. Lineage (NCBI taxonomy): Eukaryota > Metazoa > Arthropoda > Insecta > Lepidoptera > Noctuidae > Gortyna > Gortyna flavago. Next base: position 2,077,138 of record OY770130.1, read on the forward strand.
GCATATCCCTGTAACAGTTGATACGTACCTTATTTGTGTTATTGGTTTTGTTATTGTTGAATGAGGTAAGTTTTTTTATAGCGCATAGGATTTTAGCTAATGTGTTTTCTTGTAAAACGAAAATATTGTCTGCTAAACAGAGGTCTTGTCGATCTAATGCTGAAATAGAAATATTGTCATAATACAGTCCTTGAAAAACTTTAGCTTTTCGTAGGAAGTTAATTTTGCTTAGCCATCCGCCATTTTGACGATCAGCGGGGTAATTGCGTAACACCAATAGAGTGGCAATTGATCGCACTGCCTTTCATTTTGACAGTTCAGCCACATTCGTTGCGTTATTAACGTTGTTGAGCAGACGAATTTTTCAAACCTATGAAGCAATGATATAGGATTTTTTTTCAAAACTCTCGGATTGTGATTGATAGTGTGTTACACATTTAGAGTACAGATTAAAAAAGTAGATTACATTTCGACGGTTAAGAGGAGATAGGGTATAAGCGACAAAAAATGAAATGTTCAGGAGAGCCGTTCAAAGTTTTAAATTTTAGAAAAACTGACGTATTTTTGTCATTTATGAATTTTTTTGCTAGGGTTTAAACGCCAAAAAAAGTCATCTTAGAGCCATGAGAGTAAGCGCATTCGAAAGAGCGGACAATTTTCCGTAGAATGGCATATATTATAACTCACTTTTGACCAAAATGTCGTTTATTTTTACTTCCTTTTTACCGTCGATTTTATTCCTAGTAGAAAATCCAGTTGCCGTCGAGACATGAAAAAAAAAATATATTCACAACATTTGAAGACACACAAATAAAAAATTTATAATAATAGTATAATATTATCGTCTTATTCTATTAATTAGTATCGAAAGTCGTAAAGAAGCAATTAGGTACGACACTTAAACGTTGTATCTTGTTTTTGAAATTGCAAGAAGTTTTGCTACATTTTAATATTCTGTTAACATAAATTGTACCTTATTAGGAAAACTACTCATTTAAATTAAGTAACATAATTTGCGAAATAGAGGGAGATTATCCTGTTGGAGTGATAATAATTATGTTGTAGGTACGCTAAGCCCCACGTCAGTAAATAAAACCAGTTTAAGCTGCTGGTATAATTTTATTGAAACTCAGTACAGACTTGCGGACCCACTGGATCTAAAAATAATAATTTTGAAACAATTTCCTAAAAAAGTTAGTTATAAGTAGCTGATGTTATAATTTCGATAAATGACGAACATTTTTTTATTTTACAATGACCGCTGAAAACCTTTCTAATATTAAAGAAAATAATAAATAATGTAAAACAAACATGATACCCCCTCCCTCTCACAGAGAGGAGGTCTGTGTCCCAGCAGCGGGAACTTTATAGGCTGATTATGTATGTTATGCAAACATGACACAACAATCAGAACCAACGCGATTAACAAAAACTATCCAAGAGCAACAAACGGAAAATGAATATCATAAAAAATCCAATCGAAAAATATTTTCATCGTATGACATGTTATCATTTCTATTTCTTTTTTCTTCTTTTCCTGACAAAGTTACCAATATTCTGGCATGTACTGAGTTTGATATTCCTATCTCCACCGATGAAGTATACCTGCAGGGGAGTAAGTAACTCCTCAGGAGACCACTGTCCTTGTGAAAAACCGGTATGGGACAGAAGTGTGTTCACGGAGACGATGCAGACTAAATACGGGATTGTCTGCGATAGGAAGTGGCTGGTCAGCTTTTCACAAAGCATGCTGTATGTTGGGACGTTATTTGGCGCTTTGTTGTTTGGATTTTTCTCTGATAGGTATCGTTTTTATTTTACGTAATGCATAATCAGCCTTAATAATGTTCCCACTGCTGCAACACAGGCCTCCTCTCGGTGTGAGGGAGTGGGCCGTAAACTACCACGCGGGCCAAGTGCGGGTTGTTAGATGTCATGTCATAATTTTTTTATTCTAGGCCATGCCGGTTTCTTCACGATGTTTTCCTTCACTGGTTTAAAAGCAGTAGTGATGAAATAATTTTCACAAGGTTAAACGCCTGTCTTCGTACAACTTTCTTCTTCTACCTACAACACATTTATGTCGCTGCTCATTTTGTAATGCATGTGACTAAAAATTGTATTTCTAAAAATGGTGCATATGACTATTGTCTAAGAAACATAATCTCCACTTTAGTAGGTACCTATCAAAATCATTTTTTATGAATCCATATTTTAAGCAAGCCTATAATTATTTTCTTCCATCAATTACACACCAATTTTACCAGCTTTCTATCTATGTTTTAATAAATCAGGGCTTAATTTTGTTATCATCGATATTCCCGTCAGAAAAAGCGTCTCTCAAAATTAATTTCAAAATATTGATGAACGCTCGCACACGTTTCCAATTAATTACGTTAAGCACCAGCCTGAGAGTTTACATTATGATCTGAATGCAATACTGAATTTCGATAAAAATTGCTGTTCCACATGAGTTTTTCAAGTGATGGCAGAACATAATGTGGAGGATCATGGGTGATATTTTCTATGTTAGGAAAATTTCTTGGTAAAAATTTAAAGGTTAGATTAAATTATTAGGTGTGTTGACAAAAAACACACTCTCACACTCTGCTTAAAATGATGATGTCAATATTTTAGAACAGCAGTTGACGATTGCCGATGAAAAGTTCATAGAGAGTATAATATAAACTTTCAATTATTCTTCCCACACTTACTTAAATTTTCAGGTGTGGCCGCCTACCCACGTTCTCACTGAGCTGCCTAACCATTGCCATAGCAGGATGCCTGGTCCGTATCATGCCAACAGCTGCATCCTTCATCTTTATGCGCTGCATTGAAGGTATTGGGGTCGGAGGCTCCATCGTCACTGGCTACGTCCTCTGCGTAGAATACTGCGGAATCAGATACAGGGAAATAGTGTCAGCCTTGTTCCATGTACCGGTTAACGTGAGCCATATGTCACTGGCAGGATTGTCATATCTGATGAGGCACTGTGACACCTTCCAATTAGTGCTGTCGATTCCAATGTTCTTTTGTGTCACGCTGTGGTGTCTAGGCTTGGAGTCCCCGAAGTGGTTGATGGACCGCGGTGATGTTGGAAAGGCGACGGTTGTGATGGAAAAGATTGAGCGGTTGTAAGTATCAGATTCCTTTAAACTGATAATTGTCTCGAAAGTATAATCATAAAAGCTTTTGCCCGAAGCTTCGCCCCCGTTCAGGGAATTTTTAGAGAGAAAAAATGCTTTTGTCACCCTCCAGGTCATTAACTATTTCTATATTAAAAACAACTATAAACATACACTTTCGCATTTATTCGAAATTAGGATTTATTTATTATTAGGATAACTACGCTTCTAATAAACCTAAGCATAACCTCAAGGTTTCTTTTTCAGCAACCGTCATCCTACAGACACGATCAAAACAGAAATGGAAGAGTATCACGCAGCACAGTCCTCTCTGAAACACAGCAAACTGAGTTTCTGGCAAATCTTCCGTCATAAGAAGCTCACTATAAACCTCGCGTGTATGTCCGTCATCTACTTTGTTTGTGGCATGGGGTACTACGGTGTGTCCCAGTACATCGGCAAGATGAGTGGAGATATTCACGTGAACGTCGCCGTATCAGGGGCACTGCTCATACCAGGAACCATCACCTCTGCCTTCTTACTCCAATTTCTCGGAAGAAGATGCTTCTTAATGGCAACAAGCTTTCTATCAGGAACATTAATGATCATAGTTATCCTTATCCCTGAACAGGCTCATTGGGCGAGGGTGGTGACTGCCTGTCTCTGTAACACTTTCTTCTTTATGTCGTTTATTATAGTGTTCTTGTATGGTGTCGAGTTATTCCCGACTTCTATAAGGAATTCTGTCTTAGGATTTTTATCAGTATTGTCAAGAGTGGGTCAAATAATTGCACCACCCATCAATGCCCTGCCTCAAATAGTTTCGGGGGTCGTTTTTGGAGTAATGGCTATAGTTGGTGGAATATTGTGTTACCCGTTGCCAGAAACGAAGAATGTAGAACTGCCGTCGAGTTTGGAAGATTCAAAGAGTCTTCCCCGGAGAATATCTAAACTTGGGCAGGAAACTGTGCAAATTAACTAGAAGAAGGATAAAACATTCTTATTAGATCAGAGAATATAGGATTTTTCTTGACTATGTATTTAATTTTGCTGTGTACTTATTACATTACCATGATTTAATTTAAGACACCTATGTTATAACATTTCTTATAATAAATTTTCACATCTGGTTCATCTATCGGATTTTTCGTGTCAACGCAAGTCCTTGTTACATAAACCAGTAATTAAAAACACTTTAACGAAATCCTTCATCGAACTCGCAAATCCGGTACACCGAAAAAATCCCGGCAAATCTGCAATCACGGCACGCAAAGACATACAAACACTTTGGATCCCGGACTCCCGGACTAGCAATTTACAATAAAACAAAGGAAGCTCGCGACACTGTTATTTTCAATAACCTCCCTATACACAGGATAATGAAAAAAGTTTTTATAACCGACAATACGGAGTAGCTAAGTGGGATAAAGTATGATGTTTTTAACTTGTCCAATATGTAAGAATATTGTTTTATAGCTGGGATGTGAGAGGATTTTGTACTTTTTGTTCGTCTAGATTTGTTTTGTTGGTTTCATATTGTTGTTCTGAACAGACAGGCTGAAACTTTTCTTGGAATTGAATGCTAATTTATCAATGTGTATCAATTTCAGACGGGATGGAAATTACTACATGTTTCAAATAAATATGAATGAGCGCTATTAATTTAAAGCAATGATGGCCAAGTGGAAAGCAGTGGAGCCCCGACATACGAGTTGTAGGTCGTGAGTTTGAACCCAGGCAGGCATTTCACTGTGTGTATTTAATTTCATCACCACTGCTCTCAAAACGGTGAAGGAAAACACCGTGAGGAAACCGACATGTAATAGAACTAAAAATTAGAAGACATGTGACATCCACCAACACGCACTGGGCCCGCGTGGTGACTGTTGACGGCCCACTCCGTCTCACATAGACGAGGCCTGTGTCCCAGCACTCGGAACAGTATAAGCTGATTATGCTATTAATTCTGTATATACTCAAACCTCCAAGCTTCCAATGAAATAAATGGTAAATACAAACTGTTGAAAAAATCATTATCATCACCATCAGCCCGAAGCAGTCCACTGCTGATTTAGAACACAATAGACAGGTACACTTTGAATGGTTAGATCGAGATATATTCATTTGAATTTCAGCCATCTTCCCAAGAATCCAATAATCCGAAATCGTAAAACACAATCACCAAAATTAACACAATCAACAAGTAATACACATCAAATTATAATCTATCTCACAATTCCAATTGCCTGCACATTAGCCAAATCACTGACCTTTGATCCAGCTTGAGCCTAGTAAATCTGAACCCGTGCTATTGTAAATCAATTTGAACCATTATAATGGCGGTGGATGAGCCATAATCCCGTATGAGAGTATTACGGGCTGCCCGGGGTGAGCAGTAAATTAGGCGAGATGACCCCGAGTGCTAACGTACGACTGTGTGCCCCGCCTACGAACATTAGCTGCAGTGGATTTGGGCATTTTGTGATAGTTCAAATGTGTTGCCGCCTTTGTTTTTGGGTTGAGATCGTAGTTCAGATTGGGTTGAAATATCTGTACCTATACCTGGGATTACCTTATTTGTTGCAAATATCTTGTACTATTATTGAAAACATCACGCCATAAGGAGAATGGACTGATTAAATTTATAAAAGCTTTATTTCGTTTCAGTTATCTTGCTACTTACCAATACTCGTTTAAAATAATGTTATAAAGATTTGATTTTTTGTATGTTTGTTTGTTACGCTTATACGCTAAAACGCCTGAACAAATTTGGATGTAATTTGTTTTGTGGTACATGGGTAGACGACTGGACTACGATATGCACTTGGATTTTTTTCACGGGATCAAGCATTTGCAGGTGAATCCGCGCAGCTAGTGGAAGAATAAAATTGATTACAATTATTTACATGACGCCAGGACTTATCATTATAGAATAGTTTATGATACCCACTATATGATGATATTTTAAAATGTAAGCAACGATTATATTGTCTGCTAGATGATGATGCAACTCTAAAACTCAAGCTAGATGCTATTAGAAATACAGTTAGTCATTGCCTTTCTGCGGGGTAATTGCATCACACTATAAGTAGCAATGACTTTAATTTTGGCAGTTTAACAACATTAATTGCGCTGTTTACGTTGTTGAGCAGACAAATTTTTCGAACATATGAAGCAATGGATTAGCCACATCCTTCAAAATGATTCCGATTGTGATTGAAAATGTGATTCACCATTTGAGTGCTGGTCTACGTAGGCTGGTACGGGTATAGTCTAAATAAAACATTAAATATTGTTTTATCACCGAAAAGCAATAAAAATTTACGATTGAAAATAAAACTGGGATCCTTAATAGCCATTTCGGTCACGTATTGTTTTAGAAATTTATTTATTTTTAAGGGAACCTCTTCAGATGTAATTACTAGGTCGTTAGGAGATTCCGACGCGAGACCAGAATTCTAAATCATGGAAAAAATTGCCTCCCCTGTTTAGAGTTAGCCACTTACTATGCAATATGCATTAATAGACTCAGTTACTTTCGAGGTAATTTATATATTTTTGATTGGGTTTTTATAAAGGAAAAGATAAGACGTGGTCCTTCACAAAAAAAAAAACGTGACTGTGATTTGTGGGTAAGTAGGTTTGCACAAACACTTTTACATGTCAATCATAAAAACTAGATGAGGGCGGCGTTTCCTATCTGACGACTCTGAGAATCATCAGTCTCTTTTAAGTCCAGACATAATCTTGGTCAGGTTATATGAAGAACATGTAGATCGATGTCTGAGATGGTCTTTTGAAGAAACAGTTTGAGAAGGCCTGTCCAGTCAGTGCACGCATTTGTCAGAAATCGTGCAGCTCAACTCAAAACTCAAGGCGCTCAACCATTCCACCTACGTTTTACTGGTTTTCCCGAGTACCACCTTCCTCATGGAACCCGTACCAAGAAATGATGATGATGGCTTGTTATCGCTACGCCCACACTAGGGCCGTCATATAAATAAATAAAAATAAATATAGCAGGCACACCGACGCGCAAACTTTTCTATGAATTCAGCATACGATTTTGACGTTCGAAAAGTGCTGATTCTCAGCCTAGTTTGAATAAATCACTTTTGATTTTAGAAACCCTAGCGTAGAAATTTGTCGTCGGTTATCAAAACGAAAATCAGCTAATTCATAGAAAAGTGGAATACATTCCATACACATTTTACCTCTGACAGCAGCAATCCAATAGCAACCTTATTTTAATGAGAATAAAGTTCACTGTGATTATGACATATTTGTCAATATCAGCAACCGAACAGTAACCTTATTGAAACGAGATTAAAGATTTTTACAAGTGATGCAAAATCAGAGGTAAAATAAACGAACGGATACGCGGTGAATATGTATAGAACAGCTAAATTTTATTTATTTAACCTGAACGACAACGCTAATTACACTGATGAAGATGAAGTTCGTTTACTTAAGTGATGACGACGAAGTTTCATTTGTTTTTATCTCATGTCTTTTAAGGTCATAGCACACTTATCAAATCGGAAAGGGATCGGCACCGTATTGCCTTTCGCCTCGCCGTCAAACAGGCGTCAACCTAACGTAAGAACGTAAAGCGGATCAGCAGCTCCGATACGTCGACTCGGCTACGGCTAGGCGACCGCTGGTTGATGGTGCAACAGGCAGGCCGGAGGGGTGAGAGGGGCAAGGGTGGACGAAGAGACGTAAGCTCGGGTACGGAGAGACGTAACGCACCGCACCGCGGTTTGTGAGCTTGTTCTGAGGCGAGGCGATTACGTTACGATTCCGATTGTGCGTTGCAGTAGGGAGTTTCGTTTTTGATATTTCGATTTGATACGTGTTTGATACCTTTAGTCTGTGCTAAATACAGTGGCGTGCATTGCATAAAGGCATTTATGCAGTGCCTGCCCGATAAATCACCATAAGCCTGTCAATTACATTTTAGTGTGTGTGCCCCACAATTAAGAAACTCATTAAATTATCATACCTACTCGTAACAAAAAACAAAATCTTCATACAAACACGCGCGGCAGTCGGCAGTCGCCAGGCGGCCTACTCGGCTCCCGTACTATTCGCACATTGTCATTAGTCTTTTCTTCTTCAAGTTAATACGACGAAATAAAAAATACATACGTCTCATAAAAAGAAACGAAGAAAACACATTTATTTAGCCTACATAAGCGTTCATAAATTCTTTTTTTTTTTGAGCACCCAACAAATTGTCATAAGAGAAACTTAAGCTCTCATACTTGATTAAACTTCACTTTCCACTTTAAAAGACACAATCATCTTCAAAATGTAGTAGTACAATAAATAAGAAAGTATTTTTAGCGACTCATTCTGGACTTAAAATGGAAAGCGAACGCAGATTGCTTCGTCCCACACTGTCTCAAGGGTGAGCTTAAAGAAATTGGGTTACTCGGAGAAATGGCCTCACAATCTGTCAGAATTTTTATTAAATTTTATAGGCAAGTTTACTTTGTTTACCAGGAGAATGCAAATGACAGGTTTTATCAATATTGATCAGGAGGCCTACCATGAACTATTTAAAAACGATTCAAAAGCAAGACATTTCAGTTTAGGTTCTTAAACTGCATCGCTCACAGTCGTACCATGACGTCCATTACGCTCAGCGGCATTTGGATCGTTGAAAGTGAATGAAAGATCGCAATTCGTTGCTGAACCGCGTTTGAAACGTTTCTGGTGAAAAAGAGACAACGCTATTATTATCAAATAAGTTTGTTTCGCGCACATTTTAGTGTTAGACACGTTCAGAAGCAAGTAACATTTTATTTGTTCATAACTCAATATCATTTATATATTAGTCTATGATCATTACTTTATGGTGAAAGAGACACTCAACCGCTGCTGTTAATGCGGTAACTATTGTTAAAATAATTCTTAGTCAAAGTAGATATTTATTTACCTTTTTCTATTTATTATACGAAAACAATATTTTTATTTCGACCTAATAAAACAATGTTTCTGTTTCGAACGTACCAGAGTGTAGTTTTGATTTCAAGGAATGTCGAAAGTATTAAACATTGTTTGTATAAGTACTGAAACTAAATCATTCTTTCGAGAAGTCTATAGATAAATCTATTATGAAAGTGAATAAATGTACAACTTGCCTCGAGATTATGACAATAATTTGCAAGTGCTGTTTTTGTTGCATTCTAGTCGAAAAAGGACATCTGTTAAAGAAAAACAAATTCGGTTTAAAAGGCATGTAAAATATGTATTTTACACTTTAAAAGAAAGATTAAAGTACACTTACATTGGTTTTTGTAAATTTCCACTAAAAAACTTTATTTTCGTCAATAATTCACCAAACGTTTCAGTTTATGTTAGAGAAATAGTAACTTTTATTGAATCGCTTATTTTGACAGTTAGCGTTTCAGCTGAGCTGCTATAACTACGTCATGGTACCAAATACAGTACAAAATGAAATGAATGAAACCAAAACTTGCGGCGCAGTTTGGGATAATCGCTGTCAGATGGCACGGCCACGTCATGGTACGAATTAGAAGAACTGTTCAGTTTAGGTCCTAAAGTGGATCGCGTTAAGAGCTCGTGATAGGTATGCAGGACTCGAATTGTGTAACACACTATACCTATATCTCAATCTGAATAATTTTGAATGATATTGCTAATCCATTGCTTCATATGTTCGAAAAATTTGTCTGCTCGGCAACGTAAATAACGCAATGAATATTATTGAATTGTCAAGTTGAAAGACATTCCTACTGATAGCGTGTTACGTACGCAATCACCCCGCAGTTCCTAAAATTGAAGCACGTCACCTGCCAGTTGTCTGCCTACATGCGTGTGGGACTGAAAAATTGAAAATACAGTTTACTCTAATCTTTGTTGTCATAGACCTAACCCAGAAAAGCAACTAAGGGCCGGCGCACACCTGGCGACGCGCATAGCGGTTGTCACTGCCAAACAAATGTCAACATTCCCTGCCATAAAATAAAGTCGAGTTTAAAATTATCTGAGATACGCACCTATTTCCGCTTAGATACCTATCGCTCTCGGGCTAATATTAGAAGTTTATTTATTCTCAATTTTTTTTTTTGCAACTGCTGCAAGATTGATATTTGTTTGGCAGTGACGAACGCGCTGCACTGTGCCTCGGCAGGTGTGCGCCGGTCCTAAGAGATTATGACAGGAAATTGTGATCACCTACTGGGTTTATGACCAGCAGTGGAAATAGCAAGCTGATAAAATAACTCTGATAGTCGCTTTTCGTCTGTGTGATCCCTATCACACAGACGAAAAGCGATTATCATTTTTCACTGTTCTTCTAAACTCTATGGTTTCATCATTTAGAGAATTTATTCCAGATGGTTTTTGAGTCTGTTTGTAATTTCAAAATAACGGCTTTTAACTCATATGAAAGGTATAACAAAAAAAAATTGTTTATTTCTCCGTCAGTGTTCCGGCTAATCTCCAAAACGGCTAAACCGATTTTGCTGGCACTTTCACCGGGGAAATAGCTGATGTTATAAGGAGTAATTGACTACTACGGCTACTTTTAATTTAGTAACAGAGAGAAAATTACATGGCATTAAAGTTACGCGGACGAAGTCGCGTGCAGCACCTAGTTAGTACTAAACTTACACAAACTAAAGAAATCTCCATGATTTGTCAAGACATCGCTAGTATAGCTTTTAAGCCCAGTTAACTTGGTTTTCTCTAATCATCTGCCTAGCATTTTCCCAACTATGTTGGGGTTGGCGTCCAGTCTAACCGCATGCAGCTGACTACCATTACTTTACATGGAGCGACTGCCTATCTGACCTCCACAATCCAGTTACCTACTGGGTAATACGATACCCCTTGATAAGACTGTTTGTCAGACTTTCGGGCTTCTGCTGCTCTGTAACGATTGTCAAAGATCCACGAATGACAGCCAGGACCAATGGCTTATTATCATTGACTTATATATAACTAGCGTACTTATTATGCTTTCCGAGGAACGGAGGGGTCTTAGTTTGTGAAGATGGTCACCCATCCACGGACGCAAGCGTAGCTTAACCTGATCGATCGACTTGTGTGGCTGATTTTACTTCGCCACAAGCCCTCCTTGGATTTCTCTAATAACACACATAAATTATAAAAGATAAGTTCATAACCATACTTGCACACAATGTAGTGCAAGGACGCATGTCAGAAAGGTAAACCGCGCTGTAACCGACATTCTTTGGATATAAACTCACAGTACGCGAGATACAGTAGTTCCTAGTGTGTAGTAGTTATTAGTTAGTTTTTACTCGCCTATTTACTCGCCTAGTTATGTAACGAAGTGAATAAATAAGACCCTACATTTTAATGTTACAACACAGGAACAAACTTATAAGAAACTGCCTGTTGCTCGCGACTTCGTCTGCGATCCAGGAAGAAAAGTAACCTATGTCATTTTCCAAGTCATGGTCTACTCATGTGCCAAATTTCGTCCAAATCCGTTCAGACGTTTTAACGTGAAAGCGTAACAAACTTTCTTTCGCATTATTAGTTTCTTTTTCATTTCAGATAAGTAGATAGTACTATTTACATCTTATGTATCGATAATCGTGCTCCAGCATAGAATCAATTAAACTTCTGCATAGCTATATACAATCATTCGACAGGTTGTCAAATCGAAAATGACACGTTTTCATTGACTATTTCACTTGCCCAAGAGCAAATAGCTGTCGAAAGATTTGCGGTCGTCTATTTGATTCAAACTGACAACGTAATTGGGTTTTGAATTTGGGAACAGCCTTTAGATGACTCTTTTGATAACATTGATTGATGTCCGATACGGCACGTAAACGTATCGAACGTTTGTGAATAGCTATGCTCATGCCTAACTCGAAGGAACCTTTTCTCGATAAAGTAAGTACTTACCTACATTAATGTAATCGTATAACTATTACATTACACGAAAGTGCATCTAAAATATTCCAGTTACACCGATACAATAAACCGGAGTTGCATTACTGTGTAAATTTCACTACACTCAAGATGAACGTACCAAGGCGGGTGATGTATATTATTATGAAACCACGACATGCGGCCCTAACTGACGTCATGTCAGACCAATGTCAAGCCAGACCCTCGGACCACCAAGCAGGTAGATAAATAAGGCCTGCTTCCACCAACACTTGCAAGAATTCTTGTAAGTAAATAATAGTTATAACATGTGAGTATTGGGGGTGGAAGTGCGGTGTGTTATGGTGGGAGAGACTGTGTGTTGGTGTGTGTGTGTGTGTGTGTTTTAGATGGGTGTGTGAGGGTGTGTGTGTGTTTGATGAAATGCGATGGTGATGTGTGACATTCTAGAATCATCGACGAGAAAAATCAACTAAAGTAATGCAGGAGGGCTGCATGAAAGTTGTTTCCTCTGTCATCTGAACTAAACTTCATAATGGTTTGCTTTCCACGATAAGTTAATGAGGCAGATCATTTCATACAACTTCCTTATTATTGTTAGTGTTGGCTTCATTGGTAGAAACGGCAACGTGTTGGATACGAACTCATGACTTCTTTGCTATGCCAAGTAGTACCATATCTTATTTTTTTTCGTCCCATCATTTGCGAAGTGTGAATCAACTATAGTAATGTCGCACAACCTAGCCTTCTGCAGCTCTTTTCTTTGTGCCTAGGCCCAGGAATGTAATATTTAGATAGACCCTCTGTATGTTGTAAATCTTCACTAAGTACTCGCTTAGTATTAATGTGACGTGTAAAGCCATTGTTAGGCGCACTCATTTTTGAGGGCTGGTGTTTAACGTAGTGATTATGTCGTATTTTGTGTGACAAGTGTCACGTTATGAGACGAAATTAATAACAAATGTGTTAACTGATGCTTCATATTTCTCGAGGTTTTGGTTTTGTCCCATGAGAACAGTCAGCCTCAAAGAGATGTATACCTATACAACGACAAGAATTCAACCTACTACGGTTTGGAATGGGCAACTAGCTTCATCTTTCTGATCAAGCGACCCCTTGACAATTCAAAAGTCCCTGTAATTGGTTTATTTAAAATACATGCTTTTAGTGTGAGTTTTTAAGAATTTGCGCTCCATAATACCGTATTCATGTGCAGCAATGCAGCACGTGCTAAACGTACTGTACAATTAAGTATTATGTAATACTAGCTGCACCCCGCGGTTTCACTCGCGTAAATGTGGATCCCGTGAGAATATCGGGATAAAAAATAGCCTATATGTTAATCCAGGGTGCCAGCTAGCTCCATACAGTTTTATCAAAATTGGTTCAGCCGTTTGAGCGTGAAGAAGTAACAAACATGTAAACACACACACAATCACAAACTTTCGCCTTTATAATAAATTTGTGTGATGATTTATGGCTACCCCCATTGATACAATATTATGGAACAAAGATTGTAGACAAGAAATGTATTCTATGTATTTTATTAAATAAATTATTGTCGATGTATAGGTATAATATAATTATCATCTTCTTGAGTCTGACTGTACCTAAATCTCGTTTATAAAACCTACGTCTGTAGTTCTGTGTCCCAAATAGAAACACAAAAAGATTTGTAAAAGAATCTTAAAATATATGAAAGGCTGAGTGGAAAGATGTGTTAACGAAACACAACTGAGGTTTAAACAATTATTTTATTAAAACCAATCACTAATAATACATAGCCTTACAATACAAACTAGCTGTATGAGATCGCCGAATTAATCTAACGCATTCAATTGTATATTAATTACTAATTTATATTTAACAATCACTGGAGCCATTTTGTTGATATCATTTTATAAGCAAAGTAGTATTTTGTACTCAACTGAGCTTGTTTTCCCGTCGATTAATTTAACATTATGACATTATGTGCCTCTTGGGTGCAGCAGAGCTGTCACCAGTCATAGTAACTCATTTTCATCCATTATGTGAGCAGGAAAAGAAATGGGAAGCTGTCCTACGCAATGCAACGTGAAATTTCAAGGAGGAAGCGCTGAGGTAGCCCGCGAGATTCAAATTTTCATACGATTTTTGCAATTGCAGCTCAGTGTCTGGGTGTACGTTGATTAAAATATGATTTGCAACTGTAACAGATATGTATTTACAGAATTATAATCATTAGAATCAGTAATACAACTTGTTAAGTTACCACCGTACTAATAAACGTTGTATAACGTCTGTATAGTTACAAAACGCTTTGTCTTCTTCTTTTGAAAGTCAAATTACTGATGACTGAAAGAGAGACATCGCTGTATTCTGATGTAATACGTTTATTAGTAAGGGGGTAAGTATAATCCTAAATGTCAAGATTTCATGAAATAGTCATTCAATAGAATTACTTGGTCTTAAGAGTTGTGTTGATGACTTTAATGATTATAATTCTGTAAATACATATTTTTTACGGTCGCGAATCATATTTTAGTCAACATACAACTTAATACTGACCAGCATACCTACCACGAGCTCTTAACGCGATCCACTTTAGGACCTAAACGGAACTGTTCTTCTAATTCGTACCATGACGTCAGTTTAACGATTCAATTTAGGCCGTGCCATCTGGATACCTACCACGAGCTCTTAACACTCATTGACTTTCAACGATCCAAATGCCGCTGAGCGTATTGGACGTCATTGTACGACTGTGAGCGATGCAGTTTAAGAACCTAAACTGAAATGTCTTGCTTTTGAATCGTTTTTAAATAGATCATGGTAGGCCTGCTGCACATTGTAAAAAACGTTAAAAAATTGAATTTCGCAGGCAACCCTGGCGGGGATATTCGCGACCGTAATAAATATGACTTTACAGAATTAGAATCTAAAGTCATCAATACGAAATAAACGTATTTTCTTTATTTCTTTTCTTCTTTACTTTCACCATGCAACTGAGTGTCATAAGCACCCTAGAATTCTTAAACGACACTTTTTTTTAAGAACGAGCTCTTAAAAGTATTAAAAATTCGATTATTCTACCAAGATAAACTAAAAAAAAGCTAGGAGTAGACAAGCGGGTTTTACCTGTCAAATGTCGTATGAACCAGCGATTGTTCATAAGAAACATCACAATGACGTCATCAACATGATGATCAACAAAATGGCCCCAGAACAATAATACTAAATTGACACAAAACATTATCGTCTAATCCACCGTGATGAGACCACATTCCCTGACCACTTGCTCCGTCGAGACCGGGTTTAAGAACACTGGAAAAAGAAATAATAAAATTTATAAAAATTATAACAACACTAGCTTTGTTAAAGTCGTGTACAGTAAGCGCTACAAAAGATGAGACTTTTATCTACTTTAATAATCATTTCGTAATAAATATTATAATATTAATCTTAATTTTATCGATAAATCCCTGAATACCTATACACATCATTATAGGTAACTATTTCGTACACGACTTATCTGCGCAAGCTCCCCCACTACTGAGCTCGTCAAGTCTCATCTTTCGTGGCGCGTATTACACCACAATATACCAAAACAACAGTCACATTTCCCGCCCGCGCTATAACTTCATTTTCGCTTAGTGTTCTTTTTATTTTTGCTGGTTCCTAAAGGCCATAGCGTGATGTTAAATAGCCTCTATCCTTCCTCAAGAATTGGGCTATCAAATACAAAAACATTTTTTCAAATCCTTCAGGTAGTTATAGAGATTAACGTGTTCAAACAAAAAAAATACAAAAAGACAACCTCTTCAGCTTGTATCTTTTTTGTATATTATACAACTTACACTGTATATAACTTTACACTATAATAATATTTAATATATTTGTTACACCAAAATAATAAACAAGTTACACAATTTGCCTTAGCTACTCATAATTATGCTTAACCCTTTGACCGCCACAGACGTATAAGGACGTCAAATTAAAACGTGCTCACGACCTTCCGACGCCATTGCACGTCAAAAAAAAAACACTTTTTTACAGTTCAATATAAACATACAAAAATACGTCCGTGGTAATCAAAGGGTTAAGAGTAAGAAAAAAAAGTTACAATAATGTGTCTAATTATTAGCATCTGCTGCCGAACTAGGTATAAAGCCAGTGTTTCAGCACGCAGCGCCTCAAGCCCTCGGACAGGGCTAGAGCTTAGTAACAAAAACAGTTTATTAAAATATGAACATAATTATTTCAAAAGAATGAAAGGTTGCTGTACTCTAGATGTGTAAGGTGAAGAAGGTGTATTTGTATGAGAGGATATGTAGATAAGATTCTTTAGGTCAAGCCGACAAAGAGTTGTATCACTATTTGAAGATGGTCAGCATTTCTTATTCTCACTGTACCTAATCTGCATTCGCGATTTATTGGCCAAAAACGTAAACAAATATGAGTTTACGGAAAAATCACTTTAAATCCTACACGATAAAGTTCAGTTTACGCTACAACTTCAAAAAATTTTGTAACTTTTTCAATAGTGCTAGTCACTCTGAAATCAACTTAATTACCCTTATTATGAAGTTGATATTTCTTTAACTTGAAATAATATTAATTTGAAAAATAAGTTTAGACTTTAGGTATATTTTCAAAGGGGAAAGCAGAAGCCCACCCACCCACTTTTCTCAAGTTATGTTTAACTTTAATATAAACAGGGGTGAGCTTATTGCCATTACCTAAACGGGCCCATATTTAAACGGGATTTTGCTGAGAAGCAATTTTACTAAAAAGCCCAATATAATCTTCCCAGACTTGGAAATCGAATCCTCTTGATCAGCACTATTGTAGTTAAGTCGGAATTACATACACAAACTCACACCTTCATCCCATAGGGATAGGCAGACACTACAGAACGCCTGCTCCTACGATCCTTACATACTGCTCTGCTTTTGCTTCGTTTACGTTCATACATCAGGGCCGTAATTCTCTGTGACGCATTGAACGAAACGGCTCGCGAAATTAACGCGAGATTGGCGGAATTAGCTTAGGAATTGACGTGGTTTTGGATGTTAGGAATCGTTAGGTGGTCATAGTGAATTAGGGCTCAGGGTACTTACTCTCGAAATATACTTCCGATAGATTGACATTAGAATTGTCTGTCAAACGTCAGGGTTTGGCTGGACTCACTGAGTCAGCCAATCCCTGACGTTTAACTCAACTAACTGACGTTTGACCAATGTCGATCTATCGGAATTATATTCGAGAGTTAGCACCCTGGTCATTCACGCACGTCGGTTGCGCGCACCAAACCTTTCTGACGAAGAACAGCTAAAGGTCGCTATATTATTATGTCCTTCTAGGGCGTTCCCTCGCAGTGTTATAAATGATAAATGATTTATTTTCTGTAAGTAGATTTGTGCAAACACTTTTACACGTCGATCATATTTTTTAAACTAGATGAGGTCGGCGTTTCTTATCCGACTATTCTGAGAAGAAAGGCCGAAACAAACTCAGAAGTCACAGTCTCTTTTAAAGTCCAGACAAAATCTTGGTCAGATCATGTGAAGACCATGTAGGTTGGGTCTGAAATGGTCTTTTGAGGAAAGAACCAAATTAGATTAATTGGACCTGACCAGTCAGTGCACGCAATTGTCAAAAATCGTGCAGCAACACAGAACTTGAGGAGCTCTAATATTCCAGTCACATCTGCCTTACAAGTACCTTTTGTTGGTCGCCTTTCATTCATCCTCTCAATATAACCAAAACATCCGAATTAGTATCGTGTCTAATAAAATAAATATCACTCACTTGTGCTGCCAGTAAATAAGTCTTGGTCTGGAATAATGCTAGCGGCTGCAATTGCTGCCTCATCCAACACGATCACCTGAAAAATATTTACATAATTATCAGTTTAATATGATCTGCCTGTAAATGTCTTGAAATACAACATGAAGACGGAGAGAATACAGGGTCAAATGATGGTTATCGATATCTAAATAATAGAATAGAATACTCTTTTTTATGAACACCATATAAATTAGACATAAGTATAGAAACTTTACAAAGGGTGACACAATGGGCGTTCTTATCGCTAAGAGCGATCTTTTAAAGACAACTTTTGGATGGATTAAAAAAGGGGAAGGACAGTCAAATGTAGGTAGTCTGTTGATTACGATGAACAAATAAAAAATAAATTATTTTATTCGTTTTTTTCTGGAGGCCATCAACCGCAAGTAGTGTTGTCACTTAAATATCAGTTTTAAAAAAAACAGTTTTCTTTGTGTAGACATCACAAATTTGATGGGGATTACTAAACACGATAAAACAATTAAATAAAAAACACATTTTCTCCACTCATACTTCAAGTAACAAAACCACCACTGGTCGTTGATCCCAACAAAATCATATTTTTTTTATTTTTTCGTGTTGAAATATCGACACCCTCTTCTGCGTAGTTTCGCCAGAGAATTTAATTTGACCCTGTATAGAAATCAACTGCCTAACCTACATGTCTAGCTAATTTACTGAGCACTGTTTTATATTCTTTAGCTTTATTTCTAAGAAACATAAGAAAGGATTTCTAAGTTATAGTTATGAAAATTCATGCAACTTAAAAACGAACATCGAAGACGGCCTGTAGCTTAAGCCAATAGCTAAAAAGGTTATGTCAGAATATAACATAATAATAGTTCAAAATTAAGGAGCTTTTGACGGAGTGTTTTCATCAAAATATAAAATTATTAGTTTCACAACATCTGATAAAAAAGGGAAATTGAATCATTATGAGAAAAAGAAAAGCTCTTTTTATTTGTAAGCCATCTTGTCTTTACATAGAGACAAACTACTGTTTTCTATTTATAGATTTGATGTTTAGGTTCTATGAACGAAATACGTATAAGATATTTTTCGTAGGTACCTACCTAAATTCTGGTATTTTATTTTATTGTTTATCCTCAATACACTTCACCAGCCTCGGTGAGCGACGGATCTACGTAAAGTTTACACCTAAACTTATACTAATAAAAAAAAAACAGTTCTTACATGTACCTTAGGGAACCCAAGGATCCTGGTCTTCTCAATAACATCGACAGTCTTCTTCTCTTCAAACATGGGGCTCCTTAGCGGCAGCAGATCTATCGCATTAGCAGCCAGGGACCAGAGATGACCAGCACCTTGGGGGGCCCTGGCGCCCTTCCGAAAGTGTGGGTTGATAGATAGGTTGTGCCGCACCGAGTTCTTCCAACGTTCGTCGTTGGCTTTGTAGAAGGGGAAGCGGTCCCTGGAAACAATGATTGATGTTTGTACATGACCTAAAGCGCGGTCACTGTCGGACTGCACAGAAAAGGAAAAAAAAAAGGGCGATGACACAACGCTGGTAATTTATTGCAAAATATGAAGCAATTATCTATTTACAAAAAATCTATTGTTTGGACTAAAAAAATTAAAACGCTAGTGCTTTATTATGTTGCTTGTAGAACAATCTGACAAAAATTCTGAATTATTGTATGATACATATAAGTATGGTTTTTATTGTAAAAAGAAAGTTTTTAGAGGTATCTTCTTAATTTTTTTCTATCGTATCAAATTAATTGTATTACTTTTCAATACACTATCTAACTAGCATAATATAATCTGAAGAATATCATATTTTTTTCTGATTTTGTTTACAGTAGTCGATCATATACTTTTAAGCATTATAAAACTTGCGTTTTTTCCGTTTAGGTCCGGTACTCCCCTTTTAATGGTAGACCACATTAATATTAATATACAAATATAAACTAAATTACACCGTATTAAACATTTATTTAGTCGGACAATGTGTTATTGTATAAGGAATTTCTTCGATTGGTGGCAATAGGTTCGCCCCCTACTAAATTGGACTTAAACATACCAGGCGAACTGTGTGTGTACAGACGCCAGCACATCAACCTACCCGAAACTGTCAAATTTTCCCTATCAACTTTGAACCTTATGCTTTGGCGATAAAGTTAAAATCTATTAAAGAAATTTGACAGATTGTAATAGCTTGATGTGCTGGCGTCTGTACAATTGTACATCTGTGCCTAATACTCCGCGGAAACCAGGCGTGATGTTATGATAGGTAGACTTACGTATTATTGTCTCACCAACCGGATTTTTTTTTACAATAAATTATAGCAGCTTTTCAAAAGATGTCAAAAATAATACTGCTATTAAACTTCTAATAAAGGCCGATTTTTCAATCGACAGATATTTTTTATTCGTTGAATAAAATTTTCGTCTGACAGTGGAACAACTGTCAAAAATTCAAAATTATCTGGCGTTGGAGAAGTCAGCTCTTAGTAGGATAAAATTTCTTTATTTTCATAAACGTAGGTTGTACAGACAAATACCAAATAAACATTTTTACTGCTCAGTCCGAAATCCCACTGAATGTTAAAAAGATTAAAGAGCTTTTCCACTGATTGACAGATTGTAGCCAATGTTGAAAATAAAATGGTATCAAAATCTGACTGGCTAACAAAGAGATCTTAATCCGGGGATTTCTGAAAGCCTATCAAATTAACATGTTCTCTCTAATCTCTTGTCAAATCATGATGATCGTGTAAATAAAAGTCAACATGAGATGGCAAAATTACTCAGAATAGAATACTCTTTATTATGTACACCGATATACATGTAGAATATTTTTTTTTTTTGACACAATGTGCGGTCTTATTTTTAAAAACGATCTTTTGCAGACAACCTTTGGATGACAGGCATTACATTAGGCTTTTATTAGCTAGTTGAGACAGTTGTAACTGAAAAGTAAATAAAACCGAAAAATGACTAACATGGGTATGATCGATGAAATCCCCTATTTATCGACAACAATTTGTAGATACCTACATCATCATTCAAGCCCGTAACCTTAGACTGGACATTGGGCCGCAAAACGACCTCCTCAAGAACAAACTGTTACAGCTGGTTTTGCAAATACCTACGACTCTAAACATTGAAAAGGGACAAGCAACCGCTACTGCGTATATTCTTAGGATTTTCCCTAAGTTACTATGCGGTAATTTTATCTTGACTAAGAATATCTTTTACACTTCCTACACAATCGACTGACCTGCCTACAACCCTATGAAGCAGCACTAAAATTCACAAAAAACTTCTTTTAACCCCGAAATCCAGTAAAGCACCACCTGCTTTCTACCTTGTTCTATGTTTACAAGAGACAATGTGGCACGCGACCTCGCAGCTAGGGCGCCCGTCCCATCCCGGCCTGGTACGGAGATCGATTGGTCCGCCAACCGAGACCGATCGCTGCACGATACAAGAATTATCTAATACAACCCGGCTTATGCACCTGCTTATTGAATTTGGGGATTAAAAGGCGAAAACATGCACACAAATTGGGGAATTTTGTACCTTATGTGGACCAGTAAAAGTTGGTATTGCATTGAGGGTTCCGGGTCAGCAGGTTTATGGTCGGCTCAAAAACAACCCCCTATATCGAATTTTGATGGATATTGTGTTATGCACATTTTTGTTAATCGGTTTAGAGATTAAAATGTAAAGGTAGGGCGAGAATAAACACGGAAGCGATTCGTTACGTGCCCTCTTTGTTTTTTGGGGTATCTAGCAAAAGCCTGAAGGATGGTGACCCACCTAATAAACAATGTTTACCAGCATTTACAGACATCTACAATAAAATTGCTGGTCTAAGGTCAAACTTCGAGACAAAGTTAAATGTAACCTTAAAACTAGAACTCAGCCAAAACTCAGCATAGCTTTAACTGTAAGACCGTGAGTAAGACCATGCAGACCGAGAGGCAAGGCACAAAAGGTAGGTGACCTATTATATCTGCTCAGAAATAGGTAGGCCTAGTTTTTGGCCAATGAATCAGCATTGCCATACAACGTGGTAATGCCGCCAGTCTTTTGGGCACTGTTCCTATTGACTACGAAGCGGACAAATTTTTTGATGCCCTATGAGTCTTTGCCCTCAGTTTTTATATACTTGTATTTATATAATTATTATTATTTTAAGACTGTTAAGCTTTTAAATTTTGTAAATATTATACCTACGGTAGAATAAAGCTGGTAATGATAATTATGATGACTGTAGATTATTACATCCCACGAAGAGACCTTTCACAAGGAATTCTACCATGACACAATCTAAGTGTTTAATAAATTCTTCTCCATAAATCTACATAAAGTATGCAATCTACGCCAAATCTCCCACTAGAACTAATCACCGACGATATAATTACACTATCAGCTATTGCTGACATGGTTAACAGCAGGATTGCGATGTTTATCGGCGCGTAACCGAGGGGGAACGATATTAATTTATTATCGCGATAATGTTTACTACCGTTTAGGTTTAGAGGGGAGCTTTGTGATTCGTGGTAATCTGTTCGATTAGCGTTGTTTGTTGAATGATCGTTACGGTTGTGGTGAAAACGGTAGGTAGATGCTTAAGGTTGCGATTATGATACGGTATTAATGCTTGAGGGTTTGCCAAAAAATTTGGTAAAGATATCTAATACAGAAGTATCATTTTCAGGGCTTGGAACCGGTATCAAAAGTACAGGTTCTGTACCAGTATTTAGGGGTTCTTGCCATTTCGGTACCTACACGGGTACCGGTTCCAGATGGGTACCAGTTCCAGGCGGGTACCGGTACTCCACCTGACAAGTACTAGTACCAAATTCAGGTACCCTAAGGCGTACCACAAATCCCTTATTTGTACCTTGAAGTTATTTTTCTAATGCCTTTAAACAATCCTTTTTGTGTTTTTTCTCACTTCTCACTCTAACTTACGGAAATAATTTTTTTGGTACCGGTTCAGTACCGATATTGATTAGAAATATCAATTATAGTACAGATATGTACCGTTACCAATAGTACATAGAATACTCTTTATTATGCACACCATATAAATTACAGACAAATATAGAAACTGTACAAAGGGTGATACCTACAATGGGCGGCGCGGCGGCGGTCCGGTCGGTATAGTACCGGTTCTACGTCTGGTACCGATATCACACTAAGGCCAATGGTATTACCGATTCCTAAATTACCGGCACTGCAAGCAATGATATCATTTTAGAGTAGCTAGCTTTTATAACGAAAGATCATGTGGACGTTTCTTGACGGTGGGTGGCGCCTAGGCTGGGCAGGGTATCTTTATTCATCATCCTCCTCAGGCAGGAAGATGGTGATGAGAAGTGTAGTGTACATTTAGGTACTGTCATACATAATCCATACTAATTTTATAAATGCAAAAGTGTGTCTGTCTGTCTGTTAGGCCCTTTTGGCATCATGATCTTTGTTTTCTGCTTTTATAGTTTTAAGATGTATTTATTTAGCTGTAATGCCAATAACCGCATTTGTCTTTCTTTTCTTTCTTTGTTACCTCGTCACGCTTAAACCGCTGAACCAATTTAGATGAAATTTGGTATAAAGATAGTTTGAGGCCCGCGAAAGGATATAGGATAGTTTTTATCCATATATTCCCACGGAAAACTTATGCGGGTGAAACCGCGGGCGCTGCTAGTCAGCCTACAATGTTCCCAATGCTGGGTCACAGGCCTCCTCTCTGTGAGAGGGAGTGGGCCGTAATCGCCCACGATGAAGATAAAAAAAAAATAAACAAACCTGCTGTGTGTGATTATTACTGATTATATTTTATTTTGAATCTACCTCTCACTATGAAAGGGGAACTTTTTTTATTAGATCGTTAGTAATCTTATTTGAATAGCCTGCAGGTATAATGATAAGCACACGGTAAACATGACAGGTTATAGCTTACTTTATAGCATGTGGGGGCCTAAAAAGGCCACTTTGGCAGAATCATTAAACAATTCATATCACGCAATTCATCTGTTTGACAATTTCACATCTACATGTATATCCCTCAAGGGTTAGGCAGAGGTGTATCTATAGCTTTTTACGAATCTCCATACAAAACTGTCATACAGATGAAATTGCGTGATATGAATTGTTTTATGATTCTGCCAAAGTGGCCTTTTTAGGCCCCCAGGCATCGCTTGTTATCATCTATGGCTAGTTTCTATGCATATTTTATGTGTGATTTTTATAATGATTGTTTGTAGCCCAGGGCCGCCCACCACATTGAGCATCGGGTGGCATTGATTTCTAATCCAGCCCGTTGCATTATTACAGTGAACCCACTCTTGATTCAGTAAGCAGTAATCCAAAACTATCTATGCACAAACT
Organism: Gortyna flavago; assembly: GCA_963669345.1. NCBI lineage: Eukaryota > Metazoa > Arthropoda > Insecta > Lepidoptera > Noctuidae > Gortyna > Gortyna flavago. Next base: position 2,101,356 of record OY770130.1, read on the forward strand.
CAAGAAGACCAAAAAACGATATGCGATATAGGCAATAAAATTACCAAAGAAAATATCTGAAAATGCAACAACGTAGCATAAAGGCTTATTCAAACCTAAGCGGTATTCGCTGCCTCTGTGGGTAGAGGTATATAACGCGCGGATTTCGCTCAGGTATTTAAGGCCTTTAGTATCAAGTTCCGCGGTTAGAGTGTGAAATCCACTTTGGTGTGAACAGTAATATTACCCCACACCCAATCGGTTTTTCTCTACCGCAGACGGTAGCGAATACCGCTTAGGTTTGAATAGGCCTTAAAATTGCTTGTTTTCCATTCAAATATATTATGGCATATTCAAACAAAACAGAAGTAGACATCTAATTAGTCATGAAACAGGAGCCCCCCTACTGGTAACAATAAACCTAAATCAACCATTACCCGTTCACTCTATCTATACAATACCCAAACAATGAAGAAGTAAATTGTACTATAATACCAACAAATAGAAATGACACCCCTCACAGAATGGTACCGAAGTAACATCGGAACATTTTCTTTTGTCCGACTAATTGGATATTCAGCCTTTGTTATGTGAAATTGAGTGTAAAAGGTTTTAATGGATTTATTGGCGAATAAAGGTAGAAAAGTAATTTTCAAGTCCTTCTATTATTATAATTCTACTAGCGACCCGCCCCTACTTGGAACGATTTTTACGACTTGACAAAACATCAACCCACTCACTAATAAACGTACCTGTTATAGTTATATCAGATGAATATTTACACACCGTTTTCTCTCTTTCAGTCGTCAGTAATTTGATTTTCGAAAGAAGACAAAACGTTGTGTAACTATACAGACACTATACAACGTTTATTAGTAAGGGGCAAGATTTCTTTATCAAATGTATGTTAATATTTATATAGTATATACATAAACCTTCCGGAATACATTCTATGATGTGAAAAATTTATCAAAATCCGTTGCGCAGTTTAAAAGAACAAGCGGTCACAGACTGACACGAAAAGCACTGAGATAAAGTGGCTAGTAATAATAGTTCTATGATGAAAATAGACTTAAGTTTATAAATGTATAGAATTACAAATTGACAGGACTTCTTTGTGTTGACCAAGGTACTAACTGCTTCAAAATTTGTTAAAATATCTGCAACTAAGCATAGCCTTACAAAAACAGCGCTTAGTTTTTTTTTTAGTTTGCTCTATCCCACTCCTGAGCAAAAGCCTCCCTTCATTCCTTCCATCTTTCCCGAGCCCCCGTGTCCTCGCGTACTTAGCCAAAACCTAGTCATTAATAATTATTCCGTAATCAGAAAGATGCCACATAAACTAACTGATGCAGCTTTGTGTTATCATTAGTGTTCTGAAAGATGCTGCTGCATATCCGTCTTAAGTTCTTAGTCGCATCCTATTTAAAAAAAGTAATCTTTACGATGATGTGCGATCACCGCAGACCGAGCTAGCAAGAGGCAAAGTTTATACAAAGGAAAGCTATTGCCAAACTCTGCTGAATATTTGACGCAGTGTACTTGTCAAGTAATTCGAAGAAATGCTTCTTTTGAATTGTCAGCGCTTACATGAAATGATGCAGTATGGTACGACGCAACACTGCGGCAAACACGCTTGCTGATGTGTCATACTGTGGTGCTTACGCGATTATAATGGTAAGTTATGGTTTCAACAGAGTTTGGCAATAGCTTTCCTTTGTAAACCTTTGCTATTTTTAATAAATTTTATTAAAAGAGTTACTAGAATGACTGATTTTCCAGGGAGACTACACAAATATGTTATAAGTCTTCAACGAGAAACGACGCAACTTTTAGCAACGACATATTATTATCTCTTAAATATTTAATATAATGAAATCATGACCAACAAGATTGCAAATACGGAAGTCAATAAATCACAATGCTTATAAAGTTATCCACAAAAGTAAAACTTTAATTGAGAAAAAATAATAAATATCTACTCACGAGATCCATTGGTATATCGCTGACACTGTCAACTCTCCATTTTCCCTCAGAGCCTTTTCTATCAGCTCAGGATATGTGTACGGGGGCTTCTTCAGCGCTGGCGGCGTATCAGGAATATCCACCTTCGGCTCTTTCACCACGGGCTCATCATCCGGCACTTTGATGTTCACGAAATCGTCCAATCTGAAGTTTAGAAGCCATGCGAGGCTCGCACAATCGTTGTCATCCTCTGTAGGACTTTTGGAGCATTTTCTTCGTCTCCATTTCGACCTGTCACCTGTTCTAGCCGCCATTTTGGTTGGATACGATTGGCAGCCACGACCGCACTGATGCCGTTCGAAATTCGAACGTCAGTGTGGTGTTTCGTGCCAGTCCGTGCTATCTCTGCTACGCTTGTAATCTCTTTAGGGTGCATGGAGGTGGTATATATCAGTTTTATACGTTTTTTTTTTATAAAAGCTTTTTAAAATTGAGTTTTTTTATTTTTATCGATTTTGCTTAAAACTATGAAAATGAAAAAAAATGAAAAAATGAAAAAGTGTTTATTCACAGAAATAATTTTAAACAAGATATTTTTACCTCCGCCAAACTACAAAGCAGTTTGTTGGCAGACGTAGCTCCTTTTTTGTACTTACTAACATAATTTATATATATTTTTTATGACACTTTTTCAAATACAGGCTAATAAACTATTCTTTTAACTATTTCTTATCTTTAAAAAAAAACAGACATATAGATTTATTTATTATTCTCTACAGTGAGGTTGAGATATGTTATTTTACTAGAGACCAATATTTCATGAACCTAATTTGTCTTTGTTATTCAATTCAAGGATAAAAATAAAGTAAAAGACAATATTCCTAGAAAAATCAACTCAAAGCAACTTTATTATATCTACAGAAAGTTTTCTTCGTAATTCTGCGAACACAATATTTTGCAACGAGTACTAGCTACTTACAACTAGCTTTAACATAGGTATAATATTTACATAAATTGTATCAAGCAGCTTAAAGCTTTGTATACCTAGTTATCCGAAAATTCATTATATTTTGATATTGAGATAATATTGGTATATACATAAATATAAACTCACGCATTTTTTCCACAAGGGTAGGCAGAAACTACAGAGCGCCACGTGTAGTGCTATTCAGCAAAAATCTCACCGTGATAACTCAGGTGAAGTGAGCTTAAAGTGAGCTGACATTAGTGTCAATCCCTATAGATTCAGATGGAATGACAGCTCACTTCACCTAACTACTCACAGTGAGATTCTAACAGAATCAACCGTCTGCTTTGATCCTTTCTTACTCTATTTTCTTCGTTTAATATTGCTAGTCCATCAACACCCATTGGTCCTGCGTTGTGGATAACGGCCCACTCCCTCTCACAAAGAGGAGGCCTGTGTCCCAGCAGCGGGAATGTTATAGGCTGATTATCTTAAATAAGTAGGCAAGGTAAGCAACTTCTAAATTAAAAAATCTATAACAAATCCCACGTAAATGATTGAATACGTAAATCCTGAACAATACGTGGGCCCTCCACATGTTTTCTTATAATAATTGTTTTGAGATTCGATGTAATATTTGTACAGTCCCCGCCCGCGTGAACTTTGTTTACATTATCTTTTGTGCGATGTTACTTTTTCACGCGATTCGCTTTTGTTTGCGAACACAACACGACGAATGTTTGCAGAAGATTAGGATTTCTTTGCACATGATTTAGGTTCGATAATGGTGTGTTAATTTGTTTTTATTGTTGAGTTTGTTTTGAATGCACAAGTGTCTTTGAGGTTTACCGTGTGCGTGCTTTTATAAATTCTAATTGCGTCTTAAGTAAGTACATATTAAAAGGCTTTACACATAATTGAATTCGTCTGTGGACCTAAGCTATATAAGGTTCCATTAAAATAGATGGACAAACTTTTAGTGATCATTCAGACCAACAAAATAAGGACGATGGTAAAAAAATATAAAGGAAAAACGCAATAGATACTTACAAGAAAAATTATCATCTAGGTAACGAAAACACACTAATGTGCCGGCAATTTATTTTTTAGGTCAAAATAAAATCACTTCAATCAGTGTTTGTTTTGCTTATATCTTTGGTTAGACGTAGGTACTGAGCGCTGTATTAAAATTTGTCCATCAATTTTAATGGGACCATGTATAAATAAAACAAAGTCGGGTTAGTTACACCATTTATAACTCGAGAACGGCTGGATCGGATCTTTGATTTGTTGAATTAAAAAATAAAATAGCAGAATAACTATTAAAACATGGGAAAAATTCACTAAAATAATAGAGAGTTATTTCATTTTGTTATACAACATTTATTGATTAGAAGTTCGCTGGCTCAGCTAGTTTAAAAAAAATACATAAAAATGGATGCTCTTTGTTTCCAAAACACAAACATTTTCTTTGATCCTACAAGGTTTATGCACTGAACTGCAGCATTCAATTAGCTTAACAAAAGTTTACCCTCCAATCAGAACAAAGGCTAAGTAATCCAGCATACCGGTCCTCGTCACAAAACACCTTCTTTCTGCACTCCCGTCAGCAGATAACAGGGTCACTATTAAATTATCACCGTGCACATCGCTTTTTCAACCCGTTTGGTGCGTACACATTTTAAATTCAATTACTTTTCCAATTTACACGGGGCGCCGCGGATTTCTCGCAATAAGTGAGACCGGATTGATTTGGTACATGTGTGATGTGCTCGCCGTTTTTTTTTGTTTTTCGTTTCATTATTGCAGTGTTTGGGGAAAAACTCGGAAAAAGGGTGAAGTTAGGCTATTTTGGTTCGTTTGTAAATTGAATGTTTTTCCCCTCCCGAGATTATGGGTAGGTAGGTACCTAGTAATTTTTACCTAGGTAGGTACGAGTACTAGGAGGTTTACAAAAATTAAATCCCACAAAAAAAGTACCTACGGCAGTACGCCTCTATTCATTTGTTTGCTTAATGTATTATAATATAAATCCTAATTAATATCATAAATGTGAAAGTGAGTTTGTTTATTTGTTACGCTTTCACACTAAAACGGCTGAACGGATTTAGATGAAATTTGGCACATGGGTAGACCATGATCAGAAAAAGGACTTATGTTCTTCTCCAGTGCAGTGGATCGCAGACAAAGTCGCGGGCAACAACTAGTAATTAAACAGTCCCTTATGTACTGCACTTAACTACAAATTGCAAATTAAGTAGATACTAAATATATCTACCATACACTGGCTGCGTCCAGCGGTTTCACCCGCATAAGTCTCGATCCCGTGGGAATATCGGGATAGAAAGTATCATTGTCCTAATCCAGAACAAATCCCACGCAAATGATTGAATACGTAAATCCTAAGCAATGCGTGAGCTAATGCGTGAGCTGCGTGTGTGTGATCGATCAGGTTAAGCTACGCTTGCCGATGTTGGTCTTTGGATGGGTGACCATCTTCACATACCATGACCCCTCCGTGCCTCGGAAAGTACGTTAAGCCGTTGGTCCCGGCTGTCATTCATGGATCTTTGACAGTCGTTACGGATAGTCCGAACCCCGAAAGTCTGACAACCGGTCTTACAAATAGATAACGTATTACCCAGTAACTTGGTTGTGGAGGTTAGATAGGCAGTCGCTCCATGGCATGTAAAATACCTACTGGTATTCAGTTGCATCCAGTTAGACTGGAAGCCGACCCCAACATAGTTTCGAAAAGGCTAGGCAGATGATGACGTGAGCTGAACTGAAACGCTTCCATACAATCTTGGGCCTGGATGTAAAAAGATGAAATTGGTGTGACAAGTAAATCCGTTCAGCCGTTTTAGCGTGAAAGCGCAACAAACAAACATGGAAAAAAGATCAAATCTTTTCTTTTAATAACATTAGATTACTGACCTTTATGTTGTTTTAAAGCAGAATTTTGAAGGTAAAAAAGTCCTTACGTTTGTTTCAGTAGACTATAGCAGTAGATACTTTCTTAGTACTCGTACTTACATAATATTTCAATTAACGCTCACTGAAAATACATCATGAATTAAATCTTCATTATCCCCTTCCAGTGTTAATGTCTTCAACTTCGCCAAATCCGAAAGATCTTGGGGTCCTGCAATACAAACAGAGCCCTTTTCTTAAGGTGCCCTTGGACCAGTTCCACCCTTTTGTTTGACAAACGCCTGGGGCCCAACAATGCTGTTAAGCCCAGCTGTGACCAGCATCAATGCTCATTTAGAATAAAAGAATGTTAATGGATAAACTTTGTTATTATTTTGTACGAAATGAGAAAAAGTTCCCAGCTGATTATTTTAATTTGATTATGTGGGCTTCAGTGGTTTGGTTCTTTATTTTATATTTGTTTTGTTTTATTTGTATCTTTATCATATTTGCTAGCTTGTGCCTGCGACTTCGTCCGCGTATAATGTCTTGTCCCCCCGACCTACCCTGTCGCACCAGTTAATTTTTTCTGGCGTTTTTTTTTCTTTTTGCTCAGCTCCTAAGGGTGAAAGCGTGATGTTAAATATCCTTCCTTAATAATTGGGCTATCAAATGCAAAAATATATATTTAAATTATACCCGAAGTTCCAGAGGTTAGTGCGTTCAAACAAACAAACAAACTTCAGCTCTCTTCTTATTGTTACTATAGATTCAATCAAAATCAAAAGTCATTTATTCAAATTATTCTGAGAATCAGCGCTTTTCGAATGTTAAAATTACGTAAGACAGTCCCCCAAAGCCACCCTTCACCAATTTCTAGTGTTTTCGCTGGGACAAAGAAGTGGCGCAACAAACTCCCCAGCAGCACAGCTGTCTGTTCAGTTAGAAAAACTCGCTTCTATACAATATAGCTATACTTTTTACTTTGATTTAATTTTATTACTTTTCATGCTGTTTATTTCCTAGTTTTAAGTTATTGGGCAAAATTGCAATACAGTCTATACTTACCTATAGTTTTGTTTTGTAATTTAATATTTCTTTACGTCTTAATTTTGCTAAAACTCAATTCTAGAGCCACAAGTTATAATTATATTGTTATTTCTTGAGAACCTTTAATTAGTGACTGTAAATTCAAAGCCACTTATAACCTGTACCTACAAATATATATTATATGCAGAAGCAATTTTTCATTTCAGCCGAAAGACTTCAACTGCTGGACATAGGCCTCCCCCAAGCTGTTGGTTAACCTTTATCAATAAATAAAATAAGACTGCCAGTGGTCGCATGCACTACTGCTAAGCATGAAGTCCTGGCGTCGATTCCCAGGTCGGGCAAAGTATTATTGGGTTATTCCATCAGAAATTTTTCAGTAGCAGTCCGGAGTCTGGATTTGTACCCAGTTGCTGGCATTAGGCTGGCCTCCTATTACACATAACTGGCGAAATGTCGGTTTTACTACAGGTACACCTCTGCTAAACCCTTCGGGGATTATAGGCGTGATGTTATGATGTTGTAACTCAACATTGTTGCACAAGTGCATGTACCCCTTACAAGTACAGTGTGACAAGCTGGATACAAATGATTCCAGGTGTCCAAACATAGAAGACAAATAACAATAATGATTACTGTTTGATTTTCAGAGCCATATGTAAGTAAGTTCGTAAGTTTTACGAGTATGTGTGTGCTAGTTGGGCTTTTAAATTATCATTCTGGAAAATTGGAAATGAAAAATATATCAATATGGTAGGTACGAGTAAATGAGCAAAAATAAGTGTAACTGCAATTTCATTGAACGCAGACGGTTCTTAAAATACAGACCTCACGATTTAATTTATATTATAAAACGATTTTACCATACGAATCTAATTTGTATCCAATTAGAAAAATAATTACAAACGCGGCATTGAAGCGGATATACATTGGCGTAGGAAAAATAAAACGACCGTTCAGAATCGAGTGAGATCCGATTTAATTCGATTACGAGCATCGCATTGAAACGTTTCGAATTGAATCGATTTCTAAGTGTTTCGATTTAATTGAAGCCCATGCTGTTCTCTTATCCGAATGCAATTATTTACCATTTACCGGCCGATGCCCGCAACGGTTATAACCGATGGTGCTTCGTTTAGACGTTTTAATACTCGTATGATCTCATTAGTTGGTCGAGTTACTTGTTTGTAAAAACTGGAAGAAACTACATACAATATCATACTTTTATAGGTGTAAATATCTAATAGGTTTCATAGTAGGGTTTTACATATAACAGCCGGTCTATTCACCTTAAAAATTTAGGTGAAGTGAGCTTGAAGTAAACTGTCATCCCATGTGATGCCGGGATGAAAAGTTATGTGAAGTGAGTTTGAAGTGAGCTGTCAATATTTTATGATGAAATAATATAATTCGACTTTTAGTGAGTTTTTTAGTGACAAGCAATGACTAATTGTTCTTTCTTCTCTGTGGAATCCCTTATAATAAAACTAAGTGTCATAACATTTTCTTTTACTTACTCTTTTTTATTACAATACAATACACATTTAAGTTTTCACGGTGAGATTTTTAAAGAATAGCACTACGAGTTAATAAACTAATCGATAAATCAATTTCTCATTTCCTAGGATATCACTAACCGTAACTGTATACTCTGCTGTTAAACCAACGAGCTAATGTCACGTTGATAAGGGTAACATCGTACATGTCAATGGTAATTGGTAATGCGTAATCTGCTAATTAGGATCTGTTTGATAATTTAATATCCTTCGATACAGCCGCATTCACAGAAACTATAACCGTCGACAACTGTGAGTCCATGACTACAGCAATCAAACCGTAGAATGTTTTGTGGTTATTATTTTAATGATTAAATGTTGTTTACCTATAATTATATGAATTAATAATTACTTTAAATTAGTGCTTAAATGACAATATGTAAGTAATGGAAATTAAATGCTTTGTGAATGTAACCGCTGTTTTAAATAAGTTTTAAATAAACAAGCATAAATTATTAATTTGAACTACTTTTATTCATTGAAAAAAGTTGTAGTTCCCAATGGTTTGTGTGCCTGACGACTTCACCAACTAGATCCAGCGGGGTTATGGCTTACATTTTGACAGTTTAATACCATTAATTGCATTATTTAGATACGTCGTTGTGGAGAAAAATTTCTTAATAATGCTAATCAATGGATTGCAAAATCCTTCAAAATGATTCAGATTAAAATTGATAGTGTGCAGTTTGGCATAATCCAATGACAATTAATAATAGTAAACATAAATATGACGAGCCAAATAGATATAAATTAAAACTTACTGAAAGGCTTCATGACTTAGGGTGCATTTCATCAAACTTTTATACCTAGAATAAGTCTTATCCTGAGAATAAATTTTGAATTTTTGACAGTTTTTCCATACTAGAACTGTCAGACGTCAATTTTATTCCACGAATAAAAGATATCTGACTTTTGTAAAATCAGCCCTAAAAGGTAAACTCAGGGAAATTATTTGTTATTAAATGAACTAAGAACTTAAATTGACCGTATATCCAAATCAGAACTGTCATTCTTTGACAGTTGTATGAAATGGTAATAACACGACAAATTCACATAGAATGATTTTGCTAAACAATAAATTTTCCCTGACTATAAATCACAATATAACTTTACCCATACATACCCACCTACATAACTTCATACCAACAAATATAGAGGGTGTAGCAAAACATTCACATTTACGATGTGCCACGAAATTGGCAATTGATGTCACATCATTAGCGAATGTCACGTCGCGCTTGATTTGACGGTGTAATGTACCTGTATGTATACTTGCGAGTTCCGTTGCGTATCAATCTACCATGATGATTGACGCCCCAGTAACTGGTAGCTCCCCTGTGCTAGGAAATATTTACACTAATTATTTATTTTGAAAGTTAAGTATGAATGTGGATGGCTATAAGATTAGGGGAAGACCAAAGAAACGATGGATGGACTGCCATGATAACAGCTAGAAAGGGGGTGAATACTAAGACGACGACTAATTCGATAAGTATGAAAGAAATATACATGTTATGACGATCCCAATTACATTGAGACAAGGGGACGCCCTAAGAGGACATAATAGTGACCTTATTGGTCATGTTCTTCAGAAAGATCAGATGCATAGTACTCGCAACCGGCGTGCGTGTATGACCAGAGGCTTACGAGTATGTGTGAGTTTTTTCTCTCACGTTCGATTGTGAGTGCGATACAAAACTCTAACGCCCTCGCAATAGAACGTGAGTCGAAAAAACTCACACTAAGGCCTCAGATGTATGAACGTAAACGAGGCAAAAGGAGTATGTATGGATTGTAGCAGGTGGGGTTTAGTTTACTTGTTAGTAGGTTACTTATACAGAAACTTGTTAAAGTACTTGCTACGTAAGTAAGCAAGCAAGTAACATTCGAGTAAGTAGTTTGTCGCACATTTTCTGACAAGTTTCACTTGCGAGTTACGTTAAATAAAGTAAAATCTGAATGCATCTACTCCTTATATGTTTTAACGCAGCGCTATTTAAACTTACATTAAATTATAAATTCAGTTAAAAAAAATTGTCTTAAGTCTTTTTTTTTTCGTTTGAACGCAGCACAAGACGGTTCCAGTACTCATTGTCATCAAGTGGCTTTAGATTGCAGGAATCCATTAGGAACAGATACTGCGAATTAATAGCGAATGGTCCTCACTCAGTATACCATTCGATAGAGTTCCTTATGCTTTACTACATCGTCGGGATTTTGTTATTTCAGAATATTTTTCTTGGAATATCTTTGAATTGTCAATACCGGGAGTAGGGTTGCTGTGGACTGGCACTTAGATAAATAAGTAATGTTTATTTTATCTCCACAAATTACATTTTTATACTAGTTATTAAGTTGAGAGTTATTTTATCATGTATTTTGTGGGAGATCTGAAGGGCAATTCTCGTAATTTTACTACCGTTCACAGTCTGATCTCAATCTCAATCTGTCAAAACATACCTCTAATTTCCCTCCATTCTTGACAATTTTTTGACATTCACACAACGAATTCTTGGTTCTAGGACATGCCGGTTTCCTCACGATGTTTTCCGTCACCGTTTTGAGAGCAGTGGTGATGAAATTATTTACACAAAGTAAAATGCCTGCTGGGGTTTGAACCCACGACCAACTCCAGCTCGTAAATCGCGGCCGTTACTACTGGGCAACTACTGCTCTGCAACCACGTTTTATCATAATAGGCTTTATTTAAAAATGCAGCGCATTAACTAGACTGCGTTATTATTCAAGAAAAAACTAATTCAGAACTTTCAAGGCACTTCAATTAAAATTTTCTCGACAATTAGCATGATGAATTAGAGTGCACAAAGTGAACTAGTCCTTCGCTGGAAGACGCAGAGTGCATCTTAATTCGATTGACCGCTTGCCTAATAGGCAGTTGCTCTATAGGGAAACAGTTTCCCGAGTGTTGCTAGGTAACAGGATATCCTGTACTTAAGGGGACTACAGGACCTAAACGCAAAAAACGCAAGTTTTATAATGCCTAAAAGTACATGATCGACAGCAGTAAAAAAAATCACAAAAATATATGATATTCTCCAGGATATATGCCAGTTAGAAAGTGTATTGAAAACTAATACAACCAATTTGATACGATAGAAAAATAATCATAAAAAAGATACCTCTAAAAACTTTATTGTTACAATAAAAACCATACTAATATTCATACAATCATTTTAATTTTTTTGTAAGATTATTCTACAAGCAACATGCTAAAGCACTAGTGTTTTAATTTTTTAGTCCAAACAATAAACTTTTTGTAAATAGATAATATTGCTTTTCACCACTTTCTGAACCCCTCCCCCTGCGTAAGAAAAATAACACTTAGATCCCCCCCGCCCTCTCCCTCCCTTCCGCCCCTTTCAATCATAAGTAAGATCAGCATCTACCAAAATTGCAAACAAAAACAAGCAAAAAAATTAAGAACTTATAATTTATGCTTTATAAATACTTTTGTGATCTTACGCAACAACAATCTAGATACCTCCCACCCCCACGCAAGAAAAAATAAGACTGGTTGTACCCCCTCAAATCGTCTTACGTAATAAATGAACCTAAGATATGAGCTACCAACCAGACTGTAAAAGTCGTATTAAGTAAAAGAGTGCGATGAACAAACATTGTTTCTTATAGTTAATTTCAGATCTAAGCATCGTAGATCGTAGCAGGTGGCGTTCTGTAGTTTCTACTTATGCTAAATCTCACAAAACTAAACCATTTTGATCCGACCAAGATTATAGCTGGACTTTAAAAGAGACTGTGACCTCAAGTTTGTTTCAGCCTACCTTCTCAGTTTCTAAAATATGATTGACGTGTAAAAGTGTTTGTACAAACCTACTTAGAGAAAAATAATTTATCATAAAATCATTTATTATGACCTCACCTATTTAGGAACATCTGCCCCCTCGCCCTCTACATCGACCACCAATCCAGACAGACTTCTAAAATCAAACCTATTCTCAGATACAATGGGGACATAATAGCCGTATCTACATCAGCGCCACCTTATACTACACGCGGCTATGTGTAAGCAATTCTACAGATGCGATCCGTCGCCAGTGGATTCAATTAGCTATTGCATCTGTGGAGCGGTGTCCTGACGTATATTGTGGTCGGAATTAGAAGGTGGTTCTCAAGCCTATTGTGGACGGCTGCTTGCATGGATTCTTGGTAATATATGGCTTGGTAATATTCGCTCACTTGACGATATACTCTATTAGTGAAGTCATAGTCATATTCATTTCATGACATGCTACAGCTAGGTTCTGGAATTATACAATTTAATAGCTTACACCCTATGCTTACACCTTAGGTATTTCAAAGCGGTAGGAAGAAATAACAGAACATCTGCTACAATTCTTAGAAGAATTTTGGGATGCATGAAGAAGCCTCCTCGTGTAGCGCAGTTTGTTCCGCCAGGTAAACTCAACTGAACCGAGCGCTCGGCGCATCCTGAACAGTCACACCCAACACCTTATTTGATTGGCCAATTCTTCCTTTGCGGTGGTAGGGCTAACGCCCGCCTGGTTTGCGACCACCCTCCTACTGGAGTCCGGCGTCAAGCAGTCTGCTGTGTTTCGTCGATGTTTGGGAGTTAAAGTGCCTTAGACATCTTCTGGGCACGCTCGTTCCATCACAGGCCTCATCCATCGCTTTCCATCAGGCGTGATCGAGGTCAACGGCGGGCCTATTCAGCAATAAATAAATAAAAAAGTGTTTATCACCATAACCACCCGTTGATAAAGCAAATAATTATTTATTAGGGTTCCGTAGCTCAAAAGGAAAAAACGGAACCCTTATACGATCACTTTGTTGTCCGTCTATCTGTCTGTCAAGACCCTTTATCTCGGGAACGCGTGGAGGTATCCATTGAAATTAAAACCATATAGGTACCAGGTCTACGGTTCTTTGAAGCTGTGAAAACATCAAACTTCTAAGTTAACGTAAAAAAATGATACGGCCGTTTATGCCGCAAAAAACGTATATTTTGACACTCTCAAGGAAATCAAAATGTATAGGGCACTTCCCGTTGACCTAGAATCATGAAATTTGGCAAGAAGCAAGTTCAAAATCAAAATGTATAGGGCACTTCCCGTTGACCTAGAATCATGAAATTTGGCAAGAAGCAAGTTCAAAATCAAAATGTATAGGGTACTTCCCGTTGACCTAGAATCATGAAATTTGGCAAGAAGCAAGTTCAAAATCAAAATGTATAGGGTACTTCCCGTTGACCTAGAATCATGAAATTTGGCGAGAAGCAAGTTCATGTAGGTAGCACAAGTAAAGGCCTCCATCCACTCCTTCCATCTTTCGCGAGCCCCCGTGTCCTACTTTCAGTTTGGATGTTCATCATGTTCATGAACATTCATGTGATCAACATAAACTATTTAGTTATAAAATACCAAGAGACATCGACACGAATGAGACTAAATTCTTAAAAAAAGTTGCTATTTTACAAATTGTGAGAAATTTTTCGTTCTACAAACGATTTTAATTGATTTTGCAGACATTGTGAATTTCAGTCCAAATTAAGACTAAACTCCACGAAATGTAGGTTAGTCGGCCACCAACATACGTTGAAAGATTAAGCGAGGTTATCGGATGTAGATCCTATACCGGTGCGATTCAATTATAGGCATCGATGCATCTAGCGATAGGTAGGTAGAAGGTACTCAACGCTGAAATGCAGCGTTAAGTGTTGACAGAATTAGCACTGCCTCGGATAGACGAGTGAACATGGTTTTAGATAGAGGAGCCATGTGCCAATGAGAACTACATGCGGTTTATTTTAAGGTAGAAAACGATTTCCTTAAAGAGTTTAAGACTCAGTTAGGCCAACAAAATGCACGCCAGTGAGCTAATCGCGTAACACATTCTCAGTAGGAATCGTTTTCAATTTGACAGCTCAACAACATTCATTGCATTATTTACGCTGTTGAGCTGACTAATTTAACTAGCTTATAAAGCAATGAATTAGCAACATATCCTTCAAAATTATTCAGATTATAATTGATAGTGTGTTACACAGTTAGGCTGCTGGTGTTTTGTGGAACAAATCAGATTTTGCCACTGGGTTTGTATAAATATCGATAAATTTGCTGGAAATTAATGCCTTTCGTAATTAGTCACTTACTGGTAAATAATCGTAACGGTAAGTTAAGAATAGCAAGGGTAAGCTTATGGCGAGATATTTGTGGTCTCGATAACACTCAAAGAAAAACGAATGACTGGTAGATTCTTCTTAGCGTGTTGATAGCAATTGCTGCTGTCACTGAAAAGGAGAAAATGCTAAAGCGCCACTTGGGCCGAAATGAGATATAAAATATATCGTCGGATTACATTTTTTTTTGCCTCGATCTGTTTAGGTTTCAAGGCAATCTGAGCCAAATAAAATTAATCCATAATAACCATCCAATCCAACGACATATTATGTAACTAATATTTTTATAACAGTATACATAATTTAAAAGAGTGACCATAGAGTTTCTTGCCCGTTCTTCTCCATTGGACCTCTTTTTTTTTTGTTGTTGGGGAAACCTTCAAAAGGCACCCGACCTCCGGGGAGTGTGGGATTTTTACCTCACTAAAACCACCCCGGTGATCACCATCAGCACATAGGGGTGGTCCCGGTTTACCTACTACGCTATCGAATGGGCAACTAGCTTCATATTTCTAACTTACGGACTTCTGGAAAATTAAAAAGTGCTTGTAAAGCTTGTACATTCTTCTTCTTCCATCCCAGGTGCCGTTATTTGATGTCGGGTCTCCTCACTTTTCTGCGCCAAGGTATTTTGTCTTGGGTACCAAGTTTGCACATTCTATTAATATCGGCACGTATTCTAAGCTACGCCGCGTACACGGATCACGACAGAACATTGTGCAGTTCGCTGAAATGCACTAATCCCTAGCTAGATACCGCTTCTAGACGACGTACACACGGCTACACATCAAGCTATAAATTTCCAGTTTTAGCTGATCTCGCATTGTATAAGTTTTTCGTACAATCAGAAGTCAGCTTATACTGGTTATGTATAGCTTGATGTGTAGCCGTGTGTACCTACGTAGGTACATTGCTGTACCTATGACTGGAAATGTTCCTTCGAGTATATTGTGTTAGTTTGTGAGTGTGTTTGGATTGAAATTAACTCTAAAGTATCTTGAAAATTAATTCAGTGTGTTTACGAGCTGCTGCACCTGTGTAAATCACTTATATTTTAGGTTTAGTGTATGCAAAAAGTCTTACCAAGGGTGCTGGACTACCCATTAACTAGTTTGTGGAGGTCAGATAGGCACTCGCTCCTTTTAAAATACTAGTATTCAGCTGCATCCGGTTAGACTGGAAGCCAACCCAACACAGTTGGGAAAAGGCTATTCAAAGGCTATTTTTTATGACACACTCAGACAAGCGTTCTTGTAAGCAGTAACTTCAGCGGCAGACCAGCTGGCGGCCTTTCAGATTATAATTGGTCTTTATCAATTCTGGACATCAAGAATACCAGAGACACCGCCGGGTCCGTTGCACGATAAGACCCAATGCTGAAATATCTGATATTCTTGTAAGTATTTAGCGAATTTAGACGAATGAGGAAACTGTCATGAGGAAAGATCCTAAATAACTTGGGATAATTGAAGGGGAATCTCAATGACCTTTCACCAGAACTCAGCATAGCTGGTTGAGTGCAGGAATAGTTATGATAGTAATGTTTCCCATAACAAAGAGCTCTAGTACCATTTCACTGAACTATTTTGCCCTTATTCACAGAAATATTAATACAATGAAGACCGCAACCCGAATATCTTTAGAACACGCTATAGTATATTCACTACAAGCCCGAAACTAATTAGCATCGCTCCAGGCCGAGTTGTCACCAAGTGTCCGTGCAAAGACATACTACTTGCCAACTGGTGGCGCCGGCGACGTCCTGCTGTCGACTAATAACTCGGCGACGTCTAATTTGATTGCTTTAACAGAACTACACTAGGTACTGCTTACAAATTCTACATAATACTTGTATTTGATCTGTATACAAGAATTAGGCGCGAGGGCAAAATCGGAACTTCGTGTTTTCCAATACAATTTCACAAAACGCCCTCTGTGGGTGCAGTGGGGGCCCAGCGGTATCGGCCCAGACTTACGAGTTGTGGGTCGTCAGTTTAAACCCAGACAGGCACTTTGCTCTGTGCATTTAATTGCATCACCACTGCTCCCAAAACGATGAAGGAAAAATCGTAAGGAAACATGTTCTAGAACTAAAAATTTCGAACAAATGTGACATCCGCCAACCCGCACTGGGCCCGTGTGGGGTATTATACTCCTTCTCACAGAGAGGAGGCCTGTGTCCCAGCGCAGTGGGAACATTATTACATTATATTGTATTGTATGTGTTTTTATGGGCCTTGATGCCTGAAATAAATGGATTATTATTATTATTAAAGGTAGATTATGCTTATGTGTGACCTCTGTTAATGTACGAGTAATCTAAGCGCCAAAAGATCTTTGTAACACTATAATCAACTTGTGATGCAAAGAGGAAAACTGCTACGCTGCTAAGATACGCGGTCGCGTTGCTTCAGTTATCCAGAGATAAATGATTTTCCCTAAGGCTGAGCTAAATAGGTATAACTCAGATTTATTATGTCTAGAGAAACTAATTGTCAATTTATTCAATTTTCTCTCATGACGATTCCCAGTTTAATAAAAACGCGTTAACAGCTGGACATGGGCCTCTCCCAAGTACCTAGGCTATTACCATACATTTATCTCATAATTGAGAAAGTAGTTGGCAAAGGGGTTTTTCAGAAGGCCTTTCGTAGTAAATTTCCATTTCCACCCGATTGGAGATTTCGACGGAATCGGATACTCAGTCACGCCAAAATTACGCCTGAAAGCGTCAACAGAAACGATGAAATATGAATTCGTAGTTAATAGTGCATTACCAATTTACAATACAGGGTGCTAATCGCGGTGCATTAATACTTCTTAAGTCACGCGTATCGAATACTATTTTATAGCACGTGTGACCTAAACACGCACTTAGGTCCCGCTTTTCTGTGTAAATGGACTACATATGTCAGAGAAGCGCGTGCAGTGCGGGTTTGGTTCACACAGTGCTCTAAGAAAATTGTATTCACTCCGATTTCTTACTATTGCAAAGAATGAAGAAAACAATCAAAGTGATGGAACTACTGGACCTACTGCCTACCCATCACCCTTCTAACGTTAAGAAGTTAACTTGTGTAGTGTTTCGCGAATATTGATTGCTGGTCACCTTGACAAGGGTTTAGCAGTTTCAGAAGGTGAGAAGCTTTTAGCTATTGCGGTCAGTATTCTGTCCTAAAGATAGATTTAATATGACTTCACCTAAATCACATGAAATCTATCTTTAGAACAGGAATTTGCGGAATTTTCGGGAGAAGGAGCGGAGGTGGGAGAAGTGAGCACCGTCAGAGATTTCTGTATAGTACAGTCTGATGGATGATAGAAATACTTTGAAGTCTCCAGTCATCTTGAGTACAAACATATTCCATACTTCTAGCCTATAACATCTCACTGCTCGCCAAAGATCTTTCTGCTACTGCATTAGATATTTAAAAATATAGGCAGCAAAAAAATTGCAGATAGTGTACCTATATCAGCTATTTTTCATTTGGTGGCCTTCATTACCTAAGCTTTGAATTCCATTTCCCATTCATTATCATTGCTTACCATTACAACTAATAGTGGCCGTAAGCTAGCTTATCCAATATACAAAAGTAAATGGGTATATAGAAACGTTATCGCTCTGTTCCTCTCAGAATACTCTCCCAATGGACGGGGGTCTCGGAATTTCAGTGGTTTACAAAGGTGTATTGTTTGTTCTCGGTTAAGATTAAATTTGTTGGTCCACTGCTGAGCGAGGACTGACGTGTCGCCAGCCCGAACTATTTCTTTATTGTCCCCGAGTCATTTTAACTTGGGTCTATATAAGTTTTTTGTCTTCGTGATAGAGTGGGGTATGAAAGGATATTGCTGTGTCATCGTTGGGTAGAACAAACCGATCATTTATTTTGTGAATGGAAAGTAACTAACCCACGTTTTCACGTTAAAGGCTAGCGCAGAAAGGGACAGGCCACATCGCAACGCAACGCATTACAAACATCCTCCTTCATCACTTTCGTACATTTTCTATGAACTAACGCACACGCCAGGCGAGCCGCACCGTAGACCGTAGTTTTTTGTATAAAAATGAGTTGCGCTGCGGCTCGTTGCAACTGTAATGTGCGCTTGGCTTAATGGTCCGCTGTCTTTTGACTGCTAAAGGTAAATACGGTAGAGATGTCAGCAGACATGGAGGGGCCCGTTAGGGCCGAAGCCTGCCGGGGCAGCGGGATTGTCCGAAAGGGTTACCGCTGCCCCGGAACATAAAGGGCTAAGGAAGGAACACGGATGGGTTTTAGTCAGTAAGAGTCTGACACTCCCTTCCGCTCCACCCCGAGCGGGAGGGCTCATTTGATGATTTCCCATCCTTAAAAAAAAAAAAAAATGGTAAATACGGTGGCCAGTATAATTATGATCTTAGCAGTTCAGAGGAGGGCCTACAATAATTGAAAATGTATGTATACATATGTATGTATGGCCTGTGTCGCAGCAGTAGGAACGTTATAGGCTGATTATGGAAAATGTATAATTCAAGGTAATAATATTTAAAACTCTGTTAATTCAACCTGATTATGGACCAAGTCCTCTTACCCTCTAAACCTCTTACATCTTTTCACATTCTCTGTTTTATCGTCTACAGCAATCAATTCATACAATGTCACGACCTACCCATAATTACCCGTACAAAAACCGTCCCAAAAAAATAAAGGCCCAAACACACGAAATTAACGCAAAACATTTAACCATCCATTAACACTACTACTAAAAAAGGCCGAGGCGTCAAAAGGCTCCATCTATCAACGGCCCTTAAACTACGCCAAGCGAAAGTCGGCGTGAGTAGGAACAATGCGCTAATGGAAACCGTGCTTAATTATACACGTCATCAACATAGACAATGGAAGATAGTTTTGGGTGAATTGTGTAGACTAGACCTTATGTTGTGATAGAGTATATTTTGAATGTTTTGCTTTTCATGACTGGGTTAATAAAATAAAGCAGCATCTGCCGTTTTCTCTACGTTTATCTCATGATAGGTAACTAGCTGGATTTATTGTTGTCCATCTGTCTATCTAAGAGCATCAGAACCTTTTGGGTCTGTGCAGTAACCGCATATACAGGAAGATTTTTTTATCACCATCCAAATTTTTACAGGGTGTTCTACTAAAGTTTTTCATAATCATGGGTAGAACACACCTGAACTAACCTGAGAAAATAAAATTTAAAAACCAAAATAATAATAATTAGCCCGTATTGTCCCACTGTATGGCAAAAGCATATCGTTCTTTTTTCCACTCAATTAGATTCGGAGCAAATATGGACCAATCCCTCATATAGGCGTCAAGTTCGTCCCGCCATCTACCTACGCCTGGATCTTCTACGATTCCATTGGACGTTTTCAGGGACCCATACTGTGGTGATCTTAGCCCACAATGTATTCGACATGCGACAAACGTGTCCCATTTGATATGATCGCATGTTATAACATAATATTTCGAACGATCATCATCTGCCTAGCCTTTTTCCCAACTATGTTGGGGTTGACTTCCAGTCTAAACGGATGCAGTATTTTACATGGAGCGACCGCCTATCTGACCTCACTACCCAGTTACTGGGTAATACGATACCCCTTGGTAGGACTGGTTGTCAGAATTTCGGGCTTCTGACTATCCGTAACGATTGTCAAAGATCCACGATTAAAAGCCGGGACCAACTGCTACTCGTAACTCGGTATGTAAACCACCACCCACCCATCCACAGACCAACCGCGGTATCGACCTGTGCGGCTGTTATTATTTAGCCACGGGCCCCTCGAACGTTACTAACGTTATTTTCCACGAATATTATAACCATAATGTTGTGACCACATTCTCTCGAGAAATAGACGCTTAATATTATTCAACTTTTCAGCAGCCCTGTGAATGAACTATCGACCCACTTTTAAAACTCCCTTGTCTATACTACAGTTACACAAATAAAAATTTACCACCTAGTCTTCCTCCCTATAATCTAATTTGAAATTCATACAAACAGGTCAGTGGAGTATAATAAAAAATCCCGAAATAACTGCCTAACACTGAAATCCTGACTATGATCGCTGGATTAGGAAGAAAATCCCTGAGTTGGCAACACTGGGTGGAATTACATGGCTCTGTAGGGCCTTGTAGTAGATATAAATGGAACGTACGGTGGAACGAGCGAGGTCGAATCGGCCCCATGCGTCCAAGGAAAACATTCTCAATGTCGCGCTGATGTTTTGTTTTTCTTTCCCTTTCTTAATATTTTTTTCTTTAACTGACTCGTTGGTATATTCACTTATTTTTGATGTTCTGCAGAAAGATCAGGTGCAATACCTACTCGCAAACGGCGTACATGTATTACCAGCAGCATAATAGCGTAACATGCACGCTATCGATCATAAAATCAGAATCCTTTCAAGGAATATTGCTAAACCATTGCTTCATATGTTTGAAAAATTTGTCTGCTCAACAACGTAAATACCGATAATGTGTTATGCAACAAAACACATTACCGAAACAAAAAGCGTTCTGTCGTTTCTGCTTACTTCCATGGGAATTGCTATGTAATTATGCCTGTGTATGTGACTGGTTGTACGTTGTTTTATAGCTAATAGTTTTATAGAATTTCGTTTCACATAAATTTTTTTTCTCATATTTTCATTTTATAGAATAATCAATACGCAGAATATACTTACTAACTTTGAAGATTTTTAAATCATTGATTTTTGTTTCACATAAAGTTTAATGTTAGAATAATCATAACATAGAATAACAAATCAAATATTCTTTATCCTCATAATGTTTATTTAATACAAAACTTATTACCAAGAAGGTCTACGAATAAGTAACTGATTCGTAGACCAAGAAAAACATTTTATCGAGTGACAGTTTCTAAAAGATCACGTGGCGGGTTTTTTTTTTTTTCTTAGTTGGTTTACAAGCAATAATAATAAGACAAAGTCGACGGAGCCCCGCTTCGAGGGGTTATTTCTGTCTACAGGGCTTAAAGTAACCTAACCTAACCCAAGTCGGGGTGCCCCAAGTCCCGAGTACGCTTCTAAAAACCACTATTTTTATACTCGTACTACTCGTAGTTCATTCAAATACCATGGAAAAAAATATACCGAACAAACAATATTCGTTAAAAAAATAATTCTACTGTTTGATAAGTTTGTTAAATAAAAAAATGTGTTAAATACCTTTTCATTGAATTGTGTTTCTGTGAAATATGTTTCATTCAAGAAGTTTTACTTCAAAGTCCATTCAGTCACTGAAGTTTTATTATTTAAACCGAAGAATTTCTGAAGTCAATTATTTACAACCCCAAGTCGTATTTATTTCGACCTACGGACCTATTTGGTAATTGAACTATATTAATTTCAATTGTCAGTTATTCAGAACGAACAGATTTATAAAATTACGGTGAAAAATTTATCGGAAATGAAAAATTAGGGATCCTTATTTGAAGAATTAATGTAAATTAGATTGTAATTGAAATAAATTTGAACATTAAAAATGAAGTTAATGTGACTAATTAATATAATGAGAGCTGTAATTAATTGAAATAGAAAATAGAGGACCGAGATTCAACGAATTAATGAAGAAGTAAATTATAATCAAACTTGTTTGGATATTAAAATGTGGCAAGCGAAATTACAAAACAGAAAACGGAAACAGGTAACAAATTATGATAGATATATTATATTATCATCATATAATTTTCTAGTAGGTAGAATAATATTATAAACTTATAAATTATAGGCACTTACCAGCTACATAAGATATATATAATGAGTGAGTTTATCTCAGATAGTCAACTCTGTTTAGTAGATAAATGTAAATAAAACATTTTTAGTTTGTTTGATTCTGAATATCAATCAATCAACTGAGCTTACGCAGTCCACGGCTAGGTCTCACCCAGGCGGCACCACAACAACCTCCTCCTTCCGCATCTAGTCCATTTCAGCCACTTTTTTTAGATCGTCGGTTCATCTTGCTGTCCACTACGCTCGCCGATACGTGGCCCCGCTCCATGACTCATCTGCTCCAACTCATCTGCTCTGCAATTGTACCTGTAACGACACCAACATCCATACCTTTTATGCCGAAAGACAGCAACGCTCTTTGGTGAAAAATAAGGCCGTTGGTAGTACATCGGAAATATAGTATTTTAATCTCACGAAGCGATGCGCACTTTACTTGTTGTAACCAAGTGTGCAAATACGCTGCTAATGTGTGCGTGAACACGAGTACCGTCAGCAGTCAGGTCATAACACACATACGCACACTCTTCCTTCTTCGCCATTGTCTCGAACGGTACCGAGAGCTACAACATATTCTCAGCGTGTTTGAAAACTTGGTGACCACAAGTAAGCGCGCATCACTTCGTGAGATAAAAATTCTCTACTTCAAGTAGCGTTACTCGTGAAGGCTTTATGATACGCCGTAGGAACATTACCATTAAGTCAGCCGATGTATTCTGTGAAAATATCACCTTGAAAACTTAGGTGAACCGAGCTAGTGTCAATCCCTACCATCAGATGGAACAACAACTCACTTCACCAAAGTTTTCACGGTGAGATCGTTACAGAACAGAACGGCAAGTACTACCTAGAGAACTGCCACCGTCTAGACTGGTTACCCTGTCACGTGACATTATGAGAGCTGCCAGTTTGGGGCTCGTTACCCTGTCGTTAGCTCTAGAGGATGAATGGTGATTGGATATAGGATTAATGGCGTCATCTTTTAAGGTTCGTTTCGTGCGACACCCTGTCGAGACGTTTAGTAATTTAAATTGTCCTAATCAGATTCTCAGTCATTCGTAAGGTGGTTTTCTTCATCGTTCACGAAGTTTACCTGAGGTCTCTTGTGCTATGAAGAATATTGTTGCGCGGGAGAACTGAACTTATTGTTACTTTTTTTATTATTATATTCGCGCAATTTACATTCAGCTAGAGCAGTCTTTCCCAAAGTGGGCGATAACGCCCCCTTGTGGGCGCTGCAGGTCTCAAGGGGGGCGGTAAGAGACCCAGAAAGAAAATGGGGGCGTTGTGTAGAGGGGTGGGGGGGTGATTTGTAATTTTATTTAGCTAGGAGGCCTCTTAAACAACGACTGCAAGAGCTCTCGACTCTCAACAACAACTTGTGAACATCAACTAATATGAATTAAAAGATTGCTCAAACTCGGTTCTATATTTCTCTCCGCGTAATTCATATATCTGTCCTATTTTATTGAATATAGAAAAAATGAAAATCATGTCAATCGGTCGCTCCGTTTCGTAATGAAAGTAGACACAAACAAACAAATAAAAAGGCAACAGACACACTTTCGCATTTTAATAGTTATTAGTACTCGTAGATATCTATCATGTTTTAACAAGTTTTTGTTAAATAACCCGAATTGTGCATTCCTGTATCAGTCGGCTGGTTCATTGAATACTTGTTCGGACTTGTTGAGTACGATTGAGCGTCGAATGAGATAAACGAGTTTATGCATGTTTGTTTTATTCCTGTCGGTGCGTGCTGCTTAAGCATTCCTATATAAACAATGTAATATTTATTTTATTTTGATTTGTGGTTTCGCGCGCAATAGATGAGCAGTACTTACGCCTCCTCTACACTACTCGCGAAGTTGAACGTATTTCTCAAAGCAAAACAATGTCGGAAGTAAAAAAGAAGAGACGGCAATACTGTGCGGAATATATTAAATTCGGATTTATTGAAAATCCCACAAACCCATCGTCGCCTTTGTGTCTTCTATGTCTAAAAACATTTTCGAATGAAGCAATGAAGCCTTCAAGGCTGCAAGATCATTTGAATAAAATGCATCCAGATAAGAAAGACAAGAATGTAGCATATTTTCAAGACCTAGAGAAGAAGCATAATACTCAGCCAAGTGTAGCAAAACTATTTTCGGCGGCTGCTAAGCAAGATGACGACGGACTTCGAGCTTCGTACAAAATCTCTTTGTTAATTGCTCAAAAAGGCAAACCACATAACATCGGAGAAGAGTTAATATTGCCAGCAATAAATGAAGTAATAACTACTGTGCTTCATAAATCGGCCGCAGATATTATCCGAAAAATTCCTTTGAGTAATAATTCTGTGCAAAGACGAATTGATGAAATGGCTGAAAACATTGAAGAATCATTGTGCGATCACCTGAGGACAAGTCAATTCTCAATTCAGCTCGATGAGTCCACTTTACCAACTAATCAAGCATTGTTGTTGTCTTACGTGAGGTTTATTAAAGATGAGAAAATATGTGAAGAACTATTATTTGCTAGAAATTTAGAGACCGACACAAAAGGTGAAACCATATTCAATACATTGGAAAAGTTTTGCGATGAGAAAGAGATTCCTTTGAAAAATATTATTTCAGTTGCTACGGATGGCGCTCCGGCTATGACAGGGTGCCATAAAGGCTTCATAGCGTACTTAAAAAATAAAATTCCAGATGTCCTTGGTGTACATTGCGTTATTCATAGACAACATTTAGTTGCTAGAAACTTAAGTGAAAAACTATTTCAATCACTGCAATATGTCATCAAAGCAGTCAATAAAATCCGCAACAGCTCTTTGAATGATAGATTATTTCATCAGCTTTGTGTTACTAATGACGAGGATTTCAACCGTTTGTTGTTTCATACAGAAGTTCGTTGGCTATCAAGAGGCAATTGTCTGACTCGATTTTACAACCTGTTTGACTCTGTTATAGAGTTCTTGGAAACTAAAGATACAGAATTGCACGACAAGCTCATAACATCAAAGGATGATATAGCTTACATGACAGACCTGTATAAATTATTCAACGACATGAATCTCCAACTGCAAGGCGATAAACTAAATTTAATTAAAACAAAAAACGTCGTTGCTGCTTTCGCAGCCAAACTGCTTCTACACAAAAAGAATCTGGGCAGACGTGAGTTTCAGAATTTTCCAAATTTATCAGTATCATGCAGTAACGACGAATTGTTTGCCTACTGACAACATTTGGAAAACCTCCACATTGACTTCACCGAACGATACCAGGACATTTTGAACTTGGAAATACCAGACTGGGTGTTGGATTCGTTTTCAAATGTCAACACAGCAATGTCACCTCAACTGGAAGAAGAACTTATAGAATTGACAACAAACGAGGAAATAAAAATCAAGTTCAAAAATGGTTACCAAGAATTTTGGCTACAAAAACCGATCCCGCAATTGTACCCTGGATTGTGGTCAATCGTTCAACGATTCTTGATAGCATTCCCATCGTCATATTTGTGTGAACGTGGATTTAGTGCTGTGACAACACTGCTTACTAAAAAGAGAAATCGTTTGCTTGTTACCGAACGTGGCGACTTGCGACTGTTCTTGAGTAAATTGGAACCTGATATCAACAAACTTATTAAACAGCATCAGATTCATCCTTCACATTAGTTTTTATATAAGGATTGATTATTTTAGTTATATTTTTAATAAAAGATACTCTGTTTTAATACTATAAAGTTGCGTTTCAATAATCATTCTTATTGGCAGGTGGAGCCCGTAAGAGTTAACTTGAGACCTAAGCGCCGTTGTATGTTACCTATACTGCGCTCAGGTTTCAAGTTGCGGGTTACAGTAAAAGTTTCGTTTAGAATTCTCCGTTTATATACATAACATACATATCTAGGTCACAATAATTAATTAATTTAATTTGAAGTTATAGTGGTTTTTAAATAGGTGAAAAAAGGGGGGGCGCTAAAAAATATTTATTCTCAAAGTGGGCAGTAGACAAAATAAGTTTGGGAACCACTGAGCTAGAGTATGACCTTCTTTCTTGCAGTACCTGCATACCGACGACTCTCTAGAGGAAGAAGGTTGATTATTATTATTATTAGGTAGATGTGGCCTAGGCGAAGATCTATTATTGTCTTTCTTCTGAGAATCTTTTCTTCAGAGATTGCATAGTTGACAGCCTCGTTCAAGTTTTTCGGATCTCTACATCTTACAATGTTAGCTATACGAGGATGCAACCCTATGTTAAAAAAATGTATGAAGCGCTAAATCCTCCATCGCAGCCACTCTACCAACAAGTTCACTTTTCTTTCTGTTGGAAATTGTTACTTCTGCAAGTAATTGGGATAAGCAGGTTTCGACTCGCAGGTGAAATTGGCTGACTATCTCTTGGTTAGTTTGACGACACTCTTGAAGTTCGGTAAGTAAATGGGCGTAATGCTTTCTCTCAATAAATTATTTTTTTGTAAATTCTTTAAGAGATGGCCAGTCGCCAAAGTCTTTAATGAAACACGCGATTTAAAATCCAGTTGTCTGATAATATATCTGAAAACAATATTTTGCTGGTATGATGACGATTAGGATATTATCGCATTATTGCAATTTATCAGGAATGCATTTAATTTATCTCTAGAACCATCGAATGGCTTAATAAATTTTAAGATAACGTTAAGGGATATTCCCTCAAGATCTGTTTTTGAATCTGATTTAGCCATAATTAATCGTATAATTAATATTTTATCTAATTAATATTTTATCGTCATAATTAATCGTGATTAATCGAAAAAGTATTTTCTATACATTTCGAATATTGTAATTATATATAATACCGAACGTCACCACAACATCTTTCCTAAGGAGTATTAAATACAAATTAAAAGACCTTACAATGAATGACTACTGCCTTATATTCATTGGAGAAATTGATCTGCAAAGTGGGGAGTTTTCACACATACTACATAACTTAAAAAGCTCGCTACAAAATGTGACCCATACAAATATTGTTATTTGCGCTCCCATATACATAAAAGGTGCATTAATTCATAATTATAAAGTAATAGAGCTCTTCAATAACCTCCTCTTAACAGACATAAGAAACAACGAATACGCCTATTTCTTCGATAGCAATAGTACCTTATCGCATGAAATGTTTTCGTATAATACTGAGAGAATAAATAAATACGGATGGAAAAACATCTATGACCAGTCCAGGATAATGTTTGACTACGACATGTTCGGTTTTCAAGAAATTGGTGCGAACTCAGAGATTGAGACTGATGCCAGAGCTTCTACAATCAGTAATACCGAGACACCTACCTACTAAGATATCTAACCAGTTTTTTCTATTATAAACAGTTGAATATTATGCACCAAAATATCGCTGGACTTTTAAATAAATCGGATATGTTGACACTGCATACCCAAGAGTTGCATATTACAGAAAATATAGATATCGACGTATTGTGCATAACTGAACATTTCGTTACTTCAGATCAAGAATCATTAATAAAATAAAAAACCTTTTTACAAAAAAAACAAACGACTTCCAAAAAAAATCACAACAAAGTGCTAAATAACTTTAATTTCGGAAGTCGGTGTCGTTGGTTCTGCATTTTTGTATATTGACACCGACTTCCGAAATTAAAGTTATTTCGCACTTTGTGGTGTTTTTATTTTTGGAAGTTGTTGTTTTTTTGGAAGTTGTTGTTTTTTTGGAAGTTGTTGTTTTTTTTTTTGTAAAAAAGGTTTTATTTTTTACTTTTTAGTGGGAGAGTTTGTAATTTATCTAAGTTACAATAGCCTAATGACAACTGCTCATCACCTTTTACAAAATATTGCTTCTGAATTTTTAGATTTTTGTTGATTTTTCAAAAACCGCTTGTCAGATTTCGAAAAAAATTTCATGGGACCATTTGGGAAGTATAGGTACCCTTTCCAACAAAAAGATTTTTCAAATCGGTTGGCAAGCGACGGAGTTATGCGCGAAAATACATTAAAAAAAATACAAACATCCGAATTGAGAACCTCCTCCTTATTTAGAAGTCGGTTAAAAAGTCCATAATTTCAAGCTCGCAGCGTTTTATTCAAGAAAGCAACAGAAGCGTGGGGGTCCTGTATACTTATTAGAAATTAATACAAATACAGGGAACTTCCTAACTCGTCTATCTCAGGTATATTTGAATATTGTGCAATAGAGTTATTTGAACAAGGAATAATAATTGTTTGCATCTTTTATATAGACCTCCGAATATTTCGTGCTAAAATTCACTTTTAGATAATTTAGATACCCTACTAAAGCAACTATGTTCTAAACCTAATAAAAAAAGTGTATTGTGTGGTGATTTCAACATTAATAGACTGAAAAGAAATAACTTTTTATTAGACTTTGAAAATGTACTACTAACCTATAACTTTAAATTAGAATTAAATAACCCAACTATACCAAAAAGCGGAACGTGTTTAGATAACTTTGCTTATAATTCCAAACAAAAATGTGAGAGTAAAGTAATCGATTTCGCATTATCAGACCATACAGCTCAAGTTTTAAAAATTCAAGTTAACAAAACATGCATACAAAATTCTTGGCACACTCAAAAACGTGATTTATCCAAAGAAAATTTAATTTAATTTAAAAAACACCTTCAATGCCTGTCTATTGCAGAAGTTTTCGAAACTGATAATCCGAATGAAGCATACGATAGGTTTATTGAAGTGTTTCGTTTATTTTATGATTTATGCTTTCCAAATAAATTAATTAATATAAAATCTGATAAGAAAGTAAAGGGTATTTCGCGGGGAATTAGACTTTGCAGCAGAAAACAAAGAAACCTACTTTGGAAATACAGAAAAGCACCTTCATGTGAAAGTAAAAATACATTTAAAAATTATTCAAGGTACCTTAAAAAAAATATCAGTCTCACGCAAAAAGCTCAAAATAATTACCTCATTAATTGTTCTCAAAATAAAGCTAAGACGTCATGGCAAATAATTAATAATAACAGTCGGTTGAAAGAACCAATTTTACAAATTAATAAGGATGATAAATTAATACTTAACAAATCCTAAGCAAATTGCTGATTCATTTAATGATTTTTTCGTTGATCAGGTACAAAATATGAATAGTAAATATCCGGGATATACAAGTGGTAATCCTCCTGTCAGCAATTCCTTAATCATGCCTCCATCCTCTTAAATAAACTTAGTCACTATGGTATAAGGGGCAATGTCTTAAATGTAATTAAGTCTTAGCTCACCGATCGTAAATAGTTCACAGAAATATCGAGAATATCCATAAAACTAAACGCAAATTAAAATATCTCTGATGGCAGAATAACTAAATTTGGAGTTCCACAAGGCAGTGTGCTTGGGCCTTTATTGTTTTTACTATATATTAACGACCTACCTCGTCAAATACATCATCCAATGACTTTATTTGCTGACGACAGCACAGCCATAATTGAATGTGAAAATAAAGAGCAATACGAAAGAGAAATAAATAATACACTTGAAGAAATAATAGATTGGCTTAATAAAAATAAACTTGTTGTAAATCTACAAAAAAATTAAAGTAATGCATTTCTTCCAACGGCTAATGCAAAATAATATCACTACAAAATATAAAGACGAAATAGTAGATACCACTTCAGTTACAAAAATTTTAGGAGTATATATTGATGATACACTGACATGGAAAAACCATGCTGAAATCGTGTATCACGGTTTAGTTGCTTCATTACTGAGGTTCGGTATCATATTTTGGGGAAACTGTAGTGAGAGAGAAAGAATATTTAGGGCCCAAAAACGTATTCGAGCAATGACAGGTCTTAAACCTATAGAAAGTTGTAAACCTAGTTTTAAATAACTTAAGATCTTAACATTTCCTTCCTTGTACATACTTGAAGTAGCCCTATTCGTTAAGATGAACAGTCAATTGTTTATATCAATGGTGGATATAAGAATACGCAAAAGACCAATGAGGTCTCAATATAAAAGCCAACTTTCAGGTGGCTACAAAATGCCCTTACTTAAAATTAAATATTTTTCTATGGGTTTAATACAAAATTCAAAGTCCTGTCTGACTGATTATATAAATGCACAGCCTAGGCCGCTGGTCCTAGAGACGTTTGGAGAGTGTGTTCCTTGTGAAGTGTATGTAGGTATCCATTAAAAAAGGGTTTTTCAAAATTCCACTCCTAAGAGATGGAATGGGGGGAGGGTGAATTTCACGCGGATGAAGTCGCGGGCAGAAGCTAGTAAGCCAATAAAATTATGTACGATTAGATTCTTGATAAATCAATACTTCCAAATTCCACTTTGTTATTTTATCACCACGTTTATCTTATAAAATGCAATGAAAAATCTGAATTTCCTATACAACACTTTCAGACTTCATCATGTTGGCAGGAAGTGTAGTTTTTTCAATATCATTGTTATTAAATTATGTAGAATGTTCACCAAGAGTTGATCCTCTAGTTGATACCAATGTGGGGCTCGTTCGTGGGTTGAGAGCCGACGATGGAGACTATGCAATGTTCTTGGGAATACCCTACGCTCAAGTGGACCCGGAAAACCCTTTTGGAGTAAGTAATTACAATTGATAAATGAAGTTTAGGCAAAGTTTTGGGACAACTAAATTTGATTAACCGTCGTGCCAGCGACGTGAAGAAGAAGATTGCAATTGATAAGTGTATTGTTGTAGTGTATGCAAGATTATGAAGATGTCTACCTAGGACGTTAGTATTCACTAACGTCCTAGGCCCTGCGGCCAACATCTAGATGTGAGATGATCTAGATAAAAATCAAAGTATTTTTAACCGACTTCTAAAAAATGAGGAGTTTCTCAATTCGGATGTTTGTATTTTTTTTTTATGTTTGTTCGCGCATAGCTCCGTCGCTTGCCAACCGATTTGAAAAAATATTTTTTTGTTTGAAAGGGTATACTTCTTTAATGGTCCCATGAAATTTTTCGAAATCTGACAAGCGGTTTTTGAAAAATCAGCAATAATCTAAAAATTCAAAAGTAATATTTTGTAAAAGGTGATGAGCAGTTGACATAAGGCTATTGTAACTTAGATAAATTACAAACTCTCCCACTAAAAAGTAAAAAATAAAATATTTTTTACAAAAAACACAACCGACTTCCAAAAAAAAACACTACAAAGTGCTAAATAACTTTAATTTCGGAAGTCGATGTCAATAAACGAAAATGCAGAACCAACGACACCGATATTTAGCACTTTGTAGTGTTCTTTTTTTTGGAAGTCGGTTATGTTTTTTGTAAAAAAGTTTTTATGTAGTCCAAAATTAACAGATGATTTTTTGCATTACGTAATTCATTACGTCTCAGTATTAAGACATTTAATTAAAAAAAAAACATTTTAGACACACGGGTAATTAATAAAAATAACAAATTTAAATCCTAACTTAACTAAAACTATACAAAAACTAAAATATAGCGTCGAAAAATTCATATGTACCCAAGAGACTACCACGTTGTATGGCAATGCTTAACCTTTGGCCAAGGTAAAAGCCAGCCCTTGGGTCACGGGAAGTGTCAACCAGCCGTTTTGAAATTTCCTTAAAAAGGCCATGAGCACTCGGACCCCACGACCCGAGGGTTTCAACCCCAAACGGCTCGAAAATATAATTTCCGATAAGGTTATTATATTTTCGCCGCTTGAGGTTTTCCGCATCTGCAGCAGCAGCACCAGCACAGCATGCCGAGCCAGGAAGATGGGATGGCGCAAGAGTATCGACGCACGTTGCGTCCCACACTAAAGGCCTACCCACCTTCCATGGAAATACAGACAAACCGTCCGGTCTCTTGCCATCGTCGCGTGCCAAGCCCTTGGGTTCCAATACAGCCGGAACGCCGACGGTAACAAGAGCTCGTCGCATGATGTCATTAATGTTCGCGTGTCGCGCTAATAAGCGACTCGCACTTCGGCTGCAAGACAGGCCGTGGTGTCCGAGGCTGTTGACATCTTCGCCACAGTGACAGCGATGAGGAGAACAGCAAGGAGTGCCTAGTCGCAGGGAAGCAGCGAGGCGAAAAGTAGTATCGTCGAACAAAGTGCCTATGTTCGACGAAGGTAGTGCATGAAGCCAAAGACCCGACTCCCACCTACCCACAGCCAGCAGGCACGCACGTTCCGCAGTAGTAACAGACGAGTCAAATAAATTGTCGTTAAATCTGTATTCGGGCAAGCGAGTCTCCAGGCATCTATAGCCTCGGTGAAACACGGCACATCAGAATTAATCAGTGTGGAAGCTAGGATTTTCCTGATTAATTTATCAGTGCCGTGGACCGAGGATATGAACGCCGGTAAACTAATACTAGAAATTTTACGGACGCCGTGGCCCCCCATACGAATGGGAAGAGTAGTTTGTGCCCAAGCTCGGTCGTCCATGGCCACATTTAAAATAGAAGTTAATGTATGCCTGATAATTTGGTCCATTTTGTCTAAAAGATGAGCGTGTTTCCATAAATGGGAAGCACGAAGGAAATACGTTGATTTAGGGCCGAAACAACAGTAGCAGATTAAGGTTATGGCCGAATGCATATTAATTTGGAACAATCTTTCCGAAACGTCATTGAATTTTGGATGTTTTCCTCAATAAAAAAGGGA
This sequence comes from Gortyna flavago, assembly GCA_963669345.1. NCBI lineage: Eukaryota > Metazoa > Arthropoda > Insecta > Lepidoptera > Noctuidae > Gortyna > Gortyna flavago. The sequence continues at coordinate 2,134,352 of OY770130.1, forward strand.
AAGGAATTGTCAAAGATTGGAGACAAAAGGAGGCAAAGAGAGCTTTTTTCAATAATTTTGATTTCTGGAGATATTGCGTTAAATTTGGAAAGTGTCAGGTGTCTGTCAATACCGTCCGCTAAGTATAGTTCACATTTCGAAAGATTGAGATCAAGGCCAATGGAATAAAGTTCATTTAAAAAAAATTGAAGGTCATTTAATACAGTTTCTGCATCGCCTCCCAAGGTTCCATCATCGAGATACCAACGTTAAATTTGGAATTTAGCTGTCGAATAATTGGGTGAATGGCTAAACTAAAAATCACTGGCCTGAGGGGGTAACCTTGTTGACAGCCAACAGCAGATTCCAAACGATTGTCCCGATACAGTAATTTAGAAGGGTGTCTGTAACATTTATTTATTTAATTTTATTTATTTTTTTGTGGCACTTCAACGACTTACTCACTAAGACATACACAATTAAAAATCACATACAGTTTTAGACATTGTGAATTCGTCACTTACAGAAGTACACAGCACTAGCACAGAAATTAATAGTATCTACGTAGGTACAAGATATCGTTAGCTGAATTACATAAAAGTTATAGAGTAATGTAGAATTAAAATTAAAATGAGCAGTGTTCACAATTACTATCGTTCACAATTAATATTATATAAATACAAAAATATTCCAAAAAACAACAAATAGAATGCTAGCAGGGAAAGGAAGGGAAATACTTAGATACAATTATAAACGGGTGGCTCGTGTCTCGCAGACGACTCGAGACTCCGAGCTGGTTAGAAGTTTCGATCGGAACTGTCGCAAAGGGTTAGAGTAGATGTCGATGCTATTGGTACGTGTAGCGATTTTATTGTACTTTCCCATTAGACGGTTCATGGGTGCGGTGCTACCAAGGTTAGTACGAACATTGCCAAATGAAACTATAAATTTGGGGTATTTCTTTTCTAGTTTCTGCCAGCAAGGTGTCCCTATTAACAGAATTGAAGGCATTCTTTATAATCTCATTAATAAATATAAAAAAAAAACTGGTAAATAACACCCATTCATAGAACACGTATAAAATAAAAATAAAACAGATTATAAGAGGTTTTCTAAAGGCCCACTCACACCTCAAATCACTACATCATTTTACATACTTATCAATCGTTTGATGATTACAGAGACAGCAGGATGTTTTAAATATTTTTGGCGCTAAGAGCATTTACAGTGCGGCCGACGAAAGAATGCCTTCTAGGCATCTGTCAGTTTCATACAAACGAATACTTGATCTTCATTAGCAATACAAGAATTTTATTATTGTTGCACTAACAGGTGTCAGAAACACATTCTCTCGACCTCAGATTGTTATGATTTGTGATACAAGCTGGTCTAAATAAAAAAAAAGGTTTGGATTAAATTTAAAAGCATTTAGGAGCGTTTATGAAGTACGGCATTTCATATAAACTTTCAAGCCGATTTTAATGAAACTTCATAAGCATAAGCAGGATACAAAGGTCTAAAAAGTTACTTACGAACATTTTCGAAATGTCTTATATAAAAAAAGATAACTGGAAATCTCTGTTTCTATGGAAACTTTAAAATCGGCCTAATATGGTTGTAACACTATTTTTTTAAATATTCTTAAATAACTTTTTAGACCTTTGTATCCTGCTTAAACGTATGAAGTTTCATTAAAATCGGTTAATACATTTCTAAAAACAAGGGCTTGAAAGTTTGTATGAAATGCCGTACGCGTACGGCGTAAACACTCTTAATAATAAAAAAAGTCTACCATTATTGAGGATAGTAACTGTGATGTAACAAAGTGCATTTATTATAAATAACCTTGTTTCGTGACAAAATCCTAGTTCGTCATTTGACTATATCTATTAACGTCATGGCGTTTAAATTAAAATTAATTTAAATATTGTCTTAACACTTTTTGTTTTCGATCAATATCTTAATTTCTTACTGTAAACATTTATAGGAATCAACGCCTCAACCCAGGTTTGTAGAAACATTTGAAGCATACGATGGTACAGCGATCTGCCCTCAAGTCTACCAACATAACGGCACTATTCTGGGCTCACCCGACTGTCTGCGCCTCAGTATCTACGTACCTACCACGGCCACTTCTCACAACCGTCTCCCTGTCATGGTCTGGATCTACGGAGGTTCCTTCCATAGAGGATATTTTGGCAAAGACTTCTATGGACCAACTTACTTAGTGCAACATGACGTCATAGTTGTGACATTGAATTATCGTGTTGGTGCTTACGGTTTTATGTGCCTTGATACTCCAGAAGTACCCGGTAACCAAGGTCTGAAAGACCAGTTACTAGCTATGCACTGGGTAAAAGATAACATAGAAGCGTTTGGAGGCGATGCCGATAAGATAACTTTGTTTGGTTTAAGTGCTGGAGGGCATTCTATAGATCTGCACTTGTTATCTCCAAAAGAAAAATTGTACAACAAAGTGATCTTACAAAGTGGTAGCTCTTTAGCCGCAACGGTTTTATACGAACCTGATAGATTAGCTCCTATTAAAATAGCAGAGCGTTTAGGCTTTGAAACCACAGATACAAATGAAGCTATATCTTTTCTGGCTAAAAGTGATTCGAATTCAATAGTGGGAGCTGCAGTCGATCTTGGTATAATGTTTAAACCATGTATAGAAAATGAATTTGATGGAGTGGAACCTTTTATATCAAATTCTTGGCTCAAGGCTGAAATACCTAAAGTCAACAACATGCCAATATTGATTGGTTTCAATGAACATGAGTTGGTGGGTTCTCATTTCGGTAAAGATGCTGAATACTATAAAAATTTGGACATTGTATCTAATTATTTAGAACGAATATTTAATTTTGTAGATGAAGAATTAAAAGAAATGAAGGACTTGATATCACACTTCTACTTTGGAGATGAAGCTTTAAGTGAAGATGTGAAGTGGAACATTGTAAACTTTGATTCTGATTTCACTTATATTCATCCTATACAAAGATCTATTAAGAAATTTTTAAAAGCCAAAGCCGGGAACATTTACTATTACATGTTTTCGTATGTTGGTGGAAGGAATGCTCTCGTCGTTGAAGATTATGACTATAATGGCAGTAACTCATGCTGTGCCTCACATGCTGATGAATTGGGCTATTTGTTCAGCATGGATCACAAGCCTGACCCCACCCCTGAAGATGAAGTAATTATTGAACGAATGACAACAATGTGGACTAATTTCGCTAAATTCAGGTTGGTAGCACATTATGTTGATAAAGATATTAGGGTTCTGTTTCTCAAAGTGAATCGCGATGGACAGGCTAAAACAATCGACGAAGAAAGTGATTCTTTATGAATTTTATTAAATAATTTTAAAGACACTGCACCACAAATCATTAAATGCGTTTAAGAGAAAGCGCCAGGGTAGGGTAGCCATTTTTTCTTGGGTTTTTTTCTATTTGCAGGTCAGTGTCGTATTGAATGTTGATTAAAATAATGATTTGCGAGCATAATAAATTTTAATATAACTTTACTCAAATCAAATCAATTTATTTGCGATAAGTGTTGCTACAATATCGATCTTAACATACTGAATTATAATCATCAATACAACTTTTTAAGTTCATATAATCCTGTTGATTTATATTTCTAGTAATTCAAAAGGAATAATGAACTTAGAGAGCTCTATTAATGATTCTGTAAATACATAGTTGTGCAAATTAAAAAAAAACCGGCTAAGTACGTGTCGGACCACGCACAATGAAGGGTTCCGTAGTTGGAATGAATTTATCCCAAGAACAAACTTAACATTGTAGTTGAAAAACATGTTCTCCCATACATTCCAACTGAAAATGTAAGTTTGTACGCACAATATTGAGAGATTTACCATGTTGTTTCAATATCATAGACTTCTTATTAATTTTCCTGTAATCTATTGGTATAGAACTATTTTCTGTATTTTTTTCAAAATTTTATGCTCAGTAGTTTCGGAGATAACGGGGGGGAATGGTGAATTTCCGTCTATTGTCTTAAATAACTTTAATACAATTTGTTTTAAAATTATGAAAAAAATATATTTGAGATCCTTACGGTAAGCCCTTTGATATGTCACACGTTACAGAAACTTTTTTTTTAAATTGTCTATTTACCCCTCAAAAAAGACTCCCATTTTCAAAACTCATTTATTTACGTTACACGTCTGTGTTTGGGTCACAGAGATTCATATGTGTACCAAATTTCAACTTAATCGGTCCATAAGATTCGTAGCAAATTGGCTGTGACAGACGGACAGACAGACAGACAGACAGACACACGAGTGATCCTATAAGGGTTCCGTTTTTTCCTTATGAGGTACGGAACCCTAAAAAAACGTAATAAAATTTGAATTTCGCAGGCTACCTAGCGTATCCCCCTTAACGCTAAACATTTATTACCACTACACATTACACATTACACATTTATTAATATTTGTTACTCGTCATTTATTTAAAACATCATTCTATCTCTGTCATTATACAAACAATTGACAGAAGCAGCACGATGTTTATGTGTCTACTACATAGAAGAATTATTTTAATATATTTTTATTTCAGTGACCCCACACCACAGACAACTGAACTGCTTCCAGTGAAATGGATACCAATTACAAAAGAAGCCTACACCTACATGAACATTGGAGCCGAACTTACTCTTGGCAGCAGACCAGCTCACGACAGGATGGCTTTCTGGGATCTGTTCTACACATTCAACGAAGATAAGCAGAGCGCATTATCCAAGACGAAGATCTAATGAAGTTTAAAACGTTACAATTACTTAAAGATAAGGTTATTTGTATTTAAAGGGTACTAAAGACGCTACTGTTTAACGAATATAAGCTTCTGATATGCTCAATACGATAACAAAGACCTGTGATGGAAACTAGTTTTTAATTTACGACAAAATCAAAAGAAACCGTCTTCATATCAAGGTGCTGATCACACTAATATTGAAAAGGCGAAAGTTTGTAAGTGTGTTTGTTACTTCTTCACGGCACTTCACAAACGGCTAGACCAAATTCGATAAAATTTGGTAACGAAGTAGTTGACACCTGGATTAACACATAGGATACTTTTTATCTCGATATTCCCATGGGATCGATACTTATGCGGGTGAAACTGCAGGGCGCAGTACAATATAAATACTATTAACGACCAATGATTATGAACATTATGTTCAAAATAAAGATGTGTGTGTGATGTTCATAAATTGTGAAAATAATCGCAACTAAAATTGATACCTTTTTAATAGACCTTCGAAAATCACTGGAATATCACAGAATTATTCGCCCAGTCAATCTTTCGTTTCCTACCTACTGAATATCAACGAAACAATTCCCCAGTTAATCAGTAGTATGTTTCGTAAAATGTCCAATAAAGGAAATGAGCTGGTCTTAATTAACACATAAATGTTCTGTCAATCAGTCGGACAGTATCGGGCGACAGTTTAATTTGTCAGCCTTCAAATAAGTCAGTTAGCCAAGCCGACATAATGGGGTGAAAGGGAGCGGAATCTGTGTTTTAATGATAGTTTCTTTTTGGAATACTCCCCTCGCATTGCAGGGGGAAAAAGTGTTTTAGCCGAAGTAGGCATCATTTCAAGAGTGTGAATAAAAAAAAAATATAAATTTCGATATTCCCCACTCAAAGATAAACTAAGCCACGTCATTGTTATATTTACCAGTTACATCCACTCATTCAACATGAAAGGCAGGTTTACTTGTAGATAAAGGCCACTTGAGAAGTGGCAACCGGACGTGCAGTTTCATGCTGTTATCAAAAACAAACCTTCTTCTAATCTTGTGTGTCTTGTGTATATGTTATCTGATCAATTCTTCAACGACTTGTACATGTCATGTCAGATAGCACAGAATGTGGCAAAAATAACCAGTTAGGCCTGTTGTACACGGCACGGTTTCTCTACAGTACGGCGTGCTAGCCGCACCGCAGAATAATAGTGTGAGATTGTATATGCAATATGCATGGCAAATAAATCGTAGGTTTTCATGGCAAAAAACGTGTGTGTCTTAGGCCTTGTCCACTTGTTGATACAAGGCGGTGCCACGCAACGGAGAAGTGATACACCAAAATTATAAAAGTGTGGAAAAGGTTATAGGTTTCATTAATATCCTGGGCACCACACAGAGTAGTTTTTATCCCGGAAAAGTATATACAATAAAAAACAAACATAATTTTGCGGTTCGATCCCTAGACCCGATTACTGTACCAACCGCAAATAATAAGTTTGTCGTAGGTTACGTCACCCGCAGTGGATGGAGTTCACTAAGGGGCGCTGCACACGGCTAAGATACTATAATATTTTATTTTAAGATACAATATCGCTCGCCATACAATTCAATGGACTATCACACACGACGAAGATAATAAATATTTCATATTTTCGTATCTTAAGATGAATTTGTATGGCGAGCGATATTGTATCTTAAGATAAAATATTATAGTACCTTAGCCGTGTTAAGCGCCCCTAACTTATGCTGTAAATGTAGTGCTGAAGGTTGAATTTGGCTTGCACCGTTCGCAGCACACGCGTGGCGCGCGGCCGCCACGGATCGCTACAGTTTATAAGGACGGAGTCTGAGCGCGCGCATCATACATTTTTTGAACTTTGATTTGAACTACTAGAGTATTATAAATTCAGATAAATTGTGTATGTTTTAACTGCTACTTGCAATTCTAAGCCGTGCTTTTCAGTGCGACCTTTTTATTCCTTTTAGATTTTACTAAGTACAGTTCAAGGTAGAGTTACTTAGGTTTATTTTAATATAGGTATAGATTTTAATTTTAAAGTATAGGTCGTAAGTATATTTGATAGTGTACGTTGTGACCGTAGGTTATTTTATAATACTGTTAGGTAGGATTAGTCATTCGTATATATTTTAGTTTTTAGGGATTTTGCTTATTTATTGAGTTTAGATTAGTTATCATCAGAAATAGGTTTATTTAGGTAGGTAGGTATTTTATTTTCTGTTGTTGAGTTTTTTTTTTAATTACGTAGTTTCTTAAGTTTACTTTTATAATCTAATATAAAATTCTAAGTTCTGTCTGACTGATTATATCAATGCACAGCCACAGATAATATAATACTCTAGGCACAGCCTAAACCGCTGGTCCTAGAGACATTAAATTTGGAGAGTGTGTTCTTTGTGAAGTGTATGTAGGTATCCACTAAGATAGGGTTTTTCGAAATTCCGGGAGGGTGAAATTTCACGCAGACGAAGTCGCGGGCAGAAGCTAGTCGGAAATATAGTATTTGAATCTCACGAAGCGATGCGCACTTTACTGGTAACCAAGTGTATAAACACGCTGTTAATATGTGCGTGAACACGAGTAGCGTCAGCAGTCAGCTCATAACACACATACGCACACACTCTTCCGACTTCGCCATTATCTCGAACGGTACCGAGAGCTACAACATATTCTCAGCGTGTTTGAAATCTTGGTAACCACAAGTAAAGCGCGCATCGCTTCGTGAGATAAAAATACTCTACTTCAAGTAGCGTTACTCGTGAATGCTTTATAATACGCTGTAGGAACATTACCTTTAAGTCAGCCAATGTATTCTGTAAAAATATCACCGTGAAAACTTAGGTTAACTGAACTAGTGTCAATCCCTACCATCAGATAGAACGACAACTCTTTTCACCAAAGGTTTCACGGTGAGATCGTTACAAAACAGACCGGCAGGTACTAACTAGCGAACTGCAACCGTCTAGACTGGTGTATCCAAAGCACATAATAACAACAAGTTCACTAAACAGTCTCACGTAACCGAGAGTTATCAGCAACAGTACACCAGTGTGTACTAATTAGTAATACTTACAGACTTGCTCATTAATTTATTGCAACGTTCTAAAGTTGTTCCGTGGTTGGAATTGTTTTAGCCTGGAACAAATATGTTTGCCATTATTATTTATATTATATGCATAGTTTAAACTATACTGGTATTCAGCTGCATCTGGTTAGACTGGATGCCGACCCCAATATATGTAGTTTGGAAAATGCTAGGCAGATTGATAGTTTAAAACAAAAAGGCTTTTCGTGGGGGCGGGCTAATTAATATTATAACTTCAATTAAACCTCTTAATTAGCCCAGAATACTCGTGAGAGTCTGTTCCAGAATCGAGCCTAAAGTAATTAACATAGCAGCATTGATAATAAAAAGCGCGTAATTTCATACAAACATAAATCTACAACAACATCAAGCATCTGAAACCAGCCGTTTCATATAACGACTACAAATTATTACTGCAACCAACTCCATACGTACTCATTATATAGCTAAGTCTTAAGTATTAATTTATAGCGGCACCACCCGGCCCCCTGGAGCTTATAAAATAGTTTAGTTATAAAATCCAGACTGCATTTAATATGCGTTTTATTATTTCTAGAGAACGTTGGATGAAGTAGAGAAGTAATGGAGACATTTCAGTAAGAAGTTAATTGATTTGAATGTTCTTTTTATTCATCTTTGTGTAGAGAGTCAGTGACCACTGCTGGACATAGGCCTCATACAAATTGCTTCACAGCTGTGTTTTCCGCTTCCAACATTAAGTCTGTAGTGATTAGTTTTTAAAGGCCCTAAAAACCCATTGAAAATATAATCTAAACTAATATTATAACGAGATAAAATTGGATTTATTGCATGTTTAGTTGTTACATTTTCACGCTAAAACGGCTGAAAGGATTTGAATAAAATTTGGCACATGGGTAGACCATACAAACATTCCTGAAAGACCTGGATTAGAACATAGGATACTTTTTATCCCGATATTTAAAGGCAAGGCATTAAGGCATTAAGTCCGCCTTTGTACAGTTTTTTTACTTGTGCATAAAGTTTTAATAAATAAATAATATTTCCACGGGATCGAAACTTAGGCGGGTGAAACCGCGGGGCGCAGTTACTTCTCCTATAAACTGACTATTAGCACCTTGAAAACAAAGTGTCTGACCTAGAAAAACTTAAAGGATTGTCTATTCTATACTCTACTGGTTTATAACAGTATATATAAAACTACAAACGAGACCTTTAAGTATAACATATTTTTCACCCTGAAAATCTCACTCAGACACAGTACTTACATACAGTCATCATCATCATCATCATCATCATTTCAGCCAAAAGACGTCCACTGCTGGACATAGGCCTCCCCCAAGCTCCTCCACTTCGACCGGTTCTGTGCTTCTTGCATCCAACGGGTTCCTGCGGCCTTCACAAGGCTTCCCTACAGTATCATTTGGTAATTTCTTTACTAAAAAGACAAAATGTTCTTTGCTTTTTCCCTATACCGAAATATACATAATTCCAAACTGCAAATTCCCCAAAAACAACGCACATAAATTTCAGTTTCGTAGTTAATAAGAAGCAAACAAACAGTGTACTGTTTTATTAATTTGCAAGGAGACAATAAGCCTGCAAATCCTCTGTAACGGGCGACTGTTGGGTCGAGTTGGGCTCTTTAAACACCTGTACCCTATTATAAGTTACGCACCCCACTTTCACCTCGGCCGAACTGAGGGTACTTTGGAAACTGATTTCGATGCAATTTTTGGGAGAAAATGGAAAATTTGACTTCCGCAGTGGATTTCTTTGTTGATATAATTTAAAGAGCCTTAGACCGATTATTTACTTTCCTTTTCGCTTGACTTTTGTTGCCGACTAAACATTAACTTGATAGATTCTAGGAGTAAGGAGAAACACTGGACATGCAGTATTTTGAACTCCGATTCTCTCTTTATAATAACCACTTTAAGGCACAACAAAACGTTAGGTGTTAATAATAATAATAAAATTTATTCAAAAATATAAGGACTAACGTTAGACGTGTTAGGGCTGATTTTTCCAACGCAAGATAATTTTATCGGAGGAATAATTTTGAATTCTTGACAGTTCTTCCATACAAACTTTGTCAAACGTAAATTTAAATTATCTGCCTATTGAAAATTCAGCACTTAGTGTAATAATTCATAATTATGATTTTAAATGACAAAAACCCAATGCTAATATAAGTGCCAATGTTTGATGCACTCGTCATCCATGAGTTTGTCACAAAATTAGTAGTATTATTATCAGAGCAGTGGTGGCCCAGTGGAAACGGCCGCGACTTACGAGTTGTAGGTCGTTGGTTCGAACCCAGACATTGCTCTCCAAACGGTGAAGGAAAACATCGTGAGGAAACCAGCATGTCCTAGAACCAAAAATTTGAAGACATGTGACATCTACCAACCCGCACTGGGCCCGCGTGGTGGATTACGGCCCACTCCCTCTCACAGAGAGGAGGCCTGTGTCCCAGCAGTGGGAACATTATAGGCTGATTATGATGATAAATTATTATACTGTTTTATTATTTACTAGCAGCGCCTCGCAATTTTACCCGCGTTTGTTACGATCCCGTAGAATATTGGGATAAAAGGTAGGCCTAAAGGCCTATGTGTTAATCCTAGTAATAAACTATCTGTGTACCAAATTTCACACAAATATGTTTTGTAGTTTTTGCGTGATTGAGTAACAAACATCCAAACACCTTCACAAACCTTCACATTTATAATATTATATTATAGTAGGTAAATTAAATCAAGCTAGGATTTTCTGATGTTTGATAAAAATTTCTAAATGCGACATTGTTTTCTTATAGATAAATCTGCACGTATTTGTTTATTTTACTCAAGGTCAGATCATTTTTTGATATCTGAAGTGCATCAGACGATGTTACGTAGTAGATAAAAATTGGAAACTAACTAATATCTATTTTCACTTATACTGGGCGACACCTAAGTGTAATGCATAAAGCATTACCATTTACTTATTATATAAAAGGAAGGATAGAAAAGGATTGATTTAAAGTCCGTGCTTAGTTGCACGCCCTCTTAGAAATATAATTTTGTCATTATGTCTGTCAATCAGTCATGCCCGTTTTTCAGAAACAGGACCGTAAGGTAACCAGGGCCAATCTCTTAATCGCTGTTCGCACAGACGTAAAAATATCGCTGAGGGAATTTATCGCGCATTGGATTTGCAACTCTCGGTTTTGAGCCGACCGTTGAGAATCCAACAGATCGCATCCTACCGCGTCAAAAAACACTGTTTTATTTTCAACTCTTGGTGCTAAACAGAGCGTTGAAAATCAAATGCGCGAAAAAAATCACCGCGGGAAAAACGCGCCCATGCCTATGCGCACCATACGCGTGTGAAAATAACCAATGTGTCAAGATTTTTGAACCAGTACCTACCTACCACTATACGACCTAACCGACGACCGACGACCTAAAGAAGACGACGGACGAATGCGTACCTCTATATTCTATGGATGAATCCGGTTAAGAGCGTTTACGACGTACGGCATTTCATACGAACTTTCAAGCCCTTGTTTTTCGAAATGATTGAACCAATTTTAATGAAACTTCGTACGCATAAGCAGGATATAAAAGTCTTAAAATTTAGTTACCATTTTCGAAAAATAGTGTTACAGCCAAAATAGGCCGATTTTAAATTTTCCATAGAATCAAAGATTTCCAGTTATCTTTTTTTGAATAAGACATTTCGAAAATGTTTAGCGCCCACTGCCACTTAAGTTTGGCAATTCTTCGGGCTATGTCGGTTACCTTGGTTCTCCTGCGGATCTCTTCATTTCTGATTCGATCACGCAGTTGTTATTTGCTTACTTATTATACAGAAACAAATATAATTACAGAATAGTAATAAGGTGTTTAAAACAATGCTCGTCCACTAAGCACGTGGCGCTGTCATCATTTGTCAGCCGCAACGCCTCTCAACTAAATTAATAACTGGGTATCAAACCCCAGCACGATTTATGATCTAATATAACTAATGTTGCCTGTAATTGGATTCAATGTTCTGCTGTTGTTGTGGTTTAAAGGTAAATAGAGTACAGAAAGAGACTGTTATACTCTAAGCCCCTTATTACAACACAAGGTTTTTCTATACATCAGAGGGGCAAATCTCGTAATTTTAAGAACGTTTTAGTCTGCTCACAATCTGTCAAAAAAAAGTCTAATTTCCCTACATTTTTGAATTTTTGAAAAGTTTTTGACATTGATGTCGCTGAGATGAGATTTCGACTAGATTTTGAATGTTTTTAACTACGAAAATTGGCCTTCAGGTTTAAAACACCGAGCCAGTTATTGAATTAAGTACCTACCTAACTGTTATAGAAATGCAGGTCTTTATACAAAAATGACAACTTAGCTCGGTGCTAACTTGTAATTTTAGTATTAAGAACTTTGCCAAAATCGAAATAAATTTTGAAATACAAATACCTACTGGGCTAGAACGTTGTTTTGTAAGAAGACGGTAAGAATTTATTTAAATTAAACCATAAGCAGCCACTTTTGAATTTTCAAACAAGTCGGGAAGTCAGAAAGATGACGCTAGTTGCCCATTCCTAAGCGTAGTAGGTTCCTATGAAGAAGAACGGGCAGGAAACTCCATGGACACTCTCATAAATTAACAAAAAAAAAAACAATATCTACGCTGTCAAAAAGTATGGCACAGCAAACATTTTTTTAAACAGAACTCGTATATATGTTTTTTATAATTATATTATGTTTCAAAATATTTAGTTAGAGGGACTCTGACGATATAAGCGAATTGATCTGGGAGGCTAAGCTACGCTTACCTAGGTCAGTCCTTGGATGGGCGACCAAGATATTGTGTCTACGTTAGGATTTGACATAACCTTTAGACAACCGTAGATAATATAAAAAAATCTTCTCTTAACAATATCATCATTAGCCGTCTTAATATCTCATATAAAAAATCTCCAGTCTCCTCAAAAATTACTTTTCATCTCAATAATTTTAACATTAGTTAAAATTATTGAGATGAAAAGTAATTTTATTATTTCTCTACTGAGTTGCGCAGAAACTTGATAATAACTAATATTGATTGTACTAATATTGTTGGTACTACGAATCTAGCTGAGTAGCCCGAACAATTAGGCATTGCATATTCATAAGTACTCATATTGTTACTGCAAACATCGTTACTGCTCTTGCTAATCTACATAAATATTTATCTATATATAAATAAAACAAAGTCGGGTTAGTTACACCATTTATAACTCAAGAACGGCTGGACCGATTTTTATGATTTGTTGGATTTGTCTCCATAGCAGAATAACTATAAAAACAGGGGGAAAATTCACAAAATAAAAAAAACACAGATTTCGTGCCTCACACGCCTCAAACTCAAACTCACACTCAAAGCATTTATTTCAATTAAACCATTTACAGGCACTTTTGAATTGTCAAGAAGTCGGTCAGTCAGATAATATGAAGCTAGTTGCCCATTCCAAAGCGTAGGTACATATGGAGAAGAACGGGCAAGAAACTCCATGGACATTCTTTTAAATTATATTTTTACAAAAATGTTAGTTACATCATCCAGAGTACAGCAAATAGTACTTAACAAAACAACAATCTAAAAATAAAATAATTAAAAATAAGCCGAGGCAGCCAATTGATGACCAGCCCCAACTGACTATCGACCACATTGGAAATTAATCTACGGAATTCGAAAAAATATTGTCGCTGAGCGACGAGAAAGTCAGGACAAAGAAAAGGTTACAAAATAAAAACGTCAAAATGTCGTTCTGACTTTTTTCAAAAAGGTTAGGCTGCAGGCCATCGTCTTTGTTTTAGGCTCTTTAGCTGACTAAATTTTCCAGATGAGTTTTTCTAAAATTTTTGATATCATTCTTCGTTTCCAAAATATCGAGCGCCTCATTATTTCAGCCCTAACTTTTTCGTTTTTTACAGCTGAATACGGGTATTTTGAGCCTTTTTTGAATATCATATCTTCACAACTCTCCGAGAAATAAGGGAATCGCACTTTTTCGTGAAATCGGAGCCTACATTGAAGCGAAGACATTTCCAATGTCAAAATTAAGATTTTTAATTTTTCTCATACATTCGTTCTTATTGATTCTGAGGCGGTATGAAGATCAGCTAGTATTTAATATGGACACAACTTATATTATTTTCGCCATAAAATAAACATAGCATCATAACATCACGCCTATAATCTCCGAAGGGTTAGACAGAGGTGTACTAATACTGCACCCACATTTCGTCCGGCATGTCCTAAAACCAAAACTTCGAAGGCATGTGTCATCTTACCAACCCGCACTGGGCTCGTCTGGTGGATTACGGCCCACTCCCTCGACCTGAGAGGAGGCCTGTGTCGCAAAAGTGGGAACATTATAGGCTGATTATGCATGCATTATGTTTAACTGTAGAGTCGATTAGATAGCATCTGCTATCAGCAACGACTACCTAAAGTATGCACAAACTAATTTTAATTCAAGATTATAAACTCAAAAAACTAACAAATTCGTCCCTAGATATTTTCCAGCTTCCCTACCCCGAGAGACTTCAGGCCGGCCTTGTGAATAATGAAAACTAATTATTCGCCAAGACATTATGAATATGAATCACCCTCTGCCGGATTTCTACTTATTTTTCTCTGACGACAAACTGTTCTCCGGCAAAATGATCTCGAACAATATCGTTCTCGGGTATAATGAAAATAGATATGACATCTTTTGCAATGTCCTTATAATTATTTTCTTAGTATAGAAGCGAATGAAATTGTGTATTACAAAAGGCGAAAATAGTTTCTTATTAATTATGAAATGCTTCCTTTGAAACACTCAAAAAATATTGTTGGTTTGAAATATTTGAAGGTGCCAACAGGTATGCCTTAAGTTTCCTATGGATGCATTATTGTCTTGTAAATTATATTTATTACTGTAAATTGGTTCAAAAAACACTTGTAACAAAAATAACGTATGTTGTAAAACTAGACGAGTTTGGTCTATCCTGACTACCTTCTCTAAGAAGAAAGGCCGAAACAAACGCAGAGGTCACAGTCTCATTAAGTCCATACAAAATCTTGGCCTGGCCTTATGGGACCATGAAGGTTGATTTCTGTGATGGTCTTTTGAAGAAAGAACCGTACAGATTTGAGTTGGCCATTCCAGTCAGTGGACCCAATTTTCAGTAACCTTGTAGCTCAACTCAATCTTAAAGGACATATGGGTAGGCCGCATAAAATACTCGAACATAATAAATAGTAAATTGTGGTTTTCGTTACGGTAACATCAATTGATTAAATAAAATGATGTACGATTAGATACTTGATAAATCAATACTTCCAAATTCCATTTTGTTATTTTATCACCACATTTATCTTATAAAATGCAATGAAAAATCAGAATTTCCTCCACAACATTTTCAGACTTCATCATGTTGGCAGGATGTGTAGTTTTTTCAATATCATTGTTATTAATTTATGTAGAATGTTCACCAAGAGTTGATCCTCTAGTTGATACCAATGTGGGGCTCGTTCGAGGGTTGAGAGCTGACGATGGAGACTACGCAATGTTCTTGGGAATACCCTATGCTCAAGTGGACCCGGAAAACCCTTTTGGAGTAAGTAATTACAATTGATAAATGAAGTTTTGGCAAAGTTTTGGGACAACAAAATCTGATTAACCGTCTTCCCAGCGACGTGAAGAAGAAGATTGCAATTGATAAGTTTGTTGTCGTAAACCAGTAGCGTATGCAAATTATGAAGATGTCTACCTAGGACGATAGTATTCACTAACGTTCTAGGTGCTGCGGACAACATTTAAATCTGAGATGATCTAGATAAAATTCAAAGTATTTTGTAGTCAAAAATTAACAAGATTACATTTAAATGATTTTGTGCATTACGTAATTCATTACGTCTCAGTATTAGGTATTATAATCTCATTAATAAATATAAAAAAAAACTGTTTAATAACACCCATTCATAGAACACTTATAATAAAATAAAACAGATTATGAGAGGTTTTCTAAAGGCCCACTCACACCTCAAATCACTACATCATTTTACATACTTATCAATCGTTTGATGATTACAGAGACAGTAGGATGTTCTAAATATTTTTGGCGCTAAGAGCATTTACAGTGCGGCCGACGAGAGAATGTCTTCTTGGCATCTGTCAGTTTCATACAAACGAATACTTGTTTTGCGAATTTGATCTTCATTAGCTACAAGAATTTAATTATTGTTGCACTGACAGGTGTCAGGAACGCATTCTCTCGACCTCAGATTGTAATGATTTGTGCTACAAGCGGGTCTAAATAAAAAAAAACCGGCCAAGTACGTGTCGGACCACGCACAATGAAGGGTTCCGTAGTTGGAATGAATTTATCCCAAGAACAAACTTAACGTTGTAGTTGAAAAACATGTTCTCCCATACATTCCAACTGAAAATGTAAGTTTGTACGCACAATATTGAGAGATTTACCATGTTGTTTCAAGATCATAGACTTCTTATTAATTTTCCTGTAATCTATAGGTATAGAACTATTTTCTGTATTTTTTTCAAAATTTTAGGCTCAGTAGTTTCGGAGATAACGGGGGGGGGGAATGGTAAATTTCCGTCTATTGTCTTAAATAACTTTAATACAATTTATTTTAAAATTATGAAAAAAATATATTTGAGATCCTCACGATAAGCCCTTTCATTGATATGTCACACGGTACAGATTGCGAATCTTTTTTTTTAAATTGTCTATTTACCCCTCAAAAATGACTCCCATTTTCAAAACTCATTTATTTACGTTACACGTCTGTGTTTGGGTCACAGAGATTCATATGTGTACCAAATTTCAACTTAATCGGTCCATAAGATTCGGAGCAAATTGGCTGTGACAGACGGACAGACAGACAGACAGACAGACACACGAGTGATCCTATAAGGGTTCCGTTTTTTCCTTTTGAGGTACGGAACCCTAAAAAAGGTTTGGTTTAAATTGAAAACCATTTAGGAGCGTTTATGACGTACGGCATTTCATACAAACTATCAAACCCTTGTTTTTCGAAATGAATGAACCGATTTTAATAAAACTTCATACGCATAAGCAGGATTCAAAGGTCTAAAAAGTTACTTACGAACATTTTCGAAATGTCTTATTTAAAAAAAGATAACTGAAATTCTCTGTTTCTATGGAAACTTTAAAATCGGCCTAATTTGGCTGTAACAATATTTTTCAAAATTTTCTTAAATAACTTTTTAGACCTTTGTATCCTGCTTAAGTGTAAACGCTCATAATAATAAAAGAAGTCTATCATTATTGAGGATAGTAAGTGTGATGTAACAAAGTGCATTTATTATAAATAACCTTGTTTCGTGACAAAATCCTAGTTCGTCATTTGACTATATCTAGTCGCGTCATGGCGTTCAAATTAAAATTAAATTAAATAATGATGGTCTTCTGGACCATCACGGGACACTGCTCGCTAAACAAACACTTTCACACTATAGGCATAACGGACAGCCCCCTGTGCAGAGCTTGCATGGTGGCTGATGAAACCATTGCGCATGTGCTCTTTGAGTGCACAGGCGTCATACAGATCAGGACACAAACCCTCGGGACACCCAGATCGTACACAGATGTTCTCAAAAGACCAGGAGACCTAATCAGCTTCTGGAGGGAGGTGGGCTGGTTGGAATAACCGCCAACGGCCGCCATGGCCCACGCACAATGGTCCACTGAAGGACTAAGTGCGGAAACCAAACCCATAACATAGAACATAGAACATAGATGATGGTCTTAACACTTTTTGTTTTCGATCAATATCTTAATTTCTTACTTTAAACATTTATAGGAATCAACGCCTCAACCCAGGTTTGAAGAAACATTTGAAGCATACGATGGTACAGCGATCTGCCCTCAAGTCTACCAACATAACGGCACTATTCTGGGCTCACCCGACTGTCTGCGCCTCAGTATCTACGTACCTACCACGGCCACTTCTCACAACCGTCTCCCTGTCATGGTCTGGATCTACGGAGGTTCCTTCCATAGAGGATATTTTGGCAAAGACTTCTATGGACCAACTTACTTAGTGCAACATGACGTCATAGTTGTGACATTGAATTATCGTGTTGGTGCTTACGGTTTTATGTGCCTTGATACTCCAGAAGTACCCGGTAACCAAGGTCTGAAAGACCAGTTTCTAGCTATGCACTGGGTAAAAGATAACATAGAAGCGTTTGGAGGCGATGCTGATAAGATAACTTTGTTTGGTTTAAGTGCTGGAGGGCATTCTATAGATCTGCACTTGTTATCTCCAAAAGAAAAATTGTACAACAAAGTGATCTTACAAAGTGGTAGCTCTTTAGCCGCAACGGTTTTATACGAACCTGATAGATTAGCTCCTATTAAAATAGCAGAGCGTTTAGGCTTTGAAACCACAGATACAAATGAAGCTATATCTTTTCTGGCTAAAAGTGATTCGAATTCAATAGTGGGAGCTGCAGTCGATCTTGGTATAATGTTTAAACCATGTATAGAAAATGAATTTGACGGAGTGGAACCTTTTATATCAAATTCTTGGCTCAATGCCGAAATACCTAAAGTCAACAACATGCCAATATTGATTGGTTTCAATGAACATGAGTTGGTGGGTTCTCATTTCGGTAAAGATGCTGAATACTATAAAAATTTGGACATTGTATCTAATTATTTAGAACGAATATTTAATTTTGTAGATGAAGAATTAAAAGAAATGAAGGACTTGATATCACACTTCTACTTTGGAGATGAAGCTTTAAGTGAAGATGTGAAGTGGAACATTGTAAACTTTGATTCTGATTTCACTTATATTCATCCTATACAAAGATCTATTAAGAAATTTTTAAAAGCCAAAGCCGGGAACATTTACTATTACATGTTTTCGTATGTTGGTGGAAGGAATGCTCTCGTCGTTGAAGATTATGACTATAATGGCAGTAACTCATGCTGTGCCTCACATGCTGATGAATTGGGCTATTTGTTCAGCATGGATCACAAGCCTGACCCCACCCCTGAAGATGAAGTAATTATTGAACGAATGACAACAATGTGGACTAATTTCGCTAAATTCAGGTTGGTAGCACATTATGTTGATAAAGATATTAGGGTTCTGTTTCTCAAAGTGAATCGCGATGGACAGGCTAAAACAATCGACGAAGAAAGTGATTCTTTATGAATTTTATTAAATAATTTTAAAGACACTGCACCACAAATCATTAAATGCTTTTAAGAGAAAGCGCCAGGGTAGGGTAGCCATTTTTTCTTGGGTTTTTTTCTATTTGCAAGTCAGTGTCGTATTGAATGTTGATTAAAATAATGATTTGCGAACATAACTTTTAATATAACTTAACTCAAATCAAATCAATTTATTTGCGATAAGTGTTGCTATAATATCGGTCTTATCATACTGAATTATAATCATCTTTTAAGTTCATATAATCCTGTTGATTGATATTTCTAGTAATTCAAAAGGAATAATGAACTTAGAGTGCTCTATTAATGATTCTGTAAATACATAGTTGTGCAAACTGCAAAAAACGTAATAAAATTTGTTTTTTTTTTTTTCAGGCTACCTAGCGTATCCCCCTTTATGCTAAACATTTATTTAAAACATCATTCTATCTCTGTCATTATACAAAAGATTGACAGAAGCAGCACAATGTTTATGTGTCTACTACATAGAAGAATTATTTTAATATATTTTTATTTCAGTGACCCCACACCACAGACAACTGAACTGCTTCCAGTGAAATGGATACCAATTACAAAAGAAGCCTACACCTACATGAACATTGGAGCCAAACTTACTCTTGGCAGCAGACCAGCTCACGACAGGATGGCTTTCTGGGATCTGTTCTACACATTCAACGAAGATAAGCAGAGCGCATTATCTAAGACGAAGATCTAATGAAGTTTAAAACGTTACAATTACTTAAAGATAAGGTTATGAACATTATGTTCAAAATAAAAATATGTGTGAGATATGTATGTGTGTGATGTTCATAAATTGGGAAGTTTTTTTTTTTTTTTTAACAATGGCATCTCGCAGTTCATCCTTTATGAGGATGGCTACTGCTTAACCGGACTTTCCTGTGGATGCCTCGAATTAAGGCCTCCAGCCAGGGCAAACAATAACTTAAAAACTAAGCGACAGCGCTAAGGGTAACCCCCTGCGGGGTTCGGACCTCGGCTCAGGGCATCGCTGGAAGAGGACAGCAAGGGACAGGCTGGATCGGTATTATTATTAGTGTTTAGGGGCGAATTTAAAACTACAGGCTCAGCTGCGCGGGCTGGCTCGAGCAAGGGTCGGGGCGGGCACGGTGATGGTGCGGGACGTCGCGACGGGCCTCGGCGGCGAGGACGGAAGGACGGATGTCTGAGCTTGTGTTTGTGTTGTCGACTGAGAGTACTCGTGGCCTTACTGCTCTCCTGGAGGAGGGTAGTGGCGTCGTCGGGGATAGTGAGGGTATGCCTTGGTCGGCGAATCCTACTTATGCGGGAGGGAGTGTATCGGGAGGCCGCCGCAATCAGGGGATTGGGGTGCTTTATGGCAGAGTCAAAGAAGCGCTTGGAGAGGCGTTTCATGAACTGCTGGATGGTGGGGAGTCTGAGATCTAGATGCAGATTCACATTTCGGAAATAGAAGGGGGCTCCCGTGACCTTTCGGAGGAAACGGTTCTGGAGGGTTTGCATTTTATGCAGAAATCGCGGCTTGGCGTGTGCGAAGACTACGCAAGCATAGGTCATGATGGGACGGATGACCGCGGTGTAGAGCCGCAATTTGCACTTGAGTGACAATTTGCTGCGGGCAGTTATCATAGAGTGGAGCCTACCGAGAGCGAAAGCGGCGCGCGAACGCGCCGTCTTTATGTGCTCGTTGAAGGTGAGGTTGTGGTCTAGGATGACACCAAGGTATTTGGCTCGCTTTCCCCAGGGGATCGGCTTGCCATACATAGAGATCGGGCGCGGGAGGGGAGGGGGCGTTTGCGCGGTCTCGAGAAGATGACCGCCTGACTCTTATCGGGGTTGACCTCGATTCTCCATTTCCGGAACCAATCGCTCAAGGCGCTTGCAGAGGTTTGGAGTTTTCGAGCTATGGATGACTGGTTGACACCCGAACAGTAAATGGCAGTGTCGTCGGCGAAGAGCGCCAACTGTGCCTTATTACTGTTCGGGATGTCACTAGTGAACAGGGTGAAAATGAGGGGAGATAGAACGGAACCCTGGGGGACTCCGGGGCGGATGGAGTGAGGGGGAGAGAGAGCGCCCTCGATACGGTAGCGGAAAGTGCGGTCCGACAGAAAATCTCGTAAGATGAGCACGAGACGGTCTGGCACACCTAGCAGGTACAGCTTATATAATAAGCCATTGCGCCAGACCTTGTCGAACGCCTTCGCTATATCGAAGAACAGGACGCCTGTCGAAGCACCTCGCTGGAAAGCAGCGCTAATGTGCTCGACTATGCGGTGGAGCTGGTGGATGCACGAATGTTTCGTGCGAAAACCGAACTGTTCGGGGGGGATGAGGCTCTTTGCTTCGGCATAGTCTTTGAGGCGCTTATAAATAAGCCTCTCGTAGACTTTACCGAAAACATTGAGCAGACTGATGGGGCGGTAGCTGGAGGGCTCAGACTTGGGCTTGCCTGGCTTAGGGATGCCTATGACTGTGGCTTCTTTCCACACTTGGGGGAAGATGTTGTTGCTCAGGGCGCCATTGAAGATGGCGGTCATGAGCAGTATGAGGGGGGCGGGGAGGAGTTTGTACACCCTATTGGTGATACAGTCCGAACCGGGGGCTTTGCGGGTTGCGAGCCCTTTTATGATGTCTTGCACTTCGTCAAAATTGGGAAGATAATCGCAACTAAAATTTATACCTTTGTTAAGACCTTTGAAAATCACTGGAATATCACAGAATTATTCGCCCAATCAATCTTTCGTTTCCTACCTACTGAATATCAACGAAACAATTCCCCAGTTAATCAGTAGTATGTTTCGTAAAATGTCCAATAAAGGAAATGAGCTGGTCTTAATTAACACATAAATGTTTTGTCAATCAGTCGGACAGTATCGGGCGACAGTTTAATTTGTCAGCCTTAAAATAATTCAGTTAGCCAAGCCGACATAATGGGGTGAAAGGGAGCGGAATCTGTGTTTTAATGATGGTTTCTTTTTGGAATACTCCCCTCGCATTGCAGGGGGAATAAAGTGTGTTAGCCGAAGTAGGCATCATTTCAAGAGTGTGAATAAAGTCATATCTACTTCACATTCACTGACAGAAAATGCACAAGCTAAACTACTGGGTCTAGAAGCACGAAACTTTGCATAAGAGTTCCTTATACAACGAAAGTCAGCACTAAGAAAGGATTTTAGAAAGATCTCCTAAAAAGGTTCAATAGTGGATGAAAGTTTTTATAGAAGTTTGTCAAATTTTGCCGATGGAAAGTCCAACGGGTGCACGGCTCGTATTTATTATAAGGTCCAGGTCGAAACGGCCTAGCCTCATATTTTGACTAAGGTGTAGAGTTTGTGAAGTTAGAAGCTTGTTTCTACATGAGATCTGATAACTTTTTGACAATGCGAGCCATATGGTCTTGTCTTGACAACATTTTACATTAAAATGTTTTTGGTGGGATACTATACTTTCTGCTTCTCAGATTAAAGCGCTTCACACACAGCAGCTATAATGTAAAGATGTATATTATAGCACGATACATCTCAATACATCTTTCCATAGAAATCGTCAGGAGAGGACACACGACAGCTATAATGTATATTCAATTATAATGGGATGTAATGTACATTAACATACATTATAGCTGCTGTGTGAATCGCTTTATAAGCAGAGTTCTCAGGAACAGCTCTTTAACATCATAGCAGACCAAACTAAAAACTACTAAACCATTGCTGACTACTATTGACGAAATAGAAGAAAAAAAACACTACAACCATGTAATAATAATATGTGCACAACATAGCCACACGATACAATAAATCTCACATGAAGCCAATCTTTAGAAATCAATACAACCGTCGCCGGCTGGTATTATTAATTTTCCGTGCTAATAGAAAACTGTCAAAAACTGGAGAACGTTAATTTTACACGTCATTACCTCTAGAGGGTCGAATCGACCGTGCGATATCCTATTACAATAGCAATTAATTAGCTTTGAAGAAAGAATTGGCTTAATTGAAGTTAAGTAAGGATTGAAGGGTTAATACTTGGAACGTGATTCAAAGATACGTTAATTTAGTTTTGAAGTGAACAGGTTAATTAAGTTTTTCGTTGGAATTTTAAAAGCGGATTTTAGACATAAATTTGCGCCATTACAGTTTGTTTTTAGAACAGACATAAGTTTTTGAACTCGTTGAACAAGTTGAATTTATGAACATCTGTTATTGCTTGCCACACAATTTGATGGGTTATAAAATATTTTAAGACGCTACTGGAATAA
Organism: Gortyna flavago; assembly: GCA_963669345.1. NCBI lineage: Eukaryota > Metazoa > Arthropoda > Insecta > Lepidoptera > Noctuidae > Gortyna > Gortyna flavago. Next base: position 2,157,701 of record OY770130.1, read on the forward strand.
ACTGATAAATTAATCACAAACACAGACAATAATATAGATACAGTAAGCCAAAACCTTCTCAACAATAACGTACTGATACCAAAGCCGAAATACAAAGACACGTCAAAGTAATTCCTGAAGATGAATAGACTGTCATAACGTGCTTTTTATCCAAATACGAGTTTTGGCTTCACTCCCGTCAAACACGAATGCTAGCAAAGATAAAATATGATGCAAAAACTGAATTAATGAACGTCTAAAGTCTGTTATATTAATTATGTTTTCCGTTCCCGAAGTTTGTTTGTTGAGTTCTTTGTTTTTGTTTTTTTAAGACTCGCGATGAGTTTGCAAAGAGTAGTCTCGTGAGTAAATATCCATTTTTAAGCTGCGGGGGCCGCTATATAACGGCCGCAGTGATGGCTGTCAAGAAAATGGTGGCAGCGGGAGCGGAGGAGACTTTACTGAAAACACACCAACCTTCTTTCATAAATAACGTGTACCATATACACACATCAAAAGTGTCTAGGGATCAACATATATTTTTGCAATAACTTTTCTCCTGATTGATATTAATTAAAATTTTCTTTAAGGATTCATCAAATAAAGTGTTTTCGTTTGTCACAGTAACGATAAACCAAGTCACCTTTGCATTAATAAAGAAATTTGCCATTTTCCTAATAAAGGGATTTTTGACATTTGAACCACTAACACAAAAGTTCGAAAAAAAGACTGAAATAACAGTTTTCTTTAAAATTTTATTGGGTAACTTAAACAATTAATAATCCGTGTTTCTACCGCGAACACTAACAACACAAGAACATCGGTTTGGCATACTCAAAATGAGTTCATCCAAATCACGCTGTGGAATGGCCGCCCATGTTCGTTGCAACAACAAAAAAAGGTCTTCTTGCGACTGGATACCCTCCATATTCGGCAGAGCTCTTCTCTGTAGCATATCCCATGCATGCTCAATCGGGTTCAAGTCTGGCGACTGAGCAGGCCAGGGCAGGACATTGATGTTAGCTGCGGCGAGAGTCTGTCTTACAACTCTTGCGGTGTGCGGTCGTGCATTATCATGCATTAACTGAAATAAGGGACCGATTTGCACTTGTAGAGGAACGATGACGTCTGATACAATCGTCTCAGCATAAATTTGAGCGTTGAGGTTGCCTCTGATCCAAATCAACTCAGTTCTTCCGCCGATCCAAATACCCGCCCATACCATGATGGTTCCACCACTATAAGGATGGACTTCCTGGCAGGATTTTAATCGCTGTTGGCGTCCAGGGGTTCTCCAGTGTCGTATACGTCTTGTATCCGGTCTCATACCAAAACGAGACTCATCAGAAAAGCACACGAAACGCCATTGTTCTTCTGCCCAATTTCTGTGTTCAAGAGCCCATTGATATCGAATCCTACGATTGTGCATTGCTATAGGTGGTACCCGTAGCGGTCTTCGGGAATGAAGGTTCACTTCATGCAAGCGGTTTCTGACTGTTTGGTCGCTAATTAAGTTCCCTGAAGAGTGATGAAGCCTCACGGCTAACATCATGGTGGTTATTGTTGGAGCTCTTCGAGTTAAGATTTGAATGTATCGGTCTTGTCTCCGTGTGGTGCAGCGATACCGTCCTCCATGGCGCTCAGCCACGGTACCAGTGCTTCGGTAACGTGTCCAAAGTCGACTGATAACACTCTGACTTGTATTCAGAGCTAAAGCCACAGTACGTTGCCGGGAACCAGCTTCTATCATTCCCACGGCTCTGAGCATTTCTTCCCTGCTTAAATGACGTCGCCGCTCCATAATAACGTTGGTTTTAATCAGTAGTAGGGAAACAGTAGCACTAATAATGTCTTCAATGCGTTGTATGTTTTTATAGGGAAAATATTGACAGCTGATTTTCATCTTTTACTCGAATTTGATTCACAGTTCCTGATTCAAATTATGAAATGCACCAAAAAGGATCCATATAAATTTATAAAATCATAAATTTATTACAAAGCCACATCTCAATCTCAAGAGATCCGCATAAAAATGCTTGATCCCTAGACACTTTTGATGTGTGTAGTTTATCCATTTATATTATAAACTAGCGGCCCATCGCAGCTTCTTCACAAAATTTCTTTTATACAAACCTTGTCCTGGCAATACCGAACACAACAAAAAAAAATTTATCCAATTTGGTCATTCGGAAGTTATGCGCGTACCTACCTACATTTCGGCGATTAATTTTTATTTAAATAGATAGACTTACACAAAACGTGTTGTATTGTGTTAGTCTTAGTCTTCTCTTCCTATTTTTTTTTTTTTTTCCTATGTGCATCTCGTTGTTGACCTTTAGAGGTCGTGACTACTTAACCGGACTATCCTGTGGCTGCCTTAAGTGAAACTCAAAGCCTCCAGCCAGGGGCAAAAAACTAACTACATTATGCTAAGCGACTACGCAATAAGGGCACCCCCTGTGGGGTACGAACCTCGGCTTAGGGCGTCGCTGGAGAGGGCAGCAAGAAGGGACAGGCTGGATCTCAATTATATTATTTAAGCTTGATGGAGTCGGCATTTCCTATCTGACTACTCTGAGAAGAAATGCCGAAACAAACTCAGAGGTCACAGTCGGGAGTTTAAAGCTACTGGCTCAGCTGCGGCGCGGGCTGGCACTGCATCGGGCAAGGGTCGGGGGGGGGGGGGGGGGGGGCACATTTTAATTTGTATGTGGTTATTTATACACGAGTTCATGTAGTGTAAGCCATCGGTTATGAAACATTCAGCAGGAAAATAGTCGAGATCATCACACACAGTCATAGTCACAATAGTGTGACTGCTTGTATTTATGTGTGTGTGTGTGTGTGTGTGTGTGTGTGTGTGTGTGTGTTGCCTCAATGCAATCGTGAGTACTATTTATTTATTTGTATAAACGTTTCAGAGACGTTATTCGATAGCAGAGTCTGTTTGTCGGGCGGTTTTCTCAGAAAGCATTATGAGGCAAATATAAATTCTTTTAAATAGGATTAAGAAAACCGTAGTCGGCCAAAATATAGACGGGAAGAATAACAAGCCTAATTTAAGTACTTAGTGAAAAATTATTTTTTCTTAAATTATTTTTTATCTATACCTATTTCTCCTAGCAGACCAAGCCAAGTCTGGGCAGTAGTTTGGCTGAAGTTTGGGTGCATTATGCTACGTTTATTAACTTCCAATTATGTACATATGTAGATGCAACCTTGAACAGGTCGACAAATCTCTCGACTCGGCACAGTGCGACCGTGCCTTACACTCCGCACAGCGTACAATAAATCATCCTTAAGTCTGTCTGTAGCCAAAAGTCTGCCTACCCTAGGGAGCAAAGAGAGGAACTAGATACAAATCCAGTAGTTACATGGTCATCAAATATTCACCATCCCCCGGATATCGTCCGGTACAGGGTCTATTTTCAATTTATTTGTACTTGGGGAGAAAACTTGGCGAGTGCTTCAGATTTCTGATTAATATTGAATTATTAAACAAGTTGCATTGATCTTATATTCATAACTGGCATTGCCTTTTCTATTGATTTGGCTCTAGCTATGAAATAAATTTCTCTGGAACATGGATACTTGTTCAATTTTGTTACAAAAGTTCTAAGTTTATCTATTTCTTATTTCGTATACCTATTATTACTGCCAGCATTTCAATGTAGTTACGTTTTCGTCCTTAAGAGCGTTCTTCTCCTACACGGTTATTTTAATGGACTCTGTTGCCCTTTGTGAAAACTTGGCGAAGGTACGGAAAATTACCTACCGGCACCATTTACAGGCAATTTTGAACTATCAAAGAGTCAATCAGTCAAAAGATGCCCATTTTAAAGCTTAGTTAAGTAGGTTCTTACGAAGAAGAACAACAGTCTTATTTAACAGTCTCTTACAGTACCTTCTGATTATAAGATAGGTATAATTTTGTATTTCTCACAATCAAGTGCGACTCTTTGTTTGTTTTATCGAACAAACAACACTTAAGTTAATTTTATTGTTCCAATTAACTCCTACAAAACAACTTCAGAACACAAATCTCTCCACGCCATTCATCAAAATATTCCCAAAATATAATAATTTAACAAAACAAATATGGAGGCTCCACCAGAAACGCTCACAGCAATAACCTTTAAAATACCACTGGAACTCGTAATCTTCTAGACATAATTAATTATTTTGTATACGCCATGTCTTTCCATGTTTTAATGGAGAGAAATAGTCATTTAAAATGAATGGCCGACCATCTTGTTTCTCATCAAGATGTAGAGTTAAATAAACGTGGAGTGGGTATCGTTGGGTTATAGTATAGCAATAACAGTAGATCTAGTTCGTTTTTAACCCCAGCGAAAGAGGGGTGTCATAAGTTTAACGTATCGCACGTATATTTGTATGTCTGAGGCATCGTAACTCCCAAACGGCTGAACACATTTTGTTTTTGTTTGTTTTGTTTTCATTAAGTAATTTTTTTGTACTTTAAAACGACAAGAAACGTTTAATCTGCGATTTGATGTATTAGTTACTGATGAATTGTATATAGATAATTTATCTGTCAGGAATGACACGCGTTTACAGACAAATTCAGCAAGCAGCACGTTAAAAGAAGTATTAAGTACATATCTGGTTTTGCCTAGCGTTAGATTTTTATGTAATTTTCAATTATTATTTCATCAAAGTTTCATATACTTGGTGTGACGATAATTACGCCTTCTTGAATTTTAGTGGCATGTGCCAATGTATATTAACGATGAATAACAATCATAGTCAACTATGGTTTAAATTGTATAAGGTTTTCTCGGACTCGCTCCCAAAAAAATGTAACACTGTTAGCCTTCTGTAATTTCTGCTCTGTGACCCATTATAGGCGCAGCATAAACAAACGAAATTATCTTTTAAGCTTTAAACTGAAGTTCACGACGAGTAATATAGATCCGTTCAGTACTTACCGTGTTCAGATAATCTCATAAGATTCATAATAGAATGGATGTGGTTTTCTTGCATAAAATACCACATCCAATCCTCGATCTAAGAAAAATAGAATGACAGCGATACGCCCATAGACAAAATTACTAAAAATAAAAATACAGTGTGAACGGGCGCGCAAAAAAGTTTGTGTCGATTTTGGGCACTGGGACAGTCGGCCATGTTCGTTCCGTGTCGATTTTCGGCATTTGACAGTTGAGTGGTTATAATATTCCTAGCTGCGCCCTTCGGTTTCACCCGCATAAACAATTTTACCCGCTTTTTTTTTAACCCTCAGGCAATTTTTTAAATTTTTCTCTCCGTAAAAACCATCCTCGTACTTCAAGGAATATTATAAAAAAAAGAATTTGCGAAATCGGTTCAGCTGCTCTCGAGATTTGCGCTTAGCAACACATTCAGCGATTCATTTTTATATTATAGAAGATAAATACGATACGATTAGACAGAAACAGAAAATAGCAATGTTCTTATAGCAGCCAATCCAGAGAACACAAATTTTAACTAGTGTGTATGTGTTTCAGATGGATTGCTTAATTAGCTGTTTCATATAACCGCTAGCTGTAACCCCCCCAGCAACCCCGTTATGTAAAACAGCTGAACACCGTTTAGCGGTTATTCTTAATTACTAAAGTTTAACACGCACTGCAGATACAGTAACTCAATCAATAATCAAATAAATAAATAAAGCAGGTCAATGCATAGATAGAGGTTATATGAAACGGCGTGGAAGGAAACGTAACAGACTGTGTGTGATTTTATCATAACAATAATAATGACGTCCTAAACAGAAATACATAAAAAAATAAAAATAAAATATATAAAACGAGTAATATGTATGTCTGAAACTCTAGTCAAAACAGTGATTTTAAGGACATATTTTATAAAAAAAATATCAAAGTTTTATGAAAGTCCTGAAATACTAAATAGCCAACTAACTGCGACTTAGGGTCGATTTCAATTTTGGGGCCAAAAAAATGTGAATTGCATGATATTTAAAAATGTTAAAAATTTTAATGTTTAAATATCTAGGTGCATTCATTAATTAAAAAAACACATGCTAATCAAACAAACCTTTAATTTCTTCCAATAACAGGGAAAATACAAATTTTTGAGTGACACGAATGAGCAACATAATTTCTCTAATGATATTTTGTGATTTACTAATGAGATCTCTGGTTACACTAATGAAAGTATATATTTATTATTTTTCTACGTTACTAAATAATCAACAAAACATAAAATATTTGTCATTAACGTTATTTGTAGCAGGTGCAGTGGCCAACACATCAACCTACCCTCAACGTACTGTAAATTTTTTGTAAATCTCTGTTTTCTAAATTCTAGATATGCAGAATCGGCAGCCCAAACAACCTGAAAGAAAAAAAAAGTATTATTATTTTTTTGTATAAACATATACCTGATGAACTGTCATAGTTCCCTTGAAAGTAGCAATATCTTTAGGCAACATTAATTCCTTTAATTTGATTTCGTGCTCCTGAATAATACCCATATCTACGTTTTCATATTTCTTCGAATGATGTTAACAAAAGCATCAAAATCTCCGACATCCTGATGACACCTTAATTAATAATCCGCAGTCCTTTTGATCACTGCTCCAATGCCATCAGGAGCACCCTTGCCGTGCCCAGTTTCTTGATAATTCCAGTGCCCAGTTTCTTGATAATTCCATGTGACAAGATTTAATTCTGGGAAGTCATTTCTTAATTGGGTTAAAATATAAAATATATATTTATTTCTTTCGCTTTGGAATGGGCAACTAGCTTCATCTTTCTGACTGACCGACCTGACAATTCAAAAGTCCCTGTATTGGTTTATTTGAAATATGTACTTAATCTAGAAGAAAAAAAAAATGTATATCATTAGTGTGACTTTCAATATAATTCGTGTGACTCGTGAATCGACACAAATGAGAGTGACACGAATGAGATTTTTGGTAGTAATTCGAATTTATTTCGTAAATGGAACGTTCTAGAATATACCGTACATTAGAAACAAAATATGCTCTCAATGGTTTATTAGGCAGCCAAATCAAAAACAAAAAACACATTTAATTAAACACGATATGTGACAAAACACTAATGATATAAATTTTTTACAAAAGTCAAAATCTTACCTGACATTTGGAATTTCTCTTAAAATAACGCCACACACAAATGTCGACCACGCGCGTTCGGCCACTCTGAGCACACGGGAAGTGCGCGGGGCAAAGGGCAGGGTAAATCAGGGACAAATTCTGTTTACTCATGCATTTGGAAACGGTCACACAAATGATACTTTAAAAACAAACAGTTTTAGAATGCTAAAAAAACCTGTTTTTTATTACCCAGCATTGGTTTCAATCTCTAATTATTCATCTTTGAAGTGTATACAAAACAGTAATACGTTAAAATTTGATTTTCCTCAACGCGTTTTCGTTTTTTAGAGAAATGAAGAAAAATATAAGACTTTGGAGCATTAACACTAATGAGAAATAGGTACTAATTTATTTTTTTATTTACAATCATAAAAGGTTCGTTCTAATCGGCATTTGGGCGTCTCATAAGACTACATGATTTAAAATATTTTTACTTACGATAAATTCTAAACCATGAGAAATAAATGAAAATATATGCTTTTGGCCCCAAATTTGAAATCGACCCCTTACTTGGAAGTAGTGCTCGCCGGCCGCGGCCGCGGCACTGCTCGCTTCGTTCACTCGGGGCGCGCGCGGTTTGTCACAGTTCGAACCTAACCTAATCAAATTTGGTCAGGCTGCCGAAGTTAGGTTAGTTACGGCGACCAAGTCGGCATTAGAAACCACACTAAACGCTTATTGTGACTGCAGATAAGTTATTCTGCATTAGGTATGTCTAAATGTGGGTAACAGTTTTGTTAAACGTAGCGCAATGGCAATCCAGCGTTGTTCAGCTGTTTTACATAACGGAGCTGTTTTGTAAAACAGCTAGCGGTTATGTAAAACAGCTGATTCGACAATCCACCTTCGATTTGGTAATATGTGTAATAGGAAGTAGCTTCCAAAATATTTAATGAGAAAGAAAGGTTGGTGTTGGGGGTCCAGCGTGCGTTGGATTGTCATTGTGTCGTGTCATAGAGTCTTAGATTTTCAGCAAAGCAACTAAAATAACATTATCATCGACCCCCGTTTCAATATAGCTTTGATTCTATCCCAGTATTTGAAACTTTACATTAACTTATAGTTTCCAGACAGTCGTAGGTAGGACAAACACCCTTCAGGTCCCAAGTTCGTAACGAAAGCAATCAAACTGGCTAATTTACTTCGAAATTTTGGGTAAACAATAGCGGGTGGTGGCAAGAATGTGCGGCCAATAGGATTGTGCCCAAAAGCACTTCGGCTAGTAATCCACTAATCAAAGGCATTGTTAGGTCGCTGTCGGTGCCTAGATTTGCCTAATTACCTACTCGAGTCCGTTTCTTATGACATACGGGGCTAATGATGATCGAGCAATTTTTGAGCAGTGTTTTGTAGATCTAATTTTTGTATATTTTTTTTTTTAAAGTAATTCACAATAAAATGATAATTATACCAGCCTATTATTTTCCCACAAAAAGGCAAGATTTCTTATACAGAGAAGGCATTGATCACCACGCTTGCTCAAGACAGGTTGGCGTTATTGTTGGTTGTCCATTTTTTCTAATTCGATTTATTTTCGTTGGATCCCGCTTTTGAATCCCTTTTTTTAACCGACTTCTAAAAAAGGAGGAGGTTCTCAATTCGGATGTTTGTATATATATATATTTTTTTTTTATGTTTGTTCGCGCATAACTCCGTCGCTTGAAAACCGATTTGAAAAATTTTTTTTTTGTTGGAAAAGGTGTACTTCCCAAATGGACCCATGAAATTTTTTTCGAAATCTGTCAAGCGGTTTTTGAAAAATCAACAAAAATCTAAAAATTCAAAAGCCATATTTTGTATATGGTGATCAGCAGTTGACATTAGGCTATTGTAACTTAAATAAATTACAAACTCTCCCACTAAAAAGTACAAAATAAAAACTTTTTTACAAAAAAAACAACCGACTTCCAAAAAAAAAACACTACAAAGTGTTAAATAACTTTAATTTCGGAAGTCGGTGTCAATAAACAATAAACGAAAATGCAGAGCCAACGACACCGACTTCCGACATTAAAGTTATTTAGCACTTTGTAGTGTTTGTTTTTTAGAGGTCGGTTGTTTTTTTTTTTTTGTAAAAAAGTTTTTTAGGTATTAACGATGGGTCCCATTTGCTATTTCCGTTGAATCCCATGTTAAAACAACATGTCTGTAAAAAACAATATTTTATTTACAACAACATTTTTTTTATTTTGTTGTAAAATATATTTTGTTTCTTAAAATTCACGGTAGGTATCGTCCTATTACATGAAAGGAGCCTTCCCGAGCAACATATCTATAGATCGATTATATACGTCCTGCGCACCCTGGGGAATCAGCTAGTTTCTACGCTGATTGGCTAATCCTTTCACCACGATAGCATCGACATGCTGAGAAAGAGATCCCATTACATCACCACAATTTCTCAAAGACGCAGCATGTTATCAAACTTGCTGCATATTCATCACAATAGTGTGTATCAACTAATTTTATATTCCCGAGGGGAGGCCAGGCTTAGACTGTTCTGTGACTATCCAAAATAGACGCCATCCCAATATATTCTAGAGTTTCTAATTGAAATATAATCCTGATTGATGTGTCTGTGTGTGTACCAGCAGAGTGTTGACAGACGGTCTAATTATATTCAAGGTAACATTTCGATACCTGAATAGATAAATAGTTCACCTTAGAGCAATGTTTAGACTTTTATTCCTGAATGGAGTCTAAATACAGAAGCTTATGTTCTGGCACAAGAATATCTCATGCCCAATGACGCTCCTTTATTCATTTTCAAATGTGAAACGAGGTACGAGTATTATATTACCTATATTTACAATATAATCATTTTCATGAGTGAGATTCATGTTCAGGAGTTATTATTAGAAGCCCATACTTACATTCAATTTATTAATTTACTAGCTTTTGCCCGCGGGTTCGCCCGCGTGGATTGTGGAAATGATCTCACGGGAACGTAATACCGGAATAAAAAACCTAAAAAACATAAATTTTGCGATTGTAACATATAAAATAAAACATTATTTAAATCGGACACAGTGATCTGCTTGAAAAGCTCTTTCCATTTGTAGGTATATATAATATCTTACGTTCGTTGTCACTAGTACCATTAACAGTTTCATGATGGAACTACTGACTGTTTTTTTTTATCACTAGTTCCATTTTAAAAAATCTGAAAATAACGGAATTAATGTTGAATTTGTTATCACTAGTTCCATGTTTAAAAGAATCTGAAAATAATGGAACTAATGTTGAATTTGTTATCACTAGTTCCATTTTTAAAAGAATCGGAAAATAATGGAACTAATTTTGAATTTGCTGATGTCACTAGTTCTACATTATTATTTTAGGCACTTGTGAAATTTTTAAGGGTGGTAAAAACACTGGAGTTAAAAACAATGGGGATTGTCCAAAATTTCTAACCATTACATTTTATTTTATTTTTTGAAAATTTAGAGCATTTTGAGAAACTAATTTGAATATTTTGTTGGTTGGCTATTTAAATATTTAAATTTTTTAAGGTAGGTTACGTCATCAGTGGCACTAAAGATTAAGTACTGTTGCCTCACTAGTACAGAAATAAAAAATTTCAATCTGTCAACACAACGTCATCCACACCTATCAAAGTGTCAAAGTATCAATCTATTCAAATTTTTCATTCCATAGCATTTCATTCCATTTTTTTTGTATTCCATAGCTCTTCCGATATATTAAATATTTTCGATTGTTGAAACAATGTAATCAGATTTATAAACGAGATGAATAAGAGGCAAGTCGGAATGTTTAAATTTAATATATTTATGACATATTATAATTTTACACTTGACACTGACGGATTGTAGACAATACTTGCCACTTACTTTTTATTTTATTTTTAAGGTAACGATACTAAACTGTACGGTCGCAGGTGACGTAATTTGAAGGGCACAGAAGGTCAATCGTATTTTATCAAAAATATCAATAAATATTAATATTTTTCGTAAATTAATTTGTCCATAGTGACTAGTAACGCGCTTTAAAAAAATATGAACAATGCCCATTGGGATTCAGGACAGAAACCCATACTTAAATGCCTATTCTCTTTTCACTATTTTAACGTCTACCAGACATACAATCTAGCCTCACCTGCTTAATAAGTAGGCAGCTACTTACCTAATGTGTCTATGTACTCCGTGTGTCCATAATCTTAATCAGATATAGCCCCAAGATACAGACTGTCTAGTTTGGGGCTCACTAGCAAATAATATATTGTAACCTAGCTGTACCCAGAAAGCCGCTAAACTTAGCCGGACTGGGACTGGGCCGGACATGTTTGCCGCATGTCAGATGACAATTGGGCTAAGAGAACCACCGATTGGGTCCCACTAAACGCACGACGCCATCGCGGCAGGCCGAGACGAAGAAGGCGGGACGAGCTTGACTCCTACCGCAGGGACTGGCCGACACTCGCAAAAGACAGAATTGTGTGGAAAAGGAAGAAGGAGACCTTTGTCCTAGGCTAGTTAGATTAGATTAACTGTAGGTAGTATTTTAAGCTATTCAAGTCGTCTTAAGTTGCTGCTGATCAGTGAACCTGCTTACTGCATTACCTGGACAATAAATATTTTCTACATTAAAACAATTTAAGTTTCAAAACTCGACAATAAATCTTGAAACAAATAACGTACGAAATCCAACTAGTTGCCGACGACTGTGTCCACAATAATGAGACAGGAAGACTCTCGGCGATTTCATTTAGTGCAGTCGCTCTCAAACTTTGTTCGACCTCGTACTTCTAGACTGGAGCTGAGAAATTAAAGTAAAAACGTCTTTAAGTTCCGAGGATTTTGAAATAGGAGAGTTCGTAGACAGTTTTTTGTGTGGAAATGTTAAAAACCAACGCAAGCAAATAAACGGCAACACCAAAAATATAAAATGAAAATGCAAATTCCTTTCTGTATTGTGTGTACATAAATGGTTAAATAATTAATAATAAATAAACCACATTCGTTACTCAGTTTTAAATGCACAGTGAAAATATGATACTAATCTTACAATTAAATATAAGTTATAGTCGGCAGTTATTATAGAACAGTACAGTAGGTACTGTTCTCTAATAACTGCAAGAGCGTTCAGAGAATTAAACGATATAGGCATGGAGAATGCAGAGACCAATACATTAGTACCATTTTAGAATACGGTTTGGTAGTTTGAGTTCAATCCCCGATATCCTGTATCTACCTAGCCTAATCTAATTGTGGTTTCAGCAACCATTACCCTAATTAGTAGATACTAATTTTGTAAAACGACACTCAGAGAAAAGGTTTAAATTTTTTTGCTAGGATCAAATTCAAACTCAAAGCATTTATTTCATTTACAGGCAGTCTTGAATTGTCAAGGACTCGGTCAGTCAGAAATATGTAGCTAGTTGCCCATTCCAAAGCATAGTAGAGTATCTATGGAGTTTTTTGCCCGTTCTTCTCCATAGAAGAACGGGCAAAAAACTCCATAGATACTCTTTTAAATTATATTGATACAAAAATATTTGTAACATCATAGAAGAAAAAAATACTTAGCTTATAAAATAATACTACTAAATCTAAAAAATACTTAATCCACTTAACAAATCCTTTAAATTTATAACGTAATCCAGTCTAAGCTTATTTGTATAAAACTTCTGAAATTTCAGAAAATAAATGTTTATGTCAAGGTTTCTATAGAATTAGACTCTCATCTTTACAGAAATGAAAAACGTTGGATATTATTATTACGTTGAAAACTGTTTTCGTAAGCAGAATTGTATTTCAGAATGGATGACGTACTTAGTTAAATAATAATTTCCTTGAATTCTGAATAATACTATGTACTTATGTAAAAAAAATCGGATGGAAACTGGCATGTCCTAGAAATTCAAAGACATGTGACTTTGCCAACCCGTACTGAGCCCGCGCGGTGGATTATGGCCTACTCCTTCTCACAGAAAGGAGACCTGTGTCCCAGCAGTGGGGACGTTATAGGCTCATTATGCTGCAGAAGTTATTCTTCTTCTTCTTAGCGTATCGATGGCAAAAATTTCAAACAACTTTGGCCCAAATTTCAGCTGCGCAAACTGCGCTGACTGACGCTGTCTTACGATCATTAAGTGCAAAGGTTTAACATCCATGCGGTGCATTAATGAACATCCTAAGATAAACAATAAAACTGCAATCACTGAGCAAAGCTGTGAGTGAAGTTGTGCCTTAGGTTCACCAAATATCATCACTCGGTAAAAAATTATAAAAATGTGCTGTTTTCACCCACCTCACCTCCAGACTTAAAAGCTGACTTTTTTTTTTTCAGAAAATGTTATTGAAATTAACAGGCATGTTGTTGTGGTATTATGTATATGTCGACTCCTAATTGTGTCAAACTAAGTAACTATTAGCAGGAGAACCAAGGTAACCGATATAGCCCGGAGAATTGCCAAACTGAAGTGGCAGTGTGCAGGGCACATTGCTCGCAGAACAGATGGCCGATGGGGCCGAAAAGTTCTCAACCGCGTACCAAGACGTTGCGTTGGAAGGCCTCCACAAGATGGACCGACGACCTTGTGAAGGTCGCAGGAACCCGTTGGATGCGAGAAGCACAGAAACGGTTGAAGTGGATGTGCTTAGGGGAGACCTATGTCCAGCAGTGAACGTCTTTCGGCTGAAATGATGATGATGAGTAAATATTGTAAGGTTTAACCAAGCTTACGGTTTATAATGACGTAGAATGATGTCGCTGTCCACCGAAATGCAGCCACTATGTGAAATACACCGACCCATTACGTGAGCAGCTGATCTAATCTGTTAAAATCTAACCGTGAAATCTTAAGTCGTTCGAAGTTGCTATTTATATCTCATTGTATAATGTACCGGTTGACGTCATCACGTCAACGCCGGCTGTCGCTAAAAACCAGCGCTGGGGCTCTGTCTCGCAAAGGTTCGAAGCATTCGATATGCTGAGCGATGGCAGTTTTGCGTGGATGTGACGCATTTTCCCCCCAAATTGTTACTTTTTGTGTTTAAGTTGTGTTTGTGAAAATTAACGAATTTTCTTTCTTACTTTTTCTTTCTAAGTAAAGCGATCCTGCAGATTTCTAGCATCAGGTGGAATGACCCCTCACTTTACTTAACTTTTCACGGTGAATTTTTTACAGAAAAGTTCAGCCAGATCAGCAGGTCTATATTTTCCATTATCCTACTCTCTAAACCAACACAGATATACTTCCTAAACACCAGCGACAATAAATCTTTGAATAACGCAGTCTAACCCGATCGTGTGACGTTCTGAAGAGCTGAACAAATGTTTGTTCTCCGTTAATTAAACCCATATTGCTTACTTTGTGCCGCTTTCCTAGGAAAAATACACCCACTATTTTCATAGAACCAGTCAGCTCTAAAAAATAAATAACAATATCACCGTTGTTTGGGTTTGGATCTAATACCGCCAGTGAGTCATGACTGTCTCTATGTTTATATGACTGTGGCTGTGTTTATGTTACCTACCACTGCTTCTCTGGGATTTTCTTCACTGTATTTAGCTTCAGGATAAATAGGCTGCAGTGTTTTTACAATGAAAATGGGAAATTAATTGCAGAATTTTATTTTTGCTAAAAGGATTTTGTCCAAGGTAAGGTACTCACGCTGTAGTTTTAAATACACGATAGAAATATACGAAAAATACGGAAATAAAGAACCTTCTTATATGTATAATATAACCATGAATTCAGCGCAATGATTCTAGACCCTATTTTTATGTCCGACGAAAAATAACAACGCATGATGGTTCAGAATCTATGGTGACAGGTTACGGTCGACATCTGTCAGTCTGCATAATTTAAACAACGCATGATGGTTCAGAATCTATGGTGACAGGTTACGGTCGACACCTGTCAGTCTGCATAATTTAAACAACGCATGATGGTTCAGAATCTATGGTGACAGGTTACGGTCGACACCTGTCAGTCTGCATAATTTAAACAACGCATGATGGTTCAGAATCTATGGTGACAGGTTACGGTCGACACCTGCCAGTCTGCATAATTTAAACAACAATTTAATCGAAAACATTAATTTAAATTTGAAACAAAATACGTTGTTATCACTTAGCAAACACACTGTTCAACAAGCATTCAATAAATTCCTCACTTACAAACTTTCCGAATTTCTAATGAGACAAAGAACAAGTATCAAGAAACGTACGTTTGTTTAATAAAGAAAAAGTTTACAGATATTAATGTAACGAAAAGTTAAATTCGAATTCGTTGTTTCATAATTAGATTTGTTTATTATGCCTCATTTCGGCCAAAGGGTCGGCTTTAAGTCGATTCGAAACGACAATGATGTTTCCGACATTTTGTCAAATTTTGATTTTGATTTCGCTTGAGTGGACTCATTTGCTTGCACTGAAGCAAGCATCCTTGCTAATTATTATAAATGCGAAAGTTAAGCTCTTTGTTTAATGTTGAATTTGACCGTTATTTTCTCGTAGCGGAAAACCTGTACCTAGGTACACGTGGCCTCTTGCCTTGGACACAATATTTAATGATGTAAAAATATAAAATAAATACCTTGTCTTGTAATAATAATATAATAAAAATCTTTATTCATCCAAAAACACACAGTGTTCTAAATACAGTTTTGATATTTGGTTTAAAAATATATTAAATTTTATCGTTTATGTTGCAAATTCTGTACAAGAATAATACTAAACCTCTAAAGCTAGGTTATACCTGTATTTTAAGAGATAGTTCAATTCATTTCAATACATAGTTCAGTTTCATTCAAATGAGTTTTTCTTTCACGAAAGCCTGCGAACATTTAATAAAGTAAGTAGGTGTATCTAAACGTTAACTGTGTGCAAAAGCCTCTAGCAATATATCTTTACCTTTATTACGATCTCTACTGAAACTGCAAGCTGTACCTATAATCTCTCAGATTCCGATCTGTGTAGAATCTAGTTACAACCTCAGCCTAGGCTGAAACCAGTTAGAATACAGGCGCAAGCGACGCAAGTTGACAGAATGTGTGCCATTCTCTGTGGTTTTGTGCCGTAGGATAGTTGAGATTTCGTGCAATATCGAAACCACAGTCATGTACTCGGCTAATTAATGGTTGCAGTTAATTCATATTTTGAGGATCATGTTTAAATACAAACGTAATTTGTGTAAGGTAATCAAAGTAATCATAACCGTGTACAATTATTTATGAACAATGCCATGAAAAAATGGTTCCATCGAATTTGTAACAAAAATTTTATGACGGAAAATTTTAAAAATGTTTTCCTTTTAAAATAAACATTGAATTTCACATCATCTTAATATAAGTATTACTATTATAAGCATTATGTACCACCAGTGGAAGTATGAAAGGATGCTGTTTCAGACAAACACGAAAATTATTAAATAAACATATCATGATCAATCCTATAATGTTCCCACTGTTGGACACGGACCTCCTCTCTCTATGAGAGTTATAGATGCCGTAGTTGAAAGCACACATGACATGTGGTTCTTACGTTTTCCTTTAGTTATTCCAGAGTATTATATTTTTGCTTACCGTAATACTATAAAGACAAATTTAAATAATAGTATGGGCATTACACATAAGGGTATTATTCGCGGCGCGTCCGTTACTCGGGATCGAAAGGGAATTGATTCGGAATCCCCGTTCAAATCTCCACGCAAACGTGTTCCGTTTCTTTACAAGCTGCCTGCACTACCAAATTAGTTTTCTGACTAGGTTTTTAACGACGATGTGATTTAAGTATTTTTTAAGTTAGTATGATGTAGGAGAATAAAGAGATGAAAAGTGACCAATTATAGAAGAAAGGACTAATTATTTAAACTCAACACTAATCAATGTTGGCTCACGGCTCTTATCTTGTCAGTTTTTTTACTGGGTTTATAGATATTTTAATATAGTAGACGACGTAAAATTAATTAATGTGAGGCTGTAAAAGGTGACATTTATTAATGCTATTTATTCATCTTTAGGTACATGCGTTACTTTCAAACTTAGGTACACAGAATTCATAAAATTTTACTTCACATCGTATTCTTACATGTTACAGAACGAAAAACACAAAACCTGAAAACTAAATACATTGAAAAACAAACAAGACATGGGCTTCCTCTTAAAATGTCAGGAATATCCAACGGGAAATTTTTAAAGAAAACGCCTTCAGAGCTCCAACACAGACATCAAAAATAAAATTCGTCCTCACCTGAGTCGGACGTTTCAAAAATTGGTTATTCTAGCTATCTAGCGGCATTTCCTAGAGAGGAAGCCTCATGTAATATTAATACGATGCCCCTTGCCGACTCTTTGCTTCAAAGTACCAATATATATTTTAAAAAACTAGCTTAAGTACAAAGTGGGAAATTCTAGGAAGGTTATAGAGTACTTGAGTACTTTTACAGAGTTCTTGTACATTTTGTATGAATGTTATTACGTGGGGAACGGGTTCATGTTGGATTAGATGAATACGTGATTGGTTTTTCAAAAGGGTCGTTTAAATTGTATAATACGTCGATTAATATATAAGATGATGATTCAAAGATAACTTTAAAACAACTGAACGTGCTAAATGCTAATAATAACCATATAACCTGGGTAACTGGGGTGTATTTGGGAGTTTCTCGATAACAGCCTAAAGTTTAGCCCGGTTGTCGACTTTACATATAATTATTATTAAAGTGCGAATACAAAATATTGTAAGACATTTTATAAAATTAATTATGGAGATTCTTAGCACCTAACAATCAATTCTATTTTCTCGTAAATTTTTGACGTGCAAAAGTGCCTTTTAATGGCGTACTTCAAATAAATGATTTGACTTTGACTTTGTTGACGACAGTTAGCTCTATGACATTTAAACATAACTGGTGAATTGTCTGTGTTATAAACACATCATAACGAGAGAAGGCATGTGTTCCAGCAGAGTTATGCTATACACATCTGCATACCTCTTATGCAATAGAGGCTTGGTGTTATGTTATGTTATCAGCAAGTCATCAACTCCTCACCCATAATATAGGCTCTCTAATTCCACTTTTAACTGCAATTGCTGTATACCCAAGACTTGTCGTATACTATGTGGGTAGGACACTGTCTCATCATTATAATAATAATTAGGTTGTGGGTACTTAATAAAGATTAGTCTTGGTCAACCCGTCTTTTATTTACAACATGGTGGCAGCGGTGCTGAGTAATTAATTAAAACTAATACCCAAAAATCCCAATTTATGTTCAAAAGTGCAGTAAAAGTGACAGTAATTATTGTAAACAATTGAAAACAATGGAACACGCACGGCCTCCGGCGGAACTGTGTCTGGAAGGTGGGCCGGCTAGTCGGGCCGAAGCGTGGCAAAAATGGCTGAAGCAATTCAACGTGTTCCTAAAAGCGTCAGGTGTCTACAAAGAAACCAATGATGTCAAAGCGAGTTTGTTGGTGAATTTGGTCGGATCGGAGGGGTACGATGTGTATACAACTTTCAAATTCACCAAAGACGAAAACAAAGAATGCTTCGATACGCTCGTGTTAAAATACAATGAACATTTTGGAACCAAACAGAACACTACGATGGCTCGATTCAAGTTCTTCACAAGAAACCAGGAAGAAGGCGAATCTATAGACGACTATGTGACGGCACTAAAGCTGCTCACTCAGCGATGCGAGTTCGAGCATTTAGAAGAGGGCTTGGTGCGAGACAGGATCGTGTGCGGGGTCCGAGATGGCAAGCTACGCGATCGACTACTCAGGGCAGACGATCTCACTCTGGCAAAAGCTGTAAAAGTCTGTCAAGCTAACGAGATGTCAATGGAGGAACAGATGCAGATAGAGGGCACCAAGACTCAGGTGGTAGCAGTGGACGCGATGTACGCGCGCGGCGCGTACCGCGCGGGCACCAGCGGAGGCGCAGCGCGAGGCGGCGGCGGCGCGGCGTTGCCGGCCGGGCGAGGACGCGGCGGCCGCGGCGGCGGCGGCGGCGGCGGGGCCGGTTCGCGCCAGCCGCAGCGCGGCGCGGCGGCCAGAATGGGTGGCGAGCCCGTCCAGCAGCGCGTGCCTGGAAAAGTGTGGTGTGCTGCGTGCGGTATAGGCAGTTGTGACAGCTATAAATGTGCGGCTAAAAATGCAATGTGTTTCTGGTGTAGTGAAAAAGGGCATTTTAAAAACATGTGTCCGAAATTGCGTAGGCGCGTGTTACAAATCAACGCTGGTGTCGAGCCCGACACCGGCGTGATCGACGGTGAGGACGACGACGGGTTGTACTATGTTTCTTCGCTATGGGGGAAGATGGATCGTAAGGACTCTAAATGGTATGAAACTTTGATTTTTAAATGTACCGGAGCCAGTGAAAGTTTTAAGTTAGATTCAGGGTCAGATTTAAATGTAATTTCACTAAGTACATTTCAGGGACTAGGGCTGCCAAACGAAATAATAAGTTCAGATAACACGAGGGCGCAATCATTTTGTGGCAATTATATACCGATAGCTGGTAATTGTTATCTGAAATGTACCTATAAAAACGTAGAGTATACATTACGTTTCACTATTGCCGACTTCGATTGCCAAAGTGTGTTAGGTAGATATGCTTGTGAAGAGCTGGGAATGGTGAAGCGTATATTGTCCCTCAACCTAGATCCCTATGCAGATTTGTTTCAAGGGTTAGGTAAATTACCCGGTAAATATACCATTGTAATAGATCAGTGCGCCCAGCCGTCAGTCTGTCCAGTTAGAAAAATACCCATAGGTGTTCGCGACAAGTTATCGCTAGAATTGGTGCGTATGGAGAAAATGGGAGTGATCCGTAAGGTGGCTCACCCGACACAGTGGGTGAACGGTATCGTGGTGGCGGCCAAGAAGGACGGCACCATTCGCGTGTGTCTCGATCCGCGACCGCTGAACCGCGTTGTGCGGCGCGCGCACTACCCGCTGCCGACGCTCACGGAGATCGCAACCAAGCTCCAAGGTGCGCAATATTTCAGTAAGTTAGATGCTCGTTCTGGGTTCTGGATGGTAGAAATTGACGATGCCAGCGCTGACCTTTGTACTTTCGGGACGCCGTTCGGAAGATACCAATTTTTGCGTTTACCGTATGGAATCAACTGTGCTTCAGAGGTTTTCCATTATAAAATCCGTCAGATACTCGAAGACTTGGAGGGAGTCGACTCATTCATCGATGACGTGATCTGCTGGGGCTCCAGCAAAGCCCAACACGATGAGCGTCTGAAGAGATTGTTAGATAGGGCGAGAGAAGTAGGTATAAAATTTAACCAAGATAAATGTGAGTTTCAAGTGAGGCAAGTGAGCTACTTAGGCCATATTTTCAGCGAGGAGGGCATGGCAATAGATAGAAATAAAATAAAAGCGATAGAGGAAATGCCAGCTCCGGAAGATAGGCCAGCGCTTGAGAGATTCTTGGGCATGATAAACTACCTATCAAAATTTATCCCCAATTACTCAGAGTTAGCACTTCCGCTCCGCAATCTGTTGAAAAAAGATAGCGAGTGGGTATGGGACTCGGCGCAGGAGTCGGCAGCGGCGCAGTTGAAGCGCGCAGTGTGCGCGGCGCCCGTGCTGGCACTGTACTCGGCGCGCGAGCCCGTGCTGCTGTCGGTGGACGCGAGCGCGCGCGCACTGGGGGCCGTGCTGCTGCAGGCGGGCCGTCCGGTCGAGTTCGCCTCCGCCACGCTCACCGACACGCAGACCAGGTATGCGCAGATAGAGAAGGAGCTGCTCGCGATTGTCTACGCTCTCGAACGGTTCCATCAGTACGTCTATGGACGTCATGACGTCACTGTGGAATCCGATCATAAGCCGTTGGAGGCGTTGTTTAAAAAACCGCTCGATTCGATCCCCGCGCGTCTCCAACGCATGATGCTACGCGTACAAGGCTATGATTTTACCGTCATATATAAACCAGGGAAGTACATGTACGTGGCAGACGCCTTATCGCGAGCGGCATTACCGGTACTTACATCGGAAAAAGTAGGTGAGGAAGTAGAAGAACAATCGTGTTTTCTGATAGAAAACATTCGTTTCAGTGACAGCAAAACAAATCTTATAAAAAACGCAACGAAAAAGGATATAGAATGTCAATTACTTATACAATACATACAGGAAGGGTGGCCGCTGAATAAATATTCAGTCGACGTACGAGTGAGAGGGCAGTGGTCGTATAGAGGTAGCTTTGGTTTTATTGATGGAATCATATTTAGAGATAACCTAGTTTATATACCGAAAAGCGTTAGGTCGGAAATGCTCAGTAGGTTACACGACGGTCACATGGGCATAGACAGGTGCAAGCGTCACGCTCGCGAGGTGATGTTCTGGCCGGGTATGTCACGTGACGTGAAGGAGATGGTGCGCCGGTGTCACGCATGCGCTGAGCGCGCGCACCGTCCCGCTCGGGAGCCGCTCAGGCCGCATCACATACCGCCTATGCCGTGGGTCAAAGTGGGCTCAGACATATTTCAGTATGCAGGAAAGTACTTTTTAATAATTGTTGATTACTTTTCCAATTTCATAGAAGTGAATCCGTTAACAAACATAGGTACGAAGGCGGTAGTGACCGCCATGCGAGATCAGTTCGCGAGACACGGGATCCCGCGGGAGTTAGTGTCTGATAACGGTCCGGCTTACGCATCAAAAGACTTCGATGAATTTTGTACTAAGTGGGGCATTGAGCACACTACTAGTTCGCCAAACTATGCTCAATCAAATGGGCAAAGTGAAAGGAGTGTTCAAATAATAAAAAATATTTTGATAAAGTCTATAAACTCGGGGACAGACTTCTACTTAGGTCTGTTAAACTATCGAGCTACGCCACGTAATGGAATCAGTTCGCCATCGGAACTGTTAATGGGGCGGCGACTGAATACTAGGTTACCATCGCACGCTGAAAAGTTGAAGCCAAGTCGAGATAATGAGATTGACTATGAGGAGATGTTACGTAAACAGCAGGCCGAGAAGACGTATTATGATAGGCGAACGAAACCGCTACCAATGTTATCGGGCGGTCAACCAGTACTCGTCACTGACGATGGCAAACGCAAATCAGCACGAATCGTAGGTCGCGCGGCTCAGCCTCGCTCTTATTTTGTCGTAGACGATACGGGTAGGCGATATAGGCGGAACCGGCGTCATCTGGTTAAGCTGCCAACCGATGGCAATGTAACCCCTGACCCTTCTCATGATCAAATGAGCGAGGATGAGACTTGGAGTAGTCCCAAAAGTGGTAGCGAAAACAGCCCCGGGACAAGCGATGACGTTACCACTCCCATTCCACCACAAGGCTCACCAATTCAACGTATACGCAGACCGGCGGCTATACTAGCACGCCAAAAAATTGAAAACTATTTACAAAAGTAATAGGTAATTTAATAAATAATCCAACCTACCTACGGAATGTATATTATGAACTTACTAAATGTAATATCAGGTTAATACTAACTAAAACTTACCAAATAATCAATTGGATTGAATATTACTGTGTGTTTAGTAATTATTAGAGATAAGTACTTTGCATTGTAAATTATACTACACTAGACAGTATAAACACATAGGTACATACAAGCACCAAGGTACAAATTGTTACAATAGATCATGGAATGTTATGGTTATATAATAACTCAAAGAGATTATTAATTGTACCTACCAATACAGGTGTTAATATAAAAAAAAAAAAAAAAAAAAAAAAAAAAAAAAAAAAAAAAAAAAAAAAAAAAAAAAAAAAACAATGGACATGTCGTATACTATGTGGGTAGGACACTGTCTCATCATTATAATAATAATTAGGTTGTGGGTACTTAATAAAGATTAGTCTTGGTCAACCCGTCTTTTATTTACAACAAGACTGACCGACATCTAAGGACCCTATCAATAAGTACGGAACGCGGTGACAAGCTGCGGCCTTCAGATACTAAGTTTGTGGCTACATTGACGGGGAGGAGTGATCGGATTGTGTTCATAGAACTGGTCTGTGTACTGCGTAGTGTTAACTTAATGTTGATTAATTACTTGTCAATCTATACTTTGCTACATAATGTAAAACAAAGTACCTCTGTCTTTCTGTCTGAAAGCAATAAACTCAAAAACAGATTTTACATGCATGGACATCTAACATGTCTTCGAATTTTTGGTACTGGGACATGGCGGTTTCCCCACGATGTTTTCCTTCACCGTTTTGAGAGCAGTGGTGATGATATAATTTACAACAAAGTAAAGCGCCTGACTGGGTTCGAACCTGCGACCAACAACTCGTAAGTCGCGGCCCTGACCGCTGGGCCACAAGTAATTAGATAATAATAATGGGTATTGGGTCCTCGCCTCATTGGGTTATGATATGATACACTTAATTTTAGTGACATCAAAGAGCTGGAACCAAAACAAAACAAACAACTAAGGGTATAGACAAAGTGACATTCTCTCAGCGATAACGATTAATGAAAAGTCAAAAAATGGAGGTATTCCAGTCAGAGCACTGATTTCAACCGCACTTGCCTGAACCGCACCTAGAACTGACATAAAGCTACTTATGTCATTCTTGTTGAAAGTATTTACAAAAGGTTTTTTTTATATAGAAAAGGATTTGAAAGCGATTGCCATTTGCCTAAGCCCTCTTAAAATTTATTTGATAGCACATACAAAATGGCAAGCACGTACCACATCTACCACCACTGCACCAGAGTAATAAAAACAACTAAGTATCAAGTATTACTAAGTAGCAAGTATTGATAATGTCAAGTTATTTGAGCTAAGTATCTAGCTCAAATAACTGATTCTAAATTCCTTAAGACGGTGGTGACCCGCAGTCTCCTGATATTACGCTTGCGGTCGCTTCGGCCGTCATTGAGTGGAATGTTCGGCCCGTGCCTGCAATGTTACTTCAGCGACGACCGGAAGGAGAATTGAAACTTACTTTATGAACCTGGGTGATATTTAGTATGGGATATAGGTGATGGGATTATGACTCAGGTTTCTTATAGAAATAATGTAAACTGGGCAGTCAAAAACTAATTAAGTAGACACACATTTATAAACTTACCTCTTCGTCCCATCGGGGTATGCTGAACCTACTGAAAGCCACATGCTATGTCCCTAACATACTCCTTTAGCTTCGTTTACGTTCATACGTCAATTAGGTAGGAATAATTATTTTATGGAAAGGTCCAAAGAGTGGTTTCAGTGGTCTCACTGCTAAGTGCTTATTGCAGGCTTATGCATTGCAATTTGTTACCAAGTTCTAAATCATTTGTAGGTACTGCATTCAACGAAATCTTCCAAATTTTATCAATATGATAAAATACAACTGCTTTCAAGTTCACTGTAATGTGCGAAATATAAAATAATCTTCTCACTGACAATTACCATACAAACCCAAACAATACGAACATTCTATAGCCCCATTCACACAACAAACCATAATATCCCACTATACTCATAATAATATTCACCTGATGAAACGCACAACTAACACTACAATGCTACGTGTAATCGTTAGCTGGCCGCACCATTTACATAAATAAATAAATATTATGTAGTTCTCTTGAAAATGCAGCCATTCGGATGCGATCGGCACTCCGACGCGGCCCCACCGCCGCCCCTCTTTTCTACAACTGAATATTAAAACAACACGTGACTTCCAATATTCAGCATGTTACAATACGCCGCGAATGCAGAGTTAAGATGGGTGTAGATCTGCACGACTTACTAT
The DNA here is from genome assembly GCA_963669345.1 of Gortyna flavago. Classification (NCBI taxonomy): domain Eukaryota; kingdom Metazoa; phylum Arthropoda; class Insecta; order Lepidoptera; family Noctuidae; genus Gortyna; species Gortyna flavago. The sequence goes on from OY770130.1 coordinate 2,182,534, forward strand.
GTCGCCATGTCGTTTGAAAAACTTGGGGTTGTAATGTGAGAATTGTGGATGGATCATTTAATAAACGAAAGTGTAATTTGAATATTCAAACATCATCATCATCTGTCTAGCCTTCACGCAACTATGTGCGTGTCGGCTTCCAGCCTAACCGAATGCATTTGAATACCAGTATTTTACATGGAACGACTGCCTATCTAAGCATTCACAACCCAGTTACTGGGTACACGATACCCTTTTGTAAAACAGGGATGACAGACTTTTGAAGCTCAGACTACCCACAACGACTGTCAAAGATGAATGAATGACAGCCGCGACCAATGCAAAAGCACTAAAACAACATAGTAAACAAAGTGTAATTATGAACAATGGCACACGAAAATAACTACAATTAGGCTAATTTTCATAAAACTACATTATAGTTTCAAGTTAACATGATAACGTTAACAGATTACCATAACTTTAAGTTATTCCAAATTAACTCAACGATGTCGCATAAACAAGGTTCGTTTAACATAATTTTGTTTCTCAAGTTTAACTGAATTTACCTTAATTAGCCACGTTTACAGTAATCCATTACAATTAACTAATTAATGTTACGCCTAATTTAATCATTTTATTTTAAGTAACAAATTTGGTTGATTAATAAATAAATAGATTAGATTTAGCAAGTTATAAGTAACGTTTATAACTTTAAATCTTCACGTTTTTAGGTCATATACACATCATCTATTCAAATAAATAATAAATGTTTATTTCATCTCCACAAATTACATCAATTATACCATTATACAGCTGACAGGAAATCTTTACAAGAAATAAAATTTTAGTGTCTGTTTAAAATGTCTAAATAACAGCTTTTTACTAAATACATAGGAAAGTATAATACGATACTTATAACAAAAAACTATGGCTTTCTTTCTGCTTGTTCCGGCTAATCTTCAAAACAGCTGGACTCTTTTTATTTTAGAAAAAAAAAAAAAAATTCGCGCCAAAAAAAAAACGCATGGAAGCCAATTTATTTTCCGACATGCACGCGAACAGTCGCGGGCATAGCTAGTTACTAATAAAAATGGGGAATCTTTTCTCTCAAACTTGCCTCGAAATTATGACAATAATTTGCAAGTGCTTTTTTTTTTTGCATTCTCGTCGAAAAAGGACATCTGCTAAAGAAAAACAAATGCGGTTTAAAAGGCATGTAAAATAGGTATTTTACACTTTAAAAGAAAGATTAAAGTACACTTACATTGGTTTTTGTAAAATTCCTCTAAAAAACTTTATTTTCGTCAATAATTCACCAAACGTTTCAGTATAAGTTACAAATACAATACAGTACAAAATGAAATTAATGAAACCAAAACTTGCGACTCAGTTTGGGATAATCGCTGTCAGATGGCACGGCCTAAATTGAATCGTTAAACTGACGTCATGGTTCGAATTAGAAGAACAGTTCAGTTTAGGTCCTAAAGTGGATCGCGTTAAGAGCTCGTGGTAGGTACCCTGTAACGTAAACTGAGTTCTTTAAATTTCATTAATATAGTGCTACAAGGATCTTTTGGCGCCTAAATAACATGGACAGGGGGCATTTGTTGGTAAAGATTTTGTGAAGTGTCACAGAAATTGTATTGAAAAAACAAGATGGCGGCATTAGTTCCGATTTTGGCCACGCGACAAAAGAACCATGTACCGCCTCTATGTTAAGCATCTTTTCAACAGTTCTTTTTTTAACCTGATACCGACTACCGAGAATAAGTACAGTCAGAAATAAGGTAAGGTACTTAAAAATAACCCTTTTTCAATATATTACGTACCCAATCATGCAGGAGATGTCAGCGTATTAAAAATCAAATATTTGTTCCCATTGACAACTAGACAGTGTGCACCAACCTTAAGTAAGTGAAACATAACATTCATAGAGAAGTGCACGTATGAGATGCACACTTTTAAGTTGTGCTACCTGCTGATGGCTCCTGTAACTGTTACCAACACAATAGAACTGACAAGAGTATTTCAATATATATTAATTGAACAAGGTATGTTTTTTTATACTCGTTGATATTATCTAAGGGAAGCAGTAAACGGCGGGAAATGTTTAGGGGTTGAATAATTATTGTCCTACTACATCGATGGAGCAGTGGTGGCCCAGTGGTTACGGTCGTGACTAACGAGTTGTAGGGCGTGGGTTCGATCCCTGACAGGCGCTGTATTTTGTATACATTATTTCATCACCACTGCTCACAAAACGGTGAATTAAAACATTTCAAGGAAATCGGCATGTCCTAGAACCAAAAAATCGAAGTCATGTGACATCTACGAACCCGCACTAGGCCCGCGTGATCAATTACGGCCCACTCTCACACTCACAGAGAGGAGACATTTGTCCCAGCAGTGGGAACATCATAGGCTGATTATCATCGATGGATAAAATTTTGATTTCTTCAGAAGAATTAAATTTATTCTATAGTTGGTTAGTGTACCTATTTCATGAAGGATTTCTAATCTTAATTATTTAAATTCAAGTCGTAATGTTGTGCCATTTTTTAATAGCTGAAAATTGTCCATTCTTACAAGTAGCAAATATCAAAAGGTAGAAATTAGAACAAAATTTAACATTACTCATTAACCACGAGAATAAGCTTCTAAGCAAACGATTACCATACGTTTGCTATCTAAATAAATTTTCAGTTTAACACGATCTCCCGATACCTCAGCGGCCATGTGAACGTGTATATTGAAAATTCTTTTGTGCTAGACCTGAAAGAATCCGATGATATACGAGTACGTAGCCAGGTTATTTTACAAAGGAATCGAATGAGCTCAAGTGCGCAATGAAGTGTAGATCAAAATGTTGATTTTAGATTCAATCATAGGGATTGTTTCGTTTTTTTTTTCTCGTATTGAAAATATCTGACGAAAAGCTTTCATTTCGCATAAATATTTCAATATTTTTTTTACTGTCCCGTTGGTCTAGTGGTTGCAAGGGCAACTGTAGAGTGTGGGGTCCTGGGTTCAACTCTCAGGTCGGAAAAAGTGTGTTGTGTGTTTCCATCAGGAAACTCTTAGTAACAACATGGAGTTTGAAAGTTGGCGGTGTAGATAGATAGATATAAAACTTTAGATTAGATATAGTGCACACAAAGACACAATTAAATTATAACAAATAACAATGAATACAAAAACAAGGTGCCAACATAAAAAATTAAAACATACTTAAATAAATTAAGTGACACTAGTCTCAAAGTTGAACCAAATGGGAGTCCAGTTCAAGAGTCTGACACTCCCTTCTGCTCCACCCAGAGCGGGAGGGGTCATTTGATGATTTCACATATTTAAAAAAAAAAAAGCATGTGTCATACCCCCGTGTTTTGGAAAGAATGTTAAGCCACTGGTCCAGCGCCTGATCTCTCTCCGATCGTGTGGGATTGCCGTCCCATCGGACTATGAGAGTGAGGGAAGAGAGAGTGCATCTGTATCTGCGCACACACTTGTGCAATATAATATCTCCCGCGCCGATGGCTTGTCTCCGCTGGGATTGGTCTCAATGGCCGAAATTCGGTCTCGAGGACTTTTATATTTACAATAAAAATGTTAATTTTCATCGAATGCTAAATCGCAATATCTAGCAGTCGATGACAATTAACATTTTTGCTGGTGTAGTTTTTTTAGGTATGTTTCTAGTTCCAAGAGCAACTAACTCATTATTACTAGACGCTCCATTAGAAAATTTTTCTTCGTATACTACGAAGTATGAAGATAAACAAGTAAAATTATAATACGTTTCTGCGTTACTCTGACTGTAATTAACTTTAGTAACTGTCCGTTGCATTCATTTAACAACCGAGACTCCCTCTGCAAAACTTTGACAGCACAAAAATAATCTAGACGTTTTCCAGGTAAATTATAGTTTTAATAAAAATGTTTATTAAGTGAGCTACAAAGAAATATAAAGCACAACACTGCACGCTATATTTTCACTGTAGGCAAATCTTCATACAAAACCGGCCATTGACCTTTAGATAGACAATATCTTTTATACAAATAGATTGTTTCCCAAGCATTGCTTATCTTACAACAATACATTTAATTTACACCTATTTAACTACCTTTCAAGGAACTTAAAACAAAAAAGGGGGCAGTAATCGGATTTCAGGAGCTGTTTATATAGCCACAGCACAGGCGAAGACAGAAGATCAACAACAAATAGTGTTATGAATGGTTTCAGGGAGTTCAGGGGATCAGACCGGAATAAATCCATAAAAATTATCTTTACCGGCGCATGAGGTCACTGAAACGTTACTTGTGAAAGTAAGTTCGTGTGTTTTCCTAGAGAGCGTTTTTTGACACCATAAAGTCAAACCCCGGTGCTATCATTTTCATGACGGTCATCAATGCGCCGTTAAGTAGCGGCTCGATTTTCCAAAGAACTTTTCGAAAAGTTCGGACCGGTATTTCTGTGGGTGTAGACTAGCGTCTAACTGCTCATCACTGATACTATCTCTGTCGGACACAAAGCCAGGTGAGACAGCGTACTTTTTGGCTGTGACCACCAGTGAGTTTGAGCTCGCTACTAGTTCCACCTTAAGTGCTCATACGTTGTCGACAGCTGCCTACAATGTGCCGCTCGTTTATTTGAGCACGTACTCATACACGAGCAGCACGTAATTGACGGCAGCCGCCGACGCGTTGACAGCAGCTGTTGACGCGTCTACGGTTGCCGCCAACCAGTGTCGACTGCTGCAGTTGCCGCAGCCGTTGGCAACGTGCGTGTTTATGAACACTAAGTGGTAAGTATATCGTGTTTAGTCACAAGTGTCACTTCTGTATCTTTTTACTTAGCAACGTGGTCTCGAGTAGCTTGCACTCATTACGCGGGTCGACTGGACCCGTTTTTACTTTGCTAGTAGATTTTTAATTACCGTCTAACCTGTAATTACTTGGTGTAAAGTGCACGTAAAGCTTAGCGCTACGAGAGAAATTAGTCTCTTCGTTTTCTGCTACTGCATAATATTAATTTTGTTTCCATGTTTATACATGATCTAAAAGTAGTAACTTATTTTATATTTATGCTGTTTTTAATTCGAGAAATACTGCACGATATTGTTCTGTTGGTTTCGTAAAAAATTATAACTGAACTTTATTTTGTAGATAAAGAATTACAAAATCTTTCAGAGCTTCATAAGCTGCAGTTTGAAAAAACAGGGTCCAATAACTGTTTTTAACTGAGAAATTGTTGTGGTTTTTTTTTAAATAAAACTGGAAGACTTTCTTATAAAGGTAAAGAATTAAAAAAAAAATTAGAGCTTTTAAACTACTAAGAGTAGTAACAGTGTTAAAGTTTTTGTAAAAAATACAGCTTTCAAATACCTATTTCCTTTTAACTGCAGCTAAAACTGCGGATAAAATCAAATTGTAGAAAGTTTTAGTCAGCTCTACTCACAACCTCGAGTTTGTACGAAGTTACACCATCTTTCATCTTTGACCCCAACCCTTCACCTTTACAATAAAGCTCAGTCACACAAAAACGATTTTCAAATCTTTTTTTATATAATAGATGCAAATCTGTGTAAAAACCTATCAACATCGCAGATGCACGTGACACGTAATTTAACAACGAGTATGTTCAACATTAATGGCGACTAATTTTAAAGCGAGTGCTTTTATACGCGCCTTGGTATTATTCTCTAAAATGTATTATATTTTTTGGATGAGAAGATTTATTTAGGTATTTGAGTTAGATTCTGGGTATTTTATGTGTGATTTATTTTTTATTAGCCGTCTAGAAACTACAAAAAAAAAATTGTTTTATTAATTTATTTTTTATATATTTATTTATATACTTACATCTACGGTTACACGATAATTGCAATACGATAAATGAGATTATACTAACTTAATATAATTATACTAATATCTATAACTAATGTTAAACAATGCATTCCTTGTGAATTCACACAGAGAACAACAGAATAAGTCCGTCTCACTCACTATAAGGTAAAGCGTGATGATATTATAAACAATCAAAACAATACACAGTTATGTAGAATTAAACACAATAAAAAAAATTGAGAAAACAGTTCCCAATGAGCTCGAATTCGGTGAAATGTAAAATGGCCTTTTTTCTAACAAGAACAGCGGGTTTATCTGAAAACCTGATGCCTTTTTCTAAATAAAATACAACCACATATCCAATCGCTAAAGTTACTGATATAGGAATAAAACCTGTCAAAACAAAGTTATGCAAATTAAAGAACAGGCATCAATATACTGATAAAACCTCCGAGCACACAAAATCTGACCATCATATTTCCTGCCAGTGTTAGTTAAAACAATGGAACCGCAGCAAATAAACGTCATTTAGTGATCGTTTCCAGTTTAGTTAGTTCGCGGCTTTTGTAGGCCGCGGTCTGCGGTCACTGCCACTGTGCTTTATTTAATAAAATCATTCTAAAACGCAATCAAATCGATACCGGATGTGTTTTGAAAACGTTATTGTTATTGACAACCTAAATACGTGAGCTGCAGCATTGATAACATAGCTTGAATTCTCCGAACAGGTAGTAGAGAGGTGTATATTATAACTACATTTCGCTCATTAAAGGCTGTTAATGAAAAACACCTAAGTAACACGTTGACTGCCAACGCGGTCACCGATGACCGCGAACAATAGATTTTCGATTGTGTCTGTTGCGTGGCAGTCAACGTGTTAAAAACTCCAATATTACATTGCTCAGCCTGGATATCGAATCTAGGACCTTATGCCCAGCAGTCACCCTTGTGATCACATGACGAACGAGGCAGTGTACCAGAATATATGAGTTCATATGCGATGTAACTCAAATTTCGTCTCTCATGAAATAGCAAAGTTTAATGCCAAGAAACAAACGGCTAATACCCTTGTTTCATCAACCATAATTTCCGCAAATACCCTTCGATTACAGTCCTTATTCCCTATTCTTATATAAAACAGATGAAAGCAAAAAAATATAAAGGAAACATACGTCCAGACGCGAGAATGAGTCCAAAACTCATTTCCGGCGTTCCCTCACTTTGATGTCGCGTAAAGTTTTCAAATTTCATTTTCTGACCCACTAAATTCTTATATCATATTATTATCTATCAGAAGCAGGTTTAATTAAAAAAAATACACACCACCAATCAACTGCATTTATTATTTCTAACAAACAAAACTTAATAAACAAAACCTAACAGATTAATAAAATAAGAGCACTTAAATATTTTGCAAACCACTTGGCAACGAGAAAACACGATAATGAGGCGGAGAGGCGTCTGTCGTCGTCGGCTGTCGATCCCAAAGTGAGCGAGTGTTCTCCGCCGTCTGTAGTTCCTGCTGACCATCCCCGCTCCTCATGAAGATGTCTTGGCCACGCCCCTCGTTCCCTCCAACTTCCTTAGTCTTCTAACACGGCCGTTCCTGATTGCGAGACGTCCTCGTCCGCTGCTTGGTCATCTGAAGCATGATAAAAACATCTCATTAAGCCTCTGAATTATCATTTTCTTATAAATCGAATGAAACCAATCATTAAGCTTTCATTCCCATAACATAGCTATGTGAGCGCTCCATAACTATGCTATGGTTGTTTTACATACATCTCTGCCATCAATGTCAACAAACATAAGGAGGGAATAGATCAATCATTCATACATAGTCATGCTATCACATTTATCAGACACTCTTTCACCATTCAAATGACAGAGTTCCGGTCCTCTCTGCCATCACAAAAGTTATCAAGTCAAAACAATATCAGCCAGGGCTCAAAAGCACCTGAAGGTAAGTGAATACCACTACGTCACACGACGTCTGCCAGGGCTCAACGAGCACCTGAAGGTAAATGCATACCACCACGTCATACGACGTCTGCCAGGGCTCAACGAGCACCTGAAGGTAAATGCATACCACCACGTCATACGACGTCTGCCAGGGCTCAACGAGCACCTGAAGGTAAATGAATACCACCACGTCACATGACGTCTGCCAGGGCTTAACAAGCACCTGAATATGACAAAGTCATATCTGCCACAAGAACTGTCTCTATAACAGTAAACTTGCAAATACCTAGTAGATACTTCTTTCTAGCATAAGGGTCTGCCCCACAGTACACGAACATCACGATAACATATAAGTACTCACTATCAAAGAAAGCAGCACAGGTGTCCGGAGTCCATTCACCACGCCACAATATCATGTATTCGGATGCCGCTTGGGTGCGTTTGCCATAGGATCCGGATAACAACTCCAGTTCGTATCTATGGTGTGGCAGCTCTGTGACTACCTTGTATGGCCCACGCATACCAGAGTCGAATTTTCCCGAGCTCTGTGAACTCTTAATAACAAAAACAAAATCTCCTACTTTGTAAGTCAGAGGTTGTTTACGACCGATGTTTGTTTGAGCATCCTGTCTATGTTGGTTCGCAGTCAATAACTCAGAGGATCGTTGTCGCCTTAACGCTAACATAGCCTCACGGTTTGGGGATGAGCTTTCTACGGCCACATCTCTCACTAATGAACGAATGATTGGGGTTGTTGCATCTATCCCTACAAGGAGCTGTAGCGGAGAGACTTGCGTTGTCTTATGTTTAGTGATATTAAGAATCAGTTGTATTTTCCACAAAATATCAGTCCAACCAGAATTATTGTTATTTACTTCCACACGCAACATATTAAGAACCGTGCGACAGTAACGTTCTGCTTGACCATTTTCGTGGTGCATTTCCGGTGTTATGAAATGTGTACTGCATCCCAGTTCTGACACCCAGTTTTGGAAATTTGAACTTTGGAACATTCGTCCACGATCAGTAACAATAAGACTGGGCGTACCAAACAACGAAATGGCATTATTGAAAACAGTTTTAAGGTCATCAGAGTCTTGTTTACGTAGTGGATACAGTAACGAAAATTTCGAAAATGCGTCAACCAGTATTAGAATGAATTTGAACCCTTTAGACTCTGGTAAAGGACCTAACACATCCATGTGGATAGTAGAAAACGGAGCTTCTGGTTTTGACCAAGATTCTATAGGTTGGTGTGGCGCTCGTGGATTCTTTTTATGAGTTAGACAGATCAAACAGTGGGTTACATATTTTTTAACAAACGACCGTAAGCCAGGGAACCAAAAATGACATAAAATTAAGTCAGTAGTTTTATCGATGCCAACATGATCGTGTTCATCATGGAAGATGCGCAACAAGCTAAGTCTGTGTCCCTTAGGGATATAGCAGAGTAGACGTGATTCCTGACCTACAGGAGAGTATGTATAATACAAAAGGTCATTACGGATTACGTATCGGGATATGTCTAATTCTCCGTCTCTAACTTTTTGAATAATGTTCTGGGTTTCGGAATCAGCCGATTGAGCTATTTGTGCCCAATTATTTGGTTTACGAATTTGTAAAATCTTAGGAGGATTTCTACTGAAATAGTCTGCATGAGACATGAGAACACCTTTACGATATTGAATAGTAAACTGGAAGTCTTGCATATAGACCCACCAACGAGCAACACGCGGCACGAGGTCCTTCTTTCTTTCAGTTAGTTTTAACGAATTGCAATCTGTAACTATCGTGAATTTAATGCCTATTAGGTAGTGACGGAAATGTTGGAGAGCTTTCACTATAGCTAGAGTCTCCAGCTCATAGCTGTGATATCGTGACTCTGCTCCCTGTGTCGATTTACTAAAGTAGCCTACAACTTTCTTTCGTTTTCCCTCGTGTTCTTGGAGTAGTACGGCTCCATACCCAACAGTGCTGGCATCAGTGTGCAGCTCAGTTGGGAGAACAGGGTTAAAGATTGAAAGTACTGGCTCACTGGTTAAACATGAAATAATGTAATCACGTGCTGCGTCTTGCTCATTGCCCCAATGAAATGCTACATCTTTACGGGTTAAATTCGCTATACATGCGGTTTTAGAGGCGTAACTCTGAATGTATCTACGGAAATAGCCCGCAAGGCCTAAGAATTGGCGGATCTGTTTGACATTTGTAGGTTTTGGGGACTTGATTAGTGCATCTACTTTTCTCTGACTCGGCCGTACCTGACCCTGACTAATACATCGACCTAAATATTCAACATCGGTAGTCATAAAAGAACATTTTTTTAAATTAATTGAAAAGCCTGCCAAAGTTAGGGTTTCTAATACTTGTCTAAGAGCGTCTAGTCCCTCATTGATATCGTTCGACAGTATCAGGACGTCATCGACGTATACAAGAACCTGTCCGATGTCAATGAAAGTTTTTAACGTTTTCGATATAATTCGTTGGTAGACAACGGGTGCGTTCGCTAAACCGTACGGCATCTTGAGATATTCATAATGCCCATCCGGCGTTATGAAGGCAGTCTTGTTTATGGAGTCAGGATCCATCCTGATCTGATGAAATCCTGTCGCCATATCAATACTAGTGAAGTACCTGCTATTACCTAAACGATCAATGTGATCTTCAATAAGCGGTAGCGGAAATCTGTCTTTTATCGTCTTTGCATTTAAGGCCCTATAATCTACGCACATCCTATCTGACCCATCCTTTTTCTTTACCAAGATTATAGGACTGGCATATTCCGACTCAGATTCGCGAATTATGTTCTTTTCCAAAAGATCTTTAATAATAGCACGCACGCGAATCTTTTCATCTAGAGAAAGCTTATAGGGGCGGTAGTTTACTGGTTCTTCGCAATTTAACCGAATTTTCATGATGCCTGTATTAACCGTTGAGGTCGCGGTACCGGTTATAAAAGACTTCGAAAATTCGTTTAAAATTGATATCAACCGTTCTCTATCGTCATCTAGTAGCGCGGTATTCAAGGCATTCAAATTGGAAGGGCAAATATTATAGATATGAGAGGGATTCGTAACTCTGATTAATCTTTGAACGGAATTTGTTCTAATATAAGTGACTCCTTTACGATTCAATACGTCCGTTCCAATCAAAATGGGAGTGCTAATACAACCGTCAGGGACAACAAAAAAATCTACTTCCAACGATATTTCAGGAAACTCAATAATTAAGGTTACATAAAAAGCTGATTCTACAATTTGGCTACCTAATCCAAGTAAGGATTGCGAAGTAGGTATCTTTCTAACAACAAAATATTTGAGGGTTGATTCAGAAATTAACGAGACATGGGCACCACTATCGATCAATACATCTATAGGTATATTTTGAATGACTGCAGAAATAATATCATTGTTATTATGCAATGTTATGTCGCGGCAAAGATTGATGTTGTTTGTTTTTTTGTTAGTTTCTGAACGTTGTTTAACGAAACATGAATCTACAGTGTGCCCAGTCTTTTTACAAAATGTGCAAGTACGTGGTGCTTTTTCTTTATCCTTCGTTGCTGTGCTAGGCTCCGTGGAATCAGTCTTAGGCTTTTTCGGACAGTTTATACGTTTATGACCCGATCTACCGCACGAAAAACATTTAAAATTATCCGGCTCAGCTAATGCACGCTTTGAACCCGAATTACCCCCAGATGAACGACCAGGATCGCGATGGCTACGCAAGTCGCTTTTTGGTTGAATAAAATGAGATAAAAACTCAACCAATTCATGTGGCTTTAATTTTGCATTACTGGCGGCAGCTTTTACTTGAGGTCCGGCAATGCCTCGAACAACTATTGCAGTTTTTAAATCATCAGATAAACCGTTAACTATGTTTAATCGCAATAAAGAATGACGTGCATATTCCGCATATGTTGCATATTTCTTCGAGTCACTACTCATAACCTCAAATAGTATACCGGCGATATCAACAATTCGTGGACAAAGTGCCCTAAATTCGGATTTAAAATTAGTCCAAGTTCGGTCGTTGCAGACCCACTCATTTAGCCATGATTTAGCGTCACCCTTTAAACAAGCTCCGACTCGTGAAAGACACTCATTATCGCCCCAATTATTTGTCACACGAGCCCGATCAACTTCTGTACACCAAACGTCAAAATCATGCACACATGGATCAAAATTCGAAACATAGTATTGGTTGGATCTTACTTGAACTAAAGACGACAATGCTCCCGCAATCCTGTTCGCTACATCGTCCGCGGTACTTTCCCTCTGTGTCACCGACGCTTGTGGGAGACCCGACGACGCCGCAGTGTCCGCAATGCTACCGGCACCTTCCATATCATGAACCTGTACTTGCAAAGGAAACGAGGTTAATAAAGGCGGGGTCAACGGCGCAGGAGTCGGCACCGCCGCTGACGAGGAACCCATTCCACTCTCAATCGCATTTAATCGGCCAAGGATAGCATCTAAAGCATCACGTGTAGTTACACGTGACCTTTTTCTTTTTCTAGTACTTCTATCGTCCATTATAGAAAATAAATAAAATAACTTAACACTTTATGAATATTATGTGGCGGTATTTATAAAAAAACAGCTATCATAAAATCTTAACAAATTATTATCAAAAGCGGTAGTCAGAACAGCTACAAGCAGTACAGGCGATTCGTGGCGTATCCCACTTCTGATATTATCTATCAGAAGCAGGTTTAATTAAAAAAAATACACACCACCAATCAACTGCATTTATTATTTCTAACAAACAAAACTTAATAAACAAAACCTAACAGATTAATAAAATAAGAGCACTTAAATATTTTGCAAACCACTTGGCAACGAGAAAACACGATAATGAGGCGGAGAGGCGTCTGTCGTCGTCGGCTGTCGATCCCAAAGTGAGCGAGTGTTCTCCGCCGTCTGTAGTTCCTGCTGACCATCCCCGCTCCTCATGAAGATGTCTTGGCCACGCCCCTCGTTCCCTCCAACTTCCTTAGTCTTCTAACAATATATAAATGAACGTTTAAGTCTTGCTGTGTTATTAAGTTTTCTGTTTCGTTGCTCGAAGTAGTAATGGAAATACGTTTAAAGTTTCATGTGTGTAAAATATTACGTTGTTTATTTCGCTCTTCATATTCTAAGTAATGTTGAAAAACAACTGCTGTAGGTTGATAGTTACAGCCCCATAGATACAAATCAAAAGCACCACTTCAGACCAAAAACCAGTTGAATTTTTCAATTGAGTACAGTAGAGGATACTTTTACACACCAAATGAAAAAGACTGGACGTTGCTACGTCGTAGCTCACGCGATTACGTCACCGCTACGCCAAGCGCTGACAGCTACGTCGTAGCAGATAATCCACCCCACATTCAGACAGTCTTGAAAATCTTCGCTAACCAACAGTCGTGTACTATTTTAATAACGGTTTTTTTAGGGTCTATTTCAGGCTGTGGATGCGCACAGATAATTAACAAAGAGAAACAGATGTTTGCATAAAATTGTCTACCAAATAAAAAACTTTTTCGGATGTCGCTATTAAAAGTGTGGGTGGTTTTCTTGAACAGGGAATCTATGCTGTCGTAAAGGATATCTGCTCATTATGTAAAGAAACTGGTAACTTGTTCAATATTGTATGGGCTGGCAGCGTGTGATAACTTATGCACACGTGTTGGACGTAGCTCCAAGCACTTCTAATGCATATTCTAGTAACTTCAAATTACACTTTACAGGAGAAAATCAGTAAGGTACTTACTTTGGTACACGTACTTACCAAAAGGGTTACAACCAAACCCCGTTTCTTTCTAACACATGTTACAGACATAGTATTTGAGGCCTTGTAGACTCAAAAATGTTTCGGTTTGTTAGTCATTTGCTATTTTCTTAAGAACCTGATACTTGTTGACCAGGCTGCACTGTCCTCCAATATCAATTAACACTGCAATTTAAAAAAAATGTGAAAGCAAATTATTTTGATCCATACGTCGTATTCGTGAACGGGCGCCATCAGGTAGGACTGGACTGGCTCTTAACTGCTAATTTTGTTTTTTTTTTTTTAACACGTTTTTATTAGACTAAAAAACACGGTTCTAAAACGCATTAAAAATATACAAAATAATTAAATTTTATTCTAAAAGCGTGGAGCGCACTTATAATTAATTCAAAGAGCGCTCTACGCCTTTTATATTTTTCTAGCTGACCCAGCAAACTTTGTACCGCCTCTGAACCAATAAGAACAAATGTATGGGAAAATGAATTATCTTCATTATAAATTTATTCGTGAATTTTTTTCATGTTTTAATAGTTAGAATGCTATTCGGGGCGGAGACAAATCCAACAAATCAAAGATCATAAAAATCGGTCCAGCCGTTCTTGAGTTATAAGTAGTGTAACTAACCCGACTTTGTTTTATTTATAAATAAATAGATTATGGACGCTTTTAACGTGCACGTCTTTCAACAAGCATGATGTAACCAATATTATGTAAATATATTTTGATTATAAAGAGTGTCCGTTGAGTTGTTTCCTGCCCGTTCTTCTGCATTCCTACCTACTACGCTTTGAAATGGTCAACTAGCGTCATCTTTGTGACTGACCAACCCCTTGACAATTCAAAAGTGCCTGTAATTGGTTTAGTTTTGAGTTAATTATCGTGGAGTTTCTCCATAGGAAACGATCAATTGGAACCATGCTTCTGACATTTCATAAGTGCCCACGAAGGTTATGAACCTAAAACTTGAACAAAGCTGAAACAAAAACAACAAAAGAATAATAATAACAAAAGAAACAATAAACAACAATTACCAAAATAACAAAGAAATATACAACAATAAATGTAAATAAGTATAGTAGTGTTGTGTGTGTAGTAGTATGGGAGTTTGGTTGAGGTTGTGTGTGTATGTGTTTGTGTGTAGTGTAGTATGTATGTAGGTATGTGTGTATGTTTAATATATAACAAAATAATTTTTTATCAACAATGTTCTGATAATTTTCGGAATATCGTAGAGTATCCCAAATATATGTTTATTTTAAAAAGGCCTGTGAGCCATTAATTACGTTTATATTCGATTCAGTGTGCCGCTGCCATAAATGTCATCGGACGGGCAAACGACACCACTGGGGGCGTACTGTATCAGCTGTCGTTGGCAGTGTGGCGCAAGCCAGGAGATAAGGGCTTGATAATTTATCTGAAAATTAAGAATAGTTAAATATACAAACCAATTTGTCTGTTATGATTGTACTGCACTGAAGTTCCAATACATAAAATAACAATCAACAAATTATTCAACCAAATTGATAGTTCAGCTGTAATTCATATTTTGCCGTAACTTCCCCGCGCCATGACATGTATTACTCTATCTCGATCGCACTGTCAAATTGGATCAGTTAGGGTGAACTACAATAATCATGGATGTAGGCTTGGTAATAAACGATTAAACCTAATATTATATAATAATACAATACATTCGTCTACGAAAAAAAAAATCTCGTCTCTAGAATAAAATGGAAATATTTTGAAAGTTTATCTAGTTAATTTATAAAGTTAATTTCCGCAATATCAGTAGTACAGGCTCTTAAATAAATAGATTGCACTTCTATTAAAAATGACCTATAGTCGGACTTTTAATTAGCTGCAGGAAAATGACAGCTTATGTGTTACTTAAATGACTGAAACTGGCGTCTTTTTGTTTTTTCGCGGCCATCAACCAAATCTTGTTTCTTTAGTACAGAATAGTGTAACAAACGAAACTTCTTTGACGTGCATATCTCTAAACGCCGCGCAGTCCGAAATTAGTTATTTAAGAAGTGTCATTTTACTGAAGCTAATTAAAAGTCGGAGTATAGTTCAAGTTTCGTTCTATTATTACCTCTAGAGGAGTTGGGACAAATGTATCTTGTGGACAAGTAATCCGTAGCAATAATTATTTTCTTACATTAAAAATAATTAAGAAATATCTTCGAGTTCTAACAATGGTCATTACATCGTTTATCTATTAAGAGATGGGATCCTGCGACACAGGGTGTCCTAGTGAGGGATTCAGTGTCACATTAAAAGTAACAATTTTATGCAAAACTAGCTGCGCCCTGCGGTTGCACCCGCATGAATCAAGAATGACAGGATTATTTTTTATCCCGAAACTTAAAAGTAAGTATCCTATCGCCTAATCCAAATCATGGTCTACCCATGTGCCAAATTTCATTCAAATCCGTTAAGCCGTTTTAGCGTGAAAGCGTAACAAACATAGAACAAATCAAATCTTTTCTCAAGTCACTGCGTTTTTGTGCGTCAAAACGAAACAGAAACGCGACTATCTTTTGACAGCCGTCACCACAGACGTTATGTGCAGTCACCGCTTTTCTAGGAAACCGTAACTTTAGAAATGACGGTTATGTTATTATCGTTATTTCTGGGTGGGGAGCCAAAAGTCATTTTAAACTTTAAAATGTAGTGCAGTCGTGCGGAATAAAAGTATTAGCAAGAAAATAGTGTTTTCTTTATACAGGTATTCATTTATTACAAAACGAATCACGTTGCGTGAAAAAGTAAGCAAGATTATTACTAGGCTTCCGCTTTCCGTCCGTCCGTCTGTCTGTCAGCGGGCTGTGTCACATGAACCGTAATAGGTAGACAGTTGAACTTTTTTCAGAGTGTGAATTTCTATTGCCGCTATAAGAACAAATAATAAAAATATAATAAAGTTAAAAATTAAAAGAGGTCTCTATACAAGAATCGTTTTTTTTTTCGGCGTTATTTGCCTTGTGTTAATAATCCGACTCGCATTTGGCCGCTATCACTTACACTTTGCGCCACACATAAAATGTGCACCAGCAAAAATCACTTTAATATTTTATCGGAAATACGGTTAAGTTTCTCAAATTACCGTAACTACATTATTATATCTACTGCGTTTCCATCGAGCCATTATTTCCAGACCTGATAAAGAATGGAAAATATTAAAACAATTCACTTTTCATGCAATCGAGGTTACTTTGAACGTTGGTTGATTTATAGAGATTTTGTTTTGTCCTGAACTGGTTTGCGAAGGATTCTCAAAATATGTACCTCAATGATATCAGTAAAAGTAGTTGATAATGAATCTAAGGCCCTTTGCATACACACGTTTTTCTTGTCGTGAAAAACTATGGTTTATTCGTCGTGTGTAGGCACGGTCGACAGTGTTGTATGAATCACTATGGAAGCTTGTTGACAGACACGTTTTCTCTACGGCGCAGTTTATACGCCGTACCGTGAAGTAACCGAGCCGTGTACAAAGGGCCTAAAGCTGAAATGCACTTGCTAAGGCATACTTGTTTGCTGGTAAGTAGCATGCTTTTGTAATAAATATATTCATTTTACAAAATGATCATACTCTTACCATATACTCATCACAATTGTGTGCATTCAGGCTTTACTTTTTAATATTATCTAGAGAACATGCAAATACGATGTACGGCATTTCATACAAACTTTCAAGCCCTTGTTTTTCGAAATGAATGAAACGATTTTAATGAAACTTCATAAGCATGCAGGATACAAAGGTCTAGAAAGTTAGTAAAGAACAGATAACTGGAAATTTCTGTTTTTATGGAAAATTTAAAACCGGTCTAGTATGGATGAAACACAATTTTTGAAAATGTTCTTAACTATTTTTTACGACCTTTGTATCTTGTTTATGTGTATGAAGTTTCATTAAAATCAGTTAATTCATTTCGAAAAACAAGGGCTTGAGAGTTTTTATGAAAAGCCGTACCTCGTAAACGCTCTTAAGAAGTTATAAAGTGGTATGAAGATAAGTAATACTATAGTGTAGGATAACAAAGATTTCTTCTTAAAATAAAGGTATGCATCTGTTAAGTCACTACTGCGTCGCCTGTTTTCTGAGTTTGATTGGCTTAGTAACTCGTACCATTATTGTGCATTGAATTCTAACCCCCTCACTAATAAACGTTGTATAACGTCTGTATAGTTACACAACGCTTTGTATTTTTCTTTCAAAAGTCAAATTACTGACGACTGAAAGAGAGAAATCGGTGTGTAACTATAAATCTGATATAATACGTTTATAAGTGAGGGGGTAAATAAATATCTACTATACTCCTATTTAAAATAGCATTACTAAAATGACAACAAAATAACGAAAGTTATTGTGTAATAATGTAGAAATTACTGCACTTTACAGTTATGGTTTTAATGTAAATGTTAAATAGTGTACATTGCTTTGTATATGTCGCAGCCAACTGGTTAAATTAGCCGTTCAGTTAACCGCCTAGCCTTTCAACTAAACGGCGGCCGTTCAACTAACGGCCTGAATGATATTCAATTACAGTTTAGGTTGGAAGTCTGTAACCAATCACGCGCGAGCCGAATTGGTCGCAGCAATTAAGGCATTGCACCCCGACCAAGTGAGTTAGGTTAGGTTAGAACTGTGATCAACCGCGTGCGAGCCGAGGGAGGAAGCGAGGCGAGCACTACTTCTAAAGGCCAGGCAGTTAACTGAACGGCTAATTTAACCAGTTGGCTGCGACATATACATACATTTAGATACATACGCCTTTTTCCCACGAGGGTAGGCAGAAACTGCAGAACGCCACCTCCTACGATCCTTAAATACTCCTTTTGCCTCGTTTACGTTCATACATAATGATGCATCATCATCTGATCCGGTCTGATCTGATCTGATCTGAGGGGCAATTCTCGTAATTTTAAGAACGTTCACAGTCTGATCTCAGTCTCAATCTGTCAAAAACTGCCTCTATTTTCCCTACATTTTGACAAGTTTTTGACATTTGTTTGTCGCTGAGATGAGACTGCGACTAGATTTTGAACGTTTTAAATTACGAGAATTGGCCTTCTGTTCTTTGTATTTATTTAAATCGAAATAACGAAAGGGTTATATTCGTTATTTGTCTAATGTTATAATAAATTGCCTGCATCTTTAACAGAAGTTTATTGTTTGCCCGAAAACTAAACTCTTTTTACATAAGAACAACGAAATAACTCGACGAACTCCACCCCAATGCCATCTCCCCTTTATCTTGCATATTAAATTGATTTAACTCAAGTTTTAACTTTCAGTTTGTCTTGCCGCTAAATTACCGTATGTTGAAGTTAGCGCGTATTTATTTAGGCAAAGTTCGTGTACATACACTAAGTACTGTCTTTACTAAATGGAGATTGCTTTTATAGTAAAGACAAATGATTTGTGAAGGTTGTAAGATAAATAGACTCGTGGTACTCAACCTCCGCGCGTGGTGGTGGTGGTGGTGGTAATCAATTCACCAAATAAGAATCCACGGATTATGGCTCTACTAAGTAGCACCTGGTTAGTTTTTCCTCGCTGCCAGATTGCCATCGCTGCTAGTTGCCATGTTGCTTTCGCTGCCAGCTGCCAGATTTGTCAGCATATACGAACCGATAATAATTGTAAGTTATCATGTAATTTAACACGTCAAAAACTTGACCTGACTTTGTGGGTTCTAAGTAATTTATACTTGAATAATTGGTGAAACTAATTTGAATAAATTCAAACTTTAATTTGTTTATAAACACCAATACTTCTGCTTACCCTTCAACCAATAACAGCCATGAAAGTACAGTAAACAAAGTATAAAGGGGTGTGTACACACGCCCACTATCAGCTCCCCTGAGTCACGTTACCCCAGCGATATATTTACACTGTTGATTAAAAACTGATACCGGAATTTTGTTCATGAAACAGCGCTTTTTTTTTTTTGTTTGCTGATCTAGACTTTGTTATTTATGAAATATGTACATGAGGTGGTATTGTGTGAGCTTTAACTCATTTTAACTTACGTAATTTTATGATTTAATAAAAACAGATCATCTCCCTAGCTATTTTCTGTTTTATTCCTTTCAATACAAGCCGTGGTGTCTACAATGGGATTTTCCATCGGCAAAACTGACTAGTTACGCTATCGATAGGCTAAGAAGAAGAATTCAAACTTTCATCCATATCTAAATCCCATTTTGGGGGAGAATTTTCAAAAATCCTCCTTTAGTCCCCTAATCCCCACCTTCGTTGTAAAAAATAATTATAGACCCAGCGGTTTAGGCTGTGCTTTATATGTCAATGAATTTAAGATTTTATTAAGTAGATGTTTTGCAAAACATGCATGGGACCTCGTGACACTCGTCATCTCCGCAAGTGCAGCTTCAAACTAACTTCTAAAAATCACAAACTAAACCACATTTTTCTATATAGTTATCCGCCCTTCTTATTTTTGACAGTCTATCACTAACTAACTAAAGGTATAACAAACAAAACTACTTCCAAAGAGCACGCCAATTCAATTAAAAACGACTTTAATCGGCTGATTGCTAAATTTCATTCATATTATTCAGAAACTCAGCTGAGTTTCCGTACAGAAGTTGTTTGGAAGAATTTCAATAAACGTCATCACAGTAATTGCCAAGATTGTAGGAACAGACGGACTTTAATAGATTAAGAATTTGAGGGGCTTGTTGTTTGGCATTGTTTAGTTTTGATGGGGACAAATATTTAAAAAAAAGAAAATACATTTATTTAGCACAGACTAAAAGACACGCAGTACACCAGATACACACATCAGATAAAAGTTTAAAAAAGATCAAATAAAAAGTGTAAAGTCCGATGTAAGAAATTAGCAGGAAAGTGTGCCTTAATTATAACAGGCTATATGTCTTCCTTGGGGCTAAACCGTCCTGCGGAAGGAAAAGAGAAGAAATTAGCCTTTTTTTTTTTTAGGGTCAAATTAAATTATGTAGCAAAACTTCACAGACGTGATGGCTATCGATATCTTAACATGACAAAATAGTAACACTATTTTTGACTATGATCTAGAATTTACCTCGACACTTTCCTTCTTCTGTCTTATACATATGTCAGACAATTCCCTAAATTTGAAGATCGATCGCATTCTAACCTCATTCTCTCTCTATCTGTTACAAAATCCTTTACTTTGCCTACACTTTTGACAAGTTTTTGACGTTGATTATCGCTGAGATGAGGTTGCGACTTGAATTCCAACGTTATTTTTAAGCATACCCCTTTCAGATCTATTTTCAGAGTCAAAGACAAACGTCAAAATCAAATCGTTTATTTCAAATAAGCACACAAAAGGCACTTTTAAATGTCAAAATCTTTTGAATCAGCGTTGTAAAGTTTTGGGTTCTTAGCAAACCTATTGTTCAAGATCAAAACCGAAAACATCCGGGCCACCAGGATCAAAAAAGTTCTCGAAAGAAAAGGTCCTGATTAAAAAAAAAACAACTGAGATACTTCCTAAAAGTTACTCTGAAGAAAAAAACGTAAGACACTTGCACAAAGAAATTACAATTATTAAGTGCAACTTAATTAAAAAGATCGCACTTTGTTCAAGAAACGTGATTTAAATTGCAAAATAAAGGCCATCTTCCACACTCACCAGTTAGCATATTACAAGGGCTCGCTATAATTGTATTAAGGACTTATACCACCGGCAGAGCGGCGCGAATTTACATCGCTAATGAACGAGTGACACACAGAGATGTTTTTAACTAGTTAGCTTTGGTTAGGGTTGGTGCTCATTGGTTGGACTGCTAATTGTGAAGACAACTGCATCTTTGAGAGTGTGTGATGTGTGAGTGATGCAACCGTTTTATGGAGGTAATGTTTTTTTTAACCAATTTTTACTTGTGGTAACTAAGTATATAAATACGCTGTGAATGTGTGTGTAAGCGCAGAAGTACTCGGTACCGTCCGAGACAATGGCGAAGTCAGAAGTTTGTGTGTGTGCGTGTGTGCTATGTGCTGATGCTAGTCGTCTTCACGCACACATTCACAGCGTATTTGTACACTTTTTTAATCATTACACACCACATATAACTACTTATAAATAAGGAAAATATACTAGAGATGTTCTAACATATTCACAAAATATGTAAAAGTTAATATCATAACTTTCCTAGTGACATCAGAATAACAGAAAGCACCCAAATCCTAAACGAAGTTAAGGTTGTATCTGCACTTTTCACAAATAGCGTTAGTGCCACTAGTTTGAAACTGGTACAAGGTTATTTCCGCGAGTGTGCTCGCAGCTCAAGCAAGATTTCTTGCACTCAGTACCCGCTAAGTTCTTGCGTCGCAATTAAGACGGCACTATCACGGACCGTGTTTAGGTTCTACATGGATTTCGTAAACTAGGCAGATGTGGCATATTATTTACTAGCTGTTCCCCGCGACTTCGTCTGCGATCCAGGATGAAAAATAGCCTATGTCCTTACCCAGATCATGGTCTATCTGTGTGCCAAATTTCATTTAAATCTGTTGAGCCGTTTTAGCGTGAAAGCGTAACAAACAAACAAACTTACTTTTGCATTTATAATATTAGTTTTCGTATTCGATCCATAGATTTAGCATATCTAGTAGTATATACTAAATGTATGATTTGGTTATAAACGTTTTCATGACGACGCTTGTGTCAGGCTTATGACCAGCAGTGTACATCTTTCGTCTGAAATTATGATGATGACAATTAAACGTTCTCTTGGTTAAGGAATAATAAAACCAGGGAATCGTAATATTTTCAGAAAAATCTGTAAGTACATTAATTTTGCAATTCTATGCAATTAATTTACCAGTTCCGATTATTCTGACAGAAAACCAGAGGTGCCAAAGCACTAAGTGACACTTTTGACACCTAAGTGCACATTAGATAAGACCAAATTTGTTTGTACCCATTGTTCTAGTAATAAAGTTTTTTTAAATCTATTTTACACAATTTATATTGCCAGGGACCCCAAACTATACAGTTAACAGTCGGCTAGGTTAATAAGATTGTTACAGTGAATAAAAATGGCAATGTTATTGTCCATCATCATCAGCCTGTAACAGTCCACTGCTGGACATAGGCCTCTCCTATTGCACGCTATTCAACTTGATTTTCGGCAACTCTCATCCAGCTGCTACCAGTCATCCTGCGAAGATCGTCGCTCTACCTAGCCTGAGGGCGTCCCACCTTACGTTCTCCAATTCGCGGTTTTCCATTATAATTATGCCCAAGCCAGTTTTGAGCATATCACGGCGATCATTCCCCATAGTGCCAACTTGCCCTATCTCTATAATTTCTTCTGCCTGCAAGAAACAAATCTCTTGAGAATTAGTAATTCAAATTGTTCACTAAATACTTTTTGATTTATAACCGGGCGCAGCTCTCGTGCATTTTAGTATTGTTTTTGTGTGTAGCAAACGTAAATGGCATAATGGTTGTTTGAAAACAGCTGTTGGAAACGTCTTATTGGAATAGAATATTAGACTTTGAATTTCGACAAACCGTACTACGACAAGATTTTATTTCGACAATACGGAACTCCGACACGTCTTTATTTCGACAATACTTTAGTTCGAAATACATTAAGTCCGACACTACTGTACTCCGATAAAGCGTTTCTCCGACATTACTTAACTAGGAAACTATGCGACTTCGACGACATGCCAAACCTTCCTTTTTCCTTCTGTTTTCTGCTGTGTCTGACAGGGTCCACAATGCTCACATACCTATAATAATAAATAAAATCCCAAGAAAGCAACTCCTTTCCATCACATCACCATTACTTGTCATTCACCGATAAATGATGATGTCTGTAACAGTAAGTCAAGTCCAATCAACAATGATAAGCCGCTCATGATTAGCGGCTCAGAATGCGCGCCACGTGTTGATAATCAAGAAAGTTGGCCGAAGACGACGTCAGGGCGACGTGACGCCCATTCAGCCAATATGGCACGTGACAGACGGCAAAGAGTATTGAGGTGTAGCTGTAGAGGTGATAAGGTGACAGTTTCTTGCCTTCTTCCTACTTTCATGCCCAATACATTATGTAGGTACAACTAAAATGTGTAAAAAAGCAACACCATACAACTTACACACTTATTGCTATTTAAAAAAAAACAACAATTATTGTTGTTTTTTTTTTACTATCTTTACTTTAAAAGCTATCAATCTAAATGTTCGAAGTCAAAGCATTTATTTCCATTAAACCGTTATCATGCTATTTTGAACAATAATAACAACAATATAACCATCACAAAATCAGTCAGTTATTCTAAGTTTAAAAGGCTAATTCTAAAGCCTTTACCTAAATAACGGACTCCATCAAAAACTTTCCTCATCAATAATAATCTCAAACAAGATGAGACCTTACTAAGAACTGACCTGTCTTCAAAATAAGCGGGCATAATCTACGGCATTTCCGAATTACTCAAAGGTCTGCGTTGCATTATAACTTAGAAGTTGACGCGTGCGTACATAAACCGGGATTTATTAATGTAATCTTCTTCTTGAGTCGTCCCGACATCGGGAAGTATGTAGGATAACCGACCGATCTCTCGATATTGCCAGATTAATCCTGTCGATGTATGATCGTTTACGTTACGGAAAATTTGGTTCAATGCATAGGTACCTACTGATAAGCTTTATCAATTCAAAGTAAATCTTCTGCTGCCGCATGCCGTTATGATTACATATGATTATAGCCTGTAAAAGTTCACTGTAGAGCAAAAGCCTCTTCCCTATAAAAAAGTGTAAGGTTTCGTCAGTATATGAAGTTTACTGTGCATGTATAGGTACAGGGTTAAATTAAATTAGCTAGCTAAACTCCGCAGATGCGATGGGTATTGATATAAATATACAAGATAAAAAAAAAAGATATTAATACGATTTTTTTTTTCGTTGATTCATTGGCGCAGTTATTGTAGCTACTTGAAATAACAGTTTTAAGTCTTTTTTTTTGTAAAATTCTCATACGTGAATAATACCTATCTCGTCTGTGAACTAAATACTAAATATAAAAAAAAAACTATTTTTTTTATCTGTTTCAAGGGTCCTGTCGATAATTAAAATACCAATTATAACAACGAATTTTGGAAAAACTTAAATAAAATAAACTTTAGAAAAACCCGTAGTATAGGGGAGAAGGATTTTTGTTTCCTTTTTCACATAATTAGATTTACATTTGTAGTTCGAGAAGCGTTGCATGTGTTCCTCTTTTCAGGTTTAGGTGATAATAAAATTCCAAGCACACATGACTTTTCCACTAGCCGTTCAGACGGCCGGGGAATCAACCGGAACCGGGTGGCTATGTCTGTCGCGTACTGCACAACCTATGGACCAAAACAGCCCGGGGTGGAGGCAGACAGAAGGAAATGATATTATACGCCATGCAGGAGATGGCGGTACAAACTCGACGGCAGTCTACACACGATCAGAAAATAAAATAAAAACGTCGCGCGTCGCCCCTTTTTGTATGAGTTGGGTGCTGATATATTGGGTATGCTGTTTTGAATTTAACTTCTAACTTTTAGCCAATAAATTCTAGGGATGGATGATTGTGTCCTCCATTGATATCGTTCTGAACTTTAATCCGTTTAGTTTGAACATAATGGGTGTATCTTAAAAGCGGCCAAGTGCGAGTCGAACTCGTACACGAAGGGTTCCGTACCACAAGGCAAAAAACGCCACAAAAAAGCACGTTTCTTATATGGAGGACCCTTTAATTTTTAACATTATGTTATTTTTATTTGTTGTTACAGCAGCAATAAAGATACACACTGAAAATTTCAACTGTCTACCTATTACGGTTCATGAGATACAGCTCGCTGACAGACAGACGGACGGACGGATAGCGGAGGCCTAGTAATAGGGTCCCGGTACCCTTTGGATAAGGAACCCTAAAAATGATCTACCAATACTACAAAGTTACCCACTTAATTATATCAACTTGTGTACACGTGTCTAGGTAGAGGTACTTAATCGAATCCCTCTCAATGAATTCGAGTATTCGGGCTACTATCGCTTTTAAGATAAAACAATCAAAGAATAGAATTATTTCCATTAGATACTTCTCTATCAAAGCCATGAGGCTTTGATATCCGCCATCATCTAGCACAGATTATGACAATGATAGTACATTTTTCTATGAGTGTCTGGTACAGCTACATTTCCCGCGCTCTGCTCGCGCCGCGTCGCCAGCCGGTCCGGTCGCAATAATAGCGCGAACATTGTCGCAACTGGCTCTAAAGATACAGACACGGGTGTGTATAGTAAGGGCTGATTGCACACTGAGAGAAAATATAAATGGCTGTAATAAAAATATTAGGTAAAATGAAACAATCTACACTGAGAAATCTTACGCCAATCAATAACAATGGAAAGCTTTTTTAAAAGAGTTCGAGAGTCGGGGCGGGCACGGTGATGGTGCGGGACGTCCAAGAAATTAATACAAAAGAAGATTAATTTTTATATAAAAAAAGACTGTAGGTAAATATGTGTAGTAGTATCCACACAAGACGTTACAATGAAGGACCAAAATCGAATAATATTGCTAAGCTATCTTTAATAACAACGATAATGATTCACATTCTACTGATAAACAATACCGTGAACGGTGAACGCCAAAATAAACTGAAACATTTCTTAAAACAGAAAAGGTCTAAATCAAAATATTTTATTTCACATAAACCTAAATGGGCACTTATGAAACGTCAGAAGCTAAGTGCACGGTTCCAATTGGCCGTTCCTGTTGAGAAAAGCCCTCAAAAAACTCCCCTCAAAAAACTCCACGAAACTCCAACTTCCCCTCTTTTGAAAATAATTGACTTTTACAATGTTTTCAACTCACAGTGTTAATAGATATTGGAGGACAGTGCAGGCCTGTCAACAAGTGCCAGGTACTTAACAACATAGAAGATTGTCTACAAATCTACAGTCTATAAAGTCTATATAAATAATGTTCTCATCATCATCTGTCTAGCCTTTTCCCAACTATGTTGGTGTTGGCTTCCAGTCTAACCGGATGAAGCTTAATACCAGTATTTTACATGGAGCGACTGCCTATCTAACCTCCACAACCCAGTTACTAGGTAATACGAGGTAAGACTGGTTGTCAGACTTTCGGGCTAATAATAATCTATATTGTTAATATTAACGTTCTCACAAAGACAAAACCCCCAAGTGAGTCTCAGTCCTTATCCCCCAGGAAAGAAATCACTACATTTGTAGAAAGCTAGACAATAAGTGGGGAGTAGAAAAAGATGGCTCCGATAAACAGGTACAAGTCACTGGAAATACACTCCAAGGCGGAAACTATTGGTTCTTAAGTGTACAATGTTTCTAGAGGAGAAAATATTTTTTAATCCTTTTCTTCCAAACGAGACAATAGGTTCTGGGTATTAAGATGTTTGAGCGTGGTTCGGATTTGTTCGGGACTTTTTCTGGAGACTTGTGTTGAGTATGGAGCGTTTTTTTGTTTGTGTATAGATCAGTGTTATGTTTACACCGGTGGAAATAAGACGGGAGAACTTTAGCGTCAGGATCCAATCTACATGATCTTCACATGAACTGACTAGGACTTTAAAAGAGACTGTGACCTCTGGGTTTGTTTCGGCCTTTCTTCTCAGAGTAGTCAGATAGAAAACGCCGACCTCATTTTTTTAATATGATTGCATGGAGAAGTGTTTGTATAAACCTACTTATAGAAATAAAATCATATAAGACAGAGAGATAGGAAAAGATTGGATTTAAATCATCATCATCATCTCGAGAAGTTCCTCAAGGAAGAGTTCTGGCCGAAGGGTGTTGTGTACCGCCGGTTTCGTGGCCGGCTACATGACTCCAGTCAGCGAAACACGACGCAGGCACTTCGTGTGCGTTAGTTTTTAGTGTAATTATTATGATGTATGTATTTATAGTATTTTTAAGTTATGTTAATATTGTACTGTATGTGTTTACATGGGCCGTGATGCCTGAAATAAATGGATAAATAAATAAATAGGATAGGTCAGGATAGAATGGTGGTATAGTCCTGGTATGGTTTAATAGTAATCTTTTATGGCACACACTACATAGAAAGGTTTGGAAAGAAAGAGGAAAAGTTCTGAGATGATGCCTGAAAGTGATGCACTTACCAAAGAAAATACATAAAAATTGCAGCAAAATAAGAATGATAATGTTGTTGATTACATAAATTATGGTGGCATAATCTTTTCTCGAAGCCAATTTTAAATTTTCATATCAATATTTCCTGCCAACCGACAGTATGTAAATTCATCCACAGCAAATAACGGTTTGGAAGCGACAGAATATAAATTACGATGAACAGAACAGCTCAAAAGGTTTTATAATAACCCCGTGCCCCGTGGTGCTATAGAACAAAATTTGTATTTTCTCTAATAAAAAAGTTTCAGGAATGTTTTTTCATTGGAAGCTAAGAGAGGTCGGTACGAAGCGACGCCGACGGTAGACGCCACTTAACTCGGCCATCCCTTTGAGGGATGAGTTTTAGACGAATTCGGGGGTTTTCTAACAGAAAAAGGTTTTCGTCTGGCTATGTAGCCAAATTATATTTGATCAGCTGTATTATTGCAGAAAGATCTGGTAATTTAACAACCAGATGTTTGCATGTTATAGAATGGCATACAGCATGTCGATTCTGTAAAAATCTCACCGTGAAAACTTGCGTGGAGTGAGCTGTCATTCCATCTGCTATAGGGATAGAGATGCTATAGGGATTGACACAAATGACAGCTCACTCCACGCTCACTTCACCTAAGTTTTCACGGTGAGATGGTTACAGAATCGCACTACAGAGCAGTGTTGGCCCACTGGTAACGCAAATTACGAGTTGTAGGTCGTAGGTTCGAACCCAGTCAGGCGCTTTACTTTGTGTAAATTATTTCATCACCACTGCTCTCAAAACAGTTAAGGTAAACATAGAGAAGAAACCCGCACTGAGCCCGCGTACAAAGTCAAAGTCAAAGTCAAAGTCAAAGCATTTATTTCAAATAGGCACATAAAAGGCACTTTTGAACGTCAAAAATTACAATGAAATAGAATTGATTCTAGTCGCCCCTTCCAAAAGGTAGTTTTCGTATGGAGAAGAATGGGCAAGAAACTCCACCGTTACTCTTTTAAAATGTTTTACAATATTTTGCATACATTCATTATATAATAAAATAATATGTGAAGACGATGCACCTAAAATAAAATTACTATACCACAATAGGTAAAAGAATTAGAAATGAAACCATGACATATAAATTAATAATCTGATAGATACATGGTGCTCACATATTTACAAAAATGGAAAAAGTAAACGATTTTGATAAATAAAAAAAAAAATATATATGTATATATATATAAAAACTATTTTAACAAGTAATAAGTCAGGGTGTGAGTTAAGAGTAATTACAGAATGTAAACAAAGTAAAAAAGAATAAATTTACAATTAAATTAGCAACCAGTTTGATTTTGTCTAGACTCTAGATTGTCCTATGGAGCAGGACCAGCATGTTTCCAAGCGTTCTTATCCTGGATATAATCTTCTAATTTATAGTATGCTTGTTTACTAAGTGTACGTTTAATGCAAGTTTTAAATTTTCTTTCATTTAATTGCAATATTACGATTACGGCCCACTCTTTCTCAACGAGAGGAGGCCTGTGTCCCAGCAGTGGGAACCTTATAGGCTGATTGTATATGTGGAGGACAAACAAACCGTGGCACGCCTGATGGTTGCTGGTCTGATCACGTGCATGGACATCTGCAACACCAAACGTAGAGACAAGGCTGAAATGTCTCATGGGCCTGTTTTTACATTTCAGGAACAAACAATATCCGACTAAAAGTAACTTAGCGGTCCAACTGAACGTGATGCTTCATAAAACTCCACGCCATCGCGGCATCGTCGGTACCAACATCATAATTATGGTCAGTTTACTCAACGTGAACGGAGCGTAGAAACACAAGCTAAAGTGGACCAATTCCTCAAGACCCGGAGTTCTGTAATTAATGACATCCCAACATTATTTTCCTTGTCCCTTAATTTATTGTCGTTGTTGTGGCCGTCTTAAAATACTTTCCAAGTCTTTAAAACTTTCTAGAGACCCGAATTACATGTTTTTTTTTTCCAAATATAACGAATTTAGTCACGAGTTTTATTTTGGAAGGGATCAAAATTGGTTTATGTAAAAGTTGAGTAAAAGTTAGAGAGGTTTACTGTATTTTGGGCTAATGGACAAGGATAGGTAGGTATCTGTGCCTTGTTTAAGAGTAGACAAGTACTGGATGAGAGTATACTGGTAAATTCGAAGGAAAAGCAACCCTAGAGCCTTGATGTGTTAAGTATGCTTATCAGCTCATTCGTGCGATTTCAATTTGTCTGCCGTATTATATTTATCCAATTTAATTCTTTCCATGAAAATTCCACTTACCTATTACATAAAAATCTTTATTTAAGAACACCTCACATGAAAGCTTACCCATTTATCAAATATACTGACTGAAAGACTGAACGACACACGCCTTTGTGGTGCAAAAACCAGCGCTACATCCAGCCATATTTGTTTAACAGAGGAACGGCTTGTAACCAAAGACCGCTCCAGATAAGCGACCAAAGCGCTTCTTTGTACATCGCTGTTAATATTGGTGAGAAATATTGGGTGTACTTGGAGATGAATCGAATGGGGTTATAAAGTGTTTTGTGGGATTTTTTGGTGTTTTACATTCAATTAGTAAACAAGGTTTGGAAAAAAAAATAAGGCAGAACGCGGGACGATTTGGATAGGTTCCGTGAAAACTGAAAGGAAGATGTGTGGGGTCGCAAAAGATGGAATGGGTGGAGGAAGGCTTTTGCCCAGAAGTGGGAAAGCGTAAAAAAAAGCCATAGAATTGATCACAGTGTTACAACATGACTTACATAACTACCTACTAGGCTACTAGAAATAAGTAATTAGTTTTCGATTACAAATTCAAATGAAACCGTTTATTTCAGTTTTACAGAGAACCATATTCACCAAGAATTATTCTGAAACTTGATCGCTCACAATGAGCATTATTAGAAGGCTGAAAGTCACCCAAAGGGCAATGGAGAGGGCTATGCTTGGAGTTTCCCTGCGTGATCGAATTAGAAATGAAGAGATCCGCAGGAGAACCAAGGTAACCGACTTGCCAAACTTATGTGGCAGAGGGCAGGGCATATTGCTCGCAGAAAAGATGGCAGATGGAGCCAAAAGGTTCTGGAGTGGCGACCGCGTATCGGAAGGCCTCCCACAAGGTGGACCGACGACCTTGTGAAGGCTGCAGGAACTCGTTGGATGCGAGAAGCACAGGACCGGTTGAAGTGGAGATGCTTGGGGAAGGCCTATGTCCAGCAGTGGACGTCTTTCGGATGATGACGATGATTCTGATCAGAGAGCCGTGGTGGACCAGTGGTAACGGCGGCGACATAAGTACGTGTCGTAGGTCGTGGGTTCGAACTGAGGCAGGCTTACTTTGTGTAATTTATTTCATCACCACTGCTCTCAAAACGGTGAAGGAAAACATAGTGAGGAAACCGGCATGTCCTTATAACCAAACATTCGAAGACATGTGTCTACCAACCCGCACTGGGCCCGCGTGGCAGATTATAGTCCACTATCTCTCGAAGAGAAGAGGCTTATGTCAGAGCAGTAAGCAAATTATAGACTGCTTATGCGATTAAGGTGAAAGCGCCAAGGTAGCCCGCGAATTTTTTTTTTTTACGTTTTTTGCAATTTGCTGGCCAGTACTAAGTTTTACGTCAGTCTGACTGACGTCACACGCGGAAAGTCAAAAAACTAAAATGGAAGTGGGCTGGTCACACCCTCAGAGGCACAGACAAATGGATCAAAAGGGTAACAGTCTGGTACCCGAGAAATGGCAATCGACACAGAGGAAGGCAGAGAAAACGCTGGACCGATGAACTGGAAACCACAGCAGGAAAACTATGGACTCGAATAGCAGCCGATAGGGAAAAGTGGAAGGAAATGGAGGAGGCCTTTGCAAATGGGCACACAGACGAAGACAGGCGGTGTCAATAATATTTTTTGTTTTTTTATTTTTAGCTATACTTAACTGCAACTTATTAATAATTTTATTCTACTAGCATAAGTTTCAAATGGTCTGAATAAATGGCTTTTATTATTACTAAGTTTTACGTTGATTAAAATATGATTCGCGACCGTAACAAATATGTATTTACAGAATTATAATCATTAAAGTCATCAACACAACTCTCTAAGACCAAGTAATCCTACCGAATGACTATTTCATGAAATCTTGACATTTTAGATTACACTAACATATCAAGTTGTTTTACTAATTGTAATGAGTATAATTCTGTAAATACATATTTGTTACGGCCGCGAATCATATTTTAATCAACGTACAACTTAATACTGACCAGCAAATTGCAAAAAACGTAAGAAAATTTGAATTTCGCGGGCTACTTTAGCGCTTCCCCCTTAAGTACTTCTGAAATGCTTCTGAATGGAATGAATAACCGAATTACGGAATTACTCTAGTCCTTTCCACAAACAACACCATTAATAGCACCTAATTAGCGCTATACAAAGAAACAACAAAAGCATATCTGTAATCCAATTATAGGCAATTAAGATCTCGATTCAGTTTCGCATTTTGAAACGGCAGCGGTTTCAATCAGGCTCGGTAATTAGCGGCTCCCGTTAATTAGGACTCATTTAGACTGATTGCTTCAAATTGAAGGCGATCTTAGCGACGCATTGAAATTTCACATTAAACTGTATCTCGCGAGTTGATTGATTAAGGGAGTTAGGTACCCACCTTCCTATAAGGGAATATTTGAAAGTGTTATTATATTGTAGGTTAATTGAGGATTATGTTTGATTGGTGGTGTTAATATTTCCTCGTTGGTCTGTTGGTCGCTACTGCTAAGCATGCAGCTATGTTTGATTCCCAGGTTGGGAAAGTAATATTGGGTTGTATTTATCTCGAATTACTTAGTAACAACCTGGAGTTTGGATTTGTTCCCAGTTGATGGCAATAGGCTCGCCTCTATTACATAAGACTTAAATAAAACTGTTGAAATGTGGGTGTTAATATAAGTATAGCTAGTAGTAATTTTTTTTTTTTTTTGGATGCATGAAGTAGCCTCCTCGTGTAGCGCAGTTTGTTCCGCCAGTTGCTCAACTGAACCGAGCGCTCGGCGCATCCTGGACAGACACACCCAACACCTTATTTGACTGGCCAATTCTTCCCTTGCTGTGGTACGGCTAACGCCCGCCTGGTTTGCGACCACCCTCCCACCGGAGCCCGGTGTCAAACAGCCTGCTGTGTTTCGTCGATGCGTGGGAGTTCAAATCTGGGCACGCTCGTTCCATCATAGACCTCATCCATCGCTTTCCATCAGGCGTGATCGATGTCAAGAGCAGGCCCATTCAGCAAGAAAAAAATAAATTTAAACAAAAAGTATCCATACTTTTCTGCGTAATCCTCCGGGGATTACAGGCCTGATGCTATGTTATGTTAAATATTTGTATTATATTGAAGAAAAAGTTCAGTCTAATACAATACTAGATAAAGAGCACTGTTTTTACCTCACTGCGCCCGAAGGAGGGTTATGTTTTTCGAGAGTATATAGGTATGTATGTATATTTCTTTGGCACGCTCTGTAGCTTATACGGCTTGATCGATTTCAGGTTAAGAGGTGCCGCTAGATTCATCTTAATTGTGAGAGTGACACTGGGTATATCAAAATTTAAAAAAATTATAATGAAATGCCCGATTTTCGGCGCCATAATATCGTCTTCAATTTTTTTTTGTTTTTTCTCAAAACCTATCGAGTGGGGTATCAAAACAAATTAATTAAAAAATCTAAAAAACCCGATTGCAGTAGAAAACTTAACTTAAAACTTTTTTTTAGGTTAAGTTTTTTACCGCGGTCGGGTTTTTAGTTTTTTTATATACTGTGTAAAAATCTCCTTTCTTCCTACTACAGGAAATTATGACTAGTGCCCAGTAATAATAATAACTAAGGAACAGCTCGTTTCCAATCACGGCGTTTGATCTGACTCAACGAACGTGATCTGAATCCCATCCTTCAATATTATCGATCCTATAAAATATCATGGTAAACTCCTGATAAAAAGTTAATTTCAGAGTAGTCAGTTAGGCAACGCCGACCTCATCAAGTTTAAAAAAATTATGATTGACGTGTAAAAGTGTTTGTGCAAACTTACTTACAGAAACAAAATAATTTATCATTTATAATAGCAAAAGTGCACCGAGAAAAATGACTGCTCAGATTGTTTTGAAAGGAAAGTAACATTATTTTTCTATCGGAGAGTGGAACATGGCTCTAACATTTTCTTTTCATTTGTCAATTCTACGAACTGATATATCTAAAAAAACATGTGGCCTTACTTCAAAGCGATATTAATTCTAAATGAATAAATCGTTTGAAGCCACATGTGGGTCCCTGAAGTAATAAGTGGAAGCTGCTCGTTTACAATCACGGCGTTTGATCTCAGTTCACGAACGTGAGCCGAATGCCCATTCTTCAATATATCGATCCTTTATCATTTTTAAGGAGCGCCAGCAGAAAAGTATCAGGGTGAATTTATTGATTGGCGGTCTGGTGGAAAAGAATTTAAAACCCACAGATATTTTGTAGAGTTACTAGAATTTTAAATGATCAGTAAATAATACCTAGAAAATCGTAACTTCGGGATTGAATTATGTCGTATTTTTCGTTATCTTTTTCCATCTAGTTTCATGTAAAAAACGTGCCTTTCCAAATATTTAAACTGCACACCAACGCATTCTACTTCCAAAAACAAAAAAAGAAATAACATTCCAAAAGTAAATATAGCTAAAAACGTTCGAGTTTCGAACGGAGGACGGAAGTGAGGAGTGGCGGTGTTTCCGTTGTGTGACGTCACCGGCCAGATGTGGCGGGCGCTTCCGGCCGGTCATGGCCGTACCGCCATATTTGATGCAGTATGGCCGTTGATATATTTAATTGTATTTTTTATCTTCTTTATTATTGTGTTGTATATGGGGTCAGAGATATTTATTTTGCCGCCCAAGTCGAGCCTTTGACGCTTAGTAACCATTTTTACTTTTAGGAAGGAAGAAGCCCTTTGTTATCGTGCCCTTTATTAGCTAAGTGGTTACCTTCTGGTCGTCAGACATTGTAGTTAAGTAGTCAGACTTCACACAATTTGTTTCGCCCGTTTCTAGAAACACTATCCAACCAATAACTATTTCTAACCATGCATGCCCTACCCCTACCAAAATATTACCTTACTTAATACCAAACTCAATCACGTAGTAACTATTCAGTAATCTGTGACTCAATCATACATTTCAAATGAACCAAAATACAAAACAAACTTCCTCGTTAAAGTCCAGCAAAACGGAAACCTCATTCCCCAAAAATAAACCTTAAATATTATAATTACAAACATTCGCGAACGCGAATAACTTTTCTAGTAAAATTAATGCGACTATAAACTTTACTGTCAACACCATAATAATCATTTTTGACTTGTAAATGAGTCCGTTAATCTGATTAATTTGGCCGTTATGCTCCCGAATTGTTTATGTTAATGTAAATCGAAATTTATTGTCCTCATTCACCAACTCTTTATCTTTTAACAGATGGATTTCGATTATCGGTTTGAGATTGCAGGAGCTTGGGAGAAGACAGATATTAAGATGCTGTAACGGTGATTTCTAAAGGATTTTAATGGATGATGCTGTGAATATTAGGATTTGATGTGGCTTCTAAAAGACAATAGCCAGATTCATAAATTAATAAAACCCAGATACGACAATAGTAAATTTTTTTTTTCTAAAGATCATATACATACAGGCACACATATCAACATGGAAAGGGATCTTCACCGTGTCGCCTTTCGCCTCGCCGTCAAACAGGCATTAACCTAACGAAAGCACGTAACCAAAGCGGATCAGAAGCTCCGAAACATCGACTCGGCTAAGGCTAGGCGACGCGACACCGCGCTTACGGCTTGCCGACCGCTGGTTGATGGTGCTGCAGGCAGGCCGCGGGGTGAGAGGGGCAAGGGTGGACAAAGAGACGTAAGCGCGGGAACTGCAAGTTGACCACGCACCGTACCGCTGTTCGTAAGCTTTTCCCAAGGCGAGGCGAATGCGTTACGATTCCGATTAGAGTGCTTTGCAGTAGGGAGTTTCCTAAAAAGAATACTGAATGGCTCGAGTTAATAGTTGATACGGTGACGATCCCTTTCCGAGTTGATACGTGTGCTATGACCTATTATGTTATTGACGTTTAGATTATGAAGGTATGTACTGTCACCAAAAGAGGTAAGTAAGCAGAGTCTTCGTAATTTAATAACTGAATTTGTTTTCTACTAATGAAATTATATTTTATTCGAAAACATCCATCAGTTTCTTACTAAACTTCAACTATTTCCGACGACCCTGGTTATTTACCTCTTTCGGTGACCATACATGACTATTCAAAATGTATGTACACCATAAACAGGTGAACATTTCTGCGCCTTTTAATTTAAGATCTATTTATAAAGCAAAAAGTAATAAGCAGGTAAATAATTCCTTATCAGCAAGATTTTCCAGTCCATCCACGTCACACCCAACTTTACCCAGGCCACCTTGGAAGTCCATCACTGATCCAGGATCAGATAAGCCTCAGTTATAAATGGCAAGGAAGCGATAATCTTCAAAATTTAAATAATCCCCGAGTTTCAGACGAGTTTGGGAACATCACGGAATGTGTAATTTTTTTAAAGGGACACTCCTTTTGAATTTTGATTGGGGGTTAAAATGTGCTTGTACTGATCCTGATAAATTGGGGGTTTTAAAAACTTGTATAATGTTTTTTTGTAATATTTGTGATACTTAAATACTCTTGCGTGCAAAAAAATCGACCCACCCCGTGGTCTTCGATTTGAAACAATATAATTAAACAAGTTTTACTAACAATATTACCTAATTTATTTAATAAATGTTCCTGAGTTTATGTTATGAAAGAATTATAAAGTTTTTCTGTAAATTGTGAACTTTGAAAAACGTGGGCTTCGAAAAAGTATTTACCTCTTTTTTCGAAGTCCGATAAAAAACCAAGTTACATTTTCATCGAACGAACAGAAATAAACAAAATTAAACTTTTGTCAGTTTCTTTGACAAAAAAGTCGCACACTTTTTCTGAGCAAAAGTGAGTAATGAAGACATCTGAAGAATCGAGTCGAGAATATTGCTTTTGTCAATATATAGTGTACGAGTATGTGCAAATAAACTGTACCTTACCTACCTTCACACAATATAAAATAATATATTCATTATCATTTTTGAGATATCTCTCTCAAATGGAGAGCATGGGGTGGGCCATTTTTTTTGCACACAAGTCTACCTATATACTTTACCACACCATTCACACCTTTAAAGCATAGATACATACATATATTTATCTGGGTCTGAAGGTTTCTACCTAACTGTAAATGGTCTGGAAGATTCGATCGATCGAGTTAGTCATAATTAGTCCTGTGACATCGGTCGGTAGGTACTCATGATTGTATGGTGATGGGTAATTAGTTTAAGTTTGTAATTAGATCAGTCTGTCGTTGACCTACGTGTGGTCATTGATATTACAAGTCCGTTCTTTAAACGAGAAGTTGCTTTACGAATTCCTAGAATAGTCTTCAAGCGAATTCAGGAGTTCAAAGTTGGATTAATCTTCGGATATCGATGTTCCATCAATCTGCCTAGCCTATTTCCAACTATGTTGAGGTCGGCTTCCAGTCTCACCAGATGCAGCTGAATACCAGTATTTTACATGAAGCGACTGCCTATCTGAACTCCACAACCTGATTACTGGGCAATATGATACCCCTTGGTAAGATATGTTGTCAGACTTTTGGGCTAGTGACGACCCGTAAAGACTGCCAAAGATCCACGAATGACAGCCGGGACCAACGGCTTAACATGCTTTTACCCATCCACGGACCAACCGCGGCAAGTGTAGCTTAACCTGATCGATCGACCCTTGCGGTTGTTATTACTTAGCCACAAACCACATCAAGGATATCGATGTTGTTACCCAGTAAAAAACTTACATAGCACCTAAAAAAACGGATGTTCAGAAACATCTGTTTTGACGAGAGTATGACCTATTTGGTATCTATTCTTCAAGATATTCAGAAAACCTACCCACATTCCTACACCACACAAGCATACTTAACATAAAATATTTACCAAAAACCTACTTCATCCCTTGAAATGAGGGCGCAAGTTAGGTATAAAAGAAATCCTTTAACAATTCTCCAAACCTTCGTCACAGCAAACCTGGGCTTTGCCCCGCATAACGCGGATTATTTCCTAGCACTGGACATTATAACGCAGAGCGGGAATACTAAAGCAGGCTAGATAATAAAAAAGACAACATTGGAAGCGTGTTTTTAAATAAATTATTAAGTGTTAGGTTATTGGGACACTGAGGAACTTACCTATTATTTTAAGCCATAAATGTACACAATTATTTATATTTACAGTAGAGCCTTCGTCTTACTAATAACATTAGCACGACTTGTCCTAGTGGTTGAGCGATTGGTTTTTCAGCATTATGTTGATCTTTGCTCAGTTCAAATGTTTTGCAGAAATAATTGTTCCAAAACAAGGTGCGACACGAAAAAATATATAAAGAGAAACACTTTTAACATCAACATCTCTTTACTAACATCATAAAAATAAAAAGCTATTCAAAAACGTGTGTGACAATTTGTTTTTATATTATTGTTTTGCTAACCTGTCTGTCAAGTAGAGTCTGTTGTAAACCGACGTTTGCACGGATGTACTAAAATTATTGCGGCGGCGGGATCTTTTCGCGCACTGGATTGTCAAGGCACTGCTTAGCGCCGAGAGTTGAAAATCGAACAGTGTGGTTTTTGATGAGCTGGAATGCGCTCTGCTGGATTGTCAGTGCTCGGCTCAACAACACCGAGACACAGATAATATAATACTCTAGTAACC
Organism: Gortyna flavago; assembly: GCA_963669345.1. NCBI lineage: Eukaryota > Metazoa > Arthropoda > Insecta > Lepidoptera > Noctuidae > Gortyna > Gortyna flavago. The sequence goes on from OY770130.1 coordinate 2,221,159, forward strand.
GAGAGTTGAAAATCCAAAGCCCGATAAAATCCGCCACAGTCCCGCGTCCATGCGAGGTAGATTATAGCCGACTCCCTCTCGAAGAGGGGAGGCCTGTGTCCCACCAGTGCATGGGAACATTATAGGCTGATTATGATTATGCTAACCTGTTTTGTCAATCTAAAGGTTGTCCATAACGCTTTTAGCGTATAAAAGTAGTTTAAAGAAAAATGCTGTGAATGATTAACTGGTGAAATGTGGGTACCTATCCTAAAGGTACACATCTGCCTAACCCTTCGGGAAATACAGGTGTGATATCGTGACTATGAATGAAAAGAAAGAAGTTTATTTGACCCAGGTTAGTAGAGTAGAGCACGCAATATTCACACAAAAATATATACAGAAAAAAAATACAACTTAAAACAGTATTGTGTGCCTCACGGCTGAAAAACCCAAACCTCGCTCTCAGTGTAGCAACATCTCAAAACGCCCCGCTTCGGTCCGTCTCGATATTTTTTATTCACTGAAAGAAGTTCCCCGGTTACCTCAAGGCTTATCCTAGGTACATACAGGCTTAAAGAAATGCTGAAGAAATTATTTTTATTTATGGAAAATCTTAATTAGTTTACTCGTCTAATATTAGTTTAATGCAGTCTTCATGTTTTTTTTTATGCTCGTTTAATCGGTCCTTTATGTACATCTGCAGAAATATGCAAATCCACGAGTAAATGCTAGTCATTACCTACTCTTATTTACTTTTAACAGTATTTGCAATATTATGCAATGCAGTCTGCGCAAATTATAATTTGTACAAGTCTTGATGTGTAAATATTTAATAAGCTTTTGATTACCTTAAAAATTAATTCAGCTCTCGGTACAATTATAGTATTTACCTACTTGTTTTAAGCTTTGTCTGTATTGACATTAACTAAAACAATATTGATTACTTAACAATAATCTTTCATAGGTACCTACTATCTTTTTAGTTTAGGTTAGGCACACTGGCTTCACTTGACACTTCTTTAACTTTTTATTTTTTCCTCCTAAGATTTGAAAATAACTTCTCGGTCTAGACTTTTCAGAAATTCATTAATCGTGCAAGCACACCTCATTCGCCTGAGTAAATCTATAATTGACTGGAGGGCGTGGATGATAACAATTTAATTTAGGACTGATTTTTCAATTGACAGATAATTTTTATTCGTGGAATAAAATTGACGTCTGAAAGTTTTTTTATGGAAGAACTGTCATTAATTCAAAATTACTCTGCAGACAAAATTATTCGACGTTATAAAAATCGGCCTGATTTTTTTAGTGAAATTGTCAAAAATATATATTGAAAAAGCAGCCAAGTGCTAGTTGGACTTGCAGACGTAGAGTTCCGTACTACCGTACAATATTGAACACTACACAAAAAAAAACACGTTTCTTGTATGGATATGGGGATCCCCCTTTATTTCTAACATTATTTTATTTTTATTATTTGTTTTTATAGCAGCCATAGTAAAACACACTGTGATTTCAAGTGTCTACCTATTACGATTCAAAAGGTACAGCCGTGTGACAGACGGACGGACGGACAGCGGAGCCCTTGTAAAAGGGTCCCGTTGGCACTCTTTGGGTACGGAAGCCTCAAAACAGGATGACGGTGTTAGTTCAGATTTTGCCCACGCGCCTAAAAGCCCTTGTACCGTTGCACCTTCTGAGTCTATATACCCAACTGCCAATAATGTGTCCATTATAGGCAACTTATTAATATTTTTTATTCCGAAATATCATTATTTATCATTTTGTTACACCAATGATTCTGTATCACAGAATCAATTGTGTAACAAAATGATAAAACATTACTCGCATGTTGAGTATATATCGCCTGTATCGTTACAAGTTGCGGCAGCAATTCCCTATGTAGGAATTCCATTCACGCTTTGTAGTATAGGAGCTAGGGACACGGAGTAAAAATTATATTCGCTGGTGAAAATATCGTGAGAAAACCTGAATTTGATGGTTCGAAATTAACAACTAACACGCAGTGAGCATCAATTCTGGAATTTTCTTTGAAAGAGAGATGTCTCTGCTCTGCAGTTTTCCAATTGGCTTTATATACTCTCCTTCTTCGTGTCGATGGCACGAAAATTTATTAAATTTTGTTTTCCCTAAACTTCCATTTTCTATCTCGGATATAAGAGAATTTTAAATTTACAAGTCTTCAAGTAATTTCGTCAATCAATAAGCCTATCGCAGTCCTGCTGGGCATAGGCCTCTTCCTGTCTTCCGCGTTCCACATCCAGTCTATCCTAGCCACCTTTTTAAGGTCGTTGAAGGCGGTCTCGGTCTCCACTCCAGCACTCGTACGTTACGCAATTAGGGTCCTATTCAATACTAAATACATTTATTGCTTTCTACAATGTTAGGTGGTAGAACTTAGATGGTAAGTTTAACCAATAACATTGTCCAAATATCAAAATAGCATGTTGATCCCCTAAAACACAACAAGCTACCTCCGGGCCTACACATCGCAGTGCACATCGCTCCGGTATTAATATTGCACGAACATTCGCAGGTGGCGCATGCGGCCAAATTGAAAATTGCTCGCATCGGCGCGGCGTTTGCTACTGTCGCAATTATACACGCTCTATCTGTATCCTTGGTAATGAACATATTCATTTTGTGTTGTATGTTTAGATGTAGAAATTGACTATTGGGGCCAAAAAACACACTTGTTTCATGGAGCAAAAACAAAAAGAAACAAATTAAACAAAAATAATAGAATAGTGCCAAAAGATATTACAAACTAAGATCAAAAAATAAAATCCTTCAAGGTCTAGTTGATTATTAGATTAAAGTTTCTTAGAAATTAGGAAAACTTAAAAAAAAGAGTTGGTAATAAAAATCTGTTAGATAATAAATATGAAAATGAAGAGAGTTGAGAATTGGGTTGCCCCTCATCAAAAAATTCTACAAACATTGGCCAGCATTGGCATTTTACCTACAGTAATTAAAAATAATCATAAAATCGTTTCAAAGAAAACCTCATCATTGTTACTTAGTTGTTTTATTATCTTATAAAATAATTTAGTTTATCAAAAAAATAAACATAGTTCTTTAAACACTGGATAAAGTAATTAATAAAATATATAGGGAAAACCGATTTGCATGTCACCGTATAATTATGATCATTAGTTTATGATCTATCTGGCGCGATTAGAGACTATCGAAAAATTGTGAACTGCAACAAACAATTTACAATTTAACGCATTATTTTTCGATATTTCATAATCTGTGCATTGCAAACCGACCGACCGACGGTATCAAACGTGCATGAGCCGGATCGCACCTTGCGCTAATACTAAAAAGCCAAATAACTGCGACCAACTTGGAAGTTAATAGCGCTTGCTCGGCTCGCACACTTTACAATTTCACACAAACTAACGGTGTTCACAATCATACGGTGGCATATATCTCCTAACAGGGATTTTTTTTGTTTTACCAAAAAAAAACCCATTTCTATGCATAAATAACATTCATACGCGCGAAAAATATAGCCCCTCTTGCAGTTGGCTGAAAGTAGTCGCCACCTCGGTACGGTACCCAATTTCATGTAACTGTATACGAACTTGCATAGAGCACCATTTAACGTGTACACGGACTCACAATGTCTGTCAAAATGCTTGCCATGGCCAATACGTGCCGGATTAAAATAGCCTGCGAATTTTTACAGAACAGACTGGTAGGAGTCTAGGAATTTTGTCAATAGATTTTCAGTCTTTCAGTCAACGCAAAGGATTATTATTGTAGTGCAAAATTCTATCTTTTATCTGCAATTCTCACAATTTTAAGAACGATCAGTCTAATCTCAGTCTGAATCTGTCAAAAATACATCTAATTTCCCTTCATTTTTGACAAGTTTTTGACATTGATTGTCGCTGAGATAAGATTGCGACTAGATTTTGAACGTTTTTAATTACGGAATTTGGCCTTCTGACCAAGATTAGGTTTGGCTTTGGACTTTAAAAGAGACCGTGTGACCTCTGAGTTTGTAGCCAGATAGAAATCGCCGACTTAATCTAGTTTTTTTTTTGTATTTGATAAAATTATTTATATGATTACATAAATCCCGTTGTTAGGGACATAACAAATCTGTTAAATTTTTCTTATTTTTCCTTTTTTCATAGGTAAACCAAAGGATCAAAAAATTCTATCCGAACATAAATATATTTCTATTTTTAACCCTATTAACACAGTATTAGGTTTAGTATAAAATATCTTAGTATCTTTCTGTTCCGACACAAAACCATAAATTTAAGTGTCAGTGGGCAGGGCAATTATTCGCAGAACAGATGGCCGATTGGGCCGAAAGTTTTTGGAGTGGACCCCGTACCGGAAAACGTAGCGTCGGAAGGCCTCCCACAAGGCGGACTGATGACCTTGAGAATCTGCTGGATGCGAGAAGCACTTAACCACTCGAAGTGGTGACGCTTGAGAAAGGCCTATGTCCAGCAGTACACGTCTTTCGACTCAAATGATGATGATGATGTTTTTTTCGTAAGTTAATCCTAGGAACAACACTACTCTTTCCAGTCAAAACTCGTATTCATAACACTATGGTTTTCCTTCTTTTCTTTTTCCTTAGGTATTATTGCTTTTTCTTTAGTTCCCAAAGCTTCAGCTTCCTTCACAGTGTCAGGTAAGGAGTCGTTGGAAATATCTGGAACCAGGAACGTGACCATTCCGGCTATGAGAGAAGAGATGCCGAATACAAGTGATGGGAATCCTTCCCAGTACTGGGTCTGAAAATGTATAAAAATAAGTTAAAATTGCCTTTTAGGATGCCCAGAATTCTGTACTACCAAATAAAACATAGTTAACTTGGTGAAGGAGTAAGCTAGTCCTTCAACCATTACGCTAATGAAGTGGTAATTTTGAAGAAACGCTACGAGCAAGAATAATACAGAATTACTACAACAAAAATAAAGTGGGTGTCATATTATGAAGTATCTCATAAATTCCAAGGACTCACAAGGCTCACCGAACATTCATCTATCTTCTCAAGTGTAGCTTCAACAAATTATTATTTGCTAAAAATACCGACTGCATTAGCGCAATGATAATTGACAACAAAAATGTCGTTCGAGAATCGGTATCCGCGGTGAAACAGTCGTTTGTGTTCACGACGAACGACTGCAGTTGCCTCTGCCGTTGATTCTCAGAGTCGTTTCTATAAACAATACAGTACGATCTTAAAAGTCTAAAGGTTATTACCAGTAGTGGCGTCTGCGGCGCAACAATGGACCCCACCCTTCCGAGCGACGAGCACAGCGCGTGCATGGAGTTCCTGGTGTACGTGGGGAACAGCTCCGACGTGTACATGTACGTGATGGTGAAGTACAGCGACGCCATTAATTTGCTGATCATGAACATTGTTACTGATAGCCAGGCCATGTCTGAAAAGTCAAAGAAACGTATTTCGTGGCTGTTGGTTCCGGCCGTTCTCAGTAGTTCGGTTTATTTAATCCGGTCACCGGACTGGTGAGACTTTTCGTCTCAGCAGTTCGGTGATGCAATACGACCGGACTATTGAGCCTGATAGTTCGGTGTCGTTAACGGACCTGATAGTTCGATATCGATATCGGAGCTACATAGCTAATTACAAATACAAAACCCAAAAATTTTAGTTTAAATCAAATAGATGACCAGCATTCTTCCCACAGCTATTTGCTGTCAGTGGCAAGACAAATTACTTATTAATTGAAAATGTGTAAGTTTCGATTCGACAACCTATCGTATGGTTGTAAATAGCCATGTTGCACTAGTAAGGAAAGACTGAAAGTTCGACATGTAATAAAATATTTTTTACTTTATATTTGAAAAAAATAAAAGTAAAGTAGTAGTAGTTAAGTAGTTTAGTATTAGTAATTGTTGGAAAAGTAGATGTTTTTGCTGAGATATTTCTCAGTAAAAACATCTACTTTTTCCAACAAGCCAAGTACAACGCAATTTTATACAAAAAAATTGATACATCTATTTTGGCAGAAGTTAACTGCCTCTGAACTTCTTGAATAAAATCGTCCTTTTCTATATTCTCTCTGCTTCGTTTCGACATTGCTTTTCCAAATCTTTTCATTTGTTCGACCTTGAAATTTGCAAGATTGTCATCATCCTTCAGCACGTTCAAAATACGCAACAAACTTGGATTTTTATGGATCAGTCCATTAAGTGTAAAATTCCAGGCTTCTACTAAATTGTTGGTGCGATGACGCTCAGCAAACACGCACCATTTATTTATAAAGTCAGGCTTCATCCATGTTTTTTGAAAATAACTTCTGAATTTCATTAATTTTTCATCTTGAATAGACATTTCGTTTAATGAAATATGTTGCCAACCATCCTGTATTTTATGTCCAGGTAGCAATGGCAGTATGCAACACAAACTGATGATACGCCTATAATTACTTGAGTTTAATCCAATTGCCTTTGCCTTTCGATATAAAGCATTTCGAAAATGAAAATAACAACCAATAATGGTCACATTTTTGTAAGTTTTCAAAAATGCTTTTATGGCGGCACTCTCAAAGTCGACATGAACTTGTTCCGGTACCCAACCTGGAACCTGTGATTGTAGTAATTGAAATGCAATCTCATAAGCTTTTACAGTCTTGTGTGACATGAAGATGTATGCTAATGGAATAATATTCGTGCTTTCAATGCCACTTCCCATGTCGACCTTTCAGTCTTTCCCTACAGAAAGAGTCTACAGGTCCGATATCGAGACCGAACTATTAGGCTCTGTAGTCCGGTCGTATTGCATCACCGAACTGTCGAGACGAAAAGTTTGTTAGATTTCTTGACATAGAGGGAATGTGCTCGATAGGATTTCCTGTCGGCAAGAATAACAAACATTCATCCCTTATTTACCTCCTTTAGGGGATGAATTTTCATCAATCCTTTCTTAGTGCTCACTTTCGCTATATACCGAATTTCGTAAAAATTTTGATACTTCTGTAAAAAAATCACCCTTACGGTTTAGGGTAAATAGGGTAATTACACACCCAAGAAGCCTGCAATACCTCGTTATCGGTTTAGCTCGCAGCCTCTGCATTATGTCTAATAACATGCATTTGTTTTACTTGTTATTAACCTGATAAGGTGGCTGAAAGGATTTTCATAGGCATTCAGATAAACCGTGTCCTGAAAGTTTTTACTAACCAGGTAAAAGAAGTGAAGTAGAAAACTTAAACCAAACCCAGATAAGTTTTTTGGTTTACGTTTGTAAACACTATACAATAGCAATAATAACCATGGAACATTATAAAAAGTCGTAATCGATTCGGTATTGTTCATTAAACTAACCGAGAAAACCAGGTTATCGTATCAAAATTACTTCAACACAAACAATAGTGCAAGCCCATTATAGTAGATAGGTACATATTTTACGATGTTTCTAAAATAGTGTCCTTGAGTATTGCTCTAATGTAATCAAAAAGCGCATTGATGATTAAAATTCTGATATGGTTTATAATTTTTTCAGTTACCTGAATGTAAGAGGTCACCCTTACATATTTTGGACATCTATCAGCCATAAAGTCCCAGAAGCATCCCAGAGAAAACCAGGGTACGTGCTGGTAACCGATTTGTTGTAGTATCAAAGTCATTTAACAAATAATTTATTTCAAATGGGCAATATACTTAATATATATACTTTTGGTCGGCAAAATTTACAAAAAAATTGAATTGATTCTAGTCGCCTCTTCCAAAAGGTGGAGAAGAATGGGCATGAAACTGATTTACATCCGTCACCTCATACTTCAGGTCCAGTTGAAAACCAGCGTCAGGCACTAGTTGCCTGGCATTTTAGCAGAACTGGGCCATTTTGGAGCAGCCGTGAGGCACATTTTCCTGCAAATTTCTTACATCCCACTTAACACTTTTTATTTATTTTTTATTGTTTTTATCTGGTCTATATTATTTTTTATGCCTTTTAGTCTGTGCTAAATAAATGTATTTTATTCATTTAATTGAAAAACAGAATAAAACAAAATACTTACTTGTAGGCAAAAACGGCTGTCCCATACAAAACACGCCAGCCAATAAGAAGCTAGCGATCAACGGGAACTTTCTCCTAAACTTCATCAGTACATACATAGCTATAAAGCAGCCTGGAAGCTCCGTAATCGTGACTAGAGCGTAGTTCAAGTACTTGTTCCCTTCCAGCGACACCGATGTTATCGTCATCCCATAGTTCACAAAGGTAGATGTCGTCCACCATATAACACAGACAATAAACCGTTTGAACAAAGCCGTCGATGTAAATGTACTCTTCAATACTTTCCCAAATTCTACATTTTCTTCCTTATCTGTATCGCAAACTAAATTATCTAACACCCTCTGGTCTACCTTAACTTTGTTCTTTTTTGATATTTTGTCTATTATAGCTACTGCTTCTTCTTTCTTCCCTTTTATTAGAAGCCATCTTGGACTCTCGTCTATGACGTATATGTAGAAGAAGAAGAGTAAGGCTGGAGCGTAAAGGGCTCTCAGGAAGTTTCTCCAGTCGGGGACCAGCCAGGCTACTAGGGCTTTTAAGACGCCTCCGACGCAGTATCCAATACCGCATATCATGTAGTAAGGTACTCGTTTCGTTGTGGCTATTATTTCTACATCTGTGAAAAAAGATAAGAAATTATTGAGTAGTTTATGGAGCTGTTTGTGGGTGGTTTGTGGTGTAGAGTCAGTCCAAGGACAGTCGAACAAGCTATTTGGTATACAGGCAAAAATATTCATCTTTCCACTACACTGCCAATATTTAGTTTTATATTGTGCGTTATAACTTTTTCAGCTTATGGCATCCTTAATAGAGTGGTGTAAAATAATTGACTATTCAGCACACTCACACCTTTGTTTAAAAGTAGTTGCAAGTTAGCTGCCTGTATACCAAATAGCTTGTTCGACCGTACATCAAGCAACATCGTACATCAAGCCACGAAATCCTTTCAGACACACTACGGCATTCAGTAATGAAGTTCGCTACCAAGAAGAGAAGAGAGAAAATGTTTTCACAAATCTACTTACAGATAAATACAAATATAATTTGTAATTTGCCACCTTTGATCAAAAACTTCTAGTACGAATTAACTTTTTTGTTAGCCTATACTGTCCCACTACTGGGCATTACCTTAAGTAAGGATTATATTTTTTTATTTATAGGGTATTTGCATAATACAAGCTAACATTTAAAATAATAATATGTACAATTGTATGAAAAAAGAATCACAGGGCATCAAAAAATTCGTCCGCATCGCTGTCAACAGGAACAGTGCCCAAAAGGCTGGCAGCATTGCCACGTTGTATGGATTATATTGGTTTGCAATGCGAAGACGAATTGACTGTGGTAATTTTTGTTATTAGTAAATATTTCTCGTTTGACTCCAAAATAGGCAATGTCACTTTGAATTAGTTGGCGAAACTTTACAGACAAGTTGGGTAAATATAACGATCTTATTCAATAATAGTCTAGCATTGTATGGCCTTATGAACTCAATATGGTTATGTTGAAGATAAGGTATGTTGGGGTAAGTTCGGCGTTGGGGTAAGGACGTACGAATCAAATTATCTAGATATTTGATTCGTACGGTCTTACTCCTGCTAATTTTCATACCAAAGTATACTAGAGTATACTTATTGATAATCCTACCATCCTATTATTGCAGGACGAAGGCCTGTCCTCATGAGCATTGATCACCACGTCTTGAACAAGGCTTAAGACGAGTCGGCGATTTCAGACTTATATTAACTACTAGCTTCTGCCAGCGACTTCGTTTGCGTTAAATAATTTGTTGTCCTGACCCACCCCGTCGCATTGCATCGCCTACCTGCGCCATTACTTCGTTTTCGCATAGCGTTTTTTGTTACATTTTTTCTTTAACTTAAGAATTGGCGACCAAATGCAAAAAGATTTTATCAAATGCGACAGGAAATTCCAGATATTAACAAAAAAAGCTCTTCAGCCTTATCATTAGTACCTATACTGAGTACCGATTTCCTTACTTTGTTTCTCCTTCATGGGTGTCAGTAATGTCCCAGATAAACTCAAGTATACCTACTTAAAATATAAGCTGGTGAGCATATATCCCCGAAGGCTGACTCCAGAAACTCAAGCGCTATGTACAACCAGTATGATGTGACGAAACTCCTGGCAATGCCTAGGACTCCACCGAGGACGCCCGTCGCTACTATCATTGCCTTTCTGCCTATCCTGAGGAAAAAAAATCACTTTAGAATGTTAGTGGATACAAAGACCACTATCTATATTACTGCAAGATTTTATTCAAGGCAACTTGGGGACTGAAAGTCAGGTAACAAAACAAAATGCATCAGTAAATCCTTTTGAGATTATACCATGTTTCAACTGCAACCAATCTTCTGTGAAATTTAATAATTCGAACAATATTTTGCAACGTTTTTATTTATTAAAACTTTATGCACAAGTAAAACGTATATTATACAAAGGCGGGCTTTTTTGTGTTCTAATTGACAAAAAAATTGGCGACTCGAAAGACTGTAATTAGAATAAAATACCAAATCATAATGAAACGAAATAATAATGTGTTTACAAATAGAAATACCTTTTTTAACGCTCTTACACACACTCAAACATTTTTGTTTCATTATTCGTTACTCAACAATGTTTTCATTGCATTATTATCTTCAATACCCATTTTGTAGCAGCATTTTACATTGTTAAAACCGCCAATTACCATTTTTGCAGATAAAATATCATTATAATAACATTGTTATGCACGGTTAAATGATGAACGGTCAAGTAGAAGCATGCGTATTGAAATATAATAATAATATAATATAAAAATAAATTTATTAAGGTACATAAAGGTTTTGTAGTATATGAGTGACATAGAAAGTATGCATTATTAATTACATGATATAGGTACAACTAATTATTGGGTGAATCGTTGCTCTCCTAGCTAGATCACTGAGTAGTATTTATTTAGGAGAGACTATTACAATAATATCTAATTAAATGATAAATGATTTATTTCTGTAAGTAGGTTTGTACAAACACTTTTACACGTCAGTCATATTTTTTAAATAGATGTGGTCGGCGTTTCCTATCTGACTACTCTGACAAGAAAGGCCGAAACAAACTCAGAGGTCACAGTCTCTTTTAAAGTCCAGACAAAATCTTGGTCAGATCATGTGATGTGTGCATTAATATGTTGTATGTATTTAAAAGCCAAACAAGAGAATAATACAAAGGTTGAAAGAAAACTTGGAAAACAGTCGTTGGACCAAAAAAGTTACTGAATGGATACCAAGAGACCAAAGCACAAGTAGAGGTCGGCCAAGGATAAGATGGGAAGACATATTTTGCAAGAAGGGAGGACCAGGACGGATGATTTAAGCTAGGGACAGGAATCAGTAGAAGGAAATATTCCATGCCAAAGAGGAGACTACTGCTTAGAGGCGTGAGCCACACTATTATATTACAAATTTTTCATCATCAGCCTAGCCCTTTTCCCAACTATGTTGGGGTCGGCTTCCAGTCTAACCGGATGTAGCTAAATGCCAGTATTTTACAAATTTATAATAGCTGCGCCCCGCGGTTTCACCCACGTAAGTTTCCATTTAGGGGTATGAAAAATAGATAGTAGCCGATTCTCTCTACTGAATATGCATATAAAATTTAAAAAAATCGGTCAAGCCGTTTCGGAGGAGTACGGTAACTAAAATGTGACACGAGAATTTTATATATTAGAATATTATAAATTTATGTATAAAATGTAAAAGTAGTAGAAAAAAAGGTTTTTTTAGGGTTCCATACCCAAAGGGTAAAAGCGGGACCCTTTTACTATGACTCCAATGTCGGTCTGTCTGTCGGTCTGTCACCAGGTTGTATCTCATGAACCGTGATAGCTAGACAGTTAAAATTTTCACAGAATGTGTATTTCTGTTGCCGCTATAACAACAAATACTAAAAACAGAAAAAAAAATAATATTTAAGGGGGGCTCCCATACAACAAACGTGATTTTTTGCCGTTATTTTACATGATTGTAGTGTTCAATATTGTATGGTGGTACGGAACCCTTCATGTGCGAGTCCTACTCGCGCTTGGCCGGTTTTTTTTATCTTTTTTTACTTTTTTAACTGTTGAAAAAGTATTTGCTACTTTTTTAATAAATAGTTTTCGACATTTTCGGGTTCTGAATGGAATCAAATTTGCTTCGAACGATCGAAAAGTTCGATCGAATTGACTCTGTCAACGAATTAGCAGCAAATACACATACATAACTTGTAGAACACAAAATGCTGTTAATTGACAGTGTTCTAACTCAAAACGTGCCGTACTCAGAAGACCAATTCTCGTAATTGAAAACGTCCAAAATCTAGTCGCAATCACATTTCCAAATTTAGTTAAATTAGAGGGTATTTTTGACAGATTGAGACTGAAATCAGACTGAACGTTCTTAAAATTACAGGAATTGCTCCTCTGAACTCACATTCCATTCAATCACAGTGTAAAATGACTTACCTATCAGATAATGGTCCCACGAACAGTAGACCAATCATGTACGCTAGGCTGTGTACTGTACCGACTAAAGTTCTTTTCCAGTCATAACAGGCTAACTGAAACTGGTGAGAAAAATGTCTGTTAGAATAAACAATGGTAGTCCTTATGGTATATCCGAGGCACAGCTAGTACCCATATTACTAACCAAAATATAACACTAAATTGTAAATAAAATAAAATGTAAGAAAGCAATAAACAGATAGACTCATAAATATAGTTACATACTTCTGCAACAAAACTGTCAGTTTTATCGTACACGAATTCTGTGCACGAAGTCCCATTGATAGTTCCGCATGTGTCGTTCGCAAAACTTTCGTCTTTGCATCTAAAACAATTGCAAAATTCAGTTTAAAAAAATTAATTTGTATTTATTTCTCTAGTGTCGCTTACTTTCTTTTATAATAATAATTTTCTTGACACATGGCTTCATGTTTACCTGTATTTTCTCTCTATTTATCTTTCAAATGCAGTCAACAATATTGTGCAACTTTTGTTAAAGATTTATACGAAACTTTAAAATGTTTCCGCAACATGTTTGTGAAACAATGTTGCGCAACTTTGTTTCCCAATTAATCTATTGCTACATTTAAATGATTCTCGATTAGAGATGTCCTACATAGTCACATCTTGTTGTTAATGTTTTTTAAATAGGGCTTGTCATTCAAACAACTGACATGTTTATGATTATTCAATCATAAACATGTCAGTTTAGAAAAACACGTTCGTAAGTGTCTTTCTAATCAAAGTTATATGTACAGTCACAACAGCAATTTGGTATACTCCTACTAATAACTAACAAACAACAACTACTTTTTAACCGACTTCCAAAAAGTAGGAAGTTATTGTGTTCTACTTTATGTATGTTTTTTTTTTGTATGTTCACCGATTTTACCGTCAATTGTGGACCGATTTTTTTTTGAAGGGGTATACTGTCGAGGTGGTCCCATTGTCTTCAAGTTGGAATGTGATGAGAGAATCCCATGGAAATCGAGGAAAACCCTCAAATTTAATAGGCAAACCTATAGCGATTTGGGTATTTTTTAAAGTAACTTGAGCATTTGCTCTCGGAAATCATCACTTGGTAAAGTGGAGCTGATGTTGAAGATCACAGATGGCCATCGGAACTACTCAATGATAAATATTTCGCGGGTTGCCATTCAATTACTTTAATATGGTTGCTAAGCAATTTATGCTCGTCACAATGCGTATGGTGAGTGGTTGTTGAGGAGTTCTCCTGGTTCTTAACAGGAGAACTCCTCAACAATTAACGTCCCAGCATCGGGAAAAGCAATATTTTGTAAAAAGTGATGAGCAGTTGACATTAGGCTGCTGTAACTTAGATAAAATCTCCCACTAAAAAGAAAAAAATAACTTTAATTTCTCAAATCGGTGTCAATAAACGAAAATGCAAAACCAACGACACCGACTTCCGAAATTAAAGTTATTTTTCTCTTTGTAGGGGTTTTTTTGGAAGTCGGTTGTTTTTTTTTTTTAAGTTTTTAAGAAGTATGCTAAGAAGTCAGTTCTTTTATTACAAACACCAACCCCATATTTTCCATCAGGATTGCTATTGCAGAATCTTCTGGTGCAATAATACATAATGGCACTTGGGTATTAATTAAAAGCTTAACATACGCGCATAATTATGTACTGTTTTTTTTTTCCAGTAACATACATAGAATATCATAACAATAGGGTTCGGAGTGCAGATAAAGTTTCTTAAATTGTGTAAAAAAAAAAACAGAGAACGCCTTTTCGGTGCGCAGCCCAGTTGACGGACGTCACTCAGCTAATTTCAAGATAAGAAGGATGGAAGGTTTCTAACACTGCTTCTAGAATATTCTAGAAGCTGCGCCCTTAATGGATGAACGTATTGTGGCGGGAGCTGTTCGAAATAGGTTCGCGTTATTGTTAATACATGAGTTTATCAGAATTAAACATGGAGTGACGTCCAGACCTATCAGAATCTTGCACTTGCAGAGAATAAACAAAACATTAATTTATATTATTCTAGTACTATGTTAGTATGTATAGGAATCCACTTTATCTGAGATACACGTGTTTAAATGATATAATTTCCCTCATTCATATATTATTAGTAGGTTGATAATGTATAAGACAGTGGAAAATACAGAAACCAATCACTTAGTGAAAGGTAAATAATATTCCATTACCATCTAATTGATTTAATTAGTCCTGTCAACGAACTTCTTTTTGTCTTTGCTTAACTCCAACTGCTCCCTAGTTGCGTAAAAAATCTGAATAATTATTGCTAATCCATTACTTCATTGTTCGAAAAATGTGTCTGCTCAACAACGTAAATAACGCAATGAATGTTCATGAACTGTCAAAATTAAAGCCATTGTTACTGATAGTTTGTAACGCAATTACCCGGCTGAAGACTTTCACCACGCTTAGGTGCTCACTGATGTGCTGGCAATTTTAGAACATCTCTAGTCATATCAGCCTGGCCTTTTTCCCAGGCTAACCAGACGCAGCTGAATACCAGTATTTTACAAGGAGCGACTGCCTATCCGGCCTCCAAAACACATTTACTGGGTAACACGATACCCAAGTGTAACATACAAGAAAAGAAATGTCCGACGTCTCAGTAGATTCCTCTGTAAGTACATTGTTTTCAAACACAAAAGATCGTGCGTAATAGGAATTATGAATACTCTCAAGACTGGAAAGAAAACCATACCTTATCGACACGCTATAATTATCTTCCAAAAAACAACAAAACAAAATCGGACATTTTAACAAAACACGAGTGAATTGATTTTCTGGTGCCAACAACAAAGTAATTAATACTGCTTTGGTGTAAAATAAAATAAAATGTTCATAGATAATAGATATGACAATGTACTGTGTTGTTAAGACAAACCTTAAAATTACTTGTTTTTCATTTAACTATTCATTAACAAAGGCCTTTAAACAGATTTTAATTCATGATACTTATATACACAAAGTCTATTCAAACTTGTTTCATATAAATATTATTTCAAGTTAAACAAATATCAATTCATTTTAATGGCAATTAAGTTGATTTCAGAGTGACTAGCACTATTGAAAAAGTTATAAAAATGTTTGAAGTTGTAGCATTAACTGAACTTTATTGTGTAGGATTTAAAGTTTTTTCCATAAACTCATATTTGTTTACATTTTTTGCAAATAAATCGCGAAATGATATAAACTCACGCCTTTTTCCCATGGGGGAAGGCAGAAACTACAGATTGCCACCTGCTACGATCCATACATAGTTCTTTTGCCTCGTTTACGTTCATGCATCTAATTATACACGCATACAGGTAGCAAGTACTACACACTATGACAGTTACTGTAAAATGCAAAAAAAAAAAAAAACGCCAATTAAAAATATTTGCAACAGATTTGTACCTAACATTTATTACCGCTTGTTCTCAAGCATAGATATCCGTGTTCTCAAGTCAACAAATTGTTGTTATCGGTGACACGACTTGCCTCGTGTTACCGACAATGTTGTTAATTACAATATAGGTATATACATACTACAACTATATTTTTAATGTGTTAATAACATTGTTAGTAACAACTTAGGTTCGTGAAAGTTTAAATATCAGCTGCACCCTAAAGGTCGTAGCACACGCTTCAAATCGGAAAGGGATCGACACCGTATCAACTCGAGCCGTTCAGTATTCTTTGTATAAAACTCCCTACTGCAACGCACACTAATCGGAATCGTAACGTAATCGCCCCGCGCTTACGGCTCGACGCCGTCGTCCCCGAGCTTACGTCTCTCCGTACCCGAGCTTACGTCTCTTCCTCCACCCTTGCCCCTCTCACCCCTCCGACCTGCCAGCTACATCATCACCCAGCGGTCGGCGAGCCGTAAGAGCAGCGTCGCCTAGCCGTAGCCGAGTCGACGTATCGGAGCTGCTGATCCGCTTTGGTTACGTGCTTACGTTAGGTTGACACCTGTTTGATGACGAGACGATCCCTTTCCAATTTAATACGTGTGCTATGTCCTTAATTGCGTAAGACACTATCAATCTCTATCTCAATCATTTTGAAGGATATTGCTAATCCATTGCTGCATATGTTCGAAAAATGTGTCTGCCCCATAAAGTAAATAACGCAATGAATGTTGTTGAACTGTCAAAATGAACGCCATTGCTACTGATGGTGTGTTTTGGAATTACCACCGTGGATTGTCAGTTCCGGTTGTCACAGGAATACATACAATAGTGTTTGGTAACGGGCAGTCAGAAGGTCGATTATCCTACTGCGGGTCTGTTTATAGAATATCATTTGCGAAATATGATAGGTGGCGAGCCTATTGCCATCAACCGGTCATAAATTCAGGGCTGCTACTGAGAAATGATTGAAAAATCCAATAACAGTGCCTGTCCTGGGAATCGAACCCAGGACCTCATGATCAGCAGTAGCACTTCCGACCACTAGACCAGTGAGGCAGTCTACTTAAGTGTTTATATAGTAGGTACGCCTGGGAACGTATCTATAACCTTTCCGTCTATATCCGCCAAATAAAAGCATTTCCCAAGCTCCTGCTATCACTAGCTACTTCTAAAAGACCGATCTATAAAACTCTAGCACAAAACAGAAAGGTACAGAAGTCAATCACATGTTTGTACTTCACTTTTTGTTCGCGACGAAGCGTCATATATTTTATTTAGCTTGTTATAACTTAGAATCGTTTGTGGCCGCGAATAACGCGTAACCTAGTAGGGCTTTGAATATAACTTAAATTCAATAGAGTCACGTATTTTAAGTTAGAATAAGTACAATAAGTACTGTTTAGAGATAAAGGCTCGTCATATAGATTAGTTTTGTTAAAGTTTAGAGTCATTTTGTGGTCACGAATAACGTGCTACCAAACAATAGGGTTTTATTTAATTTAAAGCCTCTCCATGACGATGCCACGTAAATAGATTAGTCTTTGTATTATTAACTTAGACTCATAGTTAAGTAAGTGCGTAATAAAAGTTTACGACACGTCTTTTATTGACCAACAGTGGTTGTACTACCTGTGAACCTCTGTTAAGTAGGCCGTATATAGTTTTTAGTGCTTCCAGGTAACCTAGACCGAGACCTAGCCCTGGGCCTAACTTATATAGTTTAGATTTCGTAAAATACGCCTACTTAATTAAGTTCATATGTGGTAAAACTATTGTTGGATATTGGAAAAAGTATGGTCTTCTAATAAGACCTTCAGAGGCGCTTCACGCCCTGAAAACCTAGAATCTAGAAATGTTATTGTTGTATATCGTTAGAACCAACCGAATGGATTAAAGTTGCCGTTTATAGGGTGGAAATCGGACGACCAGTTTTCAGATAGTTTAGCCTGAAAGATAGTTTTCGTAATTAATTAGTCCCTTTTTACCTTTTGACCTGAAATAACCTTTCAGTAATAATAGACACAGGCAACATAGATACCTCATCAGACGGGGAATTTTATATAAGATCTAACGATATGCAACACATTGGGATCAATTCAAAGATGTAGGCATATAGGCCTATAATAGCGTTAAGTCGAAGTACATTTATAAGTAAAATAAAGTTTTAAAAGGGAAGAAATTTCGGGCTCTCGTCAAGGTATAGTTTCGAGCCACTTGAATAATCGTTTAAAAATAGTAATTTCGTAGTCGTCGGCAAGATAATTCCTGAAGAAACCTGAAGAGTCCCGAAATCGCTTCCTGAACACTTATATGAAGAATCAACACAGTGTTTTAATTCAAGAAACCCTTCACGTATGAACCCTACAAGATAGCCGCTAATGAAACAAGCCTTCAGTGCACTATCGCAAGACACCACGTCTGTAGAAGATTCTCCAACAATCCAACCTATCGGTGCAGGACGTCAGCGCCGCGCGACGGGGAAATTTACGACTTCCCCTCTTACCCTTCGCGTCCGCGGATCACGCCCGTCCGGCACATCTGCTGGTCCTATCGAGCCGGATTTTTGGGAATCCCACCTGAACATTGAAGGCTTATAAAAGCACATCTGCTGGTCCTGTCGAGCCGGATTTTTGGGAATCCCACCTGAACATTGAAGACTTATAAAATTATAACTGACGCAGTATCATTCGACACATCTGTTGCAACAATAGAAGAATCGTAGTATTTTTTCAACATTTCAACATAGAACATATTTGTGCGTGAAGTTTTGAAGATAGAACATTCCCGTTTGAAGTTTTGAACATTTGTGCGTAAAGTTTTGAAGATAGAACATTGCCGTTTGAAGTTTTTGAACATTTGTGTTTGAAGTTTTGAACATTGAACATTGAATTTAAGTTGGACAGTTGAACATAAGTGTTTGAAGTTTGAACATTTGAACTGAAGTCATGCCGGTCACAAGATCAAAAGGTAAAGCACCTGCAGTACAGCCAGTGGAAGTGAGCAGAGACCCTAATGTCTCAGCCATACGTCATCAGCTGCCGCCACGTTCGCCGTCCACCACTGAAGGGACCGAACAACAATCGCAGGCGCAGCGCCCCCTTGCTCAACCGGGGGAACAACATCTACCTGTGCCGACTCAGTCAAAGGAATCAGAAGAATCGACTACTTCCAACAAGGAAACCAGTCTAGAAGGGACTTCAGATAGAACATTGAAGCCTTCGGATAGAATCTCCAGCCGATCCAAACCGACGACTACCCGGGGTGACGCCCGTACCGAACATAGAAGACCACCGTCGACTACTCATAGATCGACACAGTCACTACAGAAAGTTTCGAGGGCACGCGAAGACTTATTAAAGTTGAAGATAGAACTTGCCCAAATAGCACTTCAGAGAGCCGAGGAAGAAGATTCCGTCGGCGAATACATGGATGATAGAGAATCGAATGACGAGTACGTGCGTTCCTGGCTTGAAGAGGCACCAGTGCCTACACCAGCGCGCGAGGTCAATGCCGCCGAGGAGGGTAATAGAACCGCATGCTCCAAGCAACCGCCCTCTCCTGTGGACTTCGAAAGTATAGTGGACCTCCAAACGCAAGTACCTGTGCATAATCAACATCCTATAGTGAATGAAGTGAAAAATAATATAGTGCCGTCAAAGCAAATAGAAGATAGTAGGGGAACAGATACACTCCGTCCATTCATAACGGAGCTCACGTCCGCTATAGCGTCGCTAGCCGACAGGAAAACAGAACAGCGGACATCGAATAACCCCATGGCGTCGAAAGTAATTATGACGTTACCGAACTTCAATGGCGCGCATACTGAATGGCTATCTTTTCGCGCCATTTATGAAACGACTCGTGCATATTTTAACGATGTCGAAAATACAGCAAGACTCAGAAGGAGCCTACGTGGGCGAGCACTGGAAACAGTGAGCTCAGAATTAATCGGACATGCTAGACCAGATGACATCATGAAAGAACTCGAGCTGCAGTTCGGCCGTCCAGACTCAATCGCTCAAGCCGAAACTGAAAAGCTACGGGGACTACCACGCTGCAGCGAAGCACCAAAAGACATCTGCATGTTCGCGAGTCGAGTTAGAAGCGCTGTAGTCACTCTACACGCTCTTAAGAGGGAACACTATTTGATCAATGCTGAGCTCACACGTACGCTAACGGAAAAGTTACCGAACTCCCTACGTGTACAATGGTACAGGATTTATACAGAGAAGTACCAATCGATACCAGATCTCACACATTTTAGTGATTTCCTAACAGAACAAGCCCACTTCTGTAGTGCATTCGCTCCGCCTGAGAACATTAACCCCATTGAAGCTACAGTGAATAAACGTGTCACACAAAGGACACATACAGCAACAGACAGACCGGCCACCAAATGCCGTGTCTGCGAGAAGGAGGGACATTACTCCTCCGACTGTAAAAAGTTTCAAGAAGCATCCAGTGATAAAAAGTGGGAACTCGCAAAGAAGTTTAATTTGTGTTTCCGTTGCCTACGAGTTCGTCGTTTCGGTCACAAGTGCAAACCGAAAAAGTGTAGTGTCAAGGGATGCATAGGCACACACCATCGGCTTCTTCATCATGACAAGAAGCCCGCTGCCGAGTCAGTGAAAATAACAGATACTCAAGATAAGGAGTCAAAAGAAATAGTAGCCAGTTCGCGAGCAACATCAAGTCACGCTTACCTCAAAATAGTGCCAGTACGAGTCATCGGACCGGCGGGAGAAACATCTACTCTCGCCCTTCTCGATGATGGATCAACCGTCTCCTTGATCGACGAAGACTTAGCCAATCAAGTTGGCGCTAAGGGCCGCCTCGACCCATTGAAGATAGGTGCCATTGGTAACACAACGATCGACACTCCATGTTCGCGAAGAATTACAGTTACTCTCGCAAGCCAGCTGGACAACAAGGTACAGTTTAAAGCACGCACTATTCCGAAGCTCAACCTTGCACCACAGAAAATCAGCGAACAGGACATCGCGAACTGTAAGCACCTAGATGACCTCAAACAACAGCTGATTTATGATACCGGAGTGCCGAAGATTCTTATTGGACAAGACAATTGGAATCTCTTATTAGCCAGTGAGATTCGTAGAGGACCGAGAGATCAACCCATTGCATCTCTCACAACATTGGGATGGACTCTACACGGCGCACATACAAGAATCCTGGGTCAACAGGTGCACTACGTGAACAAACTAGCAGCAAGCGAAGAGGACATAAACGAACAACTCCGCAAATTCTTCGCTTTAGAATCATTGATGATTAACCCGCGACGTCCAGACTCCGATACTGAGAAGATAGCAGAAAACATTCTGACTCAACACACTCGGCAATTAGAAGATGGTCACATAGAAACAGCTATGCTGTGGAAGAATGAAACTATAGAAATGCCAGATAGTTATGGGACAGCACTCAACAGGCTCGTCTCTACAGAAAAGAAACTCGACAGAAACCCTATTCTTCGAGAAAAATATACAGAACAGATGGACGCTCTCGTACAAAAGGGATACGCAGAGAAGGCGCCTAAAATAACAACACCGGGTAGAACTTGGTACCTGCCACACTTCGACGTGTTCAATCCAATGAAACCAGAGAAATTCCGCATAGTACACGACGCTGCCGCCAAATCAAGAGGGTTGTCACTCAACGACTTCCTCCTCACCGGACCAGACTTGCTGCAGTCGCTGCCTGGCGTCAT
Source organism: Gortyna flavago (assembly GCA_963669345.1). Lineage (NCBI taxonomy): Eukaryota > Metazoa > Arthropoda > Insecta > Lepidoptera > Noctuidae > Gortyna > Gortyna flavago. The sequence goes on from OY770130.1 coordinate 2,242,842, forward strand.
GATGAGGTTCCGCCGACACTGCATAGCCATCTCTGGTGATATAGCGGAGATGTTTATGCAGGTGAAGGTGCGAATCAAAGATCGAGACGCACTCAGATACCTGTGGAGAGGCGACAAACGAGAAGGCGCGCCTGAAGAATACCGAATGACATCAATAATATTCGGTGCAGCAAGTTCACCGTGCACAGCAAAGAACTGGAATGCAAAGAAATACATAGATCAGTATACAGAAGCAGTAAAAGCCATTTTATATATGTGATTACATATATTACATGGACGATAGAGATTCGAGTGACAAGTAGGCGCGTTCCTGGTTTGAAAAGGCACAAGAGCCTACACCAGTGCGCGAGGTCAATGCCGCTGAGGGGGGTAATAGAACCTCATGCTCCAAGCAACCACCCCCCCCTGTGGACTTCGTTATTATAGTGGACCTCCAAAACGCAAGTACTTGTACAACAACGTCCTATAGTGAATGTAATGTTTATATGCGTGTGAATTATAGTTATAGAAAACATAGAGCTGACATAGATCCTAACTGAAGTCGTTAACATCGGGAATAAAGAGAACACAGAGAAGATATTCGACCTTATTTGGAGACCGAGCGAAGATACATTGGGATTCAACTTGACACTCGCACGCCTACCAAAAGGCGTATTAGAAAAGGAAATTCCAACAAGAGTTAGATACATCATTTGAAGAATCTCAAACAGATCAATATACCAAGATGGTACCCGGGATACAGTGAAGCAACAGAAATACAAGTCCACGTGTTCACCGATACAAGTTAGTTGGCGTATGCAATAGCGGTATACTAGCGAGCCATATCAACAAAAGCAAGCAGCAAGTCAGCCTCGTCATAATAGAGACGAAGGTTGTACCGTTGAAGCTGCAATAGATACCGCGCCTCGAACTACAGGCCGCGGTAATAGAACCCATGTGGCTGTAGCTAAGATACGTGAACACTACATCAAGCCCGCATCAGTGACATACTGGACAAATAGTAAGACCGTGCTAACAACAAGATTGAAGATTGGCAATGAATCCCGACGAAAATGAACATCGCCGATATGTTCTGGCGCCGATGGGTCAGAGAGTACCTGCCCGAGCTTCAAAACCGGCGGGAGCCGCACAGCCGCGGACTCGGTCTACAGGTCGGCGACCCCGTTCTCATCACCGACGGTCAGCTACCTCGCAACACATGGCCACGAGGCCGTATAGTCGCCGTGTTCCCCGGAGCCGATGGAGAAGTTCGTACCGTGGAGGTGCGCACCGCCGGAGGCATCCTGAAGCGTCCAGTGAAGAAACTCGTCCCACTACCAAAGTGACTACGATTGTCGCTCACCGAGATAATGCAGTGCCGCGCCGACATCGCTACGAGTCGTCACTACACTGCACGGCGGGAGAAATGTTCGCGACGAAGCGTCATATATTTTATTTAGCTTGTTATAACTTAGAATCGTTTGTGGCCGCGAATAACGCGTAACCTAGTAGGGCTTTGAATATAACTTAAATTCAATAGAGTCACGTATTTTAAGTTAGAATAAGTACAATAAGTACTGTTTAGAGATAAAGGCTCGTCATATAGATTAGTTTTGTTAAAGTTTAGAGTCATTTTGTGGTCACGAATAACGTGCTACCAAACAATAGGGTTTTATTTAATTTAAAGCCTCTCCATGACGATGCCACGTAAATAGATTAGTCTTTGTATTATTAACTTAGACTCATAGTTAAGTAAGTGCGTAATAAAAGTTTACGACACGTCTTTTATTGACCAACAGTGGTTGTACTACCTGTGAACCTCTGTTAAGTAGGCCGTATATAGTTTTTAGTGCTTCCAGGTAACCTAGACCGAGACCTAGCCCTGGGCCTAACTTATATAGTTTAGATTTCGTAAAATACGCCTACTTAATTAAGTTCATATGTGGTAAAACTATTGTTGGATATTGGAAAAAGTATGGTCTTCTAATAAGACCTTCAGAGGCGCTTCACGCCCTGAAAACCTAGAATCTAGAAATGTTATTGTTGTATATCGTTAGAACCAACCGAATGGATTAAAGTTGCCGTTTATAGGGTGGAAATCGGACGACCAGTTTTCAGATAGTTTAGCCTGAAAGATAGTTTTCGTAATTAATTAGTCCCTTTTTACCTTTTGACCTGAAATAACCTTTCAGTAATAATAGACACAGGCAACATAGATACCTCATCAGACGGGGAATTTCATATAAGATCTAACGATATGCAACACATTGGGATCAATTCAAAGATGTAGGCATATAGGCCTATAATAGCGTTAAGTCGAAGTACATTTATAAGTAAAATAAAGTTTTAAAAGGGAAGAAATTTCGGGCTCTCGTCAAGGTATAGTTTCGAGCCACTTGAATAATCGTTTAAAAATAGTAATTTCGTAGTCGTCGGCAAGATAATTCCTGAAGAAACCTGAAGAGTCCCGAAATCGCTTCCTGAACACTTATATGAAGAATCAACACAGTGTTTTAATTCAAGAAACCCTTCACGTATGAACCCTACAAGATAGCCGCTAATGAAACAAGCCTTCAGTGCACTATCGCAAGACACCACGTCTGTAGAAGATTCTCCAACAATCCAACCTATCGGTGCAGGACGTCAGCGCCGCGCGACGGGGAAATTTACGACTTCCCCTCTTACCCTTCGCGTCCGCGGATCACGCCCGTCCGGCACACTTTTCATACCTACGCTCACCGGTCACGCTAGGGTTGTCAACTTTGGCTTATGCACAAAAAACTATATTGGTAGTGGCACTCGTATCTAGTTGTTTGATTTATTGTTGTAAAGTTGTTAAAGTTTACAGAAGAAAAACATTTAAAATTTTACATTTGTCAATTGTCACTATCGAAAATCCCTAATAACTTGTAAACGGATTATCCTATTTACACAATTTATTTTGCCCTAACCGTTTTAGACCTAAACCTATCAAATGACACTAAAAACAACACAATATATACACAAACAAAACATCATGTTTTCAACTTAGTACCTACGTAATATTTGGGTCTCAAGCGGATGACACTCGCGCTGATCCCAGCCGATCCGAGGTATCGTCTCTGTGAGCGGTGCCTATGTGTGCGTTGCTCGAGCGCACTTTTTATGTAGATTGACTTCTGTACTCTCTGTATTGTGACTCTAGGTACAAGAAATTTATTCCCATCACTTCTAAGTCAACAATGTAGATGTTTAATATTCCAACTATCTTAATTATATGAGCGAAACTATAACATTTGTTATCAAACCATAATAAAAACAATAACAATAGTGATAGAAAGAGGATAATAAAGTTTATCTTACTGTCCAATAATATATATATGAAAGTTTGTATGTTTGTTAATCAATCACGCAAAAACGGCTGAACGGAATTAGATGAAATTTGGCACACAATTAGTATAAGACGGATTGAGTGGAATACTGTTTGAATTCACACAAATAAATAAAAACATTTACTTTTGAGTAACATTGTTACTAACGCTATGGGTCCACACATAGCATTAGTATCAATTTACTGACAAAGTGTGTATGTCAGAAGTATTTACAAAACATTTTTACAAAACAATTATGACTTATGCAACATACGAAAGAGAATAAGAATGGCTGAAGAATCGTCAAAATACAGTATGTAGGTGAGTAAAGCGCATCTTGTATACAGAACTACATACCAGGAAACATTGCGTACTCTTTGGTGTGCATACAAATCAGAGAAAGTAACTTGAACTTGACATTAAGATCCTTATCGCTGTTTGTTTAGGAGATAATTAAACCTACTGATCACGACAATCAAATAGAATATCGTAGTGTTCTAATGGCTTCTGAAAACTATGCTCCAATTCGTATTCTGCCCTCTGTGTCTCAAAATATACTGTCAAAGTGACCTGCCACCGAAGACACGGCTGGACGTAGGTACATGACGTGAAAGAAAAAAAAATGTAAATATTTGCGGTAAAACATGACGCAAGAAAACACGTAAACTCAATAAGCAACAAGTTGGGGGAACATATGCATGTGTTGTGCTAGTGTTACTTTCACCTTGCATTTGACCGGGGCAGAAAAGAGTTTCCAAATTCGACCTTGAAAGTCTAGGGATTATTAAATGGAAAACATTGTAGTCGCCTTAAGTTAGTGAAGGGACTCAAAATCAAAATATTTTATTACACATAAGCCTGCATGGGCACTTATCAAACGTCAGAAGCTAGGTGCACGGTTCCAATTGGTCGTTTCCTATGGAGAAGAACCGGCAAGAAACTCCACGGTTACTCTTTTAAAAATTGTTGGTTTTTACAATGTTTTCAAGTTACAATAGGTATGGGAGGACAGCGTAGGCCTGTCAACAAGTACCAGGTACTTGATAATATAAACAATCATCTACAGATCTAAAGTCTAAAAGGTCTACAAAGTCCTCACATTTACAAAATTAGAATCCATCAAAGTAAATAATAAAATTTAAGAAAAACCTACTAAAACCAAGTGATATGATTGCCATTACAACCACTAATACTGTCTGTGATTTACTGTGACCCCATATCCATAATGATCGCATCACTCAAAAATGGTTCTTTGGATCAAACAAAACCTCCTTCGCTCGCTTCGGTCCTTCGCACCGCGATCAAAAAATGCATTTTATAAAAAGTGCAACACTGACCTATATATAACTTCTTCGACTGCGAACACATAGTTTGAACTGTAGGCTGAGTTTGAGGCATAGGCTAGACCAATGAACAACATGAACTGTCCGTGGTATGGTCCAAACATAGCAAACTTTCCCAGCACATCGTCCAAATGGGTCTTCGTGGCTTTTTCTTCGGAAGCCATGGCAGGATGTGGTACAACACTGCTATTTGTTCACAAAATTATATCTTGGAAAAACTTCTTTCGACCAAATCTGATAGAACTGTTACACAATTTATCAATAAATATTATGTTTATTTTCCATGGGCACCATTTTCTTACTTTGTGGTGATCATAAATCTTACTTTTTTATTGCACTTTCTCTGGATGATGTTCGATTTTATCGGTAAAACTGTTTCGCACTAGAATCTGAACTGTTAACTATAATAAAACACTGATCCGTAAATGTAAACACCTAACACTTTTTTAATGTTATAACATAATTACTGTCAAGTACAATCAACAAAAAAAAACAATTAAGTCTTGCGGCTTTTCACGAGACGATACCGCGCGACTAAGTCTCAATATTGAATGTAAATCACAGTTTGTAGAACAAGGTACAGTTCGGCCAGCGAACAAATGCATTGTGACTCGATTGTCATAACGACTTCCATTCACAGAACGACTGTTATCGTGCATCCGCCTCTAATGTGAGTCGCGACTAAATCGGTGGCCGCAGAGCACAATCATAAACACAAAAATAGATTTTCTTTTGCGAAATGCACTTTTTTGCATTACACATAACACGTCTACAATTTATTAAACTAGAAGCGTCTACAATTTATAAAGACTATAAATATCTATGTCTATTTATATTTTTTCAAATATGAATACATTTATAAATAACAAAGATACATTTTTGGTGTGCGTTCCTTCTCAGTATATCCTTAGAGCCTATAAGCCTTTAGCCCTGCTGTGGGACAATAATAGGCTGGTTTTCCAAATATCTCCTTTATTACTGTACAAAAAAAAAAACTTTGGGGATAGGCAGAAACTACAGAACGCATTATAGAACAATACTCCTTTGAATTATACAAAATGCAATATCTAATTCTATGTGGCCATAAGCATAAAAAAAGTGCATTTCGCAATTGTAATAGTCTTTTGTACCTACGATTATTTAATAAGTTGTACTTGTACTCTGTGACCGTAAAAATTGTCGTGATATTTTTGCGGACATTGTTGAGATAATTGAGAGAGACTAGTTTTAGTTGCGGATAAAGGTGACTTTTGACTTTACGATCTTATTTATTGGGTGACAAAAGTGCACGACGATTTTAGATGAAACCGAATAGGAATAAGTAAGCAATTCATGACTTTCTGGATTTCTACTTTGTTTGTTATAAAAATATAGTGAGAATTATTCACAAAATAATTTTCTATCTTATTTAGTTCGAATAGTGCAAATGTAATGGTGGTGGTGGTGTAATGTGTGTGGTGAGGTATGTATGCTTGAGTGTAGTGTATGTATGTGAGGGTGAGGGTGTGTGTGTGTGTTATATGATGTACTTAATATAGAGTATTATATTCTAACGTAAATGTTAGGTATTTATATGTAAAATAACGTTTTTATTCACATTTACAATAAAATCGCATGATGAATGGAGCCAAGTTCTTATGATAGTTAAGTCACGGCCTTGCTTAAAATAATGACTGGAGTTTACTTACGCGTACCGTTTTATCAAAGGTGATTAGAAAACCATTCGATAGGTAGGTACAGTGAATAAAAACGTTTTAGCAGTAGGTACTTAGCTTAAATTCGTATTGAAATGGAAAAATAATTTTATTTTCTTATGTTTGCAATTCAGTTCCTGATATTATTAGTGACTTTTGGCATAAGATTGTTAACATTACAGATTTAAGGTATGTTTAAATAAATACGAGTACGCGCAATCCATAAGAAATAAATAAGAGATACTACATAATTATAATTTCGGATTAAATTGGTAACATAACATTTACTCGGATGGCCGATGGGACCGAAAGGTTTTAAAGTGGCGACCGCATACCGCAAGACGTGGCGTTGAAAGGCATCCCACAAGATGGACCGATGACCTTTTCTCCATATATTTAACGAATTGGCTGCGCCCGGCGGTTTCACCCGCATAAGCGTCGATCCCGTGCGAATATCGGGATACAAAGTAGCTTATATGTTAATCCAGGGTGTCAGCTAACTTCATACAAAATTTTATCAAAATTGGTCCAGCCGTTTGAACGTGAAGAAGTGACAAACATATAAACACACACACACTCACAAACTTTCGCCTTTATAATTTTAGTGTGATTAAACCCAACCTGTATTTACTATGATAACCATTATAAAAACAAGACAATAAAGGATTTTTTTTAACTTGTTTCTTATATTCAATGTCATCCATGGCGAGATGAAGGTCTGAGCAACAGAGCGTGACATGTTTTGAGCATTGTTACAAATATCATAGATTCAATACAGTTATGATCGAGAGAATGAAAGGTAGAGTGTCGTTTGAATTCTCAGTTTTTCTTTGATTTTATCACCTAAAAAGTCTCATAAAGACACCATTATTCTTGTGTTTGAGAATTCGGATGTTAGTCTTGTACCTTATCCTGTTATGGCACACTGTATTCAAGAATAATGCACTATAACAGTAGCATAATCAGCCTATAACGTTGCCACTGCTGGGACACAGGCCTCCTCTCAGTGCGGATTGGTAGAAGTCACATGTCTTCGAATTGTTGATCTCAAGATAGGCCGGTTTCCACACAATGTTTTCCTTCATCATTTTTGAGAGCAACCCACAACCTACAACTCGTAAGTCTCGGCTGTTACCACTGTCACTACTGCTCTTCACTCTCTTCCACTATAACAATAAACATCGCAACAATAAACGATGTTTTTCTATAATTTGATATTTTGTAGCATACAAGGTGTAATCTAAATGGTGTTTTACTTGAAAAGAAGTCATTGTACATGAGTACAATGACCTCTTTTCAAGTAAAACAATTAGGTTTGGTGAAAAAAAGTAGGTTAGGTGTCATAGTAAAAGTTGTTCATAATGATGACATTATGAACAACTTTTACTATGACACCAAACCTGAAATCGCAAAAAAAAAATCACCTGTTCCCTACATTCCAACACCATTTAAATTACACCTTGTACAATTACAAATGTTTTCTACGCATCAGTGAGCAGTGTGCGTTACGGAGTCTTTAAAAACTGCAAGGTGAATCAATAATGAAAGGATCAAAAAGTCTTTGACTTTACTGTTGTTTAAAACAAGCATCAATACGTTGCTCGGCTGTGTAAATAAAACAGTGCCTTTACATACAAATCCGAAAGGACTGTTTATATATACAACCATAAAAATAATCACACTAATATTATAAAGGCGAAAGTTTGTTTGTGTGTGTGTGTGTGTGTGTGTGTGTGTGTTTATATGTTTGTTACTTCTTCACGCTCAAACGGCCGGACAAATTTTCCTAAAATTTTGAATGGAGGTAACTTGTCAGCTACCTAAAAGTAGTAGGGTGTCCCCTGGATTAATATATTATAGACTACTTTTCACGCCGATATTCCCACGAGATTGACACTCATGAAAAGAAAGAAAGAAAATACATTTATTTAGCACAGACATTTACACGCGCACAGAAGACTTATGCGGGTGAAACCGCGGGGTGCAGCTAGTTATTTTATAAAGGTAGGTATTATAACCAATTAACTACCTATACAAAATACCAACGCGTTTCATGACCGTTGCAAATATTTCCGCTATAACATTCTACTGGTAAATAGCTGCATTTGTTTATTTGTGTAGGTAATTTCAATATTTTATGAATGTGACTGAGACTCACATTATTTAATCTTATGCCAGCACATCAAGCTACTACAATCTATCTTTCTTTAATAGATTTTCAACTTCGTCGCTAAAGCATAGGTAGGTAAGGTTCAAAGTTGATTGGCCTTTTTACTAAATGCGTACTTAAATACGGTATTTATAACAAAAAATTTATTTATTTTTTATTTTTCTCTGTCTACCTGTCTCTTTGTTCCAGCTAATCACTGAAATGGCTGGACAGATTTTGACGGGACTTTCACTGGCAGATAGCTGCTTTTAGTAAGAAGTAATTTAGGCTACTTTTATTTTAGAAAAAGAAAAATAATTTGTAAATACATCCATTATTGTTTTCCGACAACCACGCGATCGAAGTCGCGGGCACAGCTAGTTCTAAATAAACGTTATCTAGCTATTGATATGCTAATGGTAATGACAACGAACACACGAGCAAATAATGTAGATAATGCTCCGCACCCACATAATCTTACAACACCGCTCCCACGGCGAGAGAAACATTGAACCTGCCTCTCTAAACGCCCCCTGGCAGCTTAACACATATTTACGACCATGACTTTTTGATTATCGAAAAAAAATCCACAGATTATACAAATGATTTAATAATAAAATCCATAAAAATTTATAAAACTGCTACCTGGATCTTTCGACGCTCGAATGTCGTTGACAGGAGAGCGCTGTTGGTAAATTTATTCTGCAATTATATTGTATTTAAGTTAAAAAACCAAGACAAAATTTATATTAAATTAGTTCAGATTTTGACTACACGCCAAATGAACTAGGTATAGCGCTATTGATAGCTGGAAAATGCTATAGCCCGCTAGTGTGGAGGCTTGGAAACCGCACCTGCGGGATAATGCAATAATAACAATGGCATTAATTTTGACAGTTCAACAACATTCATTGCGTTATTTACGTTGTTGAGCTGACACATTTTTCGAACATATGATGCAATGGATTAGCAATACAGATTGAGATAGATAGTGGGTTACGCAATAAGGGTGCCGATCTGTTTTATTTAGTTATTAAGTACTAATTTATGCTATTTAGTTACTAACACTGTAGACCGCATTGTAGTCTGAATAAATATGATATATATATTAATTAATTAATTAAAATAAAAATTTCAACATGGAAACTGCAAAAAATCAGGAAAAATAATAAATTATTATTTACCTAACTAAAATAAATAACGAGGTCAACATAAACGTTAATGCAAACACCACAAAACAAACGTGTTTCATTTTTACTGCACATAATCCTGTTATAAAACAAACAGAAAACGTTGACATTGTAGAAGAGGAAAAAGAAAAACATGTTTAACATTCATGGTTCATTTGTTACTCAGTCGTTTTATTTTCTTTATTAGTATGACGATGGCTCGTCATCTGTTAATAAGTTGAAAGTAATAATAAGCGTAAAAAAAACATGTTATCAGTACTATTATTGATTGAACAGCTGTTACAAATAGGTACAAATATATAAGCAGCAGCTCCATTTAAAATAAATAAAAAAACATTTATGTGTCCATATTTATGATAGCGTAAGTAGTTAGTTTAAAAAACTTTAGAGAAAAACCACAAGGTTTTTCAGTAGAAGCTAAGTTCTACTCCAAATGACATAAAAGAAGACGCCCCCCCCCCTTCACGAATCGTCCTAGTAAGCGCTAAGTCAACGTCAAATCATTTATTTCAAGTAATTAGGTACATAAAAGGCACTTTTGAACGTCAAAATTTACAACATAATGGAATTGATTCTAGTCGCCTCTTCCAAAAGGTAGTTTCGTATGGAGAAGAATGGATAAGAAACTCCGCCGTTACTCTTTTAAAAATGTTTTACAACATTTTAGCTAAGAACAGCATTACAATGATCCTCATTCCCTCTAACAAATATGATGATTATGATAATACACAAACACACAACAAAAACAAACAAACATGCCGGCAGGTATTTTTAAGTTCTATGTAAAGAACGATGCGATGCGATGCGTATACGATGTTATGCTGCCCAATCACAGAAGCTATGCTCGGGCTCAGACCAAATAAAAAACCAAGACAGAGGGCTGTCAACAGTAAAGTGACACCGGTTTCGTAAACATGTGTGCACTTAGTGAGGTGTAGTTTGATTGTAAATGGTTGTAAATGTGTGCGTGCGAGCGTGTATGCACAGAGCGGAGGTGTAGTTTTGGCATGCTTCACTGTATCATTCTCAGCGCTCTGTCATGGTGTTTTATTTGGTCTGAGGCTCGGAGTTTCTTTGAAGGATAAAATCAGAAACGAAGTTATCCGGAAAACAACCGGAGTTAAAGATATATCATGCAGAGTAAGGAAGCTGAAGTGGCAGTGGGCTGGTCATGTTTGTCGAAGGACCGATGGCCGGTGGAGCAGACAAGTCCTGGAGTGGCGACCGCGTATCGCCAAGTGTAGCGTGGCGCCCCCCAGATAGATGGACCGACGACCTAAAGAAGGTGGCTTGGACGGACTGGATGCGGAAGGTGGAGGACAAGCTGTTCTGGCACGGCATGGGAGAGGCCTATGTTCAGCAGTGGACTGCGATCGGCTGAGTGTCCTGGGTGGGGCAAAGACCAGAAACCAGTTTCGAGGGGGCCTAAAAAGGCCACTCTGTCAGAATCATAAAACAATTCATTTGACAGTTTCACACCTATATATCCCTGAAGGGTCAGGCAGAGGTGTACCTATAGCATTTTAAGAATCTCCATACAAAACTGTCATATAGATGAAATTGCGTGATATGAATTGTTGTATGATTCTGCCAAAGTGGCTTTTTTAGGCCCCCTGTCCTTGACATTAATCTCTGTATTGCATGAGTCGCATGTTTATTTTTGTATATAATTATCAACTGCGATTATTCATAGACATTGCAGTTTATCATTAAAAATTCAATCATCACGTGTCTACTGTCAAGACATAATCAATTAAGGTCAGGTCTGGGGTTAATTCAACAGTAAATTCATTTGCAAATTATCTGATGTAATTTGCAAATGAATTTACTGTTGAAGTAACCTACTATGCTTACAAGTAACTGACATAATATCGTAATTGAATTACAAGTTTCCACCTAATGGTGGGTCCACACTATACAGACTTTTGGCCAGTTTTTTTGACTTTGAAGTCTGAGTATTTTTATGCTATTTATTTTTTTTTTTCTCCACAGAATGTTTGCGCAGACTTTTCATTAGTTCAGACTTGGATTTTCGAAAATCTGTAGTGTTCCGTATAAGTATTTTATAGTTAATTATTTGGCTCTGACAAATACGCAGACATATGTGCAGACTTTAGACTTTTCTGATACACCGATATTTGTCTGTACTGCTTTGTTGCACAAACAAAATTCTATAGAAGTTGATGAAAGTCTACATCGTGTGGACCCACCTTAAAATAAACTTGATTTTTTTTCCACAAAGCAAGTTGGTATGAGTATTCTTCTTTTGTTTGTGATTAAATTATATTTTATATTCGAAAATAACGGCTCGATCAATCAGGTTAAGCTACGCTTGCCGCGGTTGGTTCGTGGATGGGTAATCAAATCAAGACCCCTCCACGCCTCGGAAAGCACGAGGTCGTCAGAAGCGAAAGTCTGACAACCAGTCTTACCAAGGAGTATCGTATTACCCAGTAACCGGGTTGTGGAGGTCAGATAGGCATGGCAATCGCTTCATGTACCTAAAGTATTGGTATTCAGCTGCATCTGGTGAGACTGGAAGCCGACCCCATTATCATCACCACTGCTCTCAAAACGATGAAGGAAAACATTATCGCCATCGTGAGCAAACCGGCATATCCTAGAACCAAAAATTCGAAGTACCAGCCTGTGTCCCAGCAGTGGGAACATTATACGCCAATTATAATTGCTAGTGTATTACGCAATTACCAATTTCACCGCTGTTTTCTCTACCAAGCAGCTGACACACATTCCTCTACTAAATCAACATCTACACTTATATTACTAGTGATATATAGACGACAACCCAATAAACTAAGTGTAAGATGAAATTCATCCAGACTACGTGTTCACCAGAGACTTACTCCATCCGTCATGCGAATAGTAAATTCAATTAGGCAAGTTGTCTGATCGAGTTTTCTTAAGGCACAGACAGACGGGAGATAAAGTAGCAAATAAACTTGGGTGTGATAGTTTTCGTCGCTAATAAGACCGTGTAAACAGAATACGGATACTAGAGGTCAATGTGTTTACATCTTAATAGAACTCATAATATGAGAGGTTCGTGGCTAAATGATAACAGCCGCACGGATCGATCGAAGATTAAACTACGCTTGCCGAGGTCGGTGCGTGTTGCGCATGAGTGTTACATTCATGCGATTTAACACAGATATTAAGCAACCCAATTATTAAAAAAAAAGAGTAACCGTGGAGTTTCTTGCCGGTTCTTCTCCATAGGAAACGACCAATTGGAACCGTGCACCTAGCTTCTGACGTTTCATGAGTGCCCATGTAGGTTTATGTGAAATTAAATATTTTTATTTGACACAAACAGTCAAACATTCGAGAAGCAAACAATCCAACCAAATCATTAGTTCAACCAATTTTATGACAGACAAATTAAATCCTAGAATGGACATAGAAATCAATTACAAATAACAATGAGCTATTGTGATCCATATTGAGAAAACAGAATGAAATAGTATATCCACGTACTTATTCAATTCGAAACTTTTTGATTGAATGAAACAGTGTTAGATAACTACTTGTATTTATATTATTGTTATCATACAAGCTAGAGAAGCTGAAGACGGATTTTATTCATCATCATAATATGCGTATATGCGGGTTGGCTTCCAGGCTAACCGGATGCAGTTGAATACCAGTATTTTACATGGAGCAACTGCTTATCTGACCTATACTACCCAGTTACTGGGTAACACGATATTTTATTCATCCACGATAAATAACAATGGCAAACAAAGCTTAATTTTTTCATAACATCATTCAGTTTCAAATTAATAGATTTATGTAATCTTAGAAACTCGTTATTTCTAAAACCTAACATTTATGATGTTAGGTTTTAGAAATAAGAGTTTTATGACGAGAGAAATGCTCTCGTCAGTAAATTTTCCTATTTTGTAACTTTCATTACAATTCCATAATGCAGGTGCTTACTTTCTCACGCAAGTGATGCTTACAAATAAAACTTAAAAATATTCTTTATAAGATTTTTCAAGGCACCTACAGATTAGTCTCCGTTATTTACAAATGTCGCTATAATACCACAAATTTAAGTATCATTTTTTAAAGTATATATCTCACTCGGGGGAAAATAATAAAATAAATCAACTTCACTTACTTCCATTTCCCAAAATTACTATCGCTTAGAGATCTGCCCACTCGTAAAAGATATGATTATACAAATATGAGTTTCTCTTCTAAAAAATAACTCCCAAAGTGTATCTTTCAAACAAAATTTATATTTGATTGTGATAAAAGAAAAGATAAAGTTTCAGTATTCAAATCCTAGGCGTATCATGAAAGGCTTTCATGTCGAGAGCATAAACAAAGGTGATTCAAAGGGTTTGCGACGTCAAGTTAAAAGATTTCTAGGAAAAGTTGTACATAGAAGAATGGTTCAAATTCCTGGAATAGGTCTTTACAATTAACTTTAGTAAGTGTGTGTGTGCTGTGTGCTTATCTTTTGTGTGTGTTTGTGTGTCATTGTTTGTGTGTGAGTGTTTTTGAATGAAAGCGCCCACGAGCGGAAGGGTATAGATCTAATTTTTTTTTTTTTTCTGAATACTGCTTATCAACTCAAGTCATTGTTTATAGATTAACATTATTATATAGCATTACCGCAACTTCTCTCCTGCCCGTTGTGCATCCTCCAAGACTTTAATAATGTAAACGAGGTAGCTGTCTGTCGCTACGTTCTGGCCGGACAAAGTACATCGATACAAAAAAAAGAAGAACAGCAACAAAGACATTCTATTTCTCATTGTCTTCTGTTTTTTAACCGACTTATTGAAAAAGAAGGAGGTTATGAATTTATCTGTGTTTCTGTGTATGTTTTGTTAGGGAATTTTTCTGTCTTTCTCTCTTATTATTTTCTTACTTCTTCCCCAAAAAGCTGGTTTCTTCTCCCCGCTTTCATCTCTTCACTTGCGTCGCCCGTAACATAAGTGCGTAGTAATGGAACTTTGTTTGTCTGCAGACGACATTCGCCAAGTCTCACACAACCATTATGCCATTAAACGAGTAGGGGATGACGATTTATTTAATAACCCCTCATTGTACACTCGACTTTTACTTGTTACACGCGTGTTATAAATTTTAACGAGGAGAGAAGTTAGTTCAAGGAGTTTAATTTTCGTATTTCTTACGAAATTTAGGAAGGGTTCGTATGTTGTTGCTTAATTTTAGCTATTACTTTTCTTGTTGACAGCGATGTGCACAATTTTTTTTTTTATAACTGACGGAAAACTTCGACGCACTTTCTGGACCGGGTCCAGAAACATGTACTGAATCCATGCTAACTGGTTGCTCGTACCTGCAACCTGTATACAGTGTGTCAGGTTAAACGAGGGACATACTTTAAGGGAGTATTACAGTACCCCAAAATGAACAACTTTTACTAAGAGACCAACACGAAATCGATAAAATAAAACCAGCCGCTCCATATATTTATGTTCGCATAACTGGACAAAATGTAAGGAATAGCTGTTTTTTTTTTTTCATATTTTTGTGTCCGCCCCATATTAAAAGTTGTTCATTGTTTTAGCAATTTATAATCATAGATTAGTTTCACGTCAAGAGCTTAATTTCTAACGTCTAAGAACCTCGAAAAGCTGCGCGTCTGATCTAACATACCTATTCTTTATAGCTGCAGACATCGAAAATTACATTTTCTTTAAAATCATTATCTTTCTCTTTATAAAAACTGGTCCCAACTACCGCACGAAGCGAACACCAGCAGTCAGCCACTTAATAGTTGAACATCAAGTAATGTGTAGGTTGACTGGACGTGAACTGTCAGTATAAGTTGGATAACTCCTGTAACTAAATCCTGCGGGACCTGGGATCTTAACGGGACTATTACAATATGAATTGTGTAGTAATAGGTCACGGAGTATTTGAGATGGAATGTTAACACGCGTTTGAATTTGTGACGTCGAAGAAGCGATCAATCATTAGCCAACAAGTCCGATGTCGTATTCGTTACGAGCGAGAATCGCTTTAGAAGTCATAGCTCATTACATCTTTATAATTTTGATCCCAAAATATTGTTTGTCTTCTAATGTGTCCTTGATTTACGCTTCCAAAAAGTTACCTAGACTCTACTGGCTGTTTTATAGGCAGAAGAAACCTCTTGTAATGTGAGATGAACTATAATAACAAAATGTACCTATTTATTTTCTCCCACAAGTATTAAAATGTGTACACATTATAAATTAAAAAGTTTGAAGATGGGAGACACGTCACCAATATCTGTCAGTGTCATCACTTATACAAATAAGTTCAAACTGAAAATCAAAGTATTTATTATCAATAAACCAATAACAGGCACTTGTGAATTGTCAAGGGGTCGGTCAGTCAGAATGATCAAAAATGTAAAGAAAGACAAATAATGCCGAGAGTGCCCGAAACACCAGTGGAAATGAGGAGATTTGGTAAAATCGCAGGTATTGCGCAATACGACTTATTTCCAAATGAATATTGTTCAACCTTACATTACCACTTCATTGTTTCTGTCATCTGTTGTTCCTGTGTTGTTATGCTTGCTGTAACTGCTTTGTAACTCAAAGCAGACAATGTCGTGGAAGTTGAAAACTGTTGCGACAGGAGGCGACGAGCTAGTGAGCCGTGAAATGTGGTGATGCTTGAAATGTGCGACACAGAGACAAACTACGGTAATAATGCAACGAGAGCGTGGTATAGACTACGAAGTAATATTATGTCCGAGGGGCAGAGAAACTATTCCGATTAAACTTATAATATATAAACAGCCTAAAATGTTCCCAATTCTGGGACAAGGCCTCCCTTCGATGAGATAGAGCCTAGTGCAGGTTGGCAGATGTCACATGTCTTGGAATTGTTATCCCCTGATCTGTCTGATCTTCGGGTTTAGTCCACTCTCGGCCCCTCGACCCCCAATAAATAATGTGTCCACTGGACCCCTAACTATAGTTTCCTCTCGACCCTTGGGGGTCGAGAGTGCATTTTATTTTCCAGCCAAGTTTTAGTTTCCTCTCGACCCCCAAAGTACAGTTACGATGATAAATCATCAGTCTACTCTACAGTTATATTTATTTATATAGTTAAATTTATTTATTTATATGTCGTCACTAACGAAAGTTTAGCTTTAATAAGTTACTCAGTTGATTTCTGAGTACATGTCACGGTCGGTCTGATCCCCTGAGTCCCCCCCTCCACCCTCCTCCTCGATCCCCTGCTAGTTCTTCTTCTGTTTTGAGATATAAGAAAGAAGTTTTTTGTCTTTTTAGGGTTCCGTACCCAAAGGGTAAAAACGGGACCCTATTACTAAGACTCTGCTGTCCGTCTGTCTGTCTGTCTATCACCAGGCTGTATCTCATGAAAAGTGATCTAGACAGTTGAAATTTTCACAGAATGTGTATTTCTGTTACCACTACAACAACAAATACATAACAATAAAAACAGTTTTTTTTTTGTAAAAAATTAAGGGGGGTTCTCATACAACAAACCTGATTTTTTTTGCCGTTATTTTCTATATAGTGTTAAATATTGTATGGTGGCACACGGAACCCTTCGTGTGCTAGTCCAACTCGCACTTGGCTTTTTTTTACATTTCTATGGTTTTAGGGCATGCTGATTTCTTGAAGATGTTATCCTTTACCATTTTAGAGCAGTGATAATGAAATAAAATACACAAAGTAAAGCGCCTGTCTGGGTTCAAACCCACGACCTACAACTCGTAAGTCGCGGCCGCTAGCACTGGGCCACCACTGCTCACGAAAACTTGTAATAAAACAAGTTTAAAAAATACCATTAGGTGATTTTCCTTATTACCGTACTTATAGGATGCGTGGCCATGTTCAGTATTTAAAGTTTACGACACTAATATGTGCACAATATGAGATACCTTAATATACGACAGCTACTTAATAAATACTTCACGTTGTGTCTTCCTGTTAGAAACGACCTTAACCTTGCAATAATCATGCATCCGCGACACATCCGCAACCATTTTAAGAAATGCGGATGTTAATATGCACACCACTCGACTTTTCACTTCTCCTCAAACATAATGATGCTTTACGGCCTCCCACAAGGTGGATCAATGATGGTCAAGGCCGAAGGAATCCGCTGGATGCGAGAAGTACAGAACCGGTCGAAGTGGAAGTGCTTGGAGGAGGCCTATGTTCATCAGTGGACGTCTTTTGGCCGAAAAGATGTTCATGATGAATGATGGTTTAATGTTAACTGCTACTTGGAATATAATCTGGTTCCTCTGGTTCAGCCAAATTTCCAAATCAATACACGTGTGGCATGTATTCCGTGTCCAAACACGGGCATAATTTTTTCCTCAATAAAAATACAAAAAAATGGGGCTAAGCGCGACCGGTTGCCAAAGTGGATTTATTATTTATAGATCGTGACCTAAATGAAATCACCGCCTGTTATATAGGACCAGATTATCATAGGAATCTTATAATTGGGACATTTTACAGGCGCCAGCACATCAAGCTACTATAATCTGTCAAATTTCTTTAATAGATTTTCAACTGTATCGCTAAAGCATAAGGTTCAAAGTTGATTGGGAAAATTTGACAGTTTCGAGTAGCTTGATGTGCTGTACATGGCTGTTAGCAGCAGCAGCTGCTGGAAGCAGTGGTGGCCAAGTATATCGGCCGCGACTTACGAATTGTAGGTCGTGAGTTCAAACTCACTCAGGCACTTTACTTTGTGTAAATTATTTCATCACCACTGCTCTCAAAACTGTGAAGGACAAGATCATGAGGAAGAAGACCAAAAAATCTAAATCATGTGACGTCTACGAACCCGCAATAGGCCTGCGTGGTGGATTACGGCCCAATACCCTCACCGAGAGGAGGAATATGTCCTAACAGTGGGAACATTGTAGGATGTTATGACATGTCTGCTAAACTTCTAAAGGATAAAAGCCATAAAAAGAGGTTATGCGCTCTATCTTCAAGAATTAAAATGTTAAGTGATAGCCCATATTATATGGCAATAAAAATATATAATAAGTTGCCCAACATATTTAAAACTGAAAAATTTGTAACAATATTCCAAAAAAGGCTAAAACTATATCTAATCCAAAAATGTTTCTACTCAGTAAAAGAATATTATAGTCTAGCCTAAAATAGCGATTTTCTTTCATGTACAAAAGTGGCGATCTGTCCTATACAAACAATAAGATTTAGTCTATCCTATTTAACTTCATATAAATTATAATTATGATTTGTACTACCTGAAAAGGATGACATTAGTATTGCTTAAAATTGTATTTAATCCAGAATCCGTTATTATTGACATTTAATTTTGACATACCTATAATTTCTCAATTTCATTGTATTAATATAAAAGAAAATAATTAAGTAATAATAATGTTCAATGCATGCTAAAAGGCTGCTAAGTCATAAGTACTAACATACCATAACACCAACATTGTACACTTAGTTCGCAATAAACGTTTTGGCTTTGACTTTGATTCTTGTGGCTCTCTAAAAATGAGTTCCTTTTCTACAAAATAATATCCTACAAACACGCATCCCATACAAAAGGATTGTATTTTATTGTAAACGGGTCGCAATAACTCGGTCAAGAGTGTGTCCTTTGAGTCGGCCGGCAGCTGCCAAATCGCACAAACTTCGTCTCTTCGCTGAACGACTTGCTTTCTGGTGTAAGTAATGAAAATCTGCTGTAAATGTTATGTATACACCATGGGTGGCAGGTGGTGGGTTCAGAATCATTTACTAAATCCATGGTAACAGGCGGCGTCTCGACGTCCCTGCCACCGTGTATCACATCACACTATTATTACAAAGGTTTGTGAGTGTGTTTGTATGTTTATTACTTCTTCACGCAAAAACGGCTCAACCAATTTTGATAAAATGAGGTAGCTGACACCCTGAATTAATAGGCTACTTTTTATCCCGATACTCCTACGGGATCGACACTTGTGCGGTTCAAACCGCGGGGCGCTACTAGTATTATTATAATTGCGAAAGTAACTCTATATGTCTATCACCTTTTCACACTTTAACGGCTGAACGGATTTCGATGAAATTTATCATGCAAGAAGACCACGACGATACGTTTTATTCCGGTAGTACGGTTCTCGTGGGATAATTACCGACCTCCACGTGGGAGAAACCGGGGGGAAAGCTAGTATTTTATATTGCGCAGCCCAAGGCCGTAGACCATACTGTGGCCGTAAAAATAATAATAAGGGATCAAGCAGAGAATGATTACAGCGTTGCGTCTCTAAGGACCATGCAAACTCCTAAGATAACAATGAAAGAAATCAATTTTTAAAATTATATTAAAATCAACTGCCGTGCGTTAATCTCGCAAAAACTCAAAAATTACTCAACCGATTGTGATGAAACTTCGGTAAGTAGTTGTGTGCGGATAGAAGGAGGTTCTTAACAAAAAAAAAAACATTAACAAGACATTGCAACGTATGTTAGACATTAGCTAGTATCGTGTACAAATGAGACAGCCTTTAAAAAGATGAAGATTCCCACATGCACACTGTGAGCGTGATGGTTTTATATTCATCAATGTCGTTAAAATGCTCTTTTTTCTGACTAACATTGCAACTGATTGAATCAGGCTTTCATACTTCTTAGCCTCGCTGTAATGCCAAGCCAAGTGACATGTTAAAATATCATGTCGCTTTTGCCTCACTCCTCCAATATTTAGGAGCACGTGTAAACAGAATTAGCGAGTTTCTGCCGTGTGAAGGTCCTCCAGTAACAATTGAATTACGTTGAGCATCCCCACTAATTACGTCTTCGCCCTCATCGGGCTTAGATAATACGCCGCCAGGAGAGAATCGGGAGTGGCGTTCAAGGATTTTTGGTCGAGTGTCGAGTTGTTGTGTGGTGTGCCTGTGTTATTAAGAGGGTATGTGCTTTGGTATCGTTGGGTCTGTTCTTAATTATACTAAATTATGGGCAGAATATGTTTTGCTATAATTAATACCTACTTGCATGTGTGAATGATAAATCCTGTAATTGGCGACTGTAATTCCGAGGCTTTTGTTACCTATATTACTTTAGTAATATTATACACAAAATCTGTTGGTGTACCTTAGTAAATAAATAAATTCTGCCAGAAAAAGCAAAAAGATTAATTTGCTTTCTTCAAATTCAAATAAAATGTAAATTAATTCAACATGTTCTGAGTACCTACTTCCGAGAACCAATGGTTTGTGTGAAATAAAATGTTTCTATTTTACTTTTAAGTCCCAGATTTTCATATAAAATTCATCATCATTGCCGCAAATGCTTCACATAGACCTCCCATAGACCTCTACAAAGCACACATTTTTTTTTCCCAAAAAAAAAGTTTCCCGAGGAAATGAGCATAACCTAAATAACTGGCACAAATAAATAACACCACGCAGGAAAAGTTACCCTCCCGTAGACGATAAAAAGAGGCGAAGTTAAACATGAATTATGAACACCGTGTGAATTCTGAAATGCACTGAAAATTGCACCCACACGACTAATGTGTCCCAGTTAATGTGAAAAAATTAAAATTGTTACTAAATATTGTAGTAACTTTAACGTTACTATTTAAATTAAGTTGGCAAAGAAGTGGAAGAAAGAATATTAATAGAATATTAATTGCTGATTATGCGGCACGGGAAAGCCGCAAGGTGTTAACCCAAATAGAGTAAATAATAACTTATGTATGTCAGACATAGAATAATTGATAAACTTGTTTTATATTGATGATGATAAAATTGTCTTGTGTCTGTTATGTGATCTTGGAAACACACAGACCAGCCAATTGTAAGCCTGTACACTAATTTATTAACAACTGCCTCTTAGTGTTAGATTAGTAATAGACTAGGTACTGTTAATGCTGGGCGCCCTAACAGTATCAGAGGGGCAATTCTCTTTTAAGAACGTTCAAAGTCTGGGGGCCTAAAAAGGCCACTTTGGCAGAATCATAAAACAATTTTCGAGAGATTCGTAAAATGCTATAGGTACACCTCTGCCTAACCCTTCAGGGATATGTAGGTGTGAAACTGTCGAACAGATGAATTGCGTGATATGAATTGTTTTATGATTCTGCCAAAGTGGCCTTTTTAGGCCCCCTGATCTCAGTCTCAATCTGTCAAAAGTACCCCTAGTTTACCAACATTTTTTTAAAGTTTTTGACATTGATTTTCGCCGAGATGAGATTGCGACTAGATTTAGAACGTTTTTAAATACGGAAAATGGCCCTCTAGTCGTTTTTATAAATGATATTTATATTTAATCTTATCTATAAAAATTTACATGATGACGCGCTCTTAGCTCTTTAAAACAAGGCTCTATTATTGTCAATCTTCTAAATACTAAATAGTGGTTATCTGTGAGATAACCACTCTCTATGTTATGCCATCAACTTGCAAAATACTCACGGAGGTTTCACGGAAACGCCATAAAGGATTACGCCAAATTTACATGCTGTGCTGGTTCGCTTCTTTGTGCCAGATAGTACTGCCGCGGCAGAAAGCACAGGCGGCAGCTGTGCCTCCATGTCGCACCGTTGCGCGTACTAAATCCCCAGTTCCACGTACTCTAGCCGCACTTAATGATCTCTTGGACTCTAATCCAATAAACAATCTGTTTGCGGACGAATGGACGAAGATTTTGTCGGCATGTCAGAAGTACTGTGAGAGGGATTTATGAAAGTGTTACTCGATGATTTTATATTTAATCTTTTATGTGTATATACAAACTGTGTCTTTAATTTCTGTAAATGGTTTTAAACTGTTTTAATTAAAGAAATAAATAAATAAAGACTATGGTCTACAGTACTTTCTTTTCCAACCAAATCAGCCATCATTATTTATTGAATTCGTGGAAAACCAAAGCTTTCTTTAAAATAATCCATACCAACGAAGATTTACAAAATAACTTAAGTAATACGAACCGTTTTTGTCTCTTTATAACTTGATATTCCAATTTCAATTCCAATTCATGATATTTCCAAGTAATATATAGACGTCTTGGCCCAGTGGTAACGGCCGCGACTTAAGAGTTGTAGGTGGTAGGTTCGAAACCAGACAGGCGCCTACTTAGTGTAAATTATTTAATCACCATTGCTCTCCTCATGCCATTCACAAGGTCCCTCCTCTGGTGTGAATGGTGACGGTCTGCCAGCAAGCGGGTGGCTAAATGACTATGTATCGCCGCTCAAAAACGAGTTATTGCATAAAATTCACAGTGACTGGAAAGGCTGATACTAGTCCGGCATTGTAATATCAGTAGGACCTACATGCGTAAACAGTATAAAAATTGACGATATTGGTCTATTATATATAATTATACTGAATCAGCCTTCCTGGCGATAGTACGGCTATCTCTTATGTAATATTACACGTTAAAAGATATTTCCTGGTAACAAATTAGTTAACAATCCTCCTTTTACATGAGTTTTTATTCTAAATAAAAAAAGAATTCCTCTCAAGCTAGGTATTCATTTTCCCTCATTTCTGTTTCGATCACAACAAAGGTACTATCATCAAACTATTCCAACACTCAACGCAACTCAAATTATTCCCCAAAGAATAACCAACATTGAATATTAATAAACAAAGCAAGTATTTAACAGACCACAGCAGCTCCACTAAACACAATATATATTTTCTATAATCCGACTGAAATATTTCAATAACTCCAAAAGTGAAAGGGGAAATTGCGAGCCCTAAAAGTTTGGCACAACTTTCCATCGGTTCGTTAGAACATTTATACAGGAATATTTTAAGGGATTAATATTGTTTAATTGAATTGTTTAGTAGAAATAGAAATAACATTTACTTGCATAAAACATGGTATACAGGATGTCCCGTAAGTCGACGTCAAGCCGGAATCGGGTAATAGGCCAAGTCACAACAGTTATCAGAAAAATATTTTAAAAAATCGTTGGAAAAATAAAATTGGAATGCTTATTAAATGCACCAACTTTTAATGTTACTTGCCAAACTCGCATAGTACATTTTTTTTTTCAGTACAGTCAGTTAAAGTTTGGCAAAATATGATGGCAATCCGACACAATAGGAGAGACATCAGGCGCAGGACCAACGGCTCAACGTGCTTTCCGAGGCACAGGACTTATAGGCACGCATTCAGCTGGGTCCTAATTGGCTATCAGTTTCATGCCCTAATTTTGTCAGAGAAGGAACTACATGTTTTAGAATTTGCAGTAGCAGCCAAGAAGCCGCAATGTGTCGCGGTTTCAATTCCATGAATCTGCCTACCACATTATGAAATAAATAAAAACATTATTCAGTTCAGAAAAAACACAGTACAATATAAGAACAAAGACTAATAGTAGTTTACAAGGAGCCTTAGGTGCTAGGTTTTTACAAATTCCCTGGACCCCACACTAGGATGCCCTGTGTCGTGGGGTCCAGTCTCTTCCCAAGTAAGGCAAACATTTTAATTTATGAACTTATGTGTAGTATTTATTTCGAAGAAAAATTAAACAATAGAAACAAAAAATATTAAAAACTAATTAACTAAAATGATAATAATGTAGAAAGACGGTTTAATGACATAGGTAAATACAAGCGTAGCCCTCGTGACCTACTACCTTCATAATTACCCAGTTAATTTACTGATGCAGAATGCATGTAGGTATCTACATATGTACGTTATGTAATCAAGATTGTAATCGTATTCATTTCCGCTTGGAGTCACACATGGACAGTACCCAAGAACAATGAGGACTCCTCTGTAGAATAGGAACTGTGATTGGCGAACGTAAATGAGACCACAGCAAGCGTAGCTTAACCTGATCGATCGACCTGTGCGGCTGTTATTATTTAGCCACGGGCCCTCATCGTCATCATCTATCATCTTTCATATTTTATTATTAGCCATTAATGTCCCACTGCTGGGCAGAGGCCTCCCTACTCTCTTTCCACATCTCTCTCTCTGTCGTCCAGAGCTGCCAAGGACCAATCTTTATTAAAGGATTTAATTATGGCAAAATAAATTATAATTAAAAAGGAATTTTCTAGAACAAGGTCTTCGATGGATTTGCTACTAAGTGTAAACAATTTGTAATATTCCATTAAATTCTGGAGATACCGGAGCAAACTTCAAAATAAGTTTATTAAAGGAATATTTTCAGAATTTATTTCTATCGAACGTAATCTTTGATGTAAACTTACCTAAGTACCTTAGGAATATTTTGAATTTTCTTAAAGTTACGTTTCTTACAGATCTTGTTTTTCGGTGCCTAACTTTTTTCTTAGGCACGGACGTTGGAATAGATTGAATTTAAATCTTACTAAAGACGGATTTCTTATTATTTAATTAATTTTTATTTTTTTAATTATGGTATTTTAAGTATTTGTTTTTTTTTTCTATTTGCTGTATCTACTCTTTTTTTTTTTGGATGGGAAATCATCAAATGACCCCTCCCGCTCTGGGTGGAGCGGAAGGGAGTGTCAGACTCTTACTGACTAAAACCCATCCGTGTTCCTTCCTTAGCCATTTATGTTCCGGGGCAGCGGTAACCCTTTCGGACAATCCCGCTGCCCCGGCAGGCTTCGGCCCTAACGGGCCCCTCCATCTCTGCTGACATCTCTTTGAGGCGCGCGTGGAACACATACGCGCCGTCCGGCACGGGCCTGGTCCTGATCGGACGGCGAGCTACCCATTACTCGCCGTCCGCAGGCCCGCGCCTACGGTGGCCGGGAGTCGTCACGCGGCTCCCGACACCCGGAGCGTCTACCGCGGCGGCTGGGACGGGCGGCTCTCTCAGCTCTCTCCCATCCCGCCACCTCCTTCGCTAGCATGACTGCTTCGCAGAAGGAGGTGACTGCCTCCCACTCCCTCTCGCCCCGGACCATGGCTTGGACCAGGGCCGGGCGCGAGAGGTCGCCGCCGCTGCCGATCGCCTCTACGAGGACACGGCGGTGCTCTGCCCAAGCGGGACAGACCTCCACCGTGTGCTCCACCGTGTCCTCTGGGCGATCCTCGCAGTGGTGACACCCGGGCGTTTCCTCCCGCCTGATGATGTGCAGGAACCTCCCGAAACATCCGTGTCCGGTGAGGACCTGCGTCAGGCGGTAGGTGAGGGCGCCGTGACGCCTCTCTAGCCACTCCTCAAAGAGTGGCCTTACCGCCGCTATCGCGGCGTGCCCTGCGCTAGGTTGCGACAGTCGCGCTTTCCATGCCGCCATGAGATCGCGTCGGAGGTCCGTCCGCTCCGCAGCAATTTGCCGCGGAAGCGGGTTTTCCCCCCGGCGTAGTGCCTCCGCGCGCCACTCAAAGAGGCGCGCGAGGACTATCGCCTCCAGATCCCATGGCGGCAGTCCGGCAAGGAGGCTTGCCGCCTCGCGCGAGATCGTGCGGTACCCCCGTATTAGCCGTGTGGCTACCACCTTTTGGGGCGCGTTCAAGTAGTGGGCGGCTCGAAGCCGCAGTGAACGCGCCCACACCGGGGCGCCATACACGGCCATGGACCGCACGACCCCCGCGTAAAGCCTCCGGCAGGAGGCGTTTGGCCCCCTCAGGTTGGGCAGGAGCCGCTTGAAAGCGGCCCCAGCCCGGCTGTATCTACTCTGGACGCATTTAACGTGTAAGTCATGTTAAAAGATATATGATGTAATTAAATTTTTTGTAACAATCTAATTTAAAAGAGTGTCCATGGAGTTTCTTGCCCGTTCTTCTCTATGGGTAACTAGTGCTTTTTAGAATGGGCAACAAGCTTAAAATTTCCGACTAACCGAATCCTTGACAATTCTAAAGTGCCTGTAATGTAAGTGGTTTAATTGAAATAAAAGCTTTGAGTTTGAGTTTCTTATATTAGCGTGTACCACGCACTAAAGATAAGCAACATAAAATGGACAGTAATTGAAATAAACCCTTATTGTACACAAATCTACCGTGAATAGGATATATATGATAAAAGGTGAGTTTGTGTGAATAGGATATATATGATAAAGGGTGAGTACCCCATTTGATCTGCAAAGCCATTTACATGTATTGATGCTTATCTTATCATTTTTCGTGTTTGAACCACTTTTATATGTTTTTCTTTATTATTTCGAGTTAACTGATCTTTTAGCATGTACGTGATTCAACGACAAATAAACCTATTTTTAACCGACTTCAAAAAAGGAGGAGGTTCTCAATTCGGTTGTATTTTTTTTTCTTCTTTGTCTTTTCTTATTTAACACAATAGGCACTTAATTTTGAACTCAAAACAGAAAAATTCTAATAAAATCAAGACAACTTTGTACCAAAACTAGGCTTATCTGCAAACAGCCTAGTTCGGTCAGACGTTTACAACAAACAGACGTTAACGACAAATTAAATTAGCATGAGACGCCTACCTCAGTGCCTCAGTCCTCACACAAGGCGTTGTCAGGGTTCGTTGCTGTGAAGCTAAAGGGATCAGACATCTGCATTCAACAATTACTGCAGAGTATAATTGAAAGCGAAGTGTACAGCATACAGGATACAGAGAACGGTCGTATATAGGTTTTTAGGAACATCGACGCGCAACCATGGATTCAGTACTTTTTTCATGTTCAGAATCATGTACTTACCCTACATGATTCTGAAGATGAAAAAAAGTTCTACGTTCGTGGTCTAAAATCGAGTTATTCCGGTATGATCCCCTGAACTTTTTTTAAATACAATCCCGACACGATTCGTTTTATTCTGAAAAATAAAATACACCATTACCTACACAGGTCCAGCACAGGACTATTAAAAATCACAGTTGAGCTTTCTATATACATAAAAAAAAATATTAACTGGACACAATATTTAGATACTTTTACACAAAAGTGTAATGCGTGGCTTGATATGAATCTCAACATATTTAAAAATTCTTGTTAATTGAATCACAGTCTTTTTTTTTTTGTTTTTCGGTCGTTTTCTTTGCATTTAGTCTGACCCGCTGCCGCGGGTATTATTACAATTTGGAACAAACCTTCATAAAAATAACAATTTCATAAAGCAATCAAATCTCCAGATAAGCACTCCCATATTTCTGTACGTTTGTCAAAAACAAAACGCCGCCGTGCCGCCATTTTGTGCGTGCCACGATAATGGATAAAAGTTTTAATTCAAATTTATAGTAGCAACAGCTCTGTATTATGGGCACTGAAGTAAAACAAATGGGTTATTTTATTACAGCACGCAGTTATTTTAATGTACGACCGGAATATCATCAGGGTTGTTGATGATACTGGGAACAAGAGTTGTGTGTTGACTATACTTGTCATACCTACTGGATGAATTGTGGGTATTGAGATGATTTGCGTTGACTGTGGCGATTGGATCTGTTATTATTAGTAAATAATAATAAATTTAAAATGTATTTATTAATAATCATAATTTGTACAAGAATAGATTAGACGGTGACCCCCAAACTAGGCATTTGCTTGTATCTTGGGGGTCAGAAAATGGGACTTCTTCCACTCAAAACATTTGTTAAAAAAACACGATTTACTTACGAATTAATCGTTTTCATTCGTCATTAAAAAATAACTGTACAAAAGCGTTAATGCCTCTGTCATTTTCTACCAGTCTACGTCTGCGAGTTAAAAAATCCAATGTGCCAAAAACCAGCCAAGTGCGAGTCGGACTCGCACACGAAGGGTTCCGTACCACAAGGCAAAAAAACGCTGAAGCAAAGACGTTTCTTATCAGGACACCCTCTTTATTTTTAACTATATCTGTTGATAGAGCGGCAATAGAAATACACACAGAAATGATTATGGACTGTCTGCCTCTTACGGTTTCTGTGATTCAGCCCGCTGACAGACAGACGGACGGATGAACGGATGGATAGACGGACAGAACTGACAGCGGAGCCTTAGAGCGGTTTCGCACTACATCCGATCCGAATCCAAATTAAAGATCCGACTTCAATCCGAATTGGAAATGTTCTAAATTCGGACGGATAGAGTTTGGATCTAGTGCGTAACCCCTCATACAGATAGGACTATGGTCACTTCGGAACGGGATTTCTCGGATTCGGATCGGACTTAGTGCGAAACCACTCTTAGTAATATGGTCGGGACCCTATCACTTATCCTTTTGGATACAGAAACCTAAAAAAGCCATCATACGTCGTACCCATACCCAACCAGAGTACCTTTATATACTATACCAAGGTACTCTGGACGGTATGTCCGATTCCTAACAACTATAACCTCACGGGGAAAAAGTTCAGACGTGCCTTACCACAAAAATTTTCAGCTACCTAACCAAGGTTAAGGATTACATAAGGATACCTATCCAACAATCACCAATCTTATACTAGAACATTATCCACAAACCTAGCTACCCACGTACAGACACGGCCTTGTTACAGACATACCCGGGATACAGGACTATGTGCCAGTTATGTCAGCAATGTACCGTGCGATGGACACCGCTGTGCGACGCGTTGTAATGCTGTACGCCTGTACTCGCTGTACATGACTGTACATGTGGTTTGGAAATGTATATGTGGATGAACTGCCTTGCCTTGAAATCGTTAGTTAATCCACAAACAAATGTGAACGTGTTTTGGGGAGCTGTCATTTATTGTTTTAGGTTTAAAACAATTGCCTTGTAAAACAAGTTACCTAGAAAAAGTAAGTTTAAATATCATACATTATGTATCATCAACATCAGCATCATACATGATTTGAAGCATAGGGCATCAGTGTCAATGAACGGCATTTGATGCGACTGTTAACTGTCATCTGTAAAGTTTGTAGCCACAGCAGCAGCTGTTGGTCAGTTTACGAAACTTTTTCAAAGAAAATAAATATATTATAATATCTAATACCTTCTAAGGCCCGCTTGCACCACAAATCACTTATAAATGCTTTTAGCGGTAAACGAACTTATACGAGTAACATCGTTGTGTCTGTCAATCATTTGAAGATAAAAGAGACACAATTATGTTTTAAAATTTAAAACATAATTCTCTCTCTTTTACTTACTTACAATTATTTAAAACTAGCTGCGCCCCGCGGTTTCACCCGCATAAGTATCGATCCCGGGGGAATAATAGGATAAAAAGTATCCTATGTGTTATTCTGATGTATAAGCTATATTACTCTAAATTACCATCAAAATATGTTCAGTAGTTTTTGCGTGAAAGAGTAACAAACATCCATCTATCCATCCATCCTCACAAACATTCGCATTTATAATATTATTATTAATTATTATATATTAAATATATCATATTATATATATATATAGTAGGAATAGGAATTAGTAGGAAGTAGGATAGTAGAATTTAAATAATTATAAGTAAGTATGTTATTTGTAGACCTAAGAACTACGTTGAGCGTCAGTTTCTTACAACCAGAGGTCACGTACGACGACGCTTCATTACATCAACTAACCAGGAGCACATACAGCGGTTTGGTTTTACAGCCATGAAAGCTTTGACGGATCGCCTGCCATTCACTTGCATACAAACTTCACTAAGGGCTGATTTTATCAAAGTCAGATAACTTTTATTCTTGGAATAAAATTGACGACTGACAGTTCTAGTATGGACTAACTGTCAAAAATTCAATAATTATTCTCAGGATAAGACTTATTCTAGGTATAAAAGTTTGGTCGAATGCGCCCTTAGTCGATTTCACGTGCAAAGAGTAACTTTGTAAAAAGATTTTCTGTTTCTCAGTAACAGCCCGGAGTTTAGATTTGTGCCCGGTTTATGGCAATGTGCTCGTCCTCTATGACACGCGACCAGACCCCTCTTATCCATTGGGAACCTTGGGCCCAGGGCCCGCGATCGACGGGGGCCCCGGACTGGCCTCAAAAAAAAAAAAACCAGCCGCCGCCGCCTTTTCATTCTACGCATTATTAGTATTCATTGGCAAAATAATTGATAAGTTTCTAGCCCCAAACGTATAAAATATTAGTATTGTGTTTCTTTTATTGGTTTTGTAGAAGAATATTTAAAAAGTGATCATAATGAAAATGAATTATTACTTATCTACTCTTATCTACACAGGGGCCCGATGATCCTAATGTGCCCAAGGCCTCCATATACTATAGGGACATCTGTGCCTAATCTTTCGGAGATTGCAGTCGTGATGGTTTATTTTTAATTTATTTTATTGTATTAATGAAAATAAACAGTTACACATTATAATGTAAGGTATAGAACTTAAGACTAAATGGGAGTATAAATGTATAACCAACAACATTTTCCATAATCAAAGTCCGGTTAAGCAGTAGCCATCCTCATACAGGATGAACTGCGAGATTCCATTGTTAAAAAAAAAAAAGTCCACAAAATATTAAAAAATTATACAAACACGAACGACATGCGATATAGATTACATACATTGAAAAGAGAGTATGGCAAAATACATTAAAAAAAATACTAAACTGAAACACACTATACAGGTCATCATCTGCCTAGCCTTTTCCCAACTATGTTGGGGTCGGCTTCCAGTCTAACCGGATGCAGGTAAAAAAAATGTAATTGAATATTTAAAATTGAAATTGAAATGTGTGTACAATTGTATAATCAGCCTAAAAAGCTCCCACTGCTGGGCCACAGGTCACTTCTTTTTTATGAGAGGGGGGGGGAGTGGCCAATAATCCACCCCGCGGGTTCAGTGTGGGTTGGCAGATGTCATATGTTTTCGAATTTTTGGTTGTAGGATACGCCGACTTATTCCGGTCTGATCCCCCCCTCGACGGTTTTCTCACGATGTTTTGCTTTACCATTTTGAAAACCGTGGTGATTAAATGAAATACAAAAACTAAAGTGCCTACCTAGTTTCGAACTCACGACATCTACAACGCGCAAGTCGCAGCCGATACAATTGGACCATCTCAGACTCTGCTATATTGCTATTTAGTAAATTAATATATCAACACTCGTTTTCAGTTCATTGCTTTGCAAAAAAATAATCATGATTTTACAAAAACGGAAATATCACAGACAAGAAAGTACTAAATACTTAGACAATCTATTTTTGGAAAAACACAAGCAACTCAAAAGTACTAAAAATATAAATATGCATTTCAATGCGCTCACACTTTCATAATTATCTTAAACGAGTTGTGTTTATTTTACATGTGCAAAAATAAAAATCTGAATTTCAATATTGGGTTGGCCGCACCTGTTCGCCTCATATACATTGACTGGTTGAAAATGCCTATGGCATTAAGTCCGCCTCTGTACATTTTTGTGCTTGAAATATTAAATAAATAAATAAATACATCGTATCGAGATGGATTATACTTTGAAATATTCAGAATTATGAACAGGCTATACGTGATGAATCTGTTCACTTTATACAGGGTTATTTTAAATTAGCTAGATAAACTCCGCAGACGCGATGGTTTATTTATCGGGTCATCGACATTTGAAATACCAGTTTAAAAAATCTGATTGTTTGTGCATACAACATGGCAATGCTGCCAACTTTTTCCTGTTGACAACGATGTGGACGAATTTTTTGATGCCCTATGATTTTAATCAACAACCAAACCTACCAAAGAAACAATCAATTCTTGTCGTATTTAAATTTGGTATGAAATTGTACCTACATAAAAATAGTGAGCAAAACATACTGTTTTAGGAAACGTTTCTATCTAATCCATAAAATAGTTTTGCGAAAACTGCTTACTTACATAGACAGATAAAACTTTCATTCCCCGCAAAAGACATAGCACAACACAAAAAATCACAATTAAATGATAACACTGTACTTAAATATATAAAACGAGGTTTTAATACACAAAAAGAAAAAAAACATACTACAAGAAATAAAGTGACAATGACATCCCTTAGTCCTGTAAACAGAACTAAGGATTCATTCCGGTCTGATCCCCTGAGCCCCTCCCCCCCCTCCACCTCCCCTCCTCGATCCCCTGCTAGTTCTTCTTATGTTTTGAAATCTTTCTTATGCAACTTTCTCATTCCAAGTTATTCCGGTGTTACGACTCGTAACTAACATTTCGCGAAGGCATCTATCTCTCATCCAATACAATTAGTTCACAATCAAACTGTCTCCAAAGATAAACACGTCGCTTTATTAAGCCAATGTTCGATGTAACCTCTAAATTGCGTCATGAAATAACATGCCGCGTAAATAGAACTCACTTCGCGGAATACATTAGCTGTGTAACACGTAAACCTTAACTTTGTAATATTGGGTGGTGACTACAAACATCAAACATAGCGTATAAGGTGCGATCCAATTCCAACTGTTACAGTAAATCTCTACTACTGTCATTTCGGCTGTCATTTGTACATTTTTGACAGTCGTTACGAGTCGTCAGAAGCCCGAAAGTCTGACAACGGAACGAACGGTTCGTGGATGAGGGCCATCCATAACATATCGAAGTTGTTCTTGGGTTGGTCATATTATTATGTAGATCCACCAAACTAAACCTGTCACCGTTTACTCACACTACGTCACAAAATTATGTATGGAAACTTTGAAGGCGGTCCGAGACAGAAGTTACACGCTCAACGCACTTGTGACGTCATGAATTTTATTAGTACTGCCATTTCTAGACGCCCTGCAGATTCCGTGCTCTGTGATTTTCAGCATTTATTGTCCTATTGCAGGGCAAAGGCTTCCTGCTTTTCCTTTCTCTCGATCATGAGTTAGTTTGGACCTCAGACCAAATAAAAAACTAAGACAGAGCGCTGAGAACGATACAGTGAAGTATGCCAAAACTACACCTCCGCTCTGTGCATACACGCTCACACGCACACTAACACAAATCAGAGCGAAGTATTCAATCAATCACTAGAAGTACCGTTTATAATAGAATATACTGTATTGTACACCAAAATTGTTACACAAAAGAGCTTTTACAATATTGCTAATTCTATGGGCACAATGGCGGTCTTATTTCTGATAGCAATATATTTCCGACAACCTTAAGATGGACTGAACGAATCTAAAGTAAACAAGAAGAGGGTAGTCATTTGCTATTGGAACTACTTATGTTCGTAAACGAAAGATTAGCTTGCAATGTAATTGACGCGCTCGCTTTCCATTGCTCACGGTGTGGACGCACCTTTAGGAAATTCAATACTCTAGTCAAAATATTTGCACGCTCAGCACAGTTAGCACCACTGTATGGGGGTAAATTAGGGTAATTTCGATGTTAGTAGTAAATAGAATGGGGATCTTATTGATAAACGAAGTGTATTTTTGACACTCATTTTACAGACAATTAACATACCTAACTACCTACAGATTTCAAAGATTGAAAGACTTAAAATGAAATTATAGTGAACTAGCTTCCACCAGCAACTTCGCCCGCGTGGTATGTTGATAATAAATAAGCCTATGTCCTTCCTATACCTACTTCCAAGTCCATGTATCCCCTAAAAAATATTTATCGTAATCGGTTCAGCCGTTTATAATATTAGTTAGAATATTTTCCAGTTCTCAAAATATTTACAATGATTTTAAGCTGTTTGATACAATCGTATAAGTTTTAAGGACAGCAAAGAAATTTACATGATTAGGATCACTCCAGCAGGTCTCTTCTGTGAAAATCTGCCCGTGAAAACTTTGCTGAAGTCATAGTGTCAATCCCTAAAATCAGACAATGATAGCTCAAGGAATCAGGAATGACAGCTCACTCCACCTAAGTTTTCACGGTGAAATTTCTACAGAATTTATCGACTGGTGGAATGACAGCTCACTTCAAGCTGAGTTCACCTAAGTTTTCACGGTGAGATTTTTGCAGAATCCAATATTCTGTAGGTATAAACTGAAATAATGAAAAGGATAGCATTTGTTGATCAAACTTGACCTTCAACTGCCCTATCCCATCCCATCACAAATAAACGACAATAGTACCAGAAATAGCCTAACCTTTCCAAAAACTCATTTATCTAACCTAACATTTACGACTAATTCGCAACTAAACAACCAATCGACAATAAAATAAGAAATACCTTTCCTATTCCCTCTATAAAACTCTTATATTACAGTTATACGCCCTTATAGAAGAATAGAGGCGTTAAATAATACAAAAGAAACGATATAAAGTGATATAGAACCTTGTTTCCAGTTTATGTGAAGGTCGTAAAAATGTTATGACGGCAGGTACGGCGCACGACTCCTCAAGGGTCGCGCCAATAAAACAGGTAAATATATCTATGCCTTTTTATTTGATCATCGTTTCATATTTTTATTTTTTAGTGTTTTAAATAAAAGTTTTCTTTGTTGTTTTGTGTCTTGCAATTTTTATATTGATGGTATCTTGTCGCTTTTTCTTTTATGACGCGTTGAACTATCTTTAGAAATCATTCATCTATTAGTTCAGTTTCACCTGAAAATTATGCTCTCTGAATAAGGGCCATCGTCCACGAGGTCCACGACGCTACTCAAAAGTAACATGACGGAACATGATGACAATTTAGTGACGTGTGGTCGTTAGTGTTAGTGGAGAGTACTATGCTTGGAGTTTCCCTGCGTGATCGAATCATAAATGAGGAGACCCGCAGGAGAACCAAGGTAACCGACATAGCCCGAAGAATTGCCAAACTCAAGTGGCAGTGGACATTGCTCGCAGAACACATGGCCGATGGGGCCGAAAGGTTCTGGAGTGGCGACCGCGTACCGGCAGAAGTAGCGTTGAAAGGCCTCCCACAAGGTGGACCGACGACGTTGTGAAGGCCGCAGGAACCCGTTGAATGCAACAAGCACAAAACCGGTCGAAGTGGAGGTGCTTGGGGGTGGCCCATGTCCAGCAGTGGACGTTTTTTGGCTGAAATGATGATGATTGTTGAATAAGTACTTTCTTTGAACATTTGACAATACAATTTCTGTCTTGTAATATGTACCAATACTTCTGAACTAACTGTGCTACAAAAAACTGAACATTTTACGGTATCTGCCTTGAACAGCCTTAAATTACATAATATTACACAAGTAAGGGATGTTATGGTAGTAAGTACGATACAAGATTTTTAATGACTTCGCAAAAGTTTCAAAGGGCCATCTTTAATTTATACAGTTCTATAGAAAGACGAAATCGTTCCCGTTTATGTCGAAACTCAAAAGGAAAATAACATAAAATAAATAAGTAAGTAACATTTCAGTATGAACTTTTTAACGATATCGAACAAACTTTGTTGAAAGCGACGACAAGTAACAATGTTACCAAAATACTTACGTCTTAGGTACTGTAATATACATTATTAGTTGAAAAAATCGTCATTAGAACCCCGAGGTGTGAAACGAACAATAAATATATTGAGAGCTAGTACAAAAAGCTACTTTAAAAATTTTAATCAAAGAATCCCCACTATCACTCTAAAAGTCTAAACTCTCAAAACCGAAGAGCTATCAACCCATCGAGTGAGCTCCAATGGGCACTAGGCACTGGGCATCCCGCACTGGGAACTGGGAATAAAACATTTGTATGGGCAAAGAGAAAAACATACAATTTAATAGGAACAAGTGCTCGAGAGTGCTGGAGCTTCACGCCGGAGTTACAAGTGGATGACCCAGTGCGACGAGCTATTTTTTCCAATGTTTTTATGCAATTTTTTTATATATGCGCGTGTTTAGGTAGGTGTGTACTAACTTTGTTATTTGGTTATTTCATAAAATCGTGTTCAACGTTGTTTTGATGAAACAAAGCTTCACATACAATGGGAAACTGTTACATTAGGTACAAAAAAATGTATTTGTGCTGATATCAACCTATTTAGTTTTCCGAAGAACATCGGATTTTTCAAAAATAAGTTTGACTTGGATAACTACCACTTTTAAAATCTTCAATCAACAATCGCATAAGGATTAGGAACAAAAACACATCGCTCAAGTAGCCGCTATTGCATTAACTTGATTAGAAACCATAACTTTCAAACATAAAGTTTATTATCGTTTGCAATATTTATTTACTTGTTTGAATGAAAAGTAAACGTATGTTTAAAATAAGAACAAAAGTATTTATGGAAAAATAAAACATATTTTTAAGCAATGAGGTTGTTGTTGTTGGAAATCTAAGTTTTTTTTGATGCGATCATCGGATCTCTAGTACATAGGTACTACATAATTTCGATCAAGATATTTTTATTTAAATTAATATTCAGTGAACAAAACTTGCCATAAAACTCAATATAAATATAAAAACCGTATCCTATCGAGAATTTTACGTGTAACGAAACCTGAAAAGCTCGTCCCACACCTTCAATCACAGTTCAACCATCGAAGAAAACAATTTCCCAAGATCACACAATCTCGTCTATATTTTTATCAAACACAATCTGACAACAATATTCCAAGTTCCAGTTTGTAGACAAACTGGACGAGTACTGGAACAATCTCGCTGCAATCCAAGTAACATGGGAATTACAGTCACTGTTCCTCGGACGGAACTGGTATTTTCAACTGTTATTGTATTTCATATCGCATTTGAAGTGTTAAAGTGTTTAAAGTTGGTGTTGTTTCTAGCTGTTTAAAGAGTTAAATATTAGAGGTAGAGCCGCAGTGGCAGGATTAGAACGAAATATGTTTTTTGTTAGTCATGGGTTTAAATACTTACAAGAATCTCACATAAACAGGCCTATAACAGCTATATTGGTGAGTCATACAAATATTTGTTGCATGAGCGAGGCGTAACAAACCCATCGCTCAGCCACTGCTTCATCTTCATCCAACTTACAAAACTTATTTCTGGTACCTAATTAGCAAAAATTAAAATCCATTATTTTCAGTGTTTCTCTACCCATTGTCATGCAAAACCCAGCAACTTCGAACCTCCCAAAAATCATCAAGATGGCGACCAAGGAGTATATAAGAATCGTAGGTAGCAGGTAGCGTTCTGACGTTCGTACCGAATGGGAGCCTTTTCACGATTTTAGAATAAGTCATCGTATAGCATTTCAGTATCATTTTATCTCGTTTTAGTTAGTTAAAAGGCTAATCAGTATTAATATAGAACACTGCTACTAAAATTTACCATTTTAGGTTAGAAGATTAACAAATAAAATACCGCAGAACGCACCTATGTACCTATGTATGGCATCTTCTGATCCATCATTTAAAGTAATATCCTCCAGGCCGAATTTCAGCCATAGCAACCAATGTCAGCGGAGACCAGCCTTCGGCGCGGGAGATATTATAGTGCACAAGTGTGCGCGCAGACACAGGTGCAAGCTCTCTCTTCCCTCACTCTCATTGTCCAAAGGTACGGCAATCCGACACGAAAAAAAAAGAGAAAGAGGCAAATAGAGACTAGGCGCAAGACCAACGGCTTGACGTGCTTTCCGAGACACGGGGGTATCGTACCGCCAACTCCCAAACTCCGGGCCGTTACTAAGAAATTCCCAATGGAAAAAGACAATAATACTTTGCCTGACCTGGGCATCGAAACCAAGACCCCACGCTCAGCAGTGCTTGCGACCTCGAGACCATTGGGGCATCATCTATACGGTCAACGTATCCAGAGTCCCAGACACACAGGTACTTTAGCGATACTACCCACAATAAAAGTCACACTAGAGACGAATTGATACCAGACTTGGGAACATCCATAAAAGTAATGTATCATTCTAGTACAAGTGCTTGTAAAACAGTAAGTGCTATTCATTCCTATGGGTCTTTTGAGTTGAGTAGGTACCTATCGGCTACCTTCTGACTTCGTGAACAGGACCCTTTATCAAATCAAATCATTTATTTCAGATAAATATCCATATAAATAAAATCAAAATAAAATAAAATCGCAAAGTTTTTTTTTTTTATATGTTAATTGCAGAGCTTTTATGGAAGTAAACTGCAAACACTTATGTTAGCTGCCAAGCAGCATTGCTCTCAAGGTTTGGGAGCCAGTAAAATAAATAGTATTTCAATCTGAAATGAAGCCAATCACTCAATTTCTACCAACCCGCACTGGGCATTTACTCACACTGGGCCCGCGAGGTGGATTACGGCCCACTCCCTCTCGCAGAGAGATCTGTGTCCCAGCAGTGGCTATAATATAGGCTGATTATGCTATTCAATTTCTATTATGGTAATATGATTTCTACTGTTAGTTGATCCAAATTCCAATACATTTTCTACAGACAGTCTATTTCAATAAACGTTCTTGGTCTGTTTTAGAAAAAAAAAAACATGCCCAAAAACATTATCCCCTAAAGTTATAAATGTTATAATGCACGACTCCCAGAACACTATAACAAAAACATAAACACAGCATAATACAATATTTGCTCATTTCCCCCATTTTGCGAGCCAACTTATACCCAGCGAAATATGAGTGAAGCCAGTCCATGACAACGAGTAGCGATAATCATAACATTTTATTATAAACCGATAATATGTACAAGGTTCCAATGAGGACTCAAAACTTGGAAGCTTGTGGCATAAACGGAAACGATCAACTTACACTATTTTCGCGCCGTATACCTACTACACATAAGGGAGTTGGTAACTTGAATGTGTTTTGCTACAGCTTGTATTATGTGTTTGTTTATTTTTATGTCCTCCTATTTGGAATATTCAATATTAGGTGCTAAAAGCTTTACAAACCTTCGAATCCTGGGGCTCTACTCTCTAAGTCCATTTACGAAGATTTTCCCGTCCGTAAGCAAGTAGTTGATAAATCAAAACAATACAAAAAAAATGTTAAACGTAGTTTAACATTATACCGTGCATGACGAATGGCTTTCGACATTCCAAATTATGTTGGAAGTTTGACTTCGCAACAAACAGGCCTAGTACAGGAAATCATAATCTTTCTTTCATGTGATCCTCAAAGCCAATGTCATCTTACATCCAGTTAATACCCTTCAGAAAAAAAAATAAGCTCAATTCACTCAAACTTGGTAATCACTGAACCGCGCCAAAAAAAGCGCGTACACAATTTTCTCATATCCCTAGAAATTTATCCGTGGTCACCCACTTGCCGTAAGCCAGGAGCCAATCAGGCCGAATGTTTTCCGAGGCAGTATAGAGGCTCGGGTGGGCCCTTATTTCCTGTACAGTTATCGTGGCCCCTACTAATGGTAGGTATCACTTGAAAATAGATGAGTTAAGTTTCATGCGTGAATGAAGTCATTTTTTAATTTGTGAGTCGATCATGTTTGATGTATTGGACAGTAGGGTATTTTTGTGTCTATAGGGAAATATTTTGTTCTGGTTGGAGCGGCTGATCCATAGTTGGTTGGTTGGTTGGACTCTCTGGTTGCTAATCTATGTCCAAATTGAATGAAGAAAACTTACAAGATCTAAAAAAATCAGTAAAAAAAAAAAAAAATATTCAAAACTTTATTTTATTTTTTTAGTAATACTCGTATTATGTTATATGTAGCCTTAACGTCACTGGTGTCAGGTTCTTGTCGTCCAAATAAAACTGCGACTTTTTATTGTTTCAACCAGTTTCAACAAAAAACCTGAAACTAATTTTAAAATAAGTAAACGACAGACATGTACCTAAAAATACAAACTGATGATAAATAATTAAATAGCTAACAAACTGAAGCTTTGACAGTGTCTCTCCAAACATCTGTAGGTAGGTACTGTATTGTCTGCAAAAGTCGACCTTATGTAGTGCAGGCTGGCAATAAAATAACTCTAGTTACACTCAAACAATAAAGCAAGAATGAGCTGTAAAATTTTTGTAAGTATTAGGTTTTTGTTTGGAAGAACCAGTAATAATGTAGCCGCGGTGATGTTACCTAAAGACGTTCCCGGATTTTAACACAATACGAGCACATACTGCAGTACGTACCTACTGCCTAGCCAATCCAATGGTAGGGGCTGGAACCACAAGCCGTACCATTCAGGACCCACGTCATCGCCGACATTGTGCCTCACAACGATCCCGTCTCATCTTTGGCGTTCCTATAAAGTGGTTTTGTATTGAGAATTGAATTGATCTGTTCTTTTATCAGTCCTATATGTTTTGCTTCGATGGCCGCGCAGGAAATTGCTGGGATTTTCTCTACTGCTGTAATGAGTTCTTGTTATTTTAGGGGAAAGGATGAAAAAGATTAGTTTCGATTTTTATGGTACGATTTGTTTTATTACTCTGTCTACATGCCCTACATAAAAAAAAACAAAACCGACAGTTCATTACTTTTCTGTAGTATATTTATATTTTCTTCTTCTGGCAACATTTCTGCTTTGCCCAGTTTTTAAATGAAAGCGTTCGTCGAAAATGGCCAGATTCGAATACATAGAGACCAGAACGCTACAATTTTCTGATAAGTAATTAAGAATAAGAAAAAAATATTGGTAGTGGTAGGTAGTGTTACAAAATATACTTACACTAAACTTTGTTTCTAAACTCTTCATTCCATGCCACGTTGTAAGGGTAATAAATACAGGGCACGCCACAATAGCGGCGGTAAGCCCCTCTTTGAGGAGTGGCTAGAGAGGCGTCACGGCGTCCTCACCTACCGCCTGACGCAGGTCCTCACCGGACACGGATGTTTCGGGAGGTTCCTGCACATCATCAGGCGGGAGGAAACGCCCGGTGTCACCACTGCGAGGATCGCCCAGAGGACACGGTGGAGCATACGGTGGAGGCCTGCCCCGCTTGGGCGGAGCACCGCCGTGTCCTCGTAGAGGCGATCGGCAGCAGCGGCGACCTCTCGCGCCCGGCCCTGGTTCAAACCATGGTCCGGAGCGAGAAGGAGTGGGAGGCAGTCACCTCCTTCTGCGAAGCAGTCATGCTAGCGAAGGAGGTGGCGGGATGGGCGAGGAAGAGAGCCGAGAGGGCCGCCCGTCCCAGCCGCCGCGCTAGACGCCCCGGGCGTCGGGAGCCGCGTGACGACTCCCGGCCACCGTAGGCGCGGGCCTGCGGACGGCGAGTAATGGGTAGCTCGCCGTCCGATCAGGACCAGGCCCGTGCCGGACGGCGCGTATGTGTTCCACGCGCGCCTCAAAGAGATGTCAGCATCAAAGGAGGGGCCCGTTAGGGCCGAAGCCTGCCGGGGCAGCGGGACTGTCCGAAAGGGTTACCGCTACCCCGGAACATAAAGGGCTAAGGAAGGAACACGGATGGGTTTTAGTCAGTAAGAGTCTGACACTCCCTTCCGCTCCACCCAGAGCGGGAGGAGTCATTGGATGATTTCCCATCCTAAAAAAAAAAAAAAAAAGGGTAATAGATACCCAACTATATCCTAGAACTGTAATTACCCAAAACTTACCCCAAAAAACAAGCACAAGTGGTCTGCTACACACCATAGCTTGCATGACAATGAAGTTTAATGGCCATTGCAATTAGAACGAGCACCGAGCCGTCCAATTAGGGCCTCATTAGTCCAATGAGCGAATCCGATCGTCAGATTCAAATCTGTATGGATTTGAGATGAAAGCAATTTAGGGTAATCTCTTTGAAATATATTTTATTTTTATTTCAAGCTGACTGACTTTTTCTGCCTTCTAATTGGTGCAAGCTATGTGTAAGGTCTTTGGTTCTATTTCCTTGTATGGTGCACTTTCGTCGGGCAGTGTTGTCCGGAACATTGTTAGGCAATTCTGAGTAACTGCCTGGATTTCGGGATTAAGGCTGGGTAACGAGAATAAGCTGATTGGTGTTCTTTGTTATATGAGGCTTAGGTATCAGTTTCGGGAAGTCTGTGATAGTTCCTATTACTACAATATGTTAGGAATACAAACCTATTATTGTTGATAATTAAAAAGTTTTGTTGAACAAGCCTTCAGAAATACATAATTACCTATGGCCAGCCCAGTAGGTAGGTATCACAAGTAATGTCCACATTATACCTACCTAACAGAAAATTATCTTTTAACAAAAAATAACCTAGCAAATTGTAAAAACAATTTTACACAATGCTATCTCAAGTTGCTATTAAAAATGCAGTAGGCGTTCTATGTAAAAACTAACGAAATAAAGTGACGTTTCACTGCAAGACTGTTTAAAACTCAGACGAGAGAAAATTATATGTAACTAGCTGCGCCCCGCGGTTTCACCCGCGTAAATTTCGGTTTAGGGGGATGAAAAATAGATGTAGGCCGATTCTGATAGATACCGGATAAGCACAAAAAATTTCATCAAAATCGGTCAAGCCGTTTCGGAGGAGTATGGCAACGAAAACTGTGACACGAGAATTTTATATATTAGATTGCTTGATGAATTTATTTTACTGAATTAATGTCTGCAAAATAACAACTTTGCTGCGAAAACATTGTAGGTACTTAAGACAATAAAAGCTTAATATTTAATAAATTATGTACCGCTCTTCATATAATTTCAATTGAATAATTAAGTGGCCATTATTTTTATTCAAGTTATTTTTAAGTTGAAAATTCTTAATTAGGAAATAACTTTGTTTGAAATGAGAATTGGGCCTGAAATATTATTTGAAAGATACCTATCGATATAAAGCCTTTAGGTTCGTATTTTCACTAGTCTCCAGAAAATACCTACGGCAAAAGGCATAAATCATCAACATAATTATTGTAAAAAAGAAATGGTGAGAACATACAGGCTGAATACAAAATGGCCGCCAACTCGGACCCCACAGATGCAACTAATTCGAGTCTTAGTAGATACAATACATGATGAATACAAGCAACTAAAGTCCCCTAA
This sequence comes from Gortyna flavago, assembly GCA_963669345.1. NCBI lineage: Eukaryota > Metazoa > Arthropoda > Insecta > Lepidoptera > Noctuidae > Gortyna > Gortyna flavago. The sequence goes on from OY770130.1 coordinate 2,286,098, forward strand.
ATACAAAACTGGATTTAGATATTTTTCGAATTTTAAGAAATCCCTAAGTCCACTTTTGTGAACGAAATCTAAACTGTACATTGAATCTTAAAAAAAAAGTCATTGCTATGAGGTTTGGAAACGATTCGATGCCGAAAATATAGTTTTTTGAATTTTGGCCCATTTGTCTATTTGTCTGGATGTATGATTCAGATTGGCGTAAAAACGGCAAAAATGATTTCGATGAAACTTAGCACACAGATAATGTGTAACCTAGATAAACACTTAGATTACTTTTATCCCGGTAGTACGTTCTCGTGGGATATTTTCAGAGATCCATGCAGCGAAGCACTGGGCGAAAGCTACTACATCAAAATAAAGTCCTCCAGACCGTATTTCAGCCACGGCGCCCAATCTCAACGGAGACTAGCCTTCGGCGCGGGAGACATTATACTGCACAAGTGTGCGCGCATACACAGGCACTCCCTCTTCCCTCACTCTCATAATCCGATGGGACGGCACGATCGGTGAGAGACTACACATAAACACAGTTCAAAACTTCAACAAGGTACCAACTTCGAAATCCCAAGCCACCGACAACTCAGTGCATTCAAAATTATCCTCCACAGCAGCTCCATTGCTAATTCAAAATGTTAAGTGAAATCTCTGAAAGCTGGACTTTGGACTGATCTTAACTTGAAACAGACTCAATTATAACAAAGTGAAGTTTGTGAGTGCAATGTAAACCCGCCTCAGGATGACCCCAGTATTTGTGTTAGGCGTCAAGGACTATTCAACCAGATTCAACCGCTCCAACTTTTCTCATAATAAACTCGGACCTCGTTGAATAATTATATAAGGTTTTAAAGTTGCCTTGTGAAGAATACAATTATTTTTATAGAGATTAGCGATTTGAGTTGCATTTAAGTAGGTATCTATTGTGTAACACTTTCAATCACAATCTAAATCATTTTGAAGAATATTGCTAAACCATTGCTTCATATTGTTGCGCGCCACAATTTAATGCCTGGTACACACGGCTACTCATCAAGCTATACATAACCAGTATACGCTGACTTCTGATAGTGAGAAAAAACTAATACAATGCAAGGTCAGCTTATACTGGAAATGTATAGCTTGATATGTAGCCGTGTGTACATGGTGACATTCGTTACCCCTCGATTCGATTGATTGATTGTTCGATTTATTTTACATCCATGGGAAGAAGCCGTGAGTTTGGTTTATGCAAGTATAGCTCATTACGTGTCGGAAGAACATAGTTTCGTCAAACAAGTTTTGGATCAACAAGTTATGTGAAAATGCAAACGTGTGTCGATACATTATTCAAACTGTATTTCTGGGAATTACTTTAGATTCAAGATTACAATGGGGCGCACACATTAGAGCTCTTTCAGGTAGATTAAGTTCAGCTGCATATGCAGTAAGAAAAATAAGGCAGTTGACAGATATAGCCACAGCTAGGTTAGTATACTTTGCTTATTTCCACAGTATTATATCTTATGGTGTTCTGCTGTGGGGATCGGCAGCTGACGTAGATTCAATTTTCATTTTACAAAAGAGGGCGATCCGCGCAATCTATAAAATGGGTCCTCGCGAGTCTCTTAGAAACAAATTCAAAGAAATCGATATACTAACTCTGCCTTCTCTTTATATTTTAGAAAGTATTTTGTATGTTCGCAAAAACTTAGGACTTTTCAAAACAAGAAGCGATTTCCATAATATAAATACACGTAGTAAACATGAAATTGTGATACCTAAATTTAGATTAACTAAAACTAGCAAGTCATTTCTTGTAAACAGCATCCGTTTTTATAACAAGCTGCCAAAGCCGGTTACAGAACTTAGCGATGGAAAGTTCAAAACCCTCATCAAACGTGTCCTTATCAAAAAAGCATATTATAAGATTAAAGACTACGTTGAAGACAAGGTAGTCTGGCAATAATTCCTTCTGCACATGTGGCTTCCCTGGCATCTCATTAACGGCATAACTGCTTAAATGTCTATTAATTGTTCTCAAATCAAGATGTTTATTTTTTATATACTTCTTTGACATAAAATTTTATTATTTGACATTGTATAGACCTTTCTAATTTTTCACCACTTTATTAGTGGTTGTAATGTCAATCATATCACTTGGTTTTAGTAGGTTTTTATAAATTTTATTATTTACTTTATCCTTTTCATGGATTCTAATTTTGTAAATGTGAGGACTTTGTAGGCCTTTTAGACTTTAGATCTGTATATGGTTTTTTATTTTATCAAGTACCTGGTACTTGTTGACAGGCCTATGCAGTCCTCCCATACCTATTGTAACTTGAAAACATTGTAAAAACGCAAATATTTTTAAAAGAGTAACCGTGGAGTTTCTTGCCGGTTCTTCTCCATAGGAAACGACCAATTGGAACCGTGCACCTAGCTTCTGACGTTTGATAAGTGCCCATGTAGGTTTATGTGAAATAAAATATTTTGATTTGATTGACAGAAAGCAAAGATTTCAACATGTTTTTATGTACCTAAAAGGTGGATAAATGTATGGTAGATATATGTAAAAAATGTTATGTCATGTAAAAGGAAGCATAAAAATACCAACACTTTAAGACTAACGCGTTATAAGTAACTTATGTAAAATATTCTAAAGGCAGAATCTGTTTACACCTTACTTCTTTAAAAATGTTACTCATATGTTCTTACTTATTCGTAGTGCAATCCTCAAAAATTCAAACATAATATGAATATTGCATAAATATTAAAAACATACTTTAAAAGCGAGAGCTCTCTTCAAAGCAAATGACAATGTCTTACAACTACTGAATTAAACAACTTTCCAGGTGTTAAATCTGACACGACAATTTTGAGAGCAATTCAAATTCGCACAGTCTCATTTACTTGATTACATGTTCTTAGGGTCGAATCGTAGCTTTGAAAGGCAAATCAAAAAAAAAATTTAACAGTTAGACACAGATTATTACCACCACCAACTTTTTGGAAACATTGGCAACCCTAAATACAAAGCTGAAATGTCTCAAATATATGATTAATTTCACCAGCCAAGATAAAAATTTCTTGAGAAATTGTGTTGAATTCCAAAACTAGATCTTGGCACTAACTTTCACCAAAGTCTTCTTCTTCCAGGCTACCCTATAATATCCACATCATTATTCGTTGCAAGCAAGTTCATGTCAGCCTTAGCTTCAGGCACAGTCTACCTGTTTACCACATAAATGTTCTCAACTTACACAAGGAACACCATGCATGTTCTATGCTCTTTTAGTGCAAGAATTGGGTCTACGCTCGCCCCGCAGACTACTTTATTAGTAAGTACGGAAAGTTTCATGTTTCTGATTTAGGAGAAGAGAGATGTCTCGGACTCCTGCAGACAAATACATACAAACATACCATTACTTGGATAACTGGATATCGTACCCACGACCTAAATGAGGAAAGGATAAAGTTGAAACCTTTTGGATACAGATGAACGTGTTATGAACTCCCTTAAGTAAGTGATTGCGTAAGAATTTAACCTGAACAGGGTTTGTTTACACTTTCATCAGATACTTTTGGAACAGACACTAGTTAGGGTCTTTTAATGCATTTTTTTAACATCAATATTGTGTTTGTTTGACTGTTATAGAAAAAGTTTTATAATGTTAGTAATAAAAACGTGTTGTTCTATCACTTTATTTTAATAATACTTCGAATTTGATACGATGACCTCGTAAAATTGTGCCGATAGAGCAGAAGATTTTTTTTTAATATTTCTACCACTAGAAGTAGTACCTATTAGTATAGTACTATTACTTTCTACAACTTTAATATATTCAAAATAATTATTATTCGAAATGTTTTTGCCTTTTTCTACCTTTGTGTATAAAAATAACATGTTATTTAAAAACTTTTACAAACTAAGGTTAATTGGACCTAAAGAAATGTTTGGTACTTATTTGTTCGACACAAACATGGTTACCTACTATATAATAATTAGTGTAGTAAACTATTAGTTATTCTGTGGTAGTACGGAGTTTCAATAGAATAAGAGGCCAACTATAGGTACCTACAGGATTTACCGTACCTAAGTACCTTTTATGATCATCTTAACAATATGGTGACGCATCGAAATGCTGATAATAAAAAGAATGTGTACAGTCAACATAATATAAATTCAGGATTGTTATAATATATGGCACAGACATTAATACATTTTTATCGCAGAAAGTTAAATAAAGATAAATTGTTGTTCATATAATAAAAGTTTTTGATAGTTTTGGAAACCACGTTAGGTCGGTGGTCCCGGCTATAATTTGTAAATCTTTGACATTCGTTACGAGTAGTCAGAAGCCCTATAGTCTGACAACCTGTCTTACCAATCTTAATAACCAGTAACTGGGTTGTGGAGGTCAAAGCAATCGCTCTATGTAAAACACTGGTATTCAGCTGCATCCAGTTAGACTAGAAGCCGACCTAACTGATTGGCTAAATATCAGGGCTAACACACTTCCTTTTGGAAAAAGGGAATATGGAACATCACATCCTAAATATAAATAAATAAACAAAAATAAAAAAAACCCGACTGCAACTACGAAGTTCAAAACGAGCTCACTTTCAAGCAGTCTGTTGCAGTTTGGTAGAACTTATTTTAATTCAATTACAGATTTGATTCCACCAACTGTAATAATAATACTTGAAAAGTGAACTACTAGTTTTGAACTTTTTAGTTGCAGTTGGGTTTTTTACATTTTATTTTTTTTTCAACCTTCTAGTGTGTTATAATTTAACAATAATTTATTGTGTTTATTGTGTGTAATTAATTTTTTTGTGTATTATATTTGGAATCATCTCCTGAAACCATTTATTTTGACACCCTATGATTGCCATGTTGCTATTTTTTTTCAAACCATTACTTAGTCTTAAATCCGCCATTTTGATTTGATAAAAACAAAACCTATAACTATGGCGCGACCTAGACGAGTAAAAATAGATAACTTATATATTAAAATTCATCCATTCTTTAAGATGCTACAAGGGGGTAAAGAATTCCGTATACAAAGTTGCATAGATCAGATGGCAGGGTTATGTGAAAAAAAAACATAACCCTGTCTTTACTGTCGAGCAGTCGGGTAAAAATGACTAGAGTAGTCAATCAAATAAGCTGATTTTGGAGAACATACCAATTAAAATATGAAATTTCATACATAAATACCAGACAATGTTTAAACAGCTGACAAAAACATGTGTATAATTGGAACCAGCTACCATTCGTTTCACATGGTTGGATTTATAAAAATTATATCTTTACAAATACTAAAGGAATAACAATACAATAAAATAAAAAGTAGAATTTGTATTTGTTTTTGGTTTTGTAGAATTTACTTTAAATGTCGACGTTGACATTCAATCATCATCATCATGTATGTCGAACGACGTCCTGCATTACATAGGCCTCCCCCAATATTGACATTAGATCATTTAAAATTAAATGATTTAAAAAAATCTAAGAATTATTACAACAGACTATATTATTATCTGCGCTATATCCGCGGTTTCGCTCTCGTGACTGTGTATGATTCTTGTGACAATAGATAAAAGGAGGGTAGGGATTTCAAGAATAATACAAAAAAGTTATCTTAGGAGATCAATCAACTAATGACGTGTTAGCGTGAAATCCAAAACAATCGCTTCTAATAATATAAATAAGCAAAAAAGTTCATAAGCTGTTTATAATGACTTAAAACTAGCACCAGAGTCGACAGTACTCACGCAACATCCCAAAACTGCAAGTGAGCTATCTTTAATCATCGAGACTCATCTGCGCCTCTACGCGCACGTCAACCTGTCGGCTCCACTCCTATATTATTTTGACTACCGATAAAGAAAACATAATCGTCCTGTACCTATTCATTAAAGTACTCAACTTGGAAACAATGAGATGAATTAGTACAACATTACTGGCGACAAAAATAACATCTTTAGTTGTGCTGTAGACATGAGATCAGAGTATGGAGAAGAAAATAAATCAAAAGCCAATAATAAGGATACAATAAGAAGCTAAGGGAATAGAATCTAAAGACAAAACAGAAAAGAATCCAGTAAAAGAAAGGAAAATGGAATCCTTTACAAAAGATGTTGTAAAAAATTCAAATGAAGTAACGGATTTAGAAAGTGTGTTGCGTGATTTAAAAATATATGGACGATATCATTTAAAGTTTATGTTCTTACTTGGAATGCTATCTTTTGGTAGTATGTGGCATAGTACAAATTATATTTTTGCCGTTGAAAATGTTGGTTACAGGTGAGTCTATGATATTTTTATTTACTTTACATTGAAAACTCATGTCTAAAGATATCATTATGTCAACGAATGCTGAAAGTGTAGTGAAATTAATTGTATATGTAGTGCAAATTAAGCATCTATTAGAACTCTATCAAGGCTTAAAACAATCGCTTTTATTTTAGTTGTAACTTTCTTATTTACGTCTCTCCCAGGTGTAAGTACCCAAACTGCGGTTACACAGAACTATCAAAATTAAACCTGAATTCAAGTTTCGATTTCAAATGTCACAAATATAAACTGTTTCAAAATAATGGAACATGTGATGAACAAAACTTCGATGTATCAAATGCTACTGATTGTGACGACTGGGTTTATGATAGACCTGACAGTTTTGTTGCTGAGGTAAGTGCACTTTTACATCTATACGAGTACAGGGTGTAAAAAGACACATTACAGCAGCCGTCAACTACGCACTTTGTACATCAAACTAAGTAACATTGCATAAAAATAATTGCTGTACAACGACTTATTTTTGGTGTGATTTGCTGTTTGCGGTAATGCGCAAAGTAACACTCGCAAAACATTTGCTTATAGGTGCATGCAACAGTACAGGGGTCGTGGGGGTATTTAAGGTTGTGTTTTAACATTAAAAACTTGTTTTCGTAAAAATACGTCAGTAAAAGTTAAATTTTGACCTTCAAAATGTCCACAACCAGAAGGTTCCAAGGGGTATGGTCCAGTTCCAAAAAAAATATTACTATGATGAGGAGTACAAGCGACTCTCGGCTTCAGTGTCTTTTTACACCCGTTATACATAATTTAAACAGTACAGTACAAAGTCGCTTTTCATGTCAGTTTGTTTGACCGCTAAGATCGTCTAAACTCCTTAATGGATTTTGATGCGATGAATCATTTAGAGCACTTATTCCGAAAGGTTTATGAGATAGGTATAATAGTACATTAATGTTTGTCTTAGATATAGTAATTCCGATGTTTAGTCGTATCTCCATATACTAAAACACCCGTCTGCAGGGGCGGGTCGCTACTTAGGTATATTTCTTCTTAAAATGTAACTTTTGGTAGTTGTAAGCACAATTTTAATGTCACAGTGATTGCATAAATACTACAAACTACGACGATACACTTAAAAAATCTAATAATAATAGTCCTCTAGACCGTATTTCGACCATGGCGGCCAATATCAAAGGACACTAGCCTTCAGCACGGGAGATACTCGTATTACTTATATTGCACAAGTGTGTGCGCAGACACAGGTGCACACTCTCTTCCCTCACTCTCATAGTCCGATGGGACGGCACGTAATCTAACACGACAGGAGAGAGACCAGGCGCAAGACTAATTAAAACAACTACTATATGTTTGAAGGCTAATATTGGCTCATTTTACTACTACAACCTCTATTCCATGACCAAAGTCCATAGTTTCCTCCTATGCCCTTACCTTCGCCACTCGCTACTTAGAAGGCACAGTGGAAAAACCAGGACAGCCATTTTATTATAGCTCAATGCAATTTAGTGATGCGCATGAATAATTGGTATTGAGGAAAAACTCGAGTACTTAGTTAAATTTAGTAACGTGACTATTTTCTTTTTGGCCTGTTGTGTTTTTTATTTAGGTGATGAGCATTCACAAGATTTTACGATATCTTAGTTACCACTCCGCGTGCGTGTGTATACCCAAGGTTGAACCCTCTTTGTTTTAGAATCGCAACGAGTAACTGATTTGCAATAAATTATATTTAATTTGTAAATTGGTTAGAAATAACACTTTTACTCTTTTTTTTTAATAAACTGGTTATATAGGTGATTTCTAGCCTACTTCTACTCTAAGAAGAAAAACCAAAACAAACTCAGATGTCAAAGTCTCTTTTAAAATCCATTCATTGTGATGGACAGATCATATGAGGACCATGTACACACGGCTACACATCAAGCTATACATTTCCAGTTTTCACTGACCTCGCATTTCATAGGTTTTTCGTACAATCAGAAGTCAGCTTATACTGGTTATGTATAGCTTGATGTGTAGCCGTGTGTACCAAGATTAGCAGTGCAGTAACGTTCCTTTTTTTTTTTAGTTCAATCTTGGATGTGAGGACTGGAAGAGGACCCTCGTTGGCACGATGCACAGCGTTGGTTATATGATGGGACTGCTTTTTGTCGGACCTTTATCAGACAAGTAATTCAAAATTATGCTTACCTACTTGTATTCATTTACAGTTTTTATAGCAACTGGTTGTTTTGCCTGCCAACAATTTTTTCTTTCTTTTTTCTTTTCTACGACTATGACGCCTATAATCCCCGAAGGGCGAGGCAGAAATGTGGTACTTATAGTACACCCACATTTTGCCAGTTGTATTCTCCTTATGAAAGGCAGGCATATTATAAGATAGGGGATTACATCGTTGATAAAGATGCCTGGATCAATGCTGGTCCTGCTCCACAACCACAACTAATTGATTAACACTTGAACATACTGTTGGAGCTGCTGAAGATTATATTTGCATTGTATAAACTCAATTTAATTTGTATTGTATAATTTCATAGCACAGATGTGAGTTCTATGTGAGCTACCATTTACCGGGTATTAATATGTCTTTCATTGACTTGAATGTGCCCTGGCGGCTGATAGTATGTCATGCTCACTAAAATGTCTCGCTGACGGTGGCGTGTGTGTTGGATCATTTAGCTCCCTTCAAAATGGTTGAGCTGAATGGTGCTGATCTATGCGTCATGTTCGTGAACGGGCGCCGTCAGTTGGGGCTGGTCATCAATTGGCTGCCTCGGCTTATTTAAAAATTTTTTTTTTTGGATTGTTAAGTACTATTTGCTGTACTCTGGACGCTCTTGACACGTACGTCTTTTTTATTTTATTACATCGTTCTCACATATAATTATAAATTCAACATTAATGATGTAACTAATATTTTTGTAAAAATATAATTTAAAAGAGTGTCCATGGAGTTTCTTGCCCGTTCTTCTCCATAGGTACCTACGCTTTGGAATGGGCAACTAGCTTCATATTTTCTGACTGACCGACTTCTTGACAATTCAAAAATGCCTGTAAATGGTTTAATTGAAATAAATGCTTTGAGTTTGAGTTTGAAATTTCTCATTGGCAGATTCTGGGCTGAACTCAAAACACTTTACCTGACCTAAGAATCGAACCCAGCCCAATTGCTCACATCCATTAGACAAACGAAGCAGTCGTTTACATTTCACTATTAGTCTTTAATTTAGCCATCGTCACATGACGGAATGAATGACTTAATTATAATAATAAATATGTGTATAATGAAATAAAGGAAAGGTTTGAATTTGTAATAGTAAATATTTACATAAAACATTTGGATGCTGAAGAACACACAAACACTGAAGTACAATAGATTAAACTCTGTCTATCAAACTAGGGTATAAAATTATAGTACAAGTTCTTCGTTGGTTACAGTCCCATGGTTCACGCGGGTGCATGGTCATGGTGCATGGTCTCCGCCAGGCGGTCCCGCCACACGCACACTTGTACGAAAAAGTCGCCTTATAATTTTATGTCACTAATTTCGGTCGAAAGATCGTCACTCACTGGAAGCTTGATGAAGGACATCGCTGTCAAGGTAGACCGCGGCGAATGTGGTGTGACGATCTTATCATACTTGCGGGGCCAACATAGCCAGAGATCGCACAAAAAAGAGGTTTTTGGAAGGAAAAAGGGGATGGCTTTGCTCAGCAGTGGGACACAAAATTACCTAAACAAATAAAAATTGTAATGCAATTTTGGCTTTAAACTCAGCTATAACAGAAGTGATTTCATTACCTCGATTGAATACATTAAATAAAATCATAGTATAAATATTTTTTTATAAAAGGAAGTTATTCAAAACAATACGATAAGTGAATGGTAATAATTATTGTTACAATACTTTTCAATTTACAGAATGGCTCTATCGTTTACCTATGCAAATTCTCAGGATTGTCCCTTTTTAGAGGCTCAGCAGAAAGTGCGTCGTGTTATTATAATGTTAAAGTTTTATAAAAATAACATATTTTTATGTATATTTTTGTGTAGGTATGTTTATTTTTGTTTGTGTGTGTGTTTTTGTGTATTTTTGACTCAATGATGTGTAGCCTGTGTGTGGCCCCACGTTGGGCGCCAGTTTAGCCTCCACCCGCTCTAATCCCACCTGATAATTGGCGACTGAATAAAAAACGGGTGTGTACCTTTATAAGTATATTAACAAATTAAACCAAGCTGGTAAAGCCGGAGGCACACAAAGATTTGTGGGTCGTGGGTTACGGTCGTCTGTTAACACTTCTGCAGGGATAGGTACTCCCCTGTAGTTGCAGGCAAAAATTTCCGCCTCTGGCCGGAGATGGACGATGGCCGAGGTACAGTGCTGGGCTGTACGGTGACGTCACTAGACGATATTAAGGCGCGGCCGCCCGACTGTTTAGCAAGTCAGCAACGCGGTGGCGAAGCGTAAAATTGAAACCTGGAAAGCACCGTTCCAGCTGATTAGAACTCGGCCTATTAACTTCCGTGCTGGGATACCACCGACGACAACAAGGAAGAGATACCTATTTAATTGTAGTAGTATTGACGTGGTGGTAATGACCAGAACGGAGTTTACATATTAAGCAAGCTCGAGCAAAAAGAAAACAATAAAAATAGATAATTATGAAACGGTTAAAACGTTTAGATTTTAAAATTTAAAATTAATATTGTACGTGAAGGTAGAAGAAAATTATGTAGCATGATACAGCATTATTAGCAATTTCTGAGGCTATTCTTAAATAGTGCTTACTTATTGTGATATAGATATTATGCAACAGAAAATTAAGAAAAAACAAGTAGGTAATCTATAAAGCAGTACACAGAATAATGATTGATAAAAAAATTCATGATTATGATGTGCGTAATTTGTGTGTTATTCAAAACTTACCCTAAATCGGGATTTTCACAATTACTGAACTGGCACTTATTAAAATATTATAATTAAAATAACGGTCGTGTCTGCTAGGGCGCTCGACAGGACGCAAAGAGGTACGTGCACTCTCACATCAGCCCAGAATCGACTGGCCTGGACTCGACTCCCATCTCCTGCGCGGGCGCGATTCCGTTCACATCATTCATTCCATCGAACACTCGCCCCGCACCGCACACGTACCTACCCGGCGCGTTCCAAGTCGTACACAAACAAAGCACAAAGCATTCATTTTTAATCTATTTATTCTTTAGCATTATTACCATAACAAAACATGATTATTCATGTAACGTTCCGTTACAGATGATGGCAGTTTATTCACACCAAATAGCGTGATTAGCGTTGTATTTCTTTCACATTATTTTTAACTGGGCAATCATGCTCAGTTTGCTTTTAGCTGAGTTAATTCAGTTCATAATTTCTGCAAAATATTTCATTGTAATAAGCATGGCCACCCATTTGTTATGTGCTGAACTTTCTGGTATACGAGTTGCTTATGTCTGAAAATATAAAATAGTTTTATTTTATATCGTTTGACAGCGGGACAGACCTCCACCGTATGCTCCACCGTATGCTCTGGACGATCCTCACAATGGTGACACCCGGGCGTTTCCTCCCGCCTGATGATGTGCAGGAACCTCCCGAAACATCCGTGTCCGGTGAGGACCTGCGTCAGGCGGTAGGTGAGGACGCCGTGACGCGTCTATAACCACTCCTCAAAGAGGGGCCTTATCGCCACTATCGTGGCGTGTCAGTGTTTGTCTTGAGTACGCATTGTCGTCGCGTGTACGTCTACCACAGACGTCTACCGTCCACTACCACGTGTGGATGTACACTCTTAGCTGCGCGGATCATTTGTTTGCCAACCCATTCGTGCGTAGCGTGGCTGTGGGTTCTGGATGCTAATTTATCCAGCATGATTAGCAGTGCCTACTTTTAAATAATTCCGATGACTTTTGTATTCTTCCAGATTTGGCAGAAAGAGTGTAATAATATTCACGGCAGTAGCTTGTGCGGTGGTTGGCTTGTGGAAGAGCGTGGTCTACTCGTATTGGTTGTACGTCGCCCTCGAGACATTGGAACCTTTGCTGGGCGACTGTTACTCTGCTATGTTCACTTTAGGTAACCAATTCCCTGTTTCTTAGGGGTATTATGGTTATTATTAGGGTATTATTATGTTTAAATACACAAACAAGCGTATCCAGGCCGTTTATAAAACTAGTATATTATGTACTATACTAATAATACAGCTGAAGAGTTTGTTTGTTTGAACTCGTTAATGTCTGGAACTAGAACCAGTCGTATTTGAAAAAATATTTTTGTCATTTGTCCAATTCAATTCTTGAGGAAGGCTTACCGTTTCGCTAGGACCCTTAGGAACTGAACAAAAACAAAAAAGGCTGAAAGAACGATGAGCGAAATCGAAGTAATATCATTGGCAGGCGATGCGATGCGACGAGTTGGGTCGGGAGAAAAAGAAACGTCACGCGGACGAAGTCGCGGGCAAAATCTAGTAGACCAAAATTAAAATTAATGAAAAAAAATATGGAAAGGGATGAAAGGGCTCAGTTTACATTTTTGGGATTCTGTAACACAATTTTGTTTTAGAATAGATACATAAAATGAAATGTTTTTTTTTTTGTTTCTACCTTTTTGTATTAGACCTTGTGAAACCTTCCAATGAACACAATATTATGTTTCAGCCATAGAAACGGTCACAAAGGAACATCGACCGTTAATCATATTTGTACTCAGCATGTTCACAACTATAGCCGGAATGTCCCTGGCTGTCATAGCCTGGCTCGTACCAAACTGGAGAATCTTCTTAATAGCAATATACGCACCTGGACTTCTATTCATCCTCTATATATTCTGGATGGACGAAAGTGTCAGATGGCTACTAAACAAAGGCAACAAAAAAGAAGTTTATGATATGATCAGGCAGGCTGCTAAGATGAACAAGATAAAAATTGACGAAACGAAACTGTCCAACTTGAAATGCGAAGAGAACTCTTCAAATGTGAACTTAAAAACGTTGGTGAAGATGACGTTCTCGTCTAAGAAATTGTTTCTAAGACTGCTGTGTTGTATTTGCATGTGGTTCACCGCACTATTCAACGCCTACTCGTTGTTAATAAACTCGGTATCGTTGAAAGGGAACAAATACCTGAACTACGGTTTAACGATGACGAGTGGCATACCCGCGAGTGTGGCCATATTGTTTTTGCTGACGAAATGCAAAAGGAAGAGGCCGTTGATACTTTCGTTTTTACTCACTGGAACTTTTTGTATGGCGCATTCAGTTATGCCGTCAGGTATGGGTAAAATAAATTATATTCATATATCTGTAGCAACTGTTGAAAAATCAAAATTTGATTTATAACAATAGAAATTCATTTGTGTCTCATTAGCCACCGTTGAGCTACTACGAAAAAAAATTAAGAAAATAATAAGTTCGTTAGAAATTTTTTTTCTTCAAAAATAAAAAGCCATCTGCCAAATAGGTATTTGACTTGGTGTCAACAAGAATACTATTAATGTAATATCTGTATTTTCCACAGAGTACGCCTGGCTATCCATACTGTTATACATTTCCGGAAAATTTTCTTCAACCGTAGCAATACGTATCGTGTACATATACACATCGGAATTGTTTCCTACTTACACTCGGAACACTATGCATGCATTATGCTCCGCTCTGGGAAGAGTTGCCGCCATCATAGCACCACAGACGCCTTTATTAGTTAGTTATTTAGTTTTTATACTTGATAATATTAAAATACCTTCAACAAATCCAGTGAATGGTTTCCGAAGTAATTTTACAAGTAAAAACGACCTTCTTTGTACCTGTACAATGATTTTTAAAACCATTATTTGATCTAAACACAGACTTTTAATTTAGAGAAGTCTGTGTTTTTGACAAAATCTGTAAAAATACACACACACAGATTACAGATTTTGCCAAACTAACTCTTCAAAATGAATGAATCAATATGGGTCTATCTCTCAGACCAACAATGGTGGCTACTTTAGTGTAACTAAAGCATTACATTTCTTAAAATACCGAGATATTCTCAGTAATCATTCGATCCTTCCCATTGAAGTCGAACGTATCATGCCGCATTTACGAGTATCCCTTGAATCTGAGAACGGATTCGCAGAAATTCGGAATATAGCATCAAGGTATTCTCAATGCAATTTTACTGACAATTTCAGGTTAATTTCGGGAAACTACCGAGTACTGATTCTGGTGTTTTATAAAAACACTTCTTGATTTCTTGGATGATACGTTCCTACCCGTTCCTTTCTTCTAAAAGTACCAGGAACTTAACTTGTACAATTTTTTTTTTTTTGCAAAGTGAGCCATTTTTTGACCTCGATCTCACCTGGTGAAAAGCGATGGATGAGGTGAAGCGCGTGCCCAGAAGATGCATATTCACTCTTGCTTTGAAGGCTGACGGGTTAGTCGTAGAAGGGGAACACATTTTATAAATTACTTATTTCATCACATCACGCGAAAAACATCCCCTGCTGGACATAGACTTATCCCAAGCATCATCGCAATAACCAGTCCTGCACTGCTTTGGTGCTGATTCCCGCAATTTTCACGAAGCCATCAGTCCTCCTCAGGGGGGCCTGTCTGCGGTGCTTTAATTTATTTATACTATCCATTGCAGATGGAGTACTGGCCAGGTCTACCATCACTTATTATGGGCATCCTGTCCCTATTAACAGCATGCGTAGTGACGCTATTACCGGACACTTCTGATGATGTACTACCAGACAATGTGGGGCAAGCCGAGGCAGTTGGGAAAAGAGAGAAAGATTTTGTAGTTTCTCCCGGAATGGGGAAGAAGGGGAAGAACTTGGATGTGTGTCCCGAAATGGAGAAGAAGGGAAAAGATGTTGATGTGTGTTCTAGATTGTAGAGTTAATGATGAGAATTATAAAGATACTTAGCTTAAATTATAATAGGCGATAGCATAACATACGTTTTGTTATTTATTCTGGAGATGAGGAACATATCTTCTGGTGTTCATCGGGGGCTGTCAGACACCACCAAGTGCTGAACACGTCTGGATTATATGACATACATGAGGATAGCTTGGTAATCAAAACTGCTGGACAAATGGACGAACCATGGCTGAACAAAAACGAGTAATGGACTTTAGATATTGAACTAGTATGTCTTAAGAAGGTAATTTTAAGAATTATTATGCAGGCTATTTTGTTAAAGTCCTGAAAAAATCTGAATATTGAGCAGTGGTGGCCGTACCGCCCGCGATTTACGAGTTGTAGGTCGTAGGTTCGAACCCTGACGGGCGCTTTACTTGTGTAAATTACTTCATAACCACTGCCCTCAAAACGGTGAAGGAAAACATCGTGAGGAAACCGGCATGTCCTAGAACCAAAAATTCTAAGACATGTGCCATCTACCAACCCGCACCATGCTGTTGGATTTCGGTCCGTTCCCTCTCACACAGAGGAGGCCTGTGTCCCAGCAGTGGGAACTTTAAAAGCCGATTATGCCTGCATACCTAAAATACATACCTACTTATAATAGACATAAGAGAATAATAGACATATTCATATAATAATGATCTACCATCATTGAAAACCTACCAAAACCTTTCAACAGAACCCACAAAATAGTATTCCGTAATAGGAATAAGTTGGGAAATAAACTATAACACGGAAGGCATTCTCGTCACGTTTGATTCTCGGTTGAAACGAGAAGGCGACTATATTGAATCGGCTTTCAGTGTCAGCACACGGAACTGTACTTACTACCGTTATTGTGGGTAAGACGAACATTTTAACTTGTTTCATATTTCCCTACTCATTTTTCGGGAAAATGAAAACTGTATAACAGCAGTGCATCTTTAAATAGCTCACCGTGAAAACTTGAGTGAAGTGAGCTGCTAATAGTGTCAGTCCCTGACTGGATGACAGCTCACTTAAAGCTCACTTCACCTACGTTTTCACGGTCATAATTTTTTAAAGAATAGAATAGACCATCTGGTATTAAACGTAGAGAAAGGTAATGGCATTTGTTTCAGGTAAACTCAAACTAAAATCTCATCGACTTTGTTTACCATACAAATATAGTCTTCGCTTATGTCTTTGGCTGAATTTCTTGATTTTATTTGTCACGCTATCATTCAGTCCCTTCTCATTCATATCACTCCTCACACAATCCATCTTTTTTTTTGCCTTGCTCTCCTCCTCATTCTCATCTCTTCTCTCATTTATATTCTACTATTACTCTTTTAATCCACACATCATAGAAACGATGAATGAACTATGTGAATTATGATATGGATAGAAAGGGGGTGACTACCGAGATGACGACTAATAGAGAAGTAGAGAAGAAAAAGATAATATGTTGCGCCGAGTCCAAATAAATTGGGATGAGGGCAAATGAATGATGGCTCTTGTATTCAATTGATTAGATAAGAAAGTATTATAGATGGGTCTGCTCTTGATCTAGCCTAGCTGTCATTAAAGTTGCAGCCACCACTCCCAAAGATCATTCTACTGTCCCAATTCCAATACGTCCACCTAGCTCCACCATGATTCAAAATTCCACACAACCAATTCGAAACTCTTCAACAAGCTAAGACCTAATCACGATTTCCATAACCACAACTTTCGGCAACAGAATATTCCGTACAACGAAAAATAAAGAAAATGCATCATACGTGCTCCTAATACGGATTCTAAGCTGCAGTGAATCATGCTCGCAGTCACAGAATAGAAACGGTACAGAAGCTACCGAGACGTTACCGACTCTGTACACTGGATGCGAGCGCACGGTGCACGCATACTTATACAAGAACATACCGTGTACGGCTATCTCAAACTATGCCAAAAGACTAGTCGCGAGTGCATTTTCTATCGCTATAGTACAAGTACACGCCACGGGTCTCCATCTCCGCAAAGTTATCATTTCGTAGAAAACGGTATCTTCGAACTGATACTCGAGCATATATTTCGATTAAACCAATTACAGGCACTTTTGAATTCCTCAAGGAGCTGTTCAGTCAGAAAAATGAAACTAGTTGCCCATTCAAAAGCGTAGTTGGTGCCTATCGAGCATATCGGGCAAGAAACACGAACATACAAACTCCTTTTTTTAAAGTCCGTATTAAATGGGAAAAATCCAATCAGCCGATAACTTCAGTCACCAACCAAGGTTTATGGCGCGTACTGTATGTAGGTCACGCGTGTGGAGTGCGTGCGTTATCGCTTGTTGTACAGACCTGGCCTTCTGTATCTTTATTTTCTGTGTTGAATGCTCCTGTATTCGGCCAGCAACGTGCATTCGCGTCACGGACGAACGAAGGCGGCCGATTGAAACTAAGCTATATTGGAACGGTGAATTAGGCGTATCTTGATGTGGGATTGGGGATGGGAGTCAAGGAAGATGGGGTTCTGATTACAATTTGAAGGCAGTTTAATAGCCTACAGGAGCGGAAAATGTTTGTCGAAGATATATTTTTTTTCTGATAAGTATTTATCTTAACAAATGAGGTTAACAAAGGGACTCAAAGGAGTATGTACTGTGTAAACAGGATCTGAAAAATTATGCCCATATTATCTACCTAATACACACATCAAAAGTGTCTAGGGATCAAGCATTTTTATGCGGATTTCTTGAGATTGAGATGTGGCTTTGTAATAAATTTATGATTTTATAAATTTATATGGATCCTTTTTGGTGCATTTCATAATTTGAATCAGGAACTGTGAATCAAATTCGAGTAAAAGATGAAAATCAGCTGTCAATATTTTCCCTATAAAAACATACAACGCATTGAAGACATTATTAGTGCTACTGTTTCCCTACTACAGATTAAAACCAACGTTATTATGGAGCGGCGACGTCATTTAAGCAGGGAAGAAATGCTCAGAGCCGTGGGAATGATAGAAGCTGGTGCCCGGCAACGTACTGTGGCTTTAGCTCTGAATACAAGTCAGAGTGTTATCAGTCGACTTTGGACACGTTACCGAAGCACTGGTACCGTGGCTGAGCGCCATGGAGGACGGTATCGCTGCACCACACGGAGACAAGACCGATACATTCAAATCTTAACTCGAAGAGCTCCAACAATAACCGCCATGATGTTAGCCGTGAGGCTTCATCACTCTTCAGGGAACTTAATTAGCTACCAAACAGTCAGAAACCGCTTGCATGAAGTGAACCTTCATTCCCGAAGACCGCTACGGGTACCACCTATAGCAATACACAATCGTAGGATTCGATATCAATGGGCTCTTGAACACAGAAATTGGGCAGAAGAACAATGGCGTTTCGTGTGCTTTTCTGATGAGTCTCGTTTTGGTATGAGACCGGATACAAGACGTATACGACACTGGAGAACCCCTGGACGCCAACAGCGATTAAAATCTTGCCAGGAAGTCCATCCTTATAGTGGTGGAACCATCATGGTATGGGCGGGTATTTGGATCGGCGGAAGAACTGAGTTGATTTGGATCAGAGGCAACCTCAACGCTCAAATTTATGCTGAGACGATTGTATCAGACGTCATCGTTCCTCTACAAGTGCAAATCGGTCCCTTATTTCAGTTAATGCATGATAATGCACGACCGCACACCGCAAGAAATGTAAGACAGACTCTCGCCGCAGCTAACATCAATGTCCTGCCCTGGCCTGCTCAGTCGCCAGACTTGAACCCGATTGAGCATGCATGGGATATGCTACAGAGAAGAGCTCTGCCGAATATGGAGGGTATCCAGTCGCAAGAAGACCTTTTTTTGTTGTTGCAACGAACATGGGCGGCCATTCCACAGCGTGATTTGGATGAACTCATTTTGAGTATGCCAAACCGATGTTCATGTGTTGTTAGTGTTCGCGGTAGAAACACGGATTATTAATTGTTTAAGTTACCCAATAAAATTTTAAAGAAAACTGTTATTTCAGTCTTTTTTTCGAACTTTTGTGTTAGTGGTTCAAATGTCAAAAATCCCTTTATTAGGAAAATGGCAAATTTCTTTATTAATGCAAAGGTGACTTGGTTTATCGGTACTGTGACAAACGAAAACACTTTATTTGATGAATCCTTAAAGAAAATTTTAATTAATATCAATCAGGAGAAAAGTTATTGCAAAAATATATGTTGATCCCTAGACACTTTTGATGTGTGTAGAATAAGCTGATCTGATATTATCTACCTAATATTTGATATAATTAAGTACATTATCTACCTATTTGTTGACAAAGGAATGAAAACTGTTTAAAAAAATTTACAAATGACTCTCCTGCGTTGCTCAATCAAGAACGTTTCAAAGTACGAAAATAAACTATCTATCTTTGCTCAAAGACACGTGTTGCAACGATTTTCTTACTAAAACACAAAGCGAAGTAACACAGCTTCCCTGTGTATATAATTATCTACGAGTGAATTGCCAAGATCTGACTTAACTGAACTAAGCTGAGACCTCTTATCAAATAAATCTTATAAGCTTCCTGTGAGATAACGCTTCTTCGCTTCACTACTGTACGACTGTTTGACTTTAACCGATTGTTTAAAATTTTTCGATTTTTTGGTGGATACCTACATTATTCAAAATCAAAAGTTATATATTGAAACTGGGCTGAGAATCAGAACTTTTTGAACGTAAAATTAATAAAGCATTATAATGATTTGATTAACTTTCATGATTATCCATTAAATCCATAAGAATGGTGGTATTAAAGATGAGTTTTATAATAGCACACAAGTCGGGCGACCGATGGAATTTCCTATCGGCAAAAATGACGAACTTCCATGCCAACTTTCATTCTCTATTTAACCGCTTAGAATTTTCAGAAATGCTTCCTTAGGACTCATTTTCGTTATGTATGGAACTCTTGTGCAATAGTTCAAGCTTCTAGACCTAGCGGTTAGAGACTATATGTTGTCTGTCAGCTAGATGAACCCACAACCTCAAGAAGGTGGCTGGAACACACTGGATGCTGAAGGCGGAGGATATGGTGTGGTGGCGCAGCCTGGAAACGGCCTATGTCCAACAGTGGACTGCGATAGGCTGAATTGATTGTTGTCTGTTAGTGTAGATGTTAGATAGATATGCTTTTACGCGAAAATCAACTGAAGCAAGCAGCAAAATTATCTAGCTTTATAACAAGGTACGTTTGACAATACCCAAGTCTCGTTAGCAGACCCAGACGAGTTAAGACAGCTAATCCGATTTCCTTAAATTCCTCTCCCAAACGTGAATTCAAATTTCAATTTCCCAAAAACCTTCCACAGACACGAGTGTATGCACAAAATCTTAATTATTAAAATAACATACAAATATTCATGATCCATTAAAGCCGCGGCCCCCAAACCTTTGATCCTCACATAAACCTTTATGCGAATAAAATGAAGTGAAAATGAACTGCAATTAGCTAAATTGCCGAGAGCCCTAACGTGCGATCCCGAAAAAATCCACCCGAAGCCCTCCCGGGGTGACCCGGCCTCCCCCTCGCCCACATTGGACCACTTTGGGTGACAATTTGTGGGAACATCCTGTTAGGGCTACCAAGTTTTGAGAAAGAAAATTACTTCTTTCGGAGAAAAATATTTAAGTGTGAAAAAATAAGTGAAGTTCGTAATAGTTGCTGTTCTTCTACGTAATTCTTTGATAGTTTTGGTTTCCATTACGAAAATGTTTGAATTTAATCTTATAAGTGAAACTCATTATTATTCCTTTTTACGCTTTTTATAAGAATAGGTGAAAATATGTAAAATGTTGGTTGCTGTTCAGAAGTAACATGGCTACGATCGTACCGTAATTCGATGTTACCTGTATTCGATAATCCTAAACATACCTCTTTAAATCGGAAAATGAGAAAAAGTTAGTTTAATTTTACAGTCGGAAGCCAAGGCCCGGCGCCCACTATCGGTGGGCATCGGTGCGGCTCGGTACAGCTCGGGCGCCTGAGAGCTGCTTCGGCAGTCGTAAGCATACCTAAGGACGCTGAGGCTGGTTTCGGATAGCTTCAGCAAAACTAAGAATAGTTCGGGTGGCAGACACGTCGCAGAACAGTCCGTAACGTTACGTGAAAACAGTTGTGCGTGTGTTTACCTATAATGGTGGATTGGGACTTAGTTCTCATTGTTCATCTTGCTGAAGAAGAAGAGAAACTTGGAGCCTTGAGGCTTAAAAACTAAGTTTTGGGTGAATAAGTTTTGGAAGTTTTCTTTCTTCTGTCATCGTCAAATAAAACGAACCTATACGTGTAATTGATGAGGCTGTTGCCTTTTATTTTCCTCAGGGTGTTGCCAAGCTAATGGAGGCGCGCGCGGTGAACGTTATGACTGTTCTGCGCCGTGTCTGCCACGAAAATGCCACCCGAGCTACCCGAAGACAGCCTCGGCGTCCTTAGGTATGCTTACGACTGCCGAGGCAGCCCGAAGCAGCTCTCAGGCGCCCGAAGCAGCTCTCAGGCGCCCGAAGCCGCCCGAATCCGCCGTAAGGCGCCCGAGCTGTACCGAGCCGCACCGATGCCCACCGATAGTGGGCGCCGCGCCTTAAAGTCTGACATCCAGTCTTACCAAGGGGTATCGTGTTACTCCATGTAAAATATTAG
Organism: Gortyna flavago; assembly: GCA_963669345.1. Lineage (NCBI taxonomy): Eukaryota > Metazoa > Arthropoda > Insecta > Lepidoptera > Noctuidae > Gortyna > Gortyna flavago. Next base: position 2,307,965 of record OY770130.1, read on the forward strand.
TATTCAGCTGCCTCCGGTTGGACTGGAAGCCGACCCGAACACACTAAAACTTTGCTAAGTATGTGTATGACTGTCATAACAATCCATTTACATGATACCAATTGGTATGGTGTAAATGGGTTCATTCTCATGAGTACTACACTCCCTTAAAGTATGTCCCTCGTTTAACCTGACACACTGTATATGTTGTTTGATTTAATCATGCAGCTGTTATGGCAACCCTATTGACAGCGAAAATGGAGTCGTCCAGTAAAACAGTGGGTACGGTTTGAAATTATTCATGCAAATTTCAACCAATGATAGGGAGCGATGCATTTTAGTTCAAAATCTCGATTGCGACCAAAAATTAAATTCGTAGCTGCCATGGACGGTTTATACAATGGAATCCCATTTATGTGGCGATTAATACTGATTGATATATGTAAATACGTTCACTTACTTGCATATTTAATAGTTACTCAATTTGCATAGCATTTGATACGTTACCACGATTTCCGAACTGTATTTTTGTATATTTCTACTAATTTTTAACCGATTTCAAAAATTGGCGGAGGTTTCTTTCTATTTTCATACCTCCTACAAAGGGATTAGAAAGATAAATATGCACATTCATAATTTGAAAAATGATAAATAATAAACAAATTTTATTAATTTCTCTATTTATCTCGAGAAAGCCACTTCCCAAATAACAAAAGGCAGTGCACCGAATAAAATTAATATTAAAATTTCGTAGAGGAATAAAAATTCATAAAAGTATGTAGCCAGCCATGTTTTTAATTAAACGGTAGCTGTACACCTGAGCACAAACGTACTCCAGTGAATTAATAGGTACTTGGTTTACCTTGTAGGTACATATATCTACCAGAACTTGAGCCAATGTACGTTGAAGAGGGAGGGATAATGTAGGTGTTACCTATTGCTAGGTTATCGTCAGTGAGTTGTGATTTTCTATAGTCGGACTTTTAATTAGCTACAGTAAAATGACAGCTTATGTGTTACTTAAATTACTGAAATTGATGTATTTTTGTTTTTTCGCGGCCATCAACCAAATCTTGTTTTTCTAGTTGGTACAGAATAGTGTAACAAACGAAACTTATTTGACATGCATATCTCTAAACGCAGTCCGAAATGAGTTTTTATGAAGTGTCATTTTACTGCAGCTAATTAAAAGTCGGAGTATAGTGAAGGTTAGAATGGCGGGGTGATTACGTAACCTAACGAACAGTAGAAATGGCTTTCTTTGTGACAGTTATACAACATTCATTGTGTTATTTACGTTGTTCGAACATATGAATCAATGGATTAGCAATATCCTTCAAAATAATTCGGATTATAGGTACAGAGGCCAGCACATCAACCTACCCCAATCTGTCAAATTTTCCCAATTGAATATGAACCTTATTCCTTTGTGGTATAGTTGAAAATCTATCACATTGACAGATTGGGGTAGCTTGATGTGCTGGCCTCTGTACCTAATTGAAAGCGTCTTACGCAATTAGCGTGCAGGTTGATAAAGCCCTAATTATTCTTTTTTTTTCATGCTGTCTACCAATTACCACGTAAGGATGCTTTCAGGCTCTTACAGCAGGCAAAGATCATTAAATCAACTGATAATATTTTTCAGGTAACGCTAGTGAACTAATGTATTTTCCTACAAGCTGAAAGATTTTCCAGTCATTTAAAAAATACAGATTTATTCAAATACAGAAATAGTTCACTGTATGCATGAGTAACTACAACAAATTTCCATGCAATAACAAGCTCAAATATGAGCCATATTCAAATGCTCAAAAAATAACACTCCATGCGAGCCATAGATTAAAAAATATACGTAAAAATGCCGCTGCAATGTCATAGGCTTATAAAAAATTGCTATTTGTTCGAATGTAACGTGAATACATCACCGCGGGCAGTATTTGATGGGGCAGTTTTTCGTAAACACAATGTGACCACATTGTGTTTACGAAAAACTAAAAAAAAAAGTTTATTTTTTCCACTAACTGACACTCGTATTGAGCTGCGGGCAACTAAGCGGCAGGAAAATATGTTTTTTACTATATTTTTTAAACCTTTTGTTCCGCTGATATGGCAATAAAAATATACGTTTATGGTTTGTTGGAACATGAACTAGCTTCAGATAAAACAAGAGGCCGAAAGATTGTGATATGAATGAAATATTTAGCCAACTTTGTCAAAGTAACTAAATACACTCTTGCCTCTTTAGGTTGTCTTTAAAAGATCGCTTTTAGCGGTGAGACCATCCAGTATATAGAATTTCTACATGTATATCTGTAACTATATGGTGTACACATACACTTATAAAAAAAGATGGACTCCGCGCCACGCATATCGAAAGTGAAGCACCGTACCGATCTATGTGTACGTGATTGACGATTGACGCTGTCGTGTCACGTAATGGCGGCCGGTCGGCATACTATGATATAAATGTGAGCGTGAGGCGTGTTTGTACAAGCGGTCCCGGCATACTTACTGTTTCACTTTCGATATGCGTGGCGCGGAGTCCATCTTTTTTTAAAAGTCTATGGATGTACATAATCATAATCAATCTATAATGTTCCAGGCCTCCTCTCTTCGAGAGGGAGTGGGCTGCAATCTACCACGCGGGCCCAGTGCGGGTTGGTATAGATGTCACATGTCTTCGAACTTTTGTTTCCAGGACACTCCGGCTTCATCATGATTGTGTACATAATAAAGAATATTTATATTCTTACTAGCTGCGCCCCGCGGTTTCACCCGCATAAATGTCGATCCCGTGGGAATACGAGTTTCGTGATAAAAAGTAGCCTATATGTTAATCCAGGGTGTCAGCTACCTCCATACAAAGTTTTATCAAAATTGATCCAGCCGCTTGAACGTAAAGAAGTAACAAACATATAAACACACACATACACTCACAAACTTTCGCCTTTATAATATTAGTGTTTTTTATTCAAAAGTATAAGAAGGTGGTTAGTTATCTCATTCCACTTACTCACGATCATCGTTTGATTAATGATAAGAAGGTGCCACGTTCATTTTTATATTTCATTCAGCAAGCATCAAACTTATCAGAGTCATAAATGTACTCTTTCCAAAACACTGAAAATCCTGATAGTATCACTAAGTGATGCCTGAACTTTTACCAACAAACAAGTAAAAATGCCCTGAATCCACGTGGTATGTTATTTTTCCATTCCATGCGGGGGAAAAAAATAGAAAACCAGTCACAAAAATATGCTCTTCGCCGCATAAGCCTCCTCCCGTTGGCATTGTTAAATAAAAATATAAAATCTCTCATGCACAGCTTTTTTGCTCCCAACGTATTCTTTTTGATGCTTTTCATATGACATTACGTGAATGAGTTTAAATATCTGCGCTACACAGCATTACTTTAATTAAAGTTTTTCAGGAAATGCTGTAAGTAATATTCGTTTAATGTGATTGACATGTCCTTTGATACCCACCAAAGAGGCTTAATTATCTGCTTTGCTTCCATTTAATATGATCTGAGTAAAAAGGTTTTAACCCAAAATTAAAGTGCTGCGAAAAGTTGATAATACAAACTTTTTAATTTTACAAAAAAAAAATATTTGAGCATAAGAATAGATGATAAACAAGCAAAATAATTAAAATGAAACACACAGAAACAAAAACCGAACATGAAATACTTACTCGCAAACCTAATTAATTCGTAGTAGGTAAAGCAATTTCCGAAGCTTTATCAAAAATAAACGTACGCACGTATATTCTATGTTACAAATAAATAAAATTGAAGTGTATGTTTTTAATTCCAAAATAATATTTACTAAATGCATGGTGCTTAAAACTAAGAAACAGTTTTTAATTTTTTTGTCTTTGTTTGTTCTGGCTAAACTCCAAAACAGCTGGACCGAATTTGATAGGACTTTTACCGACAGATAGCTGCGAGACGTTATAAGGAGTAGCTTAGGCTAGGGGTAAAAAAAATCAAACCCATGTCAACATCCACATGAGCGCAGCCGCGGGCAAAAAATTACTTGTTAGTTAATTTCTAACATTGGTATACTAATACCACAAAGAACATGAAACATAAAAGTAGAATCAACTCTTACTAGAAAATTGTTTGATGCCCAATGAGCTCCTGCCTTTTTTTTTCCTTTTTTATCTTGTATATAATTGTAATATAATATATATTTTTGTTCAGTGTTAAATAGCGAAATAGTAATAGGTAAATAAATTCTAGTAATTATTTACTATTACTACAATTTGTTCGGACTTTCATGTTACAGCCTTTGTTATAATAATTAATATTTAATTAGGCCCCTTTGATATTAGAGCCTTTCTTTAGCCGTTTTAAATTGCTCGTATATGGAGAACAGCCTAGCTAATAGAATAGGTGTATCAGTAATTAGTATCTTTCATCTTTTTAGCGTTTGATTTAATTTCTCATTTCACTTTGCTCTTACAAAAGAAGGGAGTTCATTTATAATTAGTTTGTAAGAGTAAGTAATATATAATATAATTACAAAATCTCTAATATTTACAAGATATATAACAACTGAATCTATAATTTTATTTGATATAATGATCAGTTAATATAATAAGCGATTGATATAATTTTAAAATAACTAACTTCTATAAGCATAAGAAACAATGAATATAAAATCGTTTGATATACCACTCAAAAGACATAAAACCTTTTTAGTCTAATAAGATAAAAACCAGCAAGACGAAGACGATACCTTCTAGAAGGTACCTAAAGTTCAAATTTTTTGACAGGAACCATAATTATGAAGTGTTTACATTTTACAATCAAGGTAAGTTCACTTTTCAAGCTGTTTTGCTTATACGCCATACTTTCCATGTTTTGTTTATACCTACCCTCTCAAAAAGGTAAGTATTATACAAGCACACGTTGGCTCGGGCGGCCTGCCACCAGCTTCGGATCCCACTCTTTATTCCGATGCAAAAATACGAATGAGTACAGTATTAATCAGACGCAATTCTATAGGGAGGCAACAACGCGGAACTGCCTAGAGTAGCCATTTAAATGTATTGTCCTACGTCAGTCAACCTCAAAAAGGAGTACACAACACACACACACACACACATCGACAGAAGCATCCATCGGAGTATACATCGACTAGAATTCATTTATTTTTCTATAATCTTTCCTCCATGATATTGTATTAATTTGTATTTTCCACATTAGGTAAGTATTTTATTGTAGCTACACATTAATACAGTATTATCTCGCTCATGTAAAATACTGGTATTCAGCTGCATCAGATTGGAAGCCGACCCCACCATAGTTGCGAAAAGGTTATACATACAAATAAATAAAATTGAAGTGTCTGTTTGTAATATCAAAATAACAGCTTTGTACTAAATGCATAAGAAAATATAAACGGAAGGTACTAAAATTAATTCTTAACATTTTTGTTTTTCTGTCTGTTTGTTTCGGCTAATATCCGAAACGGAAGGACCGATTTTTATGAAAGGTATGGAGATACTTTGAACCCTGGGAAAGGACATAATTATGCTTATTGATGACATACCGCACGGGCGAAGCCGCGGGCGGTACCACAAATTGTAGATATTCAAGTTATGTGCCATAAAGGTACAGACGCCAGCACATCAAGCTACTACAATCTGTCTAATTTCTTTAATAGATTTTCAACTTTATCGCTAACTCATAAGGTCAAAAGTTGATTGGGTAAATTTTACAGTTTCGGGTAGCTTGATGTGCTGGCGTCTGTACTATCGAATTATTGTTAATCTTTTAGTGGCTACCTAACCTACTCTATAACGATATGATGAACTGTTGTGAAGTTGCCCAATGAGTAAAAGGCCGATAATTTTTCAAGAACTGCAAGAACCATCAAGAGCTTTTATTCAGTGTACCCTGTGGGAGTACCTACCTATTGATTCGTTTAAGTACTATTAAACCTGGTTCTTATTGAAACCTTATAGTTTAAAAGGGTTAATTTAAAATTGGGCTTCTAGGCTTCTAATAACACCCATTTGGTTAGCAAAGAAGTCTCTCTGCATTTCAGGTTATTTCACAAGATCTTTTGCAGATAACATAAATCTTTACTTAACTCTTAGAGCGCTTTTGCACTAAATCCGATCCGAATCCGAATTAAAGATCCGACTTCAATCCGAATTGGGAATGTTCTAAATTCGGACGGATAGAACTCAGATCTAGTGCGCAACCCTTCATACAAATAGGATTGTGGTCACTTCAGACCGGCATTTCTCCGATTCGGATCGGATGTAGTGCAGAAACGCTCTTATAGTGAAACAGGCTTATAATATGTCCAATGAAGAGTATAATTTAAACACTGAACAGGGTACTGACTCTCGAATATAATTCCGATAGATCGACATTGGTCAAACGTCAGTTGGTTGAGTTAAACGTCAGGGATTGGCTAGACTCAGTGAGTCCAGTCAATCAATAACGTTTGACTGACAATTCCAATGTCGATCTATCGGAATTATATTGGAGAGTCAGTACCCAGGCAGAAAAAATAAGAAAGAACGAAAATATTTTTTTGGGACAAGCACATGAAATACAAGCATTAAAAAAGAAGCATTTAAAACTAACAAAATTACATTAAAAACAACCAAAAAAATAAACAAGAATAAAAAGACTAGTATGAGGCTAAATAGGCTCCTATCTGCGATATTTAAAAAATGAATACCGCAGCGCTGGTATTCAGATAGGGCCCGAATAATAAGGGCTTACCCTACCTGTCTCTCCTGTGTTCTTATTTATATTAATGACTTGCCATACCTCATAAAGGATAATCATGATATAGTGCTGTTTGCAGATGACACTTCAATTTTGTTTAAACTTACACGTCAGCAGCTGGTTACTGACGATGTAAATAGCGCGGTCTCGAAACTAGTCCACTGGTTCAATGTTAATAATTTACTTCTAAACAAGAAAATAACCAAATGCATTAAGGTTACGCTACCTCACTTTGGACAGGTGAAAACTAGTCTATACTTAATATTATAAAGAGGTAAACTTTGTGAGGTTGTAGGGGGTAATCTCTGGGACTACTGAACCGATTTTGAAAATTCTTTTACCAATAGAAAGCCACATTATTTGTGAGTGTCACAGGGTATATATTTTATGTTTGAACAATAAATTTTACGCGGACGAAGTCGCAGGCTAGTGTGTTAATAAAGGGCGAAGAATTGAATCCTGAAGACAGCACAGTATTCTTGGGCATAACTGTGGATGCTAAGCTTCAGTGGGGTCCACAATTTGATAAATTGTTAATAAACCTAAGTTCGGCAGCATACGCTGTTAGAAAAATTCGTAATTTAAGTGATACAGTGACAGTCCGTTTAGTGTACTTTAGCTATTTTCATAGTGTAATGTCGTACGATATTCTATTGGGGAAATGCCGCCGATATTCAGACTATCTTTATTTTGCAGAAGCGAGCTGTTCGATTAATTTATATATAAATTAAATCCGAGACACTCTCTCAGAGACAATTTAAAGAGATCAATGTAATGACTGTGCCTTCTCAATATATTTATTAAAATCTTTCATATGCCCATAAAAACAATAAAATTCTTTAAAAAATACAGCGATATCCATAATATAAATATTAGAAACAAGCACAAATTTGTTGTACCCACAACAAGGCTCAAGAAAATAGGTAGCTCGTTCAGATGCCAGTGTATACGCTTTTAAATTTCCAAGCCACGTTCAAGATCTAAGCCTTAATAAATTCAAATCATTCTTTAAACGTAAGTTGTGCCAGAAAACCTTTTATACCGTTGAAGATTACCTTGAGGACAAAAGGCTTGGGGTTGAGCTGCTTTCAATTTTCACATCGAATGTTGTTTTTTTTATACACATTGACATTAATGAATTTTATTTATAAGGTGCTTTCACTATGGGACCAATTACTCTGAAATCACGAAAAAAAATCAGAGAACAAAAGTCTAATAAGTACCTACTTTACCAAAAATAATAAAACAGTAAATTTTTTTTCATGATTTTAGAGTTGGTCCCATATACCTCATCTAGTTTTAAAATATGATTGACGTGTAAGTGTTTGTGCACACCTACTTACTGAAATAACTTCATTTACTTATAATTTTTCCCACACTTTTAACGAAAATACCAGTACATTTTTCAGACATTTTATACATGAGAAAGCGAATCTAAACCCTAATAATATTAAATCCAAAATTTTTACCAAAACACACGTCGTTTTTGTAATTTTATCTGAAAATTAATCGGACAATTTAGTTTTGGACTAGATTCAAATTGCCTTCTTAAATTAATTTTAGTGTAAACGGAGTGGTTTTGCATGTTGCATGTTTTTGTAATAAAATGTTGATTTCTGCTTGCCATTATGTTCAGTAACAGGACTAAAATCAACGATAAATATTTTCATTATCTACTAATTAAATCGAGAACTGCCGATCTATCCTGTCAAAGTCTTACCATGATAACTTAGGTGAAGTGAGCTCTCATTTCACTTGATGTTAGAGATTGACGCTAATGACAGGCACATTTAAGTGTATTGCTTTGTGATGGTTTATAGAACTCATGCAATCACTCTGCTATTAGCAGTGGGTTTACGTCCACCAAAAATTACATTCTATTCTATAATGGCAAGTAAAGCCGATGTCAACTATTCTGCCAATGTCTAAATTGAATTAGAAAACAAGTGTGAATTACATTATAATCTAAATCATATCAGTGTTCATTCCTTTGGAATTGACACTATTGATAGCTCATGACAGCCCACTTCAAGCTCAATTCACCTAAGTTTTCACGGTGAGATTTTTACAGAAGAGACCACCATTAACAAAAATTTGTCATTGGCAGCTCTGGACAAAAAGAGGGGTGGAAGGAGAGGAATATGGGCTAGTAAAAAAAAAAAACTTCTGCCTGCCTTTTCCCAACTATTTTGGGGTAGGCATCCAGTCTAACCGGATTCAGCTGAAAGATGGTCACCCATCAACATACCAACCGCGGCAAGCGTAGCTTAATCTGATCGATCGACCTGTGCGGCTGTTTTTAAGTTAGCCACGGGCCCTTCTATTATGATGACAGATACTCTACTCCTGAAGCGTATTTGCTCGTCTGATAAATTGAATTTTAAACATAATTTGATGGATTATGCAAATACATTCAGACGGGCTCGTATCTAGTAGACCCTGATCCTCTTGGAATCATCATCAGTGCCTAAATAAACATTTTGCAACAAACAAATTAATACCTACTCAGAAACTTCTCTGCAAACATTACCTCGACGATTTCCTTTGAACACAAATGTCTGAGTTTTACTTTACAAGGAATATCTCCTGTTGGAACTGTCTTCAAACAATCAAAATACCACGTCATCTGATTCAATAGAGCGCCTTACTTCACCTCAAATCCGCCGAAACTCAAATATTTGGACAAACATTTGCTATTGGACAATGCTAAGTAAGCGCCAAGAATCTACGCTGTGCGAGTATGGAGCCATACGGGTGGCGTAAAGGTGGAATGATCGCTTGCACTTTGAAAATCTTCAAAAAAGTATTCAGAAACTTTTTTTGAAGATTTGGGAAGAGGTTACGTCGACATGCTTTGTAATGTAGGGGCTCCTCACTATGGTTGATACTCTTGGTTGGCATCTGTCCCAAAGCGCGTAGAGCTAGCAGATCTTTTTACGATCAGTACCACTCGCTAATATGCGTACGTACCAAGCGTAAGTCTCCCAGCGAGTATTCTGCCCGCCAAGCGAGCGTCGCCGTCGCTCAGCGAGTACCTACTGTCTTTGATAGTTCTTGTCTAAACGAGTATACTCGCCGCCGCGCCGGTGCGGTGGTGTGAACAGTTGGCGATATATGTATCTGTTTTACTTACACGGGATCTACAATCTTTTGTTCGTTTCTTGAGCGAGAAAATCGTTGATAGCTAGTCGCCTCCTCGTCGACGGTGGGACCAGTGCCCAAGTTTTACAGATGAATCACAAGTAGATACTATGGGGTTTATTTATAAACGATGATTGATGATAAGTGACGTTCAACGTCAAAAAACAGTCGCTAATAATCACTTCTTAACTTTAAGCAACGTTTATGAATATAAAGGAAAGATGAAGCAATGAACAACTTACTCGATTTTTTCGTTCTTAAGTATTTTTTCTGAAAATTACTTAATCTTGTAGTAGCAACGCTGCTATGATTCTGCAACAAATGCTCATAACAACGTACACCCTCGTCCGCCATTTTAAAGTCCTTGCACTAGAAGTTCAAACACAGACGCTGGCTTCGTTCTAAATCACACGGAAGCCCGTTTGAGCTGCTGCCAACCTTACTAAACTAAATCGGATTTAAGTCTTTTGGACGCTAACGAATTTTAAATATAGGTAGTTAGTTCCCTGATTTGGTAAAGAGGATTTCAACAGATCATATTGATTTATACTGGCCCAACCTTTCGGTAATGGGTATAGGAGTTTCTTAAGCCTTCGATCTGTGTGAATATTCAATGGAAGAGTATAGGAGAGCTGATGCTTTTGTGTATGTAATTAAGGCGCAGGTTCTAATGATTTTAAATTCAACATCACGTCGATTAGACGTGATGTTGAATATTTTTTTCAAAGAAATCAGTCCGGTCGATTGACCGGAGGAGGAAAGACATCAGGTCTTTGAAAAAATTAAATGTTATACTAGACCATTTGCTTCGTAATTTGATATTATGTGAATATGAGAAAGAAAGAAAGAAAGAAAATACGTTTATTTGCGGCAAACATGACGCACCAAAAAAAAACATATATTAAAAAAATAATAATAATCAATATGGGAGAAAACATGCGTCACATCCACGCAAAACGGCCATCGCTCAGCATAATGCTATGACCCTGTACGAGACAGAGCCCCAGCGCTGGTTTTCAGCGACAGCCGGCGTTGACGTGAATATTTGTAATTATATTTTTTTAACATAGTGTAATTAATTTGTAAAGTAATGTCTACCGCGGACATAAAAAACGATAATCACGCAAACACTATCGGGTGTATTTTCATAATACTTTCACCATATAAAAGACAATTTAATTCCCCGAATTTTAGTATACGGTTTTTATTTGTTTGGTGTTTGATAAATCAACAATAGATGATTGTTTCATATTTTGCAATAAATTACCAGCGTTGTGTCATCGCGCTTCTCTTTCTTTTCCATGCAGTCCGATAGTGACCGCGTCTTAGGTCATGTAGTCGCCTTAATGTAAAGGATCATGTGTTTACTTTTGAAATTAATAATAATATTATCAAATATTCAGATGGTATTTATATTTAAGGATAGTGAGAACCGGATCGGTGTACCGGAAGACGTAGCAAGGACGTGGAAGGCCTTCCACAAGGTGGACCGATGACCTTGTGAAGGCAGCAGGAATGCGCTGGTTGCGAGAAGCACAGAGCTGGCTGAAGTGACGATGCCTGGGGGAGGTCTATGTCCAGCAGTGGACGTCTTTCGGCAGAAATGAAAATGAAAATATAAGGAGGTTCACCGTAGAGGTCCTCAGTGGTAAGATGTCAGTGGTTTCTCGAGCATAACTTTTGATTATGAAAATTAGAGGTAGAACCATGCATGCCTATTTTCGGAATTGACACATGCAGATACTTGACACATGCAGATACTTGACACATGCAGATACTTGACACATGCAGATACTTGGGAATTCGAATAATACTTATGCTGATTTTCCTTTCAACTTCCACAAAAAATCTGCCACATCTGCAGTAACAAAAAACTGTGGACCCAAAAAGATACAGAATTTAATAAAAGATAAGGATAATAAAATATTGTGGACTAGAAAAAACAAATATCAAAAGCACAATATCAGAAAAATATCGTTTAGAATAATCGAATTTGGCAAAAAAGTTTTGAGGTCCGACTGTGGGTTCGATAAAATATGTAAATTTGGGGAGACGATAACAGGCAATGTTCGACCCCGAAATCAAAGGATGGCTTTACCGACATAAAAAAGTTAGTATATGTTATAGTTATGCCTCTACAATTTATTAAGATATGTAGATAGGGCTGTTTTCCTTTTGTTTTGGACAAGTGCCCTGACATGGATGAACAAGTTTTATTATGAAACTTTTGCTAAACTTTAAATGTATGTGTTTCATGGTGATCTAGTAGAAAATCTAGAGCACATAGAGCTCCTTTCGACCTTTAACCAGATCAGATTCAGAAAAAATATATTGAATTCTTCAATGGAAAATGTTTTTGGAGGACTAACAGCTCTGCTATCAGCGCTTCTTTAGAATTAATCATATGGGAACACGAGCTATAATCATAAACCTATTTAAGTTACTAAAAGATACAGGTACGTAGATGGACTGATGACCTAAAGAAGATGGCTGGGACAGACTAGATGCGGAAGGCGGAGGACAGGGTGTTGTCCAGTGGACTGCGATAGGCTGAAAGATACAGTCACATTGTATTTTTTGCCAAATGGTTAGACGGATGATTCAATTTTTATAAAAGAGTTGCTGAGTTGTTGAGCATTTTTGAGCACATAGTTATCGATCAGCAGTTAACTGCCTCGTTGGTCTCGTGGTTGCAAGCGCGACTGACGAGCGAGGTCTTGGATTCGATTCCCAGTTCGGACAAAGTGTTATTGGGTTTTCCATTAGGAATTTCTTAGTAACAGTCCGGAGTTTGGAAGTTGGCGGTTTAATACCCCCGTGGTCCCGCGTCTGATGTCTCCCCGGTTGTGTCGGATTGCCGTCCCATCGAACTATGAGAGTAAAGGAAAAGGAACAGAGAGTGGAGTGCATCTGTGTTTACGCACACACTTGTGCACTATATCTCCTGTGTACCACTATCTCCACAACAATCTACGCCAATCTCCTAAAAAAAGGTGCTGATAGCTGTAAAAAAAAGTCGTTTATTTGAGACACTTGGACACTAACGATGTTTTCGCAAAGACAATATTTATAGGGCGGTCCTAACGTGCAGTCCAATTCATTAATGGTGCCCTAGGGGTGTGCACGTCTATTTTTCTTCACACCTTCACAAGGAATGTCTTATTTACGGGACCGCGGGGTGAAATTCTATTCCACATTGTCACAGTACGTGCTTTATAGAGAAACAAGTGAGTGAGAGATGTGAGTTTAAATAAAACTTTATTTTTTAAATCTTCTCTTTGTACATACATACATAAATATGGGACTTCGTCAGTTTTTTTCGTGTTGGGACTTCCTCGTTTCTCGTTCGCGCGTTCATACTGACGGTTTTCATGCCGTTATTCGGAAAAAAGTCGTGTCACTTATGAGGAGGGTTCTGGGGAGAGTCACAACAGCATCCTGAAAACTATAGCTGAAGATGTACATACACCTGTGTTGGGGCATTTCGTTCATTTGGTCTTTTAGGGATCTCCCGGTTGGTAATCTTGACGGGGCGGGGTGTCTCAGCACAGGGGCATTCATTTGTGTATAGAATTGTATGATGTAGTAGGTATATGATGAGTGTTGTCCTTTTTAATTGTATTTAAATACTAACAATAGTTTCTAAGTTTTCGTGTACTACTTTGGATATATTTGTCCCAAAATAAATAATTTTGGAAAATTTGAATTTGAATATATAAACTCAGTCCTTCTTCCCATGAGGATAGGCAGAAACCACAGAAGGCCACCTACTATGATCCTTACATACTCCTTTTGCCTCGTTTACGCCACACGCCGGCTGCAAATACTAGGCACCTGACCTTTTGTACCTAGGGCCTCTCCTCTCGGCGTTTCCACTCTCATCTGATATAAATACCTTTTGTTAGTCGCCTTCATTGATCCTCACAATATGAGCAAACCAATTTTGGTCAAATCTTTTAAACCGCATCGTTACCTTGTCACATCATTCCTCAGCCTATAAATTCAATTCAATTCTCAATTCTTTATTGCGCACCATAATGTATGTAGTTGGTAGGGAAATAATTATATTAGTCACAATTATGGAACCTGTCGGGCACAGCATAGATCGAGTAGGAGAGAGGAGGAAGACGGTGTTTAATGTGATACATTTTAATATTAGTTAAGTAGTTCGTAGATAAGTTAACGAATTATAATTATTGTTTTATAAATTATGTACATTTATTTATTTAATAACATTGTAGAGCCATTTATTTTTTTAATTATTTATTATTGTGTTTTTTTTATCATTCATAGTGTCAGATAAATATGTAGATAGCTTTTGAATTTGCCTATAACTTAAAAAATGTCCGTGGTTGTTATCCGGTTTTTTTTTATTCAAACTAATGGAGACTATTCTCCAACTACCCTAAAACATTCTTGACTTGCCGTCTAACAATCCAAAATAAAATACCCTCAGCCCAAATAGCAGTAGAACGGCTATAGCTTCATGAAAGGGATTCTCTTCCAGGCTTCATCTCCCGGACAGTACAATCTAGGGATTTAACGGTCTATTGTCTGATTACAGTTATCGATTTCAGCTTGAAAGCCGGATCTGATGTAATCGAAATGAGCACGAGCCTTCACTAAGATGAATAAGTTGGAAAATGTATTTTGTGATGTCGATGAGTAGTTTGGATGCTTCGCTCTCAGATTGAGGTCTAGGAATAGTTTTAATGACATTATTACTCTACGAGACAGTTTTTGCAATCATAATTTTATAAATTAGGTGCCCTGAGACATGATGCCTTTCCCAATACCTGATACTAAGATTTTTCATTCATTAGGTATTATCTGTTTTTTTATCAACACTTAAGTATCTATTCCTTTGTTGTAGTGTTTTTTGTAATAATAATGAATGAATAATGAATAATTTGTAATCTGGTTAAATTTATATGGGTTTAAGTATATCTACCTGAAATAAAATGATTTGATTTTGATTTAATTAGTTGACTAAGTACCAGTATTTTACATGGAGCATGTAAAATAACTGGTATTCAGCTGTATCCGGTTAGACTGGAAGCTGACCCCAACATAGTTGGGAAAAAGCTAGGCAGATGATGATGCTCTTCTATGACACCTCACGTGCTCTAACAGGCCAAACACATCATCTCAAGTCGAGAATCTATTAACAATTTCGAAAAAAAATAGTACCTAATAAGCACACCAAGGCATTTCACCAAAAAAAAAACAGACACAGGTGAGAGAGAGGGGGGAGAGGGGGAGGAGGCCGGGACTTTGTCACACAAATTGTAACCATGAATTCAGCACATGATTCTGAACCCCTAATGCATCGATGGTTACAGTTTGCGTGTCGGTGTCCTGTCACCCTGTACAATAACTTGTCTAATGAATGGTCTAGCTAAGGGCATGACCTTGAATGTATGGCGCCCTAAACAACTACAAACTATAATAATTTAACTTGGACTTTGTACTTGTTTGCTTTACCCGGAACACTGATAACCGGGAAAGTTAGACCCGAGCGCATACCTACTAGATGATCAAACGAACTTACCTGTGTGAAGTTCGATCATTATTATACGAAGTGCTTTGCGTAGTTGCGTAGTTGCCGAGTGACTCAAAAATGCTGCATCGTAAAAGAACATAATATCGAGAACGAAGCACGCAGTATAATCAGGAGTTAAAAGAGCTGAGTAAAATTATAAGGGTGCGTCCAATGATTTCAAAAGTAAGTAGGTAATATATATACAGGAAGATTTTTTAATCACCATCCAAATTTTTACAGGTTGTTCTACCTATGAATATTAACAACTTTCAGTATCGGACCAACACAGAAACAACGAAAAAAAAATTTTTTTAAATTTGGATAGTGATTAAAAAATCTTCCTGTAAGTATATGTCAATGGGTGCATCTACTAAGTTAAATTCCTATCATGTCAATGTCATCAGTCGGTGTCGTTGGTTTCGCATTTTCGTTGTTTGTCACCGATTTCCGAAAACAAAGTTATTTTTCACTTTGTAGTGTCTTTTTTGGAAGTCGGTGGTTTGTATTTTATGTTGTACTTACCCCACATAAATTCGTACCTATAACACTACTTGCTATGTAAACATCAGTGACAGGAAGTCATTATAACATCATCAATATGAACTAAATTGCAAAAATACTTATTATTGAAGCTAACTCTAAAACTACCCAAGCAAAGCTAATAATAATTATATGGCTCTGGGGTAGTCCCCCTCAGCTGAGGCCATACCCTATCTATTGAAAAAATATTTTTTAAATCGATTTACAACTGCAGGAGACATCGCGTAAGATGTAAAAAAAAAAAATACAGTCGAATTGAGAACCTCCTCCTTTTTGAAGTTAAATATGTAAAGATTCGGCACTTATAGCCACAATACATCCCATGGCCATTCCACTAAACCACCGCTGAAAAGCCAAAGGACGCAATTTCGTTTTCTTGAATTTTTACCAGTAATTTTGGTTTAAAAGCAAAATTTTAATTTTTAACTTTATTTTATTTTTATTTTTTGCTGTTAAAGCGGCAGTGGAAAACACTCTGTGAAAATGTCAACTATCTAAGTACCTATTACGGTTCATGAGATACAGTCCGCTAACAGACGGACGGACGGACAGCGCGCGGAGGCTAAGTATTAGAGTCCCATTGGCACCCTTTTGGTACCTACTGAACCAAAGCGCCAATAGTCTTTCTTTCTATTCTCTTGTCAGCCCCATTACCGACCTTGATGCACGATGAACGTAGGTATAATCTTTCGACTAATAATATAATCTTTCTCGTATAACTCGTGCCGACATGAGAATAAATAGCACCAGCCATAGCCAGTGTCTATTTCCAGTTGATTTACTGTCCTCCCACGCACTATCTGGTGCCTAGAAGCGAAAGCCTATTTATCTAGATAATGTTGCAATGATACTGTACGTTTTCTAGAGTACATTTCAAGCCATATCATTTTATATTCAGATGTTATAAAAATGATACTTGAGATGGATGCTTGCATTACTTAGTAGATAGAAGATAGGGTTTTTCGAGTAAAGGCTGTATACTTACTGTATCTTAAACAAAACGTTACGGCTAAATTTCTCAAAAGGGGCAGCACAGTTGTATAGTAAACCATATTTCGCTAAAAATCCCATGCCGATAAGTAAAAGGGGGACAAACTTACTACTATTAACCAAGTACAAATCTATGCAGTACGTATAGCAGTTCCTAATAGGAAAAACAAGTCGACACTTTGCCCGACCCGAGGGATGAACCCAGACTTAGCAGTCGCACTTGCAACAAAATGATCAACAAATGAAAGAACAACCAACAACATCCATCACAAAAACCTCAACAAAACCAACACGACAAAGTGAATTGTTTATTGAAAAAATAAAATTTAAAAAAATTTCATGAACAAGGAAAGTTTAAAAAAAAATACTTCAACTGATAATTTTCCCACTGCTGGGACACAGGCCTCCTCCCTGTGAGTGGGACATACGTAATCCACCATACGTGCCCCGTGCGGGCTGGTAGGTGTCACCTGTCTTCGAATTTTTGGTTTTAAGACATGCCGGTTTCCTCACGATGTTTTCCTTCACCGTTTCAAAAGCAGTGGTGATGAAATTATTTACACAAAGTACAGCGCCTGCCTAGGTTCGGACCCACGACTTACAACTCGTAAGTCGGGGCCGTTATCCCTGGGTCACCAGTGCTCCTTACTGGGCCACAATTGCTCGCTATTTTCCATTGCCAATGAGTGGGGACAAATCCAAACTTTAGTATGCTACTGTCCTATACGAGAGTACAGTACAGCTAGTGTTATAACACTGCTCGACTACGGATCAAACACTCCAGTCTTCTGCCCTCTATTACAACACAACCTTAGCCTCACTTAGACCTCTCAATGAGTTACGTCTTACTTCAGAATTTGCAGATGACAAACATCCCTATATGAAACTAAGCAAGCAAGTCATACGCAGTTTTTAACTCACTCACAGTAAACACCTCCATTCCCGGAGGATCTCTAACAATTTCTTCGATTCGGTTAAATAAGAAGTTGAGGAACCACGGGAACTCAGTTGTTTTAATGGTTTAGTTGCTGATACGGTTTTTTCGCATCCCTAGAGCGGGATTAGGATGTAGAAATCGGGAGCTAAGCGATGCGATGGAAGACCACTTAATTTTGGCAAGGACTTCGACGCGCAAACTGAAAGCATGAATTCAACACATGGTTCTAGACACCATGGCGTAGAAATTTTTCGTCGGTTCCCAAAAAAAAGTCTGCTGTTTCATAGAAAAATGCAATAGGACCCTCGCGGGTATGGCAAAGCTATTTTTTTTAAATAACCGACTTTAATTTTCAGCACAGGGGATTTCAGAATTATGTAGGTACTGAATCATTACATATAATATATAATTATATAATAATCACATTGTAACAGATTGTGTGTTGATGTCCCTGCCAGCCTGTCTATACAGGCTACAAGGTTATTTTTTTGCGCGTGGTCATAATCGGAACTAACGTCGCCATCTTGTTTTTTGAATACATTTCAAATGACATTTCACAAAACAATTCAACAAATGTTACCAACAGCGTCCCCCAACGTCAACGTCATTCGAGCACCACAAGATCCGCATATAGTCCATTCACAGTTTACCTCCCGTGTGAAAAACATGTAAATTCATCTTTATCTCCTATCATATTGTATCGCTTTCACTGGGTGGGGTGTGCTTATGCGCCTAAGTGTCTGCTAACTTGCTCCTTTTACGATACGAGTAAGTAATGGTTAAGTTTTATATAATAACACAAGCATTAGGTTGCTTAGCTTGGGACTATATGGCGTTGTGTGAAATGTCCAAGGATATATCTTCTTAATATATGTAAATTACGTGTCACGATGTTTGTCCGCGATGGACTTCTAAACTACTTAACGGATTTTAATCAAATTTGTACACCGTGTGCAGATTGATCCAACTTGAAAGACAGGATAGAAAAAAAAAATATGACAAAAACGTTAGCCACAGCAAGGCGTGGCCGGGTCAGCTAGTATATATATATAGATATTAGTTGGAAGATGGTTTTTAACGATCATTTGTGTTTATCACCTATGGGGTAGAGTGAGTCCCCAACACTATGTTTATGACATGGTTATAAAGAGTAACCGCGGAGTTACTTCACGTTTCTTTTCCTTGAAATGACAAATTAGAACACTGCACTTTATAGTTATTATTACTTATATCTGCATCTATCTATTTCAATAAAAATAAAATGCTGTTCGGTAAGCGCAACACTTGAGAACGGCTGGACCGATTTGGCTATTTTTATGGTTCCGTGCCTCAAAAGAAAAACGGAACCCTTATAAGATCACTTCGTTGTCCGTTTGTCTGTGTCTTCTCAGGAACACGTGGAGTTATCAAGTTGAAATTAATATCAATGCAATGCAATCTCTTGATTGCGTGAAAAAATCAAATTTCTTAGTCAACGCAATCAAAAGATACGGGCGTGTTTATGTTCCATTTATGCCGCATATTTTGACACTCGTAAGGGAATCAAAACCTATAGGGTACTTCCCGTTGACCTAGAATCATGAAATTTGGCAAGAAGCAATGTCAGGAAGCACACGTAAAGGAAAAAATCCGAAAATCGTAAAGTAGTTAGGTACATACCTAAAAAAAAATACGGAGCTCTCGGTGCGCGAGTCCGACTCGCCCTTGACCGGTTTTTCGTTTCTAAATATTCGCAATAGGTAGTGCGAATTAGGGTTTTTAAAGAAAGAAAAATTGCAAAAAAAAAACACGGAAAATTTTCAGATTCGGGAAAAAGCGAACGTCCTTTTTTTAAGGGATTTTTGTATAAATTATTAAAGGAAACAGAGAACATTTGGCTCAGCTGGTTCTTTAATAAAGATACAATAGTCATCATATTTATCATCTAAAATGCTATACAAGACCTGTGTCGATCTACCCAACAAACTTTATTCACTTCCTCGGAATATAGCCTGTTGTCCTAAGAGACTAGTCGATACTAAATCGAGTGAAAAATACATTTTCACAGAGCGTGAGGGTCATATAACGGGTTAACAAGTAACTCGATGCGATGCAGAGCAGAGCACAAGTGTGCTATCAGTTCTTTAATAGGTTATACGAGCATTCCTGCTATGTATTGGTTATCTGTGGTATTGGTTTACTCTATCGACTTGTTGTTTAAAAAAGGAACTATCTTTATCATCATTCGCAGTCTTAATCGTTCATTGCAATTAGCACCCTTGTGTAACACATTTTCAACCACAATCTGAATCATTTTGGGGTATTGCTAATCCATTGCTTCATTCATTTTTTTCGAAAAATTAGTCTACTCAACAACGAAAATAACGCAATGTATGTTGAACTGTGAAAATGAAAAGCATTCCTACTGTTCGTGCGCTACACAGTTACCCTGCTGAACTAAATTAAAAAACAAAAGAAAATCTCACCGTGAAAACTTGATGGTGAAGTCAGCTGTCAATAGTGCTAACAACTGTCAGCTGTCCCTAGCAATTCCTAACAGCATGTGGAATGACAGGACACTTCAAGGTTACTTCACCTAAGTATTCAAGGTGAGATTTTTACCGAGTACATCAGCTGGTCTTCCCAACAAGCTGTAATTATGTCATGCACACCATGTTCCCATCAGTCTTCATGTATGGTCGGACCATTTTTGGCCACCATTCTTTCATAAATTCCCACCTGCTGTCTTCAAGTTTAGCCAAGTATCCTGGCCGTATCTTATGTGTGTTCATAAAAAACACAGCTAAGCAAAAAGTTTTTAACCACAGAACCGATATTCCTTTATCCACTAAAAGACGACTTGCTCCCTTATCTAAAACAGTAACTCAGAGACTCTTTTCTCAATTGAAAGCCAAGTCGAGGAAAAAAATTGTCTATCAAATTCACGTTTCGTTACATACAAAGTCAAATAATGATAGTTGTAGGTACTTTGTGGAAATTATTTCATCACCACTGCTCTAAAAACGGTGAAACACGCACTGGGCTCGTGTGGTGGATTACCGCCCACTCCCTCTCACCGGCCTGTGTCCCAGCAATGGGAACATTATAGGCTGATTATACTATACACATACCTTACCTACACGAACAATTTACATAAGTCGTTAGTCAATTTGATAAACAATGAATTTCCTTGAATTTACAAAGTAAGTAGTAAAGTAGGTAATCCCAGAGGCACAAACCCTGCTCTTACAAGTAGGTACAGCTACACAAATACGCCTATCAAACGCAGATTAATTATGAACTGGAATAAATGTTTGAAGTATGATTAGAAGCTGAATTAAAAACCCGCTCGTTTGAAAAAGTGGAGATCAAAGGGAAATGCTAATATAGATTGAATGAGTGTTTTAAGATGAAGTAAATGCGAATGATTTATGCTTCTTTTGTAGGCTTAGGGAGTGCGCCTTTCTAACTAGAACGATGTTTGACTAGTATAGGTATAAACAAATAGGTAGTGGATTTTGTCCACTTCTTTTATTTACTCAAGAACTACGCTCTTGTCGATGTGTTCCAACTCTATCAAACCACTCAAATTTGTGTTTTTTTTTTTCAAAATACCATCTCGGACTCGGACACTAATCTGCATAATCTAATCTACACTACACCTATAGTCATTTGTCTGAACTTCAAAAGACTGAGACTGTGACCAGCTCCGGATCTAGGGGGGGCTAGCCGGGGCCTGTGCCCCGGGTGCCAACTTCAGAGGCGGCAAATTCAAGCGTGACAGACAAGTGCACCACCCAGCGCACCGCAATTAGACGATGAATGAGACGCGCAGCACCTAAGTATTATCTTTTTCAGCGAATAGCGTAGTCAAACGGTATGAGTGGATTGCGCCCCCACGGTGGATTATGGACCACTCCTTCAGACAGAGACGAGGCCTGTGTTCAAGCAATAGGCTGATTGTGTAGAGGGGTCGCCCTTTCTGACTCCTATAAGTGCAAAGGCGACACGATTTTTTACCATAACGCTGCCGCGCTGGCGCTCCTGTTGGACTTTCGCATTATAGATCGATAAAATTGAAACGTACATAAGATTAGAATCACAAATCCATCGGTTTTTTCAGAACAAAGGGTAAAATTGTATTAATTCTAATATACTATAATCTCACGATTTATTTCAAGCCCTATCCTATCCTAATTTGAAAAAAAAAATGTCCGACATGTTCATGTAGTTAATATAAATAAAAAAGGCTTTAATGGAAAAGGTTATGCATGTACCTAAAGGATTGGCGGGATGGGGGCGGCAGACTGCATTTTTTGCCCCGACTCAAAAACATTCTAGATCCGAGGCAGAATGTGAGACTGTGACCTCTGAGTTTGTTTCGGTGTTTGTTCTCAAGGTAGTCGGATAGGAAACACCGAATCACCTAGTTTTAAAACATATTTTATTTTTAAGGTGCAGGTAAATGGTTTTTGAACCCATTTACAGGAATAAATTTCATTTATCACAAAATATGAGGGCCAAGTTTTTTTGAACTTGGAAGGTATGCATCGCGACCTTTTATTTTCTTCCTGTTCAAATAAACTGAATTAAACTCAACTCAAAGCATTTAGGAAAATTTAATTTTATTTAAGTAGTTTGTTTATATCAATAGGAATCCTTCGAAAAAGTATCGACATCAAAACACGCATATATCGAACAGAACACAATATGACAGCAAGGATGCGTATCTCCACCATTTTACGTCCCAAGTTATTTCAATTTTAACGGCCCACCGATAACGATACGCACAATTTTATGGCAACATTACGCTATAAATGATCGATGTGTGAAGCATCGATACTGGGAATCGAGTATCGATGTGTTACTCGATTTATGTTTGATTACCAGAATACTTTCCCTTTGTGGTGCGTTTGTTCAAATTTGAATGAAGCTCAAAAACGTATGTTTTGAGAGTGCATCAATCAGTCTTGCCGGTCTACTGTCAACATCTTACCCTGAACATAAGTGAAGTGAGCTTCAACTTCCATCTGAGGGCTTTAAAATTTTGACAGCTCACTTCTAGCCCACTTTTTTTTTTTAAAGATGGGAAATCATCAAATGACCCCTCCCGCTCTGGGTGGAGCGGAAGGGAGTGTCAGACTCTTACTGACTAAAACCCATCCGTGTTCCTTCCTTAGCCCTTTATGTCCCGGGGTAGCGGTAACCCTTTCGGACAATCCCGCTGCACTTCTAGCTCACTTCACCTGAGGTTTCAAGGTGAGATTTTAACAGAATGGATCGGCTGATAAAAACATTGGCAATATGGCTCATTAGGAAGATCCTTCAAAATTATTCGGATTGTGATTTGAAAGTGTGTTATGCAATTATGGTGCTGGCCGGATTCGTAAGGAAACCCATATTTATTTATTTATTTATTTATTTGGAAACTCAACAGCTTATAATTAAATTACATGAGTTTTGATTGAATGTTCACCCCACTATCAATGAACAGCTCAATCAATGCTGTTGCGTCAAAGTTACAGCATCTTACAGTCTGCATTTGTTTTTACTCCGTGGTCTGCATACACTGCTCAGTGATAGCGAGATGATCACAAATCTTATCACTGAAGCCAATAATATCTAGAGTTATATTCCACGGTAGATATTGTACTTTGTAGGTTGATTTACTTACGATTGGTTTACTTTGAGTCAAAATACGTAAAGTAGGTAATAACGTAGAATTAGTTATTGTTTGCATAAAAATAGCATGCAAGCAACAAGTTCACTTTACCAAAAAACAGTCATACCTACAGATAAAAAATAATTTCTTTTCATATTATTTCATTCATTTTTCAATCGATATTCGTTCTAAAAAAATAAGTAGGTATAGAGATGTAACCGTATACTCCAATCCACCCAACCTTAAACAATTCGATTTCAATAACGCATTGTAATCGATTCAAACCACGACCGAACAGTCAATTTGCATGAATGAAATCGATTGGGAATGTCTAAAGTCCTATCCGATGGACGTCGGGGTAAAAATGGCGCGAAAAAGAAAACTGCTACCTACTTACGCAGCGTTAGTACTCGTAGGTAGTGTTGCTAGACTTCAGGATTTGTAAGAAGATGGGAACTTAGAAACTTATATTTTCACTATAAATATGAAAGTAATTTTATTTGGTAGCCCAAGTTGTCTATATTGAACCACGTTCAATAAAAAAACTTAGGTACCTACCCACTGTTCCACGCGTCCTTTCATTTATTTGTATAGTTAGTTAGTCATATAATTTAGTATTTTGTGTAAATAGTTTTTATATTATTAAATATTTTATATTTGCATTATATTTTATATAAGTAAATAAATACAACTTACCACAGTCCTTACACAGTAATTTTTAATCACTGTCAAAATCACAAATCTAATAAAATCTTTTTTTTTTTCAAATGTCAAGGTCAAGGTTGCTGTTGGGTTGCTGCCACTGACAAATCTGTCAAAGTCATTGTGATCTTTAGTCAATAATCAATAAGGTTGCTGTTAGGTTGCTAACTGTGAACGGACTGTAAGAATATCATCATTACAAAAAATCTTGAAGATCGAAATGTGACGCTAGCTACATGAAATTACAATAATTGACGTAAAAAAACGTTTAATAAGTACCTACCCAAAAAATAGGATCGAAACGCAATTCACAATATAGGCCAACCCAAAGAAAACGTACGTACATCTAGGTACATTTAGGGATATTTCAAAATTCGTTGCGTTAACCCTCACCCGTTCGATCGTCGGACATTTAGACAGATCCCTGATTGGGTTCTCTGTATTTTCTGCTTTGTACAGACGGACAAAAGCAGCACGAAGAAAACTGGAACTGCCAGGTATCGGCGTGAAGCGTTTCAATGGAAACTGTGTTTCTATTCTCTCGAGAGTCGCGTACTAATTTCCAATGGTTCGTGCCACGTTCGTGCTTACATTGGCAGTAACGTTTGATGTACATTAGACGGGGCATTTATTTAGTATTCTTATTTCGTTCTGGGAACCTGTCTGTTGGATTGTGTTCTTATATTAGAAATGTGGCTTTAAGAATTTGCGAAAAAGCACCTCTGTGTTTTGCAAAAGAGTATTCATTTCTAAGGTGAAATGTGAACTTTTATCGGGGAGTCTGTTAAGGTGCCTCTTCCTTTCTGCCGACCTTCGTTTAAGATACCTAATACATTATAGCGACTGGTTCCTTTTAAAATGTTGTTTAAAATTAAGAGACGTACAAACGTCAAAAATGTATGGTTAAACAGTCGCTTTATTCATTAATTAACTATAAGCAACGTTTTTAAATAAAGGAATATGTAACTACTTAACCTAGTTAATTAAAAAGAATAGGTTTTTTTCTGCAAAAGGGGAACACTGTTACCTGTCCTTTTAAATTAAGCTACCATTTCTCACACTCATCACTCAAGTGAGCCGTCAGAAAGCCTCCTCCTCATTTTTAAAGATTTTTTTCCTATTGTATTTGCCCCAAAACAATAGAATTACTCACATCACAATGGACCGTAACATTAAAGAAATGAAACTCGGTAATTAAAGGATAATGGAGTAGCCCTTAATTATTAATTAATTATCGGTACACGTCGTTCGCAGAGCTGGGACACAATGGCACAGTCGTTTGTGATGAGTGTTCATTGTTGTTGCTGAAAAGATTTCCGCGCCCGAAAGAGAGGGAAATGATTAATAGTGGCCGATAATTGAACTATTCGAGTGGTATCGATTAGGAAGGATCGATTAGCGATTGTTTCCCCGCACTATGGGGACAATTGTAAAGAACAATGGTTTTTTACTTTTTGTTGTAAATGTCGTGACCTTTGCGGACAATAGTTTTTTGTTTTGGTTAAAGACAGCTTTTTTTCTTGGGACTAAGTTGATTAGAGTGGCGTCAATCATGGATGGAAAGAAGGAAGTTTATTGCTAGCTGTATTTTCCTTGAGGAAAGAAGATAAACGATAGCGCTAGTCCAAAATATAATCACCTGTTGACTACCCAGTCATATTGTATAGGTAAGTACCTACCTCATTACATTTGGTAGGCTTAATTTGCCCCAAACTTGGAAATACGATCGCATTTAACTTTTATCATCTACAAGGAGATATTTCGAAATCTACCCAGAATCTATCAAGGGTAATAAAAACAATTCCAAAATTCAGAACTGCCAACAAACACGTACCAAATCAAAAACTTCCAAATTCAAATTCCATAATAAGTCTGCCATCATTATAACTGAGTTAGTCACATACCCCCGCTGAGTATTATCCTGGACCGAAACATTTCACGGGCCACCACACACCGTAATGTAAACCCCGAAAACTTATTGAATAGGAAATCAGGGATCCAATAAAATGCTGTCAAACCCAACGTATGTGATGAGACAGGTGTACAAACGTAATCTTTACTTTTCTGTTGGTATGACATGGGTGCGGGATTATTATAGTTATGTTGGTACTTGATAGCGATGATTGCGTTTTTGTTTATTTTTAGATCTTCATCTTTATTTTTAGAATATTGATTGATTATTTAAGAAAAATTTAAAAATATGATTGACGTGTAAAAGTGTTTGTGCAAACATACTTACAAAATAAAAATCATTTATCATTTATCTACCCAAACACGACATATTTTTTTCGTATTATTTTTTGGTATAGATCGAGTTAAAAACACCACGTTGCGCTCCATAACTCAAGTAGCGGATGTTGGAGAAAAAACAGCCAGGCTGATGTGGGAGTGGGCCGGACACGTCTCACGAATGCACCGAGATGAGCAAAGATCGTCACTCACTGGACGCCTGAGGCAGCACATCGCCGTCGAGGTAGACCAAGGCGAAGGTGGAGTGACAAAATACAGACTACCAAAAAAAAAAATTGCTTATTGACATTAGGGTGCACCTATATAGAATTAGGAAATAGTATGAGGTATTCTTGAGGTAGATAGACAGATTCATGCGCAATATTTTTGCCCGTAATACTACTACCTACCTACTCTATCTTAACTTCCCAACCCTGAGCTGTTACCGGATAACCGGACACTACTTGAACTCTTTCTAGCTATTAGGTACAGACGCCAGCACATCAACCTACTACAATCTGTCAAATTTCTTTGATAGATTTTCAACTTTATCGCTAAAGCATAAGGATCAAAGTTGATTGGGAAAATTTGACAGTTTCGGGTAGGTTGATGTGCTGGCGTCTGTACATAGGAATCATTACAGAATGTTGATAAGGCTTTCCTATTACCTAGGTACCTATACAATAATAACTTACTAACGTAACTAATAACTTACTTAAGTTAAATGTCAAACCAAGCTATCACTGATGTGCCGCCATTCTACTTATCAGAAAAATAAAAGAAAAACATCCGCATCAGCAGAGTTAGTGGTGGACGAAGTTAAAAGCAA
Organism: Gortyna flavago; assembly: GCA_963669345.1. Taxonomy (NCBI): domain Eukaryota; kingdom Metazoa; phylum Arthropoda; class Insecta; order Lepidoptera; family Noctuidae; genus Gortyna; species Gortyna flavago. The sequence goes on from OY770130.1 coordinate 2,335,249, forward strand.
CTTGTTGATATTACTGTAATAGCACAGAATAACTAGGTATAATACTGTAAAAACAAACTAGAAAATTACCTATTTTTAACAAAAACGGTAGGTACCTATGGTTAGTTTCGTACATACCTGATATAAAAGGTGCAGAGCTAGAAGAAAATGAGCAATCTGGGTTGAAGCTGTAGATACCAACTTAAGAAACAAAGTTGCCAACTACCGCTCTGCGACAGAAATATACCTCCTGTACATAGACTTATAAAAAAAGATGGACCCCGCGCCACGCATAACGAAAGTGAAGCACAGTAAGTACGAGTATGCCGTTTGTACAAGCACGCCTCACGCTCACATTTACATCATTGTATGCCGACCGGCCGCCGCGCGCCGTTACGTGACACGACAGCGTCAATCGTCAATCACGCACCCATAGATCGGTAGGTACGGTGCTTCACTTTCGATATGCGTGGCGTGGAGTCCATCTTTTTTTTAAGTCTATGCTTCTGTATATAGGGTTCTCACTGAATCTTGACAAATTGTTATTTATATCGCCTAAGCTGAACAGAAATAACATAAAATAATTCTGTCCTCAACCTTTTTTGGGCAATCCAAACAAGAACCAAAATGAGATGGATCGACATCAGAACGACAAGACATTGCACCTTGCAGGCTTGCATCTTTCTCTTCATATTTTATGCATCATACGAACAGCACCGCTCACATAAAATCCTTTGCGAAAAAGCAAAGAAACCAGTAGTGTTGTAACCATGCTTCTTTCTTATAATATCTATGGTCGTAACAGTTGTATTTATGAAATATAATAGCGGGAAGCGATGAATGAAACTGCGATTTAGAGTGACAACTGGTATATTTTTGCATACCCACATATTACACTTATTAACATACCCTACAGTAACCGCATCACTCAAGGAGGTCTGTTTAGATACCTACTCTCCAGTCCTCATAGATTTAGTGAGGTACTTACTGATTTAGGTACTTAGCTTTGGCTCTGTGCAGATGAAGACGCATGTTGTTATATTCGTGTGGGTTGCGAACAATCAAGTTAGGTACTGTTTTTTTTTGCGAGATTAAAAAAAAATGATTTTCGGTTTAATAACTCTTTTACTGATTATTTTTCAGACCCAGTTGGCAATTAGGAGTCCAGCAGTGGTACAAAAAAGCTATAAACTACCCATCAGAAAGATATGCCATTTCCCTATTTAATGTGTGTGTTATTTATTAAATGTGTTTTAATTTATCTTTACATAGTATAAAACAAGTCGCTCCCGTTAACGGATTTTAAGCAATAAATAATGATTCAAGGGGAAGGTTTATAATTATGTCATGCATATTAGAGTAAAGTCGAGAAATTCAAAGATTTGTATTGTGATGTGATGATGTCGTAACAAACAATTATTTTTGTGCACTTACATTGGAAACGCTGGCCAAACCTTACGAGATTGATCAAATTAATGTACAGTACTTACTACAGAATTGTATTTCTTAAAAAGATTGATAAATAAGTCCGCGTTGCTGATTAGCTGATTAGCTTCTAATCAGCTTCTGGAGGGAGGTGGGCTGGTTGGAATAACCACCAACGGCCGCCATGGCCCACGCACAATGGTCCACTGAAGGACTAAGTGCGGAAACCAAACCCATAACATAGAAAGTCCGCGATGGTGTATGTTTATCTTATAAAGATTTTTAGTGTTCCGTACCAAATTGGTAAAAAGGAACCCTTATGGTACGACTCAGTCTGTCTGTCTGTCCGTCTGTCACAGCTGGATATCTCAAGAACTACTATGCTATCAACTTGAAATTTATAACAGTTTTAGATGACGTTTGTCCATTTTGCAAATAAGAAGATAGGTATATATGAGAAGATTACATACAAGTTTATGTATAGATTGCAGGAAAATAAAACGATGTTTCGGTTGGAGTGTAGCCTTAGGGGCGCTATGGAGCAAGGACAGAAAATGTTTCGTGCTTTTTTTTCGGAAATTTTCCTATTTTTTTTGCAGTATCGGGTTTACCTTGTCTGTAGCAACCATTTAGGTTCTGAGAAGTATGGCCTTACGACGCACCGTTTCCGAGTTATGAGACTTTTACTTTTTTTAATTTTATATAAAACGATTTATATTTCCGAAATGGTAGCTCGGATGACATTGTTTTCAGAAGAAGAAGAAGAAGAAGCAAACAAATACTTAGAAAATCAACCTGAACGGAATCCTGATATAAAAGGAATTAAAACTCGTATCAAATCTAAGTATTTGTTTGACTTCATAAATTGTGAATTGCATAAGGATGCTGTTTCTGACTGCTTTTTCGCATTAGCTTTAAGATTGGCAGTATTTAATTGGTGCAATGTTATTAATAATATATTAAAAGGCACAGACGTCTTCAGACTAGAAAAGAAATTGTTGCCCCTGATGCAATTAAAAGCTTTTAGTAAGTATATAACAAAATTTAAAAATAAAAAGAAATGAAAGTAAGAAAAGTTTTTTTTTTTCCTAACATTCCCTTTTTAACTTATTCGAACATATTGTAATAATTGCAATAAATTTACAATTATTGCAATATGCTCATAAATAAAATGAAACAAAAATTACCAATAGCAAGAAAAACCTTTTAGGCTGAAGCCGTACAACGCCATTGCACAAAATTTCGCGCCAGGTTTAGTTACATAAAAAAAAAAAAGCTGTCATAAATGATATGTGAACCATAAGGCGCGTCGATTTTTACTAGTCTGAGATTTTTACTCTATGAGAGTGCCCTGTCTGAATGTAACTGTAGTCTGTGCTCCCATTCTGTGAAACGAATGTTGCTAGAATAGGTAGAACATAATTCAAATGCCTTGGAACTTAACTAATACAAAAAATCACGTAGTTATTTTCGTAAATAATATTTTATTGAAATACTATAATTTTTGTAAAAACAATAAAATAATATATTTTTGAAATTAAAAAAACCTCTTTGAATTCACTAAATATTTCATATTTTTTTAAATAATCATCCTCCGGCTTTTATTACATTACATTTTTCTGACATTAAAGAAAACTATGCAACGGTTGCTCAAGTACATGAAATGCAAAAGAAATGGACCGATAATACATTAGTACATACTGTGAATAATGACAACGTAAATACGCGGAAAAGAGGTGCTTATCAGCTGGATAGCGGTCCAATCGGATTATCACCCGCAATCAATTTAAAAAACACGGAGGGTAACTGTAAATCAGCTGTTTCAAATTGTAACGGAGACAGCCGCGACGAGGACAGTGGCGGTGTGACTGAGACAGAGTGTGTGTTATCCTGCTCGCACACGGGTGATAATGTCCACCGAGTACCGGTCGGTCAAGCTGTCTCCCTCGCGCCTATGCATAAGACAATGACGTCGATGCGACAATCAGCGATAAGGGATTCTCAACGAAAGAGTTTCGCGGATATCGTAAGAACTGAAGGTGAATGGAAACAAAATAATTCGCCAAGTGAGGAATGGCAATTGTATCAACGGAAAAAGTTAAGAAATCGCTTTATTGGTAAAACGGGTACTGCGGTCACGGAATCACAAAGTAGATTTACAGCAGCTGACACCAAGGTTCCCCTGTTTATATCAAATGTAAACAAGAACACATCGGAGACAGATATATGTGAATATATACAAGCGAAAACAAAAGAGATTATTACTATGGAACAGATTAGTATGAAAAAGGATCGGCCTTATAATGCTTTCAAAATATTTGTGTCGAAGAACAAGTTAGCTGAATATTTGAATGATGAGCTATGGCCGGATGGAATCAAATTCAGGCGTTTTGTACATTTTAGGATGCGATCATCATCAATGATATCTCCAGTAGTGGATACGAGGTTGGAACCCAGCAGAGCGTATACAAAGTATGATGGACCAACAGAAACCCAGTAATTTAATCACTTTCAACTGTAAAAATGTTAAGCGAAGCATAGATTGTGTCAGGTCATTGTGTAAGTTGGCGGATATCGTGGCGCTACAAGAAACCTGGCTCCTGCCGCATGATTTGATTTTTCTTGAAGATATTGATCATGAGTTTAGCTGCACAGGAAAGTCAGCAGTGGATCTAACGGCAGGTGTGCTTCGAGGCAGACCACACGGAGGAGTGGCGCTACTGTGGCGGAAAAATGTGTTTCGTGACGTGTCAATAATAAAGTGCACTAGTGAGCGAATCGTTGCAATAAAAGTAGTAACCGCAGAATTACGTGATATTTTAATAATGTGTGTGTATATGCCTACAGATCAGCCTGATCACTTACCTGAGTTTAACCAATGCTTGGGGGAACTCAATGCAATTATAGAAGACAGTGACATTGAGGCAGTTTTTATGTTGGGGGATTACAATGCTCATCCGTCAGCCCCTTTTTATGATGAATTGCGTAACTGTTGTAGTGAACAGCAGTGGGTGTGTGCAGATGTAAACTAACTAAGTAACTTTTGTGAGTGAGGTACATGGCTGCAAGAGGTGGCTAGATCATTGTGTGGTAAGTAAATCTGCGTGGTATACTATATCAGACGTTCAAGTCCTTTATAACACATACTGGTCTGACCACTTCCCATTGCAGATTGAATGTAACCTAGGCCTCATAAACAAGAAGATTAAATTGTATAATAAGCATTGCAAAAATAGTATTATTTGGGGTATAAGGAATGAAGATGAAATAGATAAATATATTGGATGTTGTAATAGTAATTTAAAACAAATAGATTTTCCTTTTGAATTTCACAAATGTGCTGACATGATGTGTGATATTGTAAGTCATAGACTTGTCTTAGATAAACTATATAATGATATTGTCAAGGTAATATCTCAGGCCTCGATTGACAGCTGTAACCGAGGAGTTAGTAAAAATGTAAAAAGCAAATGCATTCTAGGCTGGAATAAACATGTAGCTGAAGCACACAAACAGGCTAGGTTTGACTACCAGCTATATGTATGGTATGGTAGGCCTGAAACCGGGCAAATTTATGAAAAGATGTGTCTTAGTCGCAAAATCTTTAAATCAAGGCTTAAATTCTGTCAACAAAATCAGGAACAGATTCAAATGGACATACTTGCGGGTCAGCACGCTACCAAACAGTTTAGTAAATTCTGGTTAAACACTAAGAAACTGAATAGTAAGACGGGCCTCCCTGCTTGTGTGAACGGTATCAGCGAACCTAAAGATATAGCTAACATTTTTAAAGAACATTTTGTGGTGGACTCACCTCTGAAAACATGTGAAATGAAAAAGACTGATAATAAGTATAATGTCATACAGCCAATTAGAATTACAAGTAAGGAGGTGGGTAGGGCTATTGGCAGTATGAAACGAGGTAAATCACCAGGGCATGATGGGCTCAGTGTGGAACACCTAAAATTTGCTGGCACTCACATAAATAGATTACTATCGATGTTGTTTACGTTGTGTATAAGACATTCCTACTTGCCATCTGATTTGATTAAAACTGTAGTAGTGCCTCTTGTTAAGAATCGTACGGGAGATATAGCTGATAAGAATAATTACAGGCCCATATCACTCGCAACTATTACAGCAAAAGTACTGGATAGGGTGCTAGACGGACGTCTGAGTGGATGTATACAATTACAGGATTCCCAGTTTGGGTTTCAAGCAGGTTTGTCAACAGAAAGTGCCATTTTGACACTTAAACATACTGTAGACTATTATCTAAAAAGAAAAACACCAATATATGCATGCTTCCTAGATCTATCCAGGGCGTTCGATCTGGTATCCTATGGAGTACTCTGGAATAAATTGGAGGGGGAGGGAGTCTCTTCTGAAATCATAGACATCTTTGCGTACTGGTATAATAATCAGAAAAATGTTGTAAAATGGGCGAATGTGTTTTCGGATGAGTATAAACTGAACTCGGGTGTCAGGCAAGGAGGGTTAACGTCTCCGAAGTTTTTTAATCTATATATGAATCAGCTGATTGAGGGACTGAGCAGCATGCATGTCGGATGCCGCATAGATGGTGTTAGTGTTAACAACATAAGTTATGCGGACGACATGGTGCTGCTGAGTCCATCAATCGGTGGGTTGCGGAAACTATTGGGTATGTGTGAAGCTTATGCTGAGAGGCATGGTTTAAAATATAATACTAGTAAAAGTGAGTATATGGTTTTTGTTGGAAACAACAAAAGGCCAAATAGTGTGCCACCCCTTTATTTAAATGGGGAACAGTTGAACCGTGTTTCCCAGTTCAAGTACCTAGGGCACATTGTGACTGATACCTTGAAGGATGACCATGATGTAGAGAGGGAGCGGAGGGCACTGTCGGTACGAGGGAACATGCTGGCACATAGATTCGCTCGTTGTACGGTAGACGTTAAATTGACGCTATTTAAGGCGTATTGTCAAAGTTTCTACACGAGTGGTCTATGGGTTAAGTACACACAAAAAGCCTACAGTGCCCTCAGAGTGCAATATAACAACATCTTCAGGGCACTGCTGCGGCTCCCGCGCTCTTGTAGTGCGTCAGGTATGTTTGCGGACACGCATATAGATGACTTCTATGCAATTATGCGGAAGAAAATCACGTCAGTCTTGAAAGCCGTCCGGGGGAGTAGCAACGGCATCCTGAAAATGATAGCAGATAGGTTAGACGCGGCCGTGTTCAAGCGGTTCATCAATCTTCATGTGAGAGGTGTGGGTTGATGAATCAACACTATATTTCACTTTTATTTTTGCACCATTTTTGTTTTTGTTTTATTTTTTTATTTTTTGTACCTACTAACATGGTTTTTTAAGATTTTTGTAACTAACATTATGGGCCTGGGTTGTCTGAAAATAAATATTTTTTATTTTTTTTTTTATTTATTTTTTTTATTTTTTTATTTTTATTTTTTTTTTTTTTATACCAATTTATTTGGGGGTACTGCATAATTATTCAAAATAACTGGTTTTGATGTAGAAACGTAAATTACACACTATTACATGTTTTTATTAATCTACCGAATGAATATGAAATTAGTAGAATATAAAAGTTTAACACCTGGCTACTAGATATTCTGCTGTCAAGTGTCAGAATCAGCTGTCTCAGTCTAGTCAGCAGACAGACCGTCACCTGTCAAAAGCACGAAAATCAGAACTCGAGAATCAAAGAATGTAGGGCGACGAAAGTTAAAATGATTGGGTATCCCGTTAGATCTTGTATTCGTATCTTAGAGCGTCTTAGCGTTGAGTGTTTACAATCAACGCACGTACAGACCACTGCCTTTTATAACAAACATAAAACATGGACGACTACATCAACGTTATAGATTTTATATTCCTAAACCTTGCATTCGCAGTAACGTTTACCGGTGTTATTATCAATAATTTTGAGAAATATGTCCCTGCTTTCATAATAAAGGGATACAGGTATGGGAGCTTCGCCTACCAAGGCTCTGACGCCAATTTCCTGCAAGTTATTGAGATACCAAAGGCGTATTACAAACATTTTTATTTATTTTCAACACTATTTAGTGCTTCTATGTTGTCCTACATGTTTTTGGTATATTTCTTCGGGATAACTGTTAGTTTTCCTGTTCATTTCGTGTTGAAGGTGCTGCTACAGGAAAATGAGCCATCTGGTAAGTGAATATTAGTTTTGTAATTCATTATTTTGCTATAAAAGTACTTTTAGACTGGTAAGTACTGCTAAGTATAGGTATTTGTATTTAGAGCAACAGCTCTACAGATGTGAAAGTAAACCATGTTGAGTCCCGAATTGTGTCAAGACCAGGGGGCCTAAAAAGGCCACTTTGGCAGAATCATAAAACAATTCATATCACGCAATTCATTTGTTTGACAGTTTCACACCTATATATCCCTGAAGGGTTAGGCAGAGGTGTACCTATAGCATTTTACGAATCCCCATACAAAACTGTCATACAGATGAAATTGCGTGATATGAATTGTTTTATGATTCTGCCTTTATCTAGAGGAATTTGTTTATAAACAAGTTACTTTTCACCTATTTAGAATTACAAAATTATATTGAATAATTGTCAATATAATTTTGTAATTCTATGCTTAACTGATCTTTATAACACAGTTCAAAAGTAGTTCTCATTTTAATAAACTGTAAATAAAAGTTTATTTATAAAACTGTTAATATCATTTTAATTTCAAATGAAAATACTTATTCTTTATTTTAATAAATGATAACCAGAATCAACATTTAGAACATTATGAACTCTCAAAGTTGCAACAGACTTATTAATATGTAAAGCTTGTAGTTAAGACATTTGTATTCAGTGAGTGTTGACACCTCTTAGGTTTGGCATAATAACAAATAGTAGGTCACAACATTCTTCGTTGCCCATAATAATACATATACAACAAAACTTGAGTAAAAAAAATAAGAATAGATTTTAACCTTTTGACCACACGTCAAAAAATCTAAAATGTGCCATCTGCGTCAAAAAGGTTTTAAGCTTAATACTCGAATCTGTACAGGACAGATTTAAACCTTTTAATGTAAATAAAGTTCAGTTTTATTTTTCATCATCATCATTTCAACCGAAAGACGTCCACTGCTGGACATAAGCCTCCTCACAGCACCTCCACTTCGTCCGGTTCTGTGCTTCTCGCATCCAGCGGGTTCCTGCGGCCTTCACAAGGTCGTTGGTCCACCTTGTGGGAGGCCTTCCAACGCTACGTCTTCCGATACGCGTCGCCACTCCAGAACCTTTCGGCCCCATCAGCCATCTGTTCTGCGAGCAATGTGCCCTGCCCACTGCTACTTAAGTTTGGCAATTCTTCGGGCTATGTTGGTTACCTTGGTTTTCTTGCGAATCTCCTCATTTCTAACTCGATCACGCAGTTTTATTTTTTATATCACTACAAATTAATGCAAATATAATGTTAAATAAAACATTATTCATTCTGTATGTCATATTTTCTAAAAATAAAAAACTTTTTTACTAGGTATGTGACTCATAATATTTTCAATTCTCTTATTGGCCATTTAAAAAAAGTAAGAAATAAGCCTCACAAAGGTTCTTCCACAAATTGACGGTCTACATTGTACACATTGGGTACCTAATTGTAGCTGTGTATTGATACACATATTCATTTATAAATTTTAATAATGGAACACAAATTGTAGACAATGTTGGGTTTTGAGAACCAATGAAAGACACAGTTATAATTTCCACTCATTTATTTATTATATTTATTTGGCAGGAGAGGTGTGTGTGCACTCTCGCTTGGTCCAGACAGGACACTAAAAAATATAAAATATGTATGAAAGACTCTCAAACTACTTAAACGGGACGGATATATTTTGTTATATTCCAACAGACAAATAAATTCTTGCATATACCTACTTACATCTTTTTGAGGCTGACTGTACGTACTCTGAGTCATCAGCTGTTACAAAGTTATTTGAGAAAAGTCCAAGTAGATAGTTGTATAGCAACACATGAATACATTACCTACTTACTATTTGTTTAGCAAAGGAAAATTTAAAATAAAATTGCAGGATCACAGAACAGCATATATAATATAAGGAAGCAAACTTAGGCATCTAGCTAATTATCCATATTAATATTATAATTATCAGAAAGAAACCGTTGTGTTACTTTTCACACTTTAATGGCTGAACAGATTTCATTGAAATTTGGTAAACAGGTAGGCCAACAACATTCAGTATATTTTTATCATAGTAGTACATTCCCGTGAGATTATTTTCCACCTATGCGTCACGCAGGCGGAGTCACTGTCAAAACTAGTTGTAAAAAAAAAAATAACCCAACTAATTATTTCTTCAATTTTTTACCAGTTTCTGTAACAGCCGCCCTTGTAGCGATGACTCTGCTCACAATACAGTGTACGAGGCGCCTGTATGAAACTTACTACTTGCAAGTGTTTGCCAAAGCTAGCAAGATGAACCTGAGCCACTACCTTGCAGGGATCATTCACTACTTCGCTTGTATCATCGCTGTTGTTGGACAGGCACCCCTGTTCTGCGGTAAGTAGAATTGAATAATTAAGAAAAATAATCCATACTAATATTATAAATGCGAAAGTGTGACTGTCTGTTACCTCTTCAAGCTTAAACCGTTGAAGCGATTTAGATGAAATTTGGTAGGTATAGGGATAGTTTGAGTCCCGGGAAAGGACATAGGATAGTTTTTATCCCGATATTCCCACGGGATCGAAACTTATGCGGGTGCTGGTGCTTAGGCGCGGCTAGTATGAAATATTGCCACTTGTCGAAGCTAAAATGAGCCACATATGCTCCTCCTTTTCTAAATGTTTAATCAAATTCACAGAATAACATAACATCATGCCTGTAATCCCCTGAAGAGTTAGGCAGAGGTGTACCTAAGTATATATATTATGTCGCAGCAACTGGTTAAATTAGCCGTTTAGTTAACCGCCTGGCATTTGGAAGTAGTGTTCGCCTCGCTTCGCTCTCTCGGCTCCCACGCGGTTGATCACAGTTCTAACCTAACCTAATCCATTTGGTCTGGGTGGCTTAGTTACTGCGACCGAATTCGGCTAGGGCGTTATTAGTTACAGTTCCAACCTAAACTATAATTGAAAATCATTCAGGCCGTTAGTTAAACGGCCGGCCGCCCGCGCCGTTTAGTTAAAAGGCTAGGCGGTTAACTAAACGGCCAATTAAACCAGTTGACTGCGACATTATACACCCACATTTCGGCTATTATGTTTAAGTTCCATGTAGTAGGGGGCTAGCCTATTGCCATCAACCGGGGAAATTCCTGATAGAAAAACCCAATAAAACATTTCCGACCTGGGAATCAAGGACGTGTAGCTTAGCAATTGCGCTTGCGACCACTAGACCAACGTGGACGCAGTCACTAGCAATTTACAGAATAAGGGGCAAATAAACAAAATTACAGTTACCCAATGCATCAAGAATCAGTAGTAATTCTTATTGTCTAAAACATCAACAGTCTGTGCAGATGTCAAAGGGCCTAACAATGATCAGAACCTAATTCTCAGTTTACAAATCCATGCTAACAAAAACCCATAAAGCTAATTATGCTCTTCATTTCAGGCAACCATCAGCCTGACACGATAAAATGGAACGACCTCCGAACAAGCATCCTAGCTGTTCCCTGCACGGTCATATTCCTGATCACGTGGTATGAACAGTTCCGGACGAACATCATCTTCGCGAACTTGCGCAAAGACAAGAAATCGGGTGAAGTCGTGACTGAAGAACATAAGATACCTCATGGCAGGATGTTCGAGTTTGTTTCGAGTCCGCATAGGATGTGTGAGATTGTAATGTACACAGTTCTGCTGATGCTCGTCCCGACGAAGACTTTCTTCTGCATTTATTTGTGGGTTTTGGGTAACCAGGTAAAGGAATTAGTTTTTTTTTTTTACTCTTTTTCTAGTACCTACTATAGTATTACCTTATTAAGGGCAGTTCAGGGAATCCATGTTTTAATTTTCATATAATGCAACAGTATAGTGGTTTACGAAATACTTTTTTTTTTATCATCATTGGTCTAAATTGGAAATTTCAGAAAAGATAAGGAAATCATAAATAATGGTTATTGTTCCGACGGAAAAGGATATTAATTCTGCAAATTACTAACAAATCATTAGTTGCACTGATTTATGAAGAAATTGTGAATTTAAAACATCAGTCAATGGCTATTCCAAACATAGCTATTGACTGATGTTTTATTAGGTACCTACTCTTTGCATTGATTACGATGTATAGTTTGATTGATTAAATATGGACGTTTAATTTACTGTAGTTACTGGGTTTTACAAGCTCAAATTGTATCATTTACTTTGTTAAGTACTGTTAAACTCTAGCATAATACTGAAAACATTGCCTGGAAATTATGATGGGTGCGTTCATGCCAGTAAACAAACTTCCAGAATAACGATTTATAGTTCTGTATTATTCTCATGCGTTTAATTATCTTTATTTCCATTTCAGATTCAAACCGCGATCCAAGCCCACGAATGGTACAAGAAGTCTTTTGAAAAGTACCCCACCAACAGATTTGCAGTGTTCCCGCGCGTTTTGTAGTTTGGCGCGCGATTTTAAATTGAGAAGACTGAGCATTTATTTTTTAAATTATTTATGGGAGTAGAAATTAAGAGAAACAATGTCAGATTATTTCAATAGAAAGGGCCAATGGGTCTATATTTTCACAATTATGTATAGGAAACCAACGCATTCGGTGTATTGTTGGTTATTTAAGACCTCGCCCTAGCTAAGCCAGAGAGGCAATTATAATGATTGTAGATTTTAATGACAAATTAATATATATTTTTAATAATCGTTATTCGGATTTTTTATTTTATTATAGCCTCATTTCTTATCATTATCCAAAAAGAGTCGGATAGAGAATGAATGTGTCTTGCCAGTTGTAAAAATCACTTTAATTTCTATTAGCATGCCTTTTTTTATCCTGTTTAAGTTTGTCAAAGACTGTATGTAAAAAGTATGTCGCCGGAATTCGTTAAATGAGGGAAGTAGAGGGAAACCAGATTTGTAAGCTTTTGTGGGACTTCTAGATTATTCTCACTAGGTACTTCACTAGCAAATGAAAACAGCTCCAGCTCCTATCCTGCCCTGTGTCCCAAAACGTGCAGTCAAAGTGGCGAAGTTTTGGACCAACACGATCTGAAATAAAATCGTGCCCTCGACACGAAGAAGAAATAAAAACATTTTAATAAATAGAAACGAGTTTATTGACCAACTGAGGAACAAATACGGACACACATAAGTAAACACAATTGCACACACACTTCGACTTGATACGTCGGTCTTATTTACTTACTTAAAATTATTCGAACTCCTCACTTGAAAAGGAAGCTGTAACAAAAACAAAAAATATAATTAGATATAATTATTTTTTATACTTATCAACTTATAGTAAGTAAACCATGTTCTTGTTTATAACACAGACAAAAAATTGTTGACCCAGCTAAACCATTGATGAGGAAATCAGACGGTCTCATAATCTTGAAGTCGAACTCGAATCGATTGCCTTGTTAGAGACTCGAGCCCAGTAACTTTCACCACCTTTCAGACCAAATATACTGATGATATAATTGTCTCAAGAATGAGTGTTATCAAGCTACATTTAATATACACGCATTTTCTTGACCAGACAGTTAACCAACAAAATACGTTATAATAAAATCTATAAGTACATACCTATAAGGATAACCCTGCGTCTTAGCTCTGAACACAGACAGCAGAAGAGAGAAGAACACGCAGACCAGGATCAGACCCACAATCGACTGGAAGCGCCGACGCTTGCCCTCAGCCTGGGTGCGCACGATCTCTGTGTTCTTGACCCCGCCGGCCGCTTCTATCATAAGAATCATGCCAACAACCACTGCGCCATCTGATACGGTAGTTCAGGAAAAATTGCATTTTCCTAACATTATTATATCTGCTTAGTCTAACCGCTTAATATTTGCAATAAACGTAGGATTAATGGAAATGACCAGTCAACGTTATGATAATGGCGTAAAATCACCTAAATCATCGATTTGTTTAGGTGTTCCGCGCAATGTTCAATTGTAATCGAAAGTCAAAGTAAATAATTCCAAGCCATTAAAAATGGTAGGGGGGAGCCCAGAGGGTTTTAGAACAAGCATATGCAGGGCGAAAACTTGATAGCTGGGTAGGTGGTGCGGCATGATAAGAGAACACCGAATATTTGAAAAGTTTCTGAGAGGAGCCCCGTGGTCAGGAGTCCACTTTCAGACTTCAAAAAAGGGCCAAAAATAAAGCAATCTTCAGAGTAGTTGATTTTGGGATGATCGTGTGCGACCCAACCCATAATGACTTAAATTAATAGGGAAATCTGACGAAGAAATTGTGAGCTTTCCTTAAATCTGACGACTTTGAAAACTCAGATTTGGACAATTTTTAAAAGGTTATTTAGGGCGAATAAAAGTTATTCTTTGCAAGTGTTACATGTCCTACATAATTAGCCTATAATGTTCCCACTGCTGGCATACAGGCCTCCTCTCTGTGAGAGGGAGTGGGCAGTAATCCACCACGCGGGCCCAGTGCGGGTTGGTAGATGTCACATGTCTTCGAATTTTTGGTTCTAGAGCATGCCGGTTTCCTCACAATGTTTTCCTTCACCGTTTTGAGAGCAATGGTGATGAAATAATTTACACAAAGTAAAGCGCCTTTCTGGGTTCGAACCGACGACCTACAACTCGTAAGTCGCGGCCGTTACCACTGGGCCACCACTGCTCACACTGTTACATGTCCTGATAGTGAATATATAAATGTCTGACGGATTGATTGGAGTCTTTTGGCAAACATGACGAAAATTTTCCTTGATTCACAAAAGTACCCAAAAGCTTGCTGAAAAACCCCCTGGGCTCCCCCTACCAAAGCCATTTTTGAACGTCAAAAAGTCTTTATAATCTTGATTTGTATAATAAATATACAAGATTTTCAATTAAAAAGTATCTTTAATAAAAATAATCATAGATATTTATTTTACTTTTACTATTTATGTAGATGTGCTACGACTGTATTTTGCCACGTTCATTTAGATTCACGTCGAGTCATAATTAATCCATTTTTTTCTTTTTGGGGTTTCCTTTACAGGCGTAAATTCCCTCATTGCCGACGACGGGTTTTCTTCAACGATGATGTTTTTCGTCATCGTCGTGAGCTGCTGATTGTGAGCTTTCAGCCTGTTAAACGTGATTAAACTTTTTAATTACTGCCATGGCTTAAATGTTAGCCCTCGGACTCTTGTTTATGATGCATGGTCCCTGGGAGCGGCAAAGTCATGAACTTTTACCCATTGTGTCACTCCGTATAAAATCTCTACTCTCATAATTATAATAATAAGTATTATAAATTCGAAAATAACTCTGTCTGTCTGTCTGTATGTTACCTTTTCACGCCTAAACCACTGAACGGATTTCGATAAAATTTGGCAGAGAGATAGGTTGCATCCCGGGGAAGGACCTATAGGATAGTTTTTATCGACATACCTCGCGGGCGAAGCCGCGGGCGGAAGCTAGTCTGTAATATTTATGGTGTAAGTGTACTTACATAATATAGAATATTCTGTTTAATTTATACTAAAGTCTATTCAAATTTATGTTTAAAATTGTTGTTATTTCAAGTTGAACAAATATAAACTTTATGTAATGCAATGGTGATTAAGTTGATCTCAGAATGACTAGCACTATTGAAAAATAATAAAAATGTTTGAAGTTGTAGCGTAAACTGCACTTTATTGTGTAGGAATTATAGTTACTTTTCCATATGATAAATGATAAATGAAAAAAAGAAAAATTTTGGCAAATAAGTCACGAATACAGATTACATAAACGCACTCCTTCTTCCCATTGGGGTAGATAGAAACTACAGAACACCACCTGCTACGATCTTTACATACCGGCGTTCGATGTTATTGCCACATAATAATAGGAGGCATAGTTTTCCAAATAATCGAAGTGCGTAACAATCACAATGGTGTATACCCATTTTATAAGCTTACGTACCCAATTATATTTATTTTGGGTATGGTTCGATATAACGAACTGAGAGTCAGGAGGGATCTCGCACTCACCTCATACATATTCAAAGTACTTAGAGGCAAGGTACATAATGCGGACATAATAGGGCACATAGGTTTGTGTGTTCCGGACAGATACGTGTGGCGACGACGACAGCCACGGCTCCTGGCGGAGCCGCGCGCTCGGACCAATTTTTTAAGTGAGGCGCCACTGACGAGTGCACTCCGCACTCTCAACCTCATAGCTGACACGACAGTGACACGGACCTATTCGGTGTTATTCTCTGAGTGAGTTCACAAAGAATGATTTTTTTGTAATAAGTTACTATTATAATAAGGAGTTAGTAATGAGTTAGGATAATGTAAGTTGGAAATAGGTAAGTAAATAAATAAATAAATTCGCCGCACTATTTGTGGACAAGTTCTACGCGTTTACATATTTATCTGTATTCAGTCATCGAGTCACCTATTCGTCGAGAACAGGTGAATATTTGTGCCGACTAGCGAATACATACACGCGAATAAGTCGTTTCCAGTTGAAGTGGAAAAATGTCAACTTACTTTTGGAGGCCACTATGTATTCGGCTAGTACCTAAACGTCGCTCATTTGTGATGTTATTTATTTACACAGAGGTCAAGATTTCCGCAATTTCCCGCTGAAAAATAATTTTATACGAGTTCTTTTAAAAAGGATACTCAAAACAGCCACAATGTAACTCTCCAGAACAAACTGGCCGTGGGAACCTCCATTAATATAAACGGGTCCGTTCTTAGTCCTATGGAAGAATGGTGGGCCTCTGATATGGTTCCACATCTGGCCAGAGACAAGAGCGAAACAGAAGAATACTGCGCAAACTGCCCACATTTGTTTGTTGTAGAGGAACTCCAGATTGTTTCTGCGTAGGTACAGGAAACCGGCTATTAGGATGAACAGCATCGAGAATGCCACGAAACCGGAGTAGTTCGGTGGACGGAAAATTCTGACCTGAAAAGAACAGTTTAGATGGATACAGTTCTTGTAACCAGATCACCCAGGCTATTAGCCATATTTTACACAATGTAATGCATACACAAATGCACTAAACTCAGATTTTTAATTTGCTAGACTAAATTTACAGCTGCGATCAACCTTTTCCTGTCTGACTAGCAGATCAAAAATCTGAGTTTAGCTGTAAGTTTTCTCAAAATTAATAACATAAAATACATATAAATTGCGGTGAATCATGATGATAAGACCATATTTGGTATGTTAAGGTTGAAAACTAGATTCGCGATTCCTCAGTCGCGTAGTGCATATTTTCTAGCTTACAGAATTATGAATCGTTTGGATATTACCTTCGCCTTTGACATTTTTATTTAGGTTTTATTAAAATAAGCTACACAATTGAAATAATGAAAGTACTTAATAAAGGTTGTTAAAAATGCTAAAAAACGTAATAGCCTTAAAATCTATTAGCAATTAAATAGGTACAGCAATAAATCTTTAAATGAACTGAGTGAAAATGCAATTATTTCATTATCTAGCTTCTGCCGGCGATTTTGTCCGCGTGAAATTTCTTGTTCCCCCGACCCACCCCGTCGCCTGTCGAATCGCATAGCCTGCCCGGTACACAAGGTAGTTCCGGAGTATAGCGCATTCCAAACTCTTCAACTTTATCATTAGTTTAGATAGTGGTGAAGAGCGGGCGTTTTGGGGGACTGTCTTATGTAATTTTGACGAAAAGTGCTAATTCTCTAATCCTAATTTGAATAAGTCATTTTTTTTTTAAGCTTGCTTTGCTTCGAGCTTTCTTTTTAATTTTGAGATTTTTTTATGGATATGTAGCTGATATTTAATGTTAGATTATGTCTTCGAAAGCATAAAAGGTTTTGATCAGTATTCTCAACTAATTTATATTTCGAGAGGTCAGAGGTGGGTCATATTTGTTTGTATGTGTAATTATTGCTAGGTATTGACATTGTATGCGTAATAATTTTATGAGTCTATGTTACTTGATTGATGAATAAATAATAATATTAGAGCCACCAGTGTTTCAGAGGGAAGAAAGAGACAGCTACAGAACATCACATCTTTTTTTAGCAACAAAACACCTTAAAATATGGCCAAGTATTATTTCGGCGAAAACATGTCAGAACCTAAAGGCAAACTGTTAAATTTGCATAATGCATTATAAAAAAAAATATAATGTCTAATTGATTACCTGAACATCAGTTCTATCTTGAATCCATTTGGAAATAGCCTCTGCATGTATTCCAGATCTCTCAAAGTCCATTGAATCAGCCGGTTTTGGCTTGCCCTTGGCTGGGAAGTGCATGATAACAGGTGCTGTGTTTAGACGTAGCTGAAAATAAGAATAATATTTGATTATTATAATAAGTGTTTGTATAGTAAACATTATCGTTTCTGGAAAATCACTCAAAATCTTTCCTATAGGTAATAGGCGTCAATGGTGGTTTTGTAAAAAAAAAAAAAATCTTGATCAAGAAGTAAACTTTCTTTCTTTATTTTTATTTATTTTGCACCATGGTTTACTACTGTCGCGGAACTCCATGAGCATGCTGAGATTGCAACGGTGAAGGAGGAAGTCCAGAGTGTAGCCACAAAATACAGGGAGAGACCAAAGAGTCACCCCAATACACTGGCAACGCAGCTCACAATGCGCAGCTACGTGAAGCACCTCAAGAGGAAAGATATTACCTTGTATGTAATCAATGAGGGGTTGCTCTTATTGAGGAGCACACTCTACACGCCAATACATCACTCAAAACATCTGCTTATAGTGAAACTTACTGATCGCAGATACAAAAATAGAATATTTATTTACAGCCTTATTTCAGTGATAGTTGTAGTACATTTTCTGAGTCACTGTGTGCCCTTTGGAAAAGGCCTCCTCCCTTTCTTTCTATATAACTTATTTAATTTATTTGTTAGTGAATTCTGCTTTAATAGCACTGCAGCACCCATTGACAATTTGTTATTCTGTTATTTCCTGGCAAAGTGATTATATGCAGAGTTGGACATATAAGAAATATAAGAATCCACCAACTACAACAAACTTTCCATTAGCAAGAAGACAAGGCAAGGTTTATGGCTTTGCCTTGCAGTGAAAAACAGAAAGGGTTTAAAAATGAAAGACTAAAATAGCAAAAAATATCACTCACCATTTGGAAGATATCGGAACCCTCATCAAAGTCAACCATACCAAAGAACAGCTTGTTATTATAAGCTGGTGAGAACCTGAATGAGTTAGCTACGATCATGTACTCATCGTACACATGCTGACAGATGGCACATCGTCGTGATGGTGCCATCGCAGTAAACATTACAATGAAGGAGTAATCTCTTGGTGGTGATTTCACATACTCCTTGAATTTGTTTAAGTTCAGGGATATTATAGACTTCTTGGCTGTTAAGTCTGTTAACTGCTGGACTTTATCTTCAAGCTGAAATGAGAATAAATAAAGGGTCAGTGGGTCGTCCTAGGGGCGGAGTGTAGGAGTTGAAGTATACGCTTAGGGGCACTATGAGCAGCAATGAAAACACAAAAAAAAAAAATTTTGTTAAAAAAAAATTTTGGGACAGTCAATTTTTCGAAGATTTTTTTTTATGGAATTCGACCATTTTTATTGCAGCAACTGATTAAGTTTGTCCATAGAAACCATTTATGCTCTGAGAAGCATGGCCCTAGGACGCACCTTTTCCGAGTTATGAGCCTTTTTCTTTTTTTTCTTTTAAATAAAACGATTTATATTTCCGAAATGGTAGCTCGTTTGTTTTCGGGAAAGAAATTGTTGCTCTACTTAAAAGCCATGAGGCCATGTAAAAAAAATTGCAAAAACTTCAAAAAAAAACAACATCAAAAATTTTCAGTGTCGGTCGTCGTCTTTCAGCTAGAGTATTCTTAGGGGCAGAGGGACTTAGTCAAATTAAATTATTTGTCGCTCAAGTGAGCGAGCAAAGCGAGCGAAGGGCACCCCTAGAGCAACAATTTTTTTCCCGAAAAAATCTCATCCGAGCTACTTACCATTTTGGAAATATAAATCGTTTTTTATAAAATTAAAAAAAGTTGGTCTCATAACTCGGAGACGGTGCGTCGTAGGGCCATACTTCTCAGAACCTAAATGGTTGCAGACAAGGTAAACCCGATACTGCAAAAAAATCGGAAAATTTCCGAAAAAAAAAACCGAAAATTTTTCTAAGTCCTTGCTCCATAGCGCCCCTAAGGCTACACTCCAACCATATTAGTCATAAATTCGTTTTTTGTAAGGCTTTCCTTTCTTTCTTATGTAAATAAAATTCGTATTTTTATGCCTTTCATTTAAATACTTATATTTATACACTTACCTCTAAATCCTGTAATCATAGACAAGCAAGAGCATGACTTTTAGTTAAAAACATGAACAGAAGCTTAGTGGGCCAGCAGTACTTATTACGGCCTCAAATTTAAAATTACCCAAATCTATTTTAATTTTCAATTTAAAAGTGAAGTTGAATAAAGCTTGGCCCATTAATGTGATTTATGGTGCTAATAGATACCAATTAGGTACACGCATGCTAAGGAAACGTTCCGTAATCCGTTCGTGATATTCCGTACAATAGGTAGGTACATCATCTATTTTTCCTATATCCTTGACCACTGAAGTTTCGAGTTGACGAGGCTATAAAAATAAACCATCACCTGACTAGTAAAACCATGGTTACGTGAAGAGGGATTTAATGAATTCTTTATCGAGATTTAAAATTAAATTAAATAGCAATCATTGCCTCATAAATATGAAAAGATAACAAGAAAACGCCGGTAGGTATAATAACAAAGAATACTCCAACGTACCCCTTTTCCTCGTGTTTGAGCCGATCCTTCATAATAAGTAAGGATTGTTGTTAGAAATAAAAGAAGCTTAAACTTCATTTTTTTACTAAAATCACAAAATTCACCACAAAATTCTAAATTATTGTCAAACGATTCGCTCGTGTTTGACGTTTGCCACCTCAAAACAAACGTCATCAAAAAGTCAGAAATGAATGACGTGTACTAAACGTACCGTTCATGAAGTGTGTTTCATTCATTTTTTTTTTTATTGTGTAATGGGCTAGAAAGCGATGAATGATGGAAGTGGAACGAACAAACCACGAAGATACCCACGCCACGGCAGGTTTTCTTCAAGTAAAATATCTTAACCTTGTGTCTATGGTTCACATATCTCATTTGACAGTTCCTTCCCCTCCCGCCTTCCGTACTTCTGTCTGTATGACGCCATTCCGCCATTTTGCTATCTGTCTGTTGAAGTTTATTACAACTCTATTAAAAAGTACTCTGTGATTACAGTTTCAGTCTGTGGTTTCGGTTGGATTTATTTCCGTAACATAACCTCTCAATTTTTGTAGCTGAAATATTATCGTGCAACATGTATGTACAGACGCCAGCACATCAACCTACCCGAAACTGTCAAAATTTCCCAATCAACTTTGAACCTCATACTTTAGCGATAAAGTTGAAAATCTATCAAAGAAATTTGACAGATTGTAGTAGGTTGATTTGCTGGCGTCTGTACAACAAGTGCTGTGTTGTGAACTGTGCTAGTAGACGAAAGGACGTCAGTTTTCAAGTTTCCAAAAAGTGAGAAAGGACTCAAAAAATGATTACAGTGTGAAAGACTGCGAAGCTTGAACTTCCAAAAACTTCGCAAACAGTTTGTGTGTCGAAACATTTCGAGAAGAGGTTTCTTTATAAAAATACGGTACATAATTGGATTTCCTTTAGAGAGTTCAAGAGCATTATAAGAAAAGAAATTGACCTACCCTTCAGAAAATGCTTTGAGATTTTTCGGAATCATCATGGAAGAAGCAAACAAATACTTAGAAAATCAACCTGAACGGAATCCTGATAAAAAAGGAATTAAAAATCGTATCAAATCTAAGTATTTGTTTGACTTCTTAGATTGTGAATTGCATAAGGATGCTGTTTCTGACTGCTTTTTCGCATTAGTGCAATGTTATTAATAAAATATTAAAAGGCACAGACGTCTTCAGACTAGAAAAGAAATTGTTGCCCCTGATGCAAATAAGCTTTTAGTAAGTATAAAACAAAATTTAAAAATAAAAAGAAATGAA
This sequence comes from Gortyna flavago, assembly GCA_963669345.1. Taxonomy (NCBI): domain Eukaryota; kingdom Metazoa; phylum Arthropoda; class Insecta; order Lepidoptera; family Noctuidae; genus Gortyna; species Gortyna flavago. The sequence goes on from OY770130.1 coordinate 2,356,867, forward strand.
AGTAAGAAAAGTTTTTTTTTTTCCTAACATTCCCTTTTTAACTTATGCAATAAAATTGCAATTATTGCAATATGCTCATAAAATAAAATGAAACTAAAATTACCAATAGCAAGAAAAACCTTTTAGGCTGAAGCCGTACCACGCCATTGCACAAAATTTCGCGCCAGGTTTAGTTACATTTAAAAAAAAAGCTGTCATACATGATATGTGATGTCACCAGTCACTCAGGCTGGCTCATGCCTTACAATCTTACTCGTAGAAACCCTGCAACAGCATTGTGATAACCCAACTTATTACAGATGACATGTACAAAAGATATATTTCCAGCTGGTTATTAGCTTTACAATTTCGTAGTATAATAATCTGTCAGTTTAGTATTGTACAATCAGAGGCGCTAGTGTGGCGTATAATATAGGATAATAAAAAATATTCAAAATATAATACTACACTAAGGTTTACAATGTTCTCCCTAAATAAATGGTATAATATTAGTAGTACTGTTAAGAATGTGTTGCCATAATTAATTCATTATTTGCTACATTGAAGTTTGATTAGTTCTATTATTGGAGATAAGCAAAGAGTGTTTATTGTAAATATAGGGTTTGTTAGAATAAATTAAATATAAACATACGTGTCCATGATGATAAGTAATTTTTGCTGATAAAATTTTTTAAATAAAAAGATCTTACATACTTTGGTAAGAATTTAGAGATATTTAAATATATGCCCTGGCAGCACTGGCAAGTAATAAATAAAAATGGCTGTTGTTGTTTTGATGTCGTTCTGCTGTGAATGCTGTGATCGTTCGTTGTCTGCTGTGATCGTTCGTTGTACCTATATCCCCCTTACTAATAAACATTGTGTATCGTCTGTATAGTTACACAACGCTTTGTCTTCTGTCGAAAATCAAATTACTGACGACTGAAAGAGAGAAATCGGTGTGTAACTATTCGTCTGATATAATACGTTTATTAGTAAGGGGGTGTGTAATTTAAATAATATCTAAATATGTTGTAGTAAATAGATTTTGAATACTTATATCGGTATAATTTTACTATCTCTGTTATAGAAAACAGTTGGACCATGAATGGATCTAGGTCGCGCGATTATAATACTGACACGGATGTAGTTTAGTATTTTAATCGCAGAGGGCGCTTTTTTAATGTTATCGTTCAAATCGCGCAAGATGGCTCTCTATTTCCGTATATACAAAGTACTCTTTGGGCTGGCTGGACAAATCTTCAAAATAACTCGCATTTAACTAGGTCAATAGGGCATTTTATGTGACGGCTAAACACCCTTATATCAGAATTTGTGACGCAACAGAATCTTAGATAATCGATCGAAAACGTGTCCAGCCATCTTGATAAACCACTTTTCGCTGGTCTCTCAATCTCGGTAACGGAAGTGATTTTGACGACATTTTGCTTATCAACGGGCGTCACATAAATTTGTGACAGGCATCGAGCTAAAAGTTTTGTGATACGTACAGCGGTTTAGTGGAAAAATGCAAAAATCTGTGTCCAGCCATCTTGATTTTACGTATAAAACTTTTGGCTGGCACTTCCGAATCTCAATAACGGGAGCGTTTTCGAATATGGTTCCTTTACTAACATTTAGTGACGCAATTTGTGACAGTAATAACGTTTGATTTATGGCGTCACATGTAAGGGTTTACGAGAAATCAATAAAAACTTAATGTCCAGCCAACCTGAGCTCAAGCTGGCTGGACACATGTATCTCCGCTGCGTGATGATCTACAGCCTTCGAAATATGTTCTATGTATGTCCTATTTACATTTTACATACTTAAATTACCAAAAAACCTAATTGAATACGTACACACATGAAATGTCTAAGGATCAAGGTATTTCAAAAATATATTTTATTGTCCTATTGAAATTAAATAAAAATGCTTATTTAGATTGATTAAATAATTTTTTTTCATATGTGTAGAAAGACAAACTACTCTGATTTTTCATTAAGAGTAATCTAGTTGCGAGCTCGAACTCACAGGTGGGCGCGGCCAAAAAGCACGCTGTCTCAACTCGCATCGTGTCTGACAGAGATGGTATCAGTGGTGAGCAGTTAGACGATAGTCTACACGCACAATGTCTAGTTCAACACACACAAATACCGTTCCGAACTGAAACGACACGTTAGACGATGCACACATGCACTATAACGCTAGTACATTCTGTTTGACATGCACCGCCATTCAACTGAGTCATCGGTCGCCCGACGCTCAGCCGGTCGGGCGGGGTGATATTATTATTACCTACTGTTTATGTTATGCCGCATTACTTAGTAATTGACTACCTAGATATTGTTTTCAAGATTACCTATCTTATTTTTTTTATCAATACACAAAAAAATTAGGTACCTAAATGTAAACAATCTTGACACATCTTTTTATTTACTGTTTGAAAACCTAGGGCGCGTTCCGAATTGAGGACATAATCGATGTAATCGATTTGAGCGTGCTAAAACCCGTACCGAATTGGCGTGAGCGCGATAACGATGTCCCGTGAATCGTCATAGATGACGTCATGGCATGCGCCATCTTGCGATAACGCCGACCATGCCTCGTACAAATATCACCGTGAGCGCTGTCAAAAATGACAGTGTGTGTGTGTGTGAGGATGAGGATGTGTCAGTGTGTGTTTTGTTTTGAGTTGCACCATATCTTTTTAATAACGTGGCATTTTCGAAATTGTGCTTCTGGCTGACAGTCGCCACATAAACAAAGAAAAGGAAGAAACGTGTGGTGTTTTTATGAAGAAATACTGCTGTAATATCTTTTTGACACCGAGTAAGCACTGTGAGCGCGCTAACGAGTGTTCCGAATTGTTGACAGCTCTCAGCTGTCATAATCGTGATATCCATTATGGAACGCATGTGAGACGATTTGAGTGCTGTGAGCGATATTGGCCAATTCGGAAAGCGGCCCTAGTGTCTTTTACAAACGAATTAATAATAATTTGAGTAAGTTCTAGAGTTATATGAATTTCAAGACGTGACACATCAATATTGGGGCGCGTTCCGAATTGAGGACATAATCGATGTAATCGATTTGAGCGCGCTAAAACCCGTACCGAATTGGCGTGAGCGCGATAACGATGTCCCGTGAATCGTCATAGATGACGTCATGGCATGCGCCATCTTGCGATAACGCCGACCATGCCTCGTACGAATATCACCGTGAGCGCTGTCAAAAATGACAGTGTGTGTGTGTGTGATGATGATGATGTGTCAGTGTGTGTTTTGTTTTGAGCTGCATCATATCTTTTTAATAACGTGGCGTTTACGAAATTGTGCTTCTGACTGACAGTCGCCACCTAAACAAAGAAAAGGAAGAAGCGTGTGGTGTTTTTATGAAGAAATACTGCTGTAATATCTTTTTGACACCGAGTAAGCACTGTGAGCGCGCTAACGAGTTTTCCGAATTGTTGACAGCTCTCAGCTGTCATAATCGTGATATCCATTATGGAACGCATGTGAGACGATTTGAGTGCTGTGAGCGATATTGGCCAATTCGGAAGGCGGCCTTGTTTGCATATAGTATGTAAGTACTTACCTAAAGTTATTGGGGTATAGGTATGTAGTGGTGGGTAGGTATGTAGGTAGGTATCAAACTCGTAACTTTGAGTGAGTAGCGGCAGATTGCAAGGGTTGTCAGTTGCTTACTCAATTATTATAAGGGTGATTTTGTAGTGTGTTAGGATAGGTTTAGGTATACCTATTAATGAAACACTACTATAAAATAAAATAAAATATAAATGTTTATTATCAATAATAACAAAAATGCGCGGCGTGAAAGGAAGAAAGAATTTATGGCATGCATTGGCGTTGAGGTTTGTAGCGGACTGGCGAGGGCCCGAGGGGCGCGGTCCGAGCGCAGGGGGACGCGCCGCGCCGGCGCGGGCGGCGATCCGATCCGATCGTCCTCGCGTCGGTCTTCGGCGGTAGGTAATTAGGTATACCTACGCAGCTACGGTACAATTCTCCATTCACCAATTCTCTTTTGGATCTGTTTCATAAAAAAACCAACATTATATACAGGGTCAAATTAAATTAGCAAGCGAAACTCTGCAGACGTGATGGGTGTCGATATCTAACCATAATAAAACAAAAAAATAAAATAATTTTATGACTTTTTAGTGGAGTCAATGACCGAACTCAGTGTAGGAGACACTTGTAATATTATTAGTTTAAATTTACAGTTTTTTTTATTTAAACTTCACGACGTGGTTGGTATCGATTTCTCAATACGATAAAACAAAAGAAAACAGATTTTTCTATCTCATACTAAACTTCAAGTAACAAATCTAGAAGTGGTCGTTGACCCCCAAAAAAATACATCAAATCTTTTTGATTTTCATTTTATAGTGTTTAGGGAACGATACCATCACGTCTGCAGAATTTCGCTAGCTAATTTAATTTGACCCTGTAATAATAAAGTAATATATTTTCCTACACACCATTATTTATTTATTTTATAAAAGTAATGTATTTATTCATATACCGTTTTCATTTTTTTTGTACTAGCTTTTGCCTGCGATTCAGTGGTTTAGGAGTGAAAAAATAGCACAAAAAGGTATTTTCGTCTTTATAATAAATATTAATAAAGAATTTTCGTCTTTATAATAAATATTAATAAAGAATTTTCGTCTTTATAATAAATATTATTAAAGAATTACTAAACTCTATCAACAGTCACATAATAATTTGTGACAACCCATTGTGACAACCTTCGTTCTCGCGCCACACGCGCCTTAGACGCGAGCGCGTTGCGCTCCAAAGGCAATGGCGAATAGCGATGCGACGCGACGCGGCGCGGCGCAGATATTTTGCTACCTCATAAGATCAGCTGCTGCCAGTTCGTAGATTTAGTAATCAATAGGAAGAACTTAATTTTATTATATCTATAATGTGGCATAGTACTATATTATTATATAGTACTTACTATAAGTACCTACCGATATAAATATTTTTAAGTACCTACCTACTAATATTAAAAAGCTGAAGAGTTTGTTTGTTTGAACGCGCTAATCTTACAAACTAGGTACCAGTTTAAGCTTTTTTTAGGGTTCCGTGTGGATAACAACAAATACTAAAAAACAGAATAAAATAAATATTTAAGGGGGCTCCCAAAAAACAAACGTGATTTTTTTGCTCGTGTATGCTCGATATTGATAACGGCAACAGGTAGACGCTTGAAATATTTACAGAATATTTAGTTATAAATTCAATATATATTTATTTATATATTCACTTTAAAAAGAAATAATTAAATTAAAACAAAACATTTATCTAAGGGGCCCGGGCTCCCCTAGAACAGACATGATTTTTTTGCCGTTTTTATAGAAAATGTTACGGAACCCTACGTGCGCGAGTCTGACTCGCACTTGGCCGACTTTTTGTGTTAGGTAGCCTATAGCTATTGAGAAAGATTATGTTAGGTACAGATAATGAAACATCACACTGCGACTCATGGGAGCGGAGCAGTGGGATAGATTCCTACGGGCCTACGGGAACGGGGGTAAAAGCGTGGGGAAAAGTACAAGTATGCCTATATGAGTACTTAGTACGATATAAAAACAGGTACATACCTACATACGTTATCAAAAGGCCACCGTTTTCACCTGATTCACGACTGCCCATTGATTTTACGATAAATTATTTTATAAACTTCACTTTATACATAAGTATGTATGTATTATACATTTTTGTTACCTACTTAAAATACAAACAACACGAGTTAGGAATAGGTAAGGGATAGTGATTAGATATAATTATGTATGGATACCTACTAAATACTACTCGAGCACTCCTCCCCCCATTTCCACGAGCATAAAATAAAAGTTACTAGCGCGCCGCTTTCTGAGCGAGCGTCTTGCCTACATAAGGTACCTTGTGTGTGTACGCCGCCGCCGCCACTGAGCCCGGCCGCGCGCCGCGCCGCCGCCGGTCTTCAGTCAAGCCACAAGCCCCAAGTTTTAGGCTCTTAGCTGTGCAGAAAGCCACAAAGTGTATTAGCTAAAAGATAATTTATTATATATAATCTATTATTAAAAAGCTGAAGAGTTTGTTTGTTTGGTTGAATGCGCTAATCTCAGGAACTGCTGGTTCGAATTGAAAAATTATTTTGGTGTTCGATACTTGAATAGTCCATTTATGGAGGAAGGCTATGCTATATAACATCACACTACGATCAATAGGAGCGGAGCATCAATGAAAAATGTTGCAAAAACGGAAAAAAATATATTCCTTTTGTGAGCTTCCGTTGCGTGCGTACGCTGCGTAAACGGTTAAAGTTACTCAAAAATAATGTTTGACGGATTTGTTCCCTTTTAAATGTACTAAAAAAAAGGCCGCGACAGCATATGTCTACCTTATAAGGTTGACTCACTATAACCTTTTTTATGGTAATCAAATTTGTTCTAAAATAATGCATTATGTGTGAAGGTGTTTTTATTATCATCATGTTTTACCTTATTGAAATAAACACATTATTCATCACAAGTATTTAATGTTGAACAAAATTGCCCTTGACATCACTTGATTTCAATGAATATCTTAGAAGATAATTATCATAGTTTTAAAATAATACAAATAATAATGCTAAAGAGTTTGTTAGTTTGAAAGCTCAAATCTTTGGAAGTATCGGTTGGATTTATGAAAATCTTTTTGCATTTGATTGCCCAACTCTTGAGGAAGGCTATAGGACCCTGAGGAGTTGAGTAGTAATAGCGAAGGCGATGTGATGCGACGGGGTGGGTCGGGGGATCAAAAAATTTCACGCGGACGGAGACGCGGGCAGAAGTTAGTTACCTATATTATAACAAAAAATATGCTCAAGGAGGTCCCTACCTAAATAGGTTAGTTATAAGAAATTGTACGACTTACCCATTGTTTATTTGTAGTTGTTCACAAATCACACCAGTTCCTCAATCAACCAATACAACTTCACTGACACAGCGTCCACTCAAACCAACAATTCCAATTTCAAAATTAAAATACGAAGTCCAAATTGTAGTGCGAAGTCAAACAGATAATGTAGGTAGTATCGAAATCCAAAGTTCAAGCCAGGGGTCAATGTAGTGTTCACGTGCGAATGATAATAATTTATAGCGCAAAGGAGTTTAGTCTACATACATACGAACGACATAGGCCGCAGCCGGCAGCAGCAGACTGAGTCCAAATAGTTCGAAACGTGCGCAAGACAGTATTGTGCAAGTGTGCGTGAGCGTCTTCCCCCCGTACCGCGCCAGGGGGAACATTATTGAGTGAAACGCACGATAATTCCATAGTAAAACGAGCGCGTAAAAATTACGAAACGTCCTTTGGAAGATAGAGTTTTATGAAAAAACCACTAGATAAATCAATTACAAATAAAGCTTATTGAATTCTTCGATAATTGATCTTTGTCGGGACGGTTTTTGTTTTTCAGATTTTATCCTTCTTTTATTACTTATTTACACCCAAAGTTACGTTAAAATTAGCAAGAAAAACGAATCTTTGTTGGCTCATAACTTTTTAATGGCTTTTTATTTTACAATTCTGCTACCGTACAGACAAAATTAATAATAAGACAAAACGATAGAATGTTTAACTTTGGATGTACATAGTCAAACAGTGGAGTAAAACACTCCCGAAATTTGTATGGAGAAACTTTGGCAAAGTGTACCCTTAATGAAACAGTCCAAACAGGACTCCAATTTTCTATTTTCATATTTTTCAGCCATATCTGCTTAGTTGAGTTGGTGGGAAATCTGAAATTAAGTATTTAATTAAAGTAAAAATGACTAAAGTATACAGTAGGTACATTGTAGATGGTAAGTTTTATTTCGATGTTAGGTCTTTATTTCGGAAACAAGTACACATTACTTACATATAATATTTATCTTTAGAAATTAGAAACTAGTATTTGCTAATTTGTTTTACCTAATCAAATTGTAGAAATTTTTGGCGAGAGTAAATTTCAATTTGAAACACGTACTTAAATTTAAAATTATTCAATGTCTGAAGAAAATTATCGACACATTATCGACATGGAACATTTACAGCCCTACTCAAATGATTGTATTCAATAAATGTGAAAACTGTGCCCTAAATATGATGAGATATTAATGAAAACATTTATTCTAAACATAAAATAGTATTAAAAATGTTCACACAAGCCATCGAAACATTTATAGACATGAAATTCACTTACTTGTGCAAGGTTATTCCGCTGCCTTTTTGATAGCGAGTTTTACAAAATGCGCATACTTTCATAATAAAAATGTTCTAAATATCACGCAATGCACACAAAACACACAAAAATAGTCGTATTCCACGATTTATACATAAATCATCAGACACGAACCAAACAACTCAACGTCCATTTGAAAGAAAGTGCCAATTTTTAACCGACTTCCAAAAAGGAGGAGGTTATATGTTCGACTTTATGTATGTTTTTTTTTTTTTTTTGTATGTTCACCGATTTCTCCGTCATTTGTGGATCGATTTCGAAAATTATTTTTTTGTTTGAAAGGGTATACTCCCGAGGTAGTCCCATTGTCAGCAAGTTGGAATCTGATGAGAGGATCCCATGGAAATCGAGGGAAACCCTCAACTTTTTTTGGCAAACCTATAGCGATTTGGATATTTTTTAGAGTAACTTGAAGGGTATACTCCCAAGGTGGTCCCATTGTCAGCAAGTTGGAATCTGATGAGAGGATCCCATGGAAATCGAGGGAAACCCTCAAATTTTATTGGCAAACCTATAGCGATTTGGATATTTTTTAGAGTAACTTGAGCATTTGCTCTCGGAAATCATCATTTGGTAAAGTGGAGCTGATGATGAAGACTACAGACGGCCATCGGAACTAATCAATATGATAAATATTTCACGGGTTGCGATTCGATTACTTTAATATGGTTGCTAAGCAATTTATGCTCGTCACAATGCGTGTGGTGGTGGAGTGGAGTTCTTCAGGTTCTTACCAGGAGAACTCCTCAAAAATTAACGTCCCAGCATCGGGAAAAGCAATATTTTGTAAAAGGTGATGAGCAGTTGACGTTAGGCTATTGTAACTTAGATAAATTACAAACTCTCTCACTAAAAAGTGAAAAATAAAAACTTTTTTACAAAAATAAAAAAACAACCGACTTCCAAAAAAAACTACAAAGTGATAAATAACTTTTATTTCGGAAGTCGGTGTCAATAAACGAAAATGCAGAACCACAAATATGTATTTACAGAATTATAATCATTAAAGTCATCAACACAACTAGTAATCCTACTGAATGACTATTTCATAAAATCTTGAAATTTTAGGATTAAGTATAGGTACTTAACAATTTTTGCTACTAATTCTATTATTTTATATACTGATTCGATTATAGGTAATTTGTTACGGCCGCGAATCAAATTTTAATCAACATACAACTTAATACTGACCAGCGAATTGCAAAAACCGTAAAAAAAATTGAATTTCGCGGGCTACCCTGGCGCTTTCGCCTTAAAAGTTACTGATATCGATTCAGTAGTCAATTACCTATGAACAAACTACTTTCAGGACTTGCGTTTATTCTTTTACGCCTTGTATGTGTATCACCAGCGCCAGTACAGCAATTTCAATTTATCTCCAAGGTTGTCAAAATTATGCTCAAATTTCCAAGCATGTTTGAGAAAAGATTTTTTCTTAAATTATGTATTTTACCATACTGATCGGTGGTTGAGCCAAAGAAAATTAAATCTTATTTAAAAGCAATAAGACTATATTTTAAATGCATAAAATAGTGTTATGGTCAATAGGATTTTCTTAATAATAAATAGAAGTTAGCTTTAAAAAAATAAGTTTTGGTCATTGTATTATGCTTTTAACTCAATACTCTAATTGGGGTGTATGAGGTCTTGCGTTAATTATGTTAAAGTCCGTTTCACGAAAGAAGTCTCGCAGACGCGGCGCTACAGGCATGTAACGGAGACATAAATCTTTATTTATTTATTTAACTATCTCAACATTATCATACAGACACTGGTTATTATAATGCATAATAAATATAGAAAGGTGTCTGAGGCAAGAGGGTTGTTGTAGGAATGTTGCTAATTATATAATAAAATATAGTTCCACATAATGCCGCGGGACTTCTTTCGTGAAATGGACTACACATTGTATATGTCGCAGCCAACTGGTTAAATTAGCCGTTCAGTTAACTGCCTGGCCTTTAGAAGTAGTGCTCGCCTCGCTTCCTCCCTCGGTTCGCACGCGGTTGATCACAGTTCTAACCTAACCTAACCCACTTGGTCGGGGTGCAATGCCTTAATTACAGCAACCAATTCGGCTCGCGCGTGATTGGTTACAGACTTCTAACCTAAACTGTAATTGAATATCATTCAGGCCGTTAGTTGAACGGCCGCCGTTTAGTTAAAAGGCTAGGCAGTTAACTGAACGGCTAATTTAACCAGTTGGCTGCGACATATACATGACCACAGATAATATAATACTCTAATGACAAAACCAAACGACTTGTATGTAGCGAAGTATGCTCCTGAAATGAGCAGCTGTACAAACGAACGGACAGACAGACAAACGAAGTTGCACCATGCAGGGTATTCGTTTTTACCATTTTGATACGGAACCCTGAAAAGCTTCTATTTTTAAACTTATCCTCTTAATTTATAATCTCAAAATAAATATGTTTATTTTTAGTGAATATTTAGGTATAGGTACCTAAACGTAAAAGTGTTTACCATCCCTGAAATACGGGCATCCTAGCTCCCAAATATTTTTGAAATAAAAACGCTGGTATTTGAAGACCAACGATTATACTAATAAATCTTGTTAAAATATACGACAAATTTTATTTTCATAGTATATAATGCTATTTTCGCAAAGAAAAACGTACATTTAAAATGAGCCCTCCGCGAGGGCTCCCGGCATCCCATATGCGATTTGAGTGAACCCTCAAGGAGGGCTCCCGGCACTGAACGTGTTAACGTAAGAAATTTAGATAATCTAAAGGAAGAAAATAGTACTAAATATGCTGACTTCGAAAAACATAAAAAAAACTATCCATTACCATGCCTGACCAAATTGTTGAATTATCAAAATGGAGGGACCAACATTTATGGTCATTATTTCTCAAACGATTCATGTACATCAGAACGTTCGGCCAGTCGAGATAGGGAGCTGGCTGCTACTCCAGTTTTTAGTGACGATTATGTGACGCATAAAGATGCCAGCCAAAGAATTTGTGACAGAACAGTTCGAATGTTAGAAGCATTTATTTATGGCCGAACGACCTGATATCAGAACGTTCGGCCAACCTGAATCTCCATAACTGAGGACCTTAGAGAAACTGTTACTGAATAAAGATTTTGTGACGATTTGGTGACAAACAACCAATGCTTTACTTTTACACGTAATGCCACCGGTTAAAAGTAAAATGAATTTTGGTTCCTGGAAGATCAGGACGTTCGGCCAACGTAATTAAACGTGTTAGAGATAAATAAATTACATATTTGTAAAGTAGAATTAAGGTATTAAAATACTACATAGGTAGTAGGATACCCCTCCGACCAGCCTATCCATATGGTCCCTCCACTTTGACGTCAAAATGGAGGGACCAAGGATTTTGTTAAATAACTACGTATTCATTGAGGTAGCAAAATTTATTTCAAAGGTAGCAAATAGTAGATTGATGGTTTAAAGTTTTATGTAAGTAGGCTGATTTGAAATCCAAGACTTGGTCCCTCCATCTTGACGGTAACAAAATTATTGCAAAGGTAGCAAATAGTACCTAGATTTATATTATCTAATATATAAAATTCTCGTGTCACAGTTTTCGTTGCCATACTCCTCCGAAACGGCTTGACCGATTTTGATGAAATTTTTTGTGCTTATCCGGTATCTATGAGAATCGGCCAACATCTATTTTTCATCCCCCTAAATCGAAACTTACGCGGGTGAAACCGCGGGGCGCAGCTAGTATTATATATATATTATATATAAGTTTATGTAGGCTGATTTGAAATCAAGACTTGGTCCCTCCATCTTGACGGTAACAATTTTATTGTATTGTAAATTCGAAGCTTCATTTATCATTTACCTTGTTTATACAATGCCTGCTTGGTTACTGAAAATTCAGGCTTCTAGTTTTATCCACAACGAAGAGGGTCGAAAATGGCCTGAACTGTTTCGAGAAAAGGATGGTACGTCCGTGCCGCTTTTTGCTCGACTTAGCGGGGCACTGCCGTGCCCCCAGATTCGATTTCACGGTGACATTTAGCAAATGAGACATTCTGCGTCAATCCCACCCACACCGCTAAATAATTTTTAGAGCACAAGTTTGGGTATATACAGTATTTTGACTCCAATGTGAAGGTGTGTTTATGTAGGTCAATTATTAACCCACCGTCAAATAATGTGGCTACTTTGAAATCGTAAGATTGTCAAAATATTGTTAACTTCTCAGTAAAATGTTTTCTAGAATAACCTTTTCCAGAATGAAATGTGTGATTTAATTGTTTATCTGATTTTATCTATACTGATACTTAGTGAAATGTAAGTTAAATATTGATTTCAAAGCAGCAGCATTGTCTCGGCCCAAAAGGATAAAAATGCATTTCGAACCAAAAGAGAATGGACTAGAGTGAAACAATTGATTCATAATTTACATTAGTTGTTTTCAAAATATTTTATTAACACAATTCATTCAATAACACCAAAGATTATAACATTCTCTAACATGAAACCTAAAATAAAATACAATTTTACCTAAATGTATTTTACTTACCAATTTATAATCATTCAAACATCATTTCGACTATGAGGTATACAGAATAAATATATTTTGAAATACTTTTTTCACATTATAAGTCGTCAGAAGTGTAATACTATTTAAATATTTAATATTATATAGTTATAATTTGAATGCGATAGTTGCTATATAATGTCATGAAAGCATCCGCCTTCCGAATACTTTATTTTATATTGCTCGCATGAAGACCGAAAAGGAAAATAAAACACACAGTATAATCAAGTAGAAACAAAATAATATGGAATGTACAAACCATGTTTATTTACTGATTCCTGGCAATACAATGTTTGTGACTCGCTTTTGAATTTATCAACAGCCACTCGAAAGAGGATAACATTTACAGGCCCATTACAGTACGATAAGGATACATGCATCCACTATAACACTGAAAGCTATGTAGCATGGTAGTAAGCCAGGTTTTACCTTAACATTCTCAGCGATAGACATCGGTACACAGTACCCTGGGGGTTTAAATGTTTCATAAATTATTAAGATAACTTGTTTGGACTTAAATTTCTACTCTAACTGTACATTAGTTTCGCCTTAACGCTAAAATAATCTAAAAGTGATATCGTCGGATGGTACGAAGATACATTCGCGAGGGGGTGTAAACGCGCAAATAAACTTCTGATATGTCGATAGGTGAAACAAAATCATCTCCTGTCACCGAAAATCAAAATAAAAATGCGGTAATAAATTACGCCGTCATCGCACGGTAGCATTTAAATTGTAAAACCATGATTGGGATTCGAAAATAGTGATCGTTATATTTATAAAATTGAAATAGAAAAATTATTTATACAATTCGCGTCTCTAGACGCGGTGCGGCCGCAGCATCAAGGCTGCACCGGGCCGGAGATATGCGAAAACATATAAATGATTAACGTTCAAGTAACCAACAAGTACTATACCTACAAGATGTTTTGAGGTGCTCCGAGGCCCTATGCGGGTCGTTTCGCTACCGGCGACGACTTCCTGTGCGCGACTGAGTGACTGAGCAGATTCTGTGGCATAGAAACTCGGAGCACGGGCGACGGGAGTAAGAGTGTGCTTAATGCGATTATTTCGTGTAAAGGTAGATGGCGACGATAAGACCGTATAGACCCAATACTTCAGCGAAAATGAGGATAAGGATCATGCCGACGAATAACCTGGGCTGTTGTGCGGTACCACGGACACCAGCGTCTCCTACGATGCCTATGGCGAAACCAGCCGCTAGACCGGAGAAACCTACGGCGAGACCAGCTCCCAGGTGGATAAACCCTCTGAAAAGATACACACAGACTTCATTAGTACAACATCTATGGTAGTGATAGAATAACATGTTGTTTAATTTAGGAGGAACAGAGCAGCAGAGATCTACATTAAAAGCAACCTCTTATGTAATAAAAACCGGGCAAGAGCGAGTCGGACTTGCGCACCGAGGGTTCCGTACCATCATGTTTTTTAAATTTTCATCGGCGAGGCATATATTCGTCAGAGAATTATTTTAACACTGCACGCTGCGGTGTAGAATATTGGCAGTTTTAGGTCAGCGCTATCTCTTTTATTTTTTTATTACATTTGGGAAAACAAACAGTAGTATATTAAGTATAATAAAAAAATAAAGAAATCTTAAAATTAAGTTTAACAAATATACTACACCCACAACATTTTCCACAGATTACCATTATATAATAAAAACAAGCTGTTAGCAACCGTTAACTGTAGCAGGGCAAACTTACTGAAAAAAAAATAACATAAAAAGACCTCTTGACCGAGAATGGAACTAACCTAACTTTAGTTGATGATTTCTGAAAAAGTGTGCTATTTAGAGACATCGTTTTATTTTTCCTGTAATCTTTACATAAACTTCTATCACATAGAACTATTTCAGATTTTTCTCTATGCAAAATTCGGAGATACGGGCGGGGACCGGTATTTTTTTTACATTTTTTATTCAAAAGTCGATTAACGGCCTAAAAAAAAAAGAAAAAGTGTACGAGAATGTGCAAACTGAGCTCTTTCATATGATACCCCACATGCCCTGGTAGCCCTATTTCGAATTTTTCAGATCCCCTTAGGTACAGAATCTGTTGCAAAAAAATATATTTCTTTCTTATTTGCAAAATCGTTGGGCAAACGTCATCTAAAACGATTCTAAATTTCAAGTTGCTATCATTAGTAGTTCTTCAGATATTCAGCTGTGACAGACGGACAGACAGACAAACTGAGTCTCGCACAATAAGTTCCTTTTTACCATTTTGGTATGGAACCCTAAAAACCAAATCAATAATGTCTTCGTCTCGTCGTTAATAAACGACTAATTCCAAAACCTATTAAGGATACCTACAACCTTCTAGAAATATGTTGGTACACATTTACAAACTGCTACTATTTCATTTCTACATGTGACAAATCATTACACAAAAAACTAGGTCTCGAGGTCAATAGCATGAAACATGCTCGCACGAATTGTAGTTCACGGCAATTATGAAATTAAAAATGTCCAAATTACACGTGCGTAGCCACCATGGGTGTAATTATACTCAATCAGTCCTTACATCAATTTGCCTGAGCCACTTTTGAACTAGGTGTTGTTTAAGGATTATTGGAATCAAAATAATAATTATGAAAGATATAAATATAGGTTATGCTGAATATACATATTACTGATGGCGTCATACTTGCGAAGTAGGTCAGTAATTATTGAATATGGATTCCTGTCAAGGAAGATTAATACTAGAGCTTAGTACAACATGAGGCATGGAAAATACCAGAATGCTGGCGTGAATTAAATACTTGAAAAAAAAAAAAAAAAAACTAGGCGTAGCCGCACTTCGGCTATTAGCCGTGACAATTATTTGTCTTGTGCGGGAACTGGAACCAGTAACACTTTGATAAAAAAAGACACCTATTTGGAAAGTGGACGTATTGAGAGTTGACGTTATGGGAAGTATTTACACTTTTTGGGCATTGTAGATTTGTGGTAGTTTTGGGAAAGTGGACAAAGTGGGAAATAGTCATTTAGTGAATTACCATTTTGAGAAGTGTAAGTTTAGAACCTATAGGTTCTTGACTTGTTTAGTCTTATCAATTGAATCGATCGCTCTTATATAGTCATTTTACAGGCGAATATTTCCGTAATGTTGGTATGGAAATCTTAAAAATATCTAAACAATTATTTTCGAATGCATGAACAAGAAATATAGTTTATTACGGACTTTATTTCAAGCCTGTCTTTTTTGTATTTACTCAACTGTAAGTAAAAGAATGCATTACTGATATTTATTTAAAAATTATTTGCTGAAGTTGTAAGAACAAAACAGATCAATGGACCATTATGACTAGACAGTTTGACTGGTATACCAGACATGGAAGCCATTGTTCCTCCCATTGAGGACATACAGTCTAAGAGCAAGAATTATATTGTCGGGAAGCACACTCTGGCCTGATGCCAAGATATGTAATACTAAAAAAAAACAACCAACTTCCAACAAAACACTACAAAGTGAAAAATAACTTTAATTTCATAAGTTGGTGTCGTTGGTTCTGCATTTTCATTTTAAACAGACAAAAAAAAGGAGGAGGTTCTAAATTCGGTTGTATGTGTTTTTCCTCAGTACGCCGTCATTTATGAACCGATTTAGAAAATATTTTTTTTTATTTGAAAGGATATACTTCCAGATTGGTCCCATTTTTGTCAAAATCCAGTTCTGATGATGGGATCCATGAGGAATTGGGGGAACTCCTCAAATATTATAGGCATATACAATGTGGGGATGACAATATGACTATAAATGAAAACACTAACAATACTAATGCATAGGAGTATTTAGGAACCATCAAATAAATCCTAACATTCAAATTAAAAAAATGATTTTTTCTAACATATTAAATAGTGTAAAAGTGTAAACAAAAAAGAACACACTTTAAATATTGCGACAACAGCGGGTGTTATTGACCCAACAAACATATGGCCGAAACCTGAAAAAATGGTATCGGTCAGTGTGCCGGGCACCCCTTTTTTTTGCAGGTTCGTAATAAATGTAAGATTTGTAGTAAGTAAAAACTTCCGCATGCATGGCTCTTATGTCTCAAGCATAACGTATAATATGCATTAGTTCGCATCGGGAAATCAAATTTAAGAACAAATTTGACGAAGGTTATTGAACTAGCGAGCTGGACACATGTTGTGTTTAACTGCAAATGTCTTTAACCTATCGGTGCTGGCTTGTTAACAGATACATCATGTAGAAAAAGTCAAAAATGAAAAATAATGTCCAGTGACCAAACTATTGGATTTATTTGATTGAATTTTTTTTATGCAGACTGGGAACGTCATTAGGTATACGAAGTTTAATTTATAGTCGTATTGTCATCCCCACATTGTATATAGCAATTTTGGTATTTTTATTAACAACTGAAGCATTTGCATACAGAAAGTATAATTTGGTGAAGTGGAACTGATGATGAAGACCACAGATGGCCATCGGAACTACTCAATGACAAATATTTCACGGGTAGCAATTCGATTGCATTAATATGGTTGCTAAGCAATTTATGTTTGTCACAATGCGTATGGTGAAGTGGAGCTGATGGTGACTTCACCATCAGCTCAAGTTCTCCTAGTTCTTACCAGGAGAACTCCTCGACAATTAACGTTCCAGCATCGGGAAAAGCAATATTTTGTAACAGGTGATGAGCAGTTGACATTAGGGTTTGAAACGGTATGCTCTCGAGGTGGTCCCATTGTCACCAAGTCAGAGTCTGATGAAGGGATCCCATGAGAGTCGCAGAAAATCCTCTTTTGTAGGCATGTACAGTGTGTTAGTTGAACTCTCTCAAATCAAATGAAACCTATTGATGATTGCTTTTCCCAATGCTGGGACGTTAATTGTTGAGGAGTTCTCCTAGTAAGAAAAAGGAGAACTGGAGCTGATGGTAAAGTCACCATCAGCTCCACTTCACCATACGCATTGTGACGAACATAAATTGCTTAGCAACCATATTAAAGCAATCGAATCGCTACCCGTGAAATATTTGTCATTGAGTAGTTCCGATGATCTGGGGTCTTTGAAGAGTTTCTCAATTCCTCATGGATCCCATCATCATAACTGGATTTTGACAAAAATGGGACCAATCTGGAAGTATATCCTTTCAAATAAAAAATAATTTTCCAAATCAGTTCATAAATTACGGCGTACTGAGGTAACAAACATTTAAAAAAAATTACAACCGAATTGAGAACCTCCTCCTTTTGTTTAAGCCGGTTAAAAACTAGAGTACTTACAGATATCAACCAATAAACTCTAGATGTAATATTTTGATTTGCTGATCTTTATGTAATGTTCAGTCATGTTTCCCTAGTGATTGACATGTATACCAAACAGTTATTAATATTTATCTTAGGCAGATAATAGGCGGAACAAAATCTTCCCTTCATAGTTAAGCAAAGATCTTTTATTCCACAGATGAGTTCAATAGCAGACTAAATATCATCATAATATGCTTACAAAATGCATAACAATACTTTGCAATAAATAGCCTTGCGTATATAACCTTGTCCATGTCCAGCTAACAGGAAACTAGCGAAACCATTGATGCGTAATTGGGACACAGACATAAAAAGTGACAGTGATGAAAAAACTAGAAGAATGAATGTATTTTTTCAGTCTAAGTAAAATAAATACAATGAGCACAGTTAAAACAGATTTTTATGTTCTACTTTCTGACAAGTCTTTGATAAGAGCAGTAAACAAGATTACTGAAGTGGGTGCTACTTGAAAGGAGTCCATTTTAAAATCAAGCACATGTTTGTACTTAAATCATGTAGTGTGTAATAAATTGAAGTAATGAACGCAATTTTAATAAATTCTTAATTAACCAACTGTGATATAACATTACCAATAAAATATGTACTATCAATATGATAATAATAATTACATGGTATGTGTACTTGAATTATTTTAGAAGTTTTCGAGTGCAGTTGGGATGAAATAATTTACACAAAGTTAAATTCCTGTCTAGGTCACCACTGCTATCATCAATGACTATACATTTAAAGACGAAAGTATAAATTCAAGTTAAACTTACTTGTAAAGGGGGTAGTCCTTTGGGACAGTCAGGGCTCCCGCAATCAGGACAGCCACTACCAGACCGTAGATGGCAATGATACCAGCCATGACGACAGGAATGATGGATTTCATGATGAGCTCAGGCCGCATCACCGACATGGCGGCAATACCGGTGCCTGACTTGGCAGTTCCATAAGCAGCTCCCAGCGCTGAAATCATACAAGTTGAAATGTTTAGTAGGATTTTTCATGGTTCTAAAAGTTCTAAAGCTAGTGAGCACAGAGGTCAACGTATGAAGGCTATCATGTAGACCTTAAATTAAACACCAATTCACATTGATACAATGACAAATAAATTCAAATGACATTACATTGATTTTGATTCAAAAGTTTGATTTTTTGTGAGGGTAGAAGATTTTTTTTTATTGTATAATGTCTAAGAATGAGATAGATTCTGACCCCCTTACTAATAAACATTGTATAGCATCTGCATAGTTAACGCTTTGTCTTCTTTCGAAATTCAAATCACTGACAACTGAAAGAGAGAAATCAGTGTGTAGCTATTCATCTGATATAATACTTCATTAGTTAGGGGGTAAAACTATGAGGGTTTGTTCACCCTCAATGATAGTAGGCATTGACCTACTTATTCATTTTCAGTTGCACTATGTTGATTGAATTGACACACCCCTTTTATTGAAATGCATATTTTACAGGATTTGTGGCTACCTCATGTTATCCTCAATGATTCTGGAATAATCATACTAGTCTTATAGGAATTTAGGTGCTTGAATTAATGGAAAAGTACCCACCCTCTGTCACATGATATTTTAGGGTACATTTTTAGGATACTGATCAATAATGATGGTAATCTAAGATACACTAATCAAAGAGTATCCTTCGGGAGATAGAGAATACATTCCCACTACTATCCCTTGTTCCCTAATCATGAACCAGGATACCATTTTTATTTAGGAGGTATTTGTACCCCAGAAGATAGATAAGATAGAAGCATGTAACAGAACCTCTTTGATATAAGTTGTAAAGCCTTTTTCATTCACATGACATAACCTGTTAAGTACACAAGGAGTTGTGTGATTCAATCCTTAATGATTTAATAATGAATGCTGTCCTACTATTATTATTAGTCATTTTTCCATTGTTACTGGCATTGTACTTGTAAGTGTTGATTGGATCTTTAGTACTTATCTGAGAATCTTATCCAGTACTTCTTGTAGTTGAGCAGTCATGTGACAACTTGAAATCGAGTTTTTTTCAATAAGCTTATGGTTATTTTGCATTATTGTTAGGATCAGTCTTGTGGAGAATGTAATTAGCAATTATGATTATGTAGTGGTAAGTTGTAGTAAAGTTACTACATGAATGAACAGCTGACTCAATCACATGATTGATATCTTGGTCATGTGATGATCAAAGCCATAATTTTTCATTTCCTTGTAATGCTAAGTTTTTCCTGTACATTACTACCAACCTGTCCAGACTTAGATGTTAAGAACTAAGACTTAGTTGTACTGAACTAAGGCTTGACACAATTATGTATGAAATTGATTGAATTCCATGATTCCAAGTTACAGAATGCTAATTGTGGAATGGGGAATTCCTCATTACTGATTCCATGCATCATGAAATGTGAAGTAAAGGGATTTCCCGATAACATTTTTCCCTAAACATACAAAACAATCACATGCTCAAATTCAAGGGTAGTTGACACCAATGAGAGTAATCAAGTATAATCACTAAGCATACGAACTCTTTTGTTGCCGATGCAGCCACTTGCAACAGTGCTGCCAACCGAAAGTACCACCAATCAATCACATGACAAATGATCCACATTTTTGTTCCCGAAAACAACGCCCAGAAAACCACCCCTTTTCCCGCAAAATACTGCATTCTACTACATGTAATATGATAGATTACAGTATATGCAGATGATACGAATCATTACAAATTGAATCATTTCGTCACGCTTTTAAATAAATTTTTGTAGGGATAACGTAAAGCGCAAGGTGCGGCTACTACTATAATTAGTGCTCCTAAAATAACCAGATTCGAACTAATATAATAGAGCAAGATCGTTTAGGTTTACCACAAGCATTCCTGACATTTTAACACTAACTTTTGAATTCCTGTAACCCATAGGAGATCGATAACATTCAAGACAGCCATTTGTACACTAATGGACCACAAAATACATACCGCTAAAGATGATAGCAGACGCCGCCCCCATAACTCCAAAGAAAGGTCCGTAGATTGGGTTTTCCGCCATTTTATAGGTTTATTGTGGGAGTATTTACAGGTCCCAAAAACTGTGATGACTATCTGCACACACTCACTCCACGGAACTACTTTTGCACAGACAAATATGGCCCAAGCTTTGCAGACACGATAGAATGGGTCATATGACGATTGATGTTCAAGGCAGAGCTCGATATGACCTAAGTTCTGATTGGTTTTGATACGTCACTTCCGAAATGCGCAGCCAATCGTGATCTAAAGATTTGGCTGCGTTATGACGTAGTTCATTGATGTGGATCGCTGGCCAGCACTTTTCTTGTGCGCATGTACTGTTTGATTGTTTCAATACTTTTTAGTGATAAAATTTCTTCTATTTATGGCATAATACCAAAATATAGTATTTAAAAATTAAGTCATTAATAATCATAAGAGATTTGTTTAATTAATTAATTTGACTTGAAAGAAAATTATTAACTTGGAACTTATAATTAATTCAGTATTGATTAAGTTATAATGTTACCATGTTTTGAAACCTACTATAGAGTAATATTTGAAGTTAGAGCGGTATTTCAAGTTCGTTTTATTTTAAAAAATTACACCAACCTACTAATTGTGATGATATTATATCCCTAATCAGTGTTTTACTATGTTCCTTGTTCATGTATATCATAATTGGTGTATTGTTTTTTCAAAGTTTCGAATGAAAGCACCGAGACTCCCAAAGTGTTGTTCCGAAATGAAAGATGTTATTGTTTAAAACCTATTTTTACAACTTTAATACTTTTCTTATTCTTGTTTGGAATTTTACACTCAACCGGAAATCAGTGATAATCTTGAGAAGCACAACTTAACGTGCTTATTTTCTGCATTTTCATTCTAAAATAAAAGAAATAACCAAATAACCGATGAGGGCGCCACTAGTGGGCGGCGCCCCCTTAAGGCACTGTAACTACGACGCATCGATGAAACTCAGCAGATTGCTTGACGCTGCCGTCCCGCCTCCGGTGGGAGGGTGGTCGTAAACCAGGCGAGCGTTAGCCCTACCACCGCAAGGGAGGAATTGGCTGTCAAATAAGGTGTTGGGTGTGATTGTCCAGGATGCGCCGAGCGCTTGGCTCAGTTAAGTACCTGGTGGAACAAACAGAGCTACACGAGGAGGCTTCTTCATGCATCCCAAAGTTTTTCTTTTGGCCATTCTTAATAGGTATTAGGTATATATTTTAATGAGTTGAAGAAACCTACATAAACTTTGGACGCGAAGGCCCCAAGGACGCGCTATCTTTTCAGCTTAATACGTTATCCTGAAATGCTCTCGCTGACTGAGGCTCTAAGCGGGTGCATTGTTGGCTTAGCAGACCTCTGGGCCCGACTAAGAGCTGCTGACCGCCCCACTTTGTCACCTTAGTAGTTACGCTACTAACTGCTCGTTGAGCACTGCTGCTGCTGCAGTTGTTCCACTTTCCAGACAAGAGCCTCAGTAACAGTTGCCGTCTCGCTATCTGCTGTTACCTTTATTTTCTTCTATTGAGTTGGCATGAGCTGTTATGAGCTGTGTTGTGCTGAATTAGCTCATTCTGTGATAAAAATATGCACACGCTAGCTAGATTCAGAGAAGCATACAACACACCTGCACCACTTAGAATACCCAGGCGCTTGTAAGGAGTTGAAGTTGGGTGCGTCTCATAACATATAAAGTAAGTTAAGTAGTAAGTTATAAAGTTCACAAGATATAATAAATGTGAGATATGATTTCTTTACATATAACATTTATTGGCTTGCTACAAAAGTGACAGAAACGAATCGTTGCAAAACCGACTCCATGTAGTCTTGTCTGCCCTACCCCTGGAGTGTAATTTAAGCCCGCGTAGGTGCGGAGGGGCGAGGCGGCCCGCGAGCTGCAGAGCAGCTGGTGAGCGTTAAAACCATGGCCGGAGCCGTGACAGAAACCACGCCTGCTGCATGTTGCGTGCTCGCTTGCATGCTTGCTTGCATGCATAGTGCATTATGTTGGATAGCTTATGTTATAAGGATAGTCTTCGTGGTTATTTTTTATATAACCACCCAGAAATAGAAGCCCCACCAAGCGGGGCTCTGTCGTTGGCAGGTGGTAATCAGTTACTAGGTTTATTATTATCTACTCAGGTTAATATTTACTATTTATTTAGGTTTATATAGAAATTACAAAAAAAAAGTTTTTATGATATTAGACTAAATACGTTTTATGTCTTTTGAGTCGAATATCAAACGATTTTATATTAATTACTTGTCTTACCCGTTGGAGTTACTTACAAATGTTCTTCTAGATCTACATTTCAATTGGAACGAGCAACATTCTGACTATTTGCTAAACTGGCCGACTATTCTAAAGTTCGTAGGTGGTTTAATTGAAATCAATAACCTGATTGAAATAAACGGGACAATGAAACACGTTAAAAAGCTTCGTTGTAATAAATAAATAAAAAGTATTTATAATTGTACGTAAGTATGTGAGTGAGAATCGTACTAGGTGGCGTTCTGTGTTTCTGCCTACTTCTATGGGTAGAAAGCGTGAGTTTATGTATGTATGTTTAGTTTGTACCCAACTGATTACGGGGAAATTAAAACTTAGAATATAGAAGAAATCATAATTCACGCGTTGGGTATCATTTATCAGTCAAAAAAGTTCGCAATTTTAAAATATTTGGATACACGTCCAAGCCACAGATCACTAATATGTAGCATAGCAAGCTAGTCCAAGCTAATGTTGTATTCGTTTTAAAATTCCACTGGTTATCCGACTATTGCGCATTGTATGATGTATCCGATTTTGGGCTTGTAGTGTTCACTGTCATTTGTGATTTCGAGTTAATTTTTTCTCTTGTGGTAAATTGTATAGCGCTTTGTCAGTTCTATGCTGTAAATAACGATATTTTAGACATCTGTTCCCACCGCTAGCTGGTTTTACGGTCTTAAGTATAAGGTCTTTGGCTGTTGGTCTCTCTTTAGTCAGTGTCAGTTAGGGTACGTTCCTTATTGGGAACATAATCGATGTAATCGATTTGAGCGTGCTTAAACCCGTACCGAATTGGCGTGAGCGCGATAACGATGTCCCGGCAATCGTCATAGATGACGTCATGACATGCGCCATCTTGCGATAACGCCGACCATGCCTTTTAGGCCGCTTTCCGAATTGGCCAATATCGCTCACAGCACTCAAATCGTCTCACATGCGTTCCATAATGGATATCACGATTATGACAGCTGAGAGCTGTCAACAATTCGGAACACTCGTTAGCGCGCTCACAGTGCTTACTCGGTGTCAAAAAGATATTACAGCAGTATTTCTTCATAAAAACACCACACGTTTCTTCCTTTTCTTTGTTTATGTGGCGACTGTCAGCCAGAAGCACAATTTCGAAAATGCCACGTTATTAAAAAGATATGGTGCAACTCAAAACAAAACACACACTGACACATCCTCATCCTCACACACACACACACTGTCATTTTTGACAGCGCTCACGGTGATATTTGTACGAGGCATGGTCGGCGTTATCGCAAGATGGCGCATGCCATGACGTCATCTATGACGATTCACGGGACATCGTTATCGCGCTCACGCCAATTCGGTACGGGTTTTAGCACGCTCAAATCGATTACATCGATTATGTCCTCAATTCGGAACGCGCCCTTAGTAATATCACCTTGAGCGCTATCAAAAATGACAGTGTGTGTGTGTGTGTGTGTGCGGATGAGGATGTGTCAGTGGCTGTTTTGTTTTGAGATTCATCATATTATTATTATCTTTTTAATAGCGTGGCATTTTCGAAATTGTGCTTCTGGCTGACAGTCGCCACCTAAACATAGAAAAGGAAGAAACGTGTGGTGTTTATACGAAGAAATACTGCTGTAATATCTTTTTGACACCGACAAAGCACTGTGAGCGCGCTCACGAGTGTTCTGAATTGTTGACCAGCTCTCAGCTGTCATAATCGTGATATCCAATAAGGAACGCATGTGAGACGATTTGAGTGCTGTGAGCGATATTAGCCAATTCGGAAGGCGGCCTTAGTTACAGTTAGTGACATTGAGATAGGAGATGCATGGAGACGCCCTATTCTACTATAGAAATAATAGTTATACAAATATATCGACACACACATGTCAAGAAGCGTTCCGTTTCTTTTTTAACCGGTCGCCATGTTGAGTGCCGAACTGCCGAGTTTTATGAATGGGTTTGTGGTAGATGTGCTGTCAAACGGTTGATTGCTCAAAATATTTTTGTTGTTTTTGAGAGAAATATGTCTAGAAACTAGTATAACTAGTACTGGTATTTTGGTGTCCATTGATGGGAAAATCGTGCCCTCGTGTTGTATAAACCTGTGTGGTGCGAGGAAAAACAAAAACAACCCTACGAAAGGCGGCCATCTTAAGTGTCCGATTTTTGTAGTAGGCATACACGCTAATTTTGTAGGTATGCCCAGTCCGTATGTTAGGTTTTTAGGTTTATTTAGTCATTGGTTAGATAAGGTCAATGTCAAAAACTTCACGTTGCGAGCTACCGGGCTGCCCATGCTTTTTCAAAGTTTTGGTTTCGTTTGCGTAAATATTATTTTTAAAATAAAAGTGAAAAAGTATGTGTAACTTAAATAATAAATTTAACTAACTTAATATGAGAAATTAGTTAACAGTCTTCAAAATGAAATTTCATTACAAGGTAATAAAAAAATATTTATATTTGTAGAAAGAGAACTCTGTCTTAAAACTACCAAATTCAATAAACATGTTGTTTTATGTTTTCAGTAAATTTCCAAGTCGAATGGTTTCAAAACTGCTTAAATAAGATCTTGGTGTTTCTAAACATAACCTTTCTGAATGTTTCAGTTCCAAAATTTACTGGGTACAGTTTACCGGAGAGGTGATATTTTGTTCACTGGTGATGGAAACTGTGTCATAAGCCCTGTAGGAAACAAAATAACTGTATATAACTTGAAACAGTAAGTACAAAAATGTATACTTTTCAGAGACGCTTACATGTACTTACCTTGTTATTTTTTACATAGCAACATCCTATTCTTTTATCGTTATCCTCAACATTATACATAAAATAATAATGAAATGCTGTTTGTTGGTAAGTGCCTCACTTCACCGACAGTAAATGTTTGTTTTAAAAATGTTCCTAACAATGTCAATTAGGTTTTCATGGCAAGAAAAATTTAAATAGTTGCTGGGTAAATTTAAATAGTTGCTGGGTAAATTTGAGAAAAGCTGAAAGTGCATTTTCTATGAATGTTGGACAGAACAATGTCAGTTGGGTCAGCTAGTCATAAATAAAAATAACTGTTTAATTTGTTATAATTTTATTTATTTTAGAAACAAAAGCAACACACTTTTGTTCGAGAGTTACTACAACTATACAGCAGTTGATGTGTCTCCCAATGGATCTACTTTGTTGGCAGTCAATGAAAGTATGTAACATACTATCTTAAATAGCTCTTATGCCCGCAAGTTTGACAACTAATCTTACCAAGGGGTGTTTTATTACTCAGCAGGTTGTGGAGGTCAGAGGAGTAATTCTCGTAATTTTAAGAACATTCACAGCCTGATCCCAGTCTCAATCTGTCAAAAAAACCTCTAATTTCCCTACATTTTGACAAGTTTTTGACATTTGTTTGTCCCCGAGGTGAGACTGGGTCTAGGTTTTGAATGTTTTAAATTACGAGAACTGGCCTTCAGAAAGGCCGTTGTGCCATGTAATATACTTACTGGTACTCAGCTGTGTCCTGAACAACTAGAAGCTGATCCCAACAAAGTTGGGAAAAGGATAGGCAGATAGATGATAATAATGATCATTTAAGAGCAGTTTTTATAAGTTTCATCAGTGTTTGATAACCTATTATGCTTATGGTCCATACAAGTAGAAATATTTCCAATGCCAGCTGAAGTGAATAATAATGGACTAGCACCCTAATTTCGTAACACAATATCAATCTGAATCATTTTGAAGGATATTGCTAATCCATTGCTTCATATGTTTGAAAAAAAAAATCTGCTAATCAATGTAAATAACCCAATGAATGCTGTTAAACTGTCAAAATGAAAGCCATTGCTACTGTTAGTGTTTTACGCAATTACCCCGCTCATATGGAAGACATATTTTTAAGAGTTTTGAAATGGAATTGCAATAAAACATTTTTATACAAAAGTAAATAAATCTAAATAAAAAAATCTTTCAAACTTAAAACCTTGTATCTAACACACATACTTGTATTTTCCAGAGGGTGAAGCCCAGATGATCAGTCTACTGACATGCACAGTGATACACAAGTATAAGTTCAAGCAACAGGTGAATGCCGTCAAGTTTAGTCCGGACGGCCAATACTTTGCAGCCTGCTGTGATGACATAGGTATAGTGATGTTTTTATTATGACAAGATTTTCTTATTTAACTGACAGATGTTCTGCTGGGGAGTTTTTTCGCCACTTCTTTTTTCGCCACTTCTTCCCAGCTACAGCACTGGGAAGTGGTGAGGGGCAGGCAATTTGGGGGACTGTCTTATGTAATTTTGATGTCCAAAAAGTGCTGATTCTCAGATTTTCTTCACCAAAAAGCGTTTTCTTTCTGCACCATTGCTTGTGGTTAAGTTTTAACACCTTGATTCTACAATGTGACAAACAAATAAAACACTTAAAATCATTAAGTTAAATTGGTGTATTTATTTCATTCCAGTATTCATAATGACTGCACCATGCACATTCACTGGAGAATTTCGCTCCTTTGTCATGAAACGAATCTTCAAGAAAGCCAGAGACGAAGTGACTTGCCTGGACTGGTCTTCTTGCTCCAAACTCCTGGCAGTCGGTTCCAAAGACACAACCACTAAAATCTATACCATAGATTACTTAGACAACCTAAGCATGTATTCGCTTAGCGGTCATACAGATAAAATAGTTGGGGTTTTCTTTGAAAAGAAGAGTTTGGACTTGATAACCGTCAGTAGGAATGGTCAGATTAGTTTGTGGGAAGCTAACATTGATATTGATGACCTGGTGGTGTCCGATGTTCAGATATCTCACCGCAAGAAACGTAAGATGGTGAAGGATGAGGAAAGTGAGGATGAGGTTGATGAAAAGGCAGTTATTGAGAAAGATAAGGAATATGTGAGTACTATTTTATTTATATTGTATGAGTTTCACTTCAATGAAAGTTGAAAATATGAGTACACTGCCTCCTTGGCCCAGTGGCCGCTAGCCTCGACTACTGAGCGTGTGCAATTCTGAGTTCGATTCCCACATACAAAGTGTTATTGAGCAAAGCAAAGTGATATATGGTTTTCTATCAGGAATTTCTCAGTAGCAACCTGTTTAGATGAATGCCTTGTAAACAGGCTCGTCTTTATGAACATAGCTTTCGAAATGTGGATGTAATCAGATGAAAAAAAAAAATTCCAGGAAAGTGACAATGAACCAGATCCTACAGAAAAAGAAATCAAAACGGAAGACAGTAAGAGACTACTATATAAAAAGTTAGGCCGTCATTACATAGGAGATGACATAAGGAGAGCGCATCATAAGGTCAAGCTTACTGCCGCTCAGTATCATAAGGATACTAAGATGTTGGTCACAGGTATGTAGGAATGTTATAGTTTATGTTCATATTATTATTAACGAGCAACCCGCCCCCTGCTTCCCACGGCTTTTCACGACTTGCCGAAACACCAACATTTTTTTATTATATTTATGTAAGTTTAATATGAATGTACACAATATTAAATGTAGTAAATACATAAACTTTCCGGAATAAATTATCTAAATGAGCGGTAATATCCGTTATGTAGTTTAGAAGAACAACGCGGTCACACAGACACGAAAATCGAATTTAATTTTTAGTATGTATAGATATTGATTGTAACTGTAACTGCGAGACAAAGGCAGTACATTTTTTACGTAAAATTATACTAAAACTAGCTGCGCCCCGCGGTGTTACCCGCGTAAGATCGATTCCAAAAAAAACTGGAGGGCCACCCTTATCACTTAGGGGTATGAAAAATAGATAGTAGCCGGTTCTCAGACCTACTGAATATGCATATAAAATTCGGAGGAGTATGGTAACTAACATTGTGACACGAGAATTTTATATATTAGATTCTCATTTCCAGGTTTCTCCACCGGCATATTCTTCCTTCACGAGATGCCGGACGTGAATCTCATCCACACGCTGAGCATTTCAGAACATAGGATCAGCAGCATAGCCATATCATCTCCCGGGGATTGGATAGCGTTCGGCTGTCCTAACATCGGACAGCTGCTGGTTTGGGAGTGGCAGAGTAAGTCAAGTTTAAACAATTTGAAAGTTTTTGTCGAAATAATGAATGATGTTTACTTAATACATAGACTACATTCCAATGTTCACAGTCGAACGAAGTTAAATGTATGCCATGCATGTTATTCTAGTTTTTCTATAATATAATACTCAGTTTTGAACAGTACACATGATATGTGAACGTTGTAAAACTCACTCTTCATTAAAATATCAACTGTACTTCTTTGATGTAAAGTTCAATTTACGTCTGACGAGTATCATCTAACAGAAGGCCAATTCTCGTAATTTAAAACGTTCAAAATCTAGTCGCAGTCTCATCTCGGCGACAAACAAATGTCAAAAGCCTCTCAAAATGTAGAGAAATTATAGGTATTTTTGACAGATTGAGACTGGGATCAGACTGTGAACGTTCTTAAAATTACGAGAATTGCCCCCCTGATCTTTGTCAAGGACTGCGCCTTTTCCTTCCTTTATCCAATCGAATATCAACTTTACTTCTTGTAACATAAGATTAATATTCACAGATGACCAATATGTAAGAAAGCAACAAGGTCACTCCCTCGCCATGACCTGACTTATCTATTACGCGGACAGACTATACGAGTACATAGTGACAGTCTTTGACGTCTGTCTAAAAAGTTTGACCATTCTAATCTGTAACTTATTACCCAAACATTAAGCTCAATTTCCAACAAACAATTGTTACATCACATCTACTTAAATGGAGCAAATCTGCAGCTACAGCTACTTGAATATCAACTTTACGTCTTAAGTATACAAACCATATTTGCAGGTGAACAATACGTGATGAAGCAACAAGGCCACTCTCTAGACATGACCTGCCTTGCCTACTCCCCAGACGGACTGTACATTGTAACAGGAGGTTACGACGGAAAGGTCAAAGTATGGAACACAACCAATGGCTTCTGTTTTGTGACCTTCAATGAACACAAGTCTACGGTGACGAGTATCACTTTTAGTGCTAATAAGAAGTTCTTCGTGTCAGCCAGTTTGGATGGCACGGTTAGGTGCTATGATTTGACTAGGTGAGTGGAGTTTTGTATGTAAATGTGAATTGATTTCTCTGATATTAATAGGATTTTTTGTAACAGTAAAAAAAGGCCGTAAATAGGTTATAAGAGTGGAGAAGCGCCTTGTGTTCTTACTTATTTCGGCACGGGTAAGACCGCGAGGTCAAGACTTTTGAACTTTGTTTTTCGCTGGAGGGTGTTGATAGTGTCACAGCTGGTTTGACACCTATGGGCACCTGGTTTAACACACCTTTGACATTTTATCGAAGAGCTGTTCTAAAACAAAAACGGAACCTCTTGTTTATAAAAGCATCCAGTATTCGAGAATACCATTCCATAAAAATGGTTAAACGTACTTGGAGAAATTCAAAATTATACTGGGTGGCGATTTAATCATCTGCATTCGTCAAGGGGGTGATTACATCAGTCATACTAAACAGCTTTCGATATGAAACTCGTATCCGTTTCGTATTTATTTTACCGACTAAAAAAAACAGACATGAATCGATGCAACCATGACAATTTCGCGAAAAATCTTACCTCGCCAATCCAAACCCAACCTTACCCCACTCACTTTATCACTTTTTTCCAGATATCGTAATTTCCGTACCTTAACATCTCCGAGTCTGGTACAGTTCAGTTGCGTCGCCTTAGACGCGAGCAGCGAGTTATGTGCGGCGGGTGGGCAGGACGTCTTCGAGATATTCTTGTGGTCTATCAAATTTGGCAAGCTTTTGGATGTGAGTGTTACTTGCTACTACTAAAAACTGTACTAAAATAAAATGATTCGAACTGACTTGTTGAAAAGGCTGTACATATTTTTTTCTTGAGTTTGTGCAATGACTATATGTACTTTTAACAAGGTCTTTATGTCCTCCATCTATGGATTTATAACCTATGAAATATTTAACTGTGGATCAAGTTAAATACAATACAACTACTTCATGCACTAAGTAAACTCTTCATACCCCTTATTGAATTGGTGGTACTAAAAATAATAACAATAATAATCCATTTATTTCAGGCATCAAGGCTCATAAAAACACATACAATACAATATTAATATACCTAAGTAATTTAAAAATACTATAAATACATAAAAAATTATACTAAAAAACTAACACTATCATACACGAAGTGTCTGCGTCGTGTTTCGCTGACTCGTGTCATGTAGCCGGCCACGAAACCGTCGGTACTCAACACCCTTCGGCCAGAACTCTTCCGTGAGGAACTTCTCGAGATGACGTGTCGGAACACGCACCGACTAACATTCTCTTGCTTGTTCATTTGAATTACCATTTTCCACAATAGGAATTTTTCTTTTTTATTAGGGGTCCGTACCCTAAGGGTAAAACGGGACCTTTTACTAAGGCTCCGCTGTCCGTCCGTCCGTCCGTCTGTCACCAGGCTGTATCTCATGAACCGTGATAGCTACAGTTGAAATTTTCACAGAATGTGTATTTCTGTTGCCGCTATAACAAAAAATACTAAAAACAGAACAAAATAAATATTTAAGGGGGGCTCCCATACAACAAACGTGATTTTATTGCCGTTATTTCATATGTAGTGTTAAATACTGTATGGTGATACGGTAGCCTTCGCGTGCGAGTCCAACTAGCACTTGGTCGGTTTTTTAGTGTTTATCAGCAGAAACTCGTGATAGCCTTCAATTTCATATTTTTACATATCTCTTGCTCTGTAAGTACACCCTTACACCCCTGAATGCCGGGGTGTATGACTATCATTACAGCATAGGTTTTGGAATTTGAAAAAAGAACTGTAATACTCATACTGCACGAAGAATATTTTTAAAAAGTTAATTTTTTTTTTCTCGGTATCGATTAATTACTCGAATCGGAATCTAGACAATTTATTTTATAAAGATTTTATTTTAAATATGGAACTATTTGTTTCCACATCGTATGTTAGATGGAATCGATTTAAAAATCAAACTGGCCAGCAAGATTTGACGCGCTTGCGTGCGTGAAAAAAAAAAGGCAGTCTACTAGTAGGCGCGAAAGCATCGCGAAAATAATTAATTTTCTTGTTTGAGTTCTTTTTCAAAAGTTTTAAACATGTCTAGTGACGAAGACATAGATCTAACGCCCGATTTTATTAAAGAAAGGGCAAAAACAGTTGTCGAAAATATATTACCGCCGAACTCGAAAGAAAGATATGTAAAGGCATACGACGAATTTATGAAATGGCGCACAGTGGAACGAATGTATGGGAGCGGTTGGACGTAGACATGTCCGAAAAATAAGAGTAAAATTATGACAAACTAATGATGCCATCTTATTCGATTACTTAATGCCTTCATAAATTGTGGTGATGAATTTCTTCATAACTCCCATATTTCGGGAGTAATTTGAGAAAATGTGAAATTTTACTATGAAAATGAGTGTATCGAGCTCTCTCCCTCCTGATTCCGGGCTTGTTTCAAGTAGCGGTCTCTAATATCGTAATGCTATTACTAAGAGCTATATTTAATACTAAGACACATAGTGCGCCAAATGTGCACTTTCTGGGATAAAAGGAAATGAAAATTTAAAAAAAAAAACGTTTTTTCCCCATTTGTATTTACTTTAAACCGCAGACAGACTTATTAAGAGGTCTATAAATATATTATATATATACAGAAATATATATTAACAAAAATATTCACAAGAACTGATGAGAGTATGACTTTTAAGTAAGTTGATAATAAATTACCTAGTTTCATTAAAAGTACAATAAATAATTAAGATGTAAGCTCTAATTTACTAAGTTACACATTTTAAAACAATAACATCATTTAATTATCTTCGTCATCATCATCATCATCAATTAATTCAAATTCAGAATCGATGTCCGCTAAATCATTTATGTTAACAAATTCGATATCACTTTTCTCAGAATCCGTAAGCTCATAAAATTCCTTAAAAGAAGATTTTTTTACAAACTTATTTCCTTTTGGACGGATACTTGTAACAAGTGGATCAGAAGACAGTAAAAGATTGTGCATAATATCTTCATTGCATGAGATACTGCTATGCTTTCGAGAATGCCCCTCTCTATATTTTCTAAAATCTTTATTTCTAGCCTCAGATGCCTCTTCGGATAGAAAACCAATGGGCACAATTGACATGTTCTGAACTATGTCTGGCCCATGCATTAAAATTTTATGAAGTGAAGAAGGCATATAATACCATGGGTATAACTCCACGTAAAGCTTAGCAGTATCAAAGCAGAACTCTCGGAATTTAGTTACGTTGATCTTCTCTCCTGATGAAATACACTGCAAGATCACACAGATTTTTCTTAAAAGCATAGCATCTATTCCGGTCAGTTCAGCAGATTTAGTGTAGTTTTCAAAAAATCTCCTTGCCGAGTTGCCATTGTTGGTGGATCCACTGCCTTGTTTCACAACATCGAGAAGTAAGCCCGTTTCTCTTCTTACAGCCTCTTGAACTCTTTTCTTCCTGTCATCAACTTGCCTTTTTGCTATATCACCCCTTACTTGCCATGATTTTATGTCTAATTTGTAGGAAATGTGTAATAAGCATTCCATTGAGCGAATCCAAGCGTGAAGGGTGCTTAAGCTATATTTATACATGTCCTCGTTTGCGTGTTTATCTTTGATTAACTCTAAATTATTCATTTCTTTAGGACAAGCCTTGCATATGTCACACACTGAAGCTGCTGTATTGGATATAATGGAATGAATTTTACCATCAATCATTGTCAACAGCAGTTGGTGTTTGACACTAATTCCATCAGTGATGGTGGATGGAGTTAAGGCTTCAATCTCTGCTTCGATTTCAGCCATCTCTCTCTGCACATTTTCTTTGGTTTCCTTTATAAACTTAAACAATATTGGCCGGCAAAATGAAGTGGAAGATGGTCGCTCGTTTTCCCAAATTGTTACACCTTTTGAGACGAGCCGCAGTGGTACAAGACTAATCATAAAATTACTAGCAAGATCGATTTGCTCATCTTCACTCGTCCTTTGATGATAAATGCTTTGGCTAGATGATCCGTCAAAACCCCATTTGCTGGTCAATACGAGCTGTTGATTGGGATCAACAGGGGTTTCTAACGACCTAATAAGTCTTCTTGAGGTTAAATCCATCAAGGCTTGTAATTTGATTTTTGCAGAGCTCTCTGTAACTGTGAGATCTTCTTTGGCCGGATAGCACTTAATTTTTTCTTTAACCAACATGTAGTAACTCGGGTATTGAAGAGCTCCTTCTTGAGTGTTGAAATCCCGAAGAGTGTTATAGCGCCATTTCGATAAGTTCATCGATACATAAAGAGCCAATGCCTTCAAAGGGGATATTTCCCGTACCTGAATTGATTTACCTTCAATGAAGGCTTTGATTTTTGAGGCCTCTTCTGGATTCTCCGTCAAGTATTTCATAACATAAGCTGTATCGCTTTGTCCTGCCTTTTGAAGCGCCCTTTCGGCCGAAAACATAATTTCAGCGCTGCTACTGCTGCATGAAAGACTATCTTCAGTGCGTCTTCTTTTTTGCCGGTTACTAAGGTCCTCAAAAGATTTACGAGGACTAGGATGTGTACAAGTTGAAGCATCAGATTTAGCAGGAGAAATTATGGGCTCGATGACGTCACTTATATTTTCTGTAGAAGGTTCCATATTTTCATTCTGTAATTCCGGCCATTGAATTGCAGCCTGTAGCCAAATCTCATGTTTCTTCCGAAACTTATCTGTGCTTCTTCCAGACTGTGTCCATTTTGCATAAATGCGGTAGCAAAATCGACGACACCAGTCTTTTAAACTTGTTTCAGCACTTTCACATAACTGAACACAACTGTTATCTTTTAAAACACTGAACAAATAGTTAAAGTCGCGTAAATCTTTATGTGCGCGTGCGCATAAAGCAACGTGAATATCAAGATTTGTATTAAAATTTGGAAAATACATTGCGAGATTAGCTTGGATACAACGAGGTGTAAATCAACACTGATTTTAAAGTTACTAATAGTGACCTATTTATATAAAATCCAGGTATCCCAGGTATCCTTTGTTAAATATTGCAAGGTAATTAGTTATTGTGATAATTAGTAAATGATGCATGCTAAATTAGTGTATTAAGAGCCATTTAGTAATTAAATAATAGCAATGTTCTTATCAGTAATCATTAGTGCATCAGTTTTATATGTAAACCTTAAGTCCCTAATTATATATCCTAATTAGCTTATATCTTCTCTAATTGGCTGCTCAGAAATGTTATTGTAATAAGGTAAACCTTTAGAAAAACGGTTTTAATCAACAAAATAAACAAAAAATAAAAAAATTGTGTTATAAAATAAACATCACTCTTTATCCCAGAAAGTGCACATTTGGCGCACTATGTGTCTTAGTATTAAATATAGCTCTTAGTATTAGCATTATGATATTAGAGACCGCTACTTGAAACAAGCCCGGAATCAGGAGGGAGAGAGCTCGATACACTCATTTTCATAGTAAAATTTCACATTTTCTCAAATTACTCCCGAAATATGGGAGTTATGAAGAAATTCATCACCACAAGTTATGAAGGCATTAAGTAATCGAATAAGATGGCATCATTAGTTTGGCATAATTTTACTCTTTTTTTTCGGACATGTCTACGTCCAACCGCTCCCATACATTCGTTCCACTGTGTGGCGGTCAGAAAAAAAAGTGAAATCTCTTTCTGAAAGTGTTTTTATATCATATTTTGATGAATTATCTAAGAGGCTACAACCTTCCAGTTTATGGTGCTTTTATTCCATGCTAAAATCTACAATGATGACAAAACATGACGTGAATTTGAAAGATTTTTCTAAACTTACTGCTTTCTTGAAAAGGCAGTCTGACGGCTTTAAAAGCAAGAAATCGAAGGTATTTACTGCAGAAGAAGTACAGAAATTCTTAAATGAAGCTCCGGATGAAATTTATTTAGCAATAAAGGTACCTACGTATTTACTTGCCCTTTTTAATAAGTTACCAAAATATTTCACAAAAATACTATGCGAATTTGGTGCCTTTAATACAACTTATGTCTTTTTTACAGGTTGTTCTAATTTTTGGGATATCGGGAGCCTGCAGAACCGTGGAATTGACAAACTTGACAATAGAAAATGTAGAAAAACATAACAAATTACTACTCATAAAACTGCCTAACACGAAAACTAAAATTGACCGGTCATTTGTTGTGCATGAAGAATTTGCAAATTATGTTGAAAAATATCAAGCTCTTCGGCCTGAAAACGTGGATACAAATCGTTTTTTTCTTAATTACAGTAAAGGAAAATGCCACAGACAAGTAATAGGAAAAAACAAATTTACAGGCATGCCAAAGCAAATAGCCACATATTTAAAACTGAGTAACGTAGAGTTATACACCGGGCATTGCTTTCGCAGAACATCAGCGACTCTATTGGCTGATTCGGGAGCCAACCTCACTCTGTTAAAAAGGCACGGCGGCTGGAAGTCCAGCAAAGTGGCCGAAGGTTATATCGAAGATTCGATGGCAAACAAAAGCAAAATTACTTCTAAAATAACAGAAAATATAAACTTAAAATCACCACGTCAAAGCACATCATCTGAGCCATTTTTTAATGAAGAAAATAGTATCAGTCAACTGCCGCCATTTACGATGCAAGAACCTCAAGTCACTCAAACTCAAGTCTTATCATCACAAACTCATATTCAAACTATAAATATACCTAAAAAGAACGTGACCATATCTCTTACAAATTGTAATAATTTTACTATTAATTTTAATTAAATACACATTTTTTTCTTCTTAATAAATGTTCATTGAAACCTGCTGTCTTGTTGTTTACTTACCTCACAATCGATATGTAAAGCAGAGTATTTATCTCGGGCGTAAGCATCAATTGCATACTCGGGTTAATTAGCGCCTTCGCTTCGCTCAGGCGCCAAAAACCTCGTATGCAATTGATGTCATACAGCCCTTGTTTAATAATCTACTATTAAGAACACTGATTTGTTAGCTGCATGTTTCCCGAACAGAGTAAAACAAAATAAAGTAAACAATGTGATCAATTCCTTCCTCAGGTACTAGGAGGCCATGAAGCGCCAGTATCTTGCGTGAGCTTCAGCCCCACACTAGCTAGCTCGCGCCTCGTGTCGGCCAGTTGGGACAAGACCGTCAGGATATGGAACTGTATTGAAACCAGTGCCGATTGTGAGACGGTTCAGCTTACGTCAGACGCCCTGCAAGTCGCGTTTAGACCTGACGGCGAAGAGGTAAGTTTTACTACTTCTTTTTAATAAAATACACGTATATACAGATATGTAGTTTTCCTTTGGAATTTCGCAACAGTACAAACAGCTTGATGCTTACACATAATTTTTGCTTCGCCCGCGTTCATCATATGTTTGCAGCCTTTTTCACCCACTACTGAGCAAAATCCTCCTACCTTTTACGCCATTAATATCTCAATTTATATCCATGTGACGTTTTTTGTAGAATAATTTAAATTATATTTATTTATCTTCTATCACCGTCTCTAACTTCCGCAGATAGCAGTGTCATCTTTAGATGGAAATATAACATTCTTCAACACGACAACTGGCGACCAGACGGGCAGCATTGAAGGCAGGAACGACCTCGGGTCGGGAAGAGCTGAAACTGATCTTATCACGCCTGATAAGATGTTGAAGACTAAGTGAGTGTTACCTAAGCATCCTCGTGTAACAGTATAAAAAGTATCCTGTCACAAGGATTAGTTCGGCCGGTCGTTTAGTCGACCTAGTAATTGCTTTGCCACCCTAAGGTTGAATGTCACTTGCAGTTAAATAGTTCCAACTTCCAACCTTAGTGAATTTTCAATTTATAGGGAATTGTTGTCAAATATGGTAACTGTATCGACTATACATAATGTATCTAAATTATCGTTCCAGAAGTCTGGCGAGGAGCACTGCAGCGCACTTGTTACTGCCCAACAAATATCAACATTATGCTCCCTAAAATTAGAATTAGAAATGAATTAGGTTTATAAAGCGTACTTAGTTCGCTGCAGTCGCTCCGTGTAAAATACTGGTATTCAGCTGCATCTGGTTAGACTGGAAGCCGACCCCAACATAGTTGGGAAAAGGCTAGGCAAATGATGACTTAGTTCAAGTTAAGTTCGATAGCGATTCATACGAAAATTAACCTTGTGTGAAACGCTCGATTTCATTGTCTTACAGGTTTATGAGCATTATTTACTTGAAAATAAGGTTCATAGTCACATCCCACATAGGAATCTGAACATTATTTACATGCGCATAACGTTAATATTCGTATATGACGCTTACTATTTAGCAAAGTACGTCTCAGCTTTAGAGGTTATGATGATGATTAAATATCAAACATTTTTCCAGAGCTTTTACAACAATATGCTACTCAGCCGATGGTTCCTGCATATTGGGCGGCGGGAACTCGAAACATGTCTGTCTGTACAGTGTGAAGGAATCTATTCTTATCAAGAAGTTCGTTATCACGCAGAATAGATCTTTGGATGCTGTTAACGTGAGTATACAGACTTTAAGGGCGCGCTGACCGCCTAGTGGCGCCCTCATCGTTTGTTTGGTTATTTCTTTTATTTTAGAATGAAAATGCAGAAAATAAGCACGTTAAGTTGTGCTCCACAAGATTTTTTAATTGTAAAGAATTAGTATTATTTGGAGTCACTTCACATTGAAGAAAAATGCTATTAATGGTAAACATACTGATTTTTTTATCACCATCCATATTTTTACAGTGTGTTCTAACCATGATTATGAAAAACTTTCACTATGGGACCAACTCTGAAATCTCGATAAAAAAAAATCTGCTGTTTCATACAAAACTTCAATACCTACTTGACCAATATGTATGAAACAGCAGATTTTTTTTTCGTTTATTTGGATGGTATATATTTGGATGGTGTTAAAAAAATCTTCCTGTATAAACGAAGCAATAAAGGATAGTAGCAGGTGGCGTTCTGTTGTTTCTGCCTACCTCCATGGGAAGAAGGCGTGAGTATGTGAATGTATATAAAAGGATCATATATTGACTCCTAAGACACAGGATCACCTAGTTTAGGAGTCAGGGTTTACCTTATCCATATGACCTTTAGCTAACCAAGTTATGTATCCTGGTCTTAAGCAATGTCAAAGGTTTTTGTATTAATAAAGATTTTTATTTATTTATTTATATAATTGCGTTAAAAAACGCAGTTATTACAATATTGAAGGGTTTCACAAAAAAAAAACGGTACATAAATATTTTAAGGAAATGAGAATTTCTTGATAGTAGAACGTAACGTAACATTTGCAAAGAAAAAAAAAAAATCGTTTTCTACGCTTGGTTCAACATATTCTGTCTGTTATCAGGACTTCATAAACCGTCGACTGATGACAG
Source organism: Gortyna flavago (assembly GCA_963669345.1). NCBI lineage: Eukaryota > Metazoa > Arthropoda > Insecta > Lepidoptera > Noctuidae > Gortyna > Gortyna flavago. The sequence goes on from OY770130.1 coordinate 2,396,702, forward strand.
AGTTCGGCAACATGGCGCTGGTTGAAGAGCGAGGCGACTTGGAAGGGGGTGATGTCAATGTGAGGTTACCGGGAGTCAAGGAGGGGGATATGGCTGACAGGAGAGTGAAGCCAGAGGTAAACACAACAGTGTTTAGTGATGGTACCGCCACGAAAACGTTAATTGTTATCATTTTTCTACAGTTTATTTAAGTAGTTTTTTCTCTTTGAATGAGTAACACCAAAAAGTTTTCAACATAATTTTATTTGGCTGTTTTGTATCTTCAACCTTAAAGACAGTGTTAAAGTGCTTATTATACAAACCTTAGGTTCGAGTCCATTGCGTGAGGTTCTCTCCAACTGGAGACAGCTTCGCAGTCGCAGCTACCGAAGGTCTGCTGATATACAGCCAGAACGCAGGCATCGACGGCACGTTCAGGTGTTTTTTTATTTTTTTATTGTTATTAAATGCTGTTAACTTGCTACTGATTATCGTAAAACGGGTATTGTTTTACGATAATCAGCTTTTCAAACAATTTCCTGAGGGATTTTCCCTTTCTGTCGCTGATAATCTTTCTTCATTATAGCGAGAAAGATTGTTTCTAAGCGACTTCACCCGCGACCTCAGCGGGTCGATCTGGCTACATATTAATTGCAAGTTAAAAAAACAGGAGTGAAAACAAAACACAAACAGAATACTGACATATCGGATATACATTAAAACCGAGTAAATCCCGAGGACAGCCGAACACATCCGAAGCGGTGTCGGTTACGGCAACAGTGAAAAAACCATTGAATTAGTGCCAAGTTCAATGGTTTTTTCCCATCTCAAAAAATGCCTAACGCGCCTAAAGAGGTTTTCACTTCGAAAATGCGGGTTCGGGCAGATGAGTCTGGCTGAGTTCTCAGAGATATATAACTTGCAAAGATTTGATCGTATTTATTTTACTTTAACATAAATGGCAGTCTGTCATTTACATTAGCGTAAGATAAAATTCATACACTTGCTCATAGAACTCCCAGATCTATTGACATGATCGTCTTCCATTCGCCCGTGAATACGTCACAGTTAGAAGGCCAATTCTCGTACTTAAAAAAACCACCTCAGAGACTATCAATGTCAAAAACTTGTCAACAATATATGTAAATTGATTGTATTTTTAACAGATGGAGACTGATTAGAATGCAAACGTTCTTAAAAAATATGGGAATTACGCCTCTGGTTTAGCGTCCAAGCGAGCGTTGAGCGCGGAGACACTGCGAGGGACAGGGTACTGGTCTTGTTTTATTATATTCTAATGACCCAATACATCAACAGGCCATATCGTCTTGAATCAACTTCAACCCCATACGCAGTGAAACAGTTATTGCTACAAGAAGCATGGGGCTCTGCTCTAGTCGCCGCCATACAACTGAACGAGCACAGTGTCATACAGCAGTGTGTGGAGGCTGTGCCGGCCAATGACAGTAAGTACAACTCTACAGAGTGACAGCTAGATACCTAACAACGTTATAACGTCACGACAAATCTATCTAAATCGAACACGATGGTGCTATCTGGGCAAGGCACACGCTATTGTTGTTTGAAACATTATTTTTTATTTTGTTAATTTTGTGTTTCACGCAGTGCAGTGGTGGCCCAGTGGTAACGGCCGCGACTTACGAGTTGTAGGTCGCAGGTTCGAACCCAGACAGGCGCTTTACTTTGTGTAATTATTTCATCACCATTGCTCTCCAAACGGTGAAGGAAAACATCGTGAGGAAAAACCGGCATCTTTTAGAACCAAAAATTCGAAGACATGTGACATCTACCAACCCGCACTGGGCCCGCGTGGTGGATTACTGTCCACTCCCTCTCACCGAGAGGAGGCCTGTGTCCCAGCAGTGGGAACATTATAGGCTGATTATGTTATGTTATGTGTTTCACGAACTGTGTCCAAATAAAGTTTACTCTTTCTTTCTTTCTATCTGGTTTAGTTGAGATGTACTACATATCTGTGGCCACTTTCCGGCTGCATCATCAGACCAGCATAGCTATTCACAACAATCCGACAAACTATCGTATCGAAAATTCCGCATTTCGATAACCTGATTTGCGAAAGCAATTGGTTCCGCCCGGCTGTCATTCGTGGATCTTTGACAGCCGTTACGGGTCGTCAGAAGCCCGAAAGTCTGACAGCCAGTCTTACCAAGTGGTATCGTATTACCCAGTAAATGGGTTGTGGAGGTCAGAAAGGCAGTCGCTCCCTGTAAAATACTGGTATTCAGCTGCATTCGGTTAGACTGGAAGCCGTCCCTAAAATAGCTGGGAAAAGGCTAGGCAGATGATGATTATGACATTTAACACGTTGACTGCCAGGCACCAGACACAATAGAAAATACATTGTTCGCGGTCACCGGTGACCGCAATGGCAGTCAATGCCTTAAGTATCTCTATTTGATAATGAATTCCATTTTCCATTTGATAGTAGAAGTAAATAACTTTATTCTCTCCCACAGTAAACCTGACAATAGCCAACCTAGACGATGACTACGCAGACCGCCTACTGAACTCAATAGCCCGCTTGCTAGAAGACAGCAGACATTTAGAGCATCTCCTACTGTGGGTGAAGGCCATAGTGACCGTGAAGAGACGGAAATTCCCGCCCAGTGTGTTACTGGCCTTAGAGAAAGTACTCACTGTTAAGTACTCACAGATTAGTAAGATGTAAGTAGTTTTTTTTTTAGTTCTTGTGCGGCAAAGTCAGGGAAATTGTTAAGCAAATTGACTATCAACTTAAATCACATATCACAACTGTCATTCTTAGACAGTGGTATGAAATGGGAACAACGCGGCAAGTTGACGTGGGGTGTCACTTTGCTTAACAATTATTTTTCTTGAATGTGTTTTGAGTTATTGCCTTTGCACATGTTTAAACTGCTGGGTAGCTGATGCTGGGACGGCAGGTGGTGTAGTATGTAGTGGAAAAATATGAAAGCTTTCACTGATAAGCGCTATTTGAAGAGGTAAAAACACAAAAATACTATAACCAACTCTCATAAAACCCTTGACGGTTTACTAGTGCTAAAACTGAATTGCTCGCGTAATAAAATTGTGAATAATTTTTATCTCCGTGTGAAAAATTACTTGGAACCAAGTTGAAAATGACGTCATATACGACAGACAGGCGGCTGATTTTATTGCGTAACCACACATCTCGTATCTGTGATAATTAAACTGACCAGATGCAGACATTATTACATAATGTGAAACGTGATGGATATAATAGACTCGTTTATTACTTCATGTTTCTTTTTACGCAATTTTTCCTGGTGCATGACTGGATTAAAGATATTGCAATTATACACGGTGGCAGGCACATCGACGCGTAAACTGAAACCATGAATTCAGCGCATGATTCTGGATGGGGTCTAGAACTATCTGGCGAAGAAATTTTCCGTAGGTTGTTGGAAAATAAAAAGCTGTTTCAGTCTAAATGTATCATCATCATCATCAGCAGCCTATAGCAGTCCACTGCTGGACATAGGCCTCTCCTATTGCACGCCATTCAATTTGATTTTCGGCAACTGTAATCTGTCTAAATGTATGGAACAGCGTTTTTTTTTTTTTAATTACCGACTTTCAGAATCGTCTAGTAACAGGTTGCACGTCGATACACCTGCCACTATGTAAACATTAACAGCGGTGTAATTGCGTAACTCTCAGTAGCAATGGGTTTCATTTTACATTCATTGCGTTGTTTACGTTGTTGAGCAGACACATTTTTCGAATATATGAAGCAATTAGCAGCGCTCCGCAGTTCCACATAAGTTTCCCGTGGGAATATCGGGATAAAAACTATCCTATGTCCTTTCCCGGGACTCAAACTATCTCTATAGCAAATTTCTTCTAAATTGGTTCAGCGGTTTAAGCGTGAAGAGGTAACAGATAGACAGACAGACACACTTTCGCATTTATGTAATACTAGCTGCGCCCCGCGGTTACACCCGCGTAAGTTTCGATTTAGGGGTATGAAAAATAGATAGTAGCCGATTCTCAGACCTACTAGATATATAAAAATCGGTCAAGCCGTTTCGGAGGAGTATGGTAACTAACATTGTAACACGAGAATTTTATACAACATTATTTTTAGTATATGCGAAACCCGTAACACGTGTCTAGTATTTTTATGTAAAGAATCTATGTACATAATTTCAAAACTGTATCATGGGAAATCAAGAAGTTATAGGCTTGTTATGTTACCTGGTTGTCAGTTCAAAAACATGCTCACCACGAAGCGCGGCGCGGGGTGACCATGTTTTAAGCTCCTCCAGCATCGTACGCTCATTGATAACAGTTTGGCAGTAGGTACCTAACTGTACGGCGATTTGATTGTAATTAACTAGTGATTAAATATTTTTGGGACAAAATATAACATGGTGTAAAAATTATTGAAATCGATTCAGTTACTTATTCTGAAAATCTGAACAAACTATATTCAGGTTTCGCATATACTAAAAGTAATGTTGTTTATTAGTAAGAATCGATTAGCAATATCTTTCAAAATGATTCAGATTGAGATTGACAGTGAGTTCCGCAATTATTTGAAAAAAAAAAAAATTGGGGTCTTACGGTACCAACTTTTAGTATGTTTTAGTTTACCTAGTGTTCTTCAAAGTTCGAGGTTAAACTGCATTGCAATGCTATTGTCTCTGGCCCTTGACTCATAATATACCTAATAGTTCAATGACAAACCTGCCAATTTGTGTATGAAAAGGCGTTGTTAAATCTGTTGCAAAAACTTGTTGACAAACCATCCGAAACGAAGATACGCAGCAAAAAAGCTAATCGTCATAAAGCTGATTTTAAGAGTAATTAAAAAAAGAACCTTTTTATTTCAATTACCTATTTATTCTTTAGAAAGCTAAAATGTTCTTAACTAACTTTTTAGACCTTTGTATCCTGCTTATGCGTATGAAGTTTCATTAAAATCAGTTCATTCATTTAGAAAAACAGGGCTTGAAAGTTTGTATGAAATTCCGTACGTCGTAAACGCTTTTAAACCAAAACTCATGAGTTCAACACGACAAGTTGTAAGTTATCCGTCTCTAATAAATAATTGAGTCCCACACTTGAAATGGCATAATGGGACTTAACCTAAACCCAATTAAACTTTAACAACTGGACTGTACAAACTTGTAAACCTATTAGATAAACGTACGACGAAGTCTTCCACTATTCATAATGTCCCCAAACTTCGGTACAATAATCACCTGTAGTTAGGTCACATGTTACATCGAATCACGCACGATACGAGTCGTGACGGTTGTAAGGTCAAGTGTACGATAGTACTCGGTAGTTTGAAGGCCAATGAAATATATTTGGAGGTTTTTAGCTCATGTTATGGGAAACTGAAGATTGTAGGTGAATTTTTAGGACACATCTCGAGTCTAGATGAGATATTTTGATTTTGAAAAAGAAAAAAAATAGTTACTTAATCCATCATAACCAGCTCATAACGTCCCCACTGCTGGGACACAGGTCTCCTCTCGGTAAGAGGGAGCGGGCCGTAATCTACCATGCGGGCCCAGTGCGGATTGGTGGATGTCATCGATTTTTGGTTTTAGGACATGCCGGCCGGTTTCCTCACGATGTTTTCCGTCACCGTATTGAGAACAGTGGCGATGACAACACAAAGTAAAGCGCCTGCCTGGGTTCGAATTCGAATCCACGACCTTCAATTCGTAAGTCGGGCCCATTACCACTGGCCCATCACGCCCACAACTGCACTAGAAGCCAGGAGCACGGTTCCAATTGTCGTTTCCTATGGATAAGAACGGGCAAGAAACTCCGTGGACATTGGACACTCTTTTAAGTCAAAATTTTGTTACAAAATATTGGTTACATCATTCAAGTTGAAATTATACATGTGGGAACGAAATTTTAACAGTATCTCCTAATATACTAGGTGCGTGATCACCTACAACATGTTAACTTCACGTGTCGTGTCAATCTTCACGTTTCGTCTCCGTTGACTCTTTCAATTTGCACGTGATAAAAATCAGCTGATTCCGCCTCGCGTGAGCAAACACATTTGTTTCATCCCTCATCATCAAATGCCACGATAAACGGTTCCCTTTCAACTGTTTTGTAACAGGCGCCACTTTCAAACTTCTTCTAATACTGGGTGGTAAGGACATCGCCGCGCAATCTGCTAGCATGGATGCAGCACCATGAGCACCATGTATCTATCAGATAATTCATTTATATGTCGTGGTTTAGTTTTTAATGCTTTTACCTATTGTGGTATAGTAATTTTATTTTGACGGAGCAGTGGTGGCTAGTCTGTGGTCAGGGGCGTAGGTTCGAATCCAGTCAGGCGCTTTACTTTGTGTAAATTATATCTCTCAAAACGGTAAAGGAAAACATCGTGAAGAAACCGGCATGTCCTAGAACCAAAAATTCGAAGACATGTGACATCTACCAACCCGCACTGGGTCCGCGTGGTAGATTACGGCCCACCCCCTCTCACAGAGAGGAGGCCTGTGTCCCAGCAGTGGGAACATTATAGGCTGAGGATGAATGTATGTATGGAATTTTATTTTAGGTGCATCGTCTTCTCATACCATATAATTAATGTATGCAAAATATTGTAAAACATTTTAAAAGAGTAACGGTGGAGTAAACCGGGATTAAAAATGCTAGCTAGCGTCTCTTTCGAAGCTGCTTCCATCCGTAGTAGTCAAAGACAATATGAATGAGCGAAAAAAAAAATTTTGACGTCAAAGAGGTATTATCAACATGAATTAAAATCGTTTATTTTTTCAAAGAGGTAGGTACCATTGTAATGTTTTACAACAATACGAATTGATGTAATAAGTTTGGGGTAGTAAAGTCATTATTAGGTACTAAAAGAAAATAAAAAAAGTAAGTAAAAAAAAGTAAGAGTAAAAGTAAAAAGTAAAAGTAAGTAAGTATATAGGTATAAATAAATAATAAATGTATACGAAAGCCTCTTAAGAGGCCTTTTTTAGTTTTTACGACTGCATGGCGTAAGGTAGAATGTAGCGGAAACATTTTGTGATTTATCATCTTATAGGTACCTGTACCTACATTGTTGCCAAATAAATAAATCTGAATCTAAAGGAAATGCGATCGGAGAGACTTGAAAAAGCTTAACTAAAAGTCGTATTTCGTGGATTGGCTCTCGCCTATTTCCTCCTCCAATATTGGACAAATTTAAAAGATATCTCATAAACTGAATAAGAAGAATATATACTGTGTCCCTGTTTATCTTTTTTCATCAATTCATAAATTGGTACACTAGGCCTCTGTTGATAACGGTTTAAATCGGCATTTTTGAGGGTTCTACTGCTTCTAAAAATAATGTATCATCAAAAAGGAAAACATAGGGACATACAAGTAGTTAATATTTATTATTCTGTAAAAAATCATTGCTTTATGGTCATTAACCAGAAAGAAAACAGGCGAGAGCGTTTCCATGGAGAAACGACCACCCGCATTTCCTCTTAAAAGGTCTAAGAATTTACCAGTTCCTAAATCACATCGACTTTTTAATCCTTATTTCCTAGCAGCGGCTACAATACAGGCTGATTATGAAGTAAATATGTATAAAGTGTGAAACGAATATTTTAAATTTAAGAATCGTCTGAATTTACGTTACGTTTAGTCCGCGCGTTCCTAGGGTCTCTGAAAATACAGCAGATGGCAGCAATAAGACCCGTCGCCAGCTGTTTTATCACAACGTCAAAAAACTAAATCAAGGCCATGAGTTACCTAGTGTCCCTAGTGATGTACTCGCCAGCAATCCGTCATCTTGTCTGATAACAGTGAAAACAGATAGCAGTCTGATTTCACAATTTAAGATTATAATATGATATTATAACTTGCAGTTATTTCATAAAGATATGCGATTTTAAAGGAAAGTGCCCAGATTGGGTTTCTAAGCCATGTAGGTATGAGTTTTATGGAAAAGTCGATCGATGAAAACGTGGTTCCTTAGTGTTCATACAAACGAGCGGCACGCGTCAACGGCACAGGTGACTGCTGCCGTCGACAACGTGCCGCTCGTGTACCTATTTGAGTACGTCACTCAAATATACAAACGGCACGTTGTCGACGGCAGCCATAGACGTGTCGACGGCGGCCTACTTCATAAAAGTTTCAGATTTTTCCATAAAATAAATGTTTATTTTGCAAATTGGTTTTAGCAAACACGTCACAATTTTTTTTAACTAGATTAGGTCGGTTTTTATGGTTCCGCAGCCAAAAGGTAAAAAGGGGATCCTATTACTAAGACTCCATTGTCCGTCTGTCACCAGGCTGTATCTCAAGAACCGTGAGAGCTAGGACAGTAGAAATTTTCACAGAATGTTTATTTCAGTTGCCGCTATAACAACAAATAAAAACAGAATAAATATTTAAGGGGGGATCCCATACAACAAACTTGATTTTTTTGCCGTTATTTTATATTTAGTGTTAAATATTGTAAGGTGGTACGGAACCCTTCACTGTGTGCGAGTCCAACTTGCAATTGGCCTTTTTTTTCCTATCCGACTACTCTGAGAATAAACACCGAAACAATCTCAAACTCGTCCCGACCCGTCTTGACCCTTCTCTATGAATCACCCACTCGACGGGTGAATTGATGGCTGTCTGATGGTTTCCTTTCTCGTATAAATAAATATGTGCCGGTAACTTGAACAGATACGAGGGGCGTTCTGTTTTCCCGGTATCAGGGTCATTTACTAGTGATGTGGGTAATTTGACTAATTAATTAAATTAATGACATTATCTAACAGTGGTGCCGATTCTCTTGTCACAAATGCGTCTAAACTAGACAAAAAATCACCAAAATTTAGTTTATTACTGTCAAACGACGATTTCCCATTCTGAAATTGACTAAAGTGACACAACTTAACTATATTTTAGTTTGACAGAACTAAGATAGCATTCAGTTATTAGTTTACTGAAAATGGTAATTTTGCTATTCTGAATTTGACTTTTTTCACCTAAAATTTAGATTTTCTAACTAAATCTGACTATCTTTAATCGCGACTAAAAAGGTGTGGAATAAAATTAGTTGGCATGAATAAAATTCACATCAACACCTCGACTTCAGGTGCAAAAACCGTACTGTATCGTTTTTTTCTTTTCTTTTGCTTATATCTCGAAAACGGTGTGTCCTATCGCAAAAATAATGAAAATTTCGACCCCCCTTTATAAAACCCGTAGACCCCTAAAACTCAACACGTGGGTAATAATTTTTCATATTTTCCATAGGTACAAAAAGTTCAAAAATTCGATATAAAAAACGCCGAGGCTCCTCCCTGCGCGCCTTCGGCTCAAAAAAAAAAAATTTCCACGTGGTGTCGCGATTGTCAAAATTGATTCAGTTGTCAGAAATATTTTTAAATTTAGAGATTTTTTTTGCAGAATAGCTTTAAGATTCTTATAGCCAAAAGTAAGGATTTTAGTGATAGTTTAATTAGTTTAGTTCGGTGTACAAGAGAATCGGCACCAGTATATCATATAGTTGACGTGCAGAAATGTTAGTTACAACCAGTTTACAGAAGTAAATTTAATTTATCATAATTATCATGTCTCTTTGTCCACAGTTGCGACTTCAACAAATACACAATTCGTTGCATCAAGACAGTCGGTGAGATGACGCCGAAGATGGAGGTGGATGAACCGATGGACAGCGACAATGAGTCCAGTGGACGAGGGACGGCTTCTGATAGCGATTGATAAGAAATAAACTGCTGCTCTTGTATTTGCTGTTTTATTTTTAAGGGTTTATATTCTACAGCTCGGCCATCCGCAAACTCGGAACCTTTTTTTTAAATCAATTTTAGGAACCATTACTTAACCATTTTTAGGAACTTTTGTATTGCCTAGGAGTCGATCAGTTAGTCGGAAAGATGGCCATCTGTGGTCTTCATCATCAGCTTCACTTTACCAAATGCTGATTTCCGAGAGCAAATGCTCAAGTAACTTTAAAAAATACCCAAATCGCTATAGGCTTGCCTATAAAATTTGAGGGTTTCCCTCGATTTCAATGGGATCCTCTCATCAGATTCCAACTTGCTGACAATGGGACCACCTAGAGGGTATACCCTTTCAAAAAAAAAATAGGTCCACAATTGACCGAGAAATCGGTGAACATACAAAAAAAAGTCTAACATAATAACCTCTTCCTTTTTGGAAGTCGGTTAAAAAACTAACTAATATAATATCTATAAGGTCTTATATACGATCAAATGAACATTGAGTCGTGCACTTTTGTATTTTCATTTTTTTTTAGATTGGACGATATCCTTTTATTATTTAACAACATTATTTATTAACGTTTAAGTTAAGAGACGTTTAACCTTTTAACCGCTTACGTCGGATTAATCCGACAAATATTTTCGGGTCCATTTCGCCAGGGTCGTATATTTACGACAAAAAACCACAGCTCGTTTAATCTGCTTTTTTATTTAGGTAATTACGCTGTTTTCTATCAGGTATTTTTTTTCGTTTTTTTTTTTTTAACTTCGTGCGCTGGGGGCACGACAAATGATATGAAGTCGGGCGGTTAAAAGGTTAAATGACAAAAATTTGTGGTTAAACAGTCGCTTATCAACACTTAACTTTAAGCAACGTTTATAAAAGGGGATAAACTCTAAAGTAAAACAGAATCATCATCATCACCCATGTTGAGCATAATATGCCTCTCTTTTCAAGTGCCATTCCCCACGCCCCTGTGCCAGGCTCTTCCAGGTTCTTCTCGCGATGGGAATAATGATGTTCGCTCATCTCGCCGACAGACGACTGACATAAAAACTTTTTTACAAAAAAAAAACAACCGACTTCCAAAAAAAACTACAAAGTGAAAAATAACTTTTATTTCGGAAGTCGGTGTCGTTGGTTCTGCGTTTTCGTTTATTGACACCGATTTCCGAAATAAAAGTTATTTATCACTTTGTAGTTTTTTTTGGAAGTCGGTTGTTTTTTTTTTGTAAAAAAGTTTTTATTTTTCACTTTTTAGTGAGAGAGTTTGTAATTTATCTAAGTTAAAATAGCCTAACGTCAACTGCTCATCACCTTTTACAAAATATTGCTTTTCCCGATGCTGGGACGTTAATTTTTGAGGAGTTCTCCTGGTAAGAACCTGAAGAACTCCACTCCACCTCCACACGCATTGTGACGAGCATAAATTGCTTAGCAACCATATTAAAGTAATCGAATCGCAACCCGTGAAATATTTATCATTGATTAGTTCCGATGGCCGTCTGTAGTCTTCATCATCAGCTCCACTTTACCAAATGATGATTTCCGAGAGCAAATGCTCAAGTTACTCTAAAAAATATCCAAATCGCTATAGGTTTGCCAATAAAATTTGAGGGTTTCCCTCGATTTCCATGGGATCCTCTCATCAGATTCCAACTTGCTGACAATGGGACCACCTTGGGAGTATACCCTTCAAGTTACTCTAAAAAATATCCAAATCGCTATAGGTTTGCCAAAAAAAGTTGAGGGTTTCCCTCGATTTCCATGGGATCCTCTCATCAGATTCCAACTTGCTGACAATGGGACCACCTTGGGAGTATACCCTTTCAAACAAAAAAATAATTTTCGAAATCGATCCACAAATGACGGAGAAATCGGTGAACATACAAAAAAAAAAAAAACATACATAAAGTCGAACATATAACCTCCTCCTTTTTGGAAGTCGGTTAAAAATAATAGAATACTTAGAATATGTTTATTTGCATAGAATGTAGGTATACAGGTGAGTTGTATAAAATAATGTTTCGTTTCAGGCCAAAACATTCTACCACTCTAAGTAGTTCCTTGTATTCTTCCCAAGCATTTCACACCATTCAACCTGACTGGGGCTTTTGAAGTTTCGTAGTTTATTGTCTGCAAACTTAACAGATAGCCTGTTAAGTTTGCAGACAACAATAAGTTTTCTTTGAAAGTTTCTTGAAATGAGAAGAAGGAAAGTTCTTATAAAACACATGTTTTTATCAATTTCCTTTATTAACCTGTGTAACGCTGGGCCCCAATATAAAACTAACAGAATTGCTGTTACGTGGCCACGAAAGCAGCGCGTTGGCTCTTGCGACCGCTACCGCTGACGCTATAACCGCTATTAAAGCTATTGTGAGCAGGAACCATCGAGCTACTTCCACGTAGCCCAGGAGTTTGTGGGAGTCGCGGAGCTCCTGTTGAATTGAGGCTGGGATTGTTGCTCCCTGAAAGAAGAAAAAGGACAATGAAATAAAAGAAAATAATGTTTAAAAAAAATCGAAGACATGCGACATCCACCAACCCGCTGGGCAGACGTAGTGGATTATGGCCCACTCTCTTTCACAGATAGGAGGCCTGAGACCCAGCAGTGGGAACGCTATGTATAGGCTGATCATAAAAATCAAAATCATGTTTTAAATATTGCAGTTTGTAGCATGATTTTATCCAGTCAGAGCCAATGTTCTCCAATAATTAGTACGGATCTTACGGCCGAACCCAATAATATATTGACAGACAGGTACTCATGGTAGCCAGTATAATTATAACTGTCAGTATAAAATCATACAGATCGCTACTGATATAGATTATTGGGACGTTAAAACCAGAGATAGATAGGTATTTCTACCTCCAGTATGCCAAAACTGGTGATAGATAGGTGATTGGGTTCGGCCGATAACACATACTACCGTGGTTTGACTGTAGTAATTTGTACCCTGTCACCCCACTGGCCACACTTTACAAAATAAATATAGGTGGGCCATCGCTGTTTTCGAATACCCAAGACCCAATAAAATTAGTCTTTTATAAGTCTAAACTACCTACCTTTATCTTGCATTTATCTCAAAGATAAGTGAAAGGCACTTTATTTTTAGCCTCTCGGAGTGAGAGACAGAAGCCTCTTTGCGTATCTAATTTTGTTTTACAATTCATTTGAATGGAATTAGGTAGGTATATTATGCAAGTAGTTTTGAAACCTAAGCGGTTTTTTGAAGTAAAAACTTATTTAAGCGCGTTGGGCATTTTTTGAGATGGGAAAAAACCATTGAACTCGCGACACTGTTACCGTATCCGATACCGCGCGACATGTGGATGTGTTCGGCTGTGTTCGGGATGTACAGAGGCCAGCACATCAAGCCACCCCAATCTGTCAAATTTCTTTGATAGATTTTCAACTTTATTACAAAGGAATAAGGTTCATATTCAATTGGGAAAATGTGACAGATTGGAGTAACTTGATGTGCTGGCCTCTGTACTCGGTTTTAATGTATTTCCGATATGTCAGTGAGTGATGGAAAAGTACCCACTTATTCTGTTTGTGCTTTGTTTCCAAGATGATTAAAAAATACACACTATTTGTTCAAGTTTTCACTTCTGTCGGCACTCCCCGCTGTTTTTTTTATTGTATATAGGGTTTCTCATTTCCCATTTTTTTTTGTTCCTGTATACCGAGACATCTCGAGCACCATTTCCCGGGAATTTCCGAGAAGTCGGGAATTTGCTTAACCTCAATAAAAATTTATGAAATAGGTTTTAAAATAAAATACACATTTTCGTAATCAACAATATGTTCATTTTAATCAGTCTTCGTCAATTAACTAAAAAATATGCCTTCTTAATTTCCTTTATAATCACAGAGTTTTAAAACTAGAATAAATATAAGTAAAATCTTTAAAATTAACAAAATATCAATAATCTGTTATTGATATTTTGTTAATTTTAAAGAAAAAAAAATCTATCTGTTACTGACAAATAATTATGATCACTTTGATACACTGTTTAATAGAGGTCAGTGCTTTGATATACTCGTATAACTAATGTAAAAGTCAAAATGTTTCATTAAAATAAATAATGATGTTTATGAAATATACCTAGGTATATAAAACTTTTGTAATAATAACTAACGACATTTAAATCAGTCATTTGATAATCAACTCCGTTACATACATAATATTACAAATTAGAGCAAAAATTTTCTGTTAATAGCAGCTCTGACAAATTAAGCAGGTTCTATTAAAATAAGATTTAAAAAATATTAAAGCATTATTTGATTTGTCTGTTAAACGGTTCCTAATCATTGTAACGATGTAACCAGTTAAAGAGAATACTTAGGTACTCGTTCATATTCAGTTGACGCAGGCTTCACAGTCATAACGGCATTATATAAATTTTCTAGATTTGGCATTCGTTTGTCGGTAGATTCAAATAAATGAAATTCTTTTTTTATCAGGCTTTTGGTTAACTGGGCTTCAGTAGTATTTGTACCCGTAGACGCGGCCACAATAGCCATTCTTAATTGCATCTCAAAATAGATAGGAGAGTCACCTTCAGTTTCTTGGACTTCTTGGACATTCTCGTCATCGTCACGGTTAGAAATCACAGGAATTAACGTCAAATTGCTATTTTTTTAGTTTTTTTTTTAATTTCTCGACTTCCCGGGTACCTATTCAAACCCTTTTTCGTCTCGACTAAGGCCAAATTTCCCGGGAATTCCCGGTTCGAGACTTCTCGATGAGAACCCTAATTGTATAGTATCACAGAATTCACAGACGCTGATACTTTATTCCCATTACAATCTAATCTAATAATAAGCAGTGATTTAATCAAATAACTTTCAATTTTTTTTTTCTCTAGGTATATCTATTTTTCTGCGTGTTAACTGAAAAGTATGCGTCTTATCTAATGATGATTGTGTGTCAATCGAGTTGTGTCGCTGACCGCATACGTCTACCTATATTCCTTAAAATGTTAACCCTAACAAAACAACAAAATTTGAGAAATGTCGTATTCCATGTAATTCACCCGACACGGAATACGAAATTTCTCAAGTTTTTAGTCCCATGTCGATATCTTGACTCGGCTGCTTGTTGGAATTTTCTGATAGAAAATCCCTTAGAGTGAAGTTGCGCAACTCGTACCCCCCTCTACTTAATAATTGAAGTGAGTTCCCACTGCTGGGACACAGGCCGAATGTGAGTGGGAGTGGGCCGTAATCTACCACGCGATGTGGGTTGGTAAATGTCAAATGTCTTCGAATTTTTGGTTATGCTGGGCCCGCATGGTGGATTAGGCCCGCTCACAAAGAGCAGAGTGGAGGCCTGTGCCCCAGCAGCCAGCAGTGGGAACTTTATAAGCTGATTATGTTATGGTAAATGTTTTGGACATACCTCTTCAAGCCACAGCATAGGGAACAAGCCAGTAGGCACGCTTTTCAGCTGCGGGATGTTGTCAATCTTGCGCAGTTCTATGTTGAACTGCAACCGCTTTACACCACTCAGGACTACGCCGGTCGTCTATGAAAAATTATTATTAAGTCAGCCGTATGTGTTTCTGAATTGAACCTTATTTGCCACGATACTATTCTGCCCAAGGGGTTTTTCACCACCAGATTGTAGACTAGGTACTGCGGTACCTACTTATAGAGAATAAAATCAATAAATGAACTGTAGGTACGTCCACTAGGAGAAGAAATGTTAACATAGTCTTTATAAGACTATGTTAACATTTCTTGAGCACGGATTAGCACAATACAGGGTCAAATTAAATTAGTTAGCGAAACTCCGCAGACGTGATGGTATCGCTGTCTAAACATGATAATAAAACAAAAATTATATTAATTTCATCGTGTGGGAACGCTAGCCTTATGTACTAATGTAATTTTAATCACCGGATCAATATAAACAAAAGAGTTATGCTTCTCCCTATCGGGCATGATTCCTGACTGGAAGAACTCTAGCAGTTCTTCCGAGGCGAGGTAGAAGTGAGGCAGTGAGGCGATGGCGGGCGCGCCCTGGCAAGGCATCAGGTTCAACAGGCCCATCAGGAGGCAGCCATCGTGGTTCGCGCTCCAGTTCCTGAAAGAGGTGAAAGGTTTTTAAGCTTGATTCTTTATACGTATATTCTCGAAGATACCTGATAGATAAAAACCCGTCGGAGGGGCCCGTGGGTAAATATTAACAGCCGCACAGGTCGATTGGTCAGGTTAAGCTACGCTTGCCGCGGTTGGTCTGTGGATGGGTGACCATCTTTACATACCGAGACCCCTCCGTGCCTCGGAAAGCACGTTAAGCCGTTGGTCCCGGCTGTCATTCGTGGATCTTTGACAGTCGTTACGGGTAGTCAGAAGCCCGAAAGTCTGACAACCAGTCTTACCAAGGGGTATCGTACTCGTATTACCCAGTAACTGGGTTGTGGAGGTCAGATAGGCAGTCGCTCCTTGTAAAATACTGGTATTTAGCTGCATCCGGTTACACTGGAAGCCGACCCCAACATAGTTGGGAAAAGGCTAGGCAGATGATGACCTGATAGATAAAAAGAACCCTGCCTCGGAAAGCACGTTAAGCCCAACGGCTTAACGTGCTTTCCGAGGCAGGTTTTTACCGCCGGGACCAACGTCCCGGGCCGGCTGTCATCTGTGGATCTAGGCTACGGAGCGGCGCGCGGCGGCGCGGCAAAGCAGACCCGTTCTCGAAGCCAGCGGGCAGATCGCGCGGCGCTAGAGCGGCGTAGTAGTGTTGTGTTAGGAGAAATTAGTGTTTTTTCGCGAACGAAGTGTCTAAACAGCGACAGCAACATCTTTTTGATACAACTTTTTGAAACGTCTGTCGTTAAAACAGTCCGCAGCCTTCGAGGCCAGTTCCATATAAATCTAGTAATAGGTATCCTGGTATTCAGCACCCTAATCTTCCTGGATACTTCATCATGCGTCTTGTGCCGGGAAATCAGACTAAATTAATCAACTTACTTAGGTGTGCTTAGGTATAAGTTATGTATTCTTGATCGAAGGAATTAATCAACTTACTTATAGGTTAGGTATTCTTGAGCGAAGGTATAGTACAGAGGCCAGCACATCAAGCTACCCCAATCTGTCAAATTCTCCCAATTGAATATGAACCTTATTCCTATGTAATAAAGTTGAAAATCTATCAAAAAAAATTGACAGATTGGGGTAACTTGATGTGCTGGCCTCTGTACCTACTTACTTTTTACAAAAACATTTGTTGTCATGGTTGGCGCTCTTTGCTGCTAACGTTGACTCTGAGATCTCGTAGTAGTACGAGCTGATATTGAACATCTCCTTCTTGCCGACAAGATCAACGTAGAGGGACCTGTGGAGCAATTAGTGACAGACATTTTTATTGCAATATTATCGTTAGCGTTGTCGCTGAGGGTTGTAAATCGTCTGCAAGGCTTTATGGAATGGAAAATTGTTGGTTTGGGAGTAATAAAAAGTAATGAATTAGGTATTCGGGTGGTAATTGTAAGGTTTTTTTCTGCTGATGTGATGTGTCTTTTGAGATATATATTTTTTTAAGTTCTTTTAAAAGCATAAGCTTAATCAGCCGTTAATGTTCCCATTGCTGGGACACAGGCCTCCTCTCTGCGAGAGGGAGTGGGTCGTAATCTACCACGCGGGCCCGTGCGGGTTAGCGTGCCTAGTGCTTCTTTTAAATAAAAATTCAAATAAATAAGTGAAAAAAACGTAGGTAATCGGCAAATAGGTATTCAACTAGTCGCTTCAGACGTTTTTTCTATGATATGTAGATAATCATAACCGTAAAAAGAAGGACCCCTCAATCATTTAAGTACCTCTTTAAATTATGTTTTTAATAGGGATCTTGCAAAAGCATATAGATGTTGCCTGAGGTAGCAGTGCAGTGCGGGAGGGGTGTGGTGACGTGATGCGAGAGCTCAGTGATTCGTCAACTTGTGACAACTATCACCCCTCCCGCACTGCGCAGCTACCTCAGCCAACGTCTCAGTTAAGCGGTCGGCCTATAGAATATTTCGTCCCACGTTCCCCGTCCCACTTCTGAAGGCCCCTTTGTTTTTAACTGGATTCAATTATCATAGCCCACGCTGCTCAAGTCTCATATACAATTAAAAGTCATTTATCCAAACTAGGTTGAGGAGCAGCACTTTTTGGATAAAAATAATACCTAGTTAGGACCTACCTACCTATGGAAGATGTTTTTCAAATTACCTGCAGATATCCGGTTCAAACGTATAAAGTTTCTTGGGCACATTGCCCTCCTTGATCGGGGGGAATATCGACGAGTCTGATCCGTTGATCTGACCGCAGTATTTGTCTCCCCACATTTGCATGATGTGCTGGTTCTTGTAGGTGACTATATTACCGAGCTCATATACGTTGTCTCGACCACGGTTCATCTCGTAGGGACCTGTTTCTGAACGATTCATCTGGAAATTTGAAGAGGAATTATAAGCATCCCTACAGATGTATTAAACGTTTTCTGACTGCCATAGAAGAAGGGTAAACTATGCAATTAGAAAGCCCTGTCCAGCAGTGGACTCCTGTAGGCGATGATGATGAAGAAGTTGAAGAAAGAGAAGTGTCTTTCGTAAAATAATCCTGCAGGGCTAAAACTTCTTAAAAGCCCAGGTAGGCACGGGCGCGTTTTTCCCGCGGCGATTTTTTTCACTGCTTAGCGCCGCGAGTTGAAAATCCTACAGTGTGTTTTTGACGCGCTGGTATACCCTCTGTTGGATTCTCAACGCTCGGCTCAACACCAACAGTTGAAAATCCAGTGCGGGGTAACATCCCGCCGCAATATTTTTATGTCCGTCCTTACGTGGGTTTATTTATTGCCATAGCCAGGACCAATTTATTGGATAAAGCCGTGCTTATCATAAAACAAAGTCGCCGAAATGTCTGAACGCGCATAACTTCCGAATGACTGCACCAAATTGAATTATTCTTTTTTTGTTGTGTTTGTTGTGTTGACAGAAAATTTCGGGAATTCGAAAAAAAGTTGCACCCGTGCGAAGCTGGGGCGGGCCGCTAGAAGGAAATAATATAGAACTGATAAGGCCTGAATTCCTGTTACGCTGACGTCGGTCGCGTACGGTCCGTACCAACATACGCGCCGTTGATGACGTCAGCGTCGCAGTATGGTGCTTTATAGAACACAATGTATATTCACACGCGCGACGGACGACGTACGCGACCGACGTCAGCGTAACAAGAATTCAGGCCTAACGGTATCAAAGTAATTACATACATGAGAAAACATAGAGAAATAAAATCCATTTGCTCCTTCAGCTGACCGCATCGTAGGCGGCATGTCTCCTTTTATTTTACCGCACACAAGGCCTGTAATGAAATGAAATGGAATCATGAAAACCTATATCTAATAGTTCTAATCGTTTTGTAGGGGACACCGATCTAGGCTAGGGTCAACCTTTTCGAGACCGCATTCAATTAGTGTAGGCCAAAATGGTCAGGCAACACGTGCTTTTTTTTTTTTTTTTTTAAGGATGGGAAATCATCAAATGACCCCTCCCGCTCTGGGTGGAGCGGAAGGGAGTGTCAGACTCTTACTGACTAAAACCCATCCGTGTTCCTTCCTTAGCCCTTTATGTTCCGGGGCAGCGGTAACCCTTTCGGACAATCCCGCTGCCCCGGCAGGCTTCGGCCCTGACGGGCCCCTCCTTCGATGCTGACATCTCTTTGAGGCGCGCGTGGAACACATACGCGCCGTCCGGCATGGGCCTGGTCCTGATCGGACGGCGAGCTACCCATTACTCGCCGTCCGCAGGCCCGCGCCTACGGTGGCCGGGAGTCGTCACGCGGCTCCCGACGCCCGGAGCGTCTACCGCGGCGGCTGGGACGGGCGGCTCTCTCAGCTCTCTCCCATCCCGCCACCTCCTTCGCTAGCATGACTGCTTCGCAGAAGGAGGTGACTGCCTCCCACTCCCTCTCGCCCCGGACCATGGCTTGGACCAGGGCCGGGCGCGAGAGGTCGCCGCCGCTGCCGATCGCCTCTACGAGGACACGGCGGTGCTCTGCCCAAGCGGGACAGACCTCCACCGTGTGCACCACCGTGTCCTCTGGGCGATCCTCGCAGTGGTGACACCCGGGCGTTTCCTCCCGCCTGATGATGTGCAGGAACCTCCCGAAACATCCGTGTCCGGTGAGGACCTGCGTCAGGCGGTAGGTGAGGGCGCCGTGACGCCTCTCTAGCCACTCCTCAAAGAGTGGCCTTACCGCCGCTATCGCGGCGTGCCCTGCGCTGGGTTGCGACAGTCGCGCTTTCCATGTCGCCATGAGATCGCGCCGGAGGTCCGTCCGCTCCGCAGCAATTTGCCGCTCCGTCGGGTTTTCCCCCCGGCGTAGTGCCTCCGCGCGCCACTCAAAGAGGCGCGCGAGGACTATCGCCTCCAGATCCCATGGCGGCAGTCCGGCAAGGAGGCTTGCCGCCTCGCGCGAGATCGTGCGGTACCCCCGTATCAGCCGTATGGCTACCACCTTTTGGGGCGCGTTCAAGTAGTGGGCGGCTCGAAGCCGCAGTGAACGCGCCCACACCGGGGCGCCATACACGGCCATGGACCGCACGACCCCCGCGTAAAGCCTCCGGCAGGAGGCGTTTGGCCCCCTCAGGTTGGGCAGGAGCCGCAGGCAGGCAACACGTGCTGTGGTAGCTTTGACCCAGAATTTTATTATAATTTTACTAAGTATTTCCTTTGAAGTTTTTATTTCTTTACTAGCAGCGCTTCGCGGTTTCACCCGCGTTAGTTTCAATCCCGTGGGAATATCGAGTTAAAAAGTATAATATGTGCTAATCCTGGTTATAAGCTATCTGTGTACCAAATTTCATCCAAATCCGTTCAGTAGTATTTGCGTGATTAACAAACATTCTAACATCTTCACAAACCACATTAAACAACACCACACCACACCACACCACCACATTTAACATTTATAATATTAGTAGGATTTATTGGATGTCCAACAGTGGCTACAAAATTACGAGCAAGTAGGTATACATAGAATATACTTAAATACTTAGGTACTTAAAAGAAATGGCTTCCCGAGCTAAGAAAAATGAGTTTGTCGCTGCAAATCAATTGAAAGATGGACGCTGTTGCTTGTTCACTTTTTACGAACGAAACGAAAGGGCTGGAAAAATATATTCAGAAAACACGATATGTTTTTCAAATAATATAGACACGGATTCAAGGGATGTCTATCCAATTGATAGCAACTGGCTTGCCCCATTCGATGGAACAAGTGTGGAGGTAGGTAGGTACACCTCTGCCTAAACCTTTGGGCAATATAGTTGTGTCATATTATATGATAGTTTTATTGCGCAAACCAGAAAAATTTTTCAACGCCTGAGAAGTAGTACCCATATAAAATATCGAGTACTTCCGAAAGTAACAAATTAATTCTTACCCAAAGCGGCATTGTCTCCATCACAGCTCAAGTAGATGCCGTCAAAGAACAGATCCCTCACTTTGACCCTCAGGAAGGCATCCTCGAGGTTCGGGAAGAACTGCTCCAGCGCTTTGTTTATTACTCCCGCCAAACTTGGCATCATGTCGTGAACAGTTAATAAGGCAGCCTGGAAAGAAGCGATAGAGAATGTTAAATACAAAATCTTCATTATCTTTGTCCTTATTCAGTAGGGGCACTCGTAAGTCGTGGGTTCGAACCTAGACAGGCGCTTTACTTTGTGTAATTTATTTCATCACCACTCAAAAAATGGTGAAGGAAAACATTGTGAGGAAACCAGTAGGTCCTAGGACCAAAAATTCGAAGACATCAGACATCTTCCAAACCGCACTGGGCCCGCGTGGTGGATTACGACCTACTGCCTCTCACTGAGAGGACGCGTGTGTCTCAGTTGTTGTTCTAATTGACTTTTGGTCGGCTCCTTATTAGGGTCATAGCCTGATGTTAAATAGCCTATAACCTTTCTCAAGAATAGGGCTATCAAATGCAAATACAATTTTTAAATTCAGACTGGTAGTCCCAGAGATTACCCCCTACAAACAAACAAACAAACAAACAAATACCTCTAAATAATATTAGTAAAGAAATAGGTCATCTGTTTTTAGCTAGAGGTGAACAACATTTGTCACTAGATTGTACCAGGAAGACGTAGGTACTTAATTGACATTTTTCAGCCATTTTCTTGAGCCTTTTTTTGCCCCAGGGGAAAGCTCCCGGTTATTGCCCTTCTTTATTATTGAGTCTTCGAGGGTTAAACTTAATCAATTATTTGTTTTCCAGAATGGAAGGAACTCTTTTGTACCAAGAGTTTACTCCAGTTCAACTTCATTTGTAAAGGAAATTCCAATAATTCAGCCACAGCCGTTTTGACCAAGTTCAAAGACACTGAACGAGACACAATTGAAGTTTTCTTATTATTGCGCTTAGTGTCCCGCAGTGTTAATCTTTTAAGTTCAGAACATATATTGTAAAGCCTGCATGTTTTTATGTGGCAAAAAGTTTCGGATTTATAAAATGCTTGTTGTTTTTCCGTGCGATGTGAAAATTTGTTTACAGGAAAAATATGATGGATCGTATTGCTTACATTACGGAAATGCAAAATAACGGGGAAAGCTTTGTTTTCCCGTGTATTTATTTAAAAGAGACATTTTCGATCAACTGATGTATTCTGTAAAAAATTCACCGTGAAAACTTAGGTGAAGTTAGCTGTTAATCCACCTGGGCCCTAATTCACTATGAACACATTCAGTAAGGAATCGTCAGAAACCGCAGTAGCTCCACCATGACTTGTCTGTTATGCGACATGCGAAACAAAAGCGAATATTGCCTGTTCTAACGCACAGATTTGATTATGATTATATTTCTCGAGTGATTTCACTGATCTGCTCGGAAGATGGTTACATGTGACTAATCTAATCCTAGAGGTCCGGAGTAGACCTATACTGTAGTTACTACCCTTTGCTACATTTCAACTGTTCGCGACATAATGTAGTAATGTTCCGCAAAGGAATTCGTTTAGCGGCATCTCATTCTAATCTCATTATTATTTTCGCGTCCGATGTGTGCTAAGTGCTAAGGCTCCTAATGGAATTAAAGCTAAACGATTGACTGATTGATTGATTGATTGATTGATTGACGATTGAATCGTTTAAAGATGATAGAGACAGAATGATGAATTACGTTTACTGTGATTTTTGGTGCAACTGGGCCTAAATAACAGTTAAAAAAAACATGTTATTTACCAAGTAAGAGAAGTGTATGACAGTGACTTCATCATCCTCTGTGAGTCCAGCCGACGCTTCGGCATCAAACTCGAAGCGTTTGCGCAGCATGTACTTGATGGTGTCGTTGGCGCCGTAGCCCAGGATCGTCCTCTCACGGTACTGTCTGGAAAGAGAGCAAATAAATTAATTTAATTTAATTTTGTTGACGTTAATTGGTATTTACTTAATAAAGTAAAATAATGTCCGTTTCTCGAAAATTGTTCAATTTAATACTTAGCAATATCAAGTGATCACAGAGGCATAGATGTTAGATCGCACGATGTTACAGCAGGATAATAATAATAAATACATTTTATCAATCAAAGTGAAGGTATTGGTTGGCATATCGACAAAAGCCTAATGTAGTTAAATAAATGCATTATTTAACTAAATTCCATCACAAAACCAAGTTCGCAACATATCGTTCCTTTGATCAGGATCAAATTCGCATCAATTGCGGAAGGAAAAAAGGAAATCAACTCTTCCTGAAAATAACACAAATAACTGAACATTATAGGTACACCTACATCGAGTACAGTGCAACTGTCGTGCCATGGACACGACGAAGAAGAAGAATAGGAAAGAATAGCGACTGGGTTTCGATGACGAAGCTGCTTATTGTTATAGGTAACGAAGGAAATTCAATCTTTAAAAGCAAAAAGAAACAATATAGGGCTGATTCAGGTCAATAGCTGTCTGAAACTGTTTATGAAGACTCTTATACGGCAGGCCTAAATTCGAAATTCCGAAGAATGAGGTAATTTTTCTTTATGTACCTATTAAGGCCAATCGGGGCTTGAATTCAATAAAAGTCACACTTACGTATTACGCCAATTTTTTGAAAATGTATTTCCAATCAAGAGTCTTTTATTCAAGGCTAAGAATTAGCACTTTTGAACATCAAAATAGTCCACCAAAACGAACGCCCGCTCAACGCCCCTCGAAATTGCGCAGCAAACTCCAGCAGCACAGTGTAATTGCGATGCAAAGTACAGTATCTATTAAAATAATAATATGACTGATATTATTATTTTAATAGATACTACGACTTTCGTGAAAATTAAACCAATGCTAATAAGCTCATTATCTCCTACATTTCTTTTCTGTCAGTGTTTCTTTCAAGATAACGGGAGGTAGTCTACAAGATTGATGGACATAATGTACTTAGGTCCAGTAATCCAGTGGTATTACGACAGGAGCAGTTGATTTATGGCAGGCAATTAACTAAGAATTTCACTGATATTGTTATCCTTCGCAATTGTAGAAAAAAGCGTCTATGATCCTTTTTAACCGACTTCCAAAAAGGAGGAGGTTATGTATCCTATGTATAAAATAATTTTATTCATAAATCTTTATATTTGAAATGACTATCTCTTATATATAAAAATGAATCGCTAAATGTGTTGCTAAGCGCAAATCTCGAGAACGGCTGGACCGATTTCCCTAATTCTTTTTTAAGGAATATTATATATTCCTTGAAGTACGTGGATGGTTCTTACAGAGAGAAAAAAAAATTGCACCCGTGCGAAGCTGGGTTGGGCCGCTAGTATTAAATATATGTTAGATTATGAATAAGTATTACAATAATGAATGTAGTGTTATATCTAGTAGGAGTACAATAAAATAAGTATAACTTAAATGTAATAATACTTAGCATAAGCATAATCAGCCTACCTATATGCTCCCACTGCTGGGACACAGGCCTCGCCTCGGTGAGAGGGAGTGGGCCGTCCACGTCACACATCCACCACGCGGGCCCAGTTGTGCGTGTTGGTAGATGTCACATGTCTTTGATTTTTTTGGTTCTAGTACATGCCGTTGTCCACACGATGTTTTCCGTCACCGTTTTGAGAGCAGTGGGGATGAAATAATTTACATAAAGTAAAGCGCCTGTCTGGGTTCGAACCTACGACCTACAACTCGCAAGTCGCAGCCGTAACCACGGGGCCACCACTGCTCAATAATACTTGCTGCGCCCTAACAGAACCATGTAGGTACTCTTAAGTTTTAGCCTAGTACATTGTGCAAATAAATAAAAAAATACTGCTGTGTTGGTCTAGGGAATTCCTTATTAAAAGTCTAGATTTGAGCCCGGTTGATTGATAGCAATAGACTTACCCACTTTTTTATGGGACTAAAACATAACTAGTGAAATGTAGGTGCACAACAGGTACAGTTCTGTCTAACCCTTCGAGGATGAGAGGCGTGTTATTTGTTTTAACTCGATTTCAGTTGTTCCATGTAAAACACTGCCTGGAAGCCGACCCCAACATAGAAAAAAGGATAAGCAGATGATGATGCGTTTTAACCATAGAAATGTTAATTTAATTTTAGTAGTTTTAAAAATATATATAGCTATAGGTATGTCTTGTAGCCTTTGAAAATGTCTTACAGATTGGATTTTGTTCCTATTTTATTTTTATCAACCCCTTTTGTACAGAGGCCAGCACATCAACCTACCCCAATCTGTCAAATTTTTCAATTGAATATGAACCTTATTCCTTTATGGTAAAGTTAAAAATCTATCAAAGAAATTTGACAGATTGGGGTAGCTTGATGTGCTGGCCTCTGTACCTCATGTATGCATTCCAAGTAATTATATGCATACTAAAGTCTAATTTCAAAGTCTGGACGGGATAGGATACTTTATATGCATTTGAAGTAAATTGCAGCCTTATTTAAATCTCTTACTTGATGCAGATTTTAGCAACTTTGTACGAAAAATCCCTGAAAAAGCGCTAGAACGAGGTGTATATTTTAGGTAAACTACAAGACTCAGGAGGCCTGAGTCCCAGCAGTGGGACCGTTATAGGCTGATTATGTTCAAGACTTGGCTAGGTAGCAAGGATGTAAGTACCAGTTCCCAGTGACAAATCAATCTGCAATCTGCCTAGTCTGTTCACAACTATGTAGGGGTCGGCTTCCAGTCTCACTGGATGCATACAAGTATTTTACATGAAGCGACTGCCTATATCTGACCTCCACAACTCAGTTACTGGGTAACACGATACTTCAAGGTTAAGATTAGTGGTCAGACTTGGGCATCTGACTACACTATCGCACCGAAATATTGATTTGCAAGCAGTTTGGTGATCAGTGTACATAATTTGTAACTAATTACAATAATTTGAGGTGCCGAATTTGTTTTAGATAAGTAATAGTTGTATATACTGCGGATTAGGATTGATCAGTCGTCTTTCAGACTTTCTTAGGAAGATTAGTATTGTATATTCTAGGCCAAAATCTCAGCTCATCATCTGCCTAGCTTTTTCCCAACTATGTTGGGGTCGGCTTCCAATCTAACCGGATGCAGCTGAATACCAGTATTTTACATGCAGCGACTGCCTATCTGACCTCCACAACCCAGTTACTGGGTAATACGATACCCCTTGGTAAGACTGGTTGTCAGAGTTTCGGGCTTCTGACTACCCGTTACGACTGTCAAAGATCCACGAATGACAGCCGGGACCAACGGCTTAACGTGCTTTCCGAGGCACGGAGGGGTCTCGATATGTAAAGATGGTCACCCATCCACAGACCAACCGCAGCAAGCGTAGCTTAACCTGATCGATCGACCTGTGCGGCTGTTATTATTTAGCCACGGGCCAAAATCTCAGCTATACAGGGTGAAATTGAATACATGCGACAAATCGAAATGGGAGATTGCACTCATCATTATGAACAACTTTTACTATGGGACCAAACCCGAAATCGCGAAAAAACATCAGCTGTTTCCTACATTTATGTTCGCATAACTCGTCAAAATGTAGGGAACAGCTGTTTTTTTTTGCGATTTCAGTTTTGTTCCCATAGTAAAAGTTGTTCATAATGATGAGTACAATCTCCCATTTCGATTTGTCGCATGTATTTAATTTCAACCTGTATATTTAAAATCTTGTATAGTTTCTTTTTCTTTTAGAACATTTGTACATAATGTTAAAGCGATATCAGAAAACAATTTAACGAGTGTTACCGACATCTGTTATGCAAGTATTACCTAATAGATTGCACCTTATCGGGTTTAGCCATTTTCATAGTATTTTGATGTAACTACTTGTGAAACAGCACCGCGGGAAAACATGCAATTATTCACTAAATACAATCTAATCACTTGTTTTTTTTTTATTAATTGTTTAAAATTTTCAAAAACTCAGAACGTAATGAACGCAATGTCACCTACAGTTAGAACCCAAAAAAATACCAAAAATATAAAGGGTCCACCTACCTGTACCTAGGTACCAAAAAAGCTAACCCATTAATAATCAAATATTTTTCTTAAAAGGTATCGACGTTAATTAAGAGGCAAACAAATCTGTATTTGCTGTATTTGTAGATATTATTATTACTTTGCAAAGATTTCCAGTTATCTTTTTTTAAATAAGTCATTTAAAATGTTCCTAACTTTTTAGACCTTTGTATCCTGCTTAAGCGTATGAAGTTTCATTAAAATCGGTACATTCATTTCGAAAAACAAGACTTGTAAGTTTGTATGAAATGACGTACGTCATAAACGCTCTTAACACGGTATAAACCCAAGTCTTATTCTCCTTCAAAGAATTCATCTCGCAGTGCATTGCTTTTAACCAAAGATTCCGTTCAGAGCTTTTAATAGCTTCTCTTTATCAACTAGGTTCATGGTGACAGCTATAGTGATGTTTAAAACATAGTCTTTGAGTTTAATAGGTGGACGAAGTAACGATCTATCTCTGAGAATCTTTCCACCATGTCCATGATTTCCTGTTCAGGCATTACATCTCTGGTAGGAATTTCTGTCTCATCCTTATTTACTTCCCTTATCACGTTTGCCTAACACATTATAGAGTATCTAGTAGTCCGAACCAGTGAGTATCATCCTGGCTAGATAGAATACGTGACTTTTTAATCTGTCTGGCGGTTCTGCAGCCCTTTACGTTCTAAACATTACTGACATTTGTCAACGTCGTTAACAAGATTGTGATACTGATGAACCGGTAATTGCTCTCTCCTGACAAATTTTAACATTAATCAAAGCTTAATTAAGCGTGCCACAAAGTTAATCAAACTAAATGACGAGATTTATCCCGGTAATGTATTGCAGGGGTGACTCAACTTTGAATTTTCCCTGATTAGATTGGTGATTTCAATCAAATTAAATCATTAATTTGATCGAATATGAGTAGATCTAGGTATGTACATGAGGTGGTACTATAGTTACAACAGTTCTTTAAACCATATCCTACCTTAATACTTTGCGGGACACTTAACGCCCCTCGACGTAATGACAATAAAACTTCTACTGTGTCTCGTTCAGCGTCCTTCAATGTGTTAATAGGTGTGCAAATATGTAATAAAATAAAATATACACATTCATAAACACGCCTTCTTCCTATGGGTAGGTCAGGTTAGGCAGAAAACTACAGAACGCCACCTGACGATCCCACACTACTTTTACCTCGTTTACGTTCACAATCTGGTAGTACACGCACGGTTGCGAGAAATATTTATTTCAAATTCATGATCCCTTCCCGGATTTATTTGATCCCGGTCGAAGTGGAGGTGCTTGGGGGAGGCCTATGTCCAGCAGTGGATGCCTTTCGGCTGAAATGATGATGATGATGATGAATGATCCCTTAAAGTTACGGTCAGCTTAATTAAACGAGGGTTGTTGCATGGTGTTTAATTAGATAGAGTTAATAGATAAGGGTTACGCTACCTTATCTGATGGAGCGGGGCGCGTGAGTGGTTATCTATAAAATATTAGCTTTTGCCCGCAAATTCGTCTGTGTGTAGGTATTTTGTATTTTATAATTCTTTTTATATATTTTCGAGATATCGCGAAGTTAGTCGACAAGCGGTTAGTCGATTCTCCACGTGACTAGAGGGCTGGCCTATTTCTTGGCCAAAGAATTAGCATCGCCATACAACGTGGCAATGCTGCCAGCTTTTGAGCATTGTTCCTGTTGACAGCGATGCTGACGAATTTTTTGGATGCCCTTATTATTTTGCTTCTTTTTCCATATACATGTACATCATATTATTTTAAATGTAATTTTATTAAGTAAATATCATTTATACTTGATTAATAAAAAAATAGTTTATTTTATTACATAAATATTCAGAATGAAACAGCCTGAGGTTGTCTACACCCAGGCTACCTATTTGACAACAGTTGTCCACCATCCCCCACTAATTAAGTCTAATGTAAATTGTGAAGTCTTACTTGTAAACATAAGGTCCAATCTCCTTCAGCATAGGTTTCTCCCCTTGGTTGACGTCGTCCGCGTTGGTGACGTTGAAGACATACACCTTGAAGTCGAATGGCATTGGCAGCTTCAGCCATCTGTCGAACATCATCGAATTGTTCTCTAGTTGGACATTCTGCAACAAAAATAAATGCATATTAAATAAATAAATAAAAAATGTTTCAAGAAAGTCTTATCAGGACGAACGATGTATTATGAGGTCATGTCGAGGTTGATTTAGATGTAGCATGTGGCATAACATAAGTTGAGGCAAGAATAAAAGTTGCATCGTCTTAGAGAGGTTGAGGAACAGAGTGTAAAGTTCACTCAACCTCCATAGAAAAGGGAGGATCGTCCGACCAGATGGGTGTTTTAACAGTGTTTGACACAGGTAAATGTTCAATTTTATTGCTTGCCATAAGTAAGAATCTGGCATCATGTAAACGGGGCTTTAGTCAGTCAGTAAGATGGTGGTGGGCCGTCTCCATAAGTTACATAAGGTTATATTCCAAGTTCGCTGACAGCCCCGTTCGTCTCGTGGTTGCAAGCGTGACTGCTGAGTGTGGAGTCCTGAGTTCGATTCCCAAGTCAGGCATGTATTGGGTTTTCTAGTATGAATTTCTTATTAACAGCCCGGAGTTTGGAAGTTGGCGGTGTGATACACCCGAGCATCGGTGCGCGTGATCTGTCTCAGGTCGTGTCCCATCGGACTAGGAGAGTGAGGGAAGAGAGATTGCACCTGTGTCTGCGCACACACGCCTGCACAATAATATCTCCCGCGCCGATAGCTAGTCTCCGCTGAGATTGGCCGCCGTGGCCGAAATACAGACATTACATATATATATATATATAGACATTAAATACAGTCTAGACTCTAGAGGACTATTCATTATTATTAACGACCGTCAAGTTTAACCTTTATCCAAAATACTATTGAAGTAAAGTCAGTCTGACCAAAAGCATGTAAATAATTATTAATCCTTATAAAACTCGTTGGAAGACAAAGGTCATTGGTGCATTGGGCTGTGGAAATAGGTACAGTCAGCGGCAAAAGTCGATTCTCACTTCAGTTTTTTAACAACATTAGGACGAGCTGGTACACATGTGTATCACATGTTGTACCAACTCGTCCCTGAGAGAATCTGATTTATTGATGAGAATATTTATTTCAAATGAAAAAATGATAAGAGTATTAAATCTTAGTTTTTATATTAAAATGGTAGAATAATTGTCTTAATACATAATAGGGTTATAATCTACATAACATCTCGCCATGGACTGACATACAAATATTTTAAAGAAAACAAGTTATAATAATATACCTAGCTTCAATAAGAACAGTGTACTCAAACAGTTATTAATCCTACTAATATAAATAACACTATTACAATAACAATGTATCGAATAATTTTGTATCAATTTAGATTATGAATAAAAGTAGCGCAATGCGTTTTGTACACGGCACGGTTTCTTTACGGTACGGCGTATAAACCGCACCGTAGAAAAAACGTGTGCGTCAACAGGCTTCCATAGTGATCCATACAATACTGACGACCGTGCCGACACACGGCGAATAAACCGTAGTTTTCCACGGCAAGAAAAACGTGTGTACAAAGTCGACTTTTGTCGCTGACCGTACTACTGTAATTACAAAACTACAATAACGATTATGGTCGGTTACACATAATATCGAGGTCTGGGTGAATTGCCTTTGATTAGTGCAAATAAAGAGTTTGCAGAATAGTGAATAATTACACTGTCGTTAGGTACCTAATAAAAGAGAATGTGGTTATTAGACTGATTTTATTTTGCTCTTTAATCCATGACACGTTGGGAATTAGATTTAATTACAAGCCGAATACCTAATAATAATGTACATATAGTGAGCCTATAGTAGGTATGTCAGGATCGGGTTCTGTAGCTACCTAGAAAAAGTCATCACGCGCATCCGTAAACCTTCATCAAAAGGATTTATATATTACCAGCTGCGCCCCACCGGTTTCACCCGCGTAAGTTTCGATTTAGGGGTATGAAAAATAGATAGTAGCCGATTATCAGACCTACTGAATATGCATATAAAATTTCATAAAAATCGGTCAAGCCGTTTCGGAGGAATATGGTAACTAACATTGTGACACGAGAATTTTATATATTAGAAGATTATCTAAGTATTTACGGGTTGTATCTAAACAGGTATAAGCACAGTGATGAAATTGTTGAAGTTTATGAATAAATAAAATAAAAAAGGGTTACCCTTGTAAACATTCCATTTTGTTCGTAAATAGGGGTCAAATATTTACCTAAATAAAAAAGATATTGCCGTTAACCATTGTGATACAAAGATCCCAAAACAACACTTTGGAAAAACGTAGACGCTAATTTATTCATATTGCCGTCATAGACTTATAAAAAAGATGGACTCCGCGCCACGCATATCGAAAGTGAAGCACAGTTTGTACAAACACGCCTCACGCACACATTTAAGTACATCATAGTATGCCGACAGGCCGCCATTACGTGAGACGACAGCGTCAATCGTCAATCACGCACACATAGATCGGTACGGTGCTTCACTTTCGATATGCGTCATTTTGTGCTGGTCTTAAAATGGAACGAAGAGCTAACCAATATGCCAAACTAAGTCTGGCAACTTTTCAGGGGTCAATAGTGAACAGTTAATGCTGAAAACTTGCCAAGTTTGTTGGCATAAGTCCAGTTGCAAAGTTGGCCGGTTTTCTAAATATGGTGCTGCAGGGTTAAGGCTCCCGCTGAACGGCACGACAGCGCGACGCGACTCTAGTCGCTCTGTCGCGTCGCGCCGAATAAACCTAAGAGTCGTGTAGTTGTACTCTATAATATAGCAAATTATAACGTTGCTAAATTGAAGAGTACAACTGAGACGTAGCATGACAACTGAATAGACTGGTATTACGTTTAGCTGGTTAACTAAGTCACGTGGTTTTTTTGTTTACCTTTATTTAACTAAGTACCTAAACCTAAACCTATGGAATATAAGTTGCATTGGTTTGTGGATTCACCACAATAAAGGGTGGTAGGGTCAACGAAGGGCAGCCTGTTACCATGGATTTAGTACATGATTCTGAAGCTTTCTGCGTTGAAATCTTTCGTCGGTTATTTAAAAAAAAAAAAACCGGTCAAGTGCCAGTCGGATTCGTACACCGAGGGCTCCGTACACATTTAGGTATGTAAATAGTAAAAAAAAAAATTAAGTATTGTAACTACAAATTTACTGTTTTCGGTTTTTTCCTTTAGTTATGCTACATGACATTGCTTCTTGCCAAATTTCATGATTCTAGGTCAACGGGAAGTACCCTATAGGTTTTGATTTCGGAACATAAACGCCCGTATCTTTGATTGCGTTTTTCACTGTTTCAAGGGATTGCAGCCCTGAATATTTGATATTAATTTCAACTTGATAACACCACGCGTTCCCGAGATAAAGGGTCTTGACAGATAGACGGACAACAAAGTGATCCTACAAGGGTTCCGTTTTTTCCTTTTGAGGTACGGAACCCTATAAATAGGTGTTTCGTACATTTTAACCGTGTAGGTATTGCACTTTTCTATAAAAAACAAAACTTTTTTGATAACCGACAAAAAATTTCTATGTTACATCAAGAATCATGTGCTGAATTCATAGTTACAGTTTTCGCGTCGATGCCACCCTGCCGGGTGGCAGGGTGGCGTAGCTGTATAATAAAGATCAGAATCTCTTAAGTAAAACAAAATATTTATGAAATGTCACACGGTTATTGCTAAACGCAATATTATTGATGGTGTGTCGATTGTAATCTAATTGTCGATGTTCATTGGACAACCATTATTCATGTACGTAAGTCATGTTTCACTAATATGTTACCGTTAAAAAAGGAAATTAAAAAACAAAAAGAAATCATATCTAACCGTGACACTTAGGTCTTTGGGTGAAACTTCGCAATTGACCCTCCCAACCCCCCAAAAAATTGTGTCGGTTTATGCGCCAAACATCCTGTATACGTAGTTCTATATAATGGCTTACATGGGACTTAAAAATAACTGGCGAAATGCGAGTGTACACACGGCTACAAATCAAGCTATACATAACCAGTAAAACCTGACTTCTGATTGTACGAAAAACCCATATTGTATGGGTTTTTCGTCGCCAGGTCAGCTAAAACTGGAAATGTATAGCTTGATGTGTAGCCGTGTGTACTATAGATGCACATCTGCCTGACCCTTCGTGAAAATTTAAATACAGGCGTGGAGTTATATGTTATTAAATAAATACGCATTTGTCCATTATAACTTATTCAAAGAACGTGTTACTTTAGATATTAATCAAGTGCAAATTGCGTTTTCAAGAAAAACTTTTAACATTTATCTCAATCAGTCCATGTTACTTTAAAACATAATAGTAATGGACGTAGAAGTTTTAAAAAATATATTCATGTTTAAATTTTAGTTTCGAACAAAATAAAAGTTTTTATCTACACCCATGCTAAAAATCCTCTATAAAAGTTTCTGAAACAGTTAGCTTATTGCCAAAATTAAAACAACCAGTGTCATAGTAACCATAATATCATCTAAACGAGTGTTATAATGTTATACTGAATTTCATTATGCATATCCTTTAAAAAAATCAGTGTCGTAATTAAAAAAAAGAACTTATTGGTTATTCGAATTCACGTCGTATCCCGCCGGCCGCCATTTTTCTTCGATATTAGTATTATTGCAAAAAACTGTTTCAGAACCTTTTATAGAGGATTCATATCATGGGTGTAGATAAAGTCTTGTATGTAACTGTAGGTACATAATTAGGATTTAAAACACTCATGTGATATTATTATCACACGAGGCGATTCGTGTTTTAATACCCCTTATTATTCAACAGTTGCATAACTAAAATTCTATGAAAATAGTATTTTAAAAGTTGTTCATAGTACTCGCAACTGGCGTGCGTCCATGACCGGCACACTAATTCCGTAACAGATTTTCAATCCATTGCTGCATAGGTTTGAAAAACTCGTCTCCACAATGAACGTTAATAATTCAATAAATGTCGTTGAACTGTTAAAATGGAAGCTTGTCCTACTGGGCCTGCGTGGTGGACTATGGCCTGCCTGCTCCCTTTCGCAGAGAGGAGGCCTGTGACCCAGCAGTGGGAACATTAAAGGCTGATTATGCTATGTTACAGTTACTGCGTTACACAATTACCCCGGAGATGTATGAACCTAAACAAAGCAAAAGGAGTATGTAAGGATCGTAGCAGGAGGCGTTCTGTAGTTTCTGCCTGCCCCCATTGGAAAAAGGTGTGAGTTTATGTTCAGAGTATATGTATGTAAAAAAACCTATATTTTTATTGTTTTTTGGACCGAGAAGATTGTACTCATTTCAAATAACGGACATGTTTAATTGTTTGCAAACATAACTGTCGATATTTGCTTTTAGCAATTGTTTCGTTTCAAAATACTTAGTTCCCAAAGGATTGTTTTTTCTTTGTTGTGAAAACGCTAGGTATTTTCCAAAACAATACACAGCTCCCAAAGGGTCGTGAGTTCAAACCCGTCAATAGATGAGGTTGTGCCGAATAACGGTAAAAAATGTTACAGCTCTTTGTATCAAACGATAGTAATTTTTTTAAGTGATGAATGTGCAGGTGCAGGTATAATATATAGATAGGTACTTATTTAGTTAAGTGGTGCATTTTCTATCGTTAGTGGGTATTTTCGATCTGCGAGTTCATTCACGTTTCTTTGTTTTTATTTTGGAGTGACTTTAAAACAAAATATCCGGAAAATCTATATTTTCTATACATACCTACATATTAATACATACTTACATTCATATAAGTACATATATATATATAAATAAAATTGATGTAATGTTTGCAATGTCAAATACTTATAAAAGTATATACGGTATTATAATAAAAAAAAACCGTTTTTAAAATGTTTGTCTGTCTGTTTGTTCCGGCGAATCTCCGAAGCGGCTGGACCGATTTTTATTAAAAAAATTGTGGGTTAACTTTAAGCCCTGGGGAAGGACGAAGCTAGTCTTATTTTAGACTAGAATCACATCGAATAGAACAAATAAACATCAGCTATATGCGATATTTTGAAAGGATTTATTATAATTTATGGTTTATTTTTCAGCTGTGCTGCTGCGGAGTTTGTTGCGCCACTTCTTCTTCCCAGCGAAAGCACTAGGAAGTGGTGAAGGGCGAGCGTTTTGGGGGACTGTCTTATGTAATTTTGACGTTCGAAAAGTGCCTAATTTGAATAAATTACTTTTGATTTTGATAGCTGGTTGTTAATAAAGCGTAATGATAGATCTTAATAAAAATACATTTTTCGAAATGTCTTATCCAAGGGTTAGTGAAAGAATTGTTTTTAATTAATAAAATAATACGGCATAATCTTCTCGAACTTCACAGTTTTATGTGAATTATTATTTTCCTAAAGGGCAAAGGTAATGAGAATTAGCAATCTAAGTACATTGTACAACCTTAAGATAAATAATATGAGGAAAATATCTACAAGTAAATGATACACATTTATGGCTTTAGCACCGTATTGATTGTAAAGGTGTGTTTACAATGGAAAGATAACAATGACATCCTTGTGTCAGAGGGTCTTCTCTCTAATGCTGAGGTCCTATAAACAAAAACGAATCGTTTTGCTGAAATTATAGAATTCTTTATTATCAAACTAGGAATGTAAATAGATTCGTAAGCTTATAGATTTTACCTGCAGATAGCTACGTCCAAATGGGAAGGTCTACTATGAAAAGCTTTCAGGTCTTTACTTTATTATTAGTTAAGATACAAGAGTTTTAATTTTAACCAACAACGGTCTGTAAAATAAAAAGGGAATTTGCCATAAGTCCGTATACTAAGATACATATCCTATCATATATATATATGGCAAATTCCTTTCCGGGCACATGCCCGTCAGAAAGTAGTTGATCTGGCAAAACTAGTGGCAAATAAAATTTTTCGAACGGGAAAAAATATATTATAAAAAATATATATAACTGTCAAATCGTGTTATCATTAATTCCTAGTTCGGGTTCCGAACTAATCTTTCGTCTGTAGGTGATACGCGGTAGAAAACGCTTGTAACGTCTGGCGGAACTATGGATTTTGTGCTTAGAGAAAAGATCCTTTGGCCCCTTGGGCTTAAAATGATGTGTTCTCCCTTGTGAATAACCATCATAATCGTCCACCTGTTATCTTATTATTATCCTAATGTATTGTATATCTTCCACCAACACCATACTCTGTTGAATATAGATTTTAAATAGGTTTAATGTAATAAAGGTAAAAAGGTAAGGTGATAAGGTGTAGTAAGGTAATAATAAATAAATAATATCTTTTTTATTTTTTTAAATTATATTTAATAATTAGAGAAAGCCTGACAACTAGTCTTACCAAGGGGTATCGTATTACCCAGTTACTGGGTTGTGGAGGTCAGATAGGAAGTCGCTCCATGTAAAATACTGGTATTCAGCTGCATCCGGTTAGACTGGAAGCCGACCCCAACATAGTTGGGAAAAGGCTAGGCAGATGATGATGAATTAGAGAAAGCCTGCAGAAGAGAGTTCCTTACTTCACCAGTTTCGGTGAGGTTAGACAGGTATCTAAGGACTATAAATTAAATCAGTAGACTGTGTTGTTAGTTGCATTGCATATCTCCTTACAGAAGTAGGTAGTATTGCATACTTGCCAGTAAAGCTCAATCAATTAATTATTTTTTCCCTTTTCACAAATAATGAACAAAATTTATCATAATCAGTCAATTTCGTGCCCTTAATAAAAATCTTAGGTTCAATGACAGACAACGTAAAGTCTAAATCACTGGGTCTAGTAGCATAGCATTTTGAACAAAAGTTCCTTATACTATATATTTATAGAGAAGGTGAGCACTGATAAAGAATTTCTTCAAATTCATCCCCTAATGGGGTAAAAAATGGGATAAAAGTTTGTATGGAATTTTGTAATTTATGTCGATGGGAATTGATGTCGCGCGTTGGGCACTCGGCTAGTTTTGTCTATATCTAGAGAAGACTCCACTGACTCTAGCAAGGTAAACGCGCCCTTATGACATGATCACTGGACTGAGTGCGGTTGAGTAAGGATGGTACTTGTTCAAGGATATCTAGTGGCTCCGTAGTAAATCAAATGGAGTAATATTGTTAACACATATCTACACACATTATAATAGAATAGTAGACTGGGAAAAGTAAAAAAAGGGGGAAGGGAGGCTTTTGCACTGCAGTGGGACAACACAGGCGTATAATAATAATAGATACATAAATATTAGTAACGAAGTCAAAACTGTACATTGAATATTTTTTGCTACGAGGTGTGGAAACGAGTCTGATGCCGAAAATTTAGATTGTAGATTTTTTGTCAGTTTGTATGTTCCAGATTGGCGCAAAAACGGTTGAACAGATTTCGATGTCATTTTTCACACATGTAGTTTATAACCTGGGTACAATATGGTGTTTTAGTTCCCGATAGTACGTTAATCCACGGTATAACGTGCATCAATGCCCGCATGATTATATAAAATACAAATTTTTGCCCGCAAGGAGGTCGGAAATAATCCCACGGGAAAGTAAACTCTGGTTTCATATTTCCACTACCAGAAACAACACTGCTGTAATTAACATTAATGTTAATTTATGAAAGCAAAGTTGTAATAAATACAACAACAAATGCGCGTTAAATAACTGAAGTTTTAAAATTCCTGTGTTCATTTTATTTTCAATCGAGTGATGAGGTGTTAGTGCACGCTAAATATTTATCTATATAAAACGACTACTGTTCAAGTTGGTCACTGTAAATAAGCATGACTTTTAAACTTTGTACCACAATCCTGACCGACGCACTTGCTATAAAAAGACGGGTTTTCATAAGTAAGATCTAATAAAACGATTCCGCGAATTTTAACACAGTCGTTTTCGTTTAGCGGAATACTTTATTTTTTTTAAAGATTTCTTGTATTGTGACTTGCATATTTTTTAGTTTGCCTGTAAAGTTTATCGTGTTTGTGCTACAATTAGGAGGATATCGTCACTAGTGCAACTGTTTAGCAACTCGACGTATAAATATTGTTGAGTTGCTGCAAAATATTTATTTAATGGTTTTATTGGATTGTGTTGTAGAACATTGTATTATTGTATATAGGTACAAATAAATAGATTTGTTGTAAGTTTTCAATGGGACAGCTAATTACACGCATTTCTGACACGAGGTTGTTTACAGCCGCGGTCAGAGGGTCGTGGGGTCATGATCCCCCCAAATATTATTCAAGCTGTCGAGAGTCTGAATGATTTACTTGTCTTACTAACTTAAAGCTGTAGTGAACCACGGAGACCCCGATGAGCATAATATACAAAAACATTAAGAACATAGGCAAACATGCGGACTGCCGACAGAAGTTAAAACTGAAAACTATGAAATGACAGTGGGCTTTTTAACGCGCCTAAATAGTTTTTGCTTCAATATATGTAGAATCTATTCAAGAGCGAGCGAAGCGAACATGGGATATTGGGCACCCTGCTCGTACGTAAAGTTCGAAAGGCTTAGGTTAAGGCCAGTTTTCAAAACCTAAGCTGCTGTAAAACGAGTTTAACCTTTTCATTAAAGTAATTTCTCTTTCTGTATGATGGTAAAAAAAAAACAGAACCTATTCAAGGTGGGGTGCTAAAATTTTCAGGCTCGCTTCGCTCGCTCTTGCTACCTATTATACATTCTGTTAATTCTTGAGCTTTCATAAGTCGACACAGCAAGTAATTCCTATTACTTTTGGAAAGATCAAAAGAAAATCCAACCTATCCGAGTGTGTGCTAAATTTTCATTTTCTCATACCTAAGTACCTACATTTTTTGTTTGATGGAACGGCCTTTGATGATAACACGAGAACGAATTCGATAACGATATAGAATCATTATCGAATTCGTTCGCCAAGTCTGCTAGTTTATAATATCTGAGAAAGTAAATTGATGATAGTCGATGTTGATTTTAATAATCATGGGAAATGATGGGGTAACCCTATTCATGGCTATGATAAGCTTTATTACCTTATTTAATTATATTCATACTTTATTTCGATGCATAAAGGAACTGTTGTGAGAAAACTACCGCCGCGTGATTCTATGAGAACTGAGTGTAATATGTATTGAATTTCCATACCTTTAGGAGTTATTGGTGCTAGCTACAGGCGTGCGAAAACCTGTATGTTCATATTATAGGTACACCAACACAAATACAATGTGTACGTCTTTTTACATCGTTTCCACAATCTATCTATCTTTATAAATAAAACAAAGCCAACTCAAGAATGGCTGGACAGTGGACCGGTTTTATGATCTTTTATCCAACAAGGATTTGTCTCCGCCCGAATAGTTAACTGTTAAAACAGGGGAAAAATTTACGAAAAAAACTATATTAAAATAATTAATTTCAAAATTTATTGATTCTGAGGCAGTACGAAGTTCGGCTAGGAAGGTCAGCTAGTATAATTATAAGGAACAATATAATTTAAAAAACTGTCCATGGCGTTTCTTGCTCGTTCTTCTTCATTGGAATCTACTAGGCTTTGGAATGGGCAACTAGCTTAATCTTTTTAAACGACATGGTTTGATTGTAGTAAATGCTTTGGGTTTGAGTTTGAATGTTTGATTTAAAATACAGTGGGTTGATCGAAAGTTTTCAAGTTGGGACTCCAAAACGAACAGCTTTTTGTTTTAGAACAACACATTTCCTTATGAGGATTATTTCTTCATCGCAGCTTCGTCCTAACTGAGATTTATAACAGCTATGGGTGCTAAAATATTCAAGTGTTTTAGGATGATAGGCTTAAGGGATGGACTTTTACCCATTGTCTAAATTAAAAAACAAAATCTCTTTTGTAGACCAAGTTTTTCTCAAAGTTAGATCTTGTTCTTGTACTCCGTGTTAAACAATAAAGCAAATTTCATTGTTTCTCCAGATGCAAGTGTAAGCAGTCCGATTGTTCTCAAATCATAATGCAATCCTAACTTCAAGTACAGTTTGTGTGTTTAGCGTAGGTACGGGCAACGAACAAGCATCATAAGAAATTTTTAAAACAGATTCCTTTCCCACAAAGCGAGCGCATTTCACCTTTTCGAACTGTCATTTTCATTCAAAATATTGGCAATGACGTAGTTGGAAAAATAATAAGGTGTAAGTAAAAATTACTGACTGCCTCGTTGGTATGGTGGTTACAAGCACTACTGCTGAGCATGAGGACCTGGGTTCAATTATTTTTAAGTACTGTTTGTTTTAAGCGCTCCCCACAGTAAGCCCTTTCATTTGATATGTCACACGGTACAGATAGTGAAACTATTTTTTAAATTTTCTATTTGCTCTCCATATTCAAAATTCATTTATTTACGTTACACGTCTGTGTTTGGGCCATAGAAATTCATATGTGTACCAAATTTCGACTTAATCGGTCCATTACATTTGGAGCAAATAGGCTGTGACAGACAGACGCACGAGTGATGCTATAATTGTTCCGTTTTTTTCCTTTTGAGGTACGGAACCCTAAAATTAACCTTAATATGCTTAACATACTTATTCTTTGAATGCACACAAACTAAGTATATTCTACATCTTAGTGGCACACGTCACTGGCATTGTTTAACATTTTAGTGTTTATTTTACAACTCTATTCAGAGCACAACTGTTCAATTGGAACTCCATGAAATGTGTAACATGTGTGTACTGTTTTGCAACAATCATCATATAAAGTTAAGAAATATTTAAGGCAGGTGACAGATATATAAGGTTTTGTTGGAAAACTAGAATACAGATTTCATATTTCGGAACGTTTTTAAGAACGATGGTCAAGCATGTACGAACACTGACAGTTTTGTATCGATAATTTGTTTCTAACATATGGGACTCGAGGGTCAATTGAGGAATTCAAAAATGCCATGTAACCATGCCATGCCATAGTATTTATAATGTGTGCGAACGAGAATTGTTTATATAAAGAAATAATGTCGTTCATACACTACCAAACAATTAAATTCTAAAGTGCACTTTGCACATTGCAATTGTCGTAACGATAAATTAAACGTAAAAAGTCTATAAAAATGGAAAATTAACGAATTTTTTGATGCCCTTTTGATTATTTCCCTCCTTTTTATATACTTGTACATATTATTACTTTAAGACTGTTAGGCTGTTAGCTTTTTAAATTATGTTTAGTTAGATAACCAAATTCAATTCAGGATAATTGGTGTGAAAAAAATCAATATTATTTATTTGTGACACATAGGTTTAAAGTCCAATGTTCAAGCTAATACAAAAATCTAAGCATAGATATTATGTACAAATGTATAAAAATGGGTAGAGCTCATCGGGCATCAGAAAAATTGTCCGCATCGATGTCAATGGGAAAAGTGACCAAAAGCTGGCAACATTGCCACATATCCATACTAATATTATAAATTCGAAAGTAACTCTGTCTGTCTGTCTGTCTGTATTGTATCTTTTCACGCCTAAACCACTGAACGGATTTCGATAAAATTTGGCAGAGAGATAGATAGATAGAAGAAGGACATATGATAGTTTTTATATATAGGTATAGGGATGGCGTGCATACTAGTCACCTTGACAACACGAAACGAAGAGTTTTGAATTTGAGAAAGATGAATTGAATGAATTTCGTTATTATAGGTACTAAAGAACTACTTACACAATTCATTTTCATGTTTAGTTTTTCCAGTAAGTGCAACATAAATTAATACAGTGTTCAAACCATTCCACATAGAAAAAAAAAACAAAAAACTTCACTATTTAGGTAAATGTAAAATGCGAAAATAATATAAAGTAAACTCACTTTCTGTATTTGTTTGTCAACAATTTTCTGGAAACCCCACGTCGCCAGAATGATGGCTACCACCAAAAACCCCATAGACACAGCGAAAATTAATTTCGAATGTTTTCCCAACATTTTTAACACTTTTGATCTTTTTTACTATAACACTTTTTAATTTTTGAAATTTTAATTTAAGTTTTTTTAGCGACACGACATCAGTCCGTCTGCTTCACCAACTGAACTATAATTGTTAAAGGATTATATTCTCACACAGTTTTCCTTGTGACGACTTTTTTGTAAACAAATTATGAACTGGTTTTAGATGTAAATAGGGTAATATCTGCAGTGATTTAGGATTCGTGACTGGAATTTTGGGCATTTTAGTGTTAAAAAAAATGTTTTAGTTTTATCTTAAATATTTTTAGTTGCTTGATTTTTAGCAGGAGTGAATAAACTGTAATTTTAAATTATTTTGTTGATAGGTACTTATTGTATTTTAAGTGTTTTCAATAAACAAGAATTGAATTGTTTCTTGAAAATTATTTTATGATTTTATTTGTTTTTTTATTTGTGATTTTATGGTCCGATCAATATAGTTTTAAACCAATCATTCAATCGACTCCGAGTAGCACAGTCCACTGCCGGACATAGGCCTCTCTCAAGTAACGACGTCACAATATCCTTCAAAGAAACTCCGAGCATATTTCCATAGTGAGCTGAGCGACATAAGTTAGTATAGTCATACCTATTTGTAATAACCGATATTGTTTTAAATAATAATAATAGTAGCGTATTATTGTCCCACTGGAGGGCTTAAGACCTCTTCTTATACAGAAAAGGCATGAGCATTGATCACCACACTTCCTCAAGACAGGATGTTTTATTCGTTCCTTTATTTTTCTTTTTTTTAATTAGATTTTTTTAAAATTCATAATTCCTGTAGGTATATGTTTCAACCTAGAAACGAATGAATCATGGGTTTATACAAAAAATAGCACAAACATGCTATTTTGTAGTAAAAACAAACAGATACCTACCAAACTAGTTAACAACAGTCAATAAAAAATATTATTATCGTAGGTCATCGAAATCATAAAAAGTTAAGCGGAGCAGTTTCTTCCTTGTATGCTGTGCTTCTAGAGAAAAAAACGAATGACGTACCTACGTATGAATTAGATAAAGAAAAGATTTGTACTCGCTATCCAACCAAACTTTAAGAATTTACTTGTTGCTTGTAGGTAGCGGAATTGAGGAAAACTCCCTACACCCTTGATTTAGAGCTTGCATGTAAATGTCTTATTGTATGTACTTTCTGAGTTTATCTTTCATATTAGGTAGTAACGTCGGTAAAGGCAAACATCGTGAAGAAACTTGGGGGGGGGTAAAAAGGCCACTTTGGCAGAATCATAAAACAATTCATATCACGCAATTTCATCTGTATGACGATTTTGTATGGAGATTCGTAAAATGCTATAGGCACACATGCTATAGGCACCTTCAGTAGCGTCCACCAGCTCCTGTAGCGTGCAGACAACAGGACATGCTAGACACGATACTAAGTGTCGGAGTGTGCGGAGTCATCTGTGAATCTCCACCTGAGCATTCTGAATCTGGACTTATCAATAGTTAATAAAATTCTGAATTCGCCAATCCGTCTTGAGCAAGCGTGGTGATCATTGTCCATGCCTTCTCTGTATGTGAAGAGGTCTTTCCCCTGCAGTGCGACAATAAAAGGCTGGTATTATTTGTGTAAGTAAATGTCTTCGGAACGGAAAATCCACTAGGATCATATCTTCATGTTTTGCTGATATTCTTTCCTCAAAGATGCTTATAATATTTCGCGGTTTTCTGCCATTATTTGTGTGTTAGAAAAACCTCGCTTTGAGAGGTCAGCATTAGGCCAACCGATACTTAAAATATTGCAGTTTACAGTCTTGAGGATGGAATAATAATTTTTGTTAAGGCTACTGATACGTATGTCATATTAACTTAATAATATCTTCTTTAAAAATTATACAGGAAGGCTAATTAAGTTATTATAAATGACAGCTCGCAAAAAGTCCTACAATGTAATTTGCATTATCTCAATAGATACCTACTATGTTATTTCACACGCTATTGTTTGCTAAATAGTACTAATTGTACGTGTGGTTCATAGACTAAAAATCTTTCTTATCATTTTTAGTATTTACTTCAGCAAAATGTTCATTTATTTCTGCGAAACGAATACTTCTTTGAAAAATTCAAGAACGGTAGGACCAATCAATATATTTTTATAGGTATAAGTATTAGTTTTAATTAAAATATTAAAGTTTTAAAATGATGCTACAGCTGAAATGTTGACGTTTTATTTTTTTGAATTAATATGCCGGTAATTTTTTAGACTACAAAAAATAGTTTTAATTGAGATAAGTTTACCATTGACCATTGTCTGTATGATTTCACATATCTCAGGAAAAGCATTGTAAGATAATTATTTACAACAATGCGAAAATTATTATAATAAAAATAATTTTGCCTTATATTTAAGCAATTTTAATTATTAGGTTTATATTTTTAATGGTATAGCTTAAAAAAAACATTTTTTTAAATTTATTATATAATAAATAATTTATTTAGTTTTAAAAGTTTATCCATTGTATCTATATATTTTTATG
This sequence comes from Gortyna flavago, assembly GCA_963669345.1. Classification (NCBI taxonomy): domain Eukaryota; kingdom Metazoa; phylum Arthropoda; class Insecta; order Lepidoptera; family Noctuidae; genus Gortyna; species Gortyna flavago. Next base: position 2,441,450 of record OY770130.1, read on the forward strand.
CTTCTAAATAAATGCACGTTGTTGTTTGAAACTTTTTTTTTTTGTAATTTTGTATTTTGTGTTTCATGAACTGTGTCCAAATAAACTTTATTCTTTCTTTCACATATTTTTTTTTTAACAACATATTTAAGGCATAAACACGATATTTTTTTAATTTGACAAAGTTTTAAAATCTCTTTTTCTTAACACAAACAGCACTCGTACCTTATAGAACAATTACAATTGAACGATTTTTAAAGACGTTAGGACCAAACACTAGATCGTGTGAATACTGAGCAGTAATACCTACACCATAGTCACGCTATTGTCACACGTAATTGCAAACACACACTACCGTATATTAAGCTTTAATAGTGCTGTACTTGTAATGGATATTAGTCGGATAATTCGACTCATTTGGAATATTTTACCGACTAATCGTTTGGTTTATCTTTTTATTATATCAGTGAATGTTTCTGCCTAGTGGCTTCCCTAACTATTAGAACGCTTTTGACGGTCAAAGGTAAGTATTACCTATTTAGCAATCGCATTGATGGCTTGATATCAGTGGTAGTGATGACTCCTGGCTCCTCTCTGTGTTATGAGCACATTGCACCTTCAACAATACCTACACGATTACTGTCAAATGCTTGCACTGGCTGTACTTAAATCCACCTAAATCTGTGTCGTTCTTTCCTCAGAAGACCATTTCAGACAATAATGAATCTAAAAATGGTCTTCACAGGATCTGACCAAGATTATGTCTGGACTATAAAAGAGACCTCCGAGTTTGTTTCGGCCTTTTATCTCAGAGTATCTAGTCAGATAGGAAACGCCGACCTCGTCAAGTTTTTAAAATATGATTAACGTTTCAAAGTGCATATACAAACCTACTCGTACTTACAGAAATAAAATCATTTATCATTCTTTAAGCTTCGTAAGAATATCGGTACCCTTTTTTATCAGAAAACATATGAAACTTCAAACTTATTGTTAAGAACATTCTCGAAAAGTCTTATTTAAAAAAAAAAATGGAAATCTCTGTTTCAATGAAACATTTAAAATCGGTCTAATTTGGCTGTAACACTATTTTTGGAAAATGTTCTAAACTAACTTTTTAGACCTTTGTATCCTGCTCATGCGTGCGAAGTTATATTAAAATCGGTTTATTCATTTAGAAAAACAAGGGCTTGAGAGTTTGTATGAAATGCCGTTCGTCGTAAACGCTCTTGAATAGGTAGTACCTACAATATTCGGAAAATACAAGAAAATAACAAGATAAATTATGTAGGTTTTCACAGTTTTTTAAATACCTAATTATCCAATTTCTCATATTGTCAATGATCTATCTACTTCTCATTAAATAATATAAAAAGTCAAACGTAGATAAGTTAAAATAAATAATAATATATTATGCATCCAGGAATAGGTAGATTACGAACATAATACAGGGTGAAATTAAAAAAAAATGCGACAACAAAGAAAATCAGCTGTTCCTTACATTTATGTTCGCATAACTCGTCAAAATGTAGGGAACAGCTGATTTTTTTGCGATTTTAGGTTTGGTCCCATAGTAAAAGTTGTTCATAATGATGAGTACAATCTCCCATTTCGATTTGTCGCATGTTTTTAATTTCAACCTGTATAAACCTGTAAAACCCCCACATATACCCATGGGCATTGTCATCAAAATAAAAAAATACCTATCATACAAAGTACGGGCAATCATCATTTGAATATGAATGAATGTGTTTGTTTTTGTTTTCGATATGTACTGAAAAAATATTAATAAATTTTTCCATGATTGAATTATGTGGCTGCCGATTATCTGAGGTCCGGGCTTGTAATACCCCTACGTACAGTACAGTGGTCTCTTTTTAACTTGAATCCAGAGGTTTCACATATTGCCCCCTTATGGTACTGCGTTAAGGTAGCCCGTCTATGACTATAATTCTATAAATAAATATTAGTTATGGCCTTGAAACATAATTATTTAAATCAACATACAACCTCATATTGACCTGCAAATTGCAAAAAATCCCTGACGCTTTTGCCTTAAGGTAGAAAACGGCATGGCTCCAAGAAAATAGCTTATCGGGGTTTCCGTTAGATATACGCGAGAAATCGAGCTGTTTCCCAAATAACCGTGAATTTATTCGACTTAGTATATTTCAGGGAAAAGTAACTGCCGCCATGGGATCTGGGCCGCCATGGGGTCTGGGCCGCCATGGGATCTGGGCCGCAATGGGATCTGGGCCGCCATGAGATCTGGGCCACCATGGGATCTGGAGGCGATAGTCCTCGCGCGCCTCTATGAGTGGCGCGCGGAGGCACTACGCCGGGGGGAAAACCCGCTTCCGCGGCAAATTGCTGCGGAGCGGACGGACCTCCGGCGCGATCTCATGGCGGCATGGAAAGCGCGACTGTCGCAACCCAGCGCAGGGCACGCCGAGATAGCGGCGGTAAGGCCCCTCTTTGAGGAGTGGCTAGAGAGGCGTCACGGCGCCCTCACCTACCACCTGACGCAGGTCCTCACCGGACACGGATGTTTCGGGAGGTTCCTGCACATAATCAGGCGGGAGGAAACGCCCGGGTGTCGCCACTGCGAGGATCGCCCCGAGGACACGGTGGAGCACACGGTGGAGGTCTGTCCCGCTTGGACAGAGCACCGCCGTGTCCTCTTAGAGGCGATCGGCAACGGCGGCGACCTCTCGCGCCCGGCCCTGGTCCAAGCCATGGTCCGGGGCGAGAGGGAGTGGGAGGCAGTCACCTCCTTCTGCGAAGCAGTCATGCTAGCGAAGGAGGTGGCGGGATGGGCGAGGGAGAGAGCGGAGAGAGCCGCCCGTCCCAGCCGCCGCGGTAGACGCCCCGGCCGTCGGGAGCCGCGTGACGACTCCCGGCCACCGTAGGCGCGGACCTGCGGACGGCGAGTAATGGGTAGCTCGCCGTCCGATCAGGACCAGGCCCGTGCCGGACGGCGCGTATGTGTTCCACGCGCGCCTCAAAGAGATGTCAGCAAATAAGGAGGGGCCCGTCAGGGCCTAAGCCTGCCGGGGCAGCGGGATTGTTCGAAAGGGTTACCGCTGCCCCGGAATATAAAGGGCTAAGGAAGGAACACGGATGGGTTTTAGTCAGTAAGAGTCTGACACTCCCTTCCGCTCCACCCAGAGCTAGGGGTCATTTGATGACTTCCCAACCTTAAAAAAAAAAAGGGAAAGCAACTGTAAGTATTTTTAATACAAGTCAAGAATTCTAGCGCATTTCCCCTGTAGCCTGCATCATCCTACTGGTGGACAAAGGTCTCTCCCCATGAGTACCAGGTCTTTCGATCCAGGGCTAAAGTGGACCACTGATCATTTCTTTTCTCCTGCGCGTTCCGCCATCTTCTACGGGGTCTGCCGCGACGCGACGCCTTCTAGCTGTGTCAGGGCTCCACGTAGTGGTTATTTTGGCTGACAGCTCATTGGGCATACGGCAGACGTGGCCAGGCCGGTCCCACTTCAGCTTAGTGGCTTTTAGATTGGGGCGTTAACCATTTTTTAATGCAAGTCAAGAAATCTAGCACATTTCCCCTATTAGTTTTAAAAATAAAACAAGCTCGATAGTCTCAAGAGTTCACGGCCAATCCGATTTATATTAAATTTCCTCTCGGTACTTGAGTGCTTACTCTCAGTGTTAAACAAACGACGTGGAGTCACTGTTAGCGAGTACCAAGAGGAGGGTACTAAGGCCGAAAAGTTCCGAAAAGTTCCAAAGGTAAGGTTCCGCACTTTGGTGCTTCGAGCCGGACATCACCGGCTCCCAAACGGAACAAATATTTTTATATACACTTATACAGGGTTGTACGGTTAATGTAGTCCACCATTATTGCCCGCTGTCATTCGAACCGTAACTCTGTTTGCACGAAGCCCGACTTTGGACGGTGCTTATTAAAAAAAAAAAACTTGAGATATTTATTTAAAGTGCTCCTACCTTGAACTTTTTCCAATAATTGTTTTTTCTTAAGTCCCTTCCTCCTACGGTAGAGGTTGGTTATGGTTTACTAAAATGGATAAAAATATTATTTCATGTTATGCTGGTTGAATTAAAAAACTTAAGAGATTGCAAGATTTGAAACTGACTTTTTATGGGAAAGTCGTCTTGTATTTGGGAAGTAAGAAAATGTGTATAAATATGGCTTAAATAAAAATGTCTTAAAAGCTTGTAATAAATATATAAAGTAAAAAAAAAGATATAAGATAGTAATTTATTAGAGAGAAAGGACCATTATTTTTAGATAATTTTAGGTTGGTATACTTTTTTCTATCTATGTGTCTATGTATGACTTATAATAAAATTAATACTCCACAATACATTCTCGAGACAAACAAATGTTTTTATTTTTAATGTCATATCCAAATAACACTTATGTGTTGTCATTAAAGTACTGAATATTACAAAAATTACAAAATTGCCCAATTAGCTACGGATCAAATGACAATGAGATTACTTCCTGTAATATTTATTTTATGACAAAAAATATTAGCGTACAACGTTTATTCGGTAATTTTAAATGGACGTGGAAATTATACGAAACCTTTGACCCGCAATATGGTTTACGTGGACGTTAAGAGCGTTTACGACGTACGGCATTTCATACAAACTGTCAAGCCCTTGTTTTCCGAAATAAGTGAACTGATTTTAATGAAACTTCATACGCAGGATACAAAGGTCTAAAAAGTTAGTTAAGAACATTTTCGAAAAATAGTGTTACAGCCAAATTAGACTGTATTTTAAATTTTCCGTAGTAACAGAAATTTCCAGTTATCTTTTTTAAATAAGACATTTCGAGAATGTTCTTGACTAACTTTTTAGACCTTTGAATCCTGCTTATACGTATGAAATTTCATTAAAATTGGTTCATTCATATCTAAAAACAAGGGCTTGAAAGAGTGTAAGTATGAAATGCCGTACGTCGTAAATGCTCTTAAACAAAATTTTGTTTCGATTTTATTACTTACACTAGCTGTGCCCGCGACTTCGTTCGCGTGGATGTCGGAAAACAATAGGTAATATGTCTCTTAGGAAAGGTGTAATTGCCACTCCTTCATTGAAAAGGAAGAATCATCAGATCTTGCCTGGTAACGCTTTCCTTACCTAGGGTTCTCTACCACGGCCCTTTCGACTGCAATCACTGCGTCTTCATGGTTCATAATGACAATGCGACGAAGTGTCACTTTGATTTTTGAGAATAAATTAAAATAAAAGCGCCTGCTCGAGGCTGATTATCTAACCAAACAGCCATAATTATGTCCATTTTATTTTGCGTCTGTCTTAGAATACCAACTTGTAAAATCATATCACCATTTTATCTAAAGTATATCTGAGATTAGTAGGTGAAGTTTGAAGTTAGTTTTTCTAAGTCTTGTTTTCTTCTCTGTGGTAAATTTAGAATTTCTTAACTTGGTATTGAAGATATCATATATACCTACCAATATTATGCCTTATAAAGCATCGAGATGTATAGATGATAAAAGGAAGAATACATTAATGGTAAGAGTTTCTACATAAAGTTGCCCGTGTAAAAAGCAACCCATTAAACTTTGGTTATATTTGACACCGGCCGCCATTTAAACTACGAAGATGAAACCCATGAAAACTTTAGACATGATTTTGATTTAGACCTTATACTGCCGAAAACCAGAAAAAAAATTGTAAAGCTAATTACAAAAAAATATAACCGACTTTCATAAAAAACCCTAGAAAGTGCAAAATAACCTTAGTTTGGGAAGACGTTGCGCGTTGGCAAGAAATTACAGACTTCTGAAACCAAAGGTCTATTGCACTTTGAAGTGTGTTTTTAAGTCGGTTGTATTTTATTTTATTTCACACAAAGTCGTGTAAGTTTATATTGAAAACCATGAAAACGACATACATGATAAAAAAAGAAAAAGAAAATTGCAGCCGCCATCTTCGATTTTCATTTTGACGTCACAATCGGCTTCAGCACTCTCGAAAACCATGAAAACGACACACACTACGAATTTTTCGATTTGCAACCGCCATCTTCGACTTTCATTTTAACCAGTACTGAAACGGTTTACCAACAGTCGATTGGTCCATGAACCATTGGTCAACACCATTAACTTTTCATCCAAAGGACTTGTGACCCACGAACGTTTCCCCAACAGAACTCTACGTCAGTGAATGCTTAACCAACAGAATGTTTTGACCAATAACTTTTCACCCAAAGAACATTTGACCCATGTCAAATTGAACTAAGGATGCAAGGGCGAGCGAAGCGAGCTCGGGACTTGGGGCACCCCGACTCGGACAGGTAGGGTTCGAGGGGATGATGGCGGCTCAAGTGAGCGAGCAAAGCGAGCGAAGGGCACCCCGAGGTTAGGCTTGGTTAGGTTACTTTGTACCCTTTTCACAGAAATAAAGGACTACGTCTTATTATTATTTTACTTTCACCTTTCCCGGCGTCTGTTGACCTTGTTCTTTGGGTGAAAAGTTACTGGTCAAAACATTCTGTTGGTAAAGCATTCACTGACCTAGAGTTATGTTGGCAAAACGATCGTGGGTGAAAAGTCCTTTGGAAAAAGTTAATGGTTTAAAGATAATGTTCACCAACGGTTCATGGGCCAATCGACGGTGGGTAAGCCGTTACAGTTTCATTTTAACCTCACTATTGGCTTCAGCACTCTCAAAACCCAATAAAACGAAACCCATAAAAAAAAATTGCAACCTCCATCTTGGATTTTCGTTTTGACCTGTCTATCGGCTTCAGCACCTTTGAAATCTATGAAAACGACATCCATGACAAAAAATCAAAACAAAATTGCAGCCGCCATCTTGGATTTTCATTTTGACCTGACTATCGGCTTCAGCACCCTCGAAAACTATCAAAATGACACCCATGACAAAACATTTAAAAAAATGGAGCCGCCATCTTGGGTTTTCATTTTGACCTGACTATCCACTTCAGCACCTTCAAAAACCATGAAAACGACAAACATGACAAAAAAGTTAAAAATTTAGGCAACCGCCATCTTTGATTTTCTTTTTGACCTCACTTATCGGGGTCAGGATCCATGAAAAATTGCTCTCTCTCTCTCTCTGTGTGTGTGTCTCTATCTATCTATTACTATGAAAAATGAGGCATAACGCTTTTTCGTAATTTGACGATTTCTCCCTTAGAACTCCTACCGCAAGCTCCAAATAAGAACTTCGTTAAAAAACGCTCTGCGTTACTCAACTTTCTATATCAATAATTATCTAACTTCTTTATCGCTCAGAACACCACATTAATTATTATTATCTTACATTATCCTCACTTTGTGTTTAAAATTCTTTTAGCGCCACAGGCGCCACTAAATAAACCATCAATGGAAAGCGATTTTTTTAATATCATTAATATCATTATCATTACTTTTTAAAATAACATAGACATAAGTAGGTATCTGTGTTATTTCGTCATTTAAGTAAGCATAAACTAATAGAATGTGATTATTCACATCACAACAACAATGTTTTCGTTAGTAGGTACTATATCGCGCCAATAGACGTCGTTACGTGTTACAAAAAAACGTAAAAAGTTGTTCCTAGAATACTTTAAATTGATTATATCTTTTGATAGAGTGAACCGATTGCGATGAAACAAAAACTAATCACTGCTCCGAGGTCTACACCATATTTGAGTATAAAAAGTAACCGTATTGGTTTGGTACTTTTTACGTTGACCTTGTTCAAATCAATAATCTGTCACATCCAAACAGACAAACAGACAAAAATTCCAAAAATTTATGAAATGGCATCTGTTGGTTATCCTTTAACACCCCAACTATTTTTTTTGGAAATATTTTCAATGTACAGAAACGTCTCGTCTACAGATTTATTATATGTATAGATAGATATAGAAGAAGATGTCGGCCAGAATCAGAGCGACGACATTTTGCGTCAAGCCTCATTAAGGCGCAGATATACGACTTCTAATGATTTTAAATTCAACATCACGTCTAATCGACCGGACTGATTTTTTTGAAAAAAAAAAAAAATGTTATACTAGACCATTTGCTTCGTAATTTGATATGTGAATATTTGCAATTATATTTTTTTAACATAGTGTAATTAATTTGTAAAGTAATGTCTACCGCGGACATAAAAACGATAATCACGCAAACACTATCGGGTGTATTTTCATAAAACTTTCACCATATAAAAGACAATTTAATTCCCCGAATTTTAGTATACGGTTTTTATTTGTTTGGTGTTTGATAAATCAACAATAGATGATTGTTTCATATTTTGCAATAAATTACCAGCGTTGTGTCATCGCGCATCTCTTTCTTTTCTATGCAGTCCGATAGTGACCGCGCTTTAGGTCATGTAGTCGCCTTAATTCCTGCCTTCTGAATCGGGATAAACCACTTTTATATTCCAATACACCATCTGTCAGCCAACGGGGCTCACTCTTGACTCTTTTCATTTTATTTTTACTAATGTAAAAGTAATGTGGCGACAAACTGAAAAAGCCCCTGGGCAATTAGACGTGACGAGTCCCAAATAACGACAAAATCTAGGGGATCGTCCCTTACATTTGATCGTTACTTAGGAGCAAGATAATAATAAATAAAAAGACGTCACCATCCTCCGTTTCTATTAAGTCGCCTATCCATCCGCAAAAAGGCACGCACTTATGGCATGAATATTTATGGAGATTGGAGATAAATTCAGAGAATCGCATTATTCATCAGCCCTTCGTAAAGTCCTTCCTCTTATGACGCCCCTGTTACTTTCACATAGTCATCCATAAATATATATTACGTATCATCAGTCTCCTGCCCTCATCCGAATCTGTTTAGGCTCGGCGCAACATGTTTTTTTCTTCCATACTTCTCTATTAGTCATCATCTCGGTAGTCATTCCCTTTCTAACCATATCATCATTTACACAAACCATCCATCGTTTCTTTGGTCTTCCCTTAATCTTATACCCATCAAAATTCATACTCTTTCCTCACGATATTTTCCTCATTCCTCCCTATCATATGCCTACTATGACAATCGATTTCCACACAACTTTTCGGTATTATGTAGATATTTGAAAAGAAATATTGTTTATCGTGTTTGTATGTATATAATCAATAAGTAGTAATAAGTATATGTATGTAATCCCTGTTTTTATCATATCCCTGCGACATATACATTTTTCCTATATAGCGTGTCATTTTCAATGCTAACTACCTTACTTGCCTTGCTTAACGTGCAGTGTTTAAGTAATTTAAATACTACGTATTTAATGATTTGAACGATAGTTCTGCAGTAATTCAAAATATGAAAACTGATCATATCGCTAATAAATTAGCAAAGACATTCAACAACAAACTGAATATTTCTGAAATTCGCGGCTGTCATTCGTAGAACATTGACTGTCGTTACGGGTAGTCAGAAGTCAGGAATTCTGACAGGCAGCCTTTCCAAGGTTTATCGCGTTGAAGCAGTCATGCTAGCGAAGGAGGTGGCGGGATGGGCGAGGGAGATGGAGAGAGCTGAGAGAGCCGCCCGTCCCAGCCGCCGCGGTAGACGCTCCGGGCGTCGGGAGCCGCGTGACGACTCCCGGCCACCGTAGGCGCGGGCCTGCGGACGGCGAGTAATGGGTAGCTCGCCGTCCGATCAGGACCAGGCCCGTGCCGGACGGCGCGTATGTGTTCCACGCGCGCCTCAAAGAGATGTCAGCATCGAAGGAGGGGCCCGTCAGGGCCGAAGCCTGCCGGGGCAGCGGGATTGTCCGAAAGGGTTACCGCTGCCCCGGAATATAAAGGGCTAAGGAAGGAACACGGATGGGTTTTAGTCAGTAAGAGTCTGACACTCCCTTCCGCTCCACCCAGAGCGGGAGGGGTCATTTGATGATTTCCCATCCTTAAAAAAAAAAAAAAGGGGTATCGCGTTACCCACTAGCTGGGTCTTGGTAGTGGGGGTCAGCTAGGCAGTCACTCCATGTAAAATACTGGTATTCAGCTGCATCAGGTTAGACTGGAAGCTGACCTCAACATAATTGGGAAAAGGCCAGGCAGATGGTGATGATTTCTGGAATTCCTGATAAATAAAGGTCCACCACCACCACTGTCGGTGTGTGTTTGGACGTCGGTGGCAAACAACGAAAATGCGAACCGAAATTAAAGTTATTTTTCAGTTTCAATTTTGTTTTTTTTTTTGTAAAAAAAAAATTTCATGTACCCATCCCTACATGATCCCTACGCACCTGTGCCAGCCCCATCCAGGTTCTACCCGCGAAGGTGACAATGCCATCCGCCCATCTCTATCATATAAAAGTATATTTTAATAGAGATTATTTTCAATGTCTGTTTATATTTGCATTTTCTAAAACAAACCCCTTTATTTATAAATGTTGCTTAAAGTAAATTTGTGATTAGCGACTGTTTAAACCTTAGAAATATCATATATCTATGGTTATATATATATAACCATACACTTTTGACGTTTGAACGTCACTTAACTTAAATCATCGTTTATAAATAAACCCCCTTAATTTAATATTTCATTAATAGCGTGTGTTTAATGATTAAGGTTGTCGTGAGCGATATTGTTTTTAACACTGAACGTAGAATTAAATTGCATTTCGATCAGATAAGAACCTTAATAGCTTAAATGAATTGATTAGAACAGTAATGTCAAGGTTATTTCTATCATTGTTTCAATACCACTGCTGTGATACGGAATTATTTGTTGGTCCTTTGGGGCGCATTTGGTCGAAGTTTGAATCAATATTGACTGCAAATTATGATTTCGGGAAATCCCTGTGGAAAGTTGAATGGTTATTTTCATGGAATGAGATGTTTTGATTACAAAATATTATTTGAATGTTAATGTAGATTTTATGTATTATTTTGTTTGTAGATATTCAGCTGCATTTGCTTATACTGGAAGCCGACCCCAACATAGTTGGGAAAAAGCTAGGCAAATGATGATGTAGATTTGTAGCGGTATCTACAACGCCACATGCGAACAATGCAACATACTGACGTCACGCAATATCCTTTATATCACAAGCAGAATTTATCGCGAAACTACGAGTAGCATAGATAAAACGGCCCGATATGAATCATCGGGCAGTTGCCCACCAGACACAACACCCGTCGAAGGATCCTCCCTTTTCTATAGAGTATGAATGAACTTTACACCCTGTTCCTCATACCTGTATAATTTCTGAAATATGTATTAGGCAATTAGCACATTTTGAATTTTATGCTATATAGTATAGAAAAAAGGACATTAGAACACAGAAGTGATAAAAGTTAAATATTATAGAGCGTGTACTATCCGGGCAAGTAAATTCGAATGCGAATCGACTAATAAGAAGAGCGTATTAGTCGATTCGCACGAATATAGACGCTGACCACCTCAAGCTAGAAATATGGATTGATTAGGTGAGCTCACGTGAATCGCACTCCATCTAAGTTTTCACGGTGAGGTTCTTTACAGAATAACACCGCCGGCCGATCCTATAGGGAATATAGGGATACGTGTCTTTGGTTTATGTTCATCATTACTTATAATTGGATATCAAATGGAAGGACTTCGATTTTATTTTATTATTGGTCAAGTTTCTTCACTCTTTAGATCATTAATATCTCACTTTATCACACATAATAATTGCTAATTGAATAAAATCACCGTGACGACACAATCATTCAAGGATAACGTCATTAGATTACGTAACGTTGAAAGGAAAATTACATGGAATAGTTGAAGGTCAGGTGATGAAGTGTAATGGTTATTATGGCGAAAGAAAATAGCCAATGTATTATACATTGTCTTATGGTGTAATTCTATGGGGTACCATGTAATATACAATACGTTATATTATTCACAGACGTCATCGGAGCTCGAAAGTCGATCTTATTGTTAAGATTACCAAAAAAAAACATACCCAGGGCACAGATTTATAAAAAAAGATGGACTCCGCTCCACTCATATCGAAAGTGAAGAACCGTACCCACCGCGCCACGCATATCGAAAGTGAAGCACCGTACCGATTTATGTTTGCGTGATTGACGATTGACGCTGTCTATGACCCAGGGAATATATTTATTCCTCTGAAAGGAAAACATGAAATGAAATAGTGATTCGGTAAATAGGATATCGGAATTACACGGCAAATTAATAAAAAAAATAAGCATGTACTCTGAGACGAAAAGCCGAAACAAACTCAGAGCGCTTTCGAACCTACGATCTACAACTCGTAATTTGCGACCGTTACTATTGGGCCACCAATATATGTGACATCTATAAACCCGCACCGGGCCTGCATGGTGGATTACGGCCCACTCCCTCTCAGCATGTAGGCCTGTTTTAGAAACATTATAAACTGTTTATGCTTATCGTATGTCAATAATCAACCCTGATTGTCAACTTGTGTCATTTAATATGTCTTATAAAAAAGCATGACTGGCGAACGATCAAAAGAAAGATTGAAGCTGTAGCGAGACAGTTCGTCCTTACCCAAACCATTGGTACCCACCCGCTGAAGATATCCCATCTAGAAATGAGTTGCCTTGGTAACCTGGAAGTCTTTAAAGAGACTCCGGACCCAGGTTTGCCGAAGCAAGAAAAATCTGTTCAGCCGGTCGATTCTGTTAGAATATCACCTTGAGAAGTTAGGTGAACTGAGCTGTCATTCCATAAAATGCTGGGGATTTGCACTAATGACAGCTGACTTTAATCTCACTTCACCTGAGTTATCACGGTGAGATTTTGACAGAACAGCACTATAGGTGGAGATTCATAGATGACTCAGCCTTGGAGTGTACATATGGTGCAGTCCCACAAAACAATGGGACACTCATTATCATGCCCTACTCAGGATCTGATGGACGCTAGTGATGGCGCCAAACACGTTGCCAAATTGTGGGCCGAGTCCATTTAGTTTACCATCGACACGCTAAGAAGGAGAAGAAAAGCACGACCTCATAAAAAAACCGGCCACGTACGAGTCAGACTCGCGCACCGCGGGTTCCGTACAAATTTGTAGGTATGTAACTACAAATTTACGGTTTTCGGTGTTTTCCTTTAATTGTGCTACATAACATTGATTCTTGCTAAATTTCATGATTCTAGGTCAACGGTCCTATATGTCAAAATATGAAGCATTAACGGATTATGAACGCCCATATCTTTTGATTGTGTTGAATAAGAAGTTTGATTTTTTCACTTCTTCAAGGGATTGCAGCCAGCAACTTGATAACTCCACTCGTTCCTGAGAAAATGGGGTCTTGACAGACAGACAGACAACGGAGTGATCTTATAAGGGTTCCGTTTTTCCTTTTGAGATACGGAACCCTAAAAATCACATCTAGAACATAACATATATGCCGTTTAGCATAAATACACAATTTATCTTACATATAGAATTACAAAATTGATATTGGAGACGTTGACCATCAAATTACGGATATAGCTTAGCGCTACTGCATATAATATTGCGCAGGGAAGGACCAGCTTAGTAAGACCTGGTGTATGCATCCGACTCGAAGGACTAGATGGATCATTTGATATTGGGTGATTGACTAACATTGATGGCGTATTCTTGTATGCTGGTATACAATGTAATAGCTTTTTTGGTATGATTTAGAGGCTGAAACCGAATGTGTTCTAAGTCTGAACATAATTGTAATTCATAATCAGCCTATAATGTTCCCTCTGCTGAGACACAGGCCTCTCGGTTAGAGAGAGTGGGCCGTGATCCACCACGTGGGCCCAGTGCGGGTTGGGAGATACCAAATGTCTTCGAATTTTTGGTTCTAGAACACGCCGGATTCCTTACGATTTTTTCTTTGACCGTTTTAAGCGCAGTGATGAAATAATTTACACAAGAGGCGCTAGAGCGCGATAGAGGCGCCGGTCTGGGATCGAACCTACGACCCGACTCGTAAGTTGCAGCCGTTACCAGCGGGCCTCTACTGCTCTAGTCATAGTATCATTAGGATGGCCAATTTGTTTATTAGGGTATCTAAAGGAACCAGCTATTCAGTAGCTGCTGAAAAAATAATCACTTTATCGAATTTTCAATAAAGTTATTGATTGACAAAATAGGACATGAAAAATCAATTATCCCAGCCTCCCATGGATGACAAAACCTGATACTTTCTTAAACGTTATTTAAGATCAAACGGGCTAAGTAAATCAGTACCCTGAATGCGTAACACTTTCAATAACAATCTAAATGATTTTAGAGATATTGCTAATTAATCCGTTGCTATCCATGTTCAAAAAAATTGTAAGCTGAACAATGTAAATAACGCAATGAATGTTGTTGAACTGTCAAAATTAAAGCCATTGAAATTCTTAGAATTGGAATTGACATGATCTACCCATTCCTTGCACAGTTGGAGCACTTTTATAAAGCAGCCATTAAAGGCCTCGAGCTAGTTGAACTTCCTTCGAAGCAAAAAGGAAAGTTTGTACTGATCATATAATTAGGATGACGTCATCTCAAGGAAAAGTCTACAACATTGAAATTTCTCTCACCCGGATTTAGGATGCGTGGTCACAACCGCATGTCACTAGCAACCAATACGTCACATTACAAGTAAGGTTGAGCGCACACTTGCGATTTATGGGCAAAAGGACTACGTCTTTAAATTATTAATCAATCGCATTAAAAGCAGTGGTTTGGTGCAGTACCTAGTGGTGGCCCAGTGGTAACGGACCCGATTTACGTGTCGTAGGTTGAACCCAGGCAGGCACTTTACTTTGTGTAATTTATTTATTCACAGGAGGAAAACATCGTGAGAAAACCGGCCTAAACCAAAATTTGAAGACATTTAATATCCACCAACCCGCACTGGGCCCGCGTGGTAGATTATGGCCCTCGCCTTCCTCTCACAGAAAGGAGGCCTGTGTCACAGCAGTGGGGACGTTGAAAGCTGATTTTGCATTAAAATAGCGTTCAAGAATGTGGCGATAAGTATGTACATTGGATTGTTCGGTGCACCGCTGGCAGCTTGCTACCAAGTTTGAAGGCAAACAGTCCTCATAAAAATAGGTTAGCTACTTTAGTTTATCTATAAGTGTAGTCACGAGAATTAAAGCTTTTAACTAGAAGAAAAACATTTTATAAAGAAAGACTGCCGTATTTACTGCGTGACATTCTAAAAAGCCAGTTATTTATTTCTCCATTGCTCGACAAATGAGATTTGTATTTAGCCATATGTAATTTCGTCAAAGGCTCTGTATATAAATGACAGTAATTTCAATCACACATTTTCTGTTAATTTTGTATTTATTTTAATAGACGCTGTACCTATTTGCGTCTTCAAGTGAATTTTTCAAATAAATTGTGTTAGTGGTTTAAATTAAATTTATATAGGTTGTTCGCTGTAAAATCATTCAAACAAAAATAGAATGAAAAACCGTTTTTAATGAATAGTCATTTTATTTATTTATGTGTGTTATTTATTTACATTGAACAACATTACAGATTAGAAAAAGATGCAATTTTACAAATGAATAAAATGTATCTTACGGTAATATATTCATTTATAAAGCATACAATATTATTAAAAACAAAATAATCTCACAAGTAAATTGAAAAATTAACAAACAACACTAGTTGTAAAGATAAAATAAGATTGCAATCAATTGAGAATAATATACAATTATTTACGTTGTCTTCTCACAAAATCTTACATTCACGTCATACATCTATCCATTTCACGTCCACAGATAATATAATAACAAGTCACACTCCGGTGTTGATGTGAGCATTGAGCATAGTAGGTAAGTGTAAGAATAATTTATTTGCAGAAAATGTAGGTGTTGCTTGTTGTAAAAGTTGGTGGTTCAATGTACAGTCCATATTTTGCCTGTGTAAGGCATGCAAATAAATTTTACATTGGTACTTAAAACCCACTGAAGGAAATTGAACGAGAAATAATAGAAGTTTTATTGTTTTAACGTCGAGGTGAGTTTAGTGTCCCGCAAAGTGTTAATTGAGTAAAACCAGAATATACAAATACCTATGATCTAACAAAATTTTTTTTTACAGTCTTAAATTAATTAAATTTAAATAAAATTGAAGTAAAAAAATATACCTACACGCAATAAAACTATAGGAACAAATTTTTTTTTTTTCGCCATAACGAAGCCCGAGTTAGCACGCGATATTTTTAATAAGTCTACAATGTGCGCCTAACCTAACATAACTACATTAGTTATTCAAGGCACACTATTCCTCGATCGACAAATGTTTCCATTATTTATTAGTGTAACGGTGTACTTGTCTTGCGTTTGTGCAAACTTGCTACTAATTTGTCGCATATTCGCATTTGTTTTGTTTTATACTATGATCTTAGCTATGTTTGTTTTGCAGATGATTGTTACTCCTGAAGTACCTACTTAATAACAATGCTAAGAGTATTAGCACCACTTGAAGCAACAAGCGAGATAATAGACGTTGCAAACAACAGTGTAGTAAGGTTCGCTACTCAACTACCTACTAATAGGATTACAATTAGCTGTTAGTAGCTTTTTCTAAGAAAATACCTACTTCTAAGATCATTATTGCTTCCCAGTGGTAACGGTCGCGACTTACGAGTTGTAGGTCGTAGGTTCGAACCCAGATAGGCGCTTTACTTGGTGTAAATTATTTCATCACCACTGCTCTCAAAATGGTGAAGGAAAACATCATGAGGAAACTTGCATGTCTTAGAATCAAACATTCGAAAACATGTGACAGCTATCAATCCGCACTGGGCTCGCGTGGTGGATTACGGCCCACTCTTTCACAGAGAGGACGCCTGTGTCCCAGCAGTGGGAACATTATAGGCCGATTATGTATGTTACGTAAGATCATTATTATACCATTATGCTATAATATTGCTATAATTTATGATTGAAGTTTGATGGGTGCTATTAATGACATGATTAATTAAAATGATGACGATGATTCTGAGAAAAGGGGATTGAATATCTTTAAGTATATGGAGCCTGGCATACCTACAGTCGTGCCATTTTGTTTTTTTTTTTCGGGCTCATGAAACATACCGATAGCTGATTGAGAGGTTTCATGCGTGGCCCTCATAAAGAAAAAAAAAAAAACAAAATGGCGGACACGTAGGTATGGCAAAATTCTTTTAAGTACTTCTAAACAGTACGTCTATTCTGATTCCAAATGCGACTAATCGTCCACGACAAGTCGCAAGTGTATCCCAGAACTATTAGGCGATTAGGCCGAGCACATACGTTTGCTAAAGCCCCGAAGGTTATCACTATCAGGTGATATGACAGAAAAATCCAATTAAACTATATGTGGGTGATTTGTATACCGTTTTAATGAAGAGATAAAAGTGTCGTATAAAACGCAGAGTGAACAGTGTGCCCCTATTTTGTGAAAAAATAACGAAGCACTAACAATGCCGAGTTTGAAACTAGTTTTAATTTTGGCGCTGAGTTTTTTGAGTTTTGGTGAGTGGCATTTTAAATTTTGTTAGTGGATTCTTCAGACCAAATAAAAAACCAAGACAGAGCGCTGAGAACGATACAGTGAAGCATGCCAAAACTACACCTACGCGGCTACGCTCTGTGCATACACGCTCATACGCACACATTTACGACCATTTACAATCAAACTACACCTCACTAAGTGCACACATGTTTACGAAACAGGTTTCAATTTACTGTTGACAGCCCTCTTGGTTTTTTATTTGGTCTGAGGTGGGTTCTAGAATTTTATATTCTGGGTTTGTCAAAAGTTTTTATTGCGTTACTGGTTCAGGTTACTGTTCCGGGCTTTTAAATGAAATATAATGTGATTGATTTCATTGTATCATTATTAACGTCCTATATTCATACTGTGTATATATATTTTTTTACTTCCTTTAAATGCATATTTGTTGAAAGAATTCGTGACGTCAGAGTTTTAAGACTTGGAAATTAATTGCAGTCTATTAACGTCACTGGACCTGCGCCTAACCGTAGTACTTAGTTTAATTTTCTTTTTAAGAAGTTTGCCGTTCTTCCATTATTTATATGAAAACTTTGCAGCTTATGGGCCTTTACTACCTCAAATAGCTTAGCATGATCCGCCGTTATGTCGAAAGTATTGCATTGTAGCGGAATCTACAACGCCACATGCGAACAACGCGTCATACTGACGTCACGCAAAATCCTGCATCTCGCAAGCAGAGTTTGCATAGATACAGCGGCCCGAAATGAATCATCGGGCAGTTGCCCGCCAGACACAACAGCCCTCTGGTCGGAGGATCCTCCCTTTTCTATTTGAGGATGAGTGAACTTTACACACTGTTCCTCATACCTCTATAGCACAATTCATTTTGAAATAAATATATCATGGGAAAGTTGGGGATTAATTTTAAGTACTATGTTTGTCGAAAAAACGATTCCATAAAATATTCTCGATATAAAAAAGTACAAAGTTACCTCCAAACCGAACAATAAACCGCTAGTATCAAAAAAAATACTCCAAATTAGATCACGAAACTTTGCATAACAACTGAACTAAATATAAAGCAGATACTTTATTTCTTATTTTGTCAAACTATCATTGTATTATTTTCAATGTAATGTAAAGCAAATACCTAAACTATTGGCGCTGCCTGCCGTCCAGCACCGCACTCTGACTCGCTCTCACTCAGTCCGCGAGCAGTACCGTGCGAGCGAGATAAAGAATTCATTTTAGCTTAGGTAGCAAAAATATGATACATTCAAAATCACCAATGTTGCTTCTTTAAGTTATATATTTGTATTCTCTCTCAATCATAGAACTAAATCTAACTCGCTTAGAGTAATGGAAAATTCTGAAAAAAACTAAACGGCAATTTCCTGAAACCATGAACACGTACTGAGAACCCTTGGCCAACATTCTGTTTCAACTCTATTTTGGTCTTTTCTATTTAGTATTAATTACTACCACAACTTGACTGCCTTGTTGGTCTAGTGGTTACAATAGAGCTACTGCTAAGCATGAGGTCCGGGGTTCGATTTCCAGGTCAGGCAAATTGTTACTGGGATTTGCTATCAGAAAATTCTCAGTAGCAGCCCGGTGTCTGGATTTGTCTAATAGGTTGATGGCAATAGAATCGCCCCCTGTCACATGGGACTTACACATACATAACTGGTGACTGTCCTTTCTTTGGTATTGTTCGTCGAATCGTTGAGCTCCTTAAGTTTGAGTTGAGTTGCACGATTTCTGAAAAATGCGTGCACTGACTTAAAGAGACTGTAACCTCTGAGTTTCATCTTAGAGTAGTCAGATAGGAAACACTGCCGATCTTATCTAGTTTTTAAAATATGATTGACGGGTA
The DNA here is from genome assembly GCA_963669345.1 of Gortyna flavago. Taxonomy (NCBI): domain Eukaryota; kingdom Metazoa; phylum Arthropoda; class Insecta; order Lepidoptera; family Noctuidae; genus Gortyna; species Gortyna flavago. The sequence goes on from OY770130.1 coordinate 2,460,756, forward strand.
AATGTTTGTGCAAACCTATTTACAGAAATAAAATCATTTATCATTGACATGTGGGTGTACTATAGGTTCACCTCGGGTATTATCTACAGACGTAATTTGTTATGTTACTATATCATCTGCGGAGTGGTGGCCCAATGGTAACGGCCCCGACTTGCCGAGAGTAGGTCGCGGGTTCGAACCCAGACAGGCGCTTTACTTTATGTAAATAATTTTCAACACCACTGCTCTCAAAACGGTGAAGGAAAACATCGTGAGGAAACCGGCATGTCCTAGGACCTAGAACCAAAAATTCGAAGACATATGACATCTACCAACCCGCACTGGGCCTGCGTGGTAGATTCAATCCACACTTTGTCGAAGAGAGGAGGCCGGTGTCACATTATAAAGTTGGATAAGAAAGAGATTAAAACAGAAGAACTATCAGGGGATCTTAAGGGAGGGCTCAGGGGATCAGACCGGAATAAATCTGATTATGAAGACTATCGTCTATCTGACAGCTGTCAGATGAAAACTAAACCTAATGTTCACGTTCCAGTGTCACCATTCGACTTCGACTTCCCTCATGTCCCCACAGTAGAAGAGCTCCTCTATGGTCCAGCTCCATTTGATAACAGGATCGTGGGAGGCAAGAACGCGAGCATCGAGGACCATCCATACCAGGTGTCCTTCATCGTGAACAACTCCTACTTCTGCGGGGGGTTCATCGTCAGCGAGAGATATATACTGACTGCGGCGCATTGTGCGCAGAAGTAAGTAGAGCATTATCATCGCATAATGTTTCCACTGCTGGGATTCAGGCCTCCTCTCATGGAGCGAGAGAGAGCTGAAATGATAAATTTCAGCTCGAAAAAATCAAATTTTTGTAGAGACTAATAATATTCTAGATAAAAATTATAATAATATGTTGTTAAAACCCTAACCTTTGATCCTAATATATTAGCTAGAAGAAGGAAGCACAATATTGCTGCCACCCCTTATGTAAAAACAGAATTTGCAAATATTCAATACGACAAACGCTCGTCTTTCTTATATAACAAAGTAAATGAACAAATAGATATACATTCTAAACCGCTTATAGAATGCAAATCTTTGCTGATTAAGTGGATAAATAAGTTAAGCTATGATGAAGTGGAGAATCTTCAGTTAAATATAAGATAGTTCCGATTTCGCATGAATAACCACACATACACAAACACACACCCTCACACACTCATATACACACACGCACATAATCACACTCACGCACACACGTTCAAAAATACACACACATTTGGTATGTACAGACTAATACTAGTAAATATAGAAAAATAAATTCATAAACCTTTGTTTCGTTACATGTTGCACTAACTTCAAAGATAAAAATAAAAGAGCGGCGCCTCCTGGCACAGGCATTTATATGCTTAAAAGGAGACGCCACCAACCGTATAATGTACAACGTGTAATAATGAAATAAAACATTTTTGATTTTTGTTTTTATTTTTGATTTGAAATCATAATGATTGTGGTGTGTCAAAATGTGTGTGGAAAAATGTCAACCAACTTTTGGAGGCCACATTTGCAATACAATGGAAAACTTGCCTTTGTATACAAACAAATCATAATTTTATTGTATACGGGGATAATTATTATGAATTTAACAATGTCAACTCGTTTGTTAAATCAACTACGTATTCACGCATCGAATTATAGGTACCTTTATAAAGAACTTATAATTATTTATTAATATTATTTTGAATTTATTAAAGCTGACGAGTTTGTTTTATTGTTTGAACGCGCTAATGTCTGGTTAAAATAAATCAGTCATCACCATCAGTCGGATTAAAATAAATAGGAATAATTATATTTGATTATAAGCTATTTAACATTACGCTGCGCCACTTAGGAGCCGAGCAAAAGGAAAAAGTCAGAAAAAACGCTAAATTAAAACGAAGTTTGAGAAGCTCGGACGGGTGAATAAAAATGTGGCTATTTGAGTATACCTAGACTTCTAGGCGAACGAAGTCGCTGGTAGAAGCTAGTTTATTAATAAAATTGATAATCTCCAGAGTGCTAACAACCGGGACCCGTATTTGATTACAGCTGAATCTGAAAGGTAATCGATTAATTTGTGCGCTGTGTTTTGTTTTTTTCCTGCTCCTGAAACTTTGTGGTTTCCAATGTGTCAATGTCAATGGGATGGCTTAGGCCATGGACTTATTAGGTCTATGGCTTCGGCAAATTCGCCAGATAATTAATGGTGTAAAAAAGTATGATGTTTATTCTCTTGTTCTGCGAATGGTTGTAGAGGCAAAAACAGGAAACCAAGAAAATAATATTATGCCACATGCGAACTACGCATCATACTGATGTCATACAAAATCCTGCATCGCGCAAGCAGAGTTTACCGAGCAAGTAGCATATACTCCCTCTCACTGAAAGGCGGACACTGTGTCCCAGCAGTGGGAACGTTATAGGCTGATTATGTTATATAGCATCCATACTATATTATACATTCGAAAGTAACTCTGTCTGTCTGTCTGTCTATATGTTACCTATTCACGCCAAACCACTAAACGAATTTCGATAAAATTTGGCAGAGAGATAGATTGCATCCCGGGGAAGGACATAGGATAGTTTTTATCGACATACCTCGCGGGCGAAGCCGCGGGCGGAAGCTAGTATACATATACAACGTCCCGACATCAATCGTCGGGCAGTAGCCCACCAGAGACAACATCCGTTTGGTCCGACGATCCTCTTTTTTTTTTTGGAGGAATAGTGAACATTACACCCTTTTCCTTATACCTCTATATACTCGTGACTGAAAGTACTTGTCTGCCAAATCCAAATATTTCAGTGTAGACCCATCAACGGTGGTCCTTCGAGCCGGCAGCACTTGGAGGAAGAACGGCACCATCATACCGATAGCTGAAGTGATCCCACACCCGCAGTACGACAGTCCCAGTTTCGACAAGGATGTGGCGGTGATGAAGACGGTGGAACCCATAGAATTTACTGACACGATCCAGCCTGTACACTTGCCGAAGAAAAATAGGCCGTTGAAGGACAATTCTATCGTCATGGTTAGCGGGTGGGGGAGGACTGAGGTAAGAAACATACATCGTCATTTGCCTAGCCTTGTCCCAACTATGTTGGGGTCGGCTTCCAGTCTAATCTGATGCAGCTGATTACCATGTTATATGGAGAGACTGGATATCTGACCTCCACAACCCAGATACTGGTAATACAATATCTACAACTTGGTAAGTCTGACAACCGAATGAATTTTCTGTCATTCTTTGACAGTCGTTACGGGTAACGACTGTCAAAGAATGACAGAAAATCCATGAATGACAGCCGGGAGCAACGGCTTAACGTGCTTTCCGAGGCACGGATAGTCTTGGTATGTAAAGATGGTCACCCGTCCACGGACCAACCGCGGCAAGCGTAGCTTAACCTGATCGATCGACCCTTGCGGCTGTTATGACTTGGCCACAAGCCTCTCAAGCCCATTAATTCTGAAGTGCATTATTTCCAAGCATTAATACTAAAAACTTGAGAGAACCATGGGCTTTTTAAGTGTTCTTTTTTAGTTTCTCTGTTTTTAATACTCCTAAATATTATTTTATTTGCTACTCAGTAAAAAATATGACCTGCCAATCTCACCGTGAAAACTTAGGTGATGTGAGCTGTCATTCAACCAGCCGATCAATCTGTAAACATCTCACCGTGAAAACTTAGAAAGAAAGAAAAATAGGTTTTTCTTAGTGCTCGAAAAATTTACGTGAGCTTAAAGTGAGGTGTCATTCCACTAATGACTAAATGCTAGGGATTATCACTATTTTCACAGAGATTTCTTCACGGAATTCTCTATTGATTGAAGGCTTTTTTCGGTTGAAACCAAAAACCAAAACGTTCACGTGAAAACGCTGATAAATTTTTTTTGGAACATTATTATTCCAGCAAGGCGCGAGTTCCATACCGGAACATCTGATGGACGTGGAGATCCCGGTGGTGCCTTACTGGCAGTGTATGGCGGTCTACTTTACTGTGCTGACCAGGAACATGTGGTGTGGAGGGAACTTCATCCTCGGGGGGAAAGGTACTTGTCAGGTGCGTTAAACTTTTGTGATAAATAAGCTACGCTCTTTATGATGTAAGTAGACAGATGTGAAATAAAAAATAAAGAAAGAAAATAAGTTTATTTGCGGCAAACATGACGCATTAAAAGAACACAAACATAAAAAAAAACAAGTTGGGAGAAAACATGCGTCACATCCACACAAAACGGCCATCGCTCAGCATAATGCTACGATACGAGATACGAGACAGAGCCCCAGCGCTGGTTTTTCAGCGACAGCAGGATGTAGTAGGATACACTTCCATCTGAGGCCATATTATGAAAAGTAATCCGTTACTGTTGCCTTTCTCTTGTACCTACTGAAATAATGATTGCTCTAACACGGTATAGTACACCCTCTGATGAGGCAGGATCAGGTAATGTTTATGTCGTTCAACTGTGGAGCCTAATTTGTCGTACTGTACGTAGGAACAAACGGCGAAGTAAACAAACAAGAGGACCTTAAGAATCAATATTCTATTCATTCTTCTTCTTCATGGCTAGAACTTACTCCTTATTTCATTCCACAGGGTGACTCCGGCGGCGCAGCAGTACAAGATGGTAAAGCTATAGGCATCGTTTCCTTCGGTCGAGGTTGTGGCCAGCAGTTCTCACCGAGCGTGTTCGCTGACATCGCCGCACCCCCCATAAGGGACTTCATCACGGAACATACTGGGTTGTGAGAAGCGATGTAAAACATTTGGCAAGAAATGGACTGGATGATTAGCTTTAAGTTTATTTATGTTTAATGTTAAGGAGAATATAGTTTAAAAAGTGTACCTAACTTATAACGAGATGTAAAACTTAACTGAAATAAATTCTGCACACACAAAACGCACATTACAAAACTTGCCAAAACCCATGTTTTAACGCCACATCACGCCTAGGCCAAATTCTACAACAAGACAAATATACAATGTAAAGAAGAAAGTGTTACACTTATTACCAAATAAATAATTTAGAGCATTTTATTTGTTGTTATAACTTATTTAGAGATTTTACACGATCAAAGGAGACTGGACGAATTTGTGTGGGAAGTGGTCTACGGACCAATAGCGTTTTTGATATTTGTGTAGGAATACCTCATAAAAACGTTTTCCTGTAGCTACAACGGTTAAAGTAAATACTTCTCTTGAAAATACTGTAAGTTCTAAAAGTATAGTTTTTCTCAAAATTCAGAGTCAGATTTTGATGCCACTTTGCACAAGGGTAAAATAAAGTTATAAATACACAAATATCAAAACGTCCAAATATCAACTATTGGTCCATATGCCACTTTTGCCCAGTCGCCTTTTTTTATAAAAATAGGGTTGAAATAAAATATCAAATTTTCAAAAAGAAGGTGTTGCCACACTATCATTTCAAAAGTACCTAAATAGAAAAAATAAATACAGTTTTTCAGCTTCAAGGAAATAAGTCGCATGCAAAGAGTCCAATAGGACTGTCATCAAATCATTTTTAATCACACAGTAAGCAGGATGTTTTGACTCCTCAAGGGTACAGCTAAGTGCTCGTCATCATGACTATAAATACGTGTAATTGCTAGATCATGTGAATACTTTTAGATTGGATTAGGGTTCCCTATTTCGCGTGTCAGTTGTTTTTGCTGGCAGAACGTGGGTATTGATTATTAACAGTTGCTCATTGTTAAATGGCGTCACCTTTGAATTCTCATTGTCTACTGATTTGCAGTATTTAAATTAATTATGTGTGTAGGTATATTTGCTTAATATTGTTTACGTTCGAACAGATTAATCCTTGAATAGAGCCGTTGTTACGAAATATCGTTGTTTTGCGTGCGAAACAGGGGCGGGTCGCTAGTCACATCACACTAACATTATAAAAGCGATTAAGTATTATAAGTTTGTGAGTGTGTTTGTATATTTGTTACTTCTTCACGCACAAAAGGCTGGACCAATTTTGATAAATTTGGTGTGGAGGTAGCTGATACCCTGTATTAACAGAAACTTTTTATCCCTATATTCTCACGGGATCGAAACTTATGCGGGTGAAACCGCGGGGCGCTGCTAGTACAACATAAAATAATAAATTCTTACACACGTTTTCCCTATAGAGGTAAAATGTCGCTACAGTCTGTTGGATGTAATTTCAGTGTATTACAACAATAATCGTGTCTACGGTACGGTCCAGTGAACTTTGATACACAGATATCGGAGGTGTCATTAGATAAAACCTTGATAGAAATAGCTGGGGATCATCACACGTGAACGTGGGGTCGTTATTACGAGTCATGCACGATACTGTGCATTACTGTGGTATGTAATCATAGAAATGAGATAAATTTACGCTTCACGATTTTAAGATTAGTTTTATGATTTCTTTGTTATTACAGAACTTGGAATTTGTTTTTAAAGTTATGTTCGAAAATGTGTCTGCTCAACAACGATTATTTACGTTGTTGAGCAGACAAACTCTTCGAACATATGAAGCAATGGTTTAGCAATATCCTTCAAAAAGATTCAGATTGTTATTGAAAGTGTGCTACGCAATTAGGGTACGGGTTCAAACAGGTTTATTCACAATAACCGTTTAAACGTAATGTACAAAGATAGCAATTATCTAAGTTATACACCCACACTTCCAAATTGTCTATTATTTATAGCTCGATCGAATTCAGTTTTAGAATACACGACATAATTAACGGAGACCATGCTAAACATTGATCAAAGGCTATAATTATCATGTAAATAGTACATAATATTGTGAAAATGCGGGTACCTACAGACTATCCATATGTGTGCGTAAACTTTAATTACTGCCATTGGAACGTTCATAATTATCCTGGAAAATTAAGTTCGTTGTCCTCTAATCCTCTATACAAATTAATTAAACTGTGTTACACGCCTTTCATAGTTAACCACTATAATGTAAAGTAAAATACTGCGCTAGCTGTTAGGTATTTAACAACTAGGTACATGGAGAGAGGATATGAGGGGATTGTAGAATGAAGTAATACCTTGCAAAGAAAGTTGTCAAGGAAATAAATACTACATGAAACAGATTTAAAAAGGAGATTATCCAAATCCTCCATCAAACGCCGGATTCTCAGCTTACTAAATAGTGCCAGTTTAGTCATACGTTACACATACACACATCATCACGCGCTGTTGCAGCATCTACACCGCATAGATACAAGCACGCACACACTATAAATATCAATAATTATGTCACTCTCTGTATTTCATATTTTTAGCTGTTGTCATAATTGGTGTAGGTAATGTTTAGATTTTGAATTATGTTTTACTTACTGTCAGCTGTGAAGCTACCTTATACATCTAATATATAAAATTCTCGTGTCACAGTTTTCGTTGCCATACTCCTCCGAAACGGCTTGACCGATTTTGATGAAATTTTTTGTGCTTATCCGGTATCTATGAGAATCGGCCAACATCTATTTTTCATCCCCCTAAGTGATAAGGGAAAACTTACGCGGGTGAAACCGCGGGGCGCAGCTAGTAATATATACATATTAGCTCAACTGTCACTAATGAGACACAATTACTTTTTTTATTCTGAGATTTCGCGACATCGGAGCGGATATGAGAATTTTAATAAATAATATTAAAAGCTAGATATCTAACTGCACACCACACAACACCACAATTAAACTGCAAAAAAGGTCAAAGCACTTACAACTTTATTAAATTATTTACAACAAAGCACAGTCATAATAATCATCACATTTAAATTAAATAATTAGTCATCTTCATCACAAATCACAGTTCTTTAACAATCGCCATGATTGCGTAAGTCACTCCTGAGAACATAGCCACTAAAGCGAATACTCCTATGACTACGTTCTTCCATACAACGAAACAACATGGAGTAATGTCTCTGTTCCACCTGAAGACAGTCTCCGTGATGGCGGGTAATAGGAGCCCCATGACGGACAAACAGATGGCCCCAACAAGCTCCATGAAGAGTTCCAGTCTTGGGACGGCACTGGCGATGCCGACTGTGAATGATAAAAAAAAACTATTTAGATTTTAATTTGTTTACAACCAAGCAGGGGATCGAGGTGGGGGGGGGGGGGGGGGGTTGGGTGGAAGGGGGTTCAGTGGATCAGACCGGAATAACTCCTTTAGAATTCCTGTTACGCTGACGTCGGTCGCGCGTGTGAATGTACATTGTGTTCTCTAAAGCACCATACTGCGACGCTGACGTCAGCGGCGCGTATGTTGGTACTGATCGTACGTGACCGACGTCAGCGTAACAGGAATTCAGGCCTTAGGAAGAATAATTAAAGCTGCACTAGGCGTAATAGGTATGTAGATGGTTGTCCATTTTCATACAAATTTAAACCCACATGTCTCTAAAAGTAGGTAACTTTGATATTTTCCTCACTAGAGGGGACCTCAGTGTACTAGCTACCTACCTACTCATAGATGCCTATACTTTATTTATCTTATACTCTCAAAAACTTAACTAAGTATAGGCATACCGGAGAGTTGAATAGCAACAATAAATACAGCTACTAAGTAATTAATTGAACGCGTAAATTAACTCTGGAGACGCCTGATGTTTGTCTAAGAGCAGCGCGTAGTATTCCAATGTCAGTGAGGCGCTTAATGCTTAAGTTACGTTCTCGTAAGTTCTATGTTGAGCGAGAATGCAGGCGTCCTCGCCTTGACTCGTAAGCAAGTCTTCGTAAGTAAAATATTGTGTGGAAAGGACGCAATTTTGAGTGTTTTTGTTTTTGTGTGTTTGTGTTTGTGTGGTTTTAGTGCCTCTGCAACGAGACTAGCAGTCTCTTAAACTGTGTGTATGTTGGTTAACTTGAATGATTGCAGATTTTTCATTAGTCAGATAACTTATATCTGAAGTATTAATATTACAGTTTGACATATTTCAGTGTACTTATTAATATTCTTCAACAAGTTTCACATTCAATTCAACTATTTTCTTTGGATATAATCATGGATGTAAAATATTAGTTTTTTTTTTTTTTTTTTTTTTTATTATAATTATAAAAATCACTACGTTTTCTCATATCACATCTGACATTGAATTGCAACAGAATTGTCGACATCGGCACCATTGCCATAAAGAAAAATAGAATAGAATACAGTTTGACATATTTTCTATACAAAAGCTGTCACACCGCAATATTAATTCCTCATATAAAAATTATCTGAATATTGAAAAATCTGCCCATAAAAAAGTGCCTAAATTAAACTTGGGGAAGAGAAACATATCTTTGGTGTTCTTATAAAACTAGTTTCGGCTAATATAAAAATATCCTAGAACCTTACACAACCCAGCATTGTTATACTAATTAATGCAGCCTGCAGGAAATGTTTAACGACTTACTATATTTTCAGTGTGCCTTTCCATAATTCAGCGTATATTTCCCCCACAAAAAGTGGTTTCAGTATTAAAAACAAGCCATATTCACCATTTTGATTTCCACTACAACAAGTTCAGGTCGACAAGAGATAACAAAAACTGTATTTTTTATGATTCTGACTCTTACCCAGCAGCAAGGTCCCAGCGAACCTGACTCCGGCGAGGGTCCACCGGTGTCCTCTGGCTGGTATCCTGTCCTGCAGCCGCCTCCACACGACGTCAACAGGCACGTAGTAGACTAACGTGAAGGAGAGGAGCATCACGCATGCTACCAGGATCTTCGCGGTTTGGGCTAGACTGGAATATAAGTTAAATGATACATTATTTTACCGTCTGACATTGATATTTGGTAGCAACAATAATGTCTTGGTAATTTGTAGAAAATATTACAATTACCATTCTTAAGCTACTCGTACAGTGTCCTAGGAGAACGGTGGCCGTAATGCCACAAAGCTTTTTGTTAACACCATCATGTCAAATACTGGTGAAAATGACAGATTTTCGTGACGCTCGTTATAAATATGACGGAAACGCTCTTCGAAACCGTATTTTTACGATAGTCGCGTCAACGTTTTTTTCGTTACCACAAAAACTCTAAGAATGTATCGTATCTACTCCAATGAATTGAATCATTCCCTCAACATCCATTCTTATTATTGTGATTTTTGAGTTTTCTTTGTTTCATTAACTCTACGTCGAAGGGGTATCGTATTACCCAGTAACTGGGTTGTGGAGGTCAGATAGGCAGTCGCTCCATGTAAAATACTGGTATTCAGCTGCATCCGGTTAAACTGGAAACCGACGCCTACATAGTTGGGAAAAGGCAGGCAGATGATGATGATTACCTCTACGTTTAAGACATGATGTGACTTTTAGGATAGGTACTTCGACATCGACTGCCGAGAGTACAATCACAAATAAAAATGAAATAATTATTTCAATACAGATCAGAATAGATTTCATCACGCTTACATTTCTTCCTGTGGCAAGTTTAGGGTCAAACTCCCTCTGACTTCATCTCCATACTTCAGGTAGCCGATGAACCCGACGAACCCGTACATGACGGCTATAGCCGACATTGCGGCGTTAAGTACTCCTGGACAGCCGAGGAAGTCCTGAGGCTTCTTCATCTCGTTCTCAATTGGCATCACCACGCCGATGCCTTCCATCGCGAACAGACTTGTGCTGGAAAAGGAGAAGAGGCAAATTAGTGATGTGAGAAGGTAGACTGAGGATTGTCAGTCTGGCGATACTTCCATTAGCAGGAAAGATCATTGCAAAGGAGTTAGTGCGGAAATTGCCAACATAGCTTTTGTATTGCCCTTTTGGGTTGAAGAATCCCGTGTTCAAAAGTCATTGCAAAATTCAGTCACATCTCCAAAGTTAGCAATAAATTGCCAAACGTCAGGTGTCAATCGATCCATAAAATTAAAAGAACGAAGTCCAAGTTCAGTTCTGGCTCAAAAAACCTGCACTAAAGATTTTGCCGTTACAACTGCTCTAAATCGGCAAAATCTTTAGCGCAGGTTTCGAGCCGCTGTAAACTCAAATTAACGAAAATGCCCGCTTTGTCGGCGAAATCGTTCAATAATGATCCATCAGAAATTTGCGCCCAGAGAATAATCCCTAATTCGGATCGAATTTCTGGTACGATTTCTGCTTTTTGAGGTGGCTGGATGCCACCTTTTATTTAAGAAAACTAGTCGAATGGTACTTTTGTTTTAACGTCAAAAACGATATAAATTCGGCAAACTATTTGCAACTCATAAATTACTCATTGGTAGCGTTTAAAACATATTTTCGGGGAAAAAATATGTGCTCGCAGTTTTCATCGAAATAAATCAATCTAGAAAGTTTAGCAATAAACGCAATATGTCACTTTTATGCAGAATTGATTGCCCATTTTTGAGTTTAATTTTTTTTGCAAACTGTCATTAAAATCGTTTTTATGATGAAGAATGTCCCATTATTTATTGGCCGATAGTTCTGCATCTAATTCATTTTCAATGAAATTATTGTGTTTTTAATAAAATATATTATATACTTACTTAAGCAGGTTAAACTTCTTGTACTAAATTAACTATTAAAATAAAAGTATAATAACCTAATCTAACTAAAACTATTGACAAAATAAAACATGGCGTCAATAAATTCCTCCGCATCGCTATCGATCTATCGATTGGTATTGTAAACGAGAGACTGGCGGTATTGTCACGTTGCTTGGCAGTGCCCTATCAGTAACTTCTGGCTAAGGCCAGCCCTTGGGTCTCAGGAATTAATTAATTTATTACTTTCTCAGGTAACTTTAAATTGGACACTACTTACTATTCTGAACGAGAAGCATACCTAGGTCTTAAAATGTAACGATATTATTTTCTTCCATGTTACAGTTTACCTTTTAAAAATTCCGTGCTTGCTTTTCCTAGATAGAACCAATTCGTAAGATGACATACAAATGCAAAGCTTGAACACGAGTCTTGAAAGAAAGCATTGTCACCTTCACTACGAATACGGCTATTGAAAACATTGTTTGAGGTGAGGTAAACTCGTTTCCTAAAGTATCGAACAAGCGTCTAGACTCCGAATCCTTGTAAAAACTAGTCTAGACCGGTAAGCTTCGTAAGCTTCAGTATTTTGTAGGTTCCGCTGCCCTTACTATATTGTTCAATCTACCTTATTGTTCAGTTTCGGAAGAAATAGTTTGTTATCTGCCTTAGAACATTAGAGTTCGGCTTAATTTGAATCTTTCTTCATTTAGCTGTGTGTGAAGACGAGTAGCGTCAGCACATAACACGCACGTACACACACACACACACACATTTTCAACTTCGGCATTGTCTCGGACGGTACCAAGAGCTCCTGCATTCGCAGCGCGTTTATACACTTGCTACAATAAAAATAAAAAAAACTGTACGCGTTTTCAAGAACATTTCATTTAATTTAACTGTCATTCAATTGGCCGTCATTAGGTCATGCAAAATACGTGAAAGGAATTTTATTAAGAAGTTTGTCTTCCAATTGTATAACAATTTTTGCACAGTTTATGCAAAAAAATTTTAACAATTGGAATGTATGTCATAAGGTGGCTATTAATAGCTTGATGCAATCGCGGCTGTAAGTTACATTTCTTGATTGTCATCCTTACGCTTAATCTAACCCAAAGTCAAAATGACTTTTTGAACTTTCTTAAAGGTATATACGAGTGGGCAGCGGGATTGTCCGAAAGGGTTACCGCTGCCCCGGAACATAAAGGGCTAAGGAAGGAACACGGATGGGTTTTAGTCAGTAAGAGTCTGACACTCCCTTCCGCTCCACCCAGAGCGGGAGGGGTCATTGGATGATTTCCCATCCTTAAAAAAAAAAAAAAAAAAGGTATATACGAGTATTAGGCGAGAAATCATCGAGAACCGATAGTAAACGCTTCCAGTACAAATCTGTTGTTGGAACAATTTGTACCTACCTATAGCATATTAAATGTCTAGTTTGATTATATTATTTAGAGACAATCAGTGTTACCGTCAAAGGCTTACCTCCTCTAGAGTATAGTCTAGAACTTTAGAGACTAATGCAAGTGTACTGTCGGCAACAACAGTCATTTAACACATCTAACTTTACAAGACTTACAAGACAGCGCTGCACTAAAGTTTGCTCGTAAATAACTGGTCAAAGTTATTTCTCTCGCAGGTACGACCTACATGAAAAATATGTTGGAAAATAGTTGTAGTAGTAGTAAGGTGTTTGTATCGGCCAGTTTTGTCTTAAAAATGCTCTACTAAGCGTCACTGAGAGCATATTTGAAATTAATTGAGAGAATCATCGTCATCATAAGCCTACAGCAGTCCACTGCTGGACATAGGGCTCTCCTATTGCACGCCATTCACCTCGATTTTCGGCAACTCTCATCCAGCTGTTATCAGCCATCCTGTGAAGATCGTCGCTCCACCTAGCCTGAGGGCGTCCTACCTTACGTTTACCGATTCACGGTCTCCACTCAAGAACACGTCTACACCAAAGGTCATTGGTTCTACGGCTGGAGAGAATCATGTTACTTAAATTAAAATACATAATTATTGGTACTAGTCATTTACACAGTCTTGTATGTGGCATACAATACAAAATTGAAAAAAAAAAATGACATGCATCATCTAAACACTGATTAATGTACGCTGTAACTTTTATTGTTGCTTCAAAATTTGGTAGGTTCCCCACATAAATTTAATCGCACCGTGTTTATCAGGTTTAGGATTGGTGACAAGATTGTTTTGCCAAAAAATTATTAGAAATGGGGTTCAGTGCTTTTAGAAATTTTATTTTCAGCGGTTTAATTTATGTTGTTAACTGTACCAGAGACAGTTTGAATTAGAATTCCTTACAACGCTTTTCCATGTATTTGTAAACAGATAAAGACAAGAAGCCACAATCGCATTTCTTATTCCTTTATCGTCCCTACAAAAACATTTCAATGTCGCTTTTGAATGAACTACACAGATTGGAATTTTCGGATCTAGTGCCCGGTCTTTGCCCCTTGCATTCTAATTTAACAGAATATTCATATTTCACTAACTTTTTATCTTAAAATCCTTATAAAAGAGATTTACGTGGACAGGATGAATAATTATGATGGCTAACGCAGATGCATAGATGGGTGTAATGCTATGTCATTTGTTTTAACAGTATTTTGTAAAAAATTGCGGGAAATATTCAGGCAGTGTCAAGCCGAGAGAAAACCGGCCAAGTGCGTGTCGGGCCACGCACCATGAAAGGTTCCGTACATGAGATGAATAAAAAAAAAAAACTTAAATGGCCGTATTTTTTATTGTTCGTGGACTTGGAAGCTTGATTTTTATTTAAGTTTCAAGGGGCCCGTCACCTGCATATTTAATATTAATTTAAACTTGATACCTCCAAGCATTTCTGACAAAAAGTTTCTTGATAGACTGACGGACAACGAAGTGCTCCTATAAAGTATCGCTTTATCCTTTAGAGTTACGGAACCCTAAAACGGAATAAGTTCAACTTGAATCACAAAGTAGAGGTTAAGTCTTTTTTCCAGTTATTTTAATTATAGTCATGCTCTTTTTGTGATGCTAACAATGGGTATAAGCACAATTATACATTCTGATACTGGAAATTTTTTTAATTGTAGTTTAGAAAAAACAATTTGCTTCGTCTAAAGCTGAGTTTCGTTTTTCTCGAATTTGTTAATTTTTTAAAGTCTTTATTTTTGCGTCGTCAAACGCGCTACATCTTCAGTTATTTTACGGTCTGGCGATCAATTTAAGTGTTTTCTCCGTTATCTTTACTCAGAAATCTAGTCTTTGAAACGTGTCAAAGAAGCACTCAGAAATACATGTAAATAATTTAATTTAATTATCTGCTTTTATTTTGTATTACTTATTGCTATTCAAAAATTCTAGTATCAATAAAAAAAAAATTGCTCGCTCATATAAATAAATACATAAATAAGACGCGCCCAGAAGATACCTGTTCACTCTTGAACTTCTCTTTGAAGGCAGTTGATGTTACCGCAAATAAACGTATATTCTTTCTTTTTATCTTTTACGTCCCAACCTTGTATATGTACCCTGCCAATTTTAGACGAGAAAAGGAATATTAATTCACCCACCTTATAAAAGTAGGCAGTCCACTGAAAGACGTCACGAGACTCTTATTAGAGAAGTCAGGTGTCTCCCTCAAACAGTAGTAAAGGCAGATACATATCGACCCCAGCCACACGAAGTTCGCTAGTGCCGAGAATGGCACCAGGTACTTTAGCGTAGTGATCTGGGTTAGTGGCAGTAGCACTACTAGTGTCAGGCCGCAGAAGACTGTCACTGACCAGTCGGGGCCTCCATATGCGATGGATACCTGGAAAAGAGTTCACATGTTGTTTATTTTTAAATTTGTTATAGGTATTCAGAGAGAAACAGAATGTGAAAAGCTGACAGATTTAATGAAAAACTTTTGAATAAGCTGCGTAGTGCTTCAACGCTGAATCTCGAAATCAAATTGAAACTTAGCCCATGTTGGCACAGACGTAAAAATATCGCGGCGGGATTTTATCGTGCTTTGGACTTTTAACTCTCGGTGTTAAGCCGAGCCTTGAGAATCCAACAGAGCGCATCTCAGCGCGTCAAAAAAATGCACTGTTAAATTTTCAACTCTCAGCGCTAGACCGTGCGTTGAAAAATATCGCCGCAGGAAAAACCATGAATCCATTATCAACAAAGACATCTAACGATATTTATTCAATCAGCGTGAGATTATTTCTTAAGATGGCTTTTTTCAGATTACAAGGAATATGGGAATGCCTATCAAAGTCTGGTAATCTTTTAGTTTTCTATTTCAACCAAGCTTCATTGTTAATAATGAAAGAGACGACGATAGTGCAACGGGTGGCTTTACTTTAGTTAATGTAATTCCAATACTTACTTGTCTAAAAGACTCTGCTATGACTACAACGTACACGCAGCAAGCACCCATATGGGTAAGTGCTAACGCCCAGTCTGCTAACTCTCTGAAAATAAAACATGTTGCACTTATTCACTTAAATAAATATATCATGAGGTCTGTGTAAAGTGTAAGGAAAAAGTTTTTATGTATCACGCATCCGCTGTGCAGGGCCTGCATGGAAGACGACGAGACAGCGGCACATGTGCTTCTAAACTGCCCGGTGGTCGCCACGTGTACAGGGCAGAGTACTTTGGTAACCCAGGTACTCTACGTGAGACGGTCAGTAACATCAAGACGTGGCTGGCCTTCCTTGAGGACCTGGGGTGGATCGAATAATCGATTTTCCCACCCGCACGCAAAGTACGCGCATTGACGTGGAGTTGCGGACACCAGCCCGTATTACATATGATTACGCATGATGGAGTAAGTTTAACGGCTCTAGGGTTTCCCGTAATAAGAGGTTTGCCCACAAGTATTTTGTGGTTTATATTCAAGAAGTCTTATTTATTCAGGGATATGTTTCGCCATAGCATAACCAGCGCAGCGTTTCATTTTAATGGATGTAATATTGACGGCGGTGTAGTGGAAATTGATTATTTCTCCAGTATAAGTAACTCTTTCGCCAGCGTGCCTTTAATTAATATTCCCACAGGCCTAATCTCAGTGAGAGGGATCACCGTTTTGAGAGCAGTGGTGATGTAATAATTTACCCAAAGTGGTTTTCTGTGCTCGAACCTACAACCTAGAACTCGTAAGTCGCTGTCGTTACCACTGGTCCACCACTGCCCTGCCACCGACGTGAGGTCTACCATATTACAAGAATGTTAGCCCTTGGCGAAGTTTTATCACCTGGAAAAAGGCGCAAATTTTCTGATTGGTTTCGGTCCATGCTGGAACACGAGGTCACATGTGTCTGCATATCCTAGACTTGGCTTCTTGAGTTCTACGCACAGCTGTTGTGATGTTTTTACCTGAAAGGTAAACAATTGAACGGTTAAAGATTATGCAAGTTAACATATACAATTTGAAGGGGTTTATTAAGACTTTTTAATAAATGAGCAGTCTCTGCGCTCGCAATAAGTAATCTCTCGTATTTTTGCTGACATAAGAAAAGAAGTTGCGAATCCCTTAAAAGTAGGCTAAGGTGGTCATAACCTAAAATTCTTCAAAGTCTGACTTGACCATGTCACAGTTTATTAAGGAACGCTTTATAAATCTATCTTCTATCCCTAACCAGCTCAATGTTGTCGATGTTACGTCCAGTGCTGTAGTTACAAGTATTCCACTTACAAGTGATCATTATCGTTATATTAAACTATTTCAGTCCACTGCTGTTGATGGCTTAGTAGGCGTTTCGGCCGCTGAGTTTTGTCCGATCCGGTCGAAACAGGACTTTCATTATTATTAATATTTTTGAGTGGTGTTTCGGAAGAATCGTTTTTTAGTGGCAAAGTAACGTCAGAAATATAATTTAATAATACCTTTTTAACTTTATTACATTATGAAGCTAATTATTATGAAATCTTAACTATGCAAGTGCAAAAAGGGGGAGAGCACCGTGGGAGAGCATTATCATATGCATACAGAAACCCGTGAAACAATTGAAATTGATGACCACATTAAGCTAAGAACTAATTTTCAGATCATAGAAAAACACATGATGAGACTTAGAGATTTCTTGTTGGTATAATAAGATTGTTTTTTTTTTTAAATGAAATTAATTGATTATTGTTTTGATCATATTGAACAGACTGTTTTAAATATTACTTTAATAAAAAAAAAAATGGTTTATATTGGTAAAAACAAGTTTAGGTTTATACTAAATTTTTGATTGGATCCTCCTTTTAGGCAGATAGTGCCTGTGTTAGGAGAGTCAGCTATTCCATATTATATAGGTATAAACATAAGAAGAGGTTATTTTGATATCGTAGGTAGTCACTGATTTTCGATGCTATTGTTAATTATTTTCGGTATTTTAGTAAAGTGATTGTTAATAGGTAATTGATATACAAGATGATTATAGTAATTTATATTCAATATTCTTGTTGTACGAAACGTGTACTTGATATTGGTATAAGACTGATTATTGTGATTGCATTTTATTTTTTCCCTAATTTTTTTTCTTTTTTTTTCTGTTGTATATTAATCTTTATATGTTTTTAACAATATAACCCTAACTATACAAATTTTGATTAAAAAAAGTGTAGTCAGAAACACCACTCCAAAAATATTAATAATAACGAAATTCCTGTTTCGACCGGAACGGACGAAACTCAGCGGCCGAAACCCCTACTAAGCCCTGTTGACATGCCTTCTTCTAAATCGGTCAACATTCGGCTCTTCTACTTATTACCAAATACAAAACCCTGAGGTTTCTTTACACTATTTGTTATTGCACAATTCTTTTCTCTAATACTTGTGTAAGTTGAACACAGAGCCCATAACAATGTTATGTGGGTCATGGTGTTCTAAATCATTAGGGCCTTACATAATTTGGGCAATTATTTCGTCGATGCTTTATGGTGGTACCTACATTGACTTTCATTTTGAATATAATTGGTAACTGTAATCCCAGGTTCTTCTCGCAGCGATTTTTTTCGCGCACTGGTATCTCAACGTACTGCTTAACGCCGAGAATTGAAAATCCGACAGCGTGATTTTTTTGATGAGCTGGGATGCACTTTGGTGGATTCTCAATGTTGAAAATCCAGTGCGCGATTAAATCCCGTCGCGATATTTTTACGTTCGTGCAAACGTGTTCTAAATTAAATAGTGTCTGTGTTAAATCACTCTTTGGTTTACCGCCACTAAATATTTCATTTCGTTTTATTGCAAAACGAGTTCGAACTTTAGTCCAAGCTCAAACCATCAAACCAGTTTTTGTATTTTGAACTTTTTTCAGAGCAGGGTACTTACAAATCTTAATACAAAATTGACGATTGAGACTCGGGTTTGACGTCACTTTTTGTAATTAGAACTTTTTTGTCGGAATAGAGTTCGGAATTACAAAAATTGCTCTAAAGTTAAACCTTGTTTTGTAATGAAGTCCTGTATGAAGATATAACTATCAAAGACTTTCGTGTCGTGCAATAATAAATACACTTTTAACGCGAAAGTATTTCTAACTGCTCCCGCCACGATCCGCGCGCTTCTGGCGGAAACGCCTCTCGTTCCCGCTCCGCCAATGAGGGCAAGCATCTAGAACATTCTAGAAGCTTTCGTTAAAAACATACGACGCGCACCCTTTTTTTTCATATTAGCGTGGGACGTCAGCCAACTGGGCCGCGCACCGAAAAGTGTAAATTTTTACGAAACTTTATCTTCGCCCCGAACCTTATTGTTTTTGGTAGGTATATATTAGAAAGAAAGAAAGAAAAAAGATTTATTGTGACTCGTGTAGTCTTTGATACTATTACTAAACTAAACACAGTAAAAAAAAAACATGTTATTAAAATAAAAACAGTAACAAAAACAAAAACATTATCAAAGTCCTACCCGAGGCCAAAAGGCTCCTATCTCAGCATAATGCTGCAACAATTAAAAAATAAATCTCGCAGCGCTGGTATTCTTATCAGAATACCAGCGCTGCGAGATTTATTTTTAAACATACATCATAGCGGGCCCTATCGGGCCCGCTATGATGTCACGGGCATTTACAGAAATAAATAAATAAATAATAAAATAGATTTAATAAGTAAAATATATTAGCAAATAAAATATAAATTATTAATCTGCGCCAGACGTAACCTCACTACTTGTCTATATGCCTTGAGTATCAGAGGCACTGGTGTGTCTGTTTACTCTGTGGCATCGCTGTGACAAGCAAAGAGTACTTTGTATATACGGAAATAGAGAGCCATCTTGCGCGATTTGAACGATAACATTAAAAAAGCGCCCTCTGCGATTAAAATACTGAACTACATTCGTGTCAGTATTATAATCGCGCGACCTAGATCCATTCATGGTCCAACTGTTTTCTATAACAGAGATAGTAAAATTATACCGATATAAGTATTCAAAATCTGTTTACTACAACATATTTAGATATTATTTAAATTACACACCCCCTTACTAATAAACGTATTATATCAGACGAATAGTTACACACCGATTTCTCTCTTTCAGTCGTCAGTAATTTGATTTTCGACAGAAGACAAAGCGTTGTGTAACTATACAGACGATACACAATGTTTATTAGTAAGGGGGATATAGGTACAACGAACGATCACAGCAGACAACGAACGATCACAGCAGAACGACATCAAAACAACAACAGCCATTTTTGTTTATTACTTGCCAGTGCTGCCAGGGCATATATTTAAATATCTCTAAATTCTTACCAAAGTATGTAAGATCTTTTTATTTAAAAAATTTTATCAGCAAAAATTACTTATCATCATGGACACGTATGTTTATATTTAATTTATTCTAATGAACCCTATATTTACAATAAACACTCTTTGCTTATCTCCAATAATAGAACTAATCAAACTTCAATGTAGCAAATAATGAATTAATTATGGCAACACATTCTTAACAGTACTACTAATATTATACCATTTATTTAGGGAGAACATTGTAAACCTTAGTGTAGTATTATATTTTGAATATTTTTTATTATCCTATATTATACGCCACACTAGCGCCTCTGATTGTACAATACTAAACTGACAGATTATTATACTACGAAATTGTAAAGCTAATAATCAGCTGGAAATATATCTTTTGTACATGTCATCTGTAATAAGTTGGGTTATCACAATGCTGTTGCAGGGTTTCTACGAGTAAGATTGTAAGGCATGGTGACAAGTAAGAGGTCGCAGGCGCCGACCTTACGGCGTGATTAAATAAATACCTACATTTAAAAATAAATACACTAAACATTACTTTATGGCTATGTAGGACAATTGAAGTGGGGTGTCGTGATTCGCTTAACAATATTAATTTCCCTGACTGTTAATAAAAAACACCGGCCAAGTGCGTGATTTATTTGAGACTATCAAAATATGTCGCATATATGGCCATATTTTTTATTGCACTGACCATAGACTTATAAAAAAAGATGTACTCCGCGCCACGCATATCGAAAGTGAAGCACCGTACCGATCTATGTGTGCGTGACTGACGATTGACGCTGTCGTGTCACGTAATGGCGGCCGGCCGGCATACTATGATGTGAATGTGAGCGTGAGGCGTGTTTGTACAAGTGGTCCCGGCATACTTAATGTGCTTCACTTTCGATATGCGTGGCGCGGAGTCCATCTTTTTTTATAAGTCTATGGCGCTGACTTAGAAGCATAATTATTTTGGAGCTCCTAGAGATCGTAGACCTACTACGTATTTGATATTTATTTCAACCTTATACCTACACGCGTTCCTGAGAAAAATGGTCTTGACAGACGGATAGCCGTTACAACGAAGTGATCCTATAAAGGTTCTGGTTTTTCCTTTTGTTTTACGGAACCTTAAAAATTAAGATGCAATAGCTTTTAACTACTCTATGCCATAACATCAAACCTCATGGTCGTCATTAGAAAGTGTCATGGGATTCAATTACCTACCGAAAACACCGTGCATAATGGGAACCACAAAGTTTAAAGTTACGTAATTTAATGGTTTTATCTAACTGTTGTAACGTGTAATTCCGTGTTTACAATTGCGGTTACAACTTGATGAGAATGATTTGGTGTGTAAAATACCATTTCTCGTAAGACAAACATAATGATATAACTTTATATCACTTTTGAGCTGTTTGTGCAATTTCGGAGTAAAAGTTTTTGAAAGGATAAGTTTAGAAATTACTAAGAAATACTTAGTTATTTAGTAAGTACTTAGTTTCACGACTCTTGTAGTTTTATTGCAGATCGCAGAATAGTATCTATGTACACAATGTAGTTGGAGGGTCAAACATTTGTACTTTCAGAGTTACGAGGGGCAATTATTAAGTTTTAAAGTATCACGAATTTGAACATAACTTCAAAAGAGCTTGGCTCAAAAGATTGTACTTAAACCCTTTTTTGTACAGTCACGTTTTTCTTGCAGCAAAAAACTTTGGTACAGAGGCCAGCACATCAAGCTACCCCAATCTGTAATATTTTCCCAATTGAATATGAACCTTATTCCTTTGTAATAAAGTTGAAAATCTATCAAAGAAATTTGACAGATTGTGGTAGCTTGATCTGCTGGCCTCTGTACATTCGCCCTGTGTAGGCACGGTCGTCAGAGTTTGATGGATCACTATTATTATTATTTGGTTTGACACACTAGCAGCTAATTAGCTGCGTGTGTATCCTATAGCTTGTAGATATTTAGTCTGTCAAGTCGATTCATGAGGCAGTTCAGTGTGGGAGCTGTCACAACATTTTCCGGGAGCCTATTCCATGCTGTGGAATACTATGGAAGTTTGTTTTTTCTACGACGCGATTTATACGCCGTGCCGTAAAGAAACCGTGCCGTGTACAGAGGCTTATACAGATTTTCGGTGACTGAACTCAAGTATATTTTTCATTCACACAACAATAACTGAAGCCGGTCGCTAAACTTGCTAAAGTCGTCATTAGCATTGAACTCTAAAAACATTTTCTCTAAAGTAAACCAATTAAATCAACATACGTTTATGCAAATATAGACAAAAGGTTACTTAAGGTCGTTTTTATAATGGGTGTCAAATGTAGGGCTACCTACAGGCCGACTGGACTATAAGTCATTGAACAAGGGACTATAGAAATTAACACGTTAACTGCCATGTCAGTCACCGGTGCCTGACAGATTCACTACCTGTTCAGGCCATGTCAGTCACCGGTGACTGACATGGCAGTATCAAATTCAAAAGACCGTTGTGTGCCGTCCGGCACGTCTACAGTGTTCTTTTCTTTTAGAAATGACTGACATGGCCCCAAGCAAGACATATTCAACATGGCCTTCGACTTTTATATCTAGAACAAAAGTTACAAGGTATTTTTTTGGAAATTGAAATAAAACACAATGATATTTTATTTTGGGGAATTATTACGTTAAACAAACAAATGATATAATAAAAATTATTGTTTATGTTCAATATTATAACATTCTAGTAAAAAAAAAAACTTTTTTACAAAAAAAAAAAACAACCGACTTCCAAAAAAAAACACTACAAAGTGCTAAATAACTTTAATTTCGGAGCTCGGTGTCAATAAACGAAAATGCAGAACCAACGACACCGACTTCCGAAATTAAAGTTATTTAGCACTTTGTAGTGTTTTTTTTTGGAAGTCGGTTGTTTTTTTTTTGTAAAAAAGTTTTTATTTTTTACTTTTTAGTGGAAGAGTTTGTAATTTATCTAAGTTACAATAGCCTAATGTCAACTGCTCATCACCTTTTACAAAATATTGCTTTTGAATTTTGAATTTTTGTTGATTTTTCAAAAACCACTTGTGAGATCACGAAAAAAAAATCATGGGACCATTTTTCTTTTGTTTGAATGGATATACTTCCCGTATACCCTATCAAACAAAAGAAAAATTTTCCTAATCGGTCCAGGCATCTTCGAGAAATCGGGGAACATACAAAAAAAAAAAAAGATTCCGACGAATTGAGAACCTCCTCCTTTTTTTGAAGTCGGTTAAAAATGCAGAAAGAAGCGCGCTCAAACTCGTGAATTTTTACCTACGTGCCGGACAAAATGCCTGACACGGCGCACGGACTGCAATTTGTACCATTTGGGCCACGTCAGTCACGGGTGACTGACAGTTACTTATTTTTACATTTTTTATTGAAATAAAGAAAAGGGAACACTTTTTTATACATAATTATTCAATTTAAACCATTTGGGATCAATTCGCAAAAAAAATAATTTGACGGATTTCAAAATATGGCTTGGCAGTTAACGTGTTAAGTCTGAAATAGGCGCAGATATACGACTTCTAATGATTTTAAATTCAACATCACGTGCAATCAACCGGACTGATTTCTTTGAAAAAAATAAATTTTATACTAGACCATTTGCTTCGTAATTTGATATGTGAATATGCAATTATATTTTTTTAACATAGTGTAATTAATTTGTAAAGTAATGTCTACCGTGGACATAAAAACGATAATCACTCAAACACTATCGGGTGTATTTTCATAAAACTTTCACCATACATATAAAAGACAATTTAATTCCCCGAATTGTAGTATACGGTTTTTATTTGTTTGGTGTTTGATAAATCAACAATAGATGATTGTTTCATATTTTGCAATAAATTACCAGCGTTGTGTCATCGCGCATCTCTTTCTTTTCTACGCAGTCCGATAGTGACCGCGCTTTAGGTCATGTAAACAGTGCTAAGGCACCTCTCCCACCACCGATTAGGAAGCGACGTACAAAAATTATAGATAGCGGTAAATAAAAGAGATACATCTAAACTATTAGTTAATCGTTAACTGTTCACACTGCCGTTGAGTACTCGTTTCTTGCAGCGACAAGAACTATCGAAAAGAGTACTCGCTAAGAGACTCACGCTTGGTACCATACGCATACCAGCGAGTAATCGCTCGTCGCCGTCGCACACTGGCAGGCTGGTCGTTGCTAGCCACCTCGTTAATAGTTGCTAGCTCTACTTGGGGCAGGTGCCTAAAGTGTGAATTGATTCGCACAGAATGCTACGTATCTTTTTTTTACAGTAGTCAGTCAGAATTTTCAGTACTACTTAAACCCGGCCTTACTTTCTTAAAACTTAAGAGCGTTTACGCCGTACGGCATTTCATACAAACTTTCAAGCCCTTGTTTTTCGAAATGAATGAACCGATTTTAATGAAACTTCATACGCATAAGCAGGATCAAAGGTCTAAAAAGTTACTTAATACATTTTCGAAATGTCTTATTTAAAAAAAGATAACTGGAAATCTCTGTTTCTATGGAAACTTTAAAATCGGTCTAATTTGGCTGTAACACAATTTTTTGAAAATATTCTTAGTAACTTTTTAGACCTTTGTATCCTGCTTATGCGTATGAAGTTTCATTAAAATCGGTTCATTCATTCATTTCGAAAAACAAGGGCTTGAGAGTTTGTATGAAATGCCGTACAACGTAAACGCTCAAACTCAAACTCAAAGCATTTATTTCAATTAAACCATTTACAGGCACTTTTGAATTGTCAATCGGTCAGTCAGCAAATATGAAGCTAGTTGCCCATTCCAAAGCGTAGATACCTATGGAGAAGAACGGGCAAGAAACTCCATGGACACTCTTTTAAATTATAGTTTACAAAAATATTAGTTACATCATTAGTGTTGAATTTATAATTATATGTGAGAACGATGTAAAAAAAAATATACGTACGCGTTAAAGTGTCCAGAGTACCTACAGCAAATAGTACTTAACAAAACAATAATCCAAAAGTAAAATAATTAAAAATAAGCCGAGGCAGCCAAGTGATGACCAGTCCCAACTGACGGCGCCCGTTCACGAACATGACGCATAGATCAGCACCATTCAGGTCAACCATTTTGAAGGGAGCTAAGCTCTTAAGTGGCAGCGGAAATTGTACATCGGCTCACAGCAAAACTGACGCTGACCTGTCGCATGTGACTGTCGTCAGGTGTGCGCCTGCACCGTGCGTTTAGCTAGTTGCTGCGACGAGTAGCGAGTAGAGCGTGCGACTCTCATAGCATGTCGTTGCGACTCTTCAACTCGGCGCCAAGTGTGCTGAGTTTTGAACAAAATAATTATGTGATAATCATCGGCCGCAGTGTGTTGTTGTGTCTAGTCGCGAGCTGTCGCAGTCGCATGTCACATTGTGTGCGTCATGTCTAAAACAAATTCAAGGGAAACTCCAACAGATGGCGGCCCTATTCAAGTTTCAAATGTAACATTGTCTTGAGTACATCTGTATCTCTGTATGACATACATTTTATGTTTTCAGCTACGAAAACGTGCTGTGGTATCGTAAACTTAATGACTTGCAATAAAAATAATACTCTCATAAATTGTCAGAAGAAAATCTGCTGCAAGGCTTATGATTTTCCTTTTGCCGTAAGCGGACGGATTTGTGAAGTCAGTGAGAAATTTTTGAGTTTATTGCATGTTATTTACATAGCACTCATAAAGTATATTAAATAATGAGAAATCTACTCCACCCAGCATATTAAAAAAATCAGTGAAACTCCGGGAGTGCCGACAGAAGTGAAAACAAAACACAAACAGAATACTTTGCTATTATTATACTCACTGACATATCGGATATACATTTAAACCAGCAGGACAGCCGAACACATCCGAATGTAGCGCGGTGTCGGTCACAGTGTCGCGAGTTCAATGGTTTTTTTCCCATCTCAAAAAATGCCCAACGCGCCTAATCAAGTTTTCATAAAAAAAAAAAAACTTGACGTGTTATTGTGATTCCGATATTCTATTTACAGAGCAAATCAGCATGTTTGCTAATCTTTAACAGTTTAACATGATACGCTATCTGGTCTTATAAAAAAGTGGATTAAAATTACGACTTACCAGGACATGTATAGTATGACAGCAAATGAAGCCGATGATTAGTGTACCGAGGCTGCCTATCACTAGTCCTGCAGAACTGAAGGCGAGGGGCATCGCCAGCACTCCTGACCCCAGGGATGCTTTTAGAAGATGAGCTAGCGCGCCAAAGCTCCTGGAAGTTAGAGGAAAGTATGAAGAGGAATTTAAATAAAATTTTGTAACTTCAGCCTAAGGGGGAACCGCTAAAGTAGCCCGCAAAATTCAATACTCAATTGTTATGATTTCATGACAATAAATAGTTATTCAATAGGGGTAATTTGAAATTAGATAGTTGCCTTAATTATCGCCTAAACAAGAATGTATCTTTGACATATATTTTTTTCAGGACCTATATGCACTAATTTGATCATTTAAGCCCGATTCTAAAACAGGAAAGTTCAGAAAACCCTCTAACTTTTTCAGTAATGTTAGACGGGGGGGGTGAGCTACTCATCTCGAAGGCAAAAGAAATTGATATTGTAGCCACTCCGGTATAACATACCGGTAACTGAAAGCCAGTTCACGTTGTGTCTGTTATATTAAATCATATGTTAGCTGATTTGTTAACAGATTTAGTGGGGACCTAAAAAGGCCACTTTGGCATAATCATAAAACAATTCATATCACGCAATTCATCTGTTTGACAGTTTCACAACTATATATCCCTGAAGGGTTAGGCATATGTTAGCATTTTACGAATCTCCATACAAAACTGTCATACAGATGAAATTGCGTGATGTGAATTGTTTTATGATTCTGCCAAAGTGGCCTTTTTAGGCCCCCTGATAAGATGTTTGATTTATTTATGTTATACAGCAACAAATGGTTCTAAAACTAGACTTCCTGTAGTATCTAAAGTTTCACTTTTTATTTAAATGTCTGTTAATTAATTACCATGGAAAATAGTAATACAATTAAAACAAACATAATATAATAACCGTACATAATATTATTATCTAGAATCTGTTATCAGCGTAAAATCTCCTCTAAGTCTAACATTTGGCGTCTTCACTTTCCTAATTAAAAATAGTTCTGTGACCCTTGTTATCTGTGAAACTAGTTTATCTATGAGAGAGGACTGTACAGATTATGATCTGCATGGTTTGTGGCATGCAACCTTTTTGGTAATTATAAGATTTAGAATTATTTATTTATGATTACATGCTCAACATTACAGAATAGACTCCCAACTCCCAAGGCATAATAATTTATCTTATAATGACATAAGAAAGATAAGATAAACACCAATACGAATTGAGAAAGCAGAAAACTGTTGGCGTCAGATTCGCCTGACAAGCCAGTCTCGACAAGGATAAAAATGTAAAAAACAAGAAACGATTCCGTAATAATTATTTCATCTGAAAGATATTGTTGTATTGATGTGCCTCTACTACATAATGGTGGAGGCGCCTTGTATTTAACATTTTCATGATAATACGCAGCGGAAGCGTGCACAAAGCATAATAATGTGTGAAGAAGGGTACTACCCCTATATGATAAGGCAAGGCCTATCGCACGCCAAGAAAAGTGAAGAACAGAGCTAGTGTTATAGAGCTAGGGTTATATTTTTTTTTGTAAAAAGAGGTCAGCTGATGCGGTTCTTCTCGGGCACAAACGGCGTATGTCTATAGAGGTTTATAATAGAATTCAGGCTTAAAGGAACGAATGGCGAGAAAGCTACTGGCGGCTGATATTACACAGCCGGCTAATAATTATTTTAATTGCTTTTGGAGTACGAATGTTAACTAGTGTTCGGTTATGAGGATTATGTAGGAAGTTGTCCTATCTACAATTTCCTATCTAAGGGATACATGATAAGAATAACTTCAAAAGGTTTAGTGGTAAGAATAATAAGTAAGAAGTTTCTCGCATTTGTTCTCGTTGAGTTTTTTTTTATATTTGAAGTAGTTTTCAGGATTTGTGTGCGGTGGGTGTGCGAGTGAGAGGGTGCGTTTGTGTATGTGTGTGATCTATAATTATAAATATCGAATGAATGTAGTTTGCATACACACGAGCGACATTTTTCAACGACAGGGGCAACTGCAACGCGAGTGTCGACGGCAGCCGTCGACAACTGTCGACGCCCGCTGTTGATACGTCAGCAGCTGCCGTTGACAACGTGCCACTCGTGTATTTGAGTACGGTGCTCAAGTAGACAAGTAGCGTGTTGTTGTCGATACTCGTTGACGAAATGCGCCAATAAAAGATACATGCGTTGTTGTCGATACTCGTTGATGAAATGCGCCAATAAAAGATACATGCAACTAGTAATTATAATTGCATCTAGTTAATGGGGTTTTAGATTCGTCGAGGTTCGTCTGTCATCATCCTGAGCCTTTTCCCAAATATGTCAGGGTCAGCTACCAGTCTACCCGGATGCAGCTGAATATCTGAATCTAAAAGTAGTATATCTAAATCTGCTATTTACAGTCTACAGTTTTTGCTTCCTTAATCCGGGGTCATCATTTCCTTTTTTCATCAGGATAGACTTATTGCCTCATCAATATTGTTACATGAACTGAAAAAACGGTGCGTCAAAGAGATTTTCAAATGAGTTAACAAATCTTGATAAATTGTTAGTAGCCTAATAACAATTTATCAAGATTTTAGAAGTTACTTTATTCCGGATTAAATATATCTACAGGAATTATTGTACAAAATTATTTGGTCGCTCTAGTAATTATAACGCTCTATTCTTTATGTTATTTCTCTTTAATGCTGGGTACAGATTGGTGAAACCTAACGTGTAATGTAATTCACGTTGAAACAAATTCGCTGTTTGTTTCATGTTGCATTGCATACATTTTCACTGCTTATTTGTGTTACATTTCATGTTACGTTTCACCAATCTGTACCCTACGTAGGCCTTGGTTAAAAAAACTAAACCTACATGACTTCATGTAGGTTTAGTTTTTTTGGTGGTTAGGTGCATGAAGAACCTTAAGAAATGAAGATACTTCAGTGCACCTGACGGACCCTAGACAGTTAGTCCTGTAACCAACATTGCTGCCTTTTCACCAGATATACCCATGAGATTAAAAGAAAATTTGGTAAATGCATGGCTTTGCTGCGATTTATTCGATTTGCTACTTAGTACTAATAATAACAACGGATATCATGAACAGAGACAAGTTATTGGCTATTAAAAAACTTCAACAAAAAAAAAGTAAGTAAAGTCAACCGCACATCAATACCTTACAATTGGTCACTGAACTTAATATCGTAGCAATAAGGAAGGTATTCGCAGTGCAAGTGTTACCACTGACTGTAACCAGTCTTAGCAAGGGGTATCGTGTTATCCAGTAACTGGGTTGAAAAGTACAGCAACGCAGTGGCTCCATGTAAAATACTGGTATTCAGCTGCGTCCGGTTAGATTGGAAACCGACCCAAAAATAGGCGGATCACATACTACAACGCGTCACGCGACGGGGCGCAGATAAAGCGCCCCCGTGCGGTTTTTTTTACATACAAGTTCAATAAAACGCGTTTCCGCGCTCTTTGGCTCCGTTTCCAGCGTCCCGTCGCGTCGCATGGCGCATTGTAGTGTGTGATCGGCAGATGAAAAAGTGTTAACATTGACGTGTAGTTAACTGTACCGAAATAAAGTAAATAAATAATACTTACGATGTGTTTGATGCTATCGGTCTGTGCTGCGAAGGAATGTAGGGGTCCAAGTCTTCTCTAGATCCATTATAAGCTAGCTCGATTCTGTAAGACAAAAATAAAATAATTAAACAAACAGAAAGGTAGGACAAGGCTAGGTACATAATTAACGGTTATCTAGCATTTAGATTCGGCTATTTAAATACTATGTTAAGGTTGAGTAAAGAGAATTATATGTGGCTTACGGAGTGTTAAGGAAAATTTACTAATGCATATTTTATAAGTATTATGTAATTTTATCAAATACCATAAAACTTTACAAGTGTACAATTCTACAAAATTGGTAACTTTGAAAAAAATATTGCATAACATAGAAATAACAAATATGTAAATTGTACACTTGTCACTACAATTTACATATTTATAAAAAAATCTTACAAGACACGTGTAAGATTTACAATTGAAGCTTAATACCAACTTCGACAAAATTTGGAAAAAAAAGAAAAAAAATAGTTTGTTGAAGGAAAGTTTACTTAAGAGGTTACTGAACTATTGAATACAGTTTAGAATTTTTAGGGAAAGTTTACACTAGAAAAGTTTTCAGGTGTCAAGTTTTCAGTTTTTGAAAGCTCAATCAAGTCTATGTCATAGTGGCAATCAAATAGCAACCAATCAGGTAGGTTGACATGTCATTTGACAGCACACTCAGAAACAAGGGGTCAATCTGGGCAACCACACGATAGCGCGTTAAAAACCGGATATTGGTCTGAAAAACCACCCAACTACGCGTTTAAAAACCGGGTATTAACCTGGGCTAACACCCAACCTCGCACAAAAAAAACCGGGTAAAAAAACCCGGGCAAAAATATACGTACAATTTTCTTACCCCAGGCCGCAGAAATTGGTTACTTGATCACAAAAATCTCCATAGATTTTCAATGCACGACTGTAACACGTTGACATATCAGCTCGTTCTCGCTTCCAAAGCAGTGTCTCTCGAATATAACCCACGCAATATATTAGGTACTTAGCTTATTGACAGGAATCATAATGTATTAACCCCAATATTCAGGCGTCAATCGGTGTATTGATGAAATACTTATTTACCATTGCATCATGCAATTGAAGGAGCTGTTCATTGATTTTATTATTTTATTTCTGCACGTGGTGTCTGCTTTCATAATAACATGTTTATGTGTTGTTTATTAAAAGTTTTCTTTGTTTGTATGGGTCGGTATAGATAGAAAAGTGTTAAGGAATATTGTATGGATAGAGAGGGGCCCGTGTCTAAATAATAACAGCCGCACAGGTCGATCTATCAGGTTACGCTACGCTCACCGCGGTCGGTCTGTAGATGGGTGACCATCTTTACATAACGATACCCCTCCGTACCTCGGAAAGCACGTTAGGCGGTGGTCCCGGCTGTCATTCTTGCATTTTTGGCAGTCGTTACGGGTCGTCAGAAGCCCGAAAGTCTGACAGCCAGTCTTACCAAGGGTATCGTATTACAAAGTAACTGGTTTGTGGAGTACAGATAGGCAGTCACTCCATGTAAAATACTGGTATTCAGCTGCATCCGGTTAGACTGGAAGGCGACTCCAACATAGTTGGGAAAAGGCTATTCAGATCATACATTTATTTATGTAAACTACAATAAATATACTTTTAAAGGTGAGCAGATGTTAAGGGTTGTACGCTACAAATTTGAATTTTGATAAATTAAATTTTTATCAAACTTTGCATGAAGTCCTGGATTCTATTCTGGGTCGAGAAAAGTGTAAATGGGTTCTCCCTTATTTAAATTCTCAGTAGCAGCCCGGAGGTTGGATTTGTGCTCGGTTGATGGCAATAGCCTCGCCCCCTTATTACATGGGACTTAAAAATAATTGTCGAAACGTGGGTGTATTATATATAGGTACCAACGCGGTCTTAAAAAAAAATTCGCCTAAATCCTGCGGCGGCGGCGCCAAGCCACGCCCAATTAAACTTTTCGCATATTAGGAAAGCAATAACGCAATTAGTTGCAACCTGCACTGCGCAGCTTAGTGACGAATCACGTGTACTCCTTTTGTGAATTTTACCGCCTAACTATTTGACCTTGGCGCGCTTACTAGAGAACGCTTCTATTTTTTGAGTGCAAGCAAAAATTAACTTAGTGGTGGTGAGGCGGGAGTATCCGCGATAGTACACCACTGCCTAACCTTTCGGGGATTACAAGCGTGACGTTATATTATGTTATTATAATGTGTTTCTCTGTTTTCATAGAAATAAATAAGAGTATGTAACAAAGCCAGCCGATTACCTAACTCAGATACATACGAGTAGGTACTGTAGAGACTATGGTAAATTTGGTGCTTACATGCAACCTCGGCGAGTCAGTAAAAAGGTATTGGCATAATATACGAGACAAACCGGAACATGAAGAGATTAGGCGTAAGATTAGGCTGACAAGCAAAAATATTTAGTTGTAAGATTTTATAGGAATAACTAGCTGACCCCACAAACGTTGTTTTGTATTAAATAAAAATAGTTTACGTCCTATTCTCAGACCTATTAATATACACCCAAAATTTCATAAGAACCGGTAAGGCCGTTTCGAAAGAATTTTGTTACTAACACTGACACGAGAATTTTATATATTAGATTATTGAAGGTACCTAGGGATAAACCGTAGTTTGATTTTGTTCCTCCAGGTACCGTGAAGCTCATGGAGAGTTTCACAGTACGTTAACGAATTTTACTCGAGCACGATACCCTATCACCTTTGCCAATTTCCTACAATGTGTGATCGTAATTTAATAAAAACTTTTTTCGGTGGACCTTTTCTCAAACGATTGATTGAACTCCTGAGAGTTGACTTAGCAACACCTTGATGTTTATTTGCAGTATTTACCTAATACGTTTTATTCATAGCTATCGTCTCTGTGTGAAAAATAGTTGTAGTTAACTAAGTTTTGAAGGGATGCTCATACTTCGTCTATGTAATAGTTATTATTGGAACGTGGTTATAACCAAAACCAAGATCTAAAGTCATTTATTCAAATTCTGCTGAGAATCAGCACTTTTCGAACGTCAGAATCACAAAAGACTGTCCCCTAAAACGGGCCCGATCTTTACCAGTTCCTAGTGCTTTCGCTGGGAAGAAGAAGTGGTGCAACAAACTCCACAGCAGCACAGATAACTGTTCAGCTAGAAAATACTTGATCATACACCGATAAGCATTTCAAAATATTACAAATAGTTATTCGAACGATCCGTTTTTGACATGGTTTTATGAATCAGACAGCTAGTTTTATAATAATATCAGCCTATTCCTGCCCCACTGCAGGCAGGCAAAGGCCTCGAAGGCATGAGCATTGATCACCACGCTTGCTCAAGGCGAGTTGGAAAGTTTAGACTTACATTAACTAGTTATAAGTCGAGGTTTCTCACGATGTTTTCCTTCACCGATATCAGTACTGCCCTGAATAAACTCAGAGACTACATATGAATTTTAAAAGATACATTGGTAATTGCCTCACAACCTCTTGAATGAGAGGCAAAGCCTTAACCAATGGGCTATTACGACCCTTTGTTGCCCTAGTTACTACCAGTTCTAATACCGTTAATTTTGATTACCCATGTTTATAATAATTGATAAAAAAAATTACATCAAAGACAGAAAGACAAATTGTAATTTGTCTTTATTTAGTATTAGAAGTTCATACAAATTAGATAATAAAAATGTATTACTGAATAATTTATTGTGTCTTACTATCTTTGGGTCGATGAGGTCGCTCCTCGAAGCCTCTGAAGCTTCCAGGAAGCTTCTGTGTTTTTGGGCGGAGCTAAGCTGGCTCTGTTAGCCAGAATCCCCACGCATAACGGACCTAATGGGAGTCTAAGCGCCGAAAAGGGAGTCCCATCATCATCATCATCACTATCTTTGGGTTGCAAATTAATCATTTGCGACCTTACATAATTTTAACAGCATCTGACCTCAGTATGACCTCAGATGATGATGTTGGTATATTGGCGTGGCTAGCTAACATATGGCAAATAATTTTATTGAATGTTCTGTGTCCTGTAATGTTAATAAGATACTTTGCAGATCTAGTTTTGTATACAGTCGAGTATTTTATAACTGAACAGACAGCTGTGCTGCTGGGGAGTTTGTTGCGCCACTTCTTCTCCCCAGCGAAAGCACTAGGAAGTGGTGAAGGGCGGGCGTTTTTGGGGGACTGTCTTATGTAATTTTGACGTTCGAAAAGTGCTGATTCTCAGCCTAGTTTGAATAAATGACTTTTGATAACTTTGACCTTGTGAATCGGTCGCCATTATCGATTAATGTCACTTACTTTGAACTATAGTTGTCCGAGACCGTGTGAATGGGGGGCGCCGAAGGTTTTGTTTTCTCCATTTTGCCGGTCCAATTTCTGTCGTATTACTAAAGATGAAGCCTTCAAATCGGCTGTCGTTTTCAGGTTTTGGTTGCTGAATCATCAATCCATTGCCAAAGGTTATCTGCGAAAAGAAAAAAGGAAATTAAATTCGATTGCATATTTTAAGAGAATGAATTTATCAGTATATTTTGATACTAAAACTTTTGAGCGTTATTGTTTTATAAAGGTGCAGCAGAGATTCTTCCGCAGACTGGGGCAACGCGACGATGCGACGCGATTCCGGCAGAACAATTTTAATGAAGTTTCATAGAAATGGCTCTACTAGGGTCGCGTCGTGCCAGTCTGCGGGAGTCTTTATTCTACTCGAAGCCTAGATAATATATAGAGGTTTTCTATGAATCGCAGGCTTAGTAATAATTACCTTTTCCAGTATTAAAGCTAATCTGTGATTGTATACTCACAGTCAATTTCAAAAGCAAGTGATTATTTTAGTAACAATTATTTTGTGTAGTTATTAGGTACCTACAACATATATTTTTTTAATTTAACTATAGATGTTGATAGTGGAGGGGCTCGTGACTAAATAATAACAGCCGCTCGGGTCGATCGAAGGTTAAGCTACACTTGCCGAGGTTGGTCCGTGGATGGGTGACTATCCATTACATATCGAGACCCCTCCGTGACTCGGAAAGCATGTTAAACCGTTGGTCCCGGCTGTCATTTGTAGATCTTTGATAGTTAGAAGCCCGAAAATCGGACAACCAGACTTATCAAGGGATATCGTGTACCCAGTAACGGGGTTGCGCGAATAGTTCTATCGGCGATGGATTTATTCGTTGAACCAACCGTCGACTACGAGTGATTTCGGCGAACCGTACCATCAGCGAAGAGGAGCTCGCTATCCCGTTCTGAGTTCAGGTACTGTGGTATTCAGCTGCCTCCGGTTATAATGCACACGGAAAACACAATTTTCTCAGTTTTCAACGACTGTTATGGTTATGGTCTTATTTCTTTACTCAATGTTTTAGTATCAATTTTTTTTTTGCAAATTTTCTCAAACTAACATGTACTTGTACGACGATAAAATGTTTATATTGTTGTATGTCTATGAAATCTGGGGGAACTTTGGCTTCTAAGATACAGGCTTCTTGCCTAGTTTAGGAGTCAGATGTTTTCGACCTTAAACTGTGTCATTGCTGTACAACTTAATCCTAAGACTTCTCCTTGTATTATATGGTTTTGTGAGTCTACAAATAAACAATTTTATTATTATTATTTACTGTGATTACTTTATTGTCCATTGTATCTACATGATTATACGCTTCATTATTAATTATTACTCTATGTTATTTCGTAGCTGGTATTTCCAAGGTTGATTATAAAACTGCACTGTATAATTTTGATTTGATTATAGAGACAGAAAAGGTCATAAGAAGTACTATAACATAATCCTAATGTACTTATTTAAGTATAATAGCATACGCTTTAAAGCTGCGAAAACTATGCATCGAATTGTGCCTAATGAATAGGTAAGTTTCAATTGCGTTGAATGGATTTAGTCATTGATTATTTGATTAAAAACTTTTTTGTACACCTTTCTGAAACGAACCTACGTTTTAGAACATTTTCTTTTGTTGTTGTATGTAAAAATACTTGCAAATGCTTTTCGTTTGAGAGAAATTCAAAGTACCCACTACCCCTCCGCGGGCCTCAACTAGCTATTTGGTTTTCTTAGGTGTAAATCTTTTCTGAATAGTCATGCAATCACTTGAATTCTTATCAGTCAGTGTTTTGGCAAACATAAACGAATATGTCTACGATAGACACCTTTATTAAAAAAAATGAAATGCCGGTTATCACTAAAACTAGGCAACACGCAAATGAATTCCTTCGTCCTCCGTTACATAAATATAGTAGATTTTGCTTGGGACGAATTGTCTGGAGGGCAATCGTGTCATAGATATGGTTATAACTTACATGCAAGTCGTACAGCCTAATTCTCAAACACACTCTCCGCCAGACTCATGCTTTCCCTGCCACTGATAAATTTTAACGATTTTAAAAACCGTTTAAGACTTTAGTATTATAATTTAAGAATTTGGGGGCCAGGCGGTGTATTTATCCCATGCCTTTACCTATGTATTTAACTGTTATTTTGTTTGTGCTTGACAATTCTATTCAAAACAACTTTCTTAGAAATACCACAAAGTACAGATAATTCTACACAATTCTTCGCTCGAGCAATCACACACAAACTAACTATAATCTCAGCCACAATTCTATATCATCCGTTGATGACGGCATTTGATTTAGATGGCATTGTATCGCACAATAAGTGACTATGTTGCGTCGTAAGCACTCAATGTAATGGCTGCAATAATCAACTGGTTGTACCTACTGTAGCATGAGATTATGGCATGATTTTGATATGCTTGGTAAAACCAAGCATATCAAGCAAGAAAGAAAGAAAAAATAATAAATTTTATTTGGACACCGTTCGTGAAACACAAAAAGTAACAAAATAAAAAGTAAAAGTAACGTTTTAATGACGATAGTGTGTGCCTCACAGCTGCGCCATAAAGGCTAATTTTATCATTAATAAATAAATTAATTTCTTTATTGCCATAAAAACAGATAACAGAAAAAAAATTGACCCTGGCTCTAGAGCTAGGTTTGAGTACCTTTATTTCAGGAGCCAAAAAGCCATGGATTAATGCCAGACAGATGCTGTCTGATGCTGGTTTTCTAATGAACCTTTAGGGACTAGTGACGGGGAGTACAAACAGTTTCAACATACCCAATATATCATTTTTTGAAGAAGTGGAGTTACGTTAAGACGTGCTCTATAAGGGATGTGGCCTGCACAGCGCGGGTCAATCTGGGGAAGTGGGTGTCAAATTCGCACTCCCAGCCCACAGACGGAAGCGTGCGAGTGAATATTGGGGTGGTTTCTGTCAGTAAGACTCCGACAGACCCCTACAGAGACACAGACTACCTTAGTATTTGTCTGTCCTTCCTCTTTTTAATCCATCCAAAGATTGTCTTTAAAAGATCGCTCTTAGCGATAAGACCGCCCATTGTAAAATTTATAGAACATTATTTTTAGTACCTATATGCGAAACACGAAACACTTGTCTAGTATTTTTATGTAAAGAATCTGTGTATAAAATTTAAAAACTGTATCATGAGAAATCAAAAAGTTATAAGCTTGCTATGTTACCTGGTTGTCCGTTCAAAAACATGATCACCACGCGGCGCGGCGCGGGGTGACCATGTTTTATGCTCCTCCAGCATCGTACGCTCATTGATAATAGTTTGGCAGTAGGTGCCTAACTGTACGGCGATTTTATTGTAATTAACTATTGATTAAATATTTTTGGGACAAAATATAACATGTGTAAGAATTATTGAAATCGATTCAGTTCAGATTTATTCTGAACACACTGTGTTCAGGTTTCGCATATTCTAAAAATAATGTTGTATTTTTATGTCTACATTATGGTATACATAATAAAGATCCCAGAATCTAATTCTACCGTCAGTTTGGTTTTCATCTCACGTTTTAGTTCTAAGAGTATAACTCCCTACAGTCTCGAGAGGTATTAAGTAGCTGAGTTCAATTTCCTTTAACGGAATATGGGCACAAAAGGTTTAGTTATTAATAATGACGTGAAAAGATATCTTGCTATGTGTTTTGGGGCAATTTTTGTTATATTGGGGTGGACATCAGCACCCCAATTAAATAATACAATTTCTGTCAGAATCCGAAGGATTTTGAAATTCCGTATCCATAGCGTTGAGTCTGGATTTGTGCCCAGTTGATGGCAATAGGCTCGGCCCTTTTTTTTTTTTTTTTTTTTTTAATGGCATCTCGCAGTTCATCCTTTATGAGGATGGCTACTGCTCAACCGGACTTTCCTGTGGATGCCTCGAATTAAGGCCTCCAGCCAGGGCAAACAATAACTTAAAAACTAAGCGACAGCGCTAAGGGTAACCCCCTGCGGGGTTCGGACCTCGGCTCAGGGCGTCGCTGGAAGAGGACAGCAAGGGACAGGCTGGATCGGTACTATTATTAGTGTTTAGGGGCGAATTTAAAACTACAGGCTCAGCTGCGCGGGCTGGCTCGAGCAAGGGTCGGGGCGGGCACGGTGATGG
Source organism: Gortyna flavago (assembly GCA_963669345.1). Classification (NCBI taxonomy): domain Eukaryota; kingdom Metazoa; phylum Arthropoda; class Insecta; order Lepidoptera; family Noctuidae; genus Gortyna; species Gortyna flavago. The sequence goes on from OY770130.1 coordinate 2,499,305, forward strand.
TGCGGGACGTCGCGACGGGCCTCGGCGGCGAGGACGGAAGGACGGATGTTTGAGCTTGTGTTTGTGATGTCGACTGAGAGTACTCGTGGCCTTACTGCTCTCCTGGAGGAGGGTAGTGGCGTCGTCGGGGATAGTGAGGGTATGCCTTGGTCGGCGAATCCTACTTATGCGGGAGGGAGTGTATCGGGAGGCCGCCGCAATCAGGGGATTGGGGTGCTTTATGGCAGAGTCAAAGAAGCGCTTGGAGAGGCGTTTCATGAACTGCTGGATGGTGGGGAGTCTGAGATCTAGATGCAGATTCACATTTCGGACATAGAAGGGGGCTCCCGTGACCTTTCGGAGGAAACGGTTCTGGAGGGTTTGCATTTTATGCAGAAATCGCGGCTTGGCGTGTGCGAAGACTACGCAAGCATAGGTCATGATGGGACGGATGACCGCGGTGTAGAGGCGCAATTTGCACTTGAGTGACAATTTGCTGCGGGCAGTTATCATTGAGGGCTCGGCCCTTGTTACATGGGCCTTTAATATAACTTGAACAACCCCCCCCCCCCCTTTCCCTCGCCCCCGGGGTATATCATGATGTTATTTTATGTTTTAATCCATTGCTTAATATGTTTGAAAAATTTGTCTGCTGACAAGGTAAATATGGCATTGACTGTTTTAAATGATCAAAAATGAAAGGCATAATAAACAAAAATAATTTATAAATGTCAATATTAGAAACATATATGTACTTACCTACTAGGTGTACAAAGTCGAGGTTGTTAACCTTAACAGCTGGTTAATAAATATCATTACATGGTCCGTTTCATTGAAGCATTTCGTTCACAAACTAATTATTTGTTGCGGTTACGTGTGACATTGACACATAAACAGCTAATCGTTGGTTTGAGCACTTCGTTCAGCTAGACCTCGACACTTAAAAATTCTTAGTTAATGCTGTTAACTAAGCTATGTAATTATTAGTTAAGATATTATTTAACTGATTTGAAGCGACCTACGTACCTACCTTTGTTGCGTTGTGTGTTTATAATAGTAAAACAAAATACTATTAAAAAAATTTAAGTACAAGCACAATCAAGGGTTGATTGTCCTGAACTTCTTTCTAAGCTGTCTCCGAATGTTCCACCTCGGCATTCTCGTTTGAGAAATCTACTGTACATAAATATTTTTTATGGTTTATTTTACAAATGAATTTTAAATAATAACAGTAAATACCGATTTATTATTGTCACAAGCCGTGAGCGCGATGAGATTTCCCATCGGTAACTTCTCATCTTAACTTATCTCACAGAGAGGAGGCCTGTGTCCCAGCCGTGCGATTATACTGATGCTTCTCAGGAGCTTAAGGATGAGTTTTCAAAACTGATATACCAACTTCCCCGTTTCTAACTTCAAAAATGACAAATTTCGATACAAAATATTTTGCCCTTTAGGGGACGAATTTTCAAAAAAAACTTTAGAACTCGTAAAATGTTATGCTTCTAGCCAGCAGTTTAGGTTGTGCGTTGTCTGATAGTGAATAAGTATATAAATGAATTTAAGGTTTTTATTTAGTAAATAGATACATTAAACAACAATGTATTTTAGACCAAATACACTTCAGAGACAGCCATAATGTACGTACCTACTATAGTTGATATTAAGGTAGATATGTTAACTAAAGTGGACATTAAAAGTAAGTGATGTCGATTAAAAGTTTGAATTGATTTTTGAGCAAAAATTGTTCTGAATCCTGAAATTGTGAAGAATAATCATGGTAAGTTATTAACTCATGAGTTTGAGTTAAATGCAATTTTTGTAGGGCAATGAAGGCTTCATCAAAGAAATCGTCACTCTTGCCCCTTCACCAATCAATTTAATTATACGGATTAAATAAAACTTATTTCCTGAAACCGCGGAACATAAATTAACGAATAAAAACCAATTAAATAAATTAATAAGAACGACTAACCTTTCAATTAAATAAATCAATTACGTTGATAAGCTAATTCATTTGATTGATAATATTAATCTAAATATAATTAGCCTGGTTTTAAAGTTGATATTATTAGGTACACTGACCAATAACCAATGACCTTAAGAAGGTAGCTGGGACAGACTGGATGCGGAAGGCGGAGGATAGGGTGTTGTGGCGCAGTCTGGGAGAGGCCTATGTCCAGCAGTGGACTGCGATAGGCTGAGTTGATTGAGGGACACTGCCGTTTTCCCAAAGTTTCGTATACAGAGTAAAATAGGCAGGATTTTAAGCTTTGATTGGATTTTCACTACGTTTGAAAAACCTCAAATGCCATTGAAATCTTTAGTTAAAAACCCACCCTGCATTGTTGAAGTCTCTGCCCTGCGATTCAGGCGACATATTAGGTACGTTTTTCCCTCGTTGTGCCTTTCGTGTCCTTTTTCAAGGAATCGATAGTCAAGTTTAAAGTAATTGCATTTCTATAAAAAAACAATACCTACTAACCGAGTGAAGTAACGGTAAAACCTTAGATAATTTATGTGTAAGCATATAATATAGCACTGATACACGTGCAGCAGTTAAATCTAATGTTAATAGATGTCAACTGATTGTAAAAATTAAATGTGAAATAAGTACTTAGAGTAACAGCCACGTGTGATCATCTGCCTAGCCTTATCCCAACTACATATGTTGGGGTCGGCTTCCAGTCTAACCAGATGCAGCTGAATACCAATATTTTACATGGAGCGACTGCCTATCTGATCTCCACAACCCAATTACTGGGTAATACGATACCCCTTGGTAAGACTGCCATGGTTATCAGACTTTCGAGGTACAGACGACCCGTAACGACTGTCAAAGATCAACGAATGACAGCCGGGACCAACGGCTTAACGTGTTTTCCGAGGCATAGAGGACTTTTGGTATGTAAAGATGGTTACCCATCCACGGACCAAACGCGTCAAGCGTGGCTTAACCTGATCGATCGACCCGTGCGGCCATTATTACTTAGCTACAAGCCCCCTCAGTAACAGCCACGTGTATCTTGTTTAAAGGCTCCCGTAGACAGTCGCGTCGCGACCGACGCGAATCTGATTTTCCATGAAGTTTTCCCTAAAAGTTGTTCTAATTAGATTCGCGTCGCGCCTGTCTGCGGAAACCTAAAGGCGACTGCTCTAAGGTAACCCACGAAATTCCATTCCAGTGACGGGTTGTATGATGATCAAAATATGATTCTAATCAAACTATAATCATCAATACAACTCCCAAGTTTATGATAATATGAAACCGTCCCTCTACAACTTTGCTGATGGACTGGTACTTTTACCACAGCATGGCATGAATCATTACCATGTGGCTCGAGACAATACGAGAAAACAAGACAAATTAATAAAACAAAAAAAAAGTAAGTTCCCCAAAAATCAATCCAAATTCCTTAAAAATGACACTGCCAACCACTGCCCAATACTGAGTTAGCTGAAAAAAAAATGTCGATTATGTATGATTCTCACCTTCAATTGTTTTGGCACTATTTATCTAAAAAACGAACAGACAAGAATCGTACCTAGTTGTCTCGGTTTAAATTAAGAATCTTCTCTAGAGCAGAAACAATTTATTTTGTCTCAAAAAGTTTATAATACGAGTACACAATGGGATAAAAAAGCATCTCTTATTCCTAATTTAATAGTTATTTATGCATGTTGTATAATCTCGTTGTTTTAATGTTGCAATAAGCTACGACACTCGTTGTTTTAATGTTGGCAATAACTGGCGGTCTATTCTGTAAAAATCTGACCGTGAAAACGTAGGTGAAGTGAGCTGTCACTCCACCTGTGCTAAGGACTGACACTATTGACAGCTCACTCTAAACTCAATCCACCCAAATTTTCACGGTGAGTTTCAGAAACTTATATAGAAGTTTTATAGCATGGGTGTAGATAAATTATTTTACAAAATTCGGCGCATCATGGCCTGTCGCCCCGACCTTGCTGACGGAATACTTTTTTTAAAACAGCACGGTATGAACTATTATTATATGGCTCGTGCAGATACGGAAAAATCAGCCCCAAAAATCAATTCAAACTTAAAAAACACTGCCAAGCACTGTTAAATACAAAGATAACAGACAACAAAATAAAAACGCGGATTAAAAATATATAATTCTCATATTCAATATTGTTGCATTGACATATAATATAATCATTGATTGTTACTTTTACTCAAAAAACAAACAAATAGCATTTTGATTGTCTCGGTTCAAATCAAGAATCTCATAGCAAAAACAATTTATTTTGTTAAAAAAGTATATAATACGCAAAGTGAAAAAAAAAACACTTCCTAATTTAAATTATTCCGTTCAGTTGCCCTCTATAACCTTGCTGACAGACTAACGCCTTTATCAGAGCATGGCATGAACAAATTATCATGTGGCTAGTGGCGATACGAGAAAAAAGACTAATAAAAATATATTAACAAAGTAAGTAGGTATGTTTATGTTATTATAAAGAAAGTAAAACGGACTTGTGTAAATTACAGACGCCAGCACATCCTATACAAAACTGTGAAATTTTCCCAATCAACTTTGAACCTAATGCTTTAGCAATAAAGTTGAAAATCTATTAAAGAAATTTGACATTAACACTATTCTAAGTTCTAAAATAATGATCACGTAAAAAAATCAGTAGGTAAGATTAAAATTACATACTTTTAAAGGATTGATCATACCTATTAATAGATAGTAGAGCCTGCACTCTAATACCGTAACACACTATCAATCACAATCTGAATCAATTTGAAGGATGTTGTTAATCCATTGCATCATAGTTCGAAAGAAAAATCTGCACAACAACATAAATAACGCAATGAATGTTCTTGAACTGTCAAAATTAAAGCCATTTCTACTGTTAGTGTGTTATGCAGTTATCCCGCTAGTTCTTTTTAATAGAGAATAAAACACATTACCCCGAAAATCAATCCAAATTCCTTAAAAAATTACACTGCCAACCATCGCTATTTAGTGAGATTACAGAAAAGAAAATAAAAAACGCGGTGTATTTATAATTCTCACCTTCAATTGCTTTAGCACTATTTACTCTCTTTTATCTCGAAAGATGTGTTATCACAACGTGTTCACTACTTCATAGCTACGTACCAAGTACTTTATCCGACAAGCAATCAACGTTCTATGAAAACTGCGCCAGGAAAATAATATACAGCGTGTCTTATTATTAAATAATCCATACAAATATTACAAATGCTAAAGTGTGTCTGTCTGTCTGTTACCTCTTCACGCTTAAACCGCTGAACCGATTTAGATGAAATTTGGTATAGAGATAGCTTGAGTCCCGGTAAAGGACAAGGATAGTTTTTATCCCGATATTCCCACGGGACCGAAATTTGTGCGGGTGAAACCGCGGGGCGCTGCTAGTACCTCATAACATAACTATTGAACCTGGTTTGATTCGCACCTTCAAAAAATCTTCGTCTTGTCCTTACAATTGTATTAATCCAGGATATGTTTTATCTGTGTGCCAAATTTCATCCAAATCCGTTCAGGGCCCTAATTCACTTTACCGAAACCACGTCAATTCCTTAGCTAATACCGCCAATCTCGCGTTAATTTCGCGCGGTTTCATTCATTGTGTCATAGAGAATTACGGCCCAGCTGTTTATACATTATTGAGTAACAAACATCTTCATGAAATTGATACCATCAGTAACATAAGCATGTATGATAATTTAGTAAGGATTACGTATTATGATGAGGTTATGATCTTACCTCCTTCATACCGTGAGTTAGAACTTAAATAAGATTCACACAGGTTGTTTAAAAAGGTGTGAACAAAGCTATAGTCTATGGACTCATAGAATTACGGAAATTACACTAACAATAACTTTAGGTACCTCAACATATATCATAATGTCTGTATTTGTGCCCGGCTGATGACAATAGGCTCGCCCCTTATTACATGGTACTTAAACATAACTGGGGGAATGTAGTACTTCTGCCTTACCCTTCGGTGAATGCAGGCATGATGTTATGATGATGTTTAAATCATAAAATAGAGTGTAGATTGAATAGGTCAGAAAATCTAGAGGTGTGACACTTCTAGGTACAGCAAGGGAAACTAATTGTTATGCAAATTGACACACTACGTCAATTGGCCGTTTTATATCCATTTCATACATTTGTCAAAGAATAAAAGTTGTGCTTTTTAGCTCACTTTGCAAGCAATCTGATGCAGTTAATGGCAGTTATTTTAGATTATCCACAGATTTGACCGCCATCAACTGTATCACAATGCTTGATAACGAGTAGTTTGAAATGTTTGTGTGTTTTATGTTTTTGGAATCGTCTCCTCAGCCCAATTTTGTTTTCAAGTCTTTACTTATTGATGTCTAAAATCTGCTAAGTAAGATCTGCTAAGAAAGTAAGATTTTAATTTTATAAAAAAAAAAAAACTATATCTGAACTGTACTGTACTGTGAACTAGACGAGTCGATAAACACTTCGTGTTTTAAAATCCATCTAGCCGTTAGGATGCTTCGACGGTGTATAAAGTATCCCATACATAAAAATACACAGATACGCGTGAAAAACATAACCCTATCTTTTCCTATTGCGCAGTGGGGTAATAAAGAATACAAAACAATCAAAGTCAATTTGCATTTTGTTAAAATTGACTTCTATACAGTTTATAGCTTACACGTTGACTGCCAGGTAACAGACACAATAGAAAATCTTTTGTTCGCGGTCACCAGGTGACCGCGTTGGCAGTCAATGCCTCATAAAAAAACATTACAATATTAAATTATTATTTGTGATGCTAACTTTACACTCTCAATTCAAAAACGCTACGGTCCCAGTTTGACAGCAGTGCAAGTTTGACAGCCGTCCCAGTCGCCTAAATGCCCTGAGTACTCCACGATCCTTACCTATTTTAAACTCCTTTAACAAATCAAGACATTTAAACAAGAACTTCACTATTAAAACTTCCAGTCACTGCAAAATGAAAATCCGATTTACGAAATAAAATTCACTGTTCAGATTTAAAACTCAGTTCTTAAATAGTAATTTTCATGAAGAAATATTATGGAGGAAAAATCCGTGTTCTTCTGTCAAACGTCACTACAACAATAACTTTCGCATAGACAATGACATTTATTATTTAGTTTGGAATAAAAAACGATGGAATATGTATTATTTTCCGAAGCGAACAATAGTGATTGAATTTATTTTATAAAACACTTATGAAAATCTTAGGCATTCGGAATTGCAGTCGATTGACGTAGGTATGTCTAGTATGACATGTATGTTAATTATGCTGCCTTGTTGTTAGTGTTGTGGCTATGGATCATGAGGTTCGAATCCTGGGGCGGCAAAAAATCTGAAAGTCTTAAGTTGTTGACTTGTACTTGTACTCGGAGATACATCTTAGAAAACCAAAATTATTCATCTGCTTTGACTTTTCCCAACTATGTTGGAGTCATCTTCCAGTCTAATCGTATGCAGCTGAATACCAATATTTTATATGGAGCTACTGCCTATGTAACCACTACAACCCAGTTACTGTATTCGATACCCCTTGGTAAGGCTGGTTGTCAGACTTTTGGGCTTCTGAGTTCTGACTCCCATAACGACTGTCAAAGATCTACGAATGACAGCCAAATGCTTAACATGCTTTCCCCCTCGGAAAGCATCGATATGTAATGGTTGGTTATCCATCCACGAACCCATCATGGCAAGCGGAGCTTAACCTTCGTTCGTGTGGCTGTTATTATTTAGCCACGAGCCTCTCAAGGTGACATTAAATAATTAACAGAATTTAAGTTAGTCACGCCATGAAGCGATGGTGATGAACATCGATAGTTTTTTACATTTCCATGGTGATGACGCTATAAGCAATGGGGTCATTAACAGGGTACAATTGAACCGGCTGTGCCTTCTAACAATATTTTTTGTACAATAACATGTCACCTTTTCAATCTTCTTTCATTACGAATACCCCATTTTTTTGTTAAGGTTTTTGTATTAATATAAAGTTGCCTTGCATACAATAAATATTTTTAGGGTTCCACATCCAAAGTATGCCAATGAGATTATATTACCACCGCTCCGCTATCCGTCCATCTATTCGTCTGGCACACGGCCGCATCTTTTGAACCGTAATAGGTAGACACTTGAGAATCACAGAGTGTGTACTATGGCCGCTATAATAATAATAAAATAATTTAAA